>OW119928.1:94017831-95498506 GCA_933210815.1 Meta bourneti | reverse complement strand
ATTTTAGTGATTTAATTTATATTATATAGATTTACAAACCTGTTTTTGGATGAAATATAAGGATTTTATATTTTAAAAGTTAATGTTTTTACTCAAAAATTAATTATATATTAAATACTATTACACATATTTTTAATGTTGAAGATTTTAGAAAACATTTTACAATTGAAACATATGCATTACATATTATGAAAAAAACACTTAAATGGAGATCCATAAGGGAATATTGGAAATCTTTTTAATGCTTACACCTTTCTATTTTAAATAAACTTTTGCTTGTCTTACCACATACACTGTATTTTGGATTATTTGATTTTTATTACCCATGGTCTTATAAATTTTCTTTTAAAATACAAGATCTGAAATGAAATTTTCCTTGATTTTAAGATTTATGTTTTACTCAAAAATTAATTATACATTAGATGCTATAGCACATATTTTATTACAGAATTTTTTAATATTATACACTTAAGTGAGCGTAAAATTTTTGAAACTTTACAAGACCCATATTATGAACATGTTTCCTTACACATTTGATGTAGTGAAAAATAGTATTAAAACCCTTTATCCTGTAAAATCTAAATTAAATATTATTTTTAATTAATCTTTCCTTGCATATTATTGTTTACTTTAAATACATTTTCATTAATTTTAGTGATTTTATTTATATTATAAAGATTTACAAATTGTTTTTAACAAAATTGTCTTTGATATAAGGATTTTATATTTTAAAAGTTAGATGTTTTTTACACAAAAATTAATTATATATCAAATACTATTGCACGTATTATAACATTGAAGATTTTTTAGAAAACGTTTTAACAATTGAAATATATACTTTAAATATTATTACAAACATTTAAATGCAATTTGCTTTTTATTTTTAATTTTACAATTGAGACATTTTTTAAAAGTTTGGTTCTTAAAGTGCGTTTTATGCATAGTAAAAAAATTATTATAAAAACCTGTAAGAGTAAAAAGAATTTTATGCATTAATTTGAAACTTTACAAGACCCATACCATGTTTCCTTGCACATTTGAAGTAGTGAAATATAGAATTAAAAACCATTTGTCCTTGAAGATCTAAATTAAAAGTTCTTTTTCTTTAATGCTTTTGCAAACCACACATTTTACTAAATATGAACTTTTATTTATTTGAAATCCTTATGCACAGCAAAATACCAATACTGTACGAAGCTATGAAGTATTTTTTACAAGATACTTTGTACTGTTTTCTTAATTTTAAGTGTTCTACATTGCTATATTAAATGGATAGTAAGTGGGTTTTCTGTTTTTGAAAATAATGTGTGCACATCTGTGCTGCTAAGCAAATTAACTTTTGCCCTTTTCTTGATATTTAATGCATAATCTAAATATTTACTCACACCGCTGATAGTTTTACCCATGAGTAAAATTAAATAATAACTGAAAATTTTAAGTATTAATGTGAATTTTAAAAATGAACAAAAATTATTGAAATAATGGATTAAATCTGAATTCTATGTATTCTTAAAACAATCTCTGCAAATCCAGCAGACAATTCTTAAACAGATTGAAGGAAGCCACATGGAAACAAAGTAAATTAGAACACTTTTTAATAGTTAAAACATTATGATTAATATTTTTACAAAAATAATACATTGTAGTAAAAAAGAACTTATTTTTACATACTTACATTTTTTTAAGAGACTTATTTCCGACAAGCCAATTATTCAATGCCATCACCTCAGCTATGGGGCAATGCAAATTATTTTTTGTGATGACCACATTATAGTTTTTGGATATCTTTGTTGCTACTTAGAGCACAAAATGCATCGAATTTGGGAAACCCATATTGTTCTAAGTTGATATTCGGAAGTAATGCATCTAAGCGTTTCTTTTCCACACAACCACCTTTGTAAGCAATTAGGTACTGAGTGACCCTCTTGGTCTGCTCGTAATATTCTAAAAGCTTAGAGTCTAGATTTTCTAAGGGAGCACAATTTGCTATGTCATGGGACAGAAATGAAGTGCACATACGTAATTTTTAACATATCACACAGTTGTACGATCTTTGGCACTCAGTTTATGCTTAGACGATAAGTTAAAACGAATACTTGAAGCTACTTGCGATTTTTACAGCGATGTATGCGTATTTACGTACTAAGAAACTTTATTGAATCTGAAATCCATCAAAATCCACAATTGCACAAATATTAATCATTGCTATTGAAAAGCGTTAGCTGTTCTTGGAAAAATAATTATAAACTGGAGGCCACGAAGAACTGGACTATATAACACCATACACTTACTAATCAGTAAAGTTAAAATTTATCTTTTTGCGTTCCATAGTTACTCACAAAAGATAAGACTAAGTAAAGAATGTACATACTCAGAAAACATGTGTTTGTGATAATGCGCGAAATAAAATTGTGTGTTGTAATACAAGATTTTAACGAAAGGATATACTTAAATGTGCGTGTGATTTTTTTTACTCTACCACGTTTATGCGCTGAATGCAATTCAATTCTACGACTAAACTTAACTTGAGCAAGAAAAAAAATATAACCAAATATAATTTATAAGAGAAACGTATTTTGACTCTTTAAAATGAGAACTTTAAAGTATACTGAATTCTCTTGATTCTGCAGTTTTATTTTTTCTAAAATTACATCAACAAATTGAATTATTTTTATTTGTGTGCACACACAAGTCTTTGCCTCTGTTGAAAGGAAACTAGAATCTTTGACAAGTATCAGATTTTTAAAAAATTGATTCAGAGAAGAACCTTTTTTTCATGGGATTTAACTCAATCTGCTCCATAATTTTACCCTTAAGAGTAATAGAGCATATTATAGTTTTAAGGAAAATGAATAACCATTATGCAAATTTGAAGCCAAAAGTTCCAAGCATGTCTATGCGCCTATCTACGTTTAGAGATTGACCAACGCACAGACGTTGACATTAGGGACCTAGCCGTAAACGGATCGTATTATACCGGTGTCTTGGACGTGATCAGGTGCTATTGGTGTGGCGAAGGGCTTGAAAATTGGTAAAAAGATGTAGTGAGACACAAACACAAAGTTTTATCCAAAATGTTTGGTAGCCCATAGATGAAATTGTACAGGTGCTGGATGAAATCAACAATACCAATGGTTTTATAAAAAAAAAACGATGTATAGCTTTACCCCTTAGACAACGACAAGGACGAACGACTTTGTAAAATTTGCAAGGAATCGGAAAATGAATGCTACTTTACAGCCTTGCGGTCATCTGGTGACATGCATGAGATGTACGAAGAGTCTTTCAACGTGTCCTATGTATCGAACCAATATTTTACATAAAATTAAAACGTACATTTGTTATTAAACTCTATTTATTAGTACATGTAGTAGATGCAATTTCAAGTGATATACTGAACATGGCGAGGAAGAAAATCCAATTGTAAAAGGGTGGTATTGAGTTGAAAGTTATTAAATTGGCAAAAGTGCTTCAGTAAGAAGATTAGTAAGGAAGTTTGAGACTCTAAAACTCTTTATTAAGGAAAAAAATCGTGTAGGAAAGACTTATACACCCTTATAAATATATTGACTATTTTAATTATTAGTCGTTTGTTCATTATATGTTAAACCTATTTACTAAAGAATTTTAAAGAGTGCCTTAAACAGGAGTTACTAAATGCTTTAGGAAAGATGTGTAAATGTACTCTGTAATGCAAGAAAGAATGCTTGAATTAAATATTCATTTTGAGTGTTTCCTTCTTGTAGTGAGGGCTTATTAATAGTACTTTTGTTAGAGCATTTTAAAATATTTCACACTTTAAAAGAATTATTTATATTTATTTTTTATTAATTTTTAAAACTTTTTAACTTTACTGCTTAACTTTTTATTGTTACTGTTTAACTTTATTTTACTGCTTAACTTTTTTACTGTTTAACTTTTTAAGTTTAACTTTTTTACTGTTTAACTTTTTTACTGTTTAACTTTTTCTCTTTAAAATTTTTTTTGACTGTTTAAATTTTTTTTGACTGTTTAAATTTTTTTTTCCTGTTTAACTTTTTTCACTTTTAATTTTTCCTGTTTAACTTTTTATTGGTTAATTTTTTTCTATTTAACTTTTTATACTGTTTAACTTTTTTAATTGGTTTTTTCCTCCTGTTTAAGGCACCCTTTAAAATTCTTTAGTAAATAGGTTTAACATATAATGAACAAACGACTAATAATTAAAATAGTCAATATATTTATAAGGGTGTATAAGTCTTTCCTACACGATTTTTTTCCTTAATAAAGAGTTTTAGAGTCTCAAACTTCCTTACTAATCTTCTTACTGAAGCACTTTTGCCAATTTAATAACTTTCAACTCAATACCACCCTTTTACAATTGGATTTTCTTCCTCGCCATGTTCAGTATATCACTTGAAATTGCATCTACTACATGTACTAATAAATAGAGTTTAATAACAAATGTACGTTTTAATTTTATGTAAAATATTGGTTCGATACATAGGACACGTTGAAAGACTCTTCGTACATCTCATGCATGTCACCAGATGACCGCAAGGCTGTAAAGTAGCATTCATTTTCCGATTCCTTGCAAATTTTACAAAGTCGTTCGTCCTTGTCGTTGTCTAAGGGGTAAAGCTATACATCGTTTTTTTTTATAAAACCATTGGTATTGTTGATTTCATCCAGCACCTGTACAATTTCATCTATGGGCTACCAAACATTTTGGATAAAACTTTGTGTTTGTGTCTCACTACATCTTTTTACCAATTTTCAAGCCCTTCGCCACACCAATAGCACCTGATCACGTCCAAGACACCGGTATAATACGATCCGTTTACGGCTAGGTCCCTAATGTCAACGTCTGTGCGTTGGTCAATCTCTAAACGTAGATAGGCGCATAGACATGCTTGGAACTTTTGGCTTCAAATTTGCATAATGGTTATTCATTTTCCTTAAAACTATAATATGCTCTATTACTCTTAAGGGTAAAATTATGGAGCAGATTGAGTTAAATCCCATGAAAAAAAGGTTCTTCTCTGAATCAATTTTTTAAAAATCTGATACTTGTCAAAGATTCTAGTTTCCTTTCAACAGAGGCAAAGACTTGTGTGTGCACACAAATAAAAATAATTCAATTTGTTGATGTAATTTTAGAAAAAATAAAACTGCAGAATCAAGAGAATTCAGTATACTTTAAAGTTCTCATTTTAAAGAGTCAAAATACGTTTCTCTTATAAATTATATTTGGTTATATTTTTTTTCTTGCTCAAGTTAAGTTTAGTCGTAGAATTGAATTGCATTCAGCGCATAAACGTGGTAGAGTAAAAAAAATCACACGCACATTTAAGTATATCCTTTCGTTAAAATCTTGTATTACAACACACAATTTTATTTCGCGCATTATCACAAACACATGTTTTCTGAGTATGTACATTCTTTACTTAGTCTTATCTTTTGTGAGTAACTATGGAACGCAAAAAGATAAATTTTAACTTTACTGATTAGTAAGTGTATGGTGTTATATAGTCCAGTTCTTCGTGGCCTCCAGTTTATAATTATTTTTCCAAGAACAGCTAACGCTTTTCAATAGCAATGATTAATATTTGTGCAATTGTGGATTTTGATGGATTTCAGATTCAATAAAGTTTCTTAGTACGTAAATACGCATACATCGCTGTAAAAATCGCAAGTAGCTTCAAGTATTCGTTTTAACTTATCGTCTAAGCATAAACTGAGTGCCAAAGATCGTACAACTGTGTGATATGTTAAAAATTACGTATGTGCACTTCATTTCTGTCCCATGACATAGCAAATTGTGCTCCCTTAGAAAATCTAGACTCTAAGCTTTTAGAATATTACGAGCAGACCAAGAGGGTCACTCAGTACCTAATTGCTTACAAAGGTGGTTGTGTGGAAAAGAAACGCTTAGATGCATTACTTCCGAATATCAACTTAGAACAATATGGGTTTCCCAAATTCGATGCATTTTGTGCTCTAAGTAGCAACAAAGATATCCAAAAACTATAATGTGGTCATCACAAAAATAATTTGCATTGCCCCATAGCTGAGGTGATGGCATTGAATAATTGGCTTGTCGGAAATAAGTCTCTTAAAAAATGTAAGTATGTAAAAATAAGTTCTTTTTTACTACAATGTATTATTTTTGTAAAAATATTAATCATAATGTTTTAACTATTAAAAAGTGTTCTAATTTACTTTGTTTCCATGTGGCTTCCTTCAATCTGTTTAAGAATTGTCTGCTGGATTTGCAGAGATTGTTTTAAGAATACATAGAATTCAGATTTAATCCATTATTTCAATAATTTTTGTTCATTTTTAAAATTCACATTAATACTTAAAATTTTCAGTTATTATTTAATTTTACTCATGGGTAAAACTATCAGCGGTGTGAGTAAATATTTAGATTATGCATTAAATATCAAGAAAAGGGCAAAAGTTAATTTGCTTAGCAGCACAGATGTGCACACATTATTTTCAAAAACAGAAAACCCACTTACTATCCATTTAATATAGCAATGTAGAACACTTAAAATTAAGAAAACAGTACAAAGTATCTTGTAAAATACTTCATAGCTTCGTACAGTATTGGTATTTTGCTGTGCATAAGGATTTCAAATAAATAAAAGTTCATATTTAGTAAAATGTGTGGTTTGCAAAAGCATTAAAGAAAAAGAACTTTTAATTTAGATCTTCAAGGACAAATGGTTTTTAATTCTATATTTCACTACTTCAAATGTGCAAGGAAACATGGTATGGGTCTTGTAAAGTTTCAAATTAATGCATAAAATTCTTTTTACTCTTACAGGTTTTTATAATAATTTTTTTACTATGCATAAAACGCACTTTAAGAACCAAACTTTTAAAAAATGTCTCAATTGTAAAATTAAAAATAAAAAGCAAATTGCATTTAAATGTTTGTAATAATATTTAAAGTATATATTTCAATTGTTAAAACGTTTTCTAAAAAATCTTCAATGTTATAATACGTGCAATAGTATTTGATATATAATTAATTTTTGTGTAAAAAACATCTAACTTTTAAAATATAAAATCCTTATATCAAAGACAATTTTGTTAAAAACAATTTGTAAATCTTTATAATATAAATAAAATCACTAAAATGAATGAAAATGTATTTAAAGTAAACAATAATATGCAAGGAAAGATTAATTAAAAATAATATTTAATTTAGATTTTACAGGATAAAGGGTTTTAATACTATTTTTCACTACATCAAATGTGTAAGGAAACATGTTCATAATATGGGTCTTGTAAAGTTTCAAAAATTTTACGCTCACTTAAGTGTATAATATTAAAAAATTCTGTAATAAAATATGTGCTATAGCATCTAATGTATAATTAATTTTTGAGTAAAACATAAATCTTAAAATCAAGGAAAATTTCATTTCAGATCTTGTATTTTAAAAGAAAATTTATAAGACCATGGGTAATAAAAATCAAATAATCCAAAATACAGTGTATGTGGTAAGACAAGCAAAAGTTTATTTAAAATAGAAAGGTGTAAGCATTAAAAAGATTTCCAATATTCCCTTATGGATCTCCATTTAAGTGTTTTTTTCATAATATGTAATGCATATGTTTCAATTGTAAAATGTTTTCTAAAATCTTCAACATTAAAAATATGTGTAATAGTATTTAATATATAATTAATTTTTGAGTAAAAACATTAACTTTTAAAATATAAAATCCTTATATTTCATCCAAAAACAGGTTTGTAAATCTATATAATATAAATTAAATCACTAAAATTTATGAAGATTTATTCAAAGTAAAAAAATAATATGCAAGGAAAGAGAATTTAAAAAATAACATTTAATTTAGATTTATAGGATAAATGGTTTTTATACTAAAACTTCTTCAAATGTACAAGAAAACGTATTCATAGTATGGGTCTTATAAAGTTTCAAAAATTTTACTCTTACTTAAGTGTATATTAATTAAAACAAAATTTCTGTTAAAAAATAGGTCTTATAGCATCTAATGTATAATTAATTTTTGAGTAAAAACATCTAACTTAAAAAAAACCATAAATCTTTATAGCATAGAAAAATTTCATTTCAGATCTTGCATTTTAAGACAATTTATAAAACTATGTAATAAAAAACAAACAATCCAAAATACAGTATATGTGTTCCAGTTCGGGGGCACATAAGTGGATTATTGCTTATTTACGCTAGAATTTTACGAAACTTGTGAAACCAAAATTGGTTTGTTGGATACTTCATTCCAAGCAAACTTCCATTTTCCAGAACAATTTTTAAACAATTGTAGTTAGAAAACACAAATTGTCTTTTCTGCCCAAATGAAACAGACGCTATGGGTGCATAAAGTTCCAAGTCCTTCTCGTTGTTTTTATGGGCAACTATGCAGTCCTTACCATCTTTATAACGGTTCACCAACTCAAAATTAAATCTTGCACCAATTATTCGCTCCATTTCTCCCTTTATTTCCAATACTTAAGGAGATCAAGGCTTGGCTGCAATAGAAGACCCACTAAAAGTATAGCTTATTCCTTCGTCTTCGTATGCTACAAGTTGACAAGGCACAGTATATTTTTGACCTAAAATTTCTAAATTTCGTCTTTTTTTAATACGTTAATTCGTTTTCCAATCGACGGAAGTATGCCCAGTCTTCACGATCTGTAAACAATTTACCATACTCATAACATAAAGAATTGTGAGTAGACTTTTTCAAGTTCAGACTTGCTCGATGGACATAATCGTGACGTCACATCGAAATCTCAGAAGGAAAAAAAATCCAAGTCCCAAACGTAAACACACTGACGTCACCGGTCATGAATAAAGTAAAAACATTAAGAAATCAATTCGTTCCTTAGATTAATTACTTTTAAAATCCCCAGATGGCGCCATAAGTCATTTTGAAAAAGCATTTATTAAAACCCCTATGCAATTATTCAAACCATTTTCTAAAAATAACCCATTCCTAATACTAAGAAAAAATACAAGTCCAAAAGAGAAAAAACAATCCAACACTACATTAATTCACCGCCCATAGTTAACTCTCTTACAGCCTAACGGATAGCGCACTTGACTTCGGATCCTATGGTCCTCGGTTCGAATCCACGAAATTGCTTTTTAATTAAAAATAATAGGGTTTCGAATATCTCCACCAGATGGCACTACGCGAGTGATTCATCACCATGGCAACGAAACGACGCCATCTTGAAACAACTCAACGCCTGCACGATGACAAAAAAAAATTCCAAGTCCAAAATGTAAACAAACAATACGTCACGTCATTCAGACACGCCCACTTCAGGTCACGTGGTGTGACGTCACTTGGCACCGTCCACTTCCGGTCACGTGGTATGACGTCACCTGGCCCCGCCCACTTCCGGTCACGTGGTATGACGTCACTTCCGTCCCGTATAGGCACCCGTATACTACTAACCTGGAACTGGCTGTCCTTGTTTCCGTCGTTGAAATTTCTTTGACGATTGATTCCAGGTATAATATCTTGGCATTTCGGAATAAAGCAGTGTTCTGGCAAAGTCATCATTCTGGCACATTTAAAAGAAGCTGGTCAATGTTGTCGATGGCGGCCTGTCAACTCGTTGTAATACGTTTTCCGTTGTAAAGTACACCCTTTGACCATTTTCCAGATGTACGGCCAAGTGAACAACAGTGAGGTGTCTTTCATGTATAGGAAATGAAAAAATACGCCACATCGCCTCGTTACTACTAACATAGCGGCCCATTTGAAAATGAGTGATCTCATCGTTTGAATTTTCGGCAGCAACTCCGAACACAGCCATGTCACTACCTTTGTTCACGTACTTGCAGATATATTTTATAGATTTTACGGAATGGCAAAATTCGACATTTATGTGTGCTTTAAATGTCTTGGAGAGTAACGGCGAAAACGGAACAACCCAACGATTATCAACTTCAATGTCCTGCTGATTCACTTTGACTATTGTCGACCTTCCATTGTCATCAGTGGATCGCCGGCGATAAAGTGGATAACCATCATTTCCACTAATAGTTTCTGCTACTAATTGTCTTGGAAAGCGTTTTGAACATTTTCCGTCAACCATACACGGAGAAATGGGATTTAATATTCCACAGGGACCATGAATCATATTTTTTGTAACAACCTCATGTAACAATGGATCTTCATCATTATCTGGAATTTCCGCAGATATCACATCATCGATTTCATTCGGTCTTATCCTCTCTACCAACCAAATGAGGATGTGTGCATGTGGCAATCCGCGTTTCTGCCACTCGACTGAATACATCCAACAGCGCGTCTCGCCGAACACGTGATGTTTAACAATGAAATCCATGAGTGATTTTAATTTTCTTTTGAACACTCTTGCGGTAATGTCGTGGCGATCAATGGGTGATTGGCCAATAAATAATTCTTGTCGAATTTCTGTCCACTGTGGATTGCATGTGAACGTTATAAACAAATCTGGTGTGCCATAATGACGTACATACGACATAGCATCCTGAGCGTATTCATGCATATGTCGCGGACTTCCGACGTATGTTGCTGGGAGAATAGTTGTTCTGCCTACATTCTGTGCATTTCCGTCAGCATTGATGGCATCCCGAAGATGAATGTATTCCTCAGAACGGAGTTTTGCCTGGTTCAACCTGATAAATGTCAATCGCTCAGTTTCAACTTTCACGTACATATCCACAGCATATTGGTGAAAGAGACGCCGACATTTTAAGATGTGATTGTCCTCATTTTCCCGAACCATCAGTCTGTATGAATAATAATTCATTGAACTAACTTTTTTGTTAGTTTCGGAACCTATAAACAAATTTTTGTGTTATAATAACATAAATTAACGTTGTGATAAAGGTAGTAAACGTAGATTGTTTATTTACCTGTAACTGGATTTATCATCTTCATTGAAAAATGATACCCATCTTCACCTTGCCAAAATAAGATAGGATATTGTAACGCATCATATGATCGATGTGTTTCGGACACACGCTGCAGTTGATCGTTACGCCGGTGTAAAACAATATCTCGGTTTTCTAAATTTTCACCCACGACGACAATAGCGACTTCATCAATTGTTGGCGCATTAAAACGTCTTGCGTGTTGTCCTGCAGGCGTCTTATCAGCTTTGATGACAATTTTGTGGTTATCAGATGGCATGCGGTCTAATACGGTCGTGAATAATGCAACCAATTCGTTGTGTTGATGGAAAAACATTTGGAGTTGTTCCACAATTGGTCTTTTCACCGAATTGTTGTGTGCACAACGCTGATCGACTTGTCTTGCTGAATCGCCCATAAAATAAATTTGCAAAAATTTGTAGTCACTATCCGGCGTTGGCAGTAAGGAACCTGTTAGATGATATATTTGACCCTGAATCTGCAAAGGTAAACAGATAATAAATAGATGTAATATAGGATATTGTATAGCGAATTGTTTGTACCACCATGTGGCTCTCAAAATACTTTGTCAGCATTGCCATTCCCCCATCAACTTTTTTAAACACACTCACTTCTGGCTGCTTTTGGCAATTTACCGAGCTACAAACGTACTTTAAGTGATTTCAATTGATACACCATTTCAATTGAAAGCTGCCAACGTATTTTGCATCAGGCACGTGGTGGTAAAGGTTTATTGTTTTTCAATATACTTACCTTGAAAGTTGGCATAAAATTTTCTCGAATAACTTTTGTTGCGCCAAATGACGTCGTTTGAAAGCAATTATTGTATTGCTGGATATGAGTCAAAAAATGTTTAGAATCTGGCCCATTTCCGGAAACCAATGAATGTAGTGGTTCTGGTGGCGGTACCAATGGCGTCAATTTGACTTGACCGCTCGCGCAACACTCCAGGGGCTTCATTTTTAAACTTAAATGCCTTGCAATATTGACACACAACGTTCATTGGTCCAATAGCAACGATTTGCTGTGAACTGTAATCGATTTCCACGTTATAATTAAATGCAGCTCGATAGGGGTTAAACGCAACATTTCTATGTTGTTGATTTCGATTCCATCGATTCCGTTCAACTTCATTCCGCGTTTCGCGTTGCTCGTCAGTTTGGTTTGCTCTTGTATATCTTTGACTTGTAGCATTGCGAGTTCTGCGACTTAAGTTTGTACGTCTAATTGCTGGCATTTTAAAAAACAAAAATTCAACTGAAAATAAAAAATATTCTTCCGCTTCCTTGGAGGCATTGCTACAGCAAAGAAATCTGTGAAAGAATACAAAGAAATGCTATTTCATAAAATAAGCAAAAGGCACACTCTCACTGAGCAATGAAATCTATTATAGAATACAATAAAAAGCTAAAATTAACGAAAAAACGAATTTAAAATTATGTAGTACTTACATCAGTTTAGAAATATAAATCCAAAATGTACATTATCACTGTCGAATAAAGTAGGAAACACTTATACAATCAACTAAAAGAGCGAAATAAAACTGCCAGATTCACTGAAAGATGATAAACTGGAAGACTTACCGAGTTAGCTTCCTTTGAATACGACCAGATATAAATCGAGTGGGTGCTGGAATGTTCTCCACCATGAGTCCAAGGAAGTTTCTGTTTCCCCAACTTTCTAGAAAGTTCTACAAAATTTTATAAAAAAAGTAAACATTCATTCTGGTGCTGCCAGATATCGAGTAGCAAAATTACCCTTTTATGATCAATGAGTTTTTCGTTTGTGCTTTCGGAATAACGGTGCTTGGGTTAGAAATAAATGTAATCGGTGTAGACAAATTAAACTGAATAGATAAAATTTTTTCAAAAAGCAGAAGGTCGATTTTACAGAATTTTTCAGAAAGAAAATCACTGCTTTCAACGGAGGATTCACATGTATCTATTCCGGACATTTTAAAATAAGTTACACGCCTTACCCAAAAAGCCTTGTGAAACAGAATTCTAAAAATCATTACGTATTCAATAAATTATTTAAGGAAAGTTGGTCGAAATATGCACCAACTTTCCTTGAAAATAATCCTTGAACTCCTGAAAACCTTTCCTTGAATTTCCTTGCAAACAAATATTTTAAAATATTCTTTCCCCTTCATCAATAAAATATCTATAATTTATTTACATCATGGGAAGAACTAAAAAGTCAGTTTAAACATAAATACTGTAATTTAATTTGTTTCGGAAAAAATTGTTTTTCGATCAACACTGGTAAAGTAACCATCGCTGCCTAAAGCAATCAATCTATGCTCAATGTTATTTCTATTGCGATTTCGAATAATTTTTAGCCCCCCAGGGCCAATAGAACGGGGGTTAAGAGTTAGCCTATGCTGACCGCAGTGTTCTAAAGTATAAGTGTACCGAATTTGGTGTGGATTGGTCAAACGGTGTAGATTTGTATAGAAAATATACATACACACATATGGTCGTTAAGTTTTCTTAAATTTTCTAATGTTCCGCGCAACTTTCTTAATTTTTTCTTTCATAAGAACCTTCTCCTGACAATAACAAACACAACAAAAAAAGAATTAGCGAAATTGGTCCAGCCGTTCACGCGTGATGCCGTGACCAAGGAAAATAGGGATTCATTTTTATATATATAGATTATTGGTTTCAGAAAACTTTTAACATATTTAATAAGTTGCTTAAACATAGCTTCAACTCGTAAAATAAACCACCTTGACCTTCTGTCCAAGTGTCTTATTTTACGAGTTTTTGTTTTGAAATTTTTAAAATTCTTTGGAATTTAGGTCTTATTTCGGATTTTTTAACATTAACATTTTTTCAATTCCTTAAAATTCCTCTTAAAATTTGCTTTATTCCAACTTATATGAGGAATAACTTGAAATGTGTCGAAAATATTCAATGTACAAACATTCCATATTTATTTGTATAGATGTTGAACAACGCAGCAAAAAGTGTACAAGAAAATTCTATTGGAGGAGTATGTTTCAAAATGAAGGCTAAATTTAAATAGAGATTGGAAGGGTTAGGTGGTGGTGAAGAATTTCGAATGAGTGCCAACTTCCATTATGTTTTCCTTTGTTTATTACTTTTAACATTTAAGTGTTTCAAAGGGATATCCTGGCTCGTACTAGTTTTCAGACTATATATACTTGAGTCATACACAGTTCTCTCGTTCATTGATATAGTCGGATCCTGGTGCAATACCGGAAGTTTAACAGAGCATCCCGTGAATATAGCTGGATGTGTGAGAGGAAGTTTGTCTTATTAGGAAGTAGCACATATCTCTTCATTGCACAGTCCAAGTGCGGAAATGGACGAAGAGGCTTAAAACAAATTTATCGGGTAGAAACAAACACGCCTTCAAGACACTATCAATTCAACCCTCTCACGACAAGACCGCGGTAGCCCAGTTGGAAGGGCAACGGATTAGCAACCGGAGGGTTGCGAGTTCGAAACTAGGTCCAGCCAAAGACCGTCGTGTACACGAAGGCACGCTAAATCTGTCGTGGCCTCCAATGTTCTCATGGTGAAGTTTGGAGAGTGGGATGCCAGCTCAGGTGTTGTTCTCGTCATCTGACCGTGGTTCAAAATTACGAGGCGTTGTTGTACTTAGTCCTTTCCCTTCGGAGTGGATCCTGGACCGTCGCCAATAGCCGGAATACAATCCTTTGGAAATATTTAATTGTTATTTGATTATAGAATCCTTTGTGGAATGATTCATGTGAGATTTCTTCACGAAGATATGATTATTATATATGTTATATATATACCGGCAAAGTTTGAAATCCGGCATTCTAAAGAATACCTAGGTATTCTATAGAATGACAAACCGGCAATGTATGAAATACATCTCCGATTCGTTTCGAATATCACGTGGCAAGGCACATGACTTTTAATCCTCCGCTCAGGCTCAGAATTTGCATTTTGCGCTTTGTTCGGGAGTGTCAAAATACGCGATTTTACTTAAATTGGTTCAACAAAAAATTAGTTTTATACTGTGCTGTATGAAAATGGAAGAGCAAGATATAGTGTTGGAGAAGGAGTCACAGTCAATAGACATGCAACGACGATTCGGAGATGAATTGTTTAAGCTTCGAGTTAATGCTGCAAAAAACAGTTTGTTCTTAACCGAAACTACTTACCAGAAGTTAATAAATGATGTCAAAAAAGCGAAAATGACTACTAAGAAGGAACCACGGGACTATTGGTTGCTGAATCGCTATGATGTGATGTTTGTGGAAAACAAAAGTAAAGTCATTTATCCTGTTAAAGAAGGCGTCAGTACTATACAGTATTACGTCACGGACAATGAGTTATTTCACGTACTTCATGAAACTCATTTGGCTATTGGACACGGAGGACGTGATTAAATGTTGAAAGAACTTTCAACCAAATACAAAAGCGTTACACGTCATGATATTGAACTGTACATCCACCTTTGTGACCCCTGCCAGAAAAAACAAAAAGGCATTATTGTGAAACATGATTTTTTCTGAATTTAATTCCCGTTGTCAGGTGAATCAACTTTACTTTTTTTACGTATTTTGAATAAAAGTTTTTTAATGGCACTCTTTCATTACTTTTTCAAAATAACATTTGTGTTTTTGAGGAATGAACGGTTTTTAAATAGCCTTATCATGACTTTTTTTCATACCGAAATAGCATTTATCATTCTATAGAATGCCTAGGTATTATATACAATGCCTAGGGAAAGTATATAATAATTCTCATATTTCATACTTTGCCTAAAAACGCCAGGCATCCTATAAAATGCCGGCGTTTCAAACTTTGCCGGTAACACACACATATATATATATAATTTATGAGTTCCGGGATATTACAAAATACTATCCATTTCCGTTGGAACTGAGTTGTTTTGATTATAACTCGAGATTATTAGTATCGGATAAGGCTTGGCGCCAGAGGTTAACTTTCCAGACTGCATCGCAATGACTTGTCCATGGAGAGGATTCTTTCGCTCGGTTGGAGCGGTACTGTTCTCTTTATGCGAAGAGCAGTGTAGAACAAACAAGGAATGGATGGCACACTATTATAAGTCTGTCTGTTAATAGTACCCTGTACCATATGTGCATAACAAATCATTTTATGGCAAGATGCGTTCATCTATATTCCCCACAGTAAATAAACGTCTGGGTTTCCTCTCGGTTACAATTCTATTGCTCCGTTCCTTGGAATCAAATCGCTTGGAAAGATTCTATTGTTCCTTTTCTTGGAATGTAATCCTTTGGAAATATTCCATTGTTACTTTCTTTGGAGTAGAATCCTTTTGAAATATTCTATTGTTCCTTTCTTTAGAATAGCATCCTTTAGAACGATTCTGCTGTTCCTTTCCTTGGAATAGAATCATTTGGAAAGATTTTATTGGTCATTTCCTTGGAATCAATCCTTTGGAAAGATTCTTTCGTTCCTCTCTTTGGAGTATAATCCTTTAGAACGATTATATTTTCCTTCCTTTGTTTTTGCAAAGATTATGTTGGTCCTTTCATTGGAATCAAATCCTTTGGAAATGTTCTATTGTTTCTTTCCTTGGAATAGAAACTTTATTAAACGCTTTCTTGCTCATTTCCTAGAATCCTTTGGAATTATTCTATTGATCAACAAGGTCAAAAGTGGTCATGCAAGGTGGAATTATGGATGTTGAACCCCTCAGAAGGTTAAAAGTCATTGACAAATCATCACAGAATAGTTAGTTCCACAACACCTACCACAAACTCTACTTTTCATAAAAATAAGAATGAAAACCAGAGAGGGACGAAAAAGGAGGAAAGGAACAAAAGAGTTGATAAATTCTCACAACTTTGTTCGTGCCTTTTGTGCAAGTTAAATCCGCAGGCCGGTATGTCCTAACTGGTGAGTGGGTGGCATGTGGAGGGAGTACGAGTTCACCCTGCAGCCCCTTTAGCCTTGATTTAAATTGTCGAGATCTCAACCTTACGGCGAGTAGGGTTGATTTTGTTCCTTTTTTATAGTGCAAGAGTAATATTTTGTCAAGCCTGGCCAAACACAAGACAGAGTCAAGTAATGGTCATATACACATATAAGAAAGGAATCCAGCCTGCTCCACCCACAACTCACAGGTTGTTAATGCAGAGGGCAAACCCACTGAATAAATTATCATCCAGAAATGTCAAGAACCATGTGAAATTTTAACTATATCCGTAACGGTTGCACGGTCTAAAGAGCCCTTTTGTAGCAAAAAACTTCATTGTTATGAAGAATGGTGGTAATGGTAATTAATTAACGTCGCACTGGTGCAACTCAATGGGCTATTGGCGGGAGACGGTCCAGGATCACCCCCGGAAAGATCCGAGGACAATACCATGTAATTTTGAACCACAGCAAGATGACGAGGCCAACACCTGAGCTGCCACCCAACTCTCCGAACTACCACGCCAACGTGAGGAGATTGGAGGACACGATAGATTTAACGTGCACCAGCCCCCGTGTAATGGACGGTCTTTGGCTGGATTCGAAATCGCAACCCTCCGATTCCTAATCCGTTACTCTTCCAACCGGACAACAGCGGCCCTATTACGAAGAAACAAATTTTATTTGAGAAGAAATTTCATTCATCAAAGAAATTCCATGTCCACTTTCACTTGACTTTATTTGGGTTTCAAATTATAAAATATCCTAATGAATAATATTTAGACCCAAACCAAAAGTTTTCGCAATTTGCTAGAGCCATAGACAAGAACAAAGGATTAGACTAAAATTCGTTCACAGATATGAAGAATTTTTTTCAAACAATCGCTGAAATGCCATTGAGCAATACTCATTTAACAATACGATTCTGTCGTTGAGACTGAGTCAAATCCGAAATTATTTTCTGATTACCTGCCGGCTTGTTAAATGAAAATAAAAACATATTCCATAGAACACAGGTATTTTAATTAACGTCACACTGGAGCAACACAACGGGCCATTGCTGACGGTCCGGGATCAATCCCAAAGGGAAAAATCCGAGGACACCAGGTATTTTGAACCACGGTCAGATGACGTGGTCACATCTGAGTTGGCACCCCATCTCCAAACTCCCACACCACGCCAACGTAAGGACATTTGAGGATACGCCAGATTTAACGTGCAGCAGCCCCTTTTGTACACTACGGTCTTGGGTTGGATTCGAACTCGCAACACTCCGGTTGCTAATCCGTTTCTCTTCCAACCGGATCTTGATCTCGTCATCTTCAAAAAGGGGAAATATCTTGGTGGCGAAATATCTCGGTATTAGCAAAATTGGTCAGACCTTGATAGACGAGATATCTCGTAGAAACCATTTGGAGAGAAGGAAAACAAATTTCTTTCTGGAGTTGTTGAACACGGCCACACCTTGTTAGGCCCTTACAGGTAGGCAGGGTGCTCTTGGTCATACAAAAAAGGGTAAAAGCAAAATATGAAATATTCAATTAGGGTAGGGCCGCGGTGGCCCGGTTGGAAGAGTAACGAACTAGCAACCGAAGGGTTGCGAGTTCGAATCCAGCCAAAACACCGTCGTGTACAAAGGGGGCTGGTGCACGTTAAATCTGTCGTGGCCTCAAATGTCCTCACGTTGGCGTGGTGTGGAAGTTTGGAGAGTGGGGTGCCAGCTCAGGTGTTGCCTCGTCATCTGACCGTGGTTCAAAATTACGTGGTGTTGTCCTCGGATCTTTCCCTTTGGGATTGATCCCGGACCGTCACCAATAGCCCATTGTGTTGCTCCAGTGTGACGTTAATTGAAATACCCATACCCAATTAGGGTAGGTTGGTTGTTAATTAACGTCGCACTGGAACAACACAACGCGGCTATTGGCGACGGTCCGGGATCAATATCGAAGGGAAAGATCAATGACAACGCCTCGTAATTTTGAACCACGGTGTCAGATGAAGAGGTGAACACCTAAGCTGACACCCCAGTCTCCAAACTTCCACACCACGCCAATGTGGACACGCGACAGTCATTTTCTGGACCTAGTTTCGATTTCGCAACCCTCAGGTTGCTTCTTCCAACTGGGCTACCCGTTATATTATTTGAAACTATCCTATTGAAACGCAAAGGAACAGTTCAAAGCTTGTATTCCCGTACCTCTCAGCACAAAACCTTTGTTAAACTTTTTGTTTTAGTGGTCTGCCGAAAAATTCCCCGAAACGGAACAGTTCTGCCAAATAGAGGGATAAATACGAAAAACATGCCCTTTTCCCTCTCATGTCGGAACTTTGCAGCAACCCCGTCTGTGTTGATGAACCCAAGCACGTGCATTGGCTTAAAACGAAAGATAAACAGTTGGCGACTTTTCACCGGCTGTAGCTCAACGGAAGTATTAATCATTTAGGTTTATGAAGTTCTCAATCCCTTTCGCAACATCCGTGTGTCGGAAAGCGTGATAAGCCGTTCTCGCTTTGAACCCGGGAACTACAGACAAACGGAAAGGCAGTTATCTTGAAAGGTGAGTGCTCGATTTGCAGATCGTAAACAAACTTCATTTGGTTTCCTGATGTTAATAATATCAATAGTTTTAATCATGAAAGCAAGTTAATAACAAATAATGGGTCCGTGGTCGCCAATTGGAAAAGCAACCGGAAGGTTGCAAGTTCGAAACTAGGTCCAACCAAAGACCATCGTGTACACCGGTACACGTTTAATCTGTCGTAGCCTCAAATGTCCTCACGTTGGCGTGGTGTGGAAGTTTGGAAAGTGGGGTGTCGACCTCGTCAACTGACCGTGGTTCAAAATTACTTGTTGCTGTCTTCGGAGATTGATCCTGGACCGTCGCCAATAGCCCATCGTGTTGCTCTAGTGCAGGAGTGTCAAACTCAATTAAAACACGGACCATTTAATGCAACTGGTAAGATTCACGCGGGCCACATCACATTTACAAATGTTCTTAAAATTATATTTTGAAGTGAGGATTCAGCAATATGGATAGTATAATTAAAATACATTATGTAATTAAGTGAATTTAGGGTAATAATTTATAATATTGCTATATAATTTCTTTTATTTAAACGTTTATTTAATTTAATGTATTTACAAAACTAAAATTAATTTTTTTACCGGAAACTTGCCAGCGCTTTCCTCCTACTAGTTTTTCAATATCTGGATTCAAAGACTGGAGAACAGAATCTTCATTATGGCAGATAGATGTTTATCAGTTAATCTTGATCTGTAGGCAGTTTTTTTTTTAATTTCATGGACGAAAATAGTTGCTCACACAAGTACGTACTCCCAAAATAGCATAAAATTTGTGCAGCAAAATTTTTAATTTCCGGGTATTTTTCACCTAAATAAGAATATATTTGGGGAATTCCTACTTCTCGATATTTGTCCTTTAAAACCGAATCATTCTGGAAATCAATTCATTCCAGTTGTATCGAAGAGGGAGCATTTTCAACTTCAAAGGAAAAAGGCCTAATAAAAAGAGAAAACATTTTTTGTAACTCTTTGAAATCATTAAAACGAGAGCATCGTGGGTCACAAAAAAATTACCTCGGGAGCGCCAGTTTGACACCCCTGCTCTAGTTCGACGTTAATTAATTACCATTACCTTCCTATTACGATCAAGGGGCCGTCGTGGCTCATTGGGCATGCCCACTGAGCTAGCAACCTTCGAGTTGTAAGGTGCGCAGGTTCGATTCCTGTCTGGGGCAATCCCTGGGTGTATCTCTCTTCTGTGTCAGTAAAAACTTTTGTTGTGTGTGTCCATTACTCGATTGTGTCTGGCGCAGCATGACCAAATATAATAGCTCTTGCACCATTAAACCCCAAAACCAACCAACCTGTTACGATCAGCAAGGTGACAGATAAGAGTTTGAAACTTCCCTCAATACTATGTACTCGCTTACTGCAATGGAACTAGTTGAACAAAATTCAATTAATATACGGTCAGCAAAAACACAAAGTGGAATAAAAATGCTCATAATCAAAAATAGTATCAAACGTGCTATAGTAATGATGCACTGCATAAGTGCACAATAAACGTACACATTGTATGCTATATAGCTGGGAATATAGAATCTGTAAATCTAAAGGCTAACAAATGAGTTTCTCTAAAAATGGTCTTAACAGACATGAATTCAGTGACATAAGTTTAGATTTAAAGTTAAATTTCGGTTTAATTTTTCGAAAAACAGCTATATATGGAATTCCAGGTTCTGTTGTTTCTATAACCGAAAATTTGCTTTTTCTATAGTATAATTGTCACAGCAACTGATTGAGATACACGCGAGAGAATTGTCAGCCGATTTAACTTGTGCATGCGCACAACTGATTGGTAATTAATTAACGTCGCACTGGAGCAACACAATGGGCCACCGGCGACGGTCCAGAATCAATCCCGAAAATCCAAACATCGTCATTTTGGTCAGATGACGATAACAACACCTGAGTTGGCACAACTGATTGATCAAAACCAGCAACTTCGCAGGACCCGTCAAGTTCCAACACGGTCTTAGTTATTGTGTTTCCTATTCTTTATGCTTCAAAACATTTTGTGTCGTCTCTTGGGAAACCTAATTTTTGAGTTGTCACTGTTGTTATTTTGTTATTTGTTATTTCAATTAACGTCACACTGGAGCAACACAACGGGCTATTGGTGACGGTCCGGGATCAATCCCAAAGGGAAAGATCCGAGGACAACACCACGTAATTTTGAACCACGGTCAGATGACGAGGCAACACCTGAGCTGGCACCCCACTCTCCAAACTTCCACACCACGCCAACGTGAGGACATTTGAGGCCACGACAGATTTAACGTGCACCAGCCCCCTTTGTACACGACGGTGTTTGGCTGGATTCGAACTCGCAACCCTTCGGTTGCTAGTCCGTTACTCTTCCAACCGGGCCACCGCGGCCCCTGTCACTGTTGAGTGAAATCAGACGGGTCATTCTTTACCATTGATTGCGTGCATGTTTGACAACTCAATGTGATCGAAACGAACTTGCCAATCTAGCTTAGTCTATTAGTTATTTCGGTTCCTATCCTATATGAAAAAATACTGCAAATAAAATAATTAATTGAAATTATTGTTCACCTGGGAAGCACATCAATATTTCCTTCGTATTTTCATTCATTATCTCTAGTTCAGCGTCGAGGAACATGACCAAAATGTTTGATTTCATCGACTGAAGAAAACGGCAATTAAAATTAAATAACCAATTGACACAATTTACATTTTTCGTTTCTGGCCGCTGCAGTCCGGTTGGAAGAATAGCGGATTAGCAATCGCGAATTCGAAACTCGATCCAACCTAAGACCTTCGTGTACGTAGGGGCTGGTGCGCGTTGAATCTGTCATGACCGCAAATGTCCTCACGCTAGCGTGGTGAGGAAGCTTGGAGTGCCAGCTCTGGAAGAGGTATTGTCCTCGGATTTTTCGCTTCGGGATTGATCCCGAATCGTCGCCAATAGCCCATTATGTTGCTCCCGTGCGACGTTAATTAACTACTTACCTACCTATTTTACAAGGGAATGCTTGAAGAAAAGTATTCAAGTTTGTCAAATTGGCGCTCTTATGATAATTTCGAAAAAAAAAATTAAGAATTGTTTTCTTGTCTAGTAAAGGGGCCGTCGTGGCTCAGTGGTATGCCCACTGCGCTTGCAACCTTCGAGTTGTTCGTCATCTGACCGTGGTTCAAAATTACGTGGTGTTGTCCTCGGATCTTTCCTTCTGGGATTGATCCCGGACCGTCACCAGTAGCCCATTGTGTTGCTCCAGTGTGACGTTAATTGAAATACCCCCTTCGAGTTGTAGGCGGTGCATTCCTCCCTAGGTGTATTTCTCTCTTCTGTGTCAGTCAAACTTTCATTGTGTGTCTGTCTATTACTTGATATTATGTCTGGCGTAGCATGGTCAAATATGGCCCTTGCGCCATTAAACCCCAACAAACCAAACCAAACCTTGGTTTGTTGGGATTTAGTAAATTAAACAGAATGCCAGTGTCGTCGAAGTCCAGGCTTTAACCATTACTGTTACTCTTCCATCCATTTTCTACGAGGTTCGTACGTTTTGAATTCGAGATTGTTTTTCAATTTAACATTCAGCAAGTTCAAAGTTTTCACATTTCCCAAAGGGTCGAAAATAGACACCCTTTGCAATGATTTTTTTTATGCACTGATGCTTTCTTCGGTAGCGTATCAACCGACAGCGTGTTCAACTCCGGTGTATTGATTTTGGGGCGTGGCGCTATACGGTCTGGTAGTTCGGACATTAGAAACTACAACATTTACGTGACTGACTCATTCTTATCCCTATCAACGTCAGTAATGTTCAGTCAACGTTTTAAATTTACGTGTATTCATCCAGATAAGACTTAATTGCGATTGAGCGCTTTATTTTTATGTATGGTATTGATTTTCAAACCAATGTGAAGTTATAATTTGACTTCATTTCTGTTAATTTTAATTAATTTAGTTCTATAAATAAACTGTTGGCGTGGTGTGGAAGTTTGGGGGGGGGGGGTTGCCAGCCGATGTGTCGTCCTCATCAAAATGTTGGTTCAAAAAATCGAATCGTTTGTTCATCGAAATGTCATGTTGATTCAGAATGAGAAAGTGTCCTCGGATCGTCACCAATAGCCCGTTGTGTTGCTCCAGTGCAACGTTAATTCACCTACCAACCTGTATAGTAAAACAGTTATTGACAAAAAAATCGTTCTTATGGAATACAAATCACAACAAAATCAAAGTAAAGTTGAAGTAGTCACAAAAAATGGTAGACGAATGAAAAGCATTCATATCTCTTTCCAAGCTAAATTTTTATACTTGACTCTAATTTTGTCTCAGTAATATAACATTTCCGAAGCTTTTCAAATTTAGTTCGGGAGCATTATTCTTAGAAGATTGATAATATAGCAAATCGTCGACGTTAAAACACTACCAGTCCTTTTTATCTGCTTCTTAATCTTGGAATTTGTTTCCTATAGTTACTTTTTGGAGAGTCAAGTACAGCTAATTTATATAAAAAATAATTTAATAGTAGAAACTTATATATGGCTCCCGACATGTCAAACGAAAAAGCGTAGATAGTCCTCAAAAATTTTTAATGTTCTACACTTGAACCGATCACGCGAGCGTTTGCCTTCGCCTCCCGAAGAAAGTATACATCTGGAAGCGCAACATATTTGTGCGCCTTTGCCGGCGCCGAAAATATAAACACCAGTCCACTGGCGACGGTGTAAGATCAACTCTGAAAGGCTTCTCAGCAAAAAGTCTGGTCACGTTGCGACAATAATGATGCTCGAAAAAAAGAACCTAACATAAAAATAAATTTGATAATTAACTATATTAGACATCTCTCTCTGTGTGTTAAGCTAAGTATAGGTGGCGTTAGTGCTCCTGTGGCGATACGCATTCTGAACGTGACGTCACTTGACTTGTTTTTCGAGTACGATTTGAAACTTTTCCAATAAAAATTCCAAAGAATAAATTCGGAATTGACATGCGATAGTTGATTGGTCAACGCCAATTAGATTAAACGGTAAACGCTGTCAAAACAGTGACGAAATGTATATTTTCTAGAGCAATTGGGACAAGTAAAATCTTTGCAATCCGTCAGATTTATTTTCTCCCTCTAATAAACAATGAATTAGACGGAAGTGAACTTTGAACCTTTCTCATTATCACACTTAAGATACAACTTTCGTAGATATATATGTATATCCTGTTTGCTTCTTTCAACATAGCCATTTGTTTATCTTTAATCAGTCGGAACATACATGAGCATTGGAAACTTGTGTTGTAAATTACGACTCGTTTTCTATTCTCGGAGACTTCCTTTAAAACAACGATAGAAAAAGAATGTCAAAAAGTTCTGGTTTTTCCTTTACCCTCGTATATATTAATACTAACAGAATTACCCGGCGCTGCTCGGGTTGAATTGGTTAAATGTTGATTGAAAGTGATCAGACTAATCACTTCTCTTTCATAGAAAAATGCAAACATCATTTAAGTGCATAGAAAATAATATTTAACATTGTTTTAACTTTTTAATAGCTACTACAATTAACTTCGGACGCAAGTATGTATACGTGCATCCAAAATCACATTAATCGCACTCCTACTGTATACCAAAGTGACTACTACAGAAGCCGATTTTGTGTTTGGGAGTGATTACGAATTCCCCGTAAGTTCATTTTCAGTAAAATTGACGAACTTTAGTTATGCATTTAGTATTAGCATCTCAATATTTTTAACTTGTGGCACTCTTGCACCAGGGATGCGATGTTTTCGAATTTCATCACCGTTATCAGAGGACAGCAAATTAAATTATTATGACATTTGTGATTAATTTATTTTGAAGCAGACACATTTTTTCTTGAAAATTGTACTCAGCGGTACTTAGAATAACGAAGCTTGTTTCAAAAATAAATAAATAAATATCATTGTAGACAAAGCAAACAATCGATTACAATTTTTTAAGAAACAGAAGGTCGACACTAAAGCGTTTAAAGAAAGAAAATCATTGCTTTCAACGAATGTTTCAAATGTATATAAGTTTCATAAGAACAGCCTCAACTTGCAAAGTAAACAACTTCGACCTTTTCTGTCACTTAAGACAAAAAAATTACAACAAAAGTCAGTTCAAATACTTCCTAACTGATATTATTCCTAGATCATCAAAGTCTTATTTAAAATTGCTTTTTGTTCCCTCTGTACACCTGGGGCAAATAGAACGGGGATTAATATGTTTTCTACGTTACCCGCAGAGTTTTGAAGAATATGTGTAAAAAACGGTGTAGATTTGTATAGAGGTAAGACAGACGCGCAAACTCTGCTTTGTTTATAGATTTAACAAAAAAGAAAACTGCCTAGAGATTGCACTGTGATTTACATGTGCCATGTCTATTACATTTAAACGTATAGGAGCAACAAATTAATTCAAATAAAAATTTTGATTGAAATTTTCTTAAATCCGATTTAGATCGAATAAATCCAATTTTAATGGATTTATTCAATTTAAACATGTGGAAAAACAAGTTTTTTCACAACTTTGTATCAGCTGTTATTTTTAGATTTTGTAACTCCAACATCTAGAGACCGTCGTAATTTTCCTTTGAAGGGGCCTTCATGGGGTGCAGGGAATGGGAAGGTTACTCTATATCTCAACGCGCTACTGCTCTATTGCAGACAGACCAAAAATAACGCGTGAATCGTATCATTTATTAAAGTTGACTGTTTTAAGGTAAGCGCACACTTTTCCGCATCGGAGGGATGGCACACATCGCACGGATCGGATTAGTTTAGTGCACTGCGCCCGCTGCATTCGGAGCATCGCCATTTAACTTAGAAACTGACGGGAAAATGCCGGCCACATTCCCTTGGAGACAATACTTCAGGTTTTTTTAGTATAAAAAGAATATCTGCAAAAAAGATTAGGTTGCAACTATTGAAAAAAATATAAAAAAATTTTAAAGAAAATCATGTTTTTGGTATCGATCTGACGTAAAATTTTACGCAGATTTGAAATCCGTTGAAATTTTCACTCTTATCTTGAATCATCGCAAAGATGGATGAGGGGAGTAAAAAACACAATTGAATGTATAATATCAACATCACTACTCGGAAATTTCGGATGAGTCATCCGCATTGTACGGACGGAACGGATTTTATTATCTCCATCGGAATTGTCGACGTCCGTTTAGGATAGGTGTGCGCAGTCTCATGCAAATGCTTAGAGGCGTTATTTTTCATCTCGAATTACCCTCCAGTAATTTTTTAACCTGACTGCACCAATTATCAAGCCACTCACCTATCGCACTGGAGATTTAGGCCCCTTCGGGGTTATGTCCTCCTTAAAACATAAAAAAAGTCTCATGTAAATCAATGTAAGTATGTGGTACCTTGAGATACGAGTGCCCCAACATACGAGTTGTTTTAGATACGAGCCGTCACTAGGTTGATTTTTTGCCTTGAGTTACTAGCCAGAATTTGAGATACGAGAATGGTTCGGAGACGTCACAACCACCACTCCGCTCAAATTCCCCGAGTCTTGAGTATCGTTCAGTTCACATATTTACCTCACCTGATGACAGTTAACGTCTGTCACAAAAACAATCAATTTCTTAATTTGGTTTGACATTTAGTGTCAACTGCCACAGGAGGCCCGTGTCCCTTTCTCATTTCTTTTCATTTTTCTTTTCTCCGACTAGATGCGTCAGTTCTGAAAACGGAAAAACGGGGTGAGTACAGTTATTTAGCTAATTTTCTTTCGTATAACCAGAGCCCAAAGAAGGCGAGTGTAAAGAACAGTGGTGAGAAAAGGTAATATCCATGGAATTAAAGAGCGAGATAATAGACAAACATGAGCAAGGCGTAAGAGTAATACGAGGTTTGTCTAAAAAGTATCCGACCTTGAATTTTCCTGCTTACGGTAATGATGCTAGAGCGGCGCCACTGTGCACAATGGAAGAAGACAACTTAATGCGTATGCTTGAATTTTTTCTCCGTGTTCGTGTGTGTTAGTCGCTGCCTGCTGGCCGCTGAGTAAGGTGCTGTTATAAGTGTTCGTCGGATTTTTGATTTCTCTCAAAATGAATGAACGAGTTGAGCAAAGATACTGCATCAAATTTTGTCAAAAGCTTGGTGATTCTCAAAACGAAACAATTCGTAAGATTCAGCAAGTTTTTGGAGACGATGCTATGGGGGTAACACAAGTGAAGGAATGGTTTAACCGATTCAAAAATGGCCGCACATCGGTGGCGAGTGATCAGCGTCCTGGGAGGCCTCAAACCGCTCGGAATGCAGCCGTTGTTGAGAGGGTGGAAAATCTGGTAAAGGGAGATCGTCGTTTGACCGTACGAGAGATTGCCGAAGAGGTTGGGATCAGTAAAGATTCCGCACATGCAATTTTTCGTGATGATTTGAACATGCGCAGAGTGGCTGCAAAATTTGTGCCCAAGCTGCTGTCGGCACAACAAAAAGAACTCCGTATTGAGATTGCACAGGACCTTCTGGACACTACCAACACTGATCCTCAGTTTCTGAACACTGTGATTACTGGGGATGAGTCATGGGTATACGGGTACGACCCAGAAACAAAAGCACAGTCGTCGCAATGGAAGCATCCCGAGTCTCCAAGGCCGAGAAAAGCGCGACAGGTGCGAAGCAAAATCAAGGTGATGCTAACTGTGTTCTTTGATATCTGTGGAATTGTGCATCACGAATACGCACCGGAAGGACAAACAGTGACAAAAGAGTACTATCAACAAGTTCTACGCCGACTCAGAGATGCTGTTCGGCGCAAAAGACCACACCTCTGGACGACGAAAAACTGGCAGTTGCATCATGACAATGCTCCGGCTCATTTGTCACACCTGATCCAGACTTTCTTGGCGAAACACTGAATTCCAGTCGTCTCCCAACCTCCCTACTCTCCAGATATGGCTCCTTGCGACTTCTGGTTGTTTCCGAAATTGAAGATGCCGTTGAAAGGATCCCGTTTTGAGTAGATAATGCAGAACGCGACAACGGAGATGAACACCATTCCAAAAGAAGCCTTCCAGGAGTGTTTTCGGCAGTGGAAGGATCGGTGGGCTAAGTGTGTGAAGGCGCAAGGGGCCTACTTTGAAGGGGATTAGGGTCCCAATTTCCTCACTTAAGTAATATATTTTTCCTGGCCAAAGGTCGGATACTTTTTAGACAGCCCTCGTAGACTTGGCAACGCAGTGCGACTTCTACGATATATACTATTCTGAAGCAGGACTCGATAAAGGCTATAACTCCAGCTGCAATATTTGTTCATTATAAATACATTATTATGAAAAAATTGGAGTGGTTTTATGGGGGCTGGTACGAATTAATCTCATTTCAATTAATTTCAATGGGGAAAATTGATTTGAGATACGAGCATTTTGACTTACGAGCTCGGTTATAGTATGAATTAAACTCGTATCTCAAGGTACCACTGTAATTCTGAAATGTGTTATGCGTGTCGTCCGTACGACGTGTGCGCTTACCTTTATGGAATTCATTTTCATTCAACAAGAAGGCAGGTATTCAGAAAATAATTTCGGTTTTGTATCTGAGCTTAAATTGCTACTAAAATAGGGCTTAAGAGACTTGCTGCTATGTTTAAAAATGTATGCCACTATTTCACAACTGCCTTGGCTATGGCATTGTTACGGAGCATCCATTCCGAACAGTTTCGATTATTATGGGCCTTTGCTCCTGCTCTTAATTGAAAGTGAGTCAAGTTGAAGAGCGGTTGTAACGGTCACCGACTTCAATTAAGTGCAACCACTCATGGCAAAGAAGTCATCGCGTGTTCCGGAAAGCTCTTTCCTTCCGCTTTATTTATCTCCTTCATATCGTAATCCCCAATTTATTTGAATACAGTGCAGTGGTTCGAACTTCGGGAATTATGTATTGAGGGAGGGGACGAGTAAGACACCAGTTGCTTCAGGCCCCCACCCCATCTAGGTAGTTGCCCATCCAGAAATCGAAAGTACTGTTATTTTATTGGCATAAATGCAGATATTTTTCACAATAATTTGGTACTTTTTATTACGCACTTTTATTATTTCAAATACGATGGAAATTTAATTTTTAAACATTTTTCTTAAACTAAAACTCCTCAGGGGGCAATCTCGGGCATCGTAACCCTGTTGTACCCTCACCTCTTCATACGATTTTGTCTTTTCCCCTCCCTCGTCGTATTTACTTGGAACTGTTTGGCGCAGCTTGGCCAAATATGGCTCTTGCGCCATAAAATCCAAACACCAACCAACTCAAACGAAAAAAATTTCATCCGAGAACAAAGTAAAGAGAATCGTGTGGAACTTCTGTTTGTTGACTTCTCAGGGCCACGGTTGACTAACAACCGGAGGGTTGCGAGTTCGAATCCAACCAAAAGACCGTCGCGTACAAAGGGGGCTGGTGCACGTTAAATCTGTCGTGGCATCAAATGTCCTCACGTTGGCGTGGTGTGGAAGTTTGGAGAGTGGGGTGCCAGCTCAGGTGTTGCCTCGTCAACTGACCGTGGTTCAAAATTACGGGGTGTTGTCCTCGGATCTTTCCCTTCGGGATTGATCCCAGACCGTCCTCAATAGCCCGTTGTGTTGCTCTAGTGCGACGCTAATAAATTACCATCACCATAGTTGACTTCTCTGTTTACTTGAAGGTATATTTTTAATAGCCTTGAAAGTTTTCACTGTCGCACTCTAGCACGTCTCGATGCTTTTCCGACCACTAGTTTAATTTCGAACTCAAAATGTGCAAATCATCTTAGTTATTTATTATTTTGACCTTAAAAATGAATTTAGTACAATGCTAAAATGCTGTATGAAGTTAAAAAACATTTTGTTTCGGTTTAAATATTTACTTTACGTTGTCTTGTGCTTGTCCAAATATGGCCCAATGAACATCAACCTACCTAACTGAAACTATTTTCACAAAGGATGTCTCGCTAAAGAATGAGTAAAGCCTAATTTCACTACAGCGCAGGTGTTTCCGTCACATAGAGCTTAACGTCGTGAGGTATACCACCGGTGTTGTTAAATTAGTTGTCACGTTCAATCACGAAGCATTCTTGGTGGTGAAATCTGTGCTACCACGGAAATCGTGGCCAAGAGAGACTCGAGGGTGTGGTGGCGGAATGTTCTTTGTATTGGAAGAGCAAATACCGAGAATGTCTTCGGGAATTATTGCATTACGAAAATGCTTCTGACTTTTAATAGAAAAAAAACGTTTCTTAATCTGTATTCTGATGGTATGCTGGAACTTGCTTATATAACATCATGATTCAGAATGGGAGGTACGGCAATTATCTTTTTAATAGTCTCCGTACAAATATCTAATTAGAAAAGTTTCAAATCATGCAAGATGTTGGATAAATTAAATATTCAAGGGGTCGTATATGTATGAAAATGCGAAATATGGCACATTATGCAAACTAAGAAACTTCCAATTAGAAAATTGGCGTGGTGTGTAAGTTTGGAAAGTGGGGTGCCTCCTCAGGTGTGACCTCGTCATCTGACTGGTGCTGAATTACGTGTTGTCCTCGATCTTTCCCTTCGGATTTGATCCCGGACCGTCGCCAATAGTCCATTGTGTTGCTCCAGTGCGACATTAATTAAATACCTACCCACCATTATAATTTTAGACTTGTTTAGAACTTGAAAATTGTTCAGAAAAATTTGTGGTGGCTTATCCTTTTGCTGCCCGAAGCCCTTTTCTAAAATTAGAAATGTTTTGAAGAGGCTCGAATCAAATACAGCATTCTAACTTACAAATACACATTCCACTCTTAGTAAAATTAGGGCCTCAGTGGCCCAGTTGGAAGAGTAACTGATTACCAACCGGAGGGTTACGAGTTCGAATCCAACCAAAGACCGTCGGTAAAAAGGGGCTGGTGCACGTTAAATCTGTCGTGGCCTCAAATGTCCTCATGTCTACGTGGTGTGGAAGTTTGAAGAGTGGGGTGCCAGCTCAGGTGTTGCCTCGTCATCTGACCGTGCTTCAAAATTAAGTGGTGTTGTCCTCGGATCTTTCCCTTTGGGATTGATCCCAGATCGATACCAATATCCCGTTGTGTTGCTTCAGTGCGACGTTAATTAAAATACCTACCTACCATTGTATTAGCATTCTGGAGACTTAATAGAAAGTATTTTTATGACGATTAAAGAAGTAATAACCGTAAAATCTATTGGTCTATTTAGCTCTTGTGTAACCGTAATAGCCATAGAGCTTAAAACCTACGTCCGCTGCGCTAGCAACCTTCGAGTTATAGGCGGTGCAGGTTCGGTTCCTGTCAGGTACATTCGTATCTGGTTGTATTTATTCTGTCAGTAAAATTTTCATGTGTATTACTCGATGGTGTGTCTTGTGTCTGGCGTAGCATTTTCAAATATGGCCCTTGCGCCATAAAACCCCAAAAGAACCAACCAATCTGACAAAAATCTAGGAAACATGGCCCACTTAGATCAAAAATTCATTAACTGACATTTTTTCGGAGACACTAAATGTTTATTTCCATTATGTGAAATGCATAGTCGTATTGTAATCTGTTTAAAAGATAAACGAGACTATCAAAGAGCTTTCATTTTTTGGCGTTAATACGAAGTCTAAACAGCTGTACAGTGCATTTTTATCAGTTGAGTTTCTGTTCCAAGACGATGTTGTAATTAAGTATCTGAAAATACAGAGGCTGTTCGGTCATTTTTTGAGCGATTTTAATGGACTGAAGCTCAATTTTTTACATGAAATTTTTGTGTTCTATATTTTCTATTTGATAGCCCTTATTGTTAACTACCTTTCTACATTTTAATTTCCATGATAATAATGACTTTTGTAGTATCGACAGAGGTATTTTGTCCCAATCTTGTTCCACAGTTTTCCAGTCCTTGGATGGTTTTCGGTCGACGTTTCAATAATGCCCTTTTTAAAAGTCCAAAAGCACAAAAGTCCATGGGTGAAACATCTGGAGATTTAGCAGGAATATCAGTAAAGGGACTTGATACCAGTTTCTTGATACCAGTTTCTTGTTCCATTTTTTCCAATTTAAGAGTCGATTTAGATGTATAGCTGCTTGCTTTATCCTGATGCAGCTCTACTGATTGTTGGCACTGTGGGTAAAGATATGGTATTTTTTTAATATTGGGGATAAAATAGGGTCTTGATAATATGTGGGAGTTGATTTTTACATTTTTTTCCACGCTCTTTACTTTTAATTTTCCATTATATGCAAAACCGGCAACAATCATAAATCCCTTAGAGAAAGTTTCTTTAGATTCCTTTGAACCGCTTTTTAAGATTTTTTCTATTTTGGATATACTTATTTGGAAGTATTTTTCCAGTTTTACGTTTTTTTCCTTTCCCATTAATACTATTACTTATCGTACCTTTAGATATTGAAAAACCATGACTTTTACAGCGTTTTTGAACAATTGAATAAGCCTAATTCTCTTCGGAAAGAGAGGAAACAGCCTTCCATCCATTGCTTATTTAAAAGCGCCATTTTGAAAGTAAACAAAACTCTGAGTTAGCAGACGATAAGTTATACTTTAACTATTTAACTGCTGTGAAAACAAAATTCTTTCCGAGCATACAATTTTTTTTACAACTCATCAAAATCGTACAAAAAATGTCCAAAAATTCTTCACTAACAGATGTACTCACTTCCTATACTCGAGGGCCGCGGTAGCCCAGTTGGTAGAGTAACGGATTATCAACCTGAGAGTTGCGAGTTCGAAACTCGGTCCAACCAAAGAGCGTCGTGTAACGGGGGTTTGTGCACGTTAAATCTGTCATGGCCTCAAATGTCCTCACTTTGGCATGATGTGGAAGTTTGGAGTGGGGTGCCAACTCAGGTGTTGTATCGTCATCTGACCGTGGTTCAAAATTGAGTGGTGTTATGCTCGGTTCTTTCCCTTCCAGATTGATTCCGGACCGTCGTCAAAAGCCCGTTACGTTGCTCCAGAGCTAATCAACTACCTACCTAAATAAATGATTGGTTTAAAGTGATTATCCACTGTGATCAAAAACACTAGTCGATAGCCAATCGGCTAAGTCGATTCATAATCCCACGTGATTTATCCTTTAGAGATCTTACGACAGCGATTCTGCTCACATGCTCTGTCTGCACAACGGGCTATTGGCGACGGTCTGGAATCCATTCCGAAGGGAAAGATCCGAGGACACCTCGTCATTTTGAACCACTGTCAAATGACGAGGTCAACACCTGAGCTGGCACCCCACTCTCCAAACTTTCACACAACGGCCATCGTATGGACATTTGAGATCACGACAGATTTAACGTGCACCAGCCCCCCGTACACGACTATCTTTGGTTCGATCTAATTTCGAACTCATTACCCTCCAGTTGCTAATCCACGACTCTACCAACTGAGCTACCGTGGCTCTGTAATTAATAGAGAAGATAGCAATATATTTTCATTGAGTTCTTTGAAGTGTGAAAGTCATGGAAGAATCGTAAAATAAAAAAGTAACATCAAGTTGGTTTTTAGGTTTTAAGGGCCATATTTTTCCATGATACGCAGACAAGTAATGCACATACACGCCCGCGAAGAAAGTTTTACTGACACAGGAGAAATGTCATCCAGGGAGGAAAGGTACTTGACAGGAATCGGAACTGCGCCGCCTACAACTCGCAGGTTGCTAGCTCAGTGGGCACACCCACTGAGCCACGACGACCCCACTAACATCAAGAAACACTGACAACTTTCATTTCCAAATTTTTGAATGGTGTTGGTTCAGTGATTAAAGGATCTTGCTGTTTCCGAATCCTTGCAAATTGTCTCTAGGGACTAGTAGATGGAGAATAATCTAAACTATCAACAGCGATGTAACAAAATCCATTCGGAATTTAACATTCAGCGATTTAATGAGTGCGATTTAACAACAAATAACAGGGTCGATGTTCTTTATTTGAATTTGACTTGTTTCTCGCGTTGAGATAAATTAAAGTGCTTGGAAAGTTTGCGAAAGATAGGATGCGCTTAATTAGGGCTTCCGAATATTTACTCCGCGGTTCGCCTTGATCTCGTTTTACAATTCTCCACACATTCTGTGCCAGATTTAGCAATCGGTTCAACATGTATCCTGTGTTCGAAGAGGTATGTATGTTCGTAGTGGTATGTATGTTCGTAGTGGTCCACTTTGTGTCAATCCGAATCCACTTTATGTCAAAGGCATCGGTTAATTCCTCGTAACAAACAATGTGAAAGATTAAAAATCAAAACACATTTTGTTCCAAAAGAAATGGCAAATCTTTTGGTCCGCTTAACCCTCCTTTTGGTTATCTCGACGAGGTATCTCGTCATTAGCAAAACTGACAAGATCCGGGTGGACGATATATCTCCGTCCTTAGAAGGAAACTGGCCAGATCTTGATCTTTTCATCATAAAAAAATAAACAATATCTTGATGACAAGTATCTCGTCAAGAGCTAAATTGATCAGATCTTGATGGGCGAGATCGAAACCACTTGGAGGGTTAGGAGGACTGGGATGTGTCGGATGTCCGAAAAACCAGGAAAAATGACAACTGTCTTCCACGCAGGTGATTAAATCTTTGAGAGAATGGAGGTTTTCCGTCCAGATATGGTTTAAGAGATTCTCGGTGAGGAAATCTGGTCATATTCCTGGTGTTCAGCATAACTAGTTAGTAAAAACTCGCACGCTTGAATCCGATACGCTCCCCTTCGATGCATTCGAATTTACATTCGTCAGTTTCTACTGGATTTGGATTGACCCGGATTCTGTTGGTTAGAGGAGCACTAAAGAACGTATTCATGATGTACGAGGTCCTGGTGGTCGTAAAAATACTAACAAGAGCTCCATGTTGCTTCGTAGTTGTCCTGTGATTGTGAAGACCCTAATATTTTTCAATGACATGTCTTTGTTTCACACTGGACCGTTTGTCCTAAAATTCAGGACCCATCTCCGATAAAATGTGGATCTGCATTAGCGCATTCCAACATACATTTTATGCAACGTCGTTATAACTTGAAACATGAACATGCAATGAACACAGAAATACATGTGCAACTAAAGTAACTTCCTAGCAGTGACTCAAGGGTGGTAATGAAAACACATGATCTAACAAAAATCATAGATGCGTAATATTCAAGGTTTGAATTTGCCGAAGTGCTAGCGATGCAATTCTGGTTGAAGTAATAAAAAGGGTCATACTTTTTTTTATCGGACCACGTATGCCTAGATTTCATGCAAAAATTGGCATAAAATTTACATAAATCCTGAATCGTAACTTAATAATTTGAAGTGAGGTATAGCACATTCATATGCAGGTAATGTATAATCTGAGGAAGTTGGAATGGTGATTAATAAATAATTAATCTTTTAAAGGTGCATAGAAAATTGGTAGGTAGGTATTTTAATTAACGTCGCACTGCAGCAACACAACGGGCTATTATAGAAAATTGGAAAATATGCTTTTTGAAAAAAATGTCGGTTTGACAGCGGTTAATAAAGAATATGGCCCTTTTATCATTTTCATTGCTTAAATGAATAATTTTATAAATTTTAAATTATCTAATTAAAAGAGTCAGACGCGCAACCGGTATCTTAGTGTTACAAATGGCAATAGAGCGACAAACCAAACCAGCCAACGAAGACTATCTGATAACTCAAAATATGTGCTATCTAAGTAAGTCTAAAATATTTTTAAATAATTTGATATTTCTACGGTTGCTTGAATTCAAAACTCGAGGCGAGTTAGTCTTGAGGATTAGTGAAGATTTTATTTTGGGTCTACATATGGGGAAAGGTTTGCAACTAACACTATTCTATCTGCATGAAGATGACTACAGTTACGGTGAAAGCTCTTCAATTATAAAATCTTAAGATTACTTTCTTATTGAGAGGCTAACTCAAAAAATTGTGGTTTGTTTATGAGGTAGGTATTTTAATTAACGTCGCACTGGAGCAAAACAACGGGCTATTGGCGAAGGTCCGGGATCAAACCCGAAGGGAAAGATCCGAAGACAACACCACGGTCTGTTTATGAGAGAAATAAGTTTCAAACTCAGAGTTAGGCTTATAATTTAGGGAACGATAAAAACTTTTTGGTGTGTTTTTGGTTCTTTCAAAAATAAACTTCAAAATCACGTAGTTTTGTCCTCGGATCTTTCCCTTTGGGATAGATCCCGAACCGTCACCAATAGCCAGTAGTATTGCTCCAGTGAGACGTTAATGAAAATATCTACCTACCTTCAAAAATAAATATGAACTAATAATGCGTACAAAAATATTTTTTTACCAAAAATCCATGGTCGCCAATAGCCCGTTGTGTTCTAGTGTAATGTTTATTAAAATACCATACCTGCCAAAAAATCATGACCCAAACAAAAGCAGTTTTAGACAGAAAGAGTACGTAAATTAAACTTAATGGAACTTAAACTGACCAGGTATTTTTGCTTTATTCGTTGTCCTGGCTTACTAGACTTGCTGGTTAAAAGAATATCCATTTTATCCCAATTTACATATCTTTTATTCTGATATAATTGTTATATATCCTCTATACTTGTCATGCATTGGATAATGACAAAAGTTTGCCACACGCACCTGAAACTAATCCAGTTATTTTTCTTTCTAACTGTATCTGTAATATGTGAGCGATCCGTTGGTTGATCTGGTTTTCTTTTCAACTGTCTAGTTTAAATATAAGATCAGTGTTTACGCACAGATATTTATAGATTCCTATCCGCGTGTGGGTGTTGATTGTTTCAAAGTTTATAGGCCATTGTTGTTTTAAGTGCGTATGTTTCGTATATTAGTTCTATATCTGTTTAAATGATAGTTTTAGCATGAAATCCCCATGCTGTGTCGAGAGTGGCAATATTTGTCCGAAAACTTCGTCATGCTCAATGATTTTACGGAGCTCCTGCTCTCACAGGCACTCCCATAAATCGTTAGTGGTCAACGAAGTTGAAGCACATGGAGAAACACACCAAAAAAGGTATTGCTTCTTGTGCATGAACATAACAAGATTGCAATGGTGAAGGAAAAAACTTTGCTTTTCACAATTTTACTAACTCTTTTGCCAAATAACTACAAAAAATCTGCATGACATGGGGGATATTCATGAAACATATCACATTCACATGGTCAATTACTTCAACAAATGGTTAATTATCCACCTTAAAATTAATCATACTGTCAATTCCTAAAAATCAGTTTATCTCAAATATCCAAAAATTAAACTTTTCAATGATTGTTAATTGTTTTCAATTTCCTTTTGTCTATCTGATCATTGTGAGAATTAATTAAATCTAATATTATCTAAAGAACACTTTCACAGAGCGAAGGATCGGAGAATCGATATGAATGCCTTAAGATTACAAAATTAACATGTTTAATCAAGAATGCAAATCATGTTTGCATAACTTTAGTACGTTCTCATTTGGCCTTATCAATGATTATTGGGCTGTGGGTGTCTAAAGTAGAGATTCTGCTGATATATAGTTCTAACTAACGAAGCAAGAAATTAAAATGACACCTAGTCTAGTTTGGTGTCATAATTTAAATTAAAATACTTTAAGAGTAAAAAGTCGCAAATTTTGTTTCACTTTAAAGATTAAAACGTTTTAGAAGCTAATCTTACAAGAATTCAAAATGATTAATTTCGATGACAGATAATCTTTTTTCTACTTTAAAGATCTAAATTGTCAAATCAAAGGGCATCAAGTGAAGTGTTATTATTTCTTCAATAATGCTAAATGGGGTATGATTGAAATCAAGCAAATTTGAGTTTAAAAAAATCAGTTAAAATCATAATGTTTGTGTTTGTTAAATTCGATTAACTTTGAAAATTAAATAATTCGCAACAGGGTGCATGTTATTTCATTCAAATAAGTTAACAAATCTACTCATTAACACCTTAAGAATGACCCTGAGGTATTCAAGTGATGTGCCTTCTCTTCTATTTTACCTTCACCTATCCTTCTGCATCTAGCTTTTTATCCCTCCCTTGTTGTCTTGTGTTTGGCTCAGCCTGGCCAAATATGGCCCTTGCATCTTAAAATTCAAAACAAACCAACCTCAAGAGGCCCTTTTCTAAACTGAAAATCAAGTTCATCCATCCTTAGAGGACATTGACTTGATGAAGGCATTTGGAATGAAAGTGAAGTCTATCAAACAAATATTTTCCCTGTTATTGACAACATGTGTTCCTCACAACAACAAAAACTTTCATGCAGTCCGTCTTGGATAGTTACAGTGGATTATTTTGGCCAATTTTAACATCCTCTTTAGAATTAAGATGGTGCAGCTTGGCTGTTTTTGAACCTTGTGCCATAAAACCCAAACCAACCCTAGAATTAAGTCAAGTTTCCACTGAAGTCTGACATTGCAAGACAGTTTTATATTTCCAACAATAAGAACATAGTCTTATTACTAATAGGGATCACAGCATTGTTAGACGGGGCAATGGGATCACAAACCAAAAGTGATGGCTCTTGATATTCAAAAATATTTCTTAACTGAAACTAGTGTTAGTTCTGAACATTGTGTAAAAGGCAGTGCCAGGCAAATATGCATGTTTTGTTGTAAAATTGCTAATTTTCTAGCAATATGTTTTGGATTGCAAGAGTTAATGTATTGGTTATATTAAAATGTAGTCCATCTAGGCATTTTGATATTTTACGTTATAATTCAAACCCTTAAGATGGAATAAATATGTGGTTACTGTTACCTGCATTCATTTAAATTACCTTTCACATACTTGATAAATAATATAAGCATCTAAAATTGGTGAAAACATTCAATTTCTCATTATCTGGTATCAAATGCATTAATGCGTTCACAAAATGAATTTTAAGTCAAAAATTCGTGTTCAGGACTGGCCAGCTCAAGGCTAGCAGGCTGCATGTGACCTTGCACATTTTTGCGCCCTGCCCAATTCGCATAAATAAAATAATATAGTAAGCAGGGCTGCCACATACGACTTTTTGCTACGATTTTTCAACCTTGGTGACTAGGGGTATCTTTTTATGCAAAATTGTCTCAAATGCTCCTATTTTCAAAAGTTTGGCTACTTTTTTCGAAAATTTAGTCCATTTTTTCACTAATAGTGAATAGAAAATATATTTTTCCTTAGTGGAAAAATTTTGCAAGGGACACCTATCTTAAAGTTTTGGCTCTGTGTCAGTAAAACTTTCATTGTGTGTGTTTTACTTGATGTGTCTTGTGTCTGGCGCAGCATAACCAAATATGGCCCTTGCACCATAAAACCCTTAAACCAACCAACTCAAAGTATTGGCGCCAAGCATGAAAGTAAAACACCGGAATCTGGTTCTAGATTGTCATACAAACCTTATCAAGAAAATATTTTGTTTTTGAATTCTTAAATTTAAATTTCTTGACGAGATCTTAAATGCCTGTTTCATTTTTAATAGGCACATTTTGTATTCTAGCTGATTTTATTTGTATCTGAGCAACTATAATTGCTATTAAAATAGGGTAAAAAATAACGACTTTTTTGCTACTATATTTAAAATTTATGCAACTATTTCACAAGTACTTTGGCATCCTAAGTAAGTCAAAAATAAAAATAAAAGAAATGTTTGTACTGCTGTTCTAATTTGCATACCAGTATTGATCTTTAGACATTAAAAAAATGTGAAACACGTAAATCAAAACTAAGTCAACAAGCCAGAAGGAAGAACACTTAATAATTAGGAGTAATAGTTGGAAGTTGTGACTGTTTCTTAGCAATGTTTTGCACATTACTGTTAAAGGGCTGCTTTAGAAATATGAAACAAGAACTTTTCAGAGGTAGAGATTTTTATAGAGAGGTCTTTAAGACCTCTCTATAAAAATGTATATATAATTAAAGGTATAAAATTTTGTTCTGTTCTTAATTTGTCAAGATTTTGGGGTTTAGTTTAAAATATAAATTTTTAAAAATTCATGAAAAACTAAATAGCTTGATTATTGAAGTAGACTTAAAAATTAGAAGAGCAAAGTGACTTGCAGAACAATTTGTGATGACCAGGGCTGTTAATGTACAATATGTGTTGAAAGTACCCATTCAATCAAGTTGCGCTGACAAAAATTTTTTTTCACAAATAATCTAAAATATTAAATTTTTTAGAGTTTTATAATTATATTTTTTTAAATTTTGTTTCGAAACAAATAATGATTATTCTATCTGTTTTGGGTTTTCAATTAAAAAAATTAAAAAATTATAATTGGGCTTATCTCCTACTCAAGAGGACATAAACTTTCAAGTATTATGCACTCATCAGAAATTCCTTTGATCCTCTTGAATATTTTATTTATTATTTTTCATTGTGGATGAAATTTCCGTGACTTATCACTGTTACCAGGAAGAAATTCAATTATTACATCTCATTTTTCAATAGAATAGCAGAAAATCACCTTCAATTAATTTCTGACATTACAAAGTAGTATTTATTAAGTTCATAAAGCTTCAAGCCCAGGCAAATGGTACCTGTCCAACTTTGATTTTAATGTTTTATTTGATGAATTAATTTACTGAATACAAAATTATTTGAAAGGTCAGATGCTTTTATTTTCAATGTTAAAAATTTCCAACTCTTCTCTTTTTGCTTTCCTAGTGGAACGTACTAGGTAAGTAAAATGTATACATATCTCATGTTATATTACATAGTATAAAATTTTTTTCATTGGAACTTCAGTTTAAATAATTTTTTTCTTTTTACCTATCAAAAAATTAAAATTATTTTTAATTCATGACATTAATTATTTTACTATACGAATATATATCATACATCATTATTTCACTATATGCTATTTATCTGTTTTAAATATTTTTGTTTAACGTAAATTTTAAACTTTAGATTTATGAACTCATTTCCTAAAAAGTTATTTTAATAAATTAGACACAGATCTGTTGACTTGTATGAAGTCTAAAAGCTAATATGTTGGTTTGAAATTAGAAAGGGATACTCTTTTGACCAGATATTTGCTGATAAGTATTGTAATTTTCTTTGAAAATTCTTTATTACTGTATATGCCAAAATATAATAAGTGAGTATTTTTTAGTTGCCCTGTCATCTTTCTGCTAATTGTCAATGCCCGTATAGACAGAAATTTCATTTGAAATCTCATAATTCTTGAATTGTAGTTATAGGTTAATGTTTTTCAGTAATTAGGGTTTTTCTTAAATTAAATTGTGATTGTCTGTTTTCTACTTTAATGATTCCATATGATTGTTATATTTGTATGTATTATGTTTACCTTTATTTGAAAATGAGAAAAATACTTTTCTGACTTTGATACTTTTTGCTTAATGCCAGGTTTGTAAATAACTGGCATTTAAATATTTTTAAGTATTGTGTGCTTAATATTTATCATCCAAACTGTTTTCAGATCGTCCTCCAATAAAAAATTCAATAACAAAGTATCTGATGCAGATTCATCCAACAACAATATAGAACTCGATTCAATTTGGGGTTCATCTGTTCAACAGCTTGCTCTGACATCTACCGAATCATTTTCAGTTTTAAAAGAGACTATCTCTAATTACTTAGAAGTAAGTCAATCCTTTCATTACTTTTCATGCATTTGAATATTTGGCTGTTACTATTTATGTTTTCAAATTTCATTTGGTTGGTATTTGTTATGGTATTCAATCACACATTTGCAATGGTGATATTTTAGATTCCTAACTAAAAAATATGTGAAAGGTGAATCTTCAAAATAACAATTTCCTTTGCATGATTTTTATAGTTATCATATTTTAAATTTCTATTAAATCATGTCTTAATTTTTCCATATGGATGGGAATATCACATCCCCATTTTATTGATATACATAGAATTGTTTTTTAAACTCCATTTGAAAATTTTGTCTATCATGTCTTTTGAACTAGTCACGTATATTTTAAAGTACTTAAATTATCTACCATTTGTGTTGAAAACATTCCATTCCATTCTTTCACTGCCCCTTTACCTCACCACTAACAGACAAGGTTATGGATTTCGCCTTCGCAGATGCATCATCATTTACTGGTTATTTACAAAAGTATGACTTATATTGTCTTGAAAGTAAACAGCTGATGCTCTGTTAGTCGAAGAAATATACATTCAAACCTTTTACTTAACCTGATGTTATTCTAATTACAGCTATCCCAAACTCAAAAGTGCGAACTGGTTGAGAAGAAGGAACAAGATTCGCAGTTGGTTGGGAAGCTTCATTTCAGTCAAACTTCTACACCCTTCCATGCATTGCATTCAAATGACATTTATAAAAGTGAAGAATACAGTCAGAAAGCCACTGCAATAGAAGACTACAAGTGAGAATTGTTTGAGCAATTATGAATATTTCATTGCACGAATAATGATTATGTAATGTATTTGAGTCAATTTTTGGGTGCATGTACTTTTGTTAAATCTGAATTAAGGTAGTTCTGCATCTTGGGTAGAGTAAAATTAGTTTGAAACCAATCCAAAGATCACTCAAATTATGCAATCAAACAGGCTGTAAGAAGGCCAAGACATACCTTTCGTTTGAAAGATAGTATAGTTTTGATTTATGTCTCATATTTAGAGATTGTAATTATATTTTGCGTAAGCTAGGCACATTTGTTTCTAGACGAGTGAAAATGGAATTTTCTTTGTCTTTTAGTCTCATGAAAACCTCAACTATGCCCAAAGGTCGAAGATTACAAAGGTCTAATCTGCGAGCCTTTTCTGGATCTGAAGGGGAAGAGGAGCCATTTCTTGAAAGTAATTTTTTATTTCAATTACTTTAAATTTTATTGCATTTCATAATCTGGTTCTTATGTTGCATCACATTAGATAAAAAGCACGCATATGGTTTTGATGAAAGGAATTTTTTATATTTTTACTTAAGAGGTTAAAGAAACAAGTTTTAATTTCTAGAGTTATAAAAATGATTATCAATTCTTGTTTCTGATTCAAATTATTTAATCAATTTCATTTAATGTCCTTCGGATTTTTGTGAATCGGATAATTCATTAACAATAGTTGTAACCTTAGAGATATTAAAGTTGCTGTTTTTTTTTAATATTTGGCGTCTTAAGCTGGTTATGTTTTATCTAGGTGATGTGTGTAAATTGTACTTTAAAGCTACTTAAGGCATTTTTTAATCCTCCAAGTGGTTTCAATGAGATATCTGGTCCATTAAGATCAAATCAATTTTGCTAATGATGAGATATCTCATCAAAATATTGCCGATTTTTGTTATGATGACGAGATCAAGATCTGGTCAGTTTTCCTCTAATGGCGAGGTATCTTGTCCATCAAGATATGGTCAGTTTTGACCTAATCTAATGGACAACAAGATGTCTCATCGAGACAACTGCCTGGAGGGTTAAGAAAGTTCTGCCTATTGAAAACAAATTACTTTGTTTCTCATTTCTTTCCATTTTTTTCAGATAGGGTAAAACTCAAAAGGACTAGAAACTCGGAAGCCATTTCGAGGCCTAATTCCTCATCTGAATCACGCATCTCAACTTTGCAATCAAATACAAATAGTTCATCAAATCATGTAACCTCTGCCCAGTGTTATTCTATGTCATCTGATTTCAGAACTGGTGGTAGTGCACCCTCATTCTCCAGCTACCCCTTGAACACTCCAACCGGTAAAAAAAGGTTTTTATTTATGGGATTAAACCAAGAATTCATGTTTATCACTTTTGTCTAAGAATTCAAAATGAAAGATTTCTTTTTAATATGTACAAGGGAAAGTCAAAAATTATCAGTTCTTTATTTTTAAAAATTATTTATGTAGGGGTTGAACAAGTGTCATTTTTCTACATAGTGTCCTTCTTTTTCGATGCACTTGGTTCAGCAATCCATAAGCTTGTGCATTCGCTCCAAGAAAGTTTTTGGTGGGTTGCCCATCCATTAATGCACTGCTTCCCGCATTTCTTTGTCCGCAGAAAATCGACGACCTTGTAAAGAATCTTTGAGCTGTCCACTGAGATTATAGTCAGAGGGGGCGAGATCTGGGCTGTAGGAATGGTGTTTCATCACTTTGAAACCCATATGGGTAATTGTTTCAATGGTCTGGCCGGTGTATGGGTGGGCAACAACACTTTCTTCGACAATAGGCCTCGGCGTTTGGTGCGAATTGCGGGCTTCAAATATTGTTGGCCAGCAAATCATTGGATTGTATGCTCCTTTTCCAGTATAGGCAATTGTGAGTCCCCAAAAACAGTTAGCATCACCTTTCCCGCAGAACGTTGAGTCTTGAATATCTTTTTTGCCTATATTGGATGTTTCCACTTCATATGTTACTTTTTGGGTTCTTGCTCATAGTGATAGACCCACGTATTGTGTTGTAAGCCTCCAATGAATTTCAAACCTGTCACACCTGACCCTAGAAATCGGATCACTGCTCTTAATACTTCCTTGGTGCACACTGCTAACGGAGCAGCCATGTTCATACTGAAACAAAAGCAAGGAAAATGACACTATCAAGTTCAAACTTCGATAATGTGACCACAGTAGTATCAACTCTAATCATGCATGTGCAGAAGACAGTGACAAACCTAAAGATGTGTTATGGCGAAAGTTTGGATAATTTTTGACTCAACGTCGTACAAAAATCAATTATAATTAATTCATTGAACTTGTAAATTTCAGTCATTTCTATGAAGCAGATTTTGTATGTACCATTTTAAAAAGTTTTCTTAGTTTGTTATAAAATTTATAGATCGTAAGCTGTACGAGTCGATGTAACTCGTGTGTAAGATGGAGGATGCATTTTAAACTTGCTTTAAATATATTTTAATTTTTTTATTTTATGGATTTGTATTGTTTCAAAACTATTTTAAGTGTGAATTTTTTAATTAAACAAAAAGGTTGCACTTTTTCTAGGTATTTTTGACCGAAACCAAAGAACCATTTCGCCTGACTCGTCACAAGTAGATTTGTCAGTTGTTCAATGTAATTGGTATTTATTACTTCTATCTTCATAACATTGCTTTTATTGAAAAACTAATAAACAAAAAGGATACCCTAGTCTAAATTACAGTACAGGTAACCCCCATATAACATGGAAGTTATGTTCCAAAAAATTGCCGTGTTATGCGAATCCGTGTTATACGAAACAAAGAACTAGTACGAAAAGGGGGGTTAGGTTCCAAAAATTAAAAACATGCTATTATATTTTCATAATTAAGATACATATCTTTATATTAAAATTTTCTTAAGAAGTAATACATATTAATATGAATTAAGCAATGTTTTCTTCGTCATCACTAAGCACTATTAACCGAGGGTGTTTTCTTTTTGGCAAGATATCCTTATCCTCTGATTGACAACCATGAGATCAGTGATGCTATTTATTTTTTAAGTCCTTTATTTCTCAATTCCGTTTTCTCCCTTGCTCCAGTGACGCTCATTAACTATGCTAAGAATCTTCCAGAAAGTTACGTCATGCCATGTCATGTGTGTCTATCTAACAAATTACAGATGAGCTAGTTTAAAAACAGCGAATCGGGAAGCCCAGCTCCCTTGATTGACAAGACCATCTCCCCTGATTTGCGACCCCCTGAAAAACTGATAAAAAGCGTGGAGAGGAAGAATACGCTCTCTTTTTTTCGCCTAAGTCCAACGACCTTGCAGTTTTGTGAGAAAGAAACGCGTTAAGCGTTCTTGCCATTTTTTCGATGACGAGCGGGGATCCCTGAGAGACGCCATGTCTCTTCTAAGCTAAGTTACTTTTTATTTAATTTATCTCGAGATAACATCCGCGCGTGTAGTTCTTAGGATATTCCCATGCTACACCGTTTAAATTAAACATTCATAATGCCGTCCTTTTCGCATTGTTGTTCCAATCATTCCATAAAAGCACCGTGTTATATGGGGATGTTCCCAATTCTCAAACCGTGTTAGAGTGAATCCGTGCTATAGAAGTGCCGTGTTATACGGGGGTTACCTGTACTATTATCCTCAATTTATTATTCTGTATATTAAAAATTTAGGTTTTAAGTGTCTAATCATTAGAATTTATAACTTAAAATTATAATTTTCATTAATTTGAAAACAATCAATTTTCTTTTTTTTAATGTTTCTAAGTTGTAGAGGAATTTTTTTAAAGCTTTAAAATTATGTTTTGGAGTTAATGAACCCAATTAACCATGTTTTTAAAATTGAAGTCAACTTAAAAGCTTACATCTTATAAGATCATACTTGCTTTATATACATCCTTTTGTTGATAACTAAATGTACAACACAGTTATTAACTCATGATTTAATTTTTACTAGAAATACCATATTTCAAGTGGTATTTATTTGTTCATTAATTCTCTTCTAGATTCTACATTTGATAGATTTAGGTGGGTGTTATGGAGGTACGTTTACTTACTGATAATAAGAAGTATGAGCTTCGATGTATGGCTTTTGTCAAGGTAAATGTAGTTGCATGATGCCCTTATTAACACCTCTTTTATAGTTGTGTAATTTTCAAGCATAACAACTTCTGCATTGACTTTCTTAGATGTTAAGCAATTTAATCTGTTCTCTAGAGTTTAGTAAGTGGAAAATATTAGTGCTAACTTTTTTATTAGTTTGCATCTGCTCTCTGATTAATTTAAATTTTGTAAAACATTTTAGGTTACACAATAAGAAGTACAAAGCAATTTTGATATTGTTCTTACCTCTTCTGTTATATCTTTTGTATAGTAAGTATTTTTTGTGTTCATAGATTACTAGTTGTAGCTTCTTAATCTAATTCATGATTTTACTATTGTATGTAAAATTAATTGCATTGTCCTTTTAATTGCATATACATGGACATAAACCCCCAAGTGTGTTGAATGTTCTTCTAGAATTCTAAGTTTCTCAGTTTTTATTTCTATTACAGCAAATGTTGATAGATAAAATCCATAAGATACCACTTGTGCAACTGGTCTTAGGGCAACACTTTTTGACTTCATACTGTCAACTTCTATGAAATGATAGCTTCTCTGATCTGTGAAAAGCGTTATTAAAGCCAGGAAAAGTTTCACTTTTTGTGTGCCATTTTCCACAAAATTTTAAATACCCTTTTTGTCCATCTTACTTTTTGCTTAGTGTACTCTTAGGGTTATCCAGAAAAATGTAGATACGTGGGCACATGTTTTTCTGTGCTACTTTTAGCTTCACTTATTGAATTGTATAATTTATCATACTGTAACGTAGCTGGTAGAGTGGTGTGCCAATAAACACAACACAATTAAACTTATTTATTACAATTAAATGTACACGATCTACAATCTGGGATTTGTGTCCCTTGGTTGTGGGCACTTCAAGCAGGGAACAAAGGGATCTACTCAAACAGCCGTCTTGAATGAGCACACAAAAAAACCAACTGCTCAGCTGGAGCTGTGCAACTGTTCTCTCTTGTCCAGTCGGTTTCAGTGGGCAACTGTTCAATCCGAGCGGGGCATCGTGCACCCCTAAAGACCATCTCTACAGCAAAGAGACCACCCCGATAGATGTTTCTGGATTTACGACCGGAGGTCAGAAGGGTCGACCTCTGATCCTGAGCCGTTGCTATGGATGTTACCTGTTCAGCTTTGAGAAGTAGGGAATATTGTAAATAAACAATTTGGTTGAAGTTTTGACTAAGTTTAAATATCTTGTTTCTGTCCAACTCGCTGATTAAACTGGGAGAGAATATTTTGTAAGTTATTTTGAATACCATTTTTATTTGTATGATTTTTCCATGCTATTTAGCTATTAGGAGTGTAAGAAAATAAGGTGTAAAACTTATGGTGCTGTGTAAAAAAATATCATGGCTTCAATGACTAAAATAAATATTTTAAGACAACTTGTTTTAATATTACTCTTGAAGCTTAAGCCAATCATTTATTTTAAGGGAATATTTTTTGAACTTGTTAGTTTTCATTAATCTAGATTTACTGCTGAAATTATTGATAATTATGTGCAAAAATGATCATTTGGAAAATGATCATTTAGGTTTTAGATATGTTATTAATATACCAAAATAAGCTATTCAGATTTTAGGTATAAGGTTTTCATTTACCAAAATAAACGATTGTGGGATTGTAAATAATGTGATGATAATGAATATGGTATAGTAAATGTCAGAAAGTATGTACTATATTTCGTTATAAATGTTGTGTTTTAATATTCCTATTTGAGTGTAAAATCAAGCATAAATTTGTGTTACCTCCAAAAGTTTTTAAAATTGTTGAAGAGAATCTTTTTGTATTGGTTAGTGCATACTGCTATACGCAATACATTCTCCTCTTATGAGGGGACCCAAGTGAACTGTGATTTATCTAGCAATGGTAATTTAAGTTCTTTAGACACAAAATCTATCGATGTGGTAGACTGAATATATTTTTCCTGGAATATTTCTTTCCTTTCTCTTGAAAGCTTCAACTCCTTTAAATCAAACTGAAGCTATTAATGCATTACTTATATAAAAATTTTGCAATAAAAGTGTTTTGTATATTGTACTGTAAAGGCATTTGAAAATAGTAGAATTAGTGTATATTTAAAAAGTACTTCCTTCAACTAGGTACATGGGATTCATCAACTAGGTATATGGGAATCCTCAGCAAACCTTTCGATCTCATTTCGTCAACCATTTTATCATTTGCGTCATTTGTATATTCACTGCTAAGCAGTCCATTCATACATAGTGTAAGTATTTTTAATTATGATTTTTGTAATTTCTCATTTTTTAAATCAGTATGATGTGTGGTAGCTGATGTTACTCTATGTTGGTTACCATTTTTATTTTGGGCTATTTTTTATTTGCTGTCTTAACCCTCCTGTTGTTCATCTTTGAGTCGAAAACTGCCCTGTAGTGGCCAGCCTCTGGTGCAAAAACCTATTCCAAACTGTCACCAGTTCTGTGGGCAGAACGTGATTCAAAATTACGTGGTGTTGTCCTTGGCCTTTCCCTTTGGGATTGATCCCAAACTGTCATCAAAAGCCTGTTGTGTTGCTCCAGTGTGACGTTAATTAAAATACCTACCTTCCTGTCAACGGAGCAATTTGTTTTTCCTACTTGGATCTTCATTCTCCCTTGGAGTAATAGGGCAGTTTTGTCCCCATGCAATATCTCATCATTAGCAAAACTGACCAGATCTTGGACGAGGTATCTCATCAAAACGTTTGGAGGGTTAACAGCTTTGTATTGTCACATTGTTATGTGACAATACAAAGCTATAAAATGTTATAAGCTATAAAATGTGCACAAATTTATAGCTTATTAATAACTGAGATGGTCCGTAGCAGCCATGGAAGAAAAGCATTGGAATCGGTAGTTGCTAAATTGTCATGAAAACCTCATTAAGAAACTACTTTAAAAGTATTAAAATTTAAATTTTTTGACAAGATCTTCAACGTCTTTTTCATGCTCAATTAGCATATTTTATGTTTTAGCCGATTTATTTTGTATCTGAGGTGCTAAATTTGCTATTAAAGTAGGGTTTAAGAGGAGACTATTTTGCTATTTTTTAAAATTTATTCTACCTTTGGTAATCTTGTTATTTTTTGTGAATTTGGTTTCTTCTCAAGTTTGTGTTTCTGCATAGAAGTACTTGTTTCAAATTAATTTATTGGTATTGGCTCGAAGAAACTACAATATGCTACAAGATTTCATTTGTCCAGTGATTAATAACTAATATAAATGTAATTTTATACTTGTCAACATGCTGTACTATTACTACATGAACTAATATTCTTTATGATTATGCCATAATTAATACTTACGTTGGTTTAATGTATGAACTTAAAAAATTGGAAAGATATTTGTGAATAAATTTGTTGGGACCGGGCACTTATCTTATAAGAAAATAAGTTATTGGGCTGCTGTCTCAAAGATTGAAGCCTAGAAGCTCTAATTCTTCAGTTGACTCAGAAAAGTAGTCATGTCACAGATGCAGTTCTATTACATAAACATGTTTCATATTGCCAGTAACTATATCGTGATTCATGGGCATGGTTAAAAAATGTCACATTAATGTTGAGATCAGGCACGGTAGCCCTTGTTGGAGGAGTAATGGATTAGCAACCAGAGGGTTGCGAGACCAACCAAAGACCGTCATGTATAAAAGGGGCTGGTGCATGTTAAATCCGTCGTGGCCTCAAATGTCCTCTTGTTGGGGTGGTGTGGAAGTTTGGAGAATGGGGTGCCAGCTCGTGTGATCCCATCATCTGTCCATGGTTCAAAATTATGTGGTGATGTTCTCGATCCTTCCCTTCGGGTTTGATCCAAACAATCATCAATAGCCCTTTATGTTGCTCCAGTGTGATGTTAATTAAAATACCTACCTACCTGATGTTGAGATCACTTTTAGTAGATGAATGACTGAACACTGGCTTTCCAAATAGCATCTTCTACAGTCTGCTTGTAATATTAAATGTGTCTGCAATAATATTAAATGTGGATTGGCGGCCAGATTATGCACGCTTATAGGTTATGATCTACACTGAAATTAAAGAACCCCTTTCTGCTAGGGTTGTAATGGATTTTCAAAGGAGTGCCCTATAGTCATTTCAAGTAGTCTAAAGTAGGGTTTGAAACAGTCACCAACTTTTACTGAAGTTGTAAGAAGCACCATTTTGATTAATTTATTTCCTCTTTGGTGATGAAAATGTATCCAAGTGAGTCGAGCATTTTCAAAAATATGTTATCATAGTGTAATGGATTTGTTATTTTTAAGAAATGCTAATGCACAAAATGCGTATTTTGCAAGCAGCTTGTTGTCTTGTCACTAATGATGAAAAAAAATTGGATTTTGGGGGAAATTAAAATTGTGCTTCAAATTAATACTTTAAAATAATTTTTCAATTGATTTCTTTATATTGAAATGTCATTTGAAACAAACATGTAAATAATAGACCTATCTTCAATTCCAAAAGGATGGGTAGTTGATTTTGTTTTCATAGAATCTCAGAAAAATTCTAGAATCATGCAATTTTAAGTGATAATTTAAGGTTTTCTATATTAAATAAATTGTCTCATGGTTTATCTGGTTATTATTTGCAAATTGCAGTTTCATTCTATTTATGTGGACTGATGCACATTTCAGTAGTTACTCATTGATATAACAGTTAACCCTATTGGCATTAAAATTTTAAATAGTTTCTGTTTTATATTTGGTATATGTAAACTGCTTGACTTTGTCATTTTAAAAGCTTGCATATCAACCGACAAAGATATATCCATTTATTCTGAGAAAATAATCCTTGTCTGATACTGCTGATGAATTTATATCTTCGTAAAAATTGAAAAATCTTTAAAAAGAATGACTATTCATGATTTTAAAACTTTGTCAATGGACATTTTGGTGGTCACACTATTCTAAAACAGCATATTAAAACTAACTTTTCTTGTGATAGGGCAACGGTAGCCCATTTGGAAGAGCAACGGATTAGCAACTGGAGGGTTGTGAGTTTGAAACTTGGTCCAGCCAAAGACTCGTGTACAAAGGGGGATGATGCACGTTAAATCTGTTGTGGCCTCGAATGTTAGCATGGCGTGGAAGTTGCGAGAGTGAGATGCCAGCTCAGGTGTTACTTTGTCATCTGACAGTGATTCAAAATTGCTTGGTGTTGTCCTCGGGTCTTTCCCTCCGATTTGATTCTTGACTGTCGCCAATAGTCTGTTGTGTTGCTCCAGTGTGACGTTAATTAACTACCTACCTTGTGACTTCTGTGCTGATGATGGGCTTCTGCTCGACTGAAGTGCCCATTAATCATCTTTTACTTTGACAAAGTTTTTAATTCATGATTAGTCTTGTTTTGTAGCTTTTTCAATTTTTACTAGGAATTTTGTCTAAGATTTTGATTTGTTTAATCTACTGATTATCCGTTCATTAACACGTTACAATCTTGTGTATTTTTAGCAAGAAATACTCGAAAAAGAGAGCTCAAGTTTTTCATGTGCTGATTTATCGTTCTTACCAACCATCTCGGGAATACTTAGTTACTTGTCTAACCTTTTCGTTAAAACAGAAGAAAGCACCACATTTGTCGGTCAAAGGAGCTTTAACCCACCTGATACCACATCCCAATCAGTGAATTATAGACCAAATAGAGAGGAGTTTAGATCTCTGGCTGTTGAAGTGGTGGATGCAAGATTTACTGATCTCATAAACAACTTCTATGTGACTAAAGTCCAGTATGAAAATCTAAAAACAAAGGTAAAGAATTACTTTTCCAACTCAAGGGACAATACCATTAAATTAAGTCTCAATGGGAAGGTAGAAGTTTCAATGTTTTTTAAAAATTTTACCATGGATTCTTTTCAAATTACAGTAATAGTGCTTTTATAGTACGGATGTTATATTTAGAAAGGAAATCACTTCTATCATTTAAATTTTTTTGTTTATGAACAAAAACATAAGAACCTATTTTGGCCTTGTGGTGTTTTGCAGTCTGTAAGATAGCTCAAAAATTAATTACTATACAGTAATGAAACTTTACATACTTATAAGATTCATCACTTAAATAATAACTTATTCTCAAAATATTTGCTGAAAATTCTTTTCAATAGTATATTCTATTGTGTTCTGGTAATATAACAGTCAATGAGATAAGATTTAAACAATTCAAAATCCATAAATCAAATCCTTGTAAACTGATCCCTATGATTATACGTCACTTTATAAGTAATGTGTTCTATAATAAATGTGCAGAGTTTCATTATTGTAGAGTGATTAGTTTAAAAAATATCTTGTGGATCTCTAAACAACACTTATCCAAAATTGGTTCTTATACTTTCGTTCATAAACACAAGTTTAAATGATAAAAGCTTTAACCCGGGAAAGTCCGATTTTTTTTTCAAATTTCAATTCCCTTTTAGTACATTGTTTTTATATTATTAATGTAGTAAAAGCCAATGTTGTGAATACACCTGGAGGTCTTCCTTCACTCTCATAAAACGACATCTGCTATTAAACTTGAAAAAAAATTGGTATTCATAGGAGGAAATCATAAATTTTGGAACCTATTCACTGGTACCGCATTTCTCTACTGGGATTTCCTTTTTGATGTAACATCCTTACCTTCAAGGTTCTAAATTTGAAAAGAAATTGCCAAAATATAACTCTTTTACTACACTTTGGAACTTCTACCTCTACTAAAACTTGAACATTTAACACTGGAGTGTGTTTATTGCTTTCTCCCTTTCACATTGTTTGTCAGATTTTGACAATTTCTTGTGATTTAATCATTTTATTTGATAAGCTTATAAAAGAATATTTTTGAGTAACTATTTAGAAAAATTTTACAGCTAAATTGATTTAGTACGTCTGCTGGTGTCTTTTCGACACCAAGAATATTTCCAGGTCAAAATAGCTTCCTTTCAGCAAAAACCATGTAATAGCAAAACAATATTTCTAATTATTATTTTTAATAGTGCTTTTTTATTCGTTTATTTGACATTGAATAGAGTAACAACCTCTTTCAAAGGCGATTATGGGTCAGTCTCAATAATGTGTTTACATCTACATTTGTGCATCTTTAGCAATTATTCTAATTACAGTGTTATTCACAGGTGATTTTTTCACTCATCAAGCACAAAAACAATACCTCACAGTAAAGGTTCTGAGGAAATTGGAAGTCAGTGAGTAAAGGCACTATAGTCAAAAACATGTTCGATATGCAGGAAATGTGAGATTGAGAAGTGTAATTTTTATGCCAAGAATGAACACACAAAACATGCTGTTTGGTAAGGAAGCACGGAACTGCCAAAGAAATTACTCGTTACTGTATTGTAAAGGAGGCATATATAATATAAATTGATGTGTGGAAGTCTACATCGTAACTGAGACACAACATCTTAGGACTAAATATATTTACAGTTAGCAATTACACATCTGAACAAGACATCTTATCGTCAGGGAGTGCGTATTACATTTGGTAAGTTAGTAGCTATGCTCAACAGAGGGCTCTGGTGTGTGCTGAGGGTCAAAAGGCCAATATCCTACAGATGGTAAAACCATAAATGTGTTGCCAAGAGAAAACACAATTTCTTGTTTTCTGAATTGCGTTGCTTCGTGTGTATTCTGCATGTTTGACAATTGATGTACTTTTCTTTTTTGTGGCATGTATAACTTATGAAAATATTGTAAAATAAGCTTAAAGTTAGCTCAAATGAAAAATAGCAAGAATGATATTTAGATATTATTTTATACAATTTATGTACTGTTGTTGAAACGATACTGGCAGACTTTTTTTAGGGTAACAGGAGTGCTAGCTGTTCTAGTGTTAAAGGTACCTTACCCCTGTCAAACATTTCAGCAGTTACACTGTATTTAAATTTGATTCTTTAAATACTATTTTTTTTCAAACATTCATCTAAAAGTGTTTTTCAAGCATTCAAATTTAAAATTTTTCATTTTGTGATAAAATATTGTTTTGCAGGAAGAAACTGCTAACATGTTTCAGAAAGAAATCTCAGATCTTCACCTACAGTTTCAGGTGTGTATTAAATATTTGTGTGATTAGTTGTAATAAAATTTTAGTTTCATTACAAAATTGGCAGATCTGACTACTATGGAAAGACCGCAATTACAGCTGCTTACGGAAAATTGTTCTAATTTTTTTCTAATAGATTCTTATTTAGAGTAGTAATATCCAATTTTATGCACTGAAATCTTTATTTTGATTAAGTTTCAATATTTTATACTCGAGTTTCTTGAAAATAGAGTTCATAAAAATAAATAAATGTCATGTACATTTTTGTCATCTGTTAAACTGTTCCTAGTATTAATCGTATTGGCTATCCAGAGTGAAAATATTTGAGAAGTTATTTTTAAACGGGAGGACATAGCGCATATAGAATTTAGATTTGTATTTAATAATAGTCAAAAAAGGATCTACGCGTATTTTTAAAATATTAACTCTTTCTGCTTGGGTTTTCCTCTTGTAGCAAATTTATTTTATGAATCTGGTTTGTTTCCACATTTTAAATTTGAAAATAATTTCTGTGTGAAAATATTCTTTTTAAAATGAAAATGTGTGCATATAATTAAATAGAAAAATATTGAAACTTTTGAATGGAAAATATATTAGTAAAATTACAAAATTTACTTGTTCTGCCTGTTCACGATTTTAATTAAGATTAGATACATCCCCTTACAAAATGCTAATGTAAAATGGTTTCTGTACTTCCATATATGTCCTCTTTCTGCAAAAGGTAACTTTTATTTTCTCCAGCCCAGTACCTTTGTAACAAATTCTGTCTTGTTTACCAATGAATAAATTGAAATTTGTATGTGAAATTGCTCATTCCCTTGCCTGGGTCAATTAAATATGTATGTGTTTCCGGACAATACGATTTGTGTTTATTTTAGCTTAAACATGCTATTAGGAATTATGTTTTGAACTTTTTAAAAACATTTTTCCGAAAGTAATTTGAATTTGTTAATATATAAATTTTATAACTAAGCTTCATTAAATTGGGTGACAGCATAAATCGTTGCATGTTTTAAGGTTTGAAAAAAGAGTAAATGGACCCTTAATTCTCTTTAGCTTACACGTTTTTTAGTCTCTTTCAGGGCTGTTGAAACAACTGGAAAAGGATGTGCAGAAAATGGAAGTGTAAGTAATTCTTGATATTTATTTCCAAAATAAAGATTACTACTGTGCATCCCATTTGTATGATGGCTAGTTCAGATTTCAAAAAAGAAAAGAAATACCATTGTACTGAAATTGAGGCAGTCAAGTCGTAAAGTGAGCGAAAAATTATATATATTTTTAAGGAAACCAATCACCCAATTTCTTTAGCTATAAACAGAATATTTTATTAATAATACTTTTCCAAAAAGTATCTGTGATCTGATCCATCTTAATTCGTATTTGCTTTCAAACAGAATATTACACTGCAAGGTTTTTAAAACTTAGCTATCACTCCATCGGTAGAATTTATTGTGTGGGTAGACTAGCTTATTATTCACACAGGGTCCTGCAACATCACAAGCCCCTCAGGGGTTTACTTTCTTCCAGTAAACACCAGGCATCATGAAAGCAAGGTACGAATCCACTTTTTTTCCCGTGCCTCCTTCAAATGTGCTCAGATGAGCATGCCATGGCCATTTTGTAGTTTTTGAAGGATCCATTAAGAGGTCAATTAAACAGCTACTATTTTCCAACCTTTGCAACTAGGGTATCTTTTGAAGCAAAATCGTTTCAAAATGGTCGTTGGCGACTTTTTGAAATTTTACTAAACATCAACCAAAATTTAGTTCCATTTTTTAAACTAATAGCAGACAGAATAAATATTTTTGGGATTTTTCTTCCGTCTTCCATCAAAATCTGGGCAATTTTGTTAATGACGAAGTATTTCGTCATCAAGATACTGCCAATTTTTTTATGACAAGATCAAGGATCAGTTTCTTCTAATGATGAAGTGTCGTTATTAAAAATTCGTACATATAGATTCATTGTACACATTTTGTGTGCATTTTTTGAGAATCCTGATTTTCTATATTTTTTAACTTTTAGATCATCTGCATCAACAGCAGCCAAAAATATTGAACACTTATCCAAAGAGCATGGTGCACATTTTAAACTGCTAAATGAGAAAGTAAAGGTTTTTGAAGCGAGACTGGAATCATTGGGCTCAGTAAAGAAATGTTGCGATGAGAAAATGACACCATCTGACTTCATGGCATCTTTAGAAAAGCATCTTGTGACTGCATTTAAAAATGTAAGTTAATATGATTGATATTTCCTATAAAAGGCAAGAGTGTAAGATTTAATATTTTTAAGTGCAGTATAATAGTCAGCATTTTTCAGTATTGTTATAATCAGTCAAATTCTCCTTAATACCTGATTTTATATTGGGGCATTCATGGCTCACCAGGTTTGCCCACTGTGCTTGCAACCTGCGAGTTGTAGGCAGCCCAGTCCTCTCTGGGTGTTTCTTCTGTGTCAGTAAAACTTTCCTTGTGTGTGTATGTTCATTACTTAATGTTGGCTGTCTTGTGTTTTATAGAGCATGGCCAAATAGGGTCTATGTGCCATAAAACCGAAGTATCTTGATTTTATGTTAAGAGGTATTAATCCTTTTTGATAGATAGGGCCAAATCGGACTTAAATTTTAGATAAGAAACTGATGGATAGTTATTCCCAATCCTAATTTAACTTCAGAAATTGCTGCTTGAATGTTCCTGAAAAATTGAAAAATATTTTATAGATATTTTAATGCATGCAGACTGAAATGTTTTTTTTTGTTTAGATAGAATTTCTTTAAATTCAAAAGTTTCGCACCAGAATTCCTTGTTAACTTATTTCTCAATGACTTATTACTTGCGCTTTGTTGTTTCTCCCTAGGTCGTTGAGGGAGATAAAAATCCCAATTCTCCATATTACTTTTTCAATGAATGGCTGAATTCGAAATTGACAGATGACACGAAGCTTTCCTCCGAAGTAAATTTGGCGTTCGAGAAATTGAAGACGCAACTCAAACCTGAAGCTCGGCAAGACAAGGACAGCTTGAAAGTGATCGAGGGCATCGTGCAGCATTACGTCGAGTCCTTGAAGACCAATTTAACTTTCATCCGCAGCGCCGGGAGCTCCATAGACGCGTCGCTCTCCGTCCACAACATGCGAAAAATAGCCAAGGAGGCGATTATGTTGTACGATGCTGACAAAACAGGATTGGTGGATTATGCCCTGGAATCAGCAGGTAAATGCTTAAGTTTTTTCCAGGAAATAAAGGTTATTTAACTGGAAGGTCGTTAAATTCTTTATGAATGAATTAATATCATAATTGTTTTTCTGTTTCGAAACATATTTCTACAGGATCCGGGATGTTCGTGCCATGCATATCTCCGGGGCAGTTGTTAGCACTGCTCCTTAATTGACTTACCTTTTCATGCTCTTGGCAAGTGCCAAGGACATAGCCAACTAATCAGTTTGTGGGGGGCAGTCGTGGCTCAGTCGGTATGCCCACTGCGCTAGCAACCTTCAAGTTGTTGGTGTTCGATTCCTGTCAGGTGCATTCCTCCCTGTGTGTATTTCTCTCTTCTGTGTCAGTAAAACTTTCTTCGTGTGTGTATCTGTCTGTTACTTGATGTTGTATGTCTTGTGTCTGGTGCAGCATGGCCAAATATGGCCCTTGTGCCATAAAACCCCCAAACCAACCAACTAATCAGTTTGTGCCTGACTCTTGATGGAATAAGTCAATATCGCCAGCATTTCCTTCCAGGCACACAGTACAGCTCTCTTGTGTACTTAGATAGTACAACTCTGCTCTGGTGTACTTAGGATAGAACAAAATTGAATCATTAGTCTACTAACGTTTGTATTGTACTAAGTACACAAAGAGTAGTTCCTGGACCAAAACAATACCAAATTATCTCATCAAGAGATCAGGCACAAAGTGACAAGTTGGCAGCATTCTTGGCACTCTCCAAGTACATAAAAAGTCGTGCCAATAAAGGAGCAGCACCATCACCTGTCACGGAGATATGCACCGCGTGAACTCTGGGAAAGCTAGGAAGATTGGATTTCTCAAATTTTTTTGCATCTTTTCTAGGTGGTAGCGTGTTAGGAACGAGATGTTCGGAAAGTTACACTGAGAAGAATGGAAAGATTAGTGTATTTGGATTGCCATTGTGGTCTGATCAGAATTCTCCACGAACAGCCATTCAGGTATAAATATGCTCTTTAACTGTTCAGCACAAAATTTAACATGTGCATGCTGCAAATTTTATCTATACTTATAAAGTGGAGTTGGCATCTGTCTTTCTGTCCTCTACACCAAATTTGGTATGCTTATTCTTTGGAACCTGCGGGTAACATAAGCTACATATTAACCACTATTGTATTTGTCTTGGGTGTGCAGAGGGGTGTAACGTCCTGTCATCCTGGATAGAGCCTTTGCTAAGGGGCGCTCTCTCCCGGTCTGGCTGTGCAGATGACGTCAGAACATCTGCAGGAGTTGCCTCTCAAGATGACCTTGCCATCTCTCAATGTCAACCAACCTCTTTGGAATCCTTTAAAGTTTTACAGCTAGTCTAAGACTCCAAACATGTAACGTAAATATTAGAGACAACGAGTGACCAAATATGAGTGATTCAATGGGTTAGGGGGTCTAGCTCCTCTAATGTGATATAGATATATGGATAATATGGGTAATGATTTATATAAATAGAGTTCCCAGAAGCACTTGGATACAAGGCAAGTTGTGTTTTACTTACATCCCCTATAATTTCTCCCAGTTGGTGCCACTGTATCTCAATACTATTATCTTTAGAATGTCCTCAAACCATGCTTTCAAGGAAGTAATAAGAATTAGAATCTTAAATTCAAGTCTAAATTTATAATTTTTTATCAATTTATCATAACCTATCATTTGGATTCATCTGATCTTACAATTGTTTAGCTTCAACACTTCTGTTGCGATTGTGACAAGATAAATGCTTGCCTCGTGCAGCTGTGTAATCTTTTGAATCTTTTTCAGCCAAACGTTCAACCGGGTGAGTGCTGGGCATTTAAAGGAAGTCAAGGGTTCCTAGTGATACAGCTATCCTATGTCATTTATCCTACAGGATTTACCTTGGAACATATTCCTGTTTCTCTGTCACCAACTGGATCCATAGATAGTGCACCAAAGGATTTTTCTGTTTGGGTGAGTGTTGCTTTTCATATTTCAAAAGTTACATTGAAGCCATAGCCCAAACCATTTCTAGACTTATTTCCATCACTTATAACAAAGCAGTTATTCCGGTTGACTCATAGGTGGCAATCTTGGCCTTATGCTCCTATAAACAACCTCATTGCGTTCATTTGGCCAGAGCTTGTTTAATTGCCATTGACATCTGGAACTCTAGATGTATCATTGCCTTTCAATGGATACCAAGTCATTGTGATATACCAGGCAATGAGCACACAGATAAGCTAGCTAAAAATGGTTGTCTTCTACCCCAGCCATCCAGCTCTCTCCCTTACCTCCGTGTTTGCAGGTTGGTAGAGCTAAAGATAAATAAGTGTCTGCGATCATCAAAGGCTTAAGGCCACGGACAAAATATGGAGCAAGCTTTTGTCTGACCCTGTTCCATCTAATTTGCTGAGACATTGCTATGGCAAATTTCGAATTTTAACTGGATACGACTTTTTAAGAGTACACTTACACTGCATTGGTGTGCATGCTTCTCCTGATTGCCCCTTTTGTTCGATAGGGATCTTCATGGATTTTAGTCATCTTTTATCATGCACTTTTTTATCTGACAATCACATCTTAGTTGACAACCTTTTTCGCAGGGCTAATTTGTACCTGAACTTTTCCTGGCATGGGGAAAAAAGGTATTTCAAAAGTTTGTATGGAATACTTTCAGGAAACCTTGTTAACTCTGTTGCATGATTAGGTTGGCATAGATATTAGGGAACTTTTTGGTTATCTATGGTCACATTTTGGCAAGAAAAGAGAAGTCCTCAGTGTCATTTGCATTTACTTGTGCTGCCATCTATTGGTGCTTTTATTATTTTTATTTATTGGTGCTTTACGAAAAGTTTTCGTGCAGGTTGTTGGTAAATAATTTCAGATGCAGGAAATTTTCTTTACACATGAAGTAAAAGCCATTCACCATAATACCAAGGGTACTTGCAGGCACAATAGAAGCGAAAGTTCAATTCATTTTGTAGTATGCATTGGCCACATCCTTAAATAAATCTTATGAAGCATTGATAGATGGCAGCACAAGTGCAAATGGTGCTGAGGATGTCTTTTGTCACCAAGAAAATGTGACTGGAGAGATAACTGAAAAGTATCGATGTCATTAATTTTTCTGTAATAATTTTTGTATTGATATATTTTGGGGAAGTATGTAATGAAATTTTGTGGTAAATTTGGTAAAAATATGAAAAATTGGTTTCTATACACTGTAAAGTAGATCTGTTTTCAATAGAAAATTATGTGGATTGATAGCTGCATGTAGATATTCATGTTTTCATTAAAAACATTCTTGTTGTAGGGTTTGGCATCCGAATCAGATAATAAAGGTATTTTATTGGGAAAATATACTTATGAACAAACTGGAGAACCTTTGCAATACTTTCCGGTTCAGGTATGTATTTATATCTTGTTGCACTAAGAGCTCATGTTACTAGAAAATATAGAATTCACTGGGAAAATAAAATATATGCTTTAGGAAATAGTCATTGAACATTTCAATTTTTTTAATTCAAATCTTGAGAAGTTATTAGATTTTTTTTATCTGCATGGTTTACTCACTATGATACGATTTTAATTTACAGTTTTAAATATATCAATTGTCTTAAATACACTCATGTCCAAATTTATCTTTACATACCCAAAAATAATGATATTCCAAGAAATATCCAATCGATGTAATCCATTTTTGCAGGGAATGTGTGAAAGACAAGCCTAATTAGTGTTCAATCAAAAGTGATCAAACTGTTTCTGATATGCAAATCAGGGCGTTATGTCATCCGACGGTGAATCAAGTGCTTTGCGCAAAGTGAATGTGAGTGAATTTCTGCAATACAGCATTTGATTTCAGTGTGTAAGGACTCAAAACGGTTTATCGTGGCTCCGAAGTATCATTTGGAAGAATCTGTGAAGTGGCGAATTATCGGCCGTTTAGAAGCAGGGCTGACAATCATGGAAGCAGCAAGATGTATGAATATTTCAAGACAGTCTCTACGCTATGGAAACAATTTCAGAATTCTGGAACTGTTGTAAGGAGGCCTGGATAAGGTCATAAACAAATAACGGCTTCTCAAGATCGATATCTGGCAATAACTGCCCCATCGTAACAGGAAGTCTACTGCTCGGCAATTAAGTTCAGAGGTTGCAGCCGCCACTGGAACTGTTGTATCATGGCAAACTGCATACAGAAGGCTTAATGAAAAAGGCCTTTATTCCAGAAAGTCAAGGGTACGTGCTTCACTTCCCTCGTTCTTCACAACGAAAGAGGGATCGCTTTAATTGGTGCAAAGAACATCAGAACTGGAGAGAACACCCTTCGAACATTATGGAACGTGACCGTTTCGGTAGTGCAGGTGTATCTGTGACTAGCTAGAGATATCAGGATGAGGTCTTATGTAAGACTTTTCAGAGGTGCATATGGATCTGATTTTTTATTTACGGACGATAATGCTCGTCCACATCGAGCAAACCTCTTTGACGAATTTCTTGAAAGTGCAGCCATTGAGCAAATACTGTGGCCAGCAAGATCTCTTGATCTGAACCCAATAGAGAACTTATGGGACTACCTTGGGAAAACAGTTGCACTGAGACATCCTCCTCCTAGAGATATAAATGCCCTGAAGACTGCATTGCTGGAGGAGTGGAACGTAATTCCCCAAACTGTGGTTAACAACATTATTGCCAGCATTAAAACACTTTGTGATATGTATGTATATGTCAGGGGAGATCACATTCCATATTAAATTCATAAGCTTTAATTTTTTTTGAGTTATTCTTTTTTCCTGAACTCCTTGTCACATATTATTGCCATTTTTATTGTTTCATGCTACAGTTTTATATCATGCAGTGCTCTTTAATTTTTTCCTTTGTATTTATGTGTTATGAATCATTTCACACAAATTCATAAAATTATAGTTCACAGTTTCTGAGAAATCCGTGATTTTATGCATGTAAAGATAATTTTGGACATGAGTGTATATCTACACATTTGATTAAAATGTATTTTAATTTTTGGGTGCTGTTTGTGTTGATAACACAAACAGCACCCAAACCTGTTTCTTATCTGTAACTTGTATTTTTTGTGTGTGACCTTTAGAAGAGATGCATTTTTCAACTCAAATGTACAAAGTACGAGGGAAAGTCAAAAATTATCCGTACTTTATTTTTTCAATCTATTTACACAAATGTAGGGGTTGAACAAGTTTGTCATTTTTCTACATAGTATCCTTCCTTTACGATGCACTTGGGCCAGCAGTACACAAACTTGTATAATCCCTCCAAGAAGGTTTTCAGTGGGTCACCCAACCATTTATACACAACTTCCCACACTTCGTCCGTCTAATCTGCAGAGAACATGTTACATTGTCAACGGTAACTCGCCGGTTTGCCAGTACCATTTCTCGAGCTTGCGTTAATGGTCGAGGTTGACAGGCATCCTGCTCCATGCATCACGCTTGTCCGTCCTCTTTTAAGCTTCTCGATCCACTCATACACACTTCTACGTGATAGAGCACTGTCCCCATATTGCTTTGTAAGCCTCCGATGTATTTCAGCCCCTGGCACACCTTCTGACCTTAGAATACGGATCACTGTTCTTTATTCCTTCTTGGTGCACGCTGTTAGCAGAGCGGTCATCTTTACACTGAAGCAGAAGCAAGAAAATGGCGCTATCTGGATCAAACTTCAGTAACTTGACCACAGTAGTATTAACACTAAGCATGCATGCGCAGAAGGCAGTGACAAACCTAAAGATGGGTTTCAGTGAAAGTGCTGATAATTTTTGACTTACCCTCGTAGATTTGCTTCTTCTGGCCAAGCTGCTTTTCGATTTTATTAATAAACTTTATTTCAGAATTTGACTACACAGCCCATTTCTTTTGTTGAACTAAAAATCCACAGCAACCATGGAAATTTAGAGTACACTTGTCTTTATCGCTTCAGAGTTCATGGCACACGCATAAAGTAAAGTCTGCATATTTTTTCTCTCGAACTGTGATGACTGCATGAAATTATTGATGTGCCATAAAGCAATATTTTGATTGTCATGTACATACATGTATAAAATCAGAGTTTTAAGAATGAAATTATGTAAAATATATAATGAATATTTTCTTGTTCAGCCTTTAATAAATTTTCTAGAAATAAAGCTTTGTTATAGAATTTAGTTTGGTTTTGATTTGTAGATGGAAGTATTTAGGAGTTGCTTCTTCAAAACACTATTGCATTAGAAAATATTTCACTTCTATTTTTTTTCTTGGAGTATGAATGCAAGTTGAAAATAAAATGGTTCAATTTTGAGCTTGAATGGGTCATGTAGTTAGAAAAGAAGTCTTACCTTTTGATTATCAAGGGCCGTGGTAGACCTGTTGGAAGAGTAACGGATTAGCAACCGAGGGTTGCGAGTTCAAATCCAAGCAAAGACTTGGGTACAAAGGGGGCTGGTGCATGTTAAATCTGTTCTGGCCTCAAATGTCCTGACATTGGCATGGTGTGGATAGTTGGAGATTAGGGTGGCAGCTCAGGTATGGCCTAGACATCTGACCGTGATTCAAAATTACTTGGTATTTTTCTCGGATCTTCCCCTTCGGATTTGATCCAGGACCACTGCTTATAGCCCATAGTGGTTGCTCCATTGCGACGTTAATTAGATACCTACCTTTTCAATATCAAATTAATTTCACCATGTTTTAAAAATTGGTTTAATTTAGAAAAGCAATCGACATCAGAAAGTAAAGTATTCTTGGACATCCTTTTACTTTAGGGGAAAGAAACACATTTAGTTCCGTTTAATTTTTTTCGAGGTTATGAATGTATCATACATGCTTTAAAAAATTTTTGTTGACGAAACTAAATTAAATTGAAGTGCTTGGCCATTTAAAATTTTGAATAAATCTACATTGTTCATTTTGATTTTGAGCTGATTAAACAATTGAATTGAATGTTAAGAAAGTTTCGTCAATTTTTACCTTATTGCGCACTAATTAACAATGCTAGTACTTATCAGCCCTTGTATTTGGCCTGAAAGGGCTTAGTTGGAAAAGTGAGTGTATTTAAACTGGTTTTCCCATTCACACATGCTGATTTCGTCCTGACGGTGGCTGCACCATAGCCAAACCATTTTTGAATTCTAAAATTGTTTTTTTAGTCATAAATAACAGGATAATGACTTTTAGTTCTGCTATAACCTGTTATTTGCATTTTAAAAAATTGTAATTGGTTGCTAATCATATACAGAAACTCAAGAGTACAATTTCTATTTATTGAAACATTTATGTTGCCTAAATTAGTTTTCTATACTATGTAGTGATTTTTTCATCTGGAACTCAAGTGTCTGAAATACTTGCATCCATTTTTACGGTTGCTGTATACAACTGTTACTAAAATGCTTACCTTGAGTTATGCCTCATCAGAATCAATGGATCAAAGCAGTTGATCAATAAGCTTCATGTTTTGAATTTGAAGTGCTTCCACCTTGACTTTTCTTGTTATTGTTGGTTCCAATTCATCAAATCGAGTACACTTTCCTTTGATTTCCGCGTCTGAACCACTCACTGTCAGTTCACACTCACTGAATGTCTCTAATTCAGATCAGCTTAGGCATATGAACATTCATAGAAACATGTCCTGATCTTTCCCTGCCATGAACTTGTTAAAACTTAGAATGTTCCAAAAATTTTAAAGAGCATCCACTCGCATAATCTTTTATCCTCTTGTGAGGCCACGTTATCCCAGTTGGAAGAGTAATGGATTAGCAACCGGAGGGTTGTGAGTTCGAAACTCGATCCAACCAGACTCATGTATATGGGAGCTGGTGCATGTAAGCCAAAATCTGGCTTGTTGGCATGGTGTGGAAGTGAGCATCAACTTCATAATTTTCAATAGAAACCCCCTATTTTGATATACAATTTCAAATCAATCATAATTTAACTTCAGATACCAAATTTCATGGCTAGGTCTTGCCACTTCGAAGTTATGAGTACAGAAAGATTGCAGCTCCTAATGTTAAACCAGTTTATCAGACTTATGGGTATCTTCCTAAATAATATTCCTATAGGTCTGATATTTAATACCGTAGAAACCAAACAAAATCCATCCAATATTTTATTTTAAAAATAGTTTTTAGTATGCAATAATTATTAAATTAATGTTTGAAAAAATTATGATTTGGAACCTTATATTTTGAGGGGAATCGATTCAGGACTACTAATATGATCATGCAAACTTTCAGCTCATTAAAATAATTAGTTTTGAGTTACATTAAATTTTCCTCATTATGGCGATTTTAGGAGGCAACCAAGAGTTTTAAAAAACGTCTGACAAACCCAAGGAATGTTTAAAGTTGGAAAAATCTAAAATCCATTGCCTTTTACCAGTTATGTGTCGTATAGATGAGCTCTACTAAACAATGATCAATTGATTGATTCACTTTTTGGATTATCGGAATATCAGTTCGATTGTATTAAATAATTGTAGGTAGGCCTTTTGGTTGCATACATTTTGTATTTGCAAGCGATTATGCCAAGAATGAACATTTCTTTTAAGGTTCTTTCAGTCAAGCATCAACTGAACAGTTCCTGAATAACTACAACTAATCGATCTACGAATTGCGATTTTCAATGTGGAGATGATCCCTGAAGCTGACAACTTGAACATTGAATCTCCGGATATAAAGATAGTTAAGTCCTAAAATTTCATATTTAGACTAATTTAACGATGGAGAATCTGATTAAGACATCAAAACATGGTGTTTTCATTGGAATTTCCATTTTGTTTGTAAAACATTTGATATGATGAGGACCCTAATGCAATTTTTTTGCATTTGAATTTATAGAGAACGTTATTACCTCTTGAATGATATCTTTAAATTTGCTCTAGTATAAATAGTGCTCGAAATAAAGGGTGGTTTGGTTTTTCTCCGCGAATACATATAATTCAAAAATTTCAACCAATAATAGCAATTAACTGTAGGATTGAAATATTTTCTATGAAAGACAAACTCCGCAAAACTCTGCCATTAAGTTCACTTTCAAAACTCATGTTGAGTTTTATTTAACACAAGAATGTAAAAAATGAATGAAATTGCTACTCTTGCACGTTTCACGTTGGGAATATTAAAAAACGAACTTTAAAGTTTAGTTTTTATAAATGGAATGTTTAATTTTAGATTTATTCAAGATATTTGCTGCACATGAAAACAAAAACGGACAGTTGTAGGTATACGTTATCTCAAAAGTAAAATCACCGATTAACCTCTTTCGTTACAAGTTATATATTTACAAGTTTGCATCTAATTGGGGCAAAATATCGAATCCAATTAAATTTTGATCCTATTTTTAATGTCTAAAAATAAAGGCAACAAAATGCTCCATTAAAGTGTGTAATTTCTATAAAAACGAGAACTATTCTCTAATAAATTTCTTCGTCAAATGCGTATCGCGAAAATATTAGATACAATGCCAAAATTATTTAGTTGAAGATAATCACATTTTCGGTATTGATCTGGTGTAATTTTTTCACTAACGATCAAAGATAGAAGAGCCATGGTAGCCCGGTTGGAAGAGTAACGGACTAGTAATCGGAGGGTTGCGAGTTCGAATCAGATCCAAGACCGTCGTGTACAAAGGGGCTGGTGCACGTTAAATCTATCGTGGCCTCAAATGTCCTCGCGTTGACGGGGTGTGGAAGTTTGGAGAGGGATGTCCGTCATCTGACCGTGGTTCAAAATTACGTGTCCTCGGATCTTTCCCTTCAGGGGTTGATCCCGGACCGTCGCCAATTGCCCGTTGTGTTGCTCCAGTGCGACGTTAAGTACCTACCACAAAGATACAAGGTTATAAAGTAAGGTGAATTTGTCTCTAAAACTCAGTTTTTTGTGTAGCTAATTAATTTTTATATGTTGCAAGTACCAAGGTAATAGAAGTGTGACGGCTTGTAGAAACTTCTACGTCAACCCGTCTGGTACTTAGAGCAAATCAAAGATGGCGCATCGACTTGAGCATTACTCCAAGGAGGAGGTGTCATTCGTTTTTTATGGGCCAAGGGGAAAAACATGTGATATTCATCGAGAATTGTTGGAAGTCTATGGAGAGAGTGTTATGTCGCAGAAACAAGTGTACGTGTGGTGTAACGACACGAATGTAGCTGTCGTCGATGCCATGATTCGTGAAGACAAGAGTGAGGTTGCATGATATTGTAAATGCATTGAATAGCTCATGGTTCAGTGAGCAGTATTACCATTTGTTTGGCCCCTGAAGAAACACCTCCGTGGGGTGCGTTTCCATACACTGGAAGAGGCATAACACTTACCTGGTTAGGGAACCTGGAGCAAGATTTCTTTGAAAAGGGCATGGATGATTTGGTCCACGTTGGAATAAATGTTTAAACCACTATGGTTCCTTTGTCGAATGATAGTGTGATACGATTTGCCAAACATAATAAATTTTTATATATTTATCTCTGCAGGTTTTTCTGTGAATCAATAATTCACCTTACTTTTTGAAACTCCTTTGTAGAAACTTGACAAGGGGAACAAAAAGCCTAACCGAGAAAACGTGCTCGTAAAAACAGCGCAGTTCCTTGTTTCTCCAAACGCGAGTACGAAGGGAGAATCTCGAATCGCTTGAGTGTTCGAAAGCGGAAGTTTTAATGATTTCTGCATGTGCTCGCTGCGTTTGAACTCTAGCGTCAGCCTTTTTTGTTGATATCAAACAACGCTTCATGGGAACCGTGCCAAGGTCTACGGGCCGAGCATGTAAACGAAGAGAGCTTGGGAAAATATTTGCATATGAGACTAGCTGAATTGCTCGAGTTGAATTGTTTATAATTCATCGTAATGCTACTCTATTATTCCGGTAGAGATTTCGAATTGTTTTTAGCCCCCTGCAGACCCAGGACACATCGAACGGGGTTAATATATAGCCTATCTGTCCCGCAGAATTCTACAGGATGCATGTACCAAATTTAGCGTGAATGGGTCTGACATTGATCGTATAAATACGCAATGTTATTCCTATGAGGATTTGGAATTGTCTTTAGCCCCCTGTACCATATCGACGACAAAAACCACCACTTTCTATAAAAATAATATATAAAAATTTGCATTTCAATAATAAAGCTAATGTTTAAGAATTTAGACGGGATACATAAACGATGATACTGGGTGATTTCCTTCTGCGATTGCACCATACTCTTAAGATTCTGAAAAAATTCCAAGGTCATCTTGAGAGGCGACTCCTGCAGATGTTGACTCTGACGTCATCTGCACAGCCAGACCGGGAGAGAACGCCCCCTAGCAAGTGCTCTGTCCAGGATGACGGGACGTTACACCCTCTGCACACCCAATACAAATAGAACGGGGGTTAATCTGTAGCCTACGTTACCCGCAGGGTTCCAAAGATTAAGTACCAAATTTGGTGTAGATTGGTATAGAGCAGTGGTGCGCAAACCGTGGATCGCTTGAAAATGTTTATGGGTCGCCAAATTCAAAGAAATTTATTTGAAATAAAAATATAAGACTTTTTTTCAACAAGTATCAGGTACCAGTAAAATAGTGAAATGAGATATTTATAAAAAAAAGAACTATATTTTTTACGAAAGCAATTGTCTGTATTAGTATATAATACCTATACTTCGGCAACCGGCAGGCGAATAGACATAGTGATAAAAGATAATTGTCAATTTGAGAAGATGCCCTTTACCTGCTCTCTGGTGGGATCCATATGCAACTTGGGTCGGTCTGACGTTTGGCAGTGGCCAACATTACTACAACTTTTTCAATCTAGGTGGGCACCCCTGCTATTTAGTCTTTATACTGTGATCACAGCTAGGACCGTGCAGTTCTTTCCGTCTGTGCCTCAGTAGTTCGGTTTTGCTGCTACTTACGTTCATTCAAGTGCATTCTGTAATTCTGTTTATATACTGCTTTTGCTAATTTTAAGTAACATTTGCAATCGGCTATGTACATAACATATTTTTTAAGTATAAGACAGTTCAGTAGCGTGCTCGGAGGGCAATAATAAACAATTAATTAAAAAAATCAATATGGATATTAAAATGTTTATAATGAAAAACTGTTTTTTTTTAATATTTTGTATTATTTTTTTCGTTTTAGATTTTTTCGAAAATCAATTATCCTCAACTGATATTTCGTGGAAAACGCTACAAGGGTAGTTACTATTTTAAAATGTATAAGGGAACAGTGAGTTCTGTTTTTATTACAGATGGCGGCACACTAAACAAAGCCTGCTTTTGCAGTTTAAGTGCGAGTGCAAATTTAAGATCATAGTAAGATGAATTTTGAAAAGTAAACGCGAATTGTAATTTTTAAATATATATTTTACCATCTTTGGAGTAAGTAATGTTGGTAAACATAATTATATTAAATCACTATAATTAATTTTGTATTTTTTTAAGTAAGCTCCAATATTTGTATGTTATGATTCACTGTAACCTCTGTGTACAATATAGATGTGTGCTCGACTGGCAACACCAGTTGAGATATTTCCTTGCCTCGATTACCATGTGTAAATTTTTACTTGAACGTTGCATTTTTTATTTCAAGTAGCGAACATGTGCAATTGGTATAAAGACATGTTTTTGTTAGAATTTAGTTTTCTTTTCTTTAATTCTCGTCTGAATAAGCTACAAATAAACATGATTTATACAGAGTAATCCCGGACTTTATTTTCTACCCACGTGGTAGCCGCACGTGATTGAACAAACGCAAAGAAATGAAATATATATTTATAATTTTGTTTTAGTTTTAATACCCTCATGATGGATAAATGGCTAAAAATAGGTACCCAACGTCTAGAAAATGAAAAGAATGACAATACAAATGAGAATGATGGGTCAACGTTCAATGAACTTAAAAAAACTGTGAATGAATTCAATGGCACTGTTTCTGCATAAAAAAATATCGAACAAAATGTGCTATCTAATAAAAAATTGAGAAAATATCAAGAAGAGTTTATTAAATATGGATTTACATATTGCGTTGTTAATGGGAAAGAACATACGTTGTGTGTTAATTGCAGGGATAAATTAGCAAATGAAAGTATGAAACCTGCTAAATTAAAAAGACATTTTGAAACCAAACATAAAGAATTAGCAAATAAATCAGAAACATTTAAAAAAACGAGCTGAAAGTGTGAAAAATCAAAATGTATTTTTGAAAAATACACAATTGCTGAGAAGGCTCTACGGGCATCCTTAGAAGTTTCATATTTAATAGGAAAAAATTTGAAACCACATACAATTGGAGAAACACTCATTCTTCCTTCAGCAATTAAAATGACATCATTTATTCAAGGAGAAACATATGGTAACGATTTAAAAACGATACCATTATCAAGAGATACCGTTTCTCGGCGAATTTCCGCCATATCACGTAATATATAATCAGTTCTGTTAAATCTATTACAAAACTATGTATTTGCTCTACAACTTGACGCAACTACAGACATTTCTAAAGTGTCAATTAATTGTTTATGCGAGATACGTTTATGAAGAAGACATATCAGAAAATTTTTTATGTTGTAAAAAATTGGAAGGAAAAACAAATGGAGAGAAAATATTTGAAATTATTATGATATTTTGGGGAAACAAATGACCTTACCTGGACACACTGTGTCGCGGTTTGCTCTGATGGTGCTGCTACATTAACAGGTAGTAAGTAATAAAGGACTAAGAGGGTTAATAAAGAAAATTGCTCCCCATACAGTATTCAACCATCGCATGATACATAGACAAGTTCTTGTTGCAAAAGACATTGATGAAGAATTGCACAAGATATTACAGGATTGTAATTAATTACATTAAAAGCAACAGCTCCCTAAACAGTCGTCTCTTTTCAATACTTTGTGATGAGATGGGTTCTGTGTATGAGACATTATTACTACATACCGAAGTCAGATGGTTCTCACGCTGCAAAATACTGCTACGTATTTTCGATTTGAGAAACGAACTTTACATTTTTTGGTAGAAAAGAAACATATTGGCAAGTTCATTCATTAATGAAGATTGGCTCGGAAAACTCAGTTGCATGGCTGACATTTTCGAAAAACTTAACGATTTGAATGTAAGTCTACAGGGAGAGAATACAAACATTTTAACATCGAGCATTAAAATTGGAGCTTTTAAAAATAAGCTGATACTTTGGCAAGGAGAATTGAGCAAAAACAACACAGACATGTTCCCGTGCTTTTCAGAATTTAATAAAGAAAATAATATAGATTTCTTGATATTTAAAAACACCATTTCCCGTCATATGATAAAATTGGGAGAAAACTCTTCTAGATAATGAATTAGGTTAAATACGTGATCCATTTTCGTTTGATATTTTTAAATCCAATATCTCTTTAAATGAAAAAGAACATTTAATTGATGTTTCAAGCGATGAAACATTGCGCATTCAATTTAAGTCTGACTTGCCAGAAATTTTGGTTAACGATTGGAAACGAATATGCCGATTTGAAGAAAAAGGCAATTAATATTTTGATTCAGTTTGCATCAACCTACTTATGTGAAACCGGTTTTCTTAATTAGTTGCCATTAAAACAAAATATCGATCTCGATTGGATCCAGAGGATGACTTACGGCTTGCGATTTCCAATACAGATCCGAACATAGAAGCAATCATGAGCTCTGTCCAAGCACATACCTCACATTGAATTCTTATGTTGTAAATTTTTTAAAGTATTTTCCATTAAAAAATATTTATACCCATATGCATACATAAAACCATTGCTTCATAAAATTATGTGTTTTATTCAGACCTCTAATAAGGCACAAACAGAAGCGCAAATCCCAAACAGAATTCAACTTTAACTACGTTGATGATTAAAAAAAACGTCTATTGTCTATCCAGGGGTCGCGACAAAATAGTAAATAAAATTGGGGGGCGGAAATGAAAATAGTTTGCGCACCACTGGTATAGAGAACAGACAGACAACTGCTTTAGATAAAATTAGCGCTGAGACTGCAAATATTCGAATGCGAGGGTCATATTTGACTAAGCTGCGACGAACACAAGACAGACAACTTCAAGAAAAAAATATGAACCGAAAAAAGGTAGGTAGGTACATGGTCAGATGACGAGGTCAATACCTGAGCCGGCACCCCAAACTTCCACGCCAACGTGAGGACATTTGACGCCACGAAGGATCCAACGTGCACCAAGCTCCGAGTTCCAAACTCCGTCCAGCCAAAGACCGAGGTGGCTGGTGCACTTTAAACACGTCGTGACTTCAGATGTCTTCACTTTGACATGGAAGTTTGGAGAGTGGGGTGCCGGCTCAGGTGCAACCTCATCATCTGACCGTAGTTCAAAATTACATGGTGTTGTCCTCGGACCCTTCCCTCCGCATTTGATCCCGGACCGTCGCCGATAGCCCGGTGTGTCCCAGTGCGACGTTAATTAAAATACCTACCCACCTGCGAAAGACTGACTTGGATGGTCGACTTCGCCTCATCTGGCGATATAGCATCTTTCAGAGATGTGTGAATGCATTCGCCACTACCATGCACTTCATAGCAAGGCAGTGGCGAAATCGCCGAAAGCTACTGCTATGTCGCATGGACCAAGCAGATGACTAATCAGTGAATGGGCGTCTTCTGCAGTCCCGTGGACTAATCAGATGGCGAAAGTAATGAAATGCTCGATCCACAATAGAAAGACAGAAAACGCAAGGAACGCCTATCGACCAACCAATCAGCGATGAAAAAGACAGTGATTGACAAGGGGGAGAAAGGGGTCGGGACAAGGGGAAAAGACGATTTTGACTCCACTGAAAACTCCCAGCGTACTTTGCGTCGATCACGTGATGAAAGAGACCCTCCTTTTTAGAAGAGAAATCACGAGTACAAGAATTATATACTTTCACTTATTTTGCTAATTCAAAGCGTCTTGTTTGAGTCGCTGGTGTAAGATTTCTTCCATTTTTCTCGTATTTTCGAATAATTCTAATTAATTCCGGGACAGGTTTCTTTCACAAGAACTTAAAAACTTCATCAAGTTTTGGAACACCAAGCATTGTTTTTATTGTATTCTTACGATCAATGTTCATCTATATTGGTGAAAAATGTTCGCTTTCTTTCCGTCTTCTTTCTATCAATTTAAATGTTCTTTTTATGTGGAAGTTTGAACAGTGGGGTGGCATCTCAGGTGTTGTCTCGTCATCTGACCGTGCTTCAAAATTACGTAGTGTTGTCTCGGACTTTCCCTTCGGCTTTGATTGGGGACTGTCACCAATAGCTCATTGTGTTGTCTAGTGCGACGTTTATTAAAAACCTACCTACCTTTTTAAGTTGGAAAGGACTGCAAATACTGTAGTAGACTATAAATAATTTTGTTAATAATTCAAACATTTTTTCTAGACTATTATCGTGAAATATATAAAAAACTTACGGATATACTGTGTTGCTAATATACGATGAACCTAGAAAACGTCTAAATTCTTTTAACAGAATCTAAAAATATCTTCGTTCGTTTTAGTCCTTGCACTTACACTCACAACTAATTCAACTTAAATATTAAAGTTGAGTTTACTACATACTTGGTATGTAGTAAACGTTGCACTGGGCACTTAAATATTAGGAATGCTAAGAGAAAAGGCGACAGTCCATTTATTATTTTGAAGAACACGGATTGCTTTTCCTTCCCTTCTCGAATTATTTTTAAAAAATTATGAATATATTGGAATAAAAAGTACAGTAAACTACCTTCAATTTAGGATATAACTGTTTCAATATTTTTAGGTAGGTAGTTAATTAACGTCGTACTGGAGCAAAATAACGAGCTATTGGCGACGGTGCGGGATCAATCTCGAAGGGGAAAGGTGCAGGGACCACACCAGATTTAACTTGCACCGCGTACACGATGGTCTTTGGCTGGACCTAGTTTCGAACTCGCAACCCTCCAAATACTAATCCGTAGCTCTTCCAACTGGGCTACCGCGGTTACAATATTTGGTCCGACTTTACCACAACTGTTTCAACTAATTTCATTCTAGTGTCCGAGTTTCCACTTTAATTCACCTTTATGATTACCATTGCACACTACTGTTTGTGAAAATTGCAACACCATGGAGGAATCATGCAAATTAAACGAAAGTTGCAGGAAATGCAAAACAGGTTAGGATGTGCAAATGATTAGAATTGCAAAGCGATCACGCATGTTTGGTCCGAGAAAACTTCCAAGTGAGCCGTGTATAAAAAGCACTGTAAAGGTGCGTTAAAATGTGTGTATCGTCGTTTGACTGCTGCATATGATTGATTAGAAGTCAACATGCATCGCCAAAAACACAGAGTGCCATGCGAGCAACTGACGGAATTCGAACGGGGCCGCATGATCGGCCTCCGTGAGGGTGGACTTTCGTATCGTGAAATCGCCACTCGCACGGGGCGTATTGCCACAACAGTGATGCACAGCTACCACAGCAGAGGAACTTGGGGACATTAAATCGCACTATCTACAGTTGCGGGGGTCTTTTGCGTACAACTGTGACTGAAAGGTCGAACGTGTTTCGCCGCAGCGAGAGGAAAACGAGCTTTGCCAGTGTGAATCCAGCTTAAGGGTCACGGGACTAATAGATTTGGTCACATGATCCTGTCCACATAAAAAGGTTACATTGCTTACTCTACATTTATATTTCCTCTAGGCGCGAACTGGTGGCTTCTTGTGAAGGAGCACTCAATGGGTGAGCCTCCTAACACAAACATCCATGCGCTTGCAACCTGGGTTGCAGACACTAGGCGGTCCGCTTATTTATTGTTTTAATCCCTTTAATTATGAGTCGCGGTTGCCCGGTTGGAAGAGTAACGGATTAGCAACCGGATGATTGCGAGTTCGAAACTGGGTCCAACCAAAGACCATCATGTAATGGGGAGCTCGTTCGCGTTAAATCTGTCGTGACCTCAGATGTTCACGTTGGCGTGGTGTGGAAGTTTGGAGAGTGTGGTGCCAGCTCAGGTGTTGTCTCATCATTTCACCGTGGTTCAAAATGACTTGGTGTTATCCTCGAATCTTTCCCTTCAGGTTTGATCCCGGACATTCGCCAATAGCCTGTTGTGTAGCTCCAGTGCGACGTTAATTAAATACCTACCTACCGTTGATTCGGTAGCTTTTACAGGAAAGCTTAATGGTATGGCCAGTCCATAAAACTAAACGTGAATTTTTCTACATTGTTTATAAAATAACTCCTAAGATTTCGTCTCCAAGAAGGAAAAAACTGTTGAAAAATATTTCTCCTGTCTTCACCTTTCTTCTTTTCCTTTTTTTCCTCTTCAAGTCGCGTTATTCCAGAGCATTCTTTATTGCACCAAAAAAAAAAGGATCGCGTCGAAATTCAAAAACAGTCACTCCTGACCTTTTGAAAAGAATCTCTCTCCCGATCCCGTTTTCCAGAGCGCCTTGGGAGGGGCCGAAGGAAAGTCATTATTCAGTAATTGAATTCGAAAGAAGGAAAAAAAGGGGAGCTTTCGTGTGGAAATCCGGATCGCAGAGAGAGGTGTTTATTTCTCCACCGAGTATGCAGATCGCGAAAAGAAAGTGGTCCCCTTTTTTCCCTCTTCTTCCATCTGGAACACACCCCTTCATATCTGGGAGATTAGAACAAAAAGGAGATGCTAAATGGAGACAAAGAAAGTTCCGGACACGTTGTTTCTTCGTGAGGGGGGTCGAGTTGTAGCTCCCTCCGTGTTCTTGGGAACCAAAATGATTACTTTCTCCTAAGATAAAAATCGAAAATCTCGTTGGGGAAGGGGTTTTTGTACCTCGCCGACCTTGCATACTTTTATTCATTACGCAAAGTATCTCCGGTATTTTTCATTTGAGAAGACGGCGCTCGCTGCCAGTTACACCCCACCCCGGCCGGCCTCCCTCCATGCAAATCGAAGCCCTCCCCCGTCTCATGCAGGGAACAGCAGCGCCGTCTCTCGGGCGATATATTGAAAAACTTTGCGGGCTGAGGCCGAGGTTTTTTTCGTTCCCCGTCGGCGCAATAAAAGGGCATTTAGTGCAGGGTGGGGGAAAAAAGGCGTAAAGGGTAAAAATGCGGGATTTATGGATTAGAGCGGGTAATGTAGTGGAATGCCCCATTTGATCGGCTGAGGGGGTTTCCTTCCCGGGTATTAGACGGCATTCCAGCGGCAATAAACGGGCGCCTGGTTCTCCAATTAAGCTCTCATCAGGAGCAAGCGGGGCGCCGGTATTTAATAAATCCGGGCGCCGGCGACAGCGTAAATTAGAGCAAGTATCCGATAATTAAGCGGGGCGCCCCCAGAAAGCGGGGCGCCTGATTAGTGCGCCTAATCCGCGCCTGACGAGGTTTAAAGAGAAGGACGGCAGTGTCCAGAATTCTCAAAATGGGCAGCGAAAGAACGGAGGGGTCGCTCTACCATGCTAATTTGGGACTCGCTTTCCGGGGCTCTCATTGGAGGGATTTTCTTCATCGGAAGTAATGACGTCGTTATTCAACTTTTTCTGCCTGCCCGACTCCTTCCAGACGACGCGCGCCCGGTCGCCCGTGATCCGGACGCCTAATTACCGGATTTGTCTTTTGTCGTGTCACGCGCGATTTGAAGGGGAGGCGCGCGTTTGCGACGTTGTTCGAGTCGCGTAATCCTTTTTCTTTGTTTCCCGGAAGAAGACGGGAGAGGTTGTTTTCCTTTTTTCTCCTCCTTTTCCTCTCCAGACGCAATCACGGTTATGGCAATTTGGAATTCCGAATAAACGAATCGGGTCGCTCGAGTGGGTTCGGATTCTCTCATCTCATCAAGTTGGAAGCGCGCTTTTGTGCGCCGTTTTGGGCGGGTGATTACTCTCAGTCCTGCACGGTGTAATTAGTCGACGGAGTTTTCGGTTTTCTCAAGTCTTCAATAGCGAAAAGTCGGCTCGATCCGCACCCATTTTTTTTGTTTTATAAATGGACTTAAGGTTTTAATTAAAGGGTATTTTAATTAACGTCGCACTGGAAATCGTCATTCCAAACCACGGTCAGATGACGAGGTCAACATCTGATATCGCACCCCACTCCTCAAACACCACTCCAGCGTGAGGACATTTGAAGCCCCGACAGATTTAACATGCACCAGCTCCCCTTGTACACGACGGTCTTTGGTTGGATTGGAACTCGCAACCCTCGCTAATCCGTTACTCTTCCAACCGGGCTTTAATTAAAGGATTTAAACGATAAATAAGTGGACCGCCTAACTGGTACAGTGGTCATAGCGCTTGTCTGCCACCCAGTAGGTCCTTGTTAGGTAGTAAATGTATTAAATTAGGTACTTAATGTGGAAATGTGTATTTTTAAAATATGAATATTAAAGGAGATATGGGGTAGCGTAAATAATTCACGTCACTCTGGAGCGCCATAACTAGCTATTGGCGACGGTCCAGGATCAATCCCGAAATCTGAGTACAACACCTCGTAATTTTGTATCACGATCAGATAACGAGAGCAAAACCTGAGCTCTCCAAACCCCACTCTCCAAACTTCTGCGCTACGCCAGCGTAAGGACATTTGAGGCAGATTGAACATGCAAAAGCCCCGTGTACTTGACCGTTTTTAGCTGGACCAAATCGCAACCCCCCGGGTTGTTAGTTCAATTTTAAAGGAAAAACAATAAATAGTAAAAGATTCTTACCAGTATTATGAAAAATGAAGTGTTTACAAAAGGATTTTGTTTTAAATTTGTATTTAATATTTACAAGGTTATATCAAAAAGTAAGGTGATTTTGTCTCTGAAACTCAGAGTTTTTGTGTAGCTAATTAATTTTTTTATATGTTGCAAGTACCAAGGTGATAGAAGTGTGACGGCTTGTAGAAACTTCTACGTCAACCCGTCTGGTGCTTAGAGCAAATAAAAGATGGCGCATCGACTTGAGCATTACTCCAAGGAGGAGGTGCCATTCGTTTTTTATGGGCCAAGGGGAAAAACATGTGATATTCATCGAGCATTATTGGAAGTCTATGGAGAGAGTGTTATGTCGCAGAAACAAGTGTACGTGTGGTGTAATGATACGAATGTGGCTGTCGTCGATGCCATGATTCGTGAAGACAGAAGAGTGAGGTTGCATGATATTGCAAATGCATTGAGTAGCTCATATGGTTCAGTGAGCAGTATCGAAGTGCGAAATTCTTGACCATCCTCCGTATAGCCCTGATTTAGCCCCTTCGGATTACCATTTGTTGACCCCCTGAAGAAATACCTCCGTGGGCAGCGTTTCCATACACTGGAAGAGGCACAACACTCACCTTGGTTAGGGAACCTGGAGCAAGATTTCTTTGAATCTCGTATTAATTTTTGTAAATCACTTTTTTTTGCATTGCCCAAACAACTCTTGTTTGCAAGAATTGATGCGATGTTTTACAACATTCATGTATAGCCTGGTTATATTAGACTTAAAACTAATAAATTATTTTACTTCTATAACCGGGAAAAGTAGATTTTTTCATCAAAGTAGGAAAGGAAATATCCGAGGACAACACCTCGACATTTTAAACAGCGGTCAGATGACGAAGTCAACACCTAAGCTGGCATCCACACTTCCGCACCAAGCCAATGTAAGGACAATGTAGGCTCACGACAGATTTAACATGCACTAGCCCCCACGACGGTTTTAATTTCGAAGTCGCAACCCTTCTCCTAATCCGAGACTCTACCAACTGGACTAGCGCGGCCCACATTACATAAGGTAGGTGGGTAGGTTTTTATTTAACTGTAGCAACACTACTGGTCACGGTTCGGGACCAATCCCGAAGGGAAAGATCGAGGACAACACCACGTAATTTTGAACCACGATCAGATGACGATTTCACCTAAGCTGTTATCCCACTCTCCAAACTTCCACAACGGGAGGGCATTTGAGGCCACTGCAGATTTAAGGGTCACCAGCCCCCATGTACACGATGGTCTTTGGTCGGATTCAAACTCACAACTCTGGTTGTTAATCCGCTACTCTTCCAACCAGGCTACCACGGCCCCATTACATAAGGAAAAAAGCGAATGAATAGTTACTAAATTGAATGATGCAAAATCCATCTTTGACTTGAAAATTTGTTTATTTCTTCGCTCTAGCGGATATAATAGACCGGATCCTACCGCTGATCCGGTTGGAACGGACTAGCAATCGGAGGATTGCGAGTTCGAATGTAACCAAAGACTGTCGTGTACAAAGGGAGTGGTGCACGTTCAATCAGTCATTGGGGCCGAAACTAGATCTCAATTTCTTCACGTATATACGTGTCTTTGGAACCTTTGGTTTATATAGATCACTAGCAGAATTACCCAGCGTTACTCGTGTTGAATTGATTATGTGATTAGACTATCACTTTTCTTTCATAGAAAATTGCGATCATTTTTTAAGCGTGAGGAAAACACTTTTTTAACATCGTTTTAACTTTTCCGTAGCTTCTACAATTTACTTGGGACGCAAATATGTTGACATGATATATCCATCCATGTAATCTATTTCATATTCACCGCATTCCTACTGCAAGACAAACTACAAAAGTTTTTTGTAAGGTGACTACTTCAGAAGTCGATTTAGAAATATCCTTGAAATACAACGTATGGCTACCCGTTTTAATTTAACGTAACCTATCTTATTTTAAAATAATTTTTATTTAACTTTACCGGTCATTTTAAAATGAGAAGTTACACACTTTACTTAAAAAGGTTTTGTTTTGTATATTTTATCTATTTTTATGAAACAGAATTTTACAAACCATTACGAATTCAACCAGACAAGAAAAATTGGTAGAAATATACATATACCGCCAAGAAATTACCCATGTCTAGTGATATTTTGCAGAAAATAAAAATAATTCATTAAAATTTAACTCCTAAATAATGTATTTGCAATATGTAAAATACGGGAACACATAAATACAAACAGGAATGAAATTCCAATCATTGAAAAGATGCAAAATTCTGAAAAACGAAAGATGAGCAAGCGGTCGAACTTCGACTTCCTGAGTATATTCTGAAATCGAACAATTCGAAAAAGACGTTTGCAAAATATTGATAAAGACAATACTGATTTATTTAAAAAAAGAACACAAATTTATAAAACTTAGAACTGCTCAAATATGATCGCAAAATTTCGCTGTCTTACCTCAAGTACAAACATGGAATTCTAAATTAAATAAAATAAAAGATTAATTCTGATATTGCCAGATACCGAATAGCAAAATTACGCTTTTATGATGAATGATTTTTTCGTTTGGGCTTTTCGTGCTCCATTACAAAATATAAGTTATGTAAAATTAAATACATTAAATATCCTTTTTTCATCACTCAGATATTCTTAAATTATTTATATTAGGGGAAGAAATAAAAAATCAGTACAAACATAAATATTAGAATTTAATTTGTTTTGGAAGAAATTGTTTTCCAGCAATACTGGTAAAACAATTTTATCGGAAAAGTTGTTTTTCCATCAATACTGATAAAACAAATCGAATTGCGTACCGCAATCGTTTTATACTCAATGTTATTCCTATGAGGATTTCAATGTTTTCTATGGGGAATTGTTTTTAGCTACCTCTGCACACCTAGGGCAAGTAGAACGGAGGTTAATATGTAGCCTACATTAACCGTAGGGTTCTAAAGTATAAGTGTACCAAATTTGGTGTTGATTGGTCAAACGGTGTAGATTTGAATAGAGGACATACAGACAGACTGACAGACGCCAACAATGCTTTTTTTATAGATAATCCTTTTTCGTTTCCCAGCAAAACTATTTTTCGTTACTGAAATTTATATAATTTCTCGTCAACTGCGGTTACCAAATTTGACTCTATCGTATTCTTAATTCATATCGTTTTGAACAGCCCAAAAGAGTTATCCGAAATTTTAATTCCTGTAAAATGGTTCGTAGTTTCTAAACGGATGAGATAATTTTTAGACAGATATCAAGTTAATGACTGCTAGTGTTTTGTCGTGCATTCATTTCATTTTGTTCTTAAATACAGTTTTGATATAAACAATATGGATTCAATTCTTTATTTTCATCTTTTAAGAAAATATAATGAATTCAATGCAAATAATTTGTTACCCATAGGATTATTCTTGAAGGCAGATCAACTTCGCACTGGCGCAACGCAAAGGGTTATTGGCGGCGGTCCGGGATCAATCCGACGACACGTAATTCTGTACCACGGTCAGATGACGAGGTAAACACCTGAGCTGGCACCCCACTCTCCAAACTTTTACACCACGCCAACGGGAGGACATTTGGGGCCACGACAGATTTAACGTGCACCAGCTCCTGTGTACACGGAACGATGACAAGAGATGAAACAAAATGTATTAAGTATCATCAAAAAGTTCCAAGAGTCCAACTGTGGTGTGTTTCATCAACAGATCTCCGAATGATAATTTCATATCTATCTCTATATATTATCAGGGTCGCGGTTACCCATTTGGAAGAGCAACGGATTAGCAAACCGGATGGTTGCGAGTTCGAAACTAGGTCAAGCCAAATACCGTCGTGTACACGGGGCCTGATGCACGTTAAATCTGTCGTGGCCTCGAATGTCCTCCTATTGGCGTGGTGTGGAAGTTTGGAGAGTGGGGTGCCAGCTCAGGTGTGGCCTCGTCATCTGACCGTGGTTCAAAATTGCGTGGTGTTGTCCTTGGATCTTTCCTTTCGGGTTTGATTCCGGACCGTCGCCAATAGCCCGTTGTGTTGCTCTAGTGCAGTGGTTCTTAACCTGGGGGTGCGAGAAAGCATTTCCAAGGGTGCGAGAGAAATTTCGATGGACGACAGCGATTTAATAAAAGACGATCTTATCGAAATATGTATTCAAATGGAATTTGAAAAACTGGAGTTTGAACAGTTCTGGCGTACACAGTTAGAACCTTATCCACAGCTGTCAACATTGCAGACACCTTTATCATTTGTCACCACCTGTGTGAAATGGGATTTTCATAACTTTTGCACACAAAAACAAAAGTCAGAAATCGCTTCAAGGCAAGTGATGACTTACGCGTGGCTCTTTCGAAAAAGGAGCCTCGCCTCAAAAGTATTATTAGGAATAGACAACAACATAGCCATTAAAAATTGAGATATTGTTTTGTATGTACGTTGTAGATTAACATGTTAGAAGTGAATTGAGGAGAGCATCGTTACAATTAAACATTGCTTCAATTAAATCTAGGGGAAAAGGGGGTCAATTATTTAGAAGTATCAGATTAAACATCAAATCATGGTGGAATTAACAGCATCCTGGTGGCACGTCTGTGCAAAGCCACGTCTTATCTCCAAATCGTCCAGAGTCAATCTACGGGGTTCGCGCCTTCTGGTGGGAAGTGTTCCGATTGGTGTTCGGGAAATGTTTCCCGCGCATTTCGGAACGTAGGCAGGTTGGCGCCTAGACATTCCGACATGTATATGTAAATGTTTGTGTTTATTTTTCAATAAATAATCTTGCACAATAGATGCAATTTCCTAAATAAAGAAATAGAAACGCATTTTTCAAGGGGGTGCGAGAACATATTTTCAGATTCAAGGGGGTGCCGATCACTAAAAAGGTCAACAACCACTGCTCTAGGGCGACGCTAATTAAGTACCCACCTCCGAACGCTGCTTTCACATATATCTATTTATTTTCTAATAATTTTAAAGCGTGAATAATGGTTTTGAATGAAATGTATAAATATGTGTGCTTATGAATGGCTCTGTAAACGGGAAAGGTAAAAACTGCTTAGGAATACATTATCATATCCTCGAAACGACGAAATTTGTTGGGTTTTGTATCGCTTGAGACTTTCCACGTGTGCTTCAATTCATGAACCTTATGGATAAAAGTTTCCTTTCACCGAAGATTTCCCACCACATGTCATTTACGGATGAGTTGAATCCTCCACGTCTCAATGGGAATCTTATAATTGGCAAAACTGACCAGATCTAGATATGTGCTTATTTAGTCATTAAGTGTGCTTTGGGAAGGTAAGTATTTTAATTAACGTCTCACTGGAGCAACGCAAGGGGCTATTGGAGACAGCCTGGGATGAATCCCTAAAAGAAAGATCCAAGGACAGAGCCTCGTAATTTCTAACCACGATCAGATGACGAGAACAACACCTGAGCTGGCTCCAAACTCCCTCATCACGCCAATGTGAGGACATTTGAGGCCACGACAGATTTGACGCGCACCGGCCCATTTGCACACGACGGTATTTGGTTGGATACGAACTCGCAACCCTCCTGCTGCTAATCCGTTACTCTTCCAACCGGGCTACTGCGTCCCAAGTGCGCTGCGGGGTAAAAGCATCGAAATTAAATTAGGATTGATTAAAATAATCGACGAATTTTTAAAATTCTCCCTCGAATCGAAATTAATGTTACTAAATTTTCACGCCCATTCTTCGAAATTTACCAATATTTGATCATTCCCAACTGTTAAAGAAAAACTTAAATCCGCTATTTTAATTTTAACCATGTTGCAACGAAATCTAGACTCAAGTTATGGATAGAGTGGAACTCTTACCCAATCGCAGCCCTCCTACAAAGACAATGTCCACTGCGCTAGCAACCTTCGAGTTGTAGGTGGCACAGGCTCGATTCCTCCCTGTGTGTATTTCTATCTTCTGTGTCAGTAAAACTTTCATTGTGTGTGTATGTGTATTACTTGATATTGGTATGTCGTGTCTGGCGCAGCATGGCCAAATATGGCCCTTGCGCCATAAAAACCACCCAACCTGCAAAGACTTACCTACTATCACCTACTAGACGCACCTGCGTAGGCTAGGTGCGTCTAGTCGGTGATCCGCCGCTGTAAAAGAGGTCTAACGTAGTTGAGGCTCTGAGTCTCAAGGAAGGTAGGTAGGAAAAACTATTTTATACCCACTTTTCAGGAACAGATGTAGTATAGACCCCCAATCCAATTGGCGACTTTTTTTCGTCGCCAACCCTGACGTTATTTGGCGACATTATTTTAACCTCAAAAATATCAATACAACATCAGAAATAACAGATGTATTACAAAAAACTGTACATAAGTTGAATAAAGTTATTCTTCTATTATTATAAACAGATTTCACTGTAAATGAGGGTTTCCTGTTTAAACGGGGCTGCCAGTCGTGAACTGAACCTTCAGTTTGCACCCCATTCGATTTTTTTTTGTAAAATGGAAAACGAAATGTCAAAGGAAAGCATTATAGAAACCCTGACTTTTTTTTTATCTGCAAAGAAATTGCACATTCGCCATAATAAATAATAATGTAAATCTTGATTATATAAAAACACAGTTATCACATAGAGTAGGGACGCTGTAGGGAAGTTAGAATGGAGTGGAAATAAGTGGGGGGTTACCAAAAACCATCGAAATTGAGGGTTGGCGACGAAATAAAGTCGCCAAATGGATTGAGGGGTCTATACTACATCTGTTCCATTTTTCATTCTGTATCTTACTTCAAATTAATTTAAAATTGGAGCGGTACTGGGAATCATGAGTGAAAAGTCGAGCGTTGCAAAATCCTTTTTATCTTTTGATTTCAGAGCTGGAAGAAAGGTAGGTAGGTAGTTAATTAACATCGCACTGGAGCAACACGATTGATTATCGGCGACGATCCGAGATCAATTACCAATTCTCCTCGTCATTTTGAACTACGATCAGATGACGAGGTGAACACCTGAGCTGGCACTCTCCAAACTTCCACACCACGCCAACGTGAGGACATTTGAGACAGATTGAACGCGCACCAGCCCCCTTGTGCACGACGGTCTTTGTCTGGACCGAGTTTCGAACTCCGGTTAATAATCCGTTGCTCTTCCAATTGGACTACCGCGTCCCTAGAAGAAAGAGAAAAAACGAAATAATAAATAAAATTCGATAAAAGAATATCAGTTTGACCGAAGAATGCAAACTAAGACAAAATTTTGTTATTTAGTACTTTTGGATTGGTATAAAAAAATATATTCGAAAACTATTACACCAAGTGGGTAAAACAGTAAAAGCTCTCTATCTTAAAATCACCGAATAGAATTAAATTTGATAAATAAGATACATTTCCTAAATGTTATTCCTTCTGACAAAGACGGTTTTAAATAGCTCTTTTATTCTTTGACGCTTATTAAACTCCAAGAATTTCAAACGGGCTTTCGAGGTGAAAAGTAATAAAAAAATAAAGATTTTAAGCAGTGGTGGGAACAAGTAAAAATGAAATATTCCCCTTTCAAATGTATTTTGATTAAACGGAATTTTTACTATTCCAAAGAGCACTTGATCTCGAGAAAGTTACAGCACAGTCCTCTCAAACGATCCGCGGCGTTAAAATAATTAAGGACATTCCAGTTCTCCAGTCACAAACGATCAATAACGCGCTATCGAGGAAGAGCAATTTAAAGAGGCTTTGTCTTTCGTGTGCGCCAAACGATTTTTTAAAAATCCACCTCTGAATTTTTTAAAAAGACGGCGATTTTGCAAATCTCTTCTTTTCCACACCATTAATTCGAACAATGTGGTAATTAAAACATTCTTCAATTTACACGTGATGAAATGCACAAATTCTGGAAAGAATGTAATCCTTTTCACTGATGTAAACGATGGATGGCAGAAGATTATGTCTCAAATATGCGATCATGCGAACGGGCCAATCGCGGAGAGGCTCCGCCTTTCCTGCGCGCGCAGCGGTTACGCCTTTTCGGTCGTCCTGTAAAGAGTGTGATGTTTCTCTGGATCCTTATGGATAACCATGGACACCTCGGCTTCATGTAAGTCTCTTTTTACTCTTTCCAAACGGCGTGTGAAAACTTTTCCACAAACAAAAGAATATTTATTTATTTTTTCCTTCCGTGTTCATGATAATTTATTTCTCTCTTCTTGTTAATTCCTATCATTTAAATTAAATTTGCCTTTAATTCTGATAAAGGCTAAAAAGTAAAACATTCGAACGAACTTCAGAGATTTTTCGTCTCTGTAAACACATTTGCACTTTATTCTCTTTGTAAGTCCTCTAGCTAAAATAGATTAGTTGTTTATTCTGGAGTGTAGTTTTTATCGGATACTTTGTACTGTCACGAGAAAAATAACAATGAACAGTTCTGCAAATTGAAGTCGTTAAATATGTAAAGTAATCCGAAACTCAGAGGATGCATCTGAAAAGTATAAACGAATTGAGCTACCTTAACGAGTTCAATTTTCAATACCAATTTTGAGACAAAAAAGAACACGAATGCGGGATTAATTTTGCACTGAAACTGTATTTAAATACGCTTTCTCTGAAATTTTACTGCAAACCATTAAAAGTCTTAAATGAAATTTCCAAACTTTTATATTTGTAATCCGAACTTTTTTTTCACACAAACCCACTGAAATGCAATATTAAATCCAATTATAGAGTTATTATGCAAGAAAGCATTCAAAATACTGAAAGGTATTTTAGAGATGAAATGATAAATGTAGAATAGTTAAGTAGTTGAGTAATTAAGTAATTGTAGTAATTAAGAGTAACATTAGGATGAAATTATTTGCCCCATAGTAATGTTGCACTTGAAGCTTTTATTTTTCTGGTGAATTTTTTTTAGTACATTGATAGAATTCTGACTCTGCATGATTCAAATTTCACTTCAAGTACATCACTGTACATTTTTATGTAGTATATAGTCTTATATAAACTACTTTTCTAGTACTAAATACTGAAGTATAGTAACTAATTAACTAAAGTAAAAAGTAACGATATAGTTAACTAAAGTAAAAAGTAACTGTATCGTTAACTAAAGTAAAAGTACCTACTTAACTAAAGTAGTAAAACTATTAGTAACTAAATACTAAAGTTATCTCGATGTTAAATGCCTTTATGTAGAATACAGAATCTTATATAAACTACTTTATAGTTATACTAAAGTATAATACCTAGTTAAATAAAGTAAAAAGTAACTAATTTTAAATTAAAGTAAAAAGTAACTATATAGTTAAGTACAGTAAAAAGTACCTACTTAACTAAAGTAGTAAAACTATTAGTAACTAAATACTAAAGTTATCTCGATGTTAAATGCCTTTATGTAGAATACAGAATCTTATATAAACTACTTTATAGTTGTACTAAATACTAAAGTATAATACCTAGTTAAATAAAGTAAAAAGTAACTAATTTTGAATTAAAGTAAAAAGTGACTAGTTTACTAAAGTAGTAAAACTATTAGTAACTAAATACTAAAAATTATCGATGCTGAAAAAAGCGTTTAACAGAAGTAAAGGATTACATATCTACAGAAATGGCTTTCAAAAACAACATTCTTTTCCAAAGTTAACCCGGGCCGCGGTGGCCCGGTTGGAAGAGTAACGGACTTGCAACCGAAGGGTTGCGAGTTCGAATCCAGCCAAACACCGTCGTGTACAAAGGGGTCTGGTGCACGTTAAATCTGTCGTGGCCTCAAATGTCCTCACGTTGGCGTGGTGTGGAAGTTTGGAGAGTGGGGTGCCAGCTCAGGTGTTGCCTCGTCATCTGACCGTGGTTCAAAATTACGTGGTGTTGTCCTCGGATCTTTCCCTTTGGGATTGATCCCGGACCGTCACCAATAGCCCATTGTGTTGCTCCAGTGTGACGTTAATTGAAATTCCCCCCCCCAAAAAAGTTAACCCTCCTGGTGGTTGTCCTTGACGCGATATCTCGTCATTATCAAAACTGATCAGATCTTGATGGACGAAATCTCGTCATTAGAAAAAAAACCTGACCAGATCTTGATCGCGTCATCATCAAACATCGGTAATATCTTAATGACGAGATATCTCGGCAAGATTGGTCAGATCTTGATGAACGAAATATCTCGTCAAGACCACTTGGAGGCTTAATCAATGCAATAGTTGATTTGTTTTCATTGACTATATTCGTTAACCTTACTGACGCACATATACATTCTGCAGTATTTCTGGTATGACTTCTCTCCAATTCTGATCAATATAATCTTTCTTGAGATTATTTCCACCAATAGGCGTGGATATTTATAGTTATCATGTGGGGTAAAAGAAAATCTCGTGTTGCTCAGAGGGTTAACAACTCGAGTAAGACATGTTTCCATTCATCGACAGAAATGTTACAAATCTATTTACTAAAATACCAACCAAATATCAATACATATAAAGCAGAGTTGGCGTCTATCTGTACTCTATACAAATCTACACCGCTTGACCGATCCGCAGCAAATTTGGTACACCTATGCGTTAGAATCCCGCTGAAAACATAGGCTATATATTAACCCCCGTTCGGTTTCGTCCTGGGTCTGCAGATGGAGATAAAAACAATTCGAAATCCCCATAGGAATACATTGAGTATCACTTCGATCACTGTTTAACCACCAAATTTAGTAGCCTTATGCTTTAGTATTCTGCGGGAAATATAACTTACATATTAACCCCCGTTCAGGTTTCGTCCTGGGTCTGCAGATGGAGATAAAAACAATTCGAAATCCCCATAGGAATAACATTGAGTATCACTACGATCACTGTTTGACTCCCAAATTTAGTACCTTTATGCTTTGGTATCCTGTGGGAAATATAACATACATATTAACCCCCATTCGGTTTTGTCCTGGGTCTGCAGATGGAGATAAAAACAATTCGAAATCCCCATAGGAATAAAATTGAGTAATATGATTAATTTCAACCCGAGAAATACCGGGTAATTCTGCTAGTTGTAAATAAATCTCCGTTTTCTCTCGTAGCTAAATTGCAACTCATTAGTGCGTATTATTAGTATTTTTGAAGGTAGTGGTAAACCACAGAATGAAGTAATGAAAAAAGTAAAAACAAAATACGTAAGAGGATAGAAAGAACTTCTGACTTCTTGAATGCGTGCATGATACTTGAAAGCTTAAAGTAACATGACCTCTTGATTAGTGGTTGAGCCATTTTAATTTAAAACTTGAAAATTTCTAACCTGAAAAATTTGAAGTGTGAATCATTATCTATTGATCACCTGAAAGTATAACTCAGTCAAATTGAGATTAAATGCAGTAATTTGAACGAAAAACGAAACAAACTTTTCTTTTAAAACATAAACGAATAATCATAATTATAGCAAATTCTCTTTTATTATATTATTAAGCGTTTCGTATATATAATTGTGGTTTTCGAAAGTTTATTGCTGATGTAATTGGGCTAGGATTGGATTTTTCTAAATGCTCCCAGATTTTTTAGAATTTAAAATATGAAAAAAAATGACAATAATATTTTACATTACACTATTTATTGGTTTTGATGTAGCAGTTTTTCATCTGCCTGTGAAATGATACTTCCTACATGTTTTGATTAGAGATAAATTCGTTTTATCTCTAGTTTTTCATTTAGTTGGAATAGTTAGAATTAAAATGAGTATAATCGAATAAATAACCCGACACTTTTATTATGATGTTCATATAAAAATATTTATTCTGTCATACCTTTATTATAGTGTTATAGTTCTTTTATTTAAAATGTTTACTTTGGAATATATTGCATATTAACATTTCCAAACAACGCAACTATTTTAATATTATGTATGTTAATATTTTATAAAATTAAATATGTGATTCATTCACATAGCTTGAGGAGACAGTAGACTTTCAAAATCAACAAATCGATCTTTTAATTTTTTAATTTTATCGTTACAAACTAATTGATATCAAATTCTGTTGATAGTAAAAAGAATTTCTCTATCAAGATTTTTTGACGGAGTTACATATACAACATAAAACTTATAATACGTAAGTATAAGTCTACTACAAAAACGCTTTTTTCTCAGATATTGAGATTGACATTCTTCTGATTTAAAAATATTTCTTGCTCATCAGGTTTTATTTGATTTCCTTGAAAATTCTTTTGGATAATATTTGTAATCTGTTTTATATCTAAGACCAAATAAGAAATTCATCGTTTTAAAATTTTAGTTTAAAATGTTGATTAACTTGTGCTTTTTTCAAAACTTTAGATATTTTAGTACAAAGTTTATCTTTGCTTTACAATTGAGTCATATACTTACCAAATGGCGTTAATTTGATTTATATTTGCACAAACTATTATTTGAAATACAATTTTGTCGATACATCGAAAATTAATGCACATAAAACCAATCAATTTTTGCTAATTTATCAAAATTTTTATCAAGTTTTATTTTAACTCTACGCAACTCAATATTTTGGGGCAAACAATATTATCTTTCGGACCAATATTATTATACATAGACTTTTTAGTTTAAGAAAACAATCTGTGCAAATTTTATAACAATCAAGTTACAGCGGAAGTTCGTTCTGAAAGTCCTTTTAATGTTTAGGTGGAAATTGAAATTAAAACATTTAAAAAAATTTATACCTAATGAGCATAAACACGACCGAAAAAAGATCTCAAGTACGGTTACTCATTCACAATTAAATATAAAATTAATTTTGAATTATGGTAAATCCAAATTGGATCCCATCCAAAACGATACTGAAGTAAAAATCTTCCCTATGATAAAAAGCATTCAAAAATTATAGTCTATTTTATACTTTTCATTTTGGATGCATCTTAAAATTTTACTTATATCTACTTAATAAGATATTCATCTGTCGATTCTCTTCGAACCATAAGCCCCCTCGCAGCAATTGAAATTTATTCAAAGGTGCTTTTAAGATGATAAGCAACTAGGCTTACTTAGTATTCCAGATTGAAGGAAAAAATTATTCTTTATTAATTAAAAAATCTCACAAAATAAATTCTGTTTCACGAACTGGAATGCTAATGAATAATGTTATAATTCACGAATAGAATGTTATGAAAAGGTCTTTTTAATAATGTTCAATGGAACAAACTTCACAACTTTCGGACGCATAATTCCTAAAGAGCATTGGAGATCCAAAACCAGGAAAAACTTCGTCATAGTATGTAAGTAGCCAACATTATTGTAAGTAAAATTAATCCTCTGAGCGGTTCACACGCATATATCCGCACTACCACCCGCAGTCTTCTTCCCTCGTGACTTAACCAATAGAATGTTTTCTGGCTTCCTTTCAACCAATCGGTATTAACCCTTTCAGCGTCACAAGATTTATAAGTAGCGTAGTATTGCTTTTACGGCACAACACACATAATGACTAAACGACCACATTCATTGGTTAAAAAAATCCACATAGATTCTTTCACCATTTGGAAATATTAGAGTGGTCTTTTCCTTGAAATAGAATTATTTGGACAGATCCTATTGATCTCTTGATTAGAAAAGAATAATACTCATTTCCTTTAAAGAGAATCCGTTCTGAAGATTTCATTGCTCCTTTCCTTAGAATACAATCATCTGGAAAGATTCTGTTGATACTTTTCCTAGGATAGAATCTTTTGGAATGATTCTGTTGATGCTTTCCTTGGAATAGAATCTTTTGAAAAGATTACTTTGGTACTTTCCTTAGAATTTAAGTCTTTGAAAATATTCTATTACTCCTTTCCTTAGAATATAATCCTTTGAAATGATTCTGTTGGTGCTTTACTTAGAATAGAATCCATTTGGAAGATTTTATTGCTCATTTCGTTAGAATACAATCCTTTGGAAATATTTTGCTACTCTTTTCCTTAGAATAGAATCATTTGGAATGATTCTGTTGATACTTTTCCTTGGGCTAGAATCTTTGGAAAGATTACGTTGGTACTTTTCTTAGAATATAAACCTTTGGAAATATTCTATTACTTCTTTCCTTAGATTAGAATCCTTTGGATCGATCCTATTGCTCCTTTCCTTAGAATATAATCCTTTGGAATGATTCCATTGGTCCGTCCTTTCCTTAAATTAGAATCCTTTGGATCAATTCTCTTGCTCCTTTCCTTAGAATAGAGTCCTTCAGAATGATTGTGTTGGTACTTTCCTTAGAATAGAATCCATTGGAAAGATTCTGCTCTAAGGAAGACTGCATTTTGTAAGGTGGAATTTGTTAACGGTGTAGAATTAACCGTGTGAACCCCTCAGAGGGTTAAGTCATTAAATGTGATGTAAGGTAAAGGCATCATTACACTACTCGTAAAATCTCGTGACGCTCATACTACAATAATCGATTATTTTCAACTGCTAGTAGCATTTCATTGAAATAAAAATGACAATTTTCCAATTAATGTGTTTATTGTCTACTCATGTCTCAGAAGCGAACATAAATGTTTATTTAAATGGTTATTTCATGCGCAGATAATAGCCCGTCTTTTCTCTCATGCTTGTTTTATACTAGAGCTATGGAGCGGTCTGCTCCGGCCAATCAGCGACGAAAAAAGCTTTGATTGACAGCGCAACTAACTGCTTTTTTCGTCGCTCATTGATCCGCTCCAAATCCACGTTGCTCTAGTGCAGAGGTTCCAAACCTTTTTGACTCCCGGAGACCTTTATGGAATCAATTTCTATGGCGGAACCCCTTAGGCCTACCCTGTGTCTTACACGTTAATGGTGTTTAGGAGTAGAGTTACGGGGGATGATAGTAAAGAGATATTTAAACAATTGCGCAACGTCAGTGCGACGAAATTATATTTTCTAAACTTTGAAATTTACCATAATATCTCAATTTATTCTCAACTACCGCCAATACACATGATATTGCAATTGGCCAGACATAAAAGCTCTTCCAAAGTTCAATAAATCAAACCATTTGCGTTACGATGGATTCGTCTGTTAGAGGAGTCTCGAAATTCGACTCGGCAAATTTCCGTTCAGAATGCAGTTCCTAGTTTTCTTATTTTGATTCTACTTTTTGTTTCTTATTCTTTGTTTCACTTAATTCTTATTTATTTTATTTTCCTGGAGCGGCCTAGTGGGTATTTTAATTAACTTTGCACTGGATCGACACAACGGGCTATTGGCGACGGTCCGGTATCCATCCCGAAGGGAAAGACCGAGGACAACACCAGTCATTCTGTATCACGGTCAGATGACGAGGTCAACACCTGGGCTGGCATCCAACTCCCCAAACTTCCACACCACGCCAACGTGAGGACATTTGAGGCCACGACAGATTTAACGAGCGCTCCGACGAGTCCCCGACGGTCTTTGATTGGATTCGAACTCGCAACCTTCCGGTTGCTAATCCGTTACTCTACCAACCGGGCTACCGCGGCCACTGAGAAGGTACTCGTAGACCTTAGGACTCCGTGGAGCACAGGTTGGGAACCTGTGCTCCACGGAGACTCACCTCCGGAGCCCCACCTCCATTAGACTATTCGGGCCGCGGTGGCCCGGTTGGAAGAGTAACGAACTAGCAACCGAAGGGTTGCGAGTTCGAATCCAGCCAAACACCGTCGTGTACAAAGGGGGCTGGTGCACGTTAAATCTGTCGTGGCCTCAAATGTCCTCACGTTGGCGTGGTGTGGAAGTTTGGAGAGTGGGGTGCCAGCTCAGGTGTTGCCTCGTCATCTGACCGTGGTTCAAAATTACGTGGTGTTGTCCTCGGATCTTTCCCTTTGGGATTGATCCCGGACCGTCACCAATAGCCCATTGTGTTGCTCCAGTGTGACGTTAATTGAAATACCCAACCCCCCATTAGACTATTCACTACACACGATTGCTTACGGGCACACTTGTTGCGCATTGGTGTTGCTGGCACTCCGAGCTGTATGTTATGTGACTCTTCGCCAACCTATGACAGCCGGACACTCGGACGCGACTTTGTACTCAGAAGTTTTGATGTGTCGTGTCTTCACACTGAAAAGCACGCGGACTAATGGTTTGAGGGCCAATGTGCAAAATAGTCGTTGTCTTATTTGATATTTGTTTATAAATATACATTATTAAAATATTACTTTGAAATATTGTCTTCTTTGATAAAGTACGCCTTTTGAGATGCTAAAAGGTTTCTGGAAAGTTGCTGCATTATTACTATTTGTCTTTTTGCTGGATTCGTCACTTTTGCGATAATTGTGAAGAACAGGAGATGCTTATAAGTAGTTAGGTCGTTAATTAGCGTAGTACTGGAGCAACACAACGGGCTATTGGCGACGGTCCGGGATCCAACCCGAAGGGAAAAGATCCGAGGACACCACCACATCATTTTGTACCATTGTCCGATGACTAGAAGAACTACTGAGCTGGCATCCCACTCTCCAAACTTGCACACCACGCCAACCCAGGACATTTGAGGCCACGATAGATTTAACGTGCACCAGCACCCGAGATGTACAGGAAATAGTCAATAGGAGCTATTAATTGCGCAAAAATGTTTCGTTTTCCTAGTAGGTGGGGTGCCTTTGATAAGGGTGTTTTCTTTGATATAGCAAAATAAAAGAGAAATGTTTTTGTCTTAACTTCACACAAAATGAATCGATACTATTTGAAAAATGTTTTAAAATTCTGAAGTTGGGAAGCATCATAGCAACTGTTCATGTGATTGTTTTGCAGACTTTTGTTGAAATGACTCTTAAGGAATAGTTTGAAGACAGAAGGCTCTTTCCTATTTCAATGAAATACTCCAAAGACGTTCTGTAAGACAGCAATGTCAGTCTACTCTCTCCAAATCAAAAGATTGGAAAAGCTTAAAAATCAAAGAATCTTTAACGGAATATTTGGCTTTCAATCAACGAGATATCTCGTCATCAAGATATTGCCGATTGTTTGATGATGGAGAGATAAAGATCTGGCCAGTTTTCTTCTAATGACGAAACACCTCGTCGTCGAAAAGAATGTTGCGAGCTCAACTTTTTGTAACAAAAATTCCAAATTTAGTAACGGAAGCCTTACGAAATAAAAGTATTGCCTACCTTACCGATTCTAAATATCCAAAATAAAGCGCAAAAGCGAAATAACACTCGGTGAAATATGAATGTGGATTCCGTTTCTTAGACATCAGTTGGCGTGATGTGGAAACTTGGAGAGGGGGCTGCGAGCTAAGTTGTTGTTCTAGTCATCTGACCGTGGTACAAAATTGCGGTCCGGGATCTTTCCCTTCGGTATTGATCCCGGACAGTTGCTAATAGCCCGTTGTGTTACTCTAGTGTGACGCTAATTAAAATACCTACTTATCATGTTAGACATCTGGGAATCCATCTCAGCGATTGTACAGAACTCTCGCAGGTGTCATAGTTGGCGTGGTGTGGAAGTTTGGAGAGTGGGGTGCCAGCTCAGATGTGACCTCATCATGCGACCATGGTTCAAAATTGCGTGGTGTTGTCCTCGGATCTTTCCCATTGGGGGTTGATCTCGAACCGTCGCTAATAGCCCGTTGTGTTGCTCCAGTGTGACGCTAATTAAAATATCTACCTCAGGTGTCACAAAGAAGTTTAGATAAGTGAATTTAGTTTCGTTTTTTAATTTGCTCAAATAATTCGCGTTTTCCCTTTATAAATGCGTATTTGTTTCCTTTCCATCCCATTCGCGAGTTCGAGACGCAATGCTTTTTGGAAATAAAAAGCATAGAATCGAACCTCAGATTCCTTGCAAACGATCGGGGGTGGGAGCTGAGCTCTTAAAGCTTCTATAATTAAATATTCGATCAGATGGGGTCCTATAAAAAGAAGGGGGTGGAGTTTATACGGGGAGGGAGATGAAATACGGAACCTCGGAGGGATCAATATCCCTTTTTCCATGAATGAAAGGAATGGTCTTGGTCCTTATTTCAGTGTTTTAGATTAGAACCTTTTTTTATTAATACCCCATGTCCTGAGTGCATTCCAATGGACCGTTGTGTTGCTCCGGTGCGACATTAATTAACTACCTACCTACCTGAGTGTATTCCTGTGCCACTTTCGAATTAAACTGCTTACATGCGCCGTGGGAAAATCCATTGGTTTTGTTTACAAATATCAACACTATATTATATAAATAAAAAATAGTGAACTATAATTTTATAATTCACAATTTGTTTTGGTAATTATTTGGAATCAGTGTAATCCAGTTATAGTAGTAATCTCAAATTTGAAGTGATTGTATATATATTGGATGGGACAAAGTAACAAAAGTTACCTATCACTAATAATGTATTTCTATAAGTGATATGAATTTGGCTATATGATAAAAGACATTAGACCATATTTGTATAAGTGCATTTTTGTGTATTAATTAATTAATTATTAATATTATAGTCATAATATATAAATAAAGACAAATAATTATGTGGAATATTAATGAAACTCAAAATGGCGGAACATAAAACCTGCTTCATTGTGTTAAGGATACGTCGTGTTGAATGGAAATTATATGAAAGGAAATGAGGTGGAATCCATATTCTGCATGGGGCCGCGGAAGCTCGGTTGGTAGAGTAACGGATTAGCAATCGGAGAGTTGCGAGTTCGAAACTCGGTTCAACCAAACACCGTCGTGTACACGGGGGCTGGTGCACGTTAAAACTGTCGTGGCCTCAAATGTCCTGACGTTGGCGTGGCGTGTGAGTTTGGAGAGCGAATTGCCAGCTGAGGTGTGGACATCGTCATCTGACCGTGGTTCAAAATGACGAGGTGTTGACATCGTATATATCCCTTCTGGGTTGATCCCGGACCGTCGCCAATAGCCCGTTGTGTTGCTCCAGTTCGACGTTAATTCAAACACCAACCTACCTGCGTATTTTATTGGGGATGGTTGGTTATTTAGGCGTTTTATGGTGCCAAGCTATTTGGCCAAGCTACGCCACACACAAGACAACGTTTTATTGTGGAATTTGGCCTGGTAAGTTCCAAATGCTGAATGTAGCTTTAGTGATTGGTTTGTGTAAAGTTATATTGGCTCAAAATTAAAATTTCTGTAATGAAGAGTAGAACCAATTCCACTCCGTGACCAATTTTTCACACCTCGAGTTGTAGGCGACTCAGATTCGATTCTTACCCATCTCATATATGTCAGTAAAACGTTCATTGTGTGGTGTCTATTGATATTGTATTGTGTCTGGTGCATCATGGCGAAATATGAGCCTTGCGCCATAAAACCCCCAAAACCAACCAATATTTCATCTGGTATTTTCCTCCCTAGTCCCAATGCTCCTCCATTACTGCGTCGGAATCTACTGATAAAACTCTTCGCCGCTTTCGGGACAGAGATTTCCTCTCTCCTCCTGGAAATGCCTTTGCCAATTTAAAAACCCTTTCACGATTCCCTCCTTTTCTTTTGAGGAAAAGTAACGGCCAATTGAAACAGTCAGTCCGATCGATTCAAAGAAAGGTTTGTCTAAGAATAGTTCTCGTCTCTCGACGTTGCTGCTGAAAATTTAAAGATGGAAGAGACAAACACCAATGCTTAGTTTTGCAATAGTGGAAACATCAGCAGCATATTTTTAAGCAGGTAATGAGTGTTACTTTTTTAGATATTGTCAGTCACGCTAGTGCTCTTTCTTATTTCAGAGTATAAGGGGTCCGTCGTGGCTCAGTGGGTATGCCCACTGCTCTGGCGACCTTCGAGTTGTAGGCGGCGCAGGTTCTAATCCTGTCAGTTGCATTTCACCCTGGGTGTAATTCTCTCTTCTGTGTCAGTAAGCTTTCACTGTGTGTGTCAGTTACTCGATATTGCATGTCTTGTGTCAATTACTTGATATTGTATTGTGTCTGGTATAAAAAAAACAAATTACACTAAGTCATTTAGTCTGTGCAAAAAAGGTTTTGGGTCAATGGCAGATGGGTAATGCCTTAAAAATATCTTCATGTATGGCTCCAAAACAATTCAAGTTGTGTAAGAGAGAGTGACAATAAGCTGCACTTTATACAGGTGGTAAATGATTTCTGGCCATCAAAGAATATCATCTTTTTCAAAGGAATAGATCGGAGCTTGGCAGGCATAGAGAAAGTTTTCAGGGTTAATTGAAGGCAAGCAGCTCTCCTGGTGTTTACTGAGGAACCAGTGATGAAAAGGTACTGGAGATGACCTGCGCAATTTCTTGTTAAGTACGGACGCATTTTTGCACAAGTCTATAACATGGATAGAGCGCGTCTGCTATTTATCATAAGATCTGGGAGCCATCTCTGTAGCTGTCCTACTTAGCCTTCCTATGTTAGCCGGGTAAAACAGCACAGCCTTCACGCCTTGGGTGGCCCTGCCAGGAATACAAAATCCCGAATTACTTCGCCTGTGCTATCCGTTTCACCCTCTCGTTACGATGAGGCCATAGGATAGGACTTGGAGAGAGCTAATGCTAATATTTATCAGAAACTTTAGGTCTAATATAACTCTCCTGTGGTTGTTTCTTCTCATCATTAGAAGAAAACTGACCAGATCTTGATGGAAGAAATATCTCTTCATTAGAAGAAAACTGACCAGGTCTCAATCTCGTCATCATCAAAAATCGGCAATACCTTGATGAAGAGATATTTCGTCATTAGCACAATTGATATTATCGTGATATCTCATCGAAATCACTCGAAGGGTTAATATGGAGGTAGGCAGTTGAATTAACGTCGCACAGAAACAGCGTAACAACGGACTATTTACGACCGTCCGGGTTGAATACCAAACTGAAAGTTCCGAGGACAACTCGTAATTTTGAATCAAATGACGAGGTCAGCATCTGATCTGGTATCCAACTCTCTAAAGTTCCATACCATTCCAACGTGAGGACATTGTAATAACCAATGTAATGTTTTTCGGAGCATGAAATTGACTTTCAAATGGACCTTTAAAACTGCTTTATTGTGTAGTTTCTATTCTATTTATTATTATTACCAAAGTAGGGCGGTACTTAATTACCATCGCAATTGGAGCAACGCAACGGGCTATTGTTGACTGTCATGGATCCACCCCGAAGGGAAAGATCGAGGACACCACCACATAATTTTGAACGACGGTTAGATGACGAGGTAACGCCTGAACTGGTACCCCACACTCCAAACTTCCACACCACGCCAACGTAAGAACATTAGAGATCAAGACAGATCTAACATGCACCAGCCTTTACATGACGGTCTTTGGATGACAATCCGTTACTATTCCAACTGAGCTACCGCAGCCCTTCGAGATTAGAAATGCTTATTACTTCAAAAATCCTTCAGCAGCGCAATTTCAAGGAAACCCTGTCATAAACACATGCTTTATCACGTTAAAATTTTCACAACTCAATAACTTTGAAATATTTGCCGGTGAAATTTCGGGCTCATCGGTGCAAATCCTCGAAAATTATGCTCCAATCGCTCTTTCATCCTTACAATTAAGAGAGCAATGTAAATAGCAGAAAATCATTCTCATCACATTCACCAAAGACCAATCGGTCTAGCGGTCGGGGTGTTGAATTGAAAGGTTCCTGGTTCGAGTCCGGGGGTAAGGAATGAATGTATGGCCTCTCTATAAAAGGCATTAAATCTGTCAAATCTCCTTACGTTGGCACGGTGTGGTAGTAGTGAGTGAGGCGCCAGCTCAGTGGTTGACCTCGTCATCTCACCGTGGTTCAAAAGGACGAGGTGATGTCCTCGGATCTTTCCTTTCGTGATTGATCCCGCACCGTCGCCAATAGCCCGTCGTGTTGCTCCAGTGCGACGTTCATTCAACTGCCTCCTGTCTATGAACGCGTTGTGCCTAGAATCTGTGGTATGTACGCGGTGTATCAGGATAACGCCAAGTGGTTCACAAATACGCCCTTGTAAAGTGATATTCAATTGCCAAGAATAAAACCATTAAACAAAGTCGCTGTCACGCATGCTCTTCAACGATTCTATGTACCGAGGGCTTCTAAAAAGACCGCCGTGTACACGGGGCTGGTGCACGTTCAAACTGTCATGGCCTTAAATGTCCTCACGTTGGCGTGATGTAGAAGTTTGAAGAGCCAGATGAGGTGTACCACATGACAGTAGTTCAAATGTCGCGTTGTTCGTGGACCCTTCGAGATTGATCACGGACAGTCGCCAATAGCCCACTGTGTTGCTTCAGTGCGACGTTAATTAACTACCTACCTCTCTAAACCTCACACTATTCGCTCAAAAATGAAGCTTGTAAACACTCCCGTAGCTTAGACCAGTGTTACTCATCTGCGAGAAGCAGAGGCATAGATAGAAATTTCTCCCACAACCAATGGGATGTTTTTTAACGGTGATCCAACACAATAAAACTTTACTTTTCTTCTTTCAGATTCGTGGCCAGAGAGCGCCAGAGACCACCTGCTCAGCGGTCAGTACCTTTTCTATTTTCATTTTCGACTGTCATGATAATATTACCTTTATGATTGCTGAAGTATTCAATTTTATAGATATTCTTACACAAGTCTGTATACCTAGTCATGTGATTAGCTTCCGTAATTTAAATACGCTAACCTAATTTTCATCATTTACCGTGCTTATGTATTTACTCGTAAATGCAGGAGTAATCTGTCAAACAGATTACTCCTGTAGTAATCTGTCAAACAGATTACTCCTGTTACATGGCAGCGAGAAAAAGACCAAAAGTACGCAACAGAGAAAAAAACAATACAATTGTACAACATAACTATATCCCATAAGCACAAAGCAAAATTGCGTGGATTAATACTGACATATAAAAGAGAAAATTCAAGATCGAAACAGAAAAAAGTTAGTTTCAAGCTCAGTTTTCAAACGTTAAAGTTATACTATGTATAGTCATAACCGTCAGCCGACAAAGAAATAACTATACAACAAATGAAAATAAATAATATAATAAATAAAAAACATAAAATCGTCCAAGAAAATGTCAAAAATTGAGGTAAACTGATCGTTCTGATAAACTGCACTATTAGATATATTAAATAATTTTTGCTGAAAAAAGTTTCCTGAAAAATAACTGCAAGGAATTGATTAACAGAACACAATACCATCACCAAGTACCATAAATTTTGGAACATGGTTACCCGTCCTAAGCCCATCCTGGAGCGGTGGTAGTCCGGTCGGCAGAGCAGTCGATTAGCAATCGGAGGGGTACGAGTTCGAAACTCGATCCAACCAGATAGTCGCATACGTGGGATCTATTGCAAGTTAAATCTGTCGTGGCCTCAAATGTCTTCATCTTAGCGTGGTGTGGTAGTTTGGAGAGTGGAAGCGCCAGCTCAAGTGTTGCCCTCGTCATCTGACCATGGTTTAAAATGACGAGGTGTCATTTTAAACCATGGTCAGATGACAAGGACAACAGGATAGATCCCGGACCGTCGCCAATAGACCATTGTGTTACTCCAGTGCGATGTTAATTCAACTACCTATACAGAAAGAATTTATGGTCGTAATTGTTAAATGAGGGTCAGCTTGTTGAGTCTCTTCGCGGCCTCGGGAATGGTCAGTATTTTTTAACCCTTGTAACGGCGGCTAAGGAAACTGGACAATCTTACCGGCATCAAACGCCGAAAGGAACGACCACCGAAGCAGCCGATTAAAGGCAGATAGGGAAGTTGGATAATTTTACCGGCGATCAAGTGCCGAAAAGAACGACCACCGGGTCAGCTTATTAACGGCAGACAGGGAAAGTACCGCTTCCAGAGGAGAAACTATTGGTGGCTTCGAAACAAAAGGCCAGACGCCCTTCTGTCGCTCTCTATGACATTTCGAGACAAAAGGGTAGGGGATGAGTTACGATGACCATTGCCGACAAGCGTTAATGGTCCCCTTTCAAGTCCGCCGAAGTCTGACGTAAGAGTCAAAGGTAGAGGCCAAAGTGCGAGGGCCATTCGGGAAGGTCCGAAGAAGGTGAGGTAATCAACAGCCAATGAACACCAACTAAGAGGCCAACCCGAGACGAAAAAGAGGAGTCGAGAAGCACCCGATATATATATATATAGAGTTTCTTCGGATCTTTGGATAGAGAGAGGGAAGAGAGAGAGGGTGAGACAGTTTTTGGAGAGAGACGAGAGTCGAACAAGTGAACACCCGTCCACTGTCGGCGAAAGGTTGCCATCTTTCGGGAGAAACTACTCGCCCGAGTAGTGGAGATTTGAGCTCACCAGAGCTGGAAGAGACTGATTTATCCCATACTCGCCTGAGTATTTTATTGAGAAAGGCTCGCCCGTAGCCATGAAAGAGACTCCTCCGACTAATTTGTGAAAGGCTCGCCAGCAGTCATAAGAAGCACCCCGATAAAACATTGGACTTTCCAACGAACTATCGCTCGTGAATTCCATTTTGAACGCTTAAATGAACTCTTCATTCGTTTTATCAACTAATTGTAAAGGGTGTAAATAAAATCCGTTAATCTAGAAATGGATCACTTTTGAATGGTAACTAGTCTAAGCTACCCGTTGACCAAGACGTTACACCCTCCAAGTGGTTTCGAGATACCTCGTCCATCAAGATCTCTCAGTTGATGATATAAAGGGATATATCGTGAAAACTGCCCGATTACTTCGAAGTGGAATGAAGATCTAAGCAGGAGAAACAAACTAACCCTTGCCAAGAACTGGTGACAGTTTGGAACACGTTTTCGCACTAGAAGCTGGATACTTTAGGGTGATTAGCCACCATACGGGTAGGTAGTTAATTAACTTGGCAATGCAGCAACACAACGCGGCTATTGGCGACGGTCCGGGATCAATACCGAAGGGAAAGACCAAGGACAACGCCTTGTCGTGTTGAACCACGATCAGATGACGCGGACAACGCCTGACCTGGCACAACACTCTTCAAACATCCAAACCACGCCAGTGTGAGCAGATTTGTGGCCACGAGTGATTTAACGTGCACCAGTCCCGTGTACACGACGGTATTTGGCTGGAACGAGTTTCGAACTCGCAACTCTCCGATTGCTAATCCGTTACTCTTCCAACCTGGCAACCGCGTTGAAAATGAATAGGGTCAGAATTTTTTTTAATAAATACGATTAAATGAAGTGAAGCGGTTGTAGTTTTTTAAGTTGAGTTGAGAACAAATATTCGGTTTAGAAGGTGCAATGTCTTTAGTCTGTAAATATAAGGTACATCTCTCTCTTTGATATACGCATACTTTTGTGGTAACACTTTTGTAGCGAATTTTGGCAGGTAAAGGCATTCCATCATTATTAGGCTTAATCCAGCTTTTATGGCAATCTCGGCAAGCGGAAAGTTTAAATTTTCATTTCGAATATGCCAGGATGTTCTTTTAATTTTCGTTAATTTGTCCTTTGATTTCGTTGAAATACATTTTTTCAACAAGTTTTTAGAAATTGTTAGATTTCGATTGGGCGGAGTTTAAAGCAGTCGAAAAACTAAAAAGATATTTCTGTTTCTGCTAATTATTTTGCGTTAAGAAAAACGATGCTTTTTCTAAGTTTTCAGTTTCCGTTAATTAGTTTCCGCTAAAGCTTATTATTTTCCGTTGAGAAAAACGATTTTTTCTAAGAATTTCTTCCTTGGCGATATAAAAAGTGCGCCAAAAGCGTTGCCACAAAAGCATGCGTATATCATAGCCGTACCAAATATAATGAACTCTACATGTGTACATAATAAATCACTTGTGACAAGATTATATTTCTCTGTGTTCACCGCAGTAACATCTAATGTACCTATGGGTCAGATCTGTTACACTGTCTATGCTAGCGTTTTGATTTTAATACGCTTTGTGTTCAACATTGTAATTAATTGAAGATGTTTTTATTACTGCTTTGAAACTGCTTCATATAAATTCTTGGTTGTCTATTTCAGGTCCGAAACAAGCTCACTCTCTTCTTCGGCCTCACTCGACTCCAGCAACACTTGTGTGGTATGTTCATTAATTTTTATGTAAAAAAGCAGAAATTCATTTCGGGCCTTTTCGGTTTCTTCGGTCGCATTTTCTTGGCGACTTTTCTGGCGATAAAAGAGACATCATCGGCTCCATTTGCATTTACTTGTGCTTTCCGTTCTTTTTTTCGAAGCTTCTCACTCGTTTTCATTTTCATTTCATTCATTTGGTCATTTTCGCACTCTACTTTTTCAGCAGTTTCTCAATCAAGCGTTTAGCTGCTGTTAAAATATAAATTAAAATACATTTAGCTGATTATTAGAATACGAGGAGCATGTTTTGCACGTACACAAATAAACAATAAATTCAGGTTCGTATCTTCTTCGCCCTCGTGTAGCAAAACCCGACCGTAGAACTAAAAAGCAAACCAAATCTGTTGTGTTTCCTGTGGCAAATTTTCCAATCTCGACCCAACGTTCCCCTTCGAAGTGGATCTATTTAGCAAACGTGAACGCCTTGTGTTTTATAATTGAGCGGTAGAACCTTGTTACGGAATGCTTGGTTTTACTTTCTACCCATCAGCAACCTGCGACTCGTAGGTTCTGCGCAGGTTTGATTCCTTTTCTCCCTGTGTATATTTCTCTTCTGTCTCAGTAAAAACCGTCCTCGTATGTGTTTATTACTTGATGTTGTTTGCCTTGTGTTCTGTGGCGCAGCTTGGTCAAATATGAGCCTTATGATTCTATAAATAATTCCCAACCAACTACCCACCCACCGACAACCAGTAATTTTCTAACACCAGCATAAATATCATATTTGTCTCATAGTAATCAACATCCAATCTTCCGTGTCAGGGTAAAAGAGGTTAAGTCTGACTTTTGATGGGACCAAAGGAGTCAAGTGCATCATTAATTCTAAAAATAATATAATATGCTCATGATCGAAACTGAATGAATCTACGAATCTAAATTACAATTATTTGTATCATGGAATGCTCTTTTTTCTTCCTGAATATTTGTGAGAAAGAGTGAAATATTCAACTTAAGATTCTGAGAAGTAGACATTTTTATTTAACCCCTTTTGCTCTAATATGGAAAATATAATGATAGATCATTTTGAGGTAACATCTGAAGTAAGAACTGTTTTTCTGAGTTTGTAAACCTTCAGCGGAACAGCTCGTTTAGGTGAGTACGGGCTTCAGGAACCCGAGGTACTCTAGTGATCTTTTCTTTTTCCATGGGGTTTACTGTCTTTAGTAAATACTGGTCGCGATACCCAAGCGATCTTTTTTTGCTTTCATACAACTCTCCAATCTCCTCTTTTATCCCCTTTCACGACATTTTTTACTTGTATTTGGCGCAGCTTGGCCAAATATGGTCCTTGTACCATAAAACAACCAACAACCAACCAACCGTAGCTGAAATTTATTCTTGTCAGACAAAGTTGATTTTTAACCTTTCGGAAGCTTTTTAAAATTCTTAAGGTATCGGTATTTATGGAATATGCTTTCGGTTGTGGTTTCTTACCCTGACATCTTTGTTTACTTGTTAAATTATCCCCTTTTTAATAAATTTATGCGAAGAATTTAACATACGCACAGCGAGAGAATTCTATGCACATTACAGCGAGCGTCAGAACTCTCTGAAGCAGTTGATTTTAGACACGAATGTGCCCTAAATTATTGGGAATTTGTTTCTTATTTCTAAAAATAAGGTTTATTTATAATTTATATTTTCTCAGGCAAAAGGAAAGGCGGAAGACGCCAATTAGCACGTCAATTTTTACTCCTGCGGTCGGCATTTGGAACGAGTCATTCTTGATACGACGTTATAGAGTGCTGCCAGTTTTGGTTAAAAAGTTCGTAGATAAAAAAAATGGTATATTCGTTTGCTTCCACTCTCATTTCATGGAGCCCCCTACAAAAAAATTTATATAGAATGTGTTCTATTGAATCCTATAGAATTATGGGCCGTTTTTCTATAAGCTCTAAAAAGTATCCTCAATAGAAAGTCCCTAGAACTCTCTATAGAAAATGTCTGTAGAAACCTCCATAGAATTCTATAGAAACTCATTTCTTTCGTTTCACGACTTTAGTTATCCATTGAACTTCTATATAGAATTCTATAGAAATACATTTCTATAGAATCAGAGCTCGTTTTCTCTATAGAAATCTATAGAATTTGATAAAATTTGTTTCTCTGAAGAATTCTATGGAACTCAAAATTTTTTCGTATCTTAAGCAAACTTGGGAAAGTGGAAGTATAATCAATTAACTAAATGGAGAGGGAGGATATTTATTTATGAAGCATACCACAAGCACAGATACAGGTACTTGTAATAATGGGAAAAGCAAAACAATTTGAATTTAGTTTAACTGTTGCCACACAATAAATACTAATACAGTCGAACCTCATTAAGACGAACTCGCTTGATACGAATTACGGATGATTTGAACTAAATTCCAATCCCCGTCAAAATGTACATTCAAGTAATGTTAACACATTCGCTTAAGAAGAATTCGGGTTATACTTATTTTAGTTTAAGACGAACAAATTTTCGAAACTTAAAGTTAAACGAATTCTTTTCAATCGTATTATCAGAAACTTTGACTTCTAAATTATAAAAGATTTATTTGTGAAAGAAAGTGAAGAAGAAAGAAAAATGAAGGACGAACGAATAAGCGTGCTTTTCTTTAAATGAAAATACTGCTTAGAAATTGCTCAGCGCTTTTTGTTAGGCAATGAAAATTCATCTGTTAATCAACGATGAACACGTCAAAGATTTCCTTAAAGAATGACACGAAAAATAACAAAAATCGGTAACAGAACTATTTCAAGACAAAAATTGCTCAATCAAGAAACATCTGTGTCATCAGAAATTATCTGTCACCAAGAATTATCTATATAATCGAGAATCATCTGTACTGCCTTTGAGATGAAGAAATACCTTTACTGAACCAAGAATTGTACAGTAAGTAATGTAAATACTTTAATATTTTATTTTGTTGTTGTTTAATGCTTTTTCTTAATTCGGATAACGCGAACTACAGTTAATACGAATTTTTTACGGCCTCGTGAAATTCGTCTTAACGAGGTTTGATTATATTTTATTGTTTTCAACAACCACCAACTGAGCGAATTATTATCTTTAGCGATTCCAGATCTGCCTTAGAAACAATAGCAATGGCAACTCAAAATGTGTCCAAGATGTCTATTCACTTCTGCACAAACTCGTTGGCTTCAGTGGATTCCCGCACATGTGGACATTGAAAGAAATGAAGCTGCAGACCCATTGGCAAAGGAAGCCAGAGATTTAAATGCTGAACAAACCCCAATAACTCTTACTGATGCTAATGCTTAGGTAACATTCAAACTCATACCACAAAAAATTAGAATAAAACAACATATTTGAGGAATTAACACCGATAGGAAAACCACACCATACTATCCAGACTGAGAACAGGCCATATTAAAAGCATGAAAATGAACTGTGATGGAACCAGAACGTGCAGACATTGTAACAACTATCTGGGAGTTGAACTTACACCTCATCCTATATTCACCTGCCCTGCAATAGTAGCTGCTCTTCAAACCCTCGATTCTGAAGAACAGCTTTACAGTGATAAAATAATCGACATAACCAAAGCTGTGCAAAATGCACACGGGGACATCTGACACAACAACCAACCAACTAATGTTCTAAATGTAGGTCTCCCTAAAATAATCTGCATGACGTCATCGCACTCGAACATCTCAGACGCACGGCGATTTCCCCAAATTAAAAAGCGGAGGTAATTACCATGCGCGGCACACAAAACAATCCACCAGAGTGTAATAACCATTAAACCGGATCAAAGGTCAGGGCGGCATTCAGCAGCAAATCCCCGCATTGACGCTCCCTTCCAAACACCCCCTCCCCTCGTGTGAAGTGGTCCTCCTTACCTTATTTGTGTGACACAAATCCCTTATTACAAGCGCATTTGGGCATTGTTGCGCGGCGGACACGTGCTGGGAGGAATGGAATAATTGAACAATTCCTTCCGCGGAAGTGAGGGAAGCTCCTAGGTGAGCCCGCTGATGAAGAGTGATGGGGGATCAATAGAAAAATCGGGTGTCTGGGGGCCCCCGAAAGCAATTTTGGAGGGTTTTGGATGTGGGCGTGCGGTGTCTGCAGCAATATGTCAGCACTTCGGGTGTCGGTGGGTCATGGCTGTAGAATTCGCGGTACTGCCGATCAGAAGCGAAGCTATACTTTTCGGTAGTGATGGGCAGAATCGAGTACTTTTCAGAATCCAATACTCGAGTTCTTTCAAGTAGCGAGTAAGTATTCGAATACATGTACAAAACCGATTAGTCGATAGTAAGAATCGATACTTTGGTACTCGACCACACGGGATGAGTACTTTCGTATCCAAATGCCTAGTAGGGTAGGTAGATATTTTAATTAACGTCGCACTGGAGAAAGACATCGGGCTATTGGTGACGGTCCGAGATCAAACCCGGAGGTAAAGATCCGAAGACAACACCACGTAATTTTGAACCACCAATACCTAAGATGAGTACAAAAGAATCCGAATACTCTTGTATCCGAACACTCTTGAATCCGAATACTCTTGTATCCGATTACTTATGTATCCGAATACCTAGGATGAGTTCAAAAGAATCCGAATACTCTTGTATCTGAATACTCTTGTATCCGAATATTCTTGTATCTGAATACTCTTGTATCCGATTACTTATGTATCCGAATACCTAGGATGAGTACAAAAGTATCCGAATACTCTTGCATCCAAATACTCTTGTATCCGAATACTCTTGTATCCGATTACTTTTGTATCCTAATGCCTAGGATGAGTACAAAAGAATACGAATACTCTTGAAGCCGAATACTCTTGTATTCGAATACTCTTGTATTCGAATACTCTTGTATCCGAATACTCTTGCATCCGAATATTCTTGTATCCGAATACTCTTGCATCCGAATACTTTGGTATCCGAGTACTTTGGTATTCGAATAGTTGTATCCGAATATTTTGGTATTCGACTACATGGGATGCGTACTTTTCTATCCTAATACCTAGGATGCAAAAGAATCCGAATACTCTTGTATCCGAGTACTTTTGGTGTCCGACTAGTATCCGAATACTCTTGTATCCGAGTACGTTTGGTATCCGACTAGTATCCGAATACTCGTACCTGAGTCATCCGAATAATTTCGAGTACTTTAGTTTCGAATTGTATTCGAAAGCTTTAATATTCGAGTACTTTGGTATTCGAATACTTTGGAAAAGAATCGAGTACAACGAATAATTTTAAGTATCGTGTACACGAGTACCTTTTGTATTCGAATACTCCCAGCACTACTTTTTGGAATTTGGGGGAAAACAGGGATGATGCCTTCCTGTCCAAAACAAAAGTAAGGGCCTCGATTGGAAGGGTAGCAACCACTTCGATCCAACCCAAGACAATACTGTTTTATTGAGAAAATCAAAAGTCGTTACAATTGAGCCGTGTGCAGAATTAGAAACAAGTCAATCCAAGAGGCTCCTGTCTAGAGGGGGGCGAGATTGAGGTAGCCCGATTGGAAGAGTCTAACCGAAACACCGTCGTGTACATGGGGGGCTGTTTAATCTGCCTCAAATGCCCTCACGTTGGCGTCGAAGTTTGGAGAGTGGAGTGCCAGTTCAGGTGTTGTCGGCGTCATCTGATTGTGGTTGAATGACGAAGTGTTGGCCGCTGGATCTTCCAATTCGAGTTGGTTGTTTATGGCGTGAAGTCATATTTGTCGAAGCGGTGCCAAAGGCAAGACAGACAGTTCCAAGTAAAAAAATGTGTGAAAGAGAAAAAAGAGGGAATAGAATAATGGGATAAAAGTAGAGAAAGATCGCTTGGTGGGTATTCCGGGAGCCCGTGTTTACTAAAGAGTAAACCCCATGGGAAAAGAAAAGATCATTAGAGTATCTCGTGAAGCCAGTACTTCCCCATCGGGATCGATCCCGAACCGTCACCAAAAGTCCGTTGTGTTCCTCCAGTGTGGCGAAAATTCAAATACCGACTATCAATTGGAGATAAAATGAAAAATTGACTCTTAAGCGCTGTGGGCCGCGGTATCCCGGTTAGAAGAGTAACGGATTAGCAACCAGAGGATTGCTTGTTCTAATCCAACCAAAGACCGTCGTGTACAAAGGGGATTGGTGCACGTTAAATCTGTCGTGGCCTCCAATGTCCTTACGTTGGAGTGGTCTGGAAGTTTGGAGAGTGGGGTGCCAGCTCAGGAGTTGGCACCATGATTCACATTTATGAGGTGTCGTCCTCGGATCTTTCCCTTCTGGTTTGATTCTGGACCGTCGCCAATAGCCCGTTGTGTTGCTTCCAGGACATCGGAGGCCACGACATATTAAACGTGCATCAACCCCCGAGTACGCGACAGTCTTTGGCTTGACCTAGTTTCGAACTCGCAACCCCCCTGGCTCCTAATCCGTTGCTATCCCAACAGGGCGCCAGGGTAAAATCCGAAATCGAACCTGCTCCTTCTTCGGGACCGTCGCCAATAGCCCGTTGCGTTGCGCCCGTGCGACGTTGATGCAACTACCTACCGTTCATGAAATGCTTTTTTTTGAGGTGATGTGTCTTTTCAACAGGTTGGAGGAGAATTATGAAACCGCCGAAGGAGTGTGCATACCGAGGAGTACGCTGTACATGCATTACGTAGACTTCTGCGCCAAGAATTACATGCAACCTGTCAACGCTGCTTCATTTGGAAAGGTAAGACCACATTGCCTTTACTAGCAAAGCCACCTTATTATGTGGTTCATAGATTGTATTGAAACAATAAGAAGCTTGCTCATCGAATGTTGACAAAGGGGTGTCGGGAGATAGCGTTGAAATGTAGTGGGCCAATAAACACGACGAAACAGGCAAAATTACAACTAGACTATTTATTTACTTTAAACACACAGTAATTACGCTATGTACAATCAGGGATTTGTGTCCCTTGGTCGTGGACTCTGCAAACGGTGGAAAATGGGATCTGCTCAAACTACAGGCTCGAACGAGCACCAAAAAAACACCTCTGCTCAGCTCGAACTCTGCAACAGTTCTTCGTCTCGATTCACTGGGAGTCAGTTGAAGCACAGGGGACGTCGTGCGCCCCTAGAGACCATCTGGAGGGTAAGAAGACCGTCATAATGGACCACCCCATAGATGTTCGGCCAGAGGTTAGTGGTGTTGATCTCTGATCCCGAGCAGTTGCTATGGACGTTACAGCGTGTTGGATAACGAGTCTGTTCCTAATTCACCTGGAGACGAAGACTCTAGTCACAGGGTATCAGTGAGGTTGTGCGTTAAGGTATCTGACTACGTTAAAAAGTCGATTTTTGACTAAAATTTCATAATTCATTTTATTCAGTATTCTTACTTTATACAAAACTGTTTTTGTTTTGTCTCTGCGGTGAATAGAAGCGGAGATATAGCAATTTGATTAGATATTGACAGCTGTTTTTAATTCGTTTTCAAATACTTAAATGCAGTTTTCTCTGATTGTGATTTTGAGCAAAATGTTTGCACGAAAAACGGGATAACAAAATGTACAATTTATTTTTGAATGAAATTTGGTGCACTGATTTGTATATTTGTTTTGGAGGGCTTGAGCTAGGATATGAGGGGGTTATCTTGAAAGGAAAGCTTTTTAGTGTTTTCAGTGTTGTGGCGAAAGGAAAATTTTCAGATTCATGTGTTCTACATTATTCTCAATAAAGCTTGAGTGGAAAGGAATATTGCATATTTTTTAGTAGTCTCTAGCTTATATATTTAGAAGACTGAAAAATGTTAGGCTAATGTACTCATACGTTTTTCAGTTGTAATGTTTCCGTTAACGTCCTTTTCTTATCTAAATTTTCCAATTTTTTAATAAAGTGTAATATTTTTTAGTGATTTGTTTTGTTTTATAATGTGTCTTTTTAGTTGTTTTATCTTAAAAAGAGAGAATTATAGTATAATTTGAACGTTTTTTTAAAATAAGGACTCCGAATATATTCTGATACCTTAAATGATATATCAGATTTTCGGTTACTAACATCGAGACGAACGCTTGTCAGAAAAATTTCGATATTTATTAATAAACTAAGGACGATGCAAAACTACAAAGAACGTGGTCAACTCACTTTTAGGCCCCGTTCACATGGACTTTTTGCAACGCGCGTTAGATAAGAATTTTCGAGCGTTACCATGTGAACAGCATTTCGGCGCTTTTCAAGGTCAGTTTCCGTTATGCATTAAATTGTTTTTTTATTCCCTTAATCCAAGTTTCTATCTTTTGAATGGTTAAAGATAGAGTCAAAATTTCAACGGATTTCAAATCAGCGTAAAATTTTACGTTAGATCCATACCAAAATCATGATTTTCTTTGAAAAACTTATTTTTTTGTCAATAGTCGCAACTAATCTTTTTTCAGATATTCCTTTTATACTTAGCGTATTATTAGCGTAAGTATTGCCTTGTTTTTAAAGGGAATGTCACTTTAATAAGATGTTTTGTTGCCTCTTATCAACTGTTTTAATTTTACAGCCATTAAAAGTAGGATGAAAATCTTTCTTTCCCAACCTAAAAAATTGATTACTCTGTATTCACAAGAGCCTGTATTTGGTTAACTTAGAAATGTATAATGACCAATAAAATGCCTAAAATAATCTAAAAATATTGAAAATGATGTAAAAATTTGATATTCTTTCGATTTGTAAAACATCCGTTCCCTAATTGCCTGTGAATAAAGTATTTTTGAACTTCAACCTTTATACATAAATAAATGCAATATAATCGACTTGCTGACTAGAAGTGACAACCTAAACAGGTAAATCTTTCGTAACGTATAGTATACGATTCCAATGCTATCAACTTCGGTTGTAAATTTTTGAACGTTAGCTTTTCGTACATTTTTAAAAAATTTTCAAATGACGGGATATTTTGAACCTAGGAACCGGTAAGAGACAGCTGATCACAGAGAAGCAGTGCTTTATGTAGTTCAAATTGTGGCATTATTAAACATTTTCATTAACTCTAAAATCTTAAAGTATTCGTTTTTTACTGTCAAGACTAGAGGAAGAAACCCTATAACCTTCACACTCCAGTGTCGATGATTCACCCACCAATAAAAATAGTAGGATTTGTTTTGTGTTAAGGGGTGATCACGGATTTTTTGGGCTCAAGAAGCTAGCAGATGAGTCATTTGTAATGCGTTTTATCGTAAAAGCGAAACTGCGTATGAAAAATTGGAATATTTCTGTAAAACTTTGATTAAAAACGAAACTAACTGGAAAATGACCAAACAAGTTCCTTAAAATTTTAAAATTGAGTGTAAAGTAAAAATATATCCCCACAAAATTTTATTTCTAGGACCAGGAAATTGGAAACGGAATTTCTGTTTATATGGCATTGTCTACGAAGTACTATCAAAAGATGACACGCAAACAAAATCCGGCACTGGTGATAACCTTTCTTTTTTTATGGTATTTTTGCAGGTTTTATCGTGTTTCCTACGATCTATAGCTAATTTTTATTTAATTTTTCTTCAAATAAATCTCTATACTTCTTTAAAACCTATCTCTAAACATTTTAATGTATCAGCACAAATAACACATATATAACAATAATTAGTTTTTTAATTTTTAAACACAATTTTCCCTGAGTTCCAACTATCCGAAACGAATACTAACCCTCCAACCTACCCTCTTTCATGGGTTTTGTAGCACAAATGGAACCACGAATGGAATAATGACTTGGAAATATTTCAACTAAAATTTGATTAAACCCCACGATGAAACGAGAAAATTTTGTTAAAACTAAAAAAATCTCAAAGAAAAACCAAAAAACTGTATATATCGAAAACCAGGAGATTGCTAATAGAATTTGCGTTTGCACGTATATATAATATAAAAATTTTGATTAAAGTAGTAATAACACTAACTGCAAGATTAAAATATAAATTCTATGAAAAATAAGCGCACAGTAAATTAAGTTCATTTTCAAAAGTGATATAAACTGTCACATTTTTACAAGTTTTGTGTGAAAGCAGGGTAAATTTCTTCAATAAATCGAATACGATTCAATTTTCTCATCCTATTTTTAATGGCCATAAGTATAAAGCAGTGGATTAAGACAAAATACTCCAATCAAGTTATATCTTTTCTATAAAAACGAGAATACTCCCTTTTGTGTTCGTAATGAATATATTCGTCAAATCCGTATCGCGAAAATAGTAAAATTACAATTGAAAATTTATTTATTTAAAGAAAATCAAATTTAATGTATCTATCTGATGTAAAATTTTCCGCAGATTTGAAATCCGTTGAAATTTTCACTCTATCTTTAACGATCGCGAAGATAGAAACTTGGACTAGAGGAATAAAAACGCCCTAACGCCCGTCAAAACGCGTGTCATGTGAACGCAGTAGAAGAAACCTATGCTTCTTCAAACGCGTTCAAATCGCGAGAACGACCGGAGATTGTTGAAGCGCCGAAGCTGTCTAGAGCTTGGATTCTCGCGATTTCTGCATGTGAACACTCCAGTAGAACTCTATGTACTTTGGCTACCCGCGTTTTGTTTAGACGTAAAACGCGCGTTGGAAAACGCCTCGTGTGAACGGGGCCTTACACTCCTTCTCGAATTGTTTTTCTTCTAAATTCCAAAAATATTTTTTTTCATCACATTCATAGCATGATTACAGTTTTCACGTGTAGTTAAAAAGCACATTCACTCGCACGTGCTGAATAAATATAGTATCAAGACACAACAACGTTTACAAGTGCGATTGTAACAGTTGCACACACATACAGATATGTTCATTTGCATCTTATTAGCGTTATTTGCTTTATGAATTATTGTATTCAGCCGAATGTTTTGGTTTGGCCTTTATCTTATTTTTCAAATGTTTTAAAATATGATTTAAGAAATGAATTTTCTTATTTTGCGTTCGTGTTTTAGTATTTTGTTTTCACTCGATGATTGATAGTCAAAAATAAATATTACTACTTTCACACAAAAAATACCCTCTGAATTTTTCTTAGAAACTCTGAGATCAACACATTGAAAATTGACAATATGAAAGCATCTACAATGATTTTGTTTTATTACTTGATATTTGATTTCGTCTATTTCAATTGCTGTCATTTGTCCAGACAGTGTTTGTTCGCTTTTAATGTTACGAGAATTTATACACAACTAATATACACATTTTCAGGTTATATTTTTATCAGAGAATTCGGTAAATGCAATTTATGCTCTGTATTTTCTCAATTCAAGGTTATAAATTATTCCTATCACTTTACTATTAATAATTGAAAGCTAGTAACTTAAAAACAAATCTATTTATAGAAATTAATTCCTATGTAGCAACAGCAAAAAGCGCAGATCATCACTCATTTTTTACTCAATGAACTTACTTTTTGAGACTATCAACTACTTTTTGATGTAATTACACTGCTGGCCACCCAAATTGCAACACCAAGAAAGACAAGAGATATCACAACAAAATTTATTTTGTAGATAACATGTTGACCAAGTATCAAATGATTAAATTTATAGACTTCTATGAAGTGTGGTTCCTGCCAAAATCAGTAGCCAGAGTAGCCGCCATTGTTGGAGATCACCGCTGCCACACGCCTCGGCATTGATTCAAAGAGACTTTGGATGTGTTCTTGGGGTACAGCAGACCAAGCAGCTTCCACACGTTGCCAAAGTTGATCTGGTGTGGCAGCTGGGGATGTATTCTGGGTCAATCGTTGAGCAACCATGGACCACATGTTTTCTATCGGCGAAAGATCCGGAGAGCGAGCTGGCCAGGGAAGCAATTCAATCTGGCGATTGGCGAAGAACCCTTGGACAATGCGTGCCACGTGTGGTCGCGCATTATCCTGTTGAAATATGGCTGTGGGCAAGCCCTGAAGGTAAGGAAGGACAACTGGCTCCAACACCTCGGAGATGTAGCGCTGGCTGTTTAAAGTACCGGCAATGCGTACTAGAGGAGTGCGAGAGTGATATCCAATACCGCCCCATACCATAATACCCGGTGCAGGACCAGTGTGGCGGTGCATAACGCAGCTGTTCAGCATCCTCTCTCCACGGTGTCTCCAGACTCGAATCCGACCATCGTGGTGTTACAGACAGAAGCGTGACTCGTCAGTAAAGACAATTTCATTCCATTCTGCCGTCCACATCCTTCTTTCATCGCACCATTGGCGGCGGAAACGTCTGTGGTTCTGCGTCAAGGGTAGACGAAGCAATGGACGTCTTGCGGACAGACCACTCTGCTGTAAACGGCGTCGCATGGTACGCGCAGACACTGGGTGATGCGGTACAGACTGAATGTGCTGTGCTATGGTTCGTGATGTGGCTGAGCGATCCGTCACTGCCATACGCACAATATGCCTGTCATCACGTGAAGTGGTGCACTGAGGTGGATGCGATCGAACACGTCGGTCCGTCGTACCCTCCTGCATCCAACGATCACATATCCGCATTACAGTTGTTTGGTTTCGTCCAACACGACTACCGATTTCCCTGAAAGATAATCCACAATCTCGGTAGGCCACTATCCTTCCTCTGTCGAACTCGGATACTTGATCAAAAGATGATCGCTGTTTTCTACGAGGCATAATTGATCGTTTTTTTGAAAAAACCACAAGAAAAACACAACTGCCGTACTTGAAATCGTCGAAATCTCCAAGCCTTAAATAGCGCTTTGAAGTGGCGCCACAGGCGCGCGTGATGTGCGTCTGCGCTGAAATTCTAATCATTTGCATATCTCACCTCCGCTAATGCATGTTGTAAATTTCATATTATTTGCATGCTTCCTTCAGGGTGTTGCATTTACGGTGGCCAGCAGTGTAACTCACTTTTGATATATAATCATGCTATGCTCACCGACTCAAAATTTGTTTTCATGAAAAAAATGCATCTATAGTAAAGTTTCCAAAAATATTCTTGAAGACAACTTGAAACAACAAACTGGTTCACACTCTACAGTTTGGAAAATATTGATGTAAAATGGTACGATCACTTCCTTTCCTTTTATTAAGGCTTCGGGGTGAGCATTTATTAAACACTTAGTTTCCTATATGCCAGTTATTTACATTTTTGCTCATAGACAAAATGTAAAACTTTTCATTTTATTTATATTTTTGCTCAGAGACAATATGCGAAACAAGTATTTTTATTTACATATTTGCTCAGAGACAATATTTTCAAGTCCTTTGAGCACGACGCTAGTTGAGTCTCTACTCAACATCCTTTCTCTCAAGTCTCATTTACACTTTTGCGTTTGTCCGAATCAGCTCTCTGTATTCGGATCTTTCGAACCAATGAACGACGAGAACGGAAGTGATTAAACCTGTCAATCATTCCCATCCTCGTTGCTCATTGGTTCGAAAGATCCGAATACACTGAGCTTTAGTTGGACAGACGTTCAAGTGTAAATTAGAGATGAGTGACACTATCGATACTTTCATACCCGATATTTTTGATCGATCCGCAAAGAGTGAATCGATGCATTTTGGTGAATACCGATGCAGACATTCCGTGAAATCGAGGGTGTCGGACCGGCATCCATCCAAATCGGGTCGGACCGAGCCGAAACTTTTCCCGGGAGATTCTAGTCTGATACTAAGTTGATTCAATCCAAAAGTGATTTGTACAGGAAACCGATACTCATACCGTCAAAACCAGGTATCGGACCGGCATTTGTTCGAATTGAGCAGGACCTTTTCCTTGGGTCTTCTAGTCCGATACCGAGGTGACGTGAACTATCGGTGCAAATAAGAGGGGCAACGAGAAGAAAAACAGGGGGTACTGTGAAAAAACTTTTTGCTGATATCGAGTATCAATACTTTTTGTCCGATATTTTAGGTGTCTAGACACAACGTGCTTCGAAATGGATCGATCCAAAATATAGATACTTTGACTAAAAGTGCCCACACTTAATGTAAATGAGCAAATCCGTCTCTAGAAAAGAAAGGGTAGTATGAAACAAATATCTTTTTTTGCTGATATCAAGTATCGATTCTGCTTGTCCGATATTTTAGGTCGATACATATTACGTGCTTCGAAACGGATCGATCCAAAATATCGATACTTTGTCCACCCTTAGTTCAAATAAGCCTTCATCCTCATGTCCGCTTTTAGAGTTCCATTCTTTCTTTTTTATTTTCCACCGAAATTTTCCCACTCCCGTGTAGTGCCCGGATGACACTCCTGCGAACTCCCACTTCCGTTTAAATGGAAGATGATCAAGTGGTTCCTCCTGGTTCGCATACCTTACAGCATATTCCGGCAATTATGAAAGAAATTCTCAAGAAGAATAATAGAAAGTTAAATCCAGCGTGAAACCGTTATTGATCTCAATATAATCTATCTTTCAGATAATCCGACAACAGTTCCCTCAACTGACAACGAGAAGGTTGGGCACAAGAGGCCAATCCAGGTACTGCAAACTCAATACCCTCCAACCAATCCACAACATCTTCTTTTCAGATTATGCCACACTGATTCCTGTTTTTAATATCCACTTTCAGATACCACTACTACGGAATCGCCATCCGCGAAAGCTCGAGCTATTTCCAAGTATCCTTCTCCAAGAAAGGAGCCACGGGGTAAGGGGACGATATTGTTATTTCGAAGAATAAATACTTTGCGCAAGAATGGACATCTCCCGGGAACGAGAGTAGCGAAAAAAGTCCATCAAAATATATTTAAAAAGCTGCTCTCGGGCGAGTTTCCGTTGTCATGGATAAAATGCTCTTCTGTTCTAAAATATTTTCTTAACGGTATTTTAATTCAAATAGAATGGAAATGGTTGAGACTACACATTGAATAATTTCTTTTCAGCTGCGAGCCGCGGAAGGATGCATCCAAGCAGGTGAGAATAATTTTGAATTCCATAAATTTATCCAATAAGCTTTTCGCGAAACTGGTTTCGAAACTTTTCAGGAAACACACTTCGTTTCATTCTATTCCGTTCAAAATTCATGTTTAGGTCTTTAGAACATCTTGAATTTGATCGTGATAAATACTTTTATATGCAGGTTGTGCTTATGTGATGTTTAATAAAAAAACTAAAAATACTATTCATTCTAATTTTATTAAGTATTTCAAATGGTATGACCCTTACGGAAAATTTTTATAGTTCCATAGAAATTCTATAGAGAAAACGAGCAGCTCTGATTATATAGGAATGTACAGGTCTTTAGAGAAGTTCTATAGAAAAGTAAAGTCATGAAACAAAAGAAATGAGATTCTATAGAATTCTATAGAGGTTTCTAGACATTTTCTATTGAGGCTACTTTATAGAAAAAAGGGCCATAATTCTATTGGATTCGATAGACCACATTCTGTAAAATTTTTTATAGAATGTGTCTAGTCTATAGAATGTGTGTTATATAGAATTGTATAAAAATTTTACGTAAAGGGAGGTATGTAAATGATTCTCACAGTAGTTATTTAATTCATTAAAGATTACATTTTGAAATGTAACGAAATTTTTTTCATTCGAATGCATTTAGTTTAAAGTGCCTGAGATGGTTTAACCAAGAATTGAATGAATCGAAACATTTATTTTTACCTTCTGTAATTAATAGAAACTTAAAATGCTTTCCCAAACTTCTGATTTATAGTTGTAAGTTTCAGGATAATTTTTAAAGTATCTCTCTTTTCACAACTTCAATTGTAATGAACAGAATTTTAAAATGGTTTTCATTAAGTATATTACATCTTTTGTACACAATAACTACTTCTGCCACAAAAATGAAAGCTGATGCATCGATTTAGATAACGATAGATCGCCTTTACATTTTAATGTCACGATTTAAATTTTAGGGAACGATTTAAGTAATAATAGAACTTAATATCAAAGCTGACTAGATAGTATCTCTTCGATCTTCTCGCGTCGTTAAAAATATTCGGTGTAAAGCATTAACAATTCGAAGCCAGATATTTAAGAATACAACAGCAGTACAATACTAGAATGAAGTGAAAAACCATGATGTTTTTAGTTTTAAAACGAACTGGGGTAAATATTCACAATGCACATCTTTCTTAATCGATGCCGGTTTATAAGATTTGTTAAAAATTAAAATATGTATATCATTGTGGCTAACAAGTCCCAAATCGTTTTCTTATATAAGATTAATCTGTCTCGAACTTTTAAATGACCAGTATTTTATGCATTTCTCAAAGTGCAATTCAAATATTCTCAGTTGACTATCGAGCTCAAATTCTGTTTATAAGTGTTCTAAGAAGTTACTCCTCGATGTAAAGACAAGATATTTCGAGATTTATTGACGAACAGATTTCAGGAATTGACATTGAATTTCGTTTCTGAAATTGTATAAAGACAATTTTTATAAGTATTTCCTGAGTGATCTACTCTATTATAATCAGAAGGAAGTTGGAAAGGGATTGCAAAATTGATAAGAGTAAACGAAGGAACAGTTCTGATTCTATTTTTACAGGTTCCACTATACCCAACACGAACTAGAACAGGAACGGTTCTACCAGAATTCCCTAGCGTGAAAGACCTTCATTTGCCTCCTACTGTGGACGTTGAAAAAGTAAATTTATTGTTTCCCTATTGTTATACTTACACCAAATGTTCATGATGTATTTATAATTCTTTTATGATTATGATTAGCGTTTGGAAATACTATTCCTTATGGTGAACAGTTCTTTGCTGTTCCTATTCTTTCAAAAGTTGTTCTTTAACTTACCTTTCTGCTCACTCCTTTCACTGTTTTGAAATACCTCATACTCGCGAAAAAACTAGGTAGTGAAATCTTGTAGTAACAAGAACCTCTATTGGGATGCATTCCTGAACAATAATATTTTCTTCTGTTTGGAATCCAACAGTACATTTCGTACTTGGAAATAGTAATTTCATTTTGTTATCTAATCTATCCCAACTATACGTTATTTAAAACTTATTTTGTTCTTCATGAATTTTTAAATATTTTATTCTGTTCACAAGTAATTTTGTAAAAAAGGGTGCTGTTTTTCTGTAAAGAACCCAATAGCTCAAAAGTACAAATTTATTCCTTAAAGTAGAAAAAGTTTTAATCAGTAGAAAATAAGACGCATTACAAAAGTTTGTATAAATATATTTCGCGTCATCTTTTTACTTGATACATTTAACGTAACGATAATAACTTATTCTAGAATACATACTGCAACTCAAAATGAAGATATAATTTTTAATTGAACTAGCAATTCTACTCAATTCTAACAGACCAAGAAAATCAGGAGAAATATGCTACAAATTCTCAATAAAGATTTAAACGAATTTTGCGAATTTCCCATTGAAAAGTCGATTGCTTCAAAGAAGCAATGGCTCTACTACGAAATTTACTTTTAAATTGTCACTTTTCTTGAGAAGATGCACATACGAGGTCTATTCGGGAAGTATCTAGCCATGTGACATGAAACACGTTACGTTGTAACTAGGACCTTTTGCACCTAATTTCCTTCAAAGTAGGCATCTTTCGATCTCACACACTTCTCCCAGAGGGTCTTCCACTTTTCAAAACACTCTGCAAAGTCTGTTGTTGGAATCGCCATCAGCTTCCTAGTCGTGTTCTCTTGAATCGCCATCCACGGTCTGAAATCTCTTCCCTTTGAGAAATGATTTTAGGTTAGGGTAAATACAGGATTTTCAGGTCGACAAATCTGGGCTGTAGAGGGACTGAGCTACCTGGGTGATTTGCCAAAACAACTCTTATCGAGACGTGATGAATAGGCGCGCGTTGTCGTGATGAACCAAGCAATCACTATAGCTAAGGCCGTTTACTTCGTACTGCTTCAACTCGGACAACGAAGAACATCCAAGTAGTACTTATTAATTGTTTGAACTGGAGGAGAGTATTCGTAACGGACAACACCTTTATAATAATAAAAACCAGTCAACATGGTCTTGAAGTTGCTGAGACTTTGTCGCGTCTTCGGGAGGGAACAACTAGAACGCGTCTTCCATTGAAAAGACTTCTTAACCCTCCAAGTGATTTCGACGAGGTATCCCGCCCATCAAGATCTGACCAATTTTGATATTGCTTGAGGAGCTATCTGGTCATCAAGATAGTGTCGATTTCTTGATGACGAGATCAAGATCTGGTCAGGTTTTTTTTCTAATGACGCGATGTCTCGTCCATCAAAATCTGGTCAGTTTTGCTAGTGACGAATGCCACGTTGGGACAACCTCCAGGAGGGTTTAGATAAGAATAGAAATTAGCAAATCTATTTGACTAGAAACTTGCAAACAGACGTTTCTTTCGGAAATGATCCCAAGATCTGTCAGTTTTGCTAGTGATGAATACCACGTCGAGACTACCAACAGGAGGATTATTCATCTGAAAGAGTTCTCGGACAAAATTTTAAAACAAAATTTGAATCAAATTCGCTGCTCTACTCGCTCCGTCATTACGAATACGACGGTCTCATAGAGCATACGCTCACACTAGGGTGTCTAGTACCTAATGGATTAGCCCAATATGTTCATGACTTTTCAAGCACATGCATCAAAATCCCCACTCCTTGGTTGCCAAGTTACACCAATGCCGTGCAAACCGTTCTCGTTATATTAGTAATGGCTGAATACTTCCCTTACGAAATTTTTGTAGAGTTCCATAGACTTCTATAGAGAAAACGAGCTCTGATTCCATAGCAGTGATTCCCAACTTGCTCTCCGCGGTCCCCTAAGGGATCCACGGCCGCTCCAGGAAAATAAAATAATAAAAAAATATGTACTTGAATTGAATTGGATGTAATGATTCAATTGGAGGAACTGTGTTTATCGTATGGACCTTAGTGTTGCTCTCACCAATGATATAAAATCCGTTGTAACTCAAATGGTTTGATTGATTGAATTTTGGAAGAACTTTTATGTATGGCCAAGTTTTGACACTACCATGTAGTTGGTGGTAGTTGAGAATAAATTGAGATATTAATTTCAAAGTTTTTAAAGTATAATTTAATTGCATTGACGTTGCGCAATTGTTTAAATATATCTTTCCTATCTATCTCCTCTTCCTCCCACTTTAACACTACTAAACACCATTGACGTGTAAAACATAGGATAGGCCTAAGGGGTTCCGCCATAGAAATTAATTCTAAAAAGAGCTCCGCGAGTCAAAAAGGTTGGGAACCTCTGTTCTATAAAAATATATTTCTTTAGAATTCAGTGGAAAAGTTCTATAGAAAAGTAAAGTCATGAAACGAACGAAATGAGCTTCTATAGAGGTTTGTAGACTTTCTTTAGAGATTTCTAGACTTTCTATAGCTTTTATAGAGCTTATAGAAAAACGGATCAGAATTCTATAGGATTCCATAGAAATTTTTACAGAATTCAATAGAAATTTTATAGAATTCCATAGATATTTTTCGTAAGGTTTTGCGGATAGACTTGGTATATTCTACTATGAAATTTCAAAAGAACAACTTTTTCGTTACTTAAATCTTAAATCTTTAAAAACTGAAACTTAACAAGTAGCAAAACATCATTTTGTACCAAAAGACTGACACAAAAGAAAGTCTGTTTGAATATCGACAAAAGTCTTTTTAAAAAAGGCCGCGGTGTCCCGGTTGGAAGAGCAACCGGAAGGACGCGAGTTCGAAACTCGTTCCAGCGAAAAACTCGTGTACATGTGGGGCTGGTGCACGTTAAATCTGTCGTGGCCTCAAATATCCTCACTTTGGCGTGGTGTGGATGTTTGGAGAGTGATGTGCCAACTCAAATGTGACCTCGTCATCTGACCGTGGTTCAAAATGACGTGGTATTGTCCTCGATCTTTCCCTTCGGGGTTTGATCTCGGACCGTCGCCAATAGCCCGTTGTGTTCCTCCAGTGTGACGTTAATTAAATATCTACCTACCTTTTAAAAACTTTTAAAAATTGCGAGAACATCATTGTTGGTTTCAAAAAGGTAAAAAACGTATAGATTTTAATGCATTTTAAAATAATTTTACTGTGATAAACGAAATACAAAAGAGTATCAAAAAGTAAGGTTAATTTTTGATTGACAGAAAAACGTGCAGAGATAAATATATGAAAATTTATTATGTTTGACAAATCGTATCACACTATCATTCGACAAAGGAACCATAGTGGTCTAAGCATTTATTCCAACGTGGCACCCAATCATCCATGCCCTTTTCAAAGAAATCTTGCTCCAGATTCCCTAACCAGGTAAGTGTTGTGCCTCTTCCTGTGTATGGAAACGCTGCCCACGGAGGTGTTTCTTCAGGGGCCAAACAAATGGTAATCCAAAATGGTAATACTGCTCACTGAACCATATGAGCTATTCAATGCATTTGCAATATCATGCAACCTCACTCTTCTGTCTTCACGAATCATGGCATCGACGACAGCCACATTCGTGTCGTTACACCACACGTACACTTGTTTCTGCGACATAACACTCTCTCCATAGACTTCCAACAATCCTCGATGAATATCACGTGTTTTTTCCCCTTGGCCCATAAAAAACGAATGACACCTCCTCCTTGGAGTAATGCTCAAGTCGATGCGCCATCTTTGATTTGCTCTAAGCCCAGACGGGTAGACGTAGAAGTTTCTACAAGCCGTCACACTTCCATCACCTTGGTACTTGCAACATAAAATTAATTAGCTACACAAAAAACTGAGTTTTAGAGACAAATTCACCTTATTTTTTGATATATCCTCGTACATAGACTGTTCAAGATCATCGGTTGCACAGCTGATATTGATTTATTTTTGTAATTCAATACTATTTTTTATTTAATTTCGAATTTCCGATTCATTTCGGAGCCGCGGCAGTTCAGTTGGAAGAGCATCGGATTAATAACACCGGTGGGTTGCAAGTTCGAAACTCGGTCCAGCCAAAGACCGTCGTTATCTTTCGCGGTCTCAAATATCCTCACGTTGGCGGGGTGTGGAAGTTTGGAGAATGGGGTGCCAGCTCGGGTGTTGTTCTCGTCTTCTGATCGTGGTTCAAAATGACACGGATGTCCATGGATCTTTCCCTTCGGGATGGATCAATAGCCTGTTGTGTTGCTCCAATGCGACGCTAATTAACTACCTGCCTACCCGATTCAGTTTGGTTACATTATTTCTGAAAAATACTGAATGAAACAGTAAAATCTGAAGGACTTCTTCCCTTGCAGATGAGCACATTCCTTATGATGTACCGAACCCACTGCCAGAGACTGCTGGATACCATCATTAGGGCAAGCTTCGATGAGGTAGGTTTGACGATGCTTGACTTTTTCTATGTCAGTTAATGTATGGGACGTTTCCAATTGATTGTGTGCCGATGTATATGATGTCCCTCCCATACAGGTTCAGAATCTTCTGCTGCACTTTTGGCAAGGGATTCCACCGCATCTGTTGCCAGCAATGGAATCGAATTCTTTGGTTAATTTAGTCGGTGTCTGTGATTCGATACTCTACCGTACTATATCAAACGTTTTACTGCCATCTATGCTGCATGCATTGCCGGAAAGGTGAGTTGAAATCCAATTTGCAACATGGAAAGAGTTGTTCCACCAAGAAGTTTTAGTTTCTCCACGACTTCCTCAATGAACTGAATACATTTGTGGTGAAGGACATTTTTTTTTTTGCACTTTGAGCCGTGGGTCCCATTCTAATTGTTGATCTTTTCCTTCGGGTTTGATCCCAGACCGTTGTGTCGCTCCAGTTGCCCAATAGCCTGTTGTGTTGATCCAGTGCGACGTTAATAAAATACCTACCCAGTCTAATTAGATCTAGCTACTTTAACCCTCCTGGTGGTTGTCTCGACGCGGTATCACGACATAAAAAAAAAGCTGACCAGATCTTGATGGACGAGATATCTTGTCGAAAGCACTTGGAAGGTTAATGATCACAAGAACATTACAGAATGTTAAATGTTCATAACGTTAAATGCTTAACATTAATATTTAACGGGAAGAACATTTTTAGTATTATTTAATGGCATTATGGATATTTACATTTATCAGCAAATAATGGTTTGCTGCGTAAATTGAGTTACCAAACGTCCGAACAGGTCCGGAATTCGCGTGCGTTGCCCGGACTCTGCCAGGAACTATAAATTTTTCAGAGAAATTATCCATTTTCAATCTAAATATAGTATTACTTGAATCAATTTGCATACAAAAAGTGAATTAGAATTGTGTGCGTCAAGTCAGTTTTTTTTATTTAAGAGGTAGTTTTTATATGTAATGCTATTATTCATTGCTTGTAGCAATATTCTTTTTATCGTTTCAATGTAAAATGTTTTATTAATACTCCATCAATTGAGTTTTATTTGTCCGGACTTTTCCTGCAATCTTAGGAGGGGACGTCGTTACTCAGTGGGTTTGCCCACTGAGCACCGACGATTCTATTCCTCCCTGGGTGTGTCAGCAAAACTTTCTAGGTGTGTGTGTGTCGGCATGTCCTTTACTTGTCTGTCTCATGTTTGGTGCAGCATGGCCAAAATATGACCCCTGAGTCATTAAAACCCAACCAGCGTAAAATCTAAGGAATTAGAATCGAGTTAGTCAGAAACTTCCATTTTTAAGTTTGGTAACCCTGTGTGTGAATTAATCATAGAGGAATAAAAGTAGAGTGAGCAACGCTAACCTTTTTATGGGCCCAGGATCAAGTACCTAGTAGAAACGTGACTCAGACTACATTCGTCTGATGGGTGGAATCGAATATTCAACATGTGATAGGTCTATGGGACGGTCGAAGAAGCCCATCCATTGATTCGTCATCTGATTGGTCCACCCGATATAATAGTAGAGTCTGGCGATTTCACCACGTTTGTCGCTACCCTATGAAAATGAGTCTTCACACACTTACCCTGTCTTAAGATGTTAAATCGTCAAACGAAGCGATAAGATGCCAAATTAGCCAACCAAGTCGATTTTTCGCAAAGCAGTCACGTGACTACTAGTCGACGTGTTGGTCCTACTTTCTGTAGCTCTTTTCAATAGTAATGCTTAGTTTTCACGTCTATGGAATTGCTTTACTTCACATGCACGAAGATTAATCTTTGTTTCTGAATTTCTTCTGATTAGTCTGACCAAAGTGGTTCGGAAATTCACCGAGGAATTGGAGTGTTGGCTGAAGTCGGCCGTCTCTCACCTTCCAGACAACTTGAAAGTCGTCAAACTGGAAAGTAAGTGATCTTTCGAAATCGGCAATCCATGTGAAACGAGAAGTGTTGAGTCTTATTGAATGCAGGATGTACTTGCAGTGACGAGGAGATTTTCTCACACCCTCCGAAGGCAGATGTCCCTCAACCACTTGGCTCAAGCCTCGAGGATGGTGGTCCACAACAGCGACATCACCTCCCAAATGCTTCATGACTGGAGGCAGCTCGACTTGGACGCCATATGCCGAGAGACGTTGTTTAGCACGGAGCACAATGCCACCACGTGTCAACTGATACTGAAACGTAAGAGATCTTCTCAATATTTATATTTCACGCATTAATTAATACGTGTTTTTAGCAACATTTTTTGTATTTTCGTGATGAATTGACCCTTCTGGTGGTTGTCTTGACGACGATGTATCTCGCGTCATTAGCAAAACTGACCAGATCGACGAGTAATGTCGTCATTGAATGAAAACTGGCCAGATCTTGATCTCGTCATCAAAAACTTGGCAATATCTTTATTGACAAGATTTCTCATTATAAGCAAAATTGACCAGATCTTGATCTCGTCATCAAAAACTTGGCAATATCTTTATAGACGAGATATCTCATTATAAGCAAAATTGGCCAGATCTTGATCTCGTCATCAAAAACTTGGCAATATCTTTATTGACGAGATATCTCGTAAGCAAAATTGGCCAGACCTTGAAGGACGAGATTCTCGTCGAAACCACTTGGAGGGTTAAATCGAACGTTTCGAAAAGGATAAGACAATTCGACGACAATTATAATATACCTAAACAATTAGAGACGGTAAAGAAAAGAAGTCATCTTACTTATGTGAATTAGAAGAACAAGATGAGTGAATAAAACGAAACAGATTTTTCCCGCCATAAGTTTATTTTTAAATTTTACATAACGCCCGCTGGAAAATATAGCTCGACCAGCATAATGATTTGTGTTGGATAGACCTGCTATAGTCTAATCACCTGTGTTTTTGAAACTCTGAACAGTGCTACTCCAGTAATACTATAGAGCTTGTTCGTTCATAGGTTGGGAATCTTACTCCAACTCTTCCTAAAAGTTCCCTTTAAAGGTGTTCGATTCTTCCCTAGGTGTATTTCTCTCTTCTATGATAGTAAAATTTTTCTTGTGTGTGTCTATTACTTGATGTTGTCTGTCTTGTGTTTCCTGCAGCATGGCCAAATATATGCTATCTTTGCCATTTACTCTTTTGAATTCCATAAAACCCAATCTAACTAACCAATTAACCTTCAAAGGTGAGACAGTTAAATTGTTTCCATTGGAATAAATTATAATTTGATTGTTAATGTATACAAATGATCTCAGTATGCATGCTTTAAACATGTATGAATGATTCGTGACATTCATTCATCTGTATTTTCTATTCTAGTGGGTCGAGATTTCGAATCTTTATTAGAAGAAGAATCACCCATCGAAGGGTATATCGAATGGTTAGAATCTTTAGTCAACAAATGTGCCATTCATGTGAGTACATTTTCGTCAAGCCCCCGTTTGTTCAAAAATCGTTATTAAAGTGTAATTTTTGTGAATATTTAATTTTAACAAGAGTTTATTTTCATAACAGATGATTATTTGAATTTCAGTTGACAATCGAATATTTCTATTGTAATTCTATTTTTGAAGCCAAAAACAATTATTTATGGTTTCTTTATTCATCAAGTTACAATAAAGTAACTAAAGATCAGTAAAACCTGACTTCAAAAAAGAATTATTAACATAGTTATAAGCATTTAAGAATGCTAGTAGTGCATAGGAAAAGTATGCACATTATTTCTAGCTAGTGTTTCAGAAAAAAATTATTAAAAATAATTATATTTTAATTGTTAAGGTTTTGGTACAATTTTGAACGACATAATCCGCAGCTGAAGCCTTCGGAGCATATCTTTAGGGGTATACGGGCTTCCCGGTCCCGAAGTACCCTATAAATCTTTTCTTTTCCCATTGGTTTACTGTCTTTAATAAATACGGGGTCACGTTCCCGGGATACCAAGAAATTTTTTCCTGCTTTCATTCCCTACTCTGTTACTCAATCCCTCTTTTTTCCCCGTTCTCATTTTTTGCGGGACATGTTTGGCGCTGCTTGGCGAAATATTGCCCCCAAAAATCCCCCAAACAAAACACCGCAGCTGAAATTTATTCTTGTCAAACTGGGCCGCCCAGTTGGTTAGTAACCGGAGGGTTGCGAGTTCGAATCCAACCAAGAACCGTTGTGTTTGGAGAGTGGGGTGCCAGCTCAGACATGACCTCGTCATCTGACCGTGGCTCAAAATTACGTGGTGTTGTCCTTTGGGATTGATCTCGGACCGTCGCCAATAACCCGTTGTGTTGCTTCAGTGCGATGCTAATTAAAATACCCATTTATCTCTGGCAAACTAAGTTAATTTTTAATAGTCGGAATTTTTTATAATTCTTAAAGTTTTGGTGTTTATGAAATATACTTTCGGTTGTGGTTTCTTACGCTGGCATCTTTGTTTAGTTGGTAACTTTTCAATAAATTTATGCAAAGAAGTTCACATACACTAGCTGTATGGCCCCGCGTTGCGAAGGACAACGTGTTAGTAAATACCTCCCTCTTGGATTTTTTACTCTTTTGCATGCTGTAACGGCAGCTAGGGAAACGATCACCACGATAACGTGGGAAAATGAAAAGTCTTGTTGACTCAGGTGTCGAGAGGAAAAGCCCACACTCCATAACGACCACCCGAAAACATCTTAATGATTTCTTAACGACAGCCAGCCAGCAGGGGTCGGAAATCGCTGTGGTTTCAAAACAAAGGGCAGGCGCCTTTCTGTCGCTCTCTTCGACATTTCGAGACCAAGAAGATTGATATAAATGATGATGAGTTTCCGACAGGGCTTGATGGACCCTTTCAAGTCCGCCGAAGTCTGTCGTAAAAGTTGAGGGGAAAGACCAACGTGAGACAGCCAATCAAGAACGTGAGAAATCTTCAACACCCAATCCAGAACCGACTAAAAGGCGGACCCGAAACGGAAAGGAGGAGTCGATAAGCACCCAACATATAGAGTTTTTGGAGATATCATCAGAGAGGACGAGAGAAGAGAGAGATCACGAGAGGAAAGACGAGAGGAGAGACGGAGACAGAGGATCAGAGAGCTTAGAGAGAAGCGGTCAACAGAGACCGTTTTTGGAGCTTGGTGAATATCCGTTCACTGTTGTGCATTTATCCCACCTTGGGATCCGATACTCGCCGGAGTATTTTAGTGAGAAAGGCTCGACCGTAGCCGTAAAGGAGAACCCTCCTAGAGATCCGTGTAACTGCTCATCCTAGTAGTGATCCTGTCCGGAAAGACTGAGATTTCCTGCCTTGGAACTCTGTACTCTTTCGAGTAATTTTGTGTTGAGAATAGGCTCACCCGTAGCCGTGCGTTAGACTTCCCCGAGCGAAATTGTGAGGCTCGCCAGCAGCCCTAAGCGCCTCGATAGAACTTTGGACCTTCCAAGGAACTAATATTAATGAACTTTACATTCATTTTCCGACTTTTTGTACAAATTGTAAAATAAACCAATTTAGTCCAGAATCGGATATTTTCAATGGTAACTAGTCTAGCTACCCGTGAATCAAGACGTTACAATGCCTTCTTATAGATTCACTATTATATAATTATATAAATTTATCATTATTATTATTATTATTCGAATTTAAAAGTTTTATGGTTTAATGTGTCACGGGATAACTGACTGTTAGTAAACGACATAACCAATACGGAAGCGTTACGGAATCAGCCAGTGACGTCACGGCACTCTGTCCAATCAGGTAATGTTTTGAACATTTATGTTAAAATTTAAATTTTTGAAAATTTAAAGGGGTGGAATAACTCCCAGTTTATTCTGCGTATTTTGACACCTCTCAGATCTCTACGTGCTGTGGTTGAGACGAAGACAGATTTCAAAGAGACAAACTATCACACATTAATAGTATAGATCAGGGGTGTCAAATTGGCGGCCCCCGAGGTAATTTTTTGTGGCCCACGATGCTCTGAAATAAAATGAAAACAGGACAATATGTTACGAAGAAAATAGCACTTAGGGGAGATCGAGGCAATACCGTACACACAATTTTGTCATGTTAAAAATGTGTGAGCAACTATTTTCGTCCATGAAATTAAATAAAACTGCCTACAGATCAAGATTAACTGATAAACATCTATCTGCCATAATGAAGATTGTCTGTTCTCAGTCTTTGAATCCAGATATTGGAAAAACTAGTAGGAGGAAAGCGCTGGCAAGTTTCCGGTAAAAAAAATTAATTTTAGTTTTATAAATACATTAAATTAAACAAACGTTGAAATAAAAGCAATTATATAGCAATATTATAAATTATTACCCTAAATTCATTTAATTACATAATTGTTTTAATTATCCTATCCATATTCCTGAATCCTCACTTCAAAATATAATTTTAAGAACATTTGTAAATGTGATGTGGCCCGCGTGAATCTTACCATTGCATTAAATGGCCCGTGTTTTAATTGAGTTGGACACACCTGGTATAGATGAAGCGAAAGAGAATTCTATGCTCATTATAGCGGAACTCTTAGAAGCAGTGGATTTCAGACACGAATCTACCCTAAATTATTGGGAATTTATTTCTAGAAATAAGGTTTATTTATAATTTATGTTTTCGCAGGCAACAGGCAGAAGAAAAGGCGGAAGGCGCCGACTAGCTCGTCAATTTCTACTCCTGTGGTCGGCATTTGGAACGAGAGTCATTCGTGATATGACGTTACACAGTGCAGCCAGTTTTGGTAAAAAGTTCTTAGAAAAATATTAGATGGGTATATTCTCTTGCTTCGACTCGTTTATTTATACATGCATATTGTTTGTTCTTTTCCGTAGGTTCTTTTCATCTTTTGAGGCTCATGTTCGATGATTATGTATTATTCCTCGTAGAAACCATACAGACAGAAGACCAGATGAAAGATTTCATGCGAAATCTCATCAACGATGCCCCTCCACAAATTATTGCTTTCACAGGTAATTTCTCGCCTTTCTCTCCATGAGTTTCAACCAATGTGTGTGTACGACCGATTGCTGAAGGTTTCAATACGACTAGCATCTGCGCTAAAGGTTCTTAGATGACTGATAGCAGAGTCATTACTCACATTTCATACCTTATTTCAGTCCATTTATAATCTTCATTCTTATCCCATTTTAACCCTGATCTTATGATCATGCTATTGATCATAAGATCTGGGAGCCATCTCTGTAGCAATCCGACATAGCCACCCGTTCAAGACATACAATAACAAGTTATAGACACGCACGCAATGAAGGTTTTTACTGAAACAGAAGGTCGTGTACAAAGGGGGCTGGTGCACATTAGATCTGTCGTGGCCGCAAATGTCCTCACGTTGGCGTGGTGTGGAAGTTTGGAGAGTACCCCCACACTTCCAGCTCAGGCTCAAACTTCCAGTTCCAGCCCCTGACATGAATCAAACCTGCGCCGACTACAACTCGAAAGTTGCTAGCCCCAGTGGACAGTTCCCACAATTAGCTTCTGAATGTGCACTTCGATTGCAGCTCATTCACTTGTTCAAAAGCGATTCGATATCTTTTACATTTTAACCTATTTTCGGGTTGATTCAGATTATCTTCTTCTCTAATTTCTATCTTTCCGACTTCGCATTGTCTTCTGTAGTCACTGCTGAAGAATTTCACTTGAGCGCTGAGAGCTCTTCAGCAATATTATGCAGCTCCTAGCTCGAATCAGAAACTAGGTTCTATAGCTCTGATTTGATTTCGTAAAGTTCCAATATATTTTCTTTTACGGGTTAACGATTATAAATTTTTATCTATTGACAAACAACACATTTAATAGTTTCATTAACCCTCCAAACGACATATCTCGTCTATCAAGATCTGACCAATTTTGGTAATGGCCTCATAATCAAGATATTTTTAGATAGCATTTTCCTAATGACGAGATATATCGTCCGTCAGAATGCAATCAGTTTTGCTTAGCCCTCCAAGTGTTTCGACGACACATCTCGCCCAAGATCCGGTCAATTTTGCTCAGGACGAGATATCTCGTCAAGACAAACGTGTCCTATTACTCCAAAGGGGAATGAAGATCCAAGTAGAAAAACAAATTGTCCCTTGCTTAGGAAACAGGTGACAATTTGGAACAGGTTCTGCACCAGAGGCTGGCCACTACAGGGCCGATTTCAACGCGAAAATAAACCACCACCATGATTAATAACGATGTACCTTGGCGAGACAACCACCAGAAGGGTTAATAGTTTTTTCATAATAATTATTAAATTATAATTTAATTTAATACTTATTACGATTTTATTTAATAGATATTTAATATTTTTCCATTTGATTCGCAGATTTTCAGACTTTATCGAACAACGTAGAAATGGACAGCATGGACTCCTTCTCTTTACATCAGAATCAGAATTATGCTCCGTGCGCTTCAGACTCACCGACTGCGCAATACGAAGAGACGCCTTCAGGTACTTGGCTTTCACCCGAAATTCTTCTCTCATTCTGTCAGATTTATAATATTAATGAATTTTCGATGTATGACTAACATGTCGACTAGTAGTCACGTGACTGCTCTGTGAAAAATGGACTAGGTTGGCCGATTTGGTATCTTATCGCCTCATTCGGCGATACATCTTATGACGGGATGGGTGCGTGAATCCGTATTTCTATAGAGTGGCGATAAAAGTGGTGGAATCGCCAAAGTTTACTATGATCAGATGATCAATGAATGGACCAATCAGATGATGAATCAATGGATGTTTTCCTTCTCTTATCCCGTGGACCAATCAGTCTATGAATGTTAGGTTCCACCCAGCAGACGAAAGCATTCTTAAGGTCACGTTACTACTAGTTTGGGTCACATGATCCTGGGCACATGAAAAGGTTACTATTGCTCAGTTTTATATTTCCTATAAGAGTAAAACGTATATACAGGGTGAGTCTAAATTGCTTTTACAAAATAAGAGGGGTGATAGTACCCATCCAGACGAGCCATAATTACCATGGAACATAGGGTCGCATTCCACTCTGAGAGGCAGAAAAGAGTAAAGTTGAAACGCGTCGAGCATGAACAAGTCATCGCCTCTGACGTCGTTTTGTACCTGCCTACGTAGTATATCTCCTAAGCAAGATGGATCGGACGTGGCGGACCTGTGGCTTGCCCTCACCAGACCTCAACCCACTGGACTTTTTCTTCTGGGGGCACATGAAATCTTTAGTGTACCAGAGGCCTGTGGACTCGGCTGAAGCTCTCGTAGCGAGAATCGGTGTTGCCGCAGACAAAATGAACACACCACCAGGAATCTTCGAGAGCCAATCATTCCTTCGCCGGTGTGAACTGTGCAACGACACGCGCCACTTTGAGCACTTGCTGTGAGTTTTTCTCTGATCAATCAATCAGATACTTTTGGTATCGTTCATTCGCTTTCCCAACACTGTTGTAAGTTCATGTTGAAATTCTAATTTGACTCTTTTCTGCCTCTCAGAGTGGAATGCGACCCTATGTTCCTTGGTAATTATTGCTCGTCTGGATGGGTACTATCACTCCTTTTATTTTGTAAAAACAATTCTGACTCGCCCTGCATTTGTTGAATGTGAATCACGTGTCTGTTCTGTAGACAATTAATTTGGTTGGTCGATTTGGCATTTCATTTCCTATAACGTCTTATGGTGGGGTAGATGTGCCAAAGTCTAATACTACTTCACGTGGACCAATCAGATGACGAATCATCAACTGGATGTGATTCGTATCGAATCTGGAATTTCCTCTATCCATTGAAATTCAAGGCATTTGCTGTTGTCTTGAATCAGAGCTTATTATGATTGCAAGACTTAGAAGTTCTAAGTATTTTGTTAGAATTGGGAACTCGATAGTTTTTAGGAACGATCTCTATGAGAAGGATTTTCAGTGTAAGCAAACAAACCAGACGGTCTGCGAATATTTTACTTCTGCTGTCCGAATGCTCTAACATGATACCTTAAAATGTGATTTGCCACCTTTTCGGCAATGTTTGGCGCTCAATCTAATGGGTGTTGACCAATCAAATATCACATATCAATTTTGAAATTTGAATTGGCGAAGTACTGAAAGCGTATTCCGGAAGCTAGTCAAGTGTCATCGAGTTCAAAATACGTACAGGAAAGACGTATCGCCGCAGAACACCACCGCCGTCTATATAGCTTGACAGAAAATGCCTCTCATATAATAAACTTATTAATTCGTATGTAAGTATTAACAAGACAAAACATAAAAATAACCAGCACTTTATTAATTTCAGAAGATCCAACTTCAGGGTGGATGCCTGGAGATTGTTATCAAAGGTAAATATACTACCGATTGTAATTCCATCAAAATAGCCCAGTTTGAAGAGTAACGGATTAGCAACCGGGGGGTTCAAAACTAGGACCAAACAAAGACCGTCGTGTACGTGAGGGCTGGTGCACGTTAAATCTGCCGTGGCCTCAACCGTCCTTACGTTGGCGTGATGTGGAAGTTGTGGGGTAAAGCGCATACATTATAAACGATACAGAAAATGCTACGTTCCTGATGGGACAATTAAACTACATTTTTAATTGCATCGTTTAAGAATAGAATGATATAGGGCTATAGATTAAATTTTTATTATTGATGGAAACTGAAAATCACTGGGCTTATTAATGCTCAACTTCAACGAGGAGTCATTGAGATGATATTTTTTACTGAATTTTGCATGCTTTATCGGAATACGCTGAAAATAGTTAACTTGGTCTTTCTTTAACCGCCGTTTGTACAAATACGTATCAATTACAAAGCACCAATTTATAAAATTTGCACAAATTACAATGCAAATTGGCGCTTTATATTTTTAAATAAATGCTTTAACCCTCTGAATTTCGCGAGACTTCCGAATAGTGTAGTAACGCCTTTCCCCACAGTAATTTTCATGATTAATTGGTTGAAAGAATACTAGAAAAGATTCTATTGGTCAAGATGGTCAAATTTGGTTAGAAGTCATGCAACAATGTAAAATAGTTCTTAATGAAGTTTGTCTTTGCAAATAAATTTTGTTTCATGTGTATGCCCCGTTAGAAACTATTATACTAGAAACAACAAAAACAAATAATGGTATATGTTTAAAATGTCATTTGTAATGGAAATATTGCTACGCCATGATTCGAAAAAGATCTTTCATGTGTATATTTCAGCTTCTATCCGGGGAACAATTCTTGTGAGGCCCGAAGAGCGTGGAATCAATCTCCCAGGAATGAAACGAAAGCCTACAACTACCAGCAAACTGCCCAGGTAATTAGTTGTTGATTTAAAGACTATATTCTGAAACGTATTCGCCTTATTTCATACTTTCCTGGTTCAGTTAATCGAAACTGCGTCACAGTAATGCAGTGGCGTGGGCTTTGGAGGCACGAACTTGCTACGAAAGTGTTGTTTCCTTTTTAAAACACCTACAAATAAAATACTATAAATGCATGGAATATATTTTTATACTCTTCAAATAAAAATATGTTGTTGTTTTATTCTTAAAATAATTTCTTCTAGTAGACCCGTCTAAGAATAATAGATTGCATAGAATCTGCTCTCGCGTTTCTAAATTGTTTGTCTATTGACAGTACAAAGCATCGATCTTCTAATGAAATAGACCAGGGGTGCCAAACTCGATTAAAACACGAGCCATTTAATGCAATTGGTAAGATTCACGCGGGCCACATCACATTTACAAATTTTCTTAAAATTATATTTTGAAGTGAGGATTCAGGAATAGGGATAGGATAATTCAAACACATTATGTAATTAAGTGAATTTAGGGTAATAATTTATAATATAGCTATATAAGTGCTTTTATTTAAACGTTTATTTAATTTAATGTATTTATGAAACTAAAATTAATTTTTTTTTACCGGAAACTTGCCAGCGCTTTCCTCCTACTAGTTTTCCAATATCTGGATTCAAAGACTGAGAACAGACAATCTTCATTATGGCAGATAGATGTTTATCAGTTAATCTTGATCTGTAGGCAGTTTTATTTAATTTCATGGACGAAAATAGTTGCTCACACATTTTTAACATGACGAAATTGTGTGTACGGTATTGCCTCGATCTCCCCTAAGTGTTATTTCTTCGTAACAGTGTCCTGCTTTCATTTTATTTCAGAGCATCGTGGGCCACAAAAAATTACCTCGGGGGCCGCCAGTTTGACACCCCTGAAATAGACGGAGCATGTGGGCTGTCGTACGATCTCTGAAGGGTAAATTACAAATCGACATAACCGATTGGCTGTCGAATCGCAGATCAGTGTTTTTGATCACGGTGGATAATCACTTTAACCAATCAATAATTTAGGATTCGTGCTTTTTACCCACAACCCCGTGACAGATCTTCGAACCTGAAGAAATAACACGAAGGTGATGGGAACATGTTCCGTCTATTTCATTTTGAGGTCGATGAGTAAATACAAAGATGCTGTAGTGATTCTCTGGGTAGCGTGGTAGATTCAAATCTACAGAGAACAGTCTAGCTTAAATAACAAACGATAATTTTATTTAAAACAATGTCTTGACTATATTAGAATCTATTTACACGACACTTTCACGCCTCTGCTAACTGGATGCGACAGGGTGTCGAAATCTCAGGACGTACGAAAGTCTCTGAGTTGGAGAAAGGTATCTCAACAGTCTCTAGATGAAACTCTACTCGTCGGGTGACGATTTCACAAGATCAGCACTGGATCCTCACTGGACGACGGGACAAGGCAGGTTCACTGCCGGACGAGAAGTCGGTACCGAACTCTCCGCAGGTCGTCGGTTCGGCACAATCAGGGATCGGCTCCACTGGGGTCGTCGGGTCAGTACAAGACAGCACGGCTCCGCTGGGGTCGTCGGATCGGCACAAGACAGGCACGGCTCCGCTGGGGTCGCTGGTTCAAGTCTCGAACGAGAAATAAGCCGGAACTCGAGATAGGCAGCCTACGCCAGGCTACAAGAACGCGTCCTCTCAGGGTGAGAGAACCGTCTTCCAAATTATTAAGAGCTCCTTAATGGGGTTGACCGCTCAAAGGGTCACTGAGCTAAGACGCTAGCTCGGGAAACAAACAAGACTCGAGATGGGTAGCCTACGCCGGCTACAAGAACGCGTCCTCTCAGGTTGAGAGAACCGTCTTCAAAAAATATATTTTCTCCCTAAGGAGTGACCGCTCAAAGGGTCGCTGAGTTAAGCTGATCGATCGAGATCACAAGCAAGAACTCGAAATGGGCAGCCTACGCCAGGCTACAAGAACGCGTCCTCTCAGGTTGAGAGAACCGTCTTCAAAAAATATATTTTCTCCCAAAGGAGTGACCGCTCGAAGGGTCGCTGAGTCAAGCCTCTCGAACGAGATCACAGGCAAGAACTGACGATTCGACTCCCTGCTTTTCCTTTTGAAACCTCCCAGCCTTTGTTCGCTGGTGGTTCTCGATTCGTTCGTTCTTGATTGGTTCTTACTTTTAATTGGTTCGTTTTTACTTTGCTCATTTTTGAGGTTGCTGATTCGGTAGAGACTCTCTGACGTAAAATGGGATCAGCTACTTAGCGCAGGTGGCTTGATTACCTAGCAGGTGGACTTAATCACCTGGCAGGTGCACTCCTAAACACCTGGGCTCTTTTACGGAACGAATCTCCTTTTGTCCTCTTCGATCCAAGTCCCGACCGTCTGGCGCCAGAGAGATGGAAATGTATTGTCCGGCTTTTTTACGACCTGTCGGCGAGTTTGCCTTTGGGAGGGATAATTGAGGGTCCGTCAATGAATCCTCACAACCCCTCCCCCCTAAGAAAGATTTTGTGGTATGGCAAAATCTATAAGGCAAGGGTTAGACATGGCAACTCGACACATCATTAGAGGCAACAATTTTAAGAATTTATATACAAAATTTTAACATGATTTCAACACTTAAATTTCAAGTTACATCTACTATTTACAATACTCTTACATCCTACTCTTGTGATACAATTATATTTTATCACATAAGTTCAATCAAATACTGGGGTTTATGTACAATTTAAATCGGTACTTTTGGTACGATTTAATTTTCCGACAGCATTCTGCTCAGACAATCTGCATGTTGGTTGTCCTTCCCAGCCCTATGGATGATCTGGTAATTGAAGGGCTGTAAAGCCAACGCCCACCTCATCAATCTCGGGTTATTCCTGGAGTTATTCTTTAAAAATACTAACGGATTGTGGTCCGTTTCAATAGTGAAGCGTTGTCCGTCCAAGTAATGCCGCAGCTTTTTAATTGCGTAAATAATGCCTGCGCATTCTTTTTCGGTAGTGCAGAATTTCTTTTCTGTGTCGGTAAACTTCCGGCTTAAATATAATATCGGGTGATCAACTTTATCTGGCCCTTTTTGTGCCATGGTTACCCCGATTCCTTGGTTGGAAGCGTCAGTTTGGAGGATAAATTCCTTTGAGAAGTCTGGGGCGTACAACACCGGCTTCTCAGTGAGTTTCGTTTTCAGCTCTCGGAAAGCTGAGTCGCATTCCGTGGACCACTCTACCTCCTCCCTTCTATTCTTTCCTTTTAATGCCCTCGTTAATGGCTCGGCTATTATGGCATAATTTTGGATATACCGGGCGTAGTATCCACTCAAACCTAAAAATTGTCTGATCTGTGTTTTATTCCTGGGTGTGGGGAAATCAACTACCGCTTGGATTTTCGCCTCAGTCGGAGTTCTACATCCACTCCCTACCATATGTCCCAAATATTTGACACTGCTCTGTGCGAACTTGCATTTGGCAGGTTTAATTGTTAATTTCGCATACGTGATTTTCTTAAGAACCACATCGAGGTGTTTGATGTGTTCCTCCCAAGTTTGCGAAAATATAGCTACATCGTCTAAGTAGGGTACACAAAATTCATCTAACCCTTGTAAGAGTTGAGCCATGAATTTTGAGAAGCAATATGGCGCGTTTACTAGTCCGAATGGAAGAACTAGTGGTCTATATGACCCGAATGGAGTCACGAAAGCGGCCAATCTTTGTGCCTTAAGACTCAAGGGTATCTGCCAATATCCCTTGGTCAGATCTATGACCGTTATATATTTTGCGGCTGCCACTTGTTCGATTCGCTCGTCCATATTAGGCAGTGGATAATATTCCGTCCTAATGATGGAATTTAATCGACGATAATCGACACAAGGGCGAGGGTCACGTCCTGGACTCTCTACTAAAATCATGGGGGAAGTGTAATCGGACTCCCCGATCTCAATGATTTTTAAATCCAACATCCTCTTAATTTCTGACTTGAGGATTTCCGTTTGTCTAGGAGAGGTGCGGTAGGGTTTCGATCTAATGGGTTTGTCACTAATTAAATCGATATCATGTTCGATAAGATTCGTCCTACCGGGATCATTTGAAAATAATTGCCTATGGGATTTTAACAATTTCCCAAGTTCATTGATTTGATCCTGCGTGCATCGCTCTTCCAATTTACTGTTTTTCACTACCTCTCCGAAATCAAAAATATTCGGATCTGCGATAGGATACTGAATATCCAAATCAGATTCTACGGTGTCGTGAGAGAATACTTCGCTCATCAAAACATTTACGCTTTCCATCCGCTGGTGGTATGGCTTTAATAAGTTATTGTGGTACATTCGTACCTTCTCTACCTTCCCTGGCATCTTAACAACGTAATTGGTCTCCGAAAGCTGTTTCTCTATAGTTCCCGGACCAACCCATTTTACGGCGAATTTTGTTTGTTGGCAAGATGACAATACTAAGACGCGATCGCCTACTTTAAACTCGCGCTTCACCGATCCTTTGTCGTAGTACGACTTCCTTTTAACTTTTGCGTCCGTTTCGGTTGCGGTGGCTACCTGTTGACACCGTCGCAATCGATTTATCAACTGGAATACGTACTCCGTGACAATGTCTTCACATGGGGGACTTTGGCACCATTTGTCAAATAAAATGGATTCGGGCATTCTCAAATTCTTCCCGTAAATTAGCTCTGCGGGGCTAAAACCGGTTGACGCATGGGTTACGTTCCGCAAAGCCAAGAGAGCCGATGGAAGTACGTCCTCTCAATTTTCTTTTAGCTCCAGGCACATCGCTTTCAAAAGTCTCTTTAGGGTCCGGTGGAACCGTTCCACCGGGTTCGTTTGCGGATGATAGATCGAACTACGCACCACCTTAATCCCAAACCTCTCAAAGAAGGTAGTTGTGAGGTTGCTAGTGAAATACGTAGCATTGTACAGTTGTAGTTCTTTGGGGAAACCTATTCTACTAAAGATAGCAAGCAAGGCATCAGTGACGGTTTCTGAGTTCACTGCTGATAAAGGAATAGCTTCCGGGTATTTGGAAGCAAGGCAAATAGCCGTCAGGAGATATTTGTTCCCTTTCGGTGATATTGGCAAGGGACCCACAATGTCTATATTCATCTTCGCGAACACTTCGGTGATCACGGGCACTAACTTAAGGGGCGCTCTCTTTTGTTCCGAGGATTTCCCGACTTTCTGACAAGCTTCGCACGATTTCACATATTCCTCGATCTCCTTAATACACTGGGGCCAGAAATAATAGCGCAACAGCTTATCTTTAGTTTTCGTATTGCCCATGTGGGATCCGAAACCATCATGACAAAGGCTTAAAATTTTATGTTTATATATAGCGGGTATTAATAGCTGCCTCCGCTCTTCGCCTCGATGATCCTTAGACTGCCTAAAGAGTAGCTCTTTTTCAATCACGAACTCACTCGTTTTATTTTGCCTGACCTTATCCCAAATAGATTTGAGTTCGGGACAATTCTGCTGTTCCTTGGCAAAAGTTTCAGCGTGAATGCCTACTAATTCGATTTCCGAATTTTCCTGTAAGGGCGGTAACTCTATCCCCAAATTTTCGTCCTCTAGTTCATTTTCAGGTTCCGTTACCTCAAGTGGATCTATTTCTGTCTGGTTTTCCTCAACTACAGTCTGTTCAGGGCTCAGACGTTTGGTTTGACTCCTAGTCATAATCGCGTTTACCAGTTCTGGTTTTACTCTCTGCGATTCAATTAATTCCTGGGTGGAATTTCCTAAGAGGTAATGTCGCATTTCGACGGATTTACCTACAATTGCTGCCTTAGTCCTAATTACGCCGAGTTCTGGACTTTCGATTTTAATTCTTGCCAAAGGTAGGCACTTGAAGTGGTTGTCCAGAGGTTGCTTAACCCAAATGTGCTCGCCTGTAAAATCCTCAGGTTTCACCAAGTCTAGGGGTCCCAGGTCAATGGTTGTTCCTGAATCACGCAGCAATACCATGTCAACATCATTTATTTTGGCCTTGCTTAAATAAGGCTCAAATGAGGGAGCAAAATTTGCGCTCGTAGCAAGATTATTTAAGGGTTCCGCTACTTTCTTTAACTCGGGGCATTGAGGGCGTATATGACCAGGTAAGTTACAATTAAAACAAACGGGGCCACTACGTTTCTCAAATTCCCTTGTCCGCCATTCTGTGTTGGTTCCCTTACTTCCCGATCTCCAGTCCTTTCCGTGATTTTTCTCCCCCCCCCCCGAATTTCTTTCCCTGATTCGGCTTTTCAATAGGTTTTGGGCGGTCGAGAGCCCTTTTCTCCGGTAGTTTGGAGAACACCTGTTTCTTGACTCGACGGGTTGACTCGTACGCGTCTAGCTTCTCAGCCAATGCGCTCGGTTCGGTCAACTCGCCCCATTGATCAATAAAGTGGTCCTTTATGTCGGCCGGTACCTTTCTTTTCATTTGATCAGCGATCATCAGATTCTTAAGAGAATCAAAATCCTCAACTTGGATTCCGCTAAGCCACCCTTCTAGATAGCTTCTTAGTTCGAAGATCATGTCCTTCCATAAAGAGCCATTTTGTCTCTGATGCGTTTGAAATTTGCATCTAAAGGATTCTGCGCTAAGCTTGAATCTAGCGAGAAGTACGGACTTTACATGATCATAATCATCACTCAATTCCTCGGGTTCACGAATAATAATCTCCGCGATTTCAATCGGCAACAGACTAAGCAGCTGTGAGACCAATTCGTCATACTCGATTTTTAATTTTCTACTCTGGCGTTCAAAAAGAGTTAAGAACAAGGCCATATCTATTTTGTCAGCATCAAACTTTTGCATGACTGATTTAATGTTTTTAGACGGTTTCCCGCTATCATGGCTAGACGAACTTAAACTATTTACTTCTCCCGATTGTTGTAATCTTAGCTTCTCTAGTTCGAAAGCCCTTTCCGCAGCTAATTTTTCCTCTTCCCTAGCCAATTCCCTCTCTTCTCTAGCCTCGGCCAATTTCCTCTCTTCTATGATATTAACTATCATATCTTTAGCGCTTTCCTCGCTAAAATCATTGCATCCCTGTATTTTCCTTGCTAGATCGATGATTCGATCGTCGGAACCAAACTCAACATTAAACTCGTATGCTAATTTCTGCAAGTCTACCTTTTTCTGCTTAGTTAAAAACGCCATGGTTCTACACTAAATTTTCCCAGTGACACAATTACAAAATTCAATCACCAACTATTCTGAACTTCAATTTTCAAATAACAATACACACATAAAATAATAATACACAATGCAGTCAATTTCCTAAGCCTTAACTATTTTCCAGACTCATGCAATATTAAAATATTTTTACTTAAAATAATACACAATAATAATCTCTACTACAAGTTCACTAAATTTCATTCAACTTGACTAGGTAGTTCACAATTGCGTAGATACTTCACAATCTAAGTTAATTTAACTATGTGCTAAAGGTACAAGATCATCCACAGCCCTGGAACTTATTCGAGTAATTGCTAAACTGACAATTTCCAAATCTTCACTACAAATTTACTGCAATTATTAAATCCTAACGTTTCCGCGAATTTGCATACACTAGTAATCAGAATTTCTTTAGAATGGATTCCACAATTAAATCAATTTAAAAATTTAAACACTCTTCACAACAGTTTTTTTTCTCAACAATTTAAAACAATAATCTATTAAATTGCCTCTAAAGAAATGCCAAGCTTACCTTGTCTGACGACTGGCTCTGCTTTTTCGACAGGTCTCTGCTCTGCCTCTGTTGGGATGTCAGACGGGCGTTCGTTTTTTTTTTCTTTCACTGGCACACTAGCACTTTTTTTCAACACTGGACAGGATGTCCTTCACGTTGTAGCAGTTCTGGATGGTTCTGCTTTTTCTCACTTCACAACTCTTCTTGAGTTTGCCTCTGGACTGGATGTCCTCACGTAATAAATCCTGGGTGGGCTTACTACGCAAAAGGTGTGGTTGCCAATTTTTTATTTAATGGCTAACAATCCCACCTGCTGCCACCAATAATTTAAGTAGACTGTAGTGATTCTCTGGGTAGCGTGGTAGATTCAAATCTACAGAGAACAGTCTAGCTTAAATAACAAACGATAATTTTATTTAAAACAATGTCTTGACTATATTAGAATCTATTTACACGACACTTTCACGCCTCTGCTAACTGGATGCGACAGGGTGTCGAAATCTCAGGACGTACGAAAGTCTCCGAGTTGGAGAAAGGTATCTCAACAGTCTCTAGATGAAACTCTACTCGTCGGGTGACGATTTCACAAGATCAGCACTGGATCCTCACTGGACGACGGGACAAGGCAGGTTCACTGCCGGACGAGAAGTCGGTACCGAACTCTCCGCAGGTCGTCGGTTCGGCACAATCAGGGATCGGCTCCACTGGGGTCGTCGGGTCAGTACAAGACAGCACGGCTCCGCTGGGGTCGTCGGATCGGCACAAGACAGACACGGCTCCGCTGGGGTCGCTGGTTCAAGTCTCGAACGAGAAATAAGCCGGAACTCGAGATAGGCAGCCTACGCCAGGCTACAAGAACGCGTCCTCTCAGGGTGAGAGAACCGTCTTCCAAATTATTAAGAGCTCCTTAATGGGGTTGACCGCTCAAAGGGTCACTGAGCTAAGACGCTAGCTCGGGAAACAAACAAGACTCGAGATGGGTAGCCTACGCCGGCTACAAGAACGCGTCCTCTCAGGTTGAGAGAACCGTCTTCAAAAAATATATTTTCTCCCTAAGGAGTGACCGCTCAAAGGGTCGCTGAGTTAAGCTGATCGATCGAGATCACAAGCAAGAACTCGAAATGGGCAGCCTACGCCAGGCTACAAGAACGCGTCCTCTCAGGTTGAGAGAACCGTCTTCAAAAAATATATTTTCTCCCAAAGGAGTGACCGCTCGAAGGGTTGCTGAGTCAAGCCTCTCGAACGAGATAACAGGCAAGAACTCGAAATGGGCAGCCTACGCCAGGCTACAAGAACGCGTCCTCTCAGGTTGAGAGAACCGTCTTCAAAAAATATATTTTCTCCCAAAGGAGTGACCGCTCGAAGGGTCGCTGAGTCAAGCCTCTCGAACGAGATCACAGGCAAGAACTGACGATTCGACTCCCTGCTTTTCCTTTTGAAACCTCCCAGCCTTTGTTCGCTGGTGGTTCTCGATTCGTTCGTTCTTGATTGGTTCTTACTTTTAATTGGTTCGTTTTTACTTTGCTCATTTTTGAGGTTGCTGATTCGGTAGAGACTCTCTGACGTAAAATGGGATCAGCTACTTAGCGCAGGTGGCTTGATTACCTAGCAGGTGGACTTAATCACCTGGCAGGTGCACTCCTAAACACCTGGGCTCTTTTACGGAACGAATCTCCTTTTGTCCTCTTCGATCCAAGTCCCGACCGTCTGGCGCCAGAGAGATGGAAATGTATTGTCCGGCTTTTTTACGACCTGTCGGCGAGTTTGCCTTTGGGAGGGATAATTGAGGGTCCGTCAATGAATCCTCACAATGCTTACGTCTATTTAAATATATTTGTAATGAATATAAGCATCGAGATAATGCTCCTCTCGTTCATCCAAATGAAATAAAATAAATCGAAAATATAAATCAACATTTGATATTCCTTTACTGGTGTTAATTTATATTTCAAATAATTGCATGGCAAAAAGCTTATTCACTTGTTCAAAGGCGATTCGGTAATTCTTGGAATCTAGAATTTCGTGACTCTTTTCGTGTTCCTTGACACTGTGATGGTTTCTATATTATTTAATTTAATAAATTATGTTTTTATAAATTAAAATATATAACTTACGTTTATGATAGACTTTATTGTTTGAATTAGTCTCATTTAAGAATTTTGTTAAGATAGGCTTAGGTGTGGCAAATCTTCAAAGCCCATATTGAAGCAATTACTATTGTCCTCAGTAACTTTTTTAAATTTCATATTTTTACCACACACTCCCAGAACCTTTGCTAATAATATTTTTACATTCTGATTTATTTAAACTTGACCATCGATATAATTAAAAAAAAATACTTTTCAGTGCTATTTATTTCATGGGGTCGTACTTGTGCCACATGATGAGGCAAGTATGCATCGCGAACAACTGTATTGTTTACACTGTGGGAGGTTGTAGAGCATAAAATTTTAAACTTTCCTATCTTTGGTCTACGCAACTTCCCTGCCGAAATTCTAAGCACTCGTAGAAATCAATCAATAGGGCTCCTTCGAGTATTTCCAGCAGGTGGCAGACCCTACCTTAATCACAAATACGATTTCACATTCAGTGGCCTCACTTTCCCCACTACATGCTTTCAACAAAGCCCTTTTAACTCCTTTGGTTTATAACTAGTTCTAACTTGTTAACAAGTTTGAGAAAGTGGTTATATCGTCTGACTCAATATCTGCAATTCAGGCAATTATTACACATACTCACCCAAATTTCCAGACTTAAAAATATATAAAATTAACTGAGGAAAACAGCAATCAAAAAACAAAGTTGTCACTCTACAGTTTGTTCTAACACATTGTGGTATTTACGGAAATGAGATGGCCGACATATTGGAAAGTAAAGGGACAGGTATTTTGCAACTTCCACAAAATGAATTCCCTTATTCATTTATTACACGAATTATCGAATTATAAAGCACGCAATGGTGAGAAATTCCAAAGCTAGGCAGAAGAAATTAAAGATTGTGGATACACTTTCTAAAATTCCAGCTACCCCTCGTCGAGATTCTGTTGTTGCCTTCAGATTGGAGACTGTAACGTCGTAACAACAGCTTGAGATGGTCAGAGGTCAACACCACTGACATCCGGCCGAAAACCCTGAAACATCTATCGGGGTGGTCTTCCATGATGATCTGATTGCCGTCCTGATGGATTTTAGGGATACAAGACGCCCCCTGTGATTGAACTGCCTCCCAGGGAAAACTGGCGACACAAGAAGTAGGGATGTTACTAATAGTGATTCCCCAATAACAATTCTAACTGTGACTGCTACCGAAGAATATCTATGATTCTAAACTGTGACTTAATCTGATTGGTTGGAAAGGGATGCTGTTTTTTGTGATTTAAGATATTCTGTTGCACACACCGTAAGTACCCTACGGCTGAGTCGTTAACGTCGCGGCATACAACGCCAAGATTACCACCGATTAGGCCTACCAAATAACTGATAGTAGCGGTTTTCAGTGCTACCGAATCACCAATACCAATCTCCGTCACCGATCGCAATCACCGATAGAGGTTAAATGATATCAATTGATATCACTTAGCCCTCAATCACTGTTACCGAATCACAGATATTCCCAATCACTGTTCCAGTAATTACTGCTACCAAATCAGTTATTTTGATAATTCAGTAACAGGTACGAACTGTGATTCAAAAGTATCAGTGGTTGAGTAGCGTGTCTGATTCGCTTAACATTCCTAAAACAAGAGAACTGTTGCAGAGCTGGAGCTGAGTGGGGTTGTTTTGTGTACTCGTTGGAGCCGGCGATTAGAGTACTTCCCATTTCCTCCTATTTACAGCGCCCATGACCCAGGGACACAAATCCGTGATTGCATATAGTGCAGATACTATATGTTTAACGTAAATAAATGTTAGTTATTTGTAATTTAGACTGTCGTTGTGTTCATTGGCACGCCTGTCGGCCCACTACGTTACAAGACTGGACATGACAGCCCAACCAAATAGTAAATAGATTCTTTTGCGGTTTTTAAAAATTGGGTTTCCCTAAAACTGTCGAGAGATTTTTCTGAGATATTGCAAGGCAAGAGATTTACTTCAAAGTCTACAGACTGATTTACTGCTTTTATTTACATTTTTTAAAATCTCGCTTTGATGTTTTGTCCCTTTGTTCTTTTGCCGTGGTAGCCAGGTTGGAAGAGTAAAGGATTAGCAACCGGAGAGTTCCGAGTTCAAATCCAACCAAGGACCGTCGTGTACAAAGGGGTCTGGTGCACGTTAAATATGACGTGGCCTCCAATGACCTCACGTTGGCGTGGTGTGGAAGTTTGAAACGTAGGGTGCCAGCTCAGGTGAGACCCCATCATCTGACAGTGGTTGTAAATTACGTGGTGTTTTCATCGGATCTTTCACTTCGGGTATGATCCCGAACCGTCGCCAATAGCCCGTTGTGTAGATCCAGTGCGACGTTAATTAACATACCTACCTACGCTTTGCTTTGTTCCGAGTGTTTACTCTAGTAAATGAATGTATTTCAAGTGCTGCTAAAAAAATTTGGTTGATCCATTCCTTTTTTAGTATTGAAAAATGACTTGACGATCTGAGCTTGACTCTAAATATGCATGAGACATTAAAGATGCAATAAAACTGTTTGAACTAACAAAAGATTCAAATTTGGTGGACACGATTGAGCTTTGTTTTATATTTATTTTCAGTACCTTATAGTCAGCCAAGATGACGCAACAGCAATGCAGCCGACACAGCATCATGGGTAAATATAACATGTTAACTTACAGATTTTTCCTATATATTCCTTTTCATATTGGGGCCGCGGTAGCCCGGTTGGAAGAGTAACTTATTAGCAACCGGAGGGTTGAAAAGTCGAGTCCGACCAGTTAGTTCTATTGAAAAGTAAAATAGTTTCAACTAAATTATTAGCATTTTAAACCTACATTAGTTTGTACAGTAAATCCTGCTCCGTTTTTTTTTATGCATTATACGAGTATTTGCGTCTCGCAACAGAAAACTTGACTTAAGTTTTGAATAAAACAAATGTGTAAATAGTAGAGTAAGGAAGAAGAAATTGGAAAGAAAATATCAGGATATTCCAAGAGGAGTGTGGTGCTGCTTTTACCCTAAAACGCACTTACTGACTCAATAACCCCATCTTTCAAAATAATCTATAGATTATTTCATATATATATATATATATATATATATATAGATTCTATTGTATTTTCCTTGGAATGGAAATTTTTTTTGGAACGATTCCATTACTCAGATCCATGGAATAAAGTCCTTTGGAAAGATTCTGTCAGTCCTTTCTTTAGAGAAGAATCCTTTTGTAAGATTCTATTGCTCCTTTCCTTGGAATAGAATTCTTTGGATGCATTCTATTGCTCCTTTCCTTTTAATAGAATCCTTTGGAAAGATTCGATCCGACCTTTTTTTAGATTAGAATCATTTGAAAAGATTCCATCGGTCCTTTCCTTAGAAAAGAATTCTGTGAAAATATTCTACTCCTTTCCTTGGAATAGAGGGGGCGTCGTGGCTTTGTGGGTATCCCCACTGTGCTAGAAACCTGCGAGTTCTAGATAGAACAGGCTCTATTTCTTCCTATGTGTATTTTTCTCTTCTGTGTCATTAAGGTTTTCCTTGTGAGTGATGTTCATTTCTTGACATTGGCGCCATAAAATCCAACCCAATACTTAGAATAGAATCCTTTAGAAAGATCATTTTGTTCAAGGTCAAAATTGGTTGAAAGTCATGCAGGGAAAACTGCAGGTTGAAAGGTGGAATTATACGTGTGAACCCCTCAGAGGGTTAATTTTGAATAACTCCTTCACAACATCACTGCCCGATCCCGGTTTGAAGAAATTTCTATCCAATGTCCCAGTTTGAACTAAAAATAATATATAGGAATAGAAGCTTTCTCCATTCTATTATATTCCTTGTTATTTTCGAGATATTACATATTTTAAAAATTGATTGCAATTCTCATAGAAAGATAGAATTTTTGCTTCCACATACCGCTCTCAAGTTTCTCTTATAGAACAGTTTATTGGCGGCTCTAGGTTTTTCTTGGTTGCTTAACTATATCGATCGATAACAGTCTGGACCTAGTTACTACATCCAAGTTTAATTCCAGTTATAATTAAATCTAGAGATTCTTGCAATGTAAAACATGAAATGTCTTTTTCTTCGTTAGACTGTATTTGTGTTTTGATTTTCGGAGAAATTCTATGGTTTCAACACAAGTTTCGTCGCAATCTTGTTTTAAGAGGAAACATTTAGATGCTTCCAGATGTTAAAAATTTACAAATATGACCCTTTTTCAGTAAAATAGCACTAAAGTTCTTGCAAATACTACTAAGCAGAGCTCAATTTGAGCTTTGGTACAAGCATTTTTATTAAAGAAATCGACTGAAAATCAACCGCTTTTACCCCTCCACGAGATTACCGAGTAGTGTAGTATTGCTTCCCCCCACAACACACCTTAATGACTAAATAACCACATCTTTCTAAAGTAACTACGGATTGTTTCAACTTTTAGAAAGATTTTATTGGTGCTTTTCTTAGAATAGATCTTGTCAGTTTTGTTAAAGACGAGATACCGCGTCGAGGACAAGGGTTAAGGGAGTTTGAAAATTATATTTCTGGAGTTGAATGGTCGTACCGTTTCATGCGCTTGTGTGGCTTACAGACTGTTCTCGTTTCCACTCTAGGTACGATGATAGCTACCACCGACAAGAAGAAGCCCCCGCCGAGCAAAGTGGGCCTTCATCCATAATGTACACCGCATCTGGAGCCATTTATCAAAGTTACACATTCGTCACCCACGACCCCGTGACACCAGATATGACCCCTCCTTTGCCCCCAGACAAGAAAGTTCACCACCACCTGACTGTGCGCATGGACGGGACTTTGTACTGCGACGCCTGATCGCCAAAGTCAGGAAGACGACTTGCTACGAATCCTTAGCTGAATCAACGAAATGCACAAACGTGACTTGTAACTAAATGGTGGAAGAAATGGACGTCGGTGGAAGAGGTATAAAAAGTGCAAATCTAAATTACGTATGAAAGAAATCAATAAAACTACAATTGACAGAGTGTTTCGATTTAATATTCAGAGGCAACATTTGTAATTTCAGACTTTTAACAATCCAAGCTTAAATTGTCGTCGGATCCTTCTGGATGGATCCCTGACCGTCGCCAATAGCCCGTTGTGTTGCTCCAGTGCGACGTTATTTCAGCTACCTACCAAACTTGGAAAGGTCTTTCTATACTGTAGTCAACTCTGGCGAGTTGGCATTTGAGTCACTTGACTTTGAACGAGTTTATTCGTTAAATTTGGAGACATTAAAAGTGAGCAATGCGTTCTAACAATTGGCATCATCAGCGCAGATTCTGGCTCCGGACGATTGCGAAACAAGTAATCGCGATCGCCATACAAGATTCTGCATACGGCAGCATAGTTCCCTGACGAGTTTACTACCTTTCAAGAGATGGGCTTTCTCACCGGAGTCGCAGTATAGAGCCTTTTTTGTCGAATTCTATAAGACATTTTTAAAGTATGAGGATATCATCCTCGCGTCTCTTTATTTTACCTTCTACATCAACTGTGGTCGAGTCAACATTTTTATAATATCAATGTTGAAGAGACGTCTTATATCTTTCGATTTTTTTCGTGTCAGATAAACAGAAAATGCAATCCTTTTTTCTAATCTCAGAAATTCGCATCCGCTTCTGCAAGTAAAGTAGGTTTGATGTTTTGCTAATGGGGGCAAATAATTTCAGCATTGATGGTATGTGCAAGAAATCCGTTCCAAGGAATCCATTTAACCCTCTGAACGTCAAGATATTTTCGAGAAGTGCTTTTACCTACGCACACCTAATGACGGTTTCTTTCAACCTTTAGAAATAGTCCATTGGTCCTTTAGAGTAGAATCCTTTGGAAAGATTCCATTGGTACTTTCCTTAGAATAGTATCCGATGAAGATATTCTATTGGTCCCTTCCTTGAAATATAATCATTTGGAAAGATTCAATCGATCCTTTCCTTGGAATATAATTCTTTTAGAAAGATTCTATTGGTCCCTTTTTTAGAATAAAAACCTTTGGAAAGATTCCATTGCTTCTTTCCTTAGAATGGAATCCGTTGGAAAGATTCTATTAATCCTTTCCTTGGAATAGAATTCTTTTGGGAAGATTCTATTAGTCCTTTCTTTAGAATAGAATCGTCTGGAAACATTTGATTGGTCAAGAAGGTCAAATCTGGTTAGAAGTCATGCAGGTTGCAAGGTGGAATTATGCGTGTGAGCCCCTCAGAAGGTTAATGGAGGTGTCACTTAATTGAGGAGATGGCTGGTTGAAGTTTTTTTTACTGTTCTTGTGAATATATACAGTTTACTTTCATTACATCTATTCAGCTTATTACATTTAAAAAGGAATTTCTCGACTCGAAAGGCTGTTCTCGATTATCCTAAGTTTGAAATTCTGTTGCATGGTTAATTTTCTACGGGCTTTTCTGCTTTGCTTTTTTCCTCCATGGAACTTTGGTTTCCAACACAAGTACTAATTTATCCAAGAGACTTCATCGAAAATTTTTTTAAAATTTAGAGAAAGCGATAACGAACAATAAGGTTCGATCACACAACGCACAAGTGCTCAGTTCGTTATTCAAATACAAGAACCTTAATGGTTACGGCACGAATACGAATAGCTTTCGTAACCCCAATTTTTCTTGCAACTATAACAGGTTCTGTACTGTGTTTCCACCTGTTATTTCACATTACCCATTCCACGATGGCTCGCATAATTGTATTTTGATGAACGCAATTTCTTTATCGAATCTAGAAAATATCACAAACTTTGTATGCGCATAAGCGCTTCAAGCTGCTGAACAATCAAGTCCATTCTGGTTATCGATGAAAAATTCGTTACTTGTAGTTGCCAACTTGCTTTAGAGCGAACTTAGGTGACAACTTTACAACACATTTTACGTTTTAGATACATAATTTACTTAATCACTCTATAGCAAATAATTAAATCCTTTTTTTTAATGTGAAACGAACTCTACAAAAAAGATCCATTACCGTCAAATGACTAACTGCTAAACGTTATGTTTAGTGTCCTCTTATAGCGAGAAGAAAATATCTAATTTTTATTCGAGAACTAAACTTTAAGAAATATTTTAAACGGTTATTTATTTTGCGAAATATGAGATTAAGTTATCAAACAGATCGACGGATTTTAAAGAGATCTTGCTTGAAAACTGAAGAAATGAAAACTTGGACGGTGTGGCATTTGCACCATTAGGCAATACACATGTACAAAGACATTTCTGTATTCTGAATGCGTCTTTAATAAATGCTAAAATAAAGTGAATGTGTATCTTCTATTTTTTTTCGAATGCTGAAAACCTACAACTATTATGTTCAAAATGACGGGTGTTCTCGATCCTTCCCTGTGGGATTCATCCCGACTGTCGACATAATTCAACTACTTACCTACCCACAAAGCGGTGAGGAATTTTGTTTTGATAACAGGGATTTTTAGAGTAAACAAACCATCGGAAGAGGATTTTACTTCCGATTACCCAAAACGGAATATGCACAATTAACATGTTCTACCACAATGCGCTAACGCCATTTACATTTAAACAGGTAGGTAGTTAATTAACGTCACACTGGAGCGACACAATGGACTATTGGTGACGGTCCGAGATCAATCTCAAAGGGAAAATCCGAGGACAGTACCACGCAATTTTGAACCACGGTCAGATGATATTTTAGCTAAACATAAAAAGGCTCTCATACAGAAGAAGCATGTTCTACCAGAAAAATACTAGCGCCATGCACATTTAGCTTTTGGTGAAAGGTCTGTCATATGGTACTTAGGGATGGGAAATACTGTTCTTTTAGGTGAGTAGTTCTTTGTCCCTGTTCTTTTTAAAAAGAACTGTTCTTCAGTCTGCTCACTACTGTTCTCACACTCAACTTAAAACAAACTAGCCTTGTTCCTATAGCAACCGCTACCTTTGTGGCGGGAATTTTTCGTGGAAGCAATGAAATAAATTAATCAGAAGGGATTGAGAATATTTTTTAAACATCAAATGTGAACACTATAAATTAAATTTTGATGTACAAATTTGTATGAAATAAATATTCACATCTTCGTACAAAATTCTAATTACTCTTACTTTACTTATTCCTTTTTTAAAATCGATGCAACTACTTATTAATGTAACAATTAATAAACAATAATTGTTTTACTTTCTCAACAGACAGCCTAGATCTTCCATTTAGAATATGCCCCGATTTAGAAAATATATTTCACAAGGAACTGGGGGCAACGGTGACCCGATTGGAAGAGCAAACGGAGGGTTGCGAGTTTGAATCCGGCAAAGCATCGTCGTGTACAAAGGGGCTAGTGCAAATTAAATCTGTCGTGGCCTCAAATGTCCTCAAGTTCGTTTGGTGTGGAAGTTTGGAGAGTGCGGTGCCAGCTCAGGTGTTGCCTCGCGTCATCTGACCGTGGTTCAAAATTACGTGGTATTGTACTCGGATCTTTGCCTTTAGGATTGTTCCCGGACCGTCACCAATAGCCCGTTGTGTTGATCCTGTGTGACGTTATTTAAAATACTTACCACCTTCACAAGGAACTGAGGTAACCGTGGCAGGAAAGTGTTTTCGAAATGATCTTTTCAGATTCGGATACTTGTATTCATTTTCATTCCACCACTTCAATGGATCCTCATTTCTTGGCAGTAACTCCTCATCCATGTACCTTTGTACCTCAATGATCGCTTTTGAATCGCTCGATCCGGAAGGTTTAAATTTCGAAGTTTTAAATCAAATATACCCCAAATAGACCTATTAGTATTCTCCATTGCCATTTTTAGTAGAATCTTAACTTCTTTCTGGAACTTCAGATTAAGGGCCAGATTCAACTGCAACATTTCTCGATCATTTCGTCTTGAAACTCTATGGGGCGGGGCTTAACGCCGATGTTTCGATGCAACTGAATATTTTTTCACAAATAATGTGTTAGAAAAACATTGCTCGGTGAAGAGTGTTGCTGTTTTCTAAATTTCCTAGGCGATCTTTTCATTATTTTAAAATTATAGAAATTAACTCTTTCATATTATTATCATAGTACTTCACTTTTTTTCAACATTTCCTCGTACACACATTTTGCAGTCCCTTGAACAAAATTATTATTGAGGAGAAAGAAACATACTTTTCCCCACTTAGAATTTTTTGTTATATTTTCCATGCGTTCTAAGACCTCCACCTTCTATTCACAACTATCCCACTCTGATGTTGTAAGGTAAGGTAAACTGCTGGTCAGTTCCGTATTTAAGAGGGCCATAGATGTTTTGACAGCTGTTTGCAGCTCTTTTACCATGCAGAAGATCCAGCGTGAAGGAAGATTCAATAAGTTTTTGTAACTACACTGTGCTTCTTTTGATTTTTGACTTGCAATTGAGTTTTGTCTAAAAGATACACCAATAATTTTTTCCCCGGCTGGAAACATTTGTTTCCAGCCGGGGAAACAAATGTTTCATTTATTCAGCCTAAACATTTCATTTATTTCAGCCTAAATGTTTCCATCATAAAATCTCTTTAATCGCCTTTTTAATATTAAGGGCCTTGTCCGATACGGTAAAAATAATCTTTTTTCAATTTTCCAATCGGAAATTAACCGTTGTAAATAAGAAGCAAAATTTTCGCTGGTATGACGCGTTGTCATGCAATCACATTGCAATAACACAGAACAAGTTTTAAACTGCTCAGCAACAAAATGAGCAGTGACTGCTATAAAGCTATTATTGTTTAACGACGTTCAGGAATCAGTTGTTAAAGTAATATAGGTTGCTTCTTTTTTATCAAATCTGAAACATCGTTCTTAACCTTTTCATACATTGCTGGAATAGGGAGGCAGGACTATAAATCCTGATAGGAGATTTATTTCAGGAAAATTCACTACATATTTATTTCTATTTACAGCATTTTTAAATAAGCAGACATCACAATTCCTTGAACACAAAATAGAGCCGGAAAAATATCTTTACGAACAATCTTATTAAGAATTCTTTTAGAACACGAACGCGATTTCTGATTCGCAATGGGAGTTGAGTTGCATACCCGCTGCATCGTTTTCCGATCAGGCAAAACATATTAAGAATTGGCAAAAGATCGAAAACCAATAACCTCGACCACAGGGACAATAGAAAACGGTTGTAAATCGTGAGTGAACTTCATTAATTCATCGTCAATCGATTGCTTAGTCTTTTTTTTCATAAACTGCACAATATTGGAGTGTGCTATAGATTGAATTGTAATATTGTCAGTAAACATAAAATCAACGCCACTTACCGACTGTTTCTTTACTGGTTGAGGGGACACGCTTTCAGTGTTGGTTTCCGTAAATTTCCTCTTTTCAACAGTTTTATGGTGGGATACATGCTTTTGAGATGTCTTTTATGATTTAAAGCAGATCATTTTCTTACATATAGAGCATGACGCCCGATCCAAATCTCCACCAACAACGAGTAGAGGCAACACCGACTAGAGAGAAAGCTAGACAACAAAATCTGATCAACAATATTTTTAAAAATTGTAATAATTTGTTTAAAACTAAAAAGTCATCGCCATGTCATTGCCTAACAATTATAAAATTTCACAATTACGCTTGTCCTCTCACAAATTCATCAAACGTCGGGGCTTTGGTTTAGTCTAGAATAGATTGAGACACTTCAGCGAGAGCAATTCGAGAACACTTGAACAGAGAGCAGGGTGGGAACATTATTAGGTAGTTCATTAACAGAGAGCGGATGTGTATAGCGAGGAACAAATCAAGAACAGGAAACAGGGTGAGTCAAAAACTGTAGGATCAACAGCTGTGTTTCGAATTTTGAACAATTTAACTAAAGGCGTATGGTGAAAGTTATAGCAAAGGAAAATTTGAGAAAAGAGAAACTACTTTCTTTACAAAATTCTAATTTTATTCCGTGATATTAAATTCGAAGTAGAAAAAAATGCAATGTTTCTTTCTACAAAAAGAGGGGAGAACAGGTTTCTGTGAAAATTGAGAACATGTTGTTTCCGTTCTTTTTTAAGTGTTTCTGTGGGTATACAGTGGAAAGAGAGCAGATTGTTCTTTATTCCCCATGCCTAGTGGTACTTTTTTAAAACCAGTTTTGAACTCTAAACATTAAGAAATATTGTGTGAAACAACACTATTAAAATGATGCAGTTAATCACTATTTGTTGAATGTATGGTATGAGAGGCATTTTCGGATAAGCTAAAAAGGTGGTGGTAGTGTTTCTGTGGGCATACAGTGGATAAAAAAAAAGTTTCGAACGGAAACGAAAACGGCGTACAAATTATTAATTTCTAAAGAAATCTCACCAAAGATTCAGAAACTGCACAAGAAACTTATTTCATACTAGAGAATGTGTTCGCAACAAAAGTCCCTTAATTTTCGCAAATAAAAAGTAATTAATTAAAACTTTGAGAAAAACATACAAAATGAAAGACAAAACATGTTTCCGTGCCCACTATGAAAATTGATTAGAACGTACAGTCCAACGGTCCCGCATTCAATTATCATAACTATCGAATGAAAAAGAACTTCAGAATTTGTGTAAGTAAGTAAACATTTCAAACGATTTTTATACCAGTGGGTCGCCTAAAATGGGAATTCCGAAAGCTATTCGCGTGTTGATGATAAAGTTGAGAAATAACGGTTTATCAATGAGGAAAATATTGGCAAAATTGCAAACAAATTTAAACATACGGTAAAATCACAAACTAATTTAAACATACGGTAAAATCACTGAAAGATATAATTAGGTAGAAACTGGAAACTAGAAACCGATCCGGAAGACCTCAGAAATTGAGCCATATACACCAGGAATATTCTGTGAAAAGTTCGTGATAATACACGAATTAGGCACCACCACTCTTGCATCCTTTATAAAAACTTATTACAATCTTAAAATATAACCTCAGACTGTAAGGAAAATAATTAAAAAAAAGGTGGCTACAATGGGCATGTTCCACGTAAGAAGCTACTCATTAGCAAACTTAACAGAAGAAAGCGTCTTGAGTTTGCAAGAAAGCATGTAAGCCCTTGATTTTCTGGGATTCTGTACTTTTCAGGGATGAATCGAAATTTTGTCTCTTCAGATGGAAGAGTTGTGGCATGAAGAAAACCTAAACATCAAATGCAAACAAAAAATTTATGTAGAACTGAAAACACGGCAGAGGAAATGTACAGATATGGAGTTGCATGAGTTCTTCTGGTGTGTATAATTTATGTTTTGTTGAAGGTAACATGGATAGCTATGTGTACCTAGATATTTTGAAACAAAATGGCCTTGTTAGTGCTACGAAACTGTCTCTTGGAAGACCATTTATCTTCCAACAGAGCAACGATTCAAAACACACTGCAACGTTCTGTAAAGAATGATGCCTTTACCATAGGTCGCAGCAACTTCACATACCACCACCCTCCTGTCCCCATGGAAGAAATCGGTCGTGAACTAAAAAATTATTATAACAGCAGCAAAGATAACCTGAAAAGTAAAATTCTGGATGTCAAGACACAAAATTACTCCTGAAATAACAAAAAAACTTCCGGGAGTCATGCCTAAACTTCCGAGAGAGGTCATTAAAGAAAAACCAGGTTCAACTTACCATTAAAGGATGAAACATGGGGAGGAATAACATTTAATGAAAGATTTTTCACTTTACGGAGACTTTTTTGTGTGAATTATGCATTAAATTATGTTATTTTTTGTTTAAATGCAATAGAAACTTTCTATGTGATTATGCTCATCTGTCTTTCCATTTCTATTTCTTCAATTTTTATATTCTTTAAGGTAGGTAGGTATTTTAATTAACGTCACACTAGAGCAACACATCGGGCTATTGGTGACGGTCCGGGATCAATCCCAAAGGGAAAATCCGAGGACAATACCACGTAATTTTGAACCACGGTCAGATGACGAGGTCACACCTGAGTTGACACCTCACTCTCCAAACTTCCACACCACGCCAACGTGAGAACATTTGAGGCCATGACAGATTTAGCGTGCACCAGCCTCCTTTGTACACGACGGTGTTTGGCTGGATTTAAACTCTAGACCCTCCGGTTGCTAGTCCGTTCCTCTTCCTGTACCGGGCCACCGCGGCCTTTTATCGAATATAAATGTTAAATTTTAATTTTGTCTAATATCCATTTCGGGGCCGTGGTAGCCCAGTTGGAAGAGTAACGGATTAGCAACCGGAAGGTTAAGAGTTTGAATCCAACCAGACCGTTGTGTACAAAGGGGGCTGTTGCTCGTTAAATCTGTCGTGGCCTTAAATGTCCTCACGTTGGCGTGTGTGAAAGTTTGGAGAGTGGGGTGTCAGCTCAGGTGTGACCTCGTCAACTGACCGTGGTTCAAAATTGAGTGGTGTTTTCCTCGAATCTTTCCCTTCGTGTTTAATTCCGGACCGTTGCCAATGGACTTTTGGGTTGCTCCAGTGTGGCGTTATTTGAAATAGCTACCTACCAATATCTTTTTCGCTGTGATTGATTGATTGCCGGGTTTTATGGCGCAAGGTCGTTTCGCAGTGGGAATTAAGCAGTAACGAAACATCTCAACTAGAATGGGTAGATAGGCGCGAATTGTATTCTTGTCGGAAGAAAGCTGATGCGACATTTCGTGATTGTGTTTTGAGGTATATTGTTTTCTGTTTAGTGTTTCTCATTTTCATTTGGATACGAATATCAGAACGGAATTTGCTTCTAGTGTTCATAAACTTCTGTGATCTTTGTGTTCTTGAACCTTTACATTTTGAGACATGAGTTCCAAGAAGAGTATGAGGAGCAGTTCTGGAAGCCGTTATTTTCACAGTTCCAGACCAAGAAATCAAAGGTCCGCGGACGGTTACGAAAAGCATGAATATTCCTCTTCCACACAACCGTACGATCTAAGATCTAAAGTGAAAACAAAAAAATCACTTGGCGACCTGTTTGGCGATATCGATTACCGATCATCTGATTCGAATCACAATTCAAGTTGGGCCGATCGCTGCGAAGCCTACGAGTCGGGGAATGGTTCCCTGATCACCCATGACGAACTTTCAATGAGTTCACCCATGAAGGGGCTCAGTGTGACAAGCCCATCTGAGAAGAAAGGAGCAGATTCTTCCGAAGTAAGTCCTCGTCGAAATTCCAACCGAAAACGCGAACGAAATTCCGACCAAGTTGTGAATCTCGAGAATTTGCCTTTGAGTCCAAGCTTGGAAGGCGCGAAGCGTAGGTTGGGCTGGAGCCGAAATAAGAATTTTCCTGACGATGCTAGCACCACTTCTTCCAGCATGTACAGCACAGATACTGAAGAAGGCGACAGATCTGTAAAACAATACGAAACTGATCCAGCTGTGCTCATCCGTCGCCAAAAGCAAATAGATTATGGCAAAAACACGAAAGGATACAAATTGTATGTTGAGTCTGTACCAAAACACGAGCGGGAGCCACACCAGATTTTCACTCCGAAGAAGCACATCAAGTACAGCCGAAGATCATGGGACACTCAGATTAAAATATGGAGAAAGAGGCTTCATGAATGGGATCCCAAATCAGAGGATGAAGAATCAGATGATGCTGAAGTCGACCTTCCCGATATGGCTGGATTAACTTAACTCTTGGGAAAACGTAACGGTTAACATGTTAATCATTTTGTCAATAGTTTTTAGTATTTTATATTATTGACTTGTACCATGGACCTTTGATTTTCAATTGTTTAGTTGAGTATTTAGATCTTTTAGTGGATTTAAGTCCGTAGATCAGTGATGCTCATTGCTCTTCTGTTTTCACTGAAAACAAAATTAGAAATCAAAGAAAATGGAACTGGCAAATAGAACTGCAGAGGAAGGAATTCGATGATTGAGATCCAAGATACTTAGATACATCCCTGTGTTAATCTTTCTGATGACTGGAATGACTTAACTATTGTGTGAACGTAACGTATATTATTATATCGATAATAATTTTATCCATCTTGACTTGCAACCATAGTAAATTATGTTAAATATTATTAAAAATATGGTAAATTGCATATTATAAATTTTTAAGTGGATCAAAATCCATATATGGTTGGGGTTTTTTTGTAGATAAGAGCATAGAAATTGTTTGAATTGTATAAAAAACTTATAGTTGGGTATAAAATGATGCTTTAAATATTTCGGTGCTTTTGCTGTGTTTTTTCAAATTAAGCATTCTGAAATATACTACATTTCAAAACAGCCTCTGGATTTATTTTATTTTCTGTATTCACAAATTCACTATGGTTGCATGATATTCACTTATGTTGTATATATTTCCATAACATATTCTTAATGCAAGTATATATACACATATATATATTTTTTATTTTGGTAGTTTGAAAGTATGAGCTTATAAGTGATGGAAATCTCTTGTTCATATCTTCAAAATTTAATTTTGTACTTTCGAATTTAACTAATTCTTTTTTATGTCAATTTAAAGATAGTATTGGATTAATGGTAACCAAGTGTTGGAATTTATCAAGTGTATTGAACTCTTAGTCCATATTCTTTTTATGTAGTTGGATATGTAGCAGTGCATTAGAAAAATATTTTCTATTTTTGTAAGTGTTATTTTATAAGCTAGTCTAATTACATTGACATGTATTTTGGGTAGCTGTATGTAGTGCCTCACCTGGTGGGAACAGCCCTTGGTGCACTTTTTGTCGCCAAGGAAAGAAATCTTACAAAAAAATATAGGATAGGTTACCTTCACCTGCCATAACTCTCTACTAAAAGTGTGCCAAGGGCAGTTGCTACCGGACGAGGCGCTGAATAAGCTGTACCGTTTTTGTTTCCCTTGCCCATATGAGATTCTTTTTTTTATTTATTTTGAAGTAGGATAATTGGAATACTGCATGTCCAATGTATTCATACATATTTTGTACTGAAATTTCAAATTTTGTTAAATTTATCTAGCAATTATTTTTTCACGAATCAAAAGTATTGAATGTTGTATTACTTTGCTGAAGGATTTCTAATTTTTAAAATGTATCTTGAAGGAATTGAGTTCTCATTTCTTAATTCCATTTTGCTCATGACTGAGAGTTAAAATATGAAGATGTAAGAATCAAATGACTTGTATAGTCTCAAGAAAACCTTAATTTCTTTTTAAAAGAAACATGGTTTTTCACTTTTTGAGTAGAAAATTGGTGATATTTTAAATTAAGTTAATACCTATTCTATATTTTGAAATTAATTTTATAATTATTTTTAGCTATTCGTTGATTCAAACAAGAAAAATAAATGCTTTGTCCTGTTATAAATAACCTCGCCATTAAACATCTTAGATGCTTTTACTTTAAATGTAATATAGGTACTCATTTAATGACCTTCCAGTTTGATTACCCCTCAGAATTACAACCAGCATGAAGAATCTTCTTTCAGCCAGTAAAACTGCATCTAGATACAATGTAATTCGACATGCAATTTGGTTCATCAGCAAGATGCAGGTGGCGATGTACTCGACAAATCAAATGTTGGACGGTTCTCATGGCATGTGCAGTTAGTGATCAGCATTCTTTGTTTATCCTACTGCTGTCATTTCCTGTTGTGATTGCTCAGGTATGCAAAGTTCTGGATTCTAATTAAAGAAAAGTCCCCCAAACCAAACTAGTTATTGCCACAGGATAAACTTTTTCTTTATTCAGAATAAAAATGATTGAATTTCGCACTTATTTGCGTAATGACGTGCAGGAATGGAACTCTGTTGTTTAGTAAGGAATGCCTGTATACTTTTTAAGTTTGAATGTCACAATTCAAACCAAGATATTTTTCTAAACAGAAGTCATTTCTTCCAGTCGTAAGGTGGTACATTGTGGTTTTCTTCTAATTATTTATTTTTGTTATTGTCATTGTCGTGATAAATTGTTCTCAATTTTATATATATCAATAAAGCTCTTATTAAAATATTTTTATTTGTTGTATTTTACTTTTCTCTAGCCAGCAGTTGTCTGTTTTGACATGGTATACTAAAAAAATTCTCATTGAAAAATTTGAATGAAATTATACTTAGGAATTTTTTCCAAAGACAAATTTAGCTTGAATACTGTAAACAAGTAGTTCAAAATTTGCAAAAGGTATTTTTCTGTAAATGTTACTTAAAATCTGAATTAATTACTTCTTTTTCTGATATAATAGAAGTATAACTGGTTCTATGGCTATTCCTTGATTTATCTTTCAAAAGATAAATCAAAGAATTTAATAAAAATGAAGGTTGAAACTAATTTATGGACTTTTGTTTACAAGATTCAAAAACTTGGGAATTGATTAAAATTGGGATGAAGAAAGATGTCTGCTCTAAGTACATAGGCAATCAAGAGTGTTTTCATTATTAATTTGTGTTTGTAGAAATAAAAACTACTAAAGATCTAATATCCCACCCTGGAGAATTAGACTCATTCTACCAAGCTTAATTCATTAGAAAAATTACATATTTGAGAGCGTAAGTTGTCCATTTATTATGTCAGTAATTAAATTTTGTTGAATGCATGCTCATTTAACTGAGGAAGTTGCACGTTTTAGAACCTGTGGCTGATGCTGTTGTCCAAAACAAAACTTGTGTTGAAAATGAAGATAAAGTATAATTAGAGTAATTTTGGTAAAAGGTAGTAATTAGAATGTATTAATTTCATGTTCACAACATTAGTTTTTATTGTAATTCATTATTGACTTCACAACTAGTAAAGATGGGCGCCAAACTGTTTTACAATAAGTCAACAGTTCAGTAACTTTACGAAAACAATTAACTGCTAAAATTAACATTTAATAACAAACTAATAATGAATAAATTTAAGTTACTGTTAGAAATATTTAATGTATCATGCTTTAATTTTGTATTTACAGCTGATTTAGTACAAAACCAAAACACCCAGTTCATAAAATAGTAACAGCAAAAAGATTAAAAATCTCATATCAAATCTGTCCATGGGAAGAAAATTATTGTAGCTGTTGTGCTATAATTAAATGAGTATTAGGTACATCCTTGGAATCTTGTTTAGTCAAGAGTAATTTATGGTCATACATAAATCTCTCATCTGTGAAAGAAATAATTGGAACAATTACTGCATGAAGAGAATGTCAATAAAACAAGACAGGTAGATTTATCGTGATTTTCCAAAATGCTGCAGCAATTGATTTCATCCTGAAAGCAGTGCTGCTACAAGCGACTTTTGTTACTAGTTTTTCAAACTTGGTAACAAGGGGTATCTTTTTAGGTAAAATTGTCTCAAGAGCTCCTATTTCAGAAACTTGAGACTTGAAAATGCACCAAAGGTCAATGAATATTTACTTCCTTTTTAAACTAATAGCAGATGGAAAAATATTCTGATTTTTCTTAAGGAAGAAAATTTCAGTTTTGATGCCAAAAGAAAGAAAAATATTGAATCATGAAATCCTTATTAAGAAAATATTTAATTTTAAAACTTAAACTTGGTGAAATCTTCAACATGTTTCATACTTAATTAGCACATTTTGTGTTTTAGCCAATTCATTTTGTATCTGAGCTACTAAAATAGGGTTAAGAGGAGACTTGCTACACTATTTAAAAAAATGCTATTTCACGAATGCTTTGACCTATGGCAGCTCTGTGATAGGAATATTTTTATTGGAAAGTATGATACTCTAGGGGGGTTGCTTGAATTGTGTAGTTTTTCTTAAGTGCACTTTTTAACTGGTTATCTAGAATGATTAAAAAACCAATTCATTGAGACATTAAAATACTTAGTCATAACCTATTGGCTGCTAAATCAAAGCGTGTAACAATTGTGCAGTGTTTAAACACAGCATCAATTCTTTCCCTAAAACGAATTTCGTGGAACATGCGTTATTCTGAATCCCAAAAATAAACCATTTTTGCATAACTTATTTTCCTCAAAAATCATTTGAAAAGACAATAAACAAGAATTTGTTTTCAATTCAAAATTTATTTACTCTTCCACTGGTCCAGTTACTTAAAACAAATATAATCTCTTCTGTACATTCGTATAGAAATATCTTTGAGTCTTCATTAGTCTTAAATTCACAATAAGTTATAAATTTCATCATTGTGAGAATAAAGCTAAAGCTGATTAAATAATGTGACTAGTAATTGTTAAAAATAAACCTATGAACTAGGAATGACCTCCCACAAACTACTCATAGTAAAACCATCTTTGATTTTTTCAACTGCAAGTCCTAGTTCTTCGCAGTATACAGGTTCTCGATCTCGGACATGATTTTCATCCGCAAAGTAGGCAGCAAAGGTGTCACATTCTTTCGAATTAATTATTTCTACATCCTCGTCAACTTGTGGACATTGAGGAAGCTCATCATCTACTGGTACTTTTTCCTCTATAAAATAATCCACTCCCAGTATTGGATTAGTGCTATGCACTTGGTACAGGTTTGATATCTCTTTGAATACTTCTTGCAGGCGTTCAAGAGGATCTATTTTGAAACCTAAGACGTATCCACCACTGCATTCTGAGCTTTCCACAACAAGAGCCATGCCAAATTTAGATTCTCTCACTTTTAGAGAGACAATTTGAATATAAGGTATGCTTATATTAAACAATTCATTCATGTTTGCATGCCACACTAAACGTATATTTGTGATGAAAAATGTTCCGAGATTTCCCTGATCACTCGATAAATTCCAGACACCATTCACTTTACTGTATATTTGTTCAAGAGGCAGCACTTTTAATTGTTTACTCAGAACAACACTACCTCTCAGTTTTAACTCTCGGTACCACTTGCTTGAGTTATAAGCTTTGTACACACTTATTACGGAGGTCATTAATCTAGTAGTACCTGGAATCAAATTCGTGAAAATGAACTCGAAACGTGTGCTATGAACTTTAGTGAGGATGTATAAAGCTTCAGTCATTCCTCTCAGTTTTGAATTTACAGTGCGTGTTGACATGTTAGTTACACAATTGTAACCAACTGACAAACTTACACGTGGTTTGACATACGATTGCCAAATCAATCGAAGATTAGTGATGAACAGTTTACCAGCATCGCCACTGTTTCCTTTTGTATCTTCAACTGAATCTAATTTATCTATCAGTTTTTCTCCACAGTGGAATTGCATTTCCGTGGGTGAGAGATCAAATTTGATATCTCTATCTTGCCATAAAGGCTCACCTTTATTCACAGCCATGATAGCCTTAATCTTTAAAGAAATGATCTTCAGTTAGATCTTGGTATGTTTTGTTGATTGTATCTATTCGGGCAAAACTCCATGACAACCGTGTACAATGTAAACAAAGTTGTCAATATATGAAGTTGAGTAAATTTCGTCCTGTTTTCACGCTAATTCTTAGTCACATTAAAAACCACAGCCCTTGAACATTTCTCGGCTTTATTCGACTTAAAGTATTTAAAAATAATTACATTATTTCGTGTTTCATAATTTTTTCTTTTGACCTACAATTAAATCACCATTGCGAAAGTAGTTAAAATTTATACATCTCAACTCGTGATACCTTTTCTGTCATAAACATTTAAGACGTGTTATATTTATATATATAGTGGTGGTGTCATTCTCTTCAAACAGAAACTAATTCTTTAATTTTGGTAAAACAGTAAATTTAAATGGCTGAAACAAAAACCGATCCAATTGATAGCAATTTACCGACTGCTGAAGGAGATGTTCCTCCTACGACTTCTGGAAATGAGGTTTGTTTTAAACGTTTAATCTTATCGGGGAACTGTTGATATTTGCCCGGTGTAAATATTCAGTTTATACTAGAGATTATAAATACACTTGTTAATCAGCATATATGTTGGAAAAAGATTGAATAAATCTATTCATTTGGTTGATTTTTTTATTCTGTTATGTGTTTCTGAATTATTTGGGGGCGTGCGAGTTATTGACCAATATGAAGAGCCCGTTCAATTACGTCGAAATAATACATCATGAGTTATATTTTTAAAGCGGTACGCTGCTTTTGCAGGGAAGTTGAATTTCAATGTTCCATTCAAATGATCGTCAATTAATAGCATCCTGGTGATTTGATAAATTCTGGGAGAACGTTTTAAGGCCAGCTTTATGTTTATACCAGAAAGTATGTTTTTATCAAGGGCATTGTCTCGAGCTAGCTTTTTCAAAGCAAAAAGGGCCCAAAATATCCACTTCCTTCTGCATTTCCTTGTTTTAATAACTAAACTTGCAATTTTAAGTTATTGATTCTGAGGTACACATTTGACTGAAGGATTCCAAGACTTTTGGATAACTTTACTACACACCATAGTCTATGAGCTCAAACAAAAGTGTCTCATCTCAAGATTGTTCCGCTATGAAACATGAAATTTAGATCCAAGGTACCTAAATGATCTGTTCTCTTCTGTTTACCTCCCTTGTTTTATGTTTGGTGCAGCTTGGCCAAATATGGCTCTTGTGCCGTAAACCAAAACCCAACCAACCTGATACGAAGAAAACTTTACACACTATCATAAGAAATTTAGATTAGATTTTATTGACCAAAACATGTAATTTCCTATATTTGGCATCATGCACTGATCGGAAACATCGCAATAGAATCCAGTCTGCTCATTAATGAAAGTTTCTTAGCATTCATGGTAACTCGGTTGGTAGAGTAACTGATTAGCAACCAGAGGGTTGTGAGTTCGAAACTCGATTCAATTATAGGTTGTTGTGTACGTGTGGGTTGGTGCACATTGAATCGGTTATGGCCTCTAATGCCCTCATATGTGTGGAAGTTTGGAGAGTGGGGTGCCATCACAATAGCCTGTTGTGTTGCTCCAGTGCGACATTAATTCAACTACCTACCTTTGTTAGAATGCAATTCAATTGAAAAATCAATTCAAGTTTAGTGTTGATAAGAATTGTTAAAAGCTACTTTTACCCATTTTTTAACTAAGACTGGCAACCTGCAAGTTGTAAGTTGTGCAGGTTCAATTCCTGGGTCTATTTCTCTCATCTGTCTCAGAAAATTTTCCGTGTGTGTCTATTTACTTATTTAGCATAGCTTGGGCAAATATGGCCCTTATGTCTTAAAAACCCAACCAAATTTGAATAAACATGAATACATAAATGATTTGTGATGGTCCTTAAAAAACTTATCAGGAATCTAGGTACTGTCCATGTATATATAATTCTGACATATCAGGGTTTTCGAAAGGTTGAATATTAAAGTCAAGGAAATTAGCGGAAAGTAAGTAGAATGAGTTAGGGAAAAATGGTATATGATACCTATTAAGAAATATTTGTAGTTAATTTACATCTAGAATGCAAAGCACATAACGAATTCTCATGTGCCTTGCATAAAAAATTCTAATGTCAAATGTGACATACAACATCATTTGACGACTCTGCATGCTGGTTTACAGCAGTGCTTTTCAATCTCATGGCACATGTAAACAGACAGACTGGCTCGGTTGATCAGTCTGGGAAAATGTAGCCACCTACCAGCCTTATGTAAGGAAAACTGAATCGTTAGAAGTAAACAGCAATGTTAATTTGATGCCTTATAGATTTTAAATATAAATAATTTTAGCACCATTAATTCAAGGAGATAATACCTTTTAGATTGTCTCCTTGTAAAAAGGGTTTTCATTTGTTAAAGTCGAACATATTGACTCAATATTAGCAAAGGACATCACAAAGCGGATCCAAGTTATATTTTAAGAGACTAGATAGATTTATGAAAAGAATTATTTCTATGAAACTGCCATGGTCTCTACTTTTGATCTTAAAAAGGTGTGTCAAACATCTACACCTTTTACAAATAGGGTTTGCCCTAATTGGTAAGGATTTCTCACGTCTCTATCATCTCTTAGAGGCCTCTAGACGTCTAGCAACGTTTGATCAGCCTTCCTTTGAAGTAGAACAAAACTAATGTCACAGTGGTGTTATGATGTTCAGAGTTGATTTTATGATTGATGTGTTACAATTTACCGTCTTTCGAATTGAAAAAAGGCATTTGAGTTACTAAATTATTTTTCTATTGAAAGCCCTACCAGATTCTCTGGAATTTCCTGTTGGGCCAATCCATCACTATGTAACTAATAACTCAAATTCTGCGCCATACCAAAAATATATTTTTCGCCTATCAAAAAATAGGAGTAATTTTGATTGGTTTACAAAAAGAAAAGTAATTGCATCCTTTTTGCTCCAAAGTGGCATTTAAAAATAGTTTTTAAACAATTTATTCATGATACTTTGTATTAAAAACTGCTCAAAATTTTGTTCAGTTAGTAATATAATATAGTAAAGTTTATACCTCAAAATATTTCATTTCTAAATATGTGAATTTTCGAATTTTAATAAGCATTTTAATATTTTAGGTTGATAGCTCATCATTGGAAACTTTGCAAAATCTAGCTGAAGCAAGTCTGGATAGCTTGGAGGAATCAATGTTAGAATTATTTTTGTTAATTGATTGTGCAATAATTACTACTAGCATTTAATGTTCTGTTGAATGTTTTGAAGAGTGAATATACTATTGCAGGTTTTATTGCATGCAATAGTCATACAATTAAACAATTATTGCATGGATTTTTACATTGATTGCTTGTATGATGCCCATTAAAATTAATGAACGGTTGAAATATTGCAATGAGGCTCTTGAAATTACTGATGACAAAATATTTTCTTTAATTTTTAAAGTCATGGAACTCAGAATTAAACTAAACTATTATCTTAGAATAAAGAAATATGAAATCCTCTGGTTATATATATGCCATTGGTAATGAGTGTCTATACTATGAGCACACTCATGGAGGGTTCTCCAGACCTTAAGAGCCCTTCAATACACACAAACCTTAAAAGCTAAAATATCCACATTTAACTAATTATTCTGTTCAAAAAATTGTATAAGGAAGGTGTTGGACATTTTCTCAGTCATTTCCTCTCATCTCCTTTTGGTGTGTACGGGCTTCACGAACCCGAGTGAGTGATCTTTTCTTTTTCCATGGGGCTTAATGAGTAGTAAACACAGGGATAACACTCCCAGGATACCCAAGTGATCTTTTCTTCACTCATTCCACTATATTTTCAGTTCCTCATTTTTTCCTTTCACAAAATTTTTTACTTGATGTTTTGCTTGGCCAAATATGGCCCTTGTGCCATAAAACCCCAAACAACCAACCTTGCTGCAATCAATAAATATTTATCTACTAGCAGACCTGCATTTTGCAAAGTTTCTTAATTTTTTATATCTATTGATAGCAGTGTCATTGCTCACATTATAATCTACTTAAATCTGTTTGTTATAAGCATCGATAAGCACATTACCTCCAAATGGAATAAAATTAATCAAAAATATGAAACTGAATTTCATATTCTTACTGGCGTTGGTACTTTTCAATACAGTGCATGGCAAAAAGTACACAGTTCAGTCATGTTACCACAATTAATTTCTGAATGTACACTTCAGCTTCATTCCATTCACTTGTTAAAGACAATCTTGTGAGTTTGACAACGAAACCTATTTTCATGTTTGCCCACGTTTACTTTTTTGCTCAGATTTCTCATTGCCTTATGCCATCAGACTGCTAAAAAATTTCATTCAAATTCTGAGTTCCTCCATAGTAGTTTTGGCCATATTATGCACCTCCATAGCTCAAATCAAGCATATTTAAAAGAGACAAAATTTCTCAACGAATCCCATGGCAGTTGGTCTTATATTTGTACCTGTTTCGTCAACATACAAAAAATGTTTATCTCTGTTCCACGTATGTTTGTGAAATATGCATATAGATTATTCTTAACCCATTTTCAAAAATGTCCCATAATTTACATTCAGATGTTGATAAAGTACACACTGAAAATAAATTAAAGTAAGATAGACACTGAAAGTACATTATATTCTTTTTAATGTAGACCACCTTTTATCAATACAGCTTGGAATAGTCCCTCTCTATAACTAGTCTGTAGTAACATGCTCTAAAACTGATCTATACATGAAAGAAATTTAAAATCCATGAAACCCATACATATTCATCTAACTTGATGATCTAATCATCTCAAATTACAACCCCTCATAAAATACAGAGCTTGCAAATAACAATGGAACTATCTCTAAATGGATGTTCTGTGTGCATACCTGGTCTACACACAGAAGATCTAAATCTGACCGATCAGTTTAATTGCAGATTAATGAAACAAATATTAATAAATCAATCTAATTAAATTTTAAAACTTTCAAAATTATAAAATCTCAAAATCAAACAAATTTGTTATTATTTTATGCTAAGTATTATAAATAAAGGAAACATTTTTATTTCATCAGGTCATTTATTACCAAGGATTTACGACAGTATGTATCAATTGATATTCAGGAGTAATGAAATAAGCTGTATGCCATACATTTTTCAATGGTATCAACTTTTAAGTCAATATAATGAAAGCATATGTATTAAAATTATTTGTAGATTTGATAGTTTTGTATGTCCTCAGTTTAATGTTTAGATTTTCAACTGATTTTTACAGCATTTAAAAATCTGCTTTAATTAAGTAAAAGAAACGCATTTTAAAAAATGATCATTTCAAAACTTACTATAAATCCATAAAATAGATATAAATTCTTGTCAGTAATTACAACATTTTGTTTCCAGGTCTGGGAAAAATGCAGCATCACTGGAAAAGTGCATTCCAGGACCACTTCCTAAGGAGTATGTTATTTTATTGTATATTTGAAATTCATGGGGGTTTTGTGTCATTCGAAACAATATTTATTAAACTTTGTAATCTATTTCAGCATTCAAAATGAAATTTTATATTTTTGAGTTTAGTTGTTTCATTTAATGTTAAAATAATTGTGTACTATTTTAGAAATTTGAGTGTTTTCACCCCACGCACTATAGTTTCTGAGACCCAATTTCTTGACCAAAATCCATTTTTTCGATTTTTAGTTTGAATTTAGTCATGCACCAATATTGAAAGCAAACAATCTGAAGGTCAAGATCTTATCTACTTTTTGATACAACATTTCGTTTCCGTGTTAGGGTAGGGTTATTGGGTATTTGTTGTGTAAGTTTTAGATGTCGTCTGAAGGTCATAGAGTGTATAACAAGTTTAAAAGTGTGCTGTTACTTTGTTTTTCAACATTTTGACATGCCGTAAGTTGCTTTAAAATTCTATTAGAAAGCAATTTTAATATATTTAAGAAAACACCCGTAAGTCTCCATAATATTTAGAGCAGCTGAGATGATGTGTATACATTTTTGTTTTGTAAAATATAAATATTCAAAGTAACTTAAAAAGAGCAATGTTTAGTAGTAATAATTTTTTGCATGGTTGAATTCGGTGCATATTAATGTTTAATTCCATGCAAAATATTTCTGTGACTACTTGCGATGCTTGACAAAATTTAAGTTTCTTATGGACATGCATCAATTTCAAGAGCAAAGACCTTTTTGAAATCTGGTTGCAAGGACGTGACATGAGAAGTTCTCAAATCTTTTTGATTAAGTAAGAAACATGATTGGTGAGAATACTAATTCATAGACTGAGCTGGTTATAAGTAAAAAACTTCGCTGTTTATGTTGCACTTTTGACGAATGGTGTAGCTTTTGGTGCAAGGAGTACTTCGAAACAAAAAATTCTGCCTGACTGAATAGAAATTTTGTCATTGAAATAGATCACCTGAACCATCAATATTTCCTTGTCTACCATACACAACATATATTGAAGAAGCGGGATAGTGATATTTGCAAATAGAAAAACTTGTTACATTGAAAATTATCTCCTCCAAATCGCAAAGGATTGGATGTAAGATGCCATTTCTTTGATGACTTTAATTGATAATAAAGTACTGAATGCTCTGACACGAAATCAGACTTGTTCTATACGCTTGAAATTTTCAACAAGTTAAGTATTTGAAAATGGCAAAATCATTTGACCCCAGACCAAATACTTAGCAATATGGCATAAGTCCTTTACATGCTGATTCGTTTCTTCGAATGTATCATTCATACATCCTATTGGTATGACATGTAAATGGAAAGTTAGGAGATTCCAATAGAGATGTATTCAACAGCAGGAAAAAATTGATACAAGAACATTTTTTAACACAAGTATATTTACACGTGAACAAACCGAGACCCAATGTATTTGGTTGTACATGCAGTGTAATGGCAACACTGCATGTCAAGTATTTAAAGACAGCAAATGTTTTCCCATAACTACGGATGTTGTTTGAAACTTAATTAAAAGTTTCAAAATTATTTTTAATTTGCCTCTCCAGTCAATACCAGATAGATGCACAACCGTTATTAATTATTAATTTTGGCCAAAAATTTGTATTACCAAATTGGACAAAAATTAATAAATCAAATGATCCTTAATGACTTCAATTTTGTATTAAGAAATATTTAGGCGTTATTTTTTCAATATCACAGGTTTTACAATTTTAGCCAAAAAAGTGGTCTCGGAAACCTTAGTGCATTGCTATTAAGTTTATTGATATGCTAAAGTTTGTATTCCATTATATGAGTATGGGAAACCTTTCAATTGTTCAAATTTATATATTAATTTGTAATCATTGTCTCATTTTAATGACAAGCAAAGTATATTACTAATTAAACACATTATTTTAACTGAAAAAGTATTGAATAAATCATTGAGTTTTTGCGATTGAACAAAAATTTTATTTACGTTAACCCTTTGCTTCCTTTCATTTGATTAGAGGAAAAGTCTTATCTAAAATTAAGGAATCTTTACTAAGTCTCATTGCAAAGAGTGAGCATGAAGAGGAAGAAGATGTTATAATATATTCCAGGTAGGTGCACAAATCTATTGACATAATTGACTTTAATTTGCAAAACATTTGTAAATTTTTTTATCCTTATGTATGTGATTTTTAAGGTGTTCCGTTATGATTGAGGTGTAGATAAGTTTTATTTTAAGTGAATATCATTTAGAGGGTACACATCTGGACACGAAGTCTGCTTGATAAAGTAAGGAAATAGGAGTGGTATGAAATCAATTAGCAAACAGACTGGACACTTTGGGAAAGATGTTCAATCAACACTTTTGGAAATGGTTTCTCATGTGTGTTGAAACCAGGGACTCACAAGATTGCATTATTATAGTGCAGCTCTGACAGGAAGGCAGTTAACCTTGGGTCTGTTGACTTTTAAATAGGTGTGAAAGGTCATTAGGAAAAGGGCTGCCATATGCAAAAGCATTGATGTCGATTACCATGGCATTCAAACATATTCTACACTATTTCATGTCAGATGAATACCTTAAACTCTAAAGGTGCTAGATTGTTTATTGTTTCGTTTTGACATTTTCCCAGTGGCGTAACTAAGGGAAGACAATCCCAAGCACCCATGTAGGAGCAGCATTTCAGATATATTTAAAACTTTTGTAGTTTTTCTGTAATTTTTTTTCTAATTTTAAGTGTTATTTTGTCCTTATCACAGAAGTATATTCCAGTGCTGTGTGTGAAATGAATGCCTTCATGCACTCCACCTTCGGGTACAAAGTTTAAAAGTCGATTTTTCCCTTCAGGTATATGTATTGCTTTAAATAGAGGCCACTGCATTGCTATGAAGAGACAAATCACTAAAATTCTCACAAATGAATGTTAGGAGAGCACAAAACAAAGAAACTTCTGTCCTTGAAACCTTTTGACCTTATCAAAGCTCAGCCTTTTGCTAGATTTTATGCATATTCAATAAAAATTGCAACCAAAAAATTAATATTTGTAAATTTATAAAACTATACTGATTAGTACACTAATTTATTTTAATAATATTCTTTATCATTTTAAATAGCGAATTTTGTTTTGGGCAGCATCATTTGCCCCCAAAAGTCTAGCTTTGCCTCTGTTTGCTTGAAATTCATCGGTCTGGGTTAATCTTTATATTTTTCATATTGAAAAGCTTGTATAAACTTGTATCATTTATTTTGTTTTGAAAAATGTTTCATGACAATTTTTCACTACTGTATGTGCTTTCTTGAATTTTTGCTCTCTAATTCTAAACTATGAAAAGGAAATTCGTTTGTCTCTTGTTTTCTGTGTTGAATTTTTGTGTATTGAATATTGATGTTCCACAATTATTTCATGTATGTGAAAGTGATAAAAATTATAAAACTGCAATATTTAAAAAAGATTATTATTACTCTTTAAATTTTGTTCAACTAATGTGTTTTACAGACCTCAGAGATATATCAACAATGAAGTTCAAAAAGCAGCAATATTATCTCACACAATCTCGGCTTACATCAGCTCCTTGGATAAAAATCTTGTTTGCCGTATTGCTATGCAAGTAGTCTCCGATACGACTTTATGGATCAGTAAAATCTTTAGGTGAGCTTTATGATTTACAGCTGAAACTGAGTAAATACTGCTGCCTAGTATTTTTTTAATGTGCTCGTACATTTAACCAGAATTGACTGAGCATTAACACTTTTTGAGGTGTTCATATAAATTATATTTTTATTCTAAATCAATATATTTTTGCAGGTTTTTTGATTCACTTGCCTACTTCAGTAAAGACAGCAAAGAGGGATTGATACGTGTAATCCGTATGGTTTTGCACATGAGATATTTGCGTTACGCTACTACTGGTTATGAAGCGTTATTTACTCGTCCTCCTGTTATATATTACTGTGATCCTGATGCTCATAATGTTGGAAAATATCTTTCACACCTCTGTGCTCAGGTTAGTGGCTTCCTTGTTCCTATTTTATTATAACTGCTTTTTCTTCATTTTAATGTTTATTGAATGGTCTGGCCAACCTGAATTGTTCTGTGGGCCACTTTGACAGTTTTATTTTTTGGTCACAAAGTTTAAAAAATAATTCAAAATTAAAAAAATATTTAATTCACTTATCCTATTATAATTTATCAGTGATATGCTTGCTTCTAGCAACTTCTAATTTGTAGGTCTACTTTAATAAGAACTAAGTCTGTTCTTCACAAAAACATACTTTATTCGTGTTCTGCAAATTTGTATATAATAACATAATTATAATACATAATTATGTGTTTTCACAGTAATTTTAATTTTAGAAATTGTTCTTCTAATGCAAAGAATTATGACGTGATATAAATGCTGTAAATTGTAAATTATGACAAAGCACTACTTTATGAAAATAGTTGAATAAAAATTGCGCTGTTTCTGCGAAATAATAAAAGCATTAATATATGACAGTAATGCAAATGGCACCAAGGTTGTCTCTGAGAAAATGGGACTGAAGATAACTGAGAAGTATCTTGAAAAGAAAACCCCAAAATTGTGACCAATTTAGAACAATTGAACAAAATTTTATCACAGAAAGTCTACCCTTGACCTTTGCAAATTTCTCGTTTCATATCCAAATTAACACTTCACAATCATGTCCAAAGCATCACTCTTGTTTAACTCAAATAAACTTAAAAATGTAGCAAATAACTTTAAAATAAATAGCAAAATAACTCAAAATATAAAACTAACCCCAAATTAATGAATATTCTCACTTCCATGCTTGTTCCAAAGTAAAAATATAAATAAGGTCAAAAATAAGAACTGCTTGATTTTACTCTTTTGAATTTTGTATTAAGATTTGACATAAGTGATTTAGTATGGTAATTAAAAAAACATTTATGTTTATTTTTTGCTCATGTTGGCTAGTTCTGTTTCTTGGTGTTAAAGGCTGGAACATTTTATCCTTAGTTTCATAAGATTTGAGTTTCATGCTTACGAAAGTTTATTTTCAAAAATTTATTGTAGTACTCAAAATATTTCTAATACTGTTATAATTCAAGATTCATTAGATTGAGAGTTAATGTAAAATTATTTTATCTACTTTTTAAAATGGTTAAACTGAAGTGCCCTTGCTTTTCACTTAATTATTTTTTATTTATAGCTTTTATTATTGATATAAAATTTTGTCATTTTGTCCCTAATGTTAGATTACATTTTAATATAAAATATTAAATACTTTGAGGTTTCTTAAGAAAGCTTCACAATGAGTAAATTTATTAAAAGGTCTATAATAAAGCACATCCTTTTAAATTATGTTCATAAACACCTCAACAAGGCTTTTCACATATCAACATTTTTACATAAAATGCAACTGAAGTTAACCTGCTAAAAATTCCAGTAAAGTTAACTTTGCAACATTATATTGTGAGAATTGAATTTGATTCTTATTTTCCTACAATATCAATATAAATTTAATTTCTAACTGCAGTCTGTTTTATTTCTCTCCAAATTGAGTTAAATATTAAAATGAACTGACAAAAATGTTATAAAGTGTTTAATTAATATTTAAATGGCTTTTTTCAGCTTGGTTTGCCTCTATCCTGTGTTACATCTGTTCCATGCATATCTGGTTCTATTGAAGGCCAATTCAAAATGGTAGGAATATCAATGTGCCGCATATTTCTTAAGTAGTATCATTATATTAACAACCACCAAGTATATATTATAGTAACACTTCACTTATTGCAAGCAAATAAATAGACTTTTCTTCCAAATCTTATTGATCTTTGGGGCCACCGTGACTCAGTGGGTAAGCCCACTGCACTAGCAACCTTCGAGTTGTAGGCAGTGCAGGTTCGATTCCTGCCAGGTGCATTCCTCTCTGGGCGTATTTCTCTTCTGTGTCAGTAAAGCTTTCACTGTGTGGTGTGAATTACTTGATATTGTATGTCTTGTGTCAATTACTTGATATAATTGTATTGTGTTTGGTGCAGCATGGCCAAATATGATCCTTTCACCATAAAACCCCCAAACCACTTATCGATCTTCAGTCTATAAATCAGGTTTTCATTGTCAATGCTTTGAATCATTTGGTCTGCTCTTACCTCCATTTAATTTGCAAGTGGTAGGTAAATTATTAAGAATGCACCATTACGTACACCACAGAGTTCGAGATGGCAGGTTACCTGAAATCAAGACCCGTGGTTTTTCGACTAAAACCTGAAATCACAAGCCTACATCTATTTTTAACAGATTTCTATTTTTTAACTACTGTGAAGTAATCAAAGCAGCAAGTAATGTCCAAGTTGTTTATTTATGACATAAAAAGGACATACAACACTAAACATTAAGAACTTAAAAAATTGCATATTTAGAAACTCCAGCTTTATTCGGAACCAAACAATTGCACACTCACTTCTCAATGTCGTTCCCTTTTTTCACTTCGTGACCGGGCTGTGTTATCCCGATTGGAAGAGTAACGGACTAGCAACCGGATGGTTGTGAGTTCGAATCAACCAAAGACCCTCGTGCACAAAGGGGGCTGGTGCATGTTAAATCTGTTGTGGCCTCAAATGTTCTCACATTGGCATGGAAGTTTAGTGAGTGGGGTACCAACTCAGGTGTTCTCATCATCTGACCGTGGTTCAAAATTATGTGGTGTTGTCTTGGAAGTTTCCCTTCGGGATTGATCTTCGACCATCGTCAATACTCTGTCGTGTTGCTCCAATGCGACGTTAATTAAATACCTACTTTGTGACCATTCTCCTCAGGCACATCTCCTTTAGGTGTGTACGGGCTTCACTGACCCGAGGTACCCGAGTGATCTTTTCTTTTCCTTTGGGTTTACTGTCTTTAATAGAAAAGGGGGTTGCATTCCTGGAATACTCAAGCAATCTTTTTCTGCTTTCATCCTACTACTCTGTTCCCAATCCTTCATTTCCCTTTCACGACGTATTTTACTTGACGTTGTCTTGTGTTTGGCACAGCTTAGCCAAATATGGCACTTGCGCCATAAAACAAAACGACCTCCCTTTAGGGACACATCTTTAGGTGTGCATGGACTGAACGAACCCGAGGTATCCTAGTGGTCTATTCTTTTCTCTTGAGGTTTACTGCCTCTGGTGTTAAATATGGATGGGGTGATCCCAGGATGCCCAAGCGATCTTTCTCTACTTTTTTCTTCCCAGGACTTCACTTCTTCCCGGGATATCCAAGTGATTCTTTTCTGCTTTCATCCCACTACTCTGTTCCCCAATGCCTTTCCCCCCTTTTATGACATTTATTACTTGATGTTGCCTTGTGTTTGGTGCAGCTTGATCAAATATGGTCCTTGCGCCATAAAACGCCAAAACAACAAACTGCAAAATAAAAAAGATGATTTACAATAATCTATAGGAGAGATTCAAATTCTCATGAGGTTGCTATAATCCCTATAAATCGGGGTTGCCTTTGCCTGGAACAATTCACTGCAAAAAGCTAGTTAAGAGTTGCCAAAACTCTTGACTAAGTACAGCCCCTTCATCATAAAATGTCAAACCAACCAACCTTTTTCTGGGACGGGTGCTTTGAACCAAAGAGAGAATGTATGGCCAGAGCCTTGAGTGACTGATAGAGGAGAGAAGAGGTATGAATGGAATTGTACAGATCAGCCCTTTATTTAACATTTTATGCAACGTTACGCCGCTTTATTATCATACTTACAATTGCAATGCTTCATATTATCATTCAGATAAACCCTGAATTTAGTCATTTTTATATTTTCAATGTTTTTTCATTCTCTTATTAAAACCTACATATTACAAAGTAGTGAAATGAATTATGATATTCATTTCAAGAAATAAGTAAAACTTCAGTTTGAAGTAAAAAATTAGAATTTCATGGAGCCAGTGCTGGAGAGATTTCTGAAGTCAAAACCTCCATAGTAAAAGCACTGCTAGAAGTAAAGGCTGTTTGAAATGATAAGGTATTTTCAAAGGAGTATCTGTATTAGAAAGCGCATTATCACCTGTAAGTGGTGTTACTCTTCAGAATCTTAGTCACAGCAATGTTAATGTTTCCAAGGCTCAACTGTTATAAAATTCCTGGAGAAAAATAATTAAATTGATTCAAATTGTCTGCAATTATATTCCGTAGTAAACTCTAAAAATACATCATCACAAATTTGATGCTTTTATGTTACGATAAAATCAGACTAGATTCTATGAAATGTTTTGTTAGTATTATTAAACCTGTTTCAGGAAATAAAATAGACTTATTTTTTAGGATCCAGCTGCTTTGGAGAAATGTATTAAAGATGATTTATCAGCTGCCAAGACACCTTTGTTTGTTATTGCCAATGCAGGCTCAAATGTAGTAGGGCATGTTGACAATTTGCACAAGATACAAGAAATATGCCTGGCTCACAATGTTTGGCTTCATGTAAATGGTCACAGTTTAGCAGCTCTCAGTTTGGTTATTGTTCCTAACTTGGTAAGTTCAAGTAATAATTCCAATGCAAACATAACCCAGTTTTCATAAATATGTAGAGAATTTTTTTCCGTTTTCAGAAAGCATTTTTTTAAAAATGTACTACAGGTTTTTCTGGTAAATGTTTTCTCATCAAGTAACCCTATTACCAAACTGATGTTTAATTTTCAGGCACATATCATCCACTTAGGTATATATTCATGCTTATGTTGTACATGAATTTTAGGCAAGCAGTACTAAAGATTTGATGTATTTAAATACCTTAAAAACCAGTTTTCAAGGGTCAATTTAATTTTCAAGACACATGGTAAATATCGATGGTTCAGTCTAAATGGTTTCAGTACAATGTATTATCAATAATCATTCTGATGACATCCAAATTTCATGCTGAAATTAGCTTTGTTAATTAAGAGTAAATGCTAAACTGCAAACTATTAGAACAGAATTGTGACATATCTAACCATTCAACAGTGCTTTATTGTTTGATACTTTTTTAATTGGAACAAGACATTAAAATGATGAGGCAACAGTGCGAAAATTAAAAGCATTGTAACTGCCAAAAATAAGAGTTAAATATCAGTGGTTTCAGTTGAAGTATAGAAAAGGAAATGTACGCTTGCCTAAGAATGTGTTTATAAATCTATTAATCTATATTTTCCAATGCCCATCTTGTTTGATTTAGAGCAAACCAATTCAGTGTGAGATAAAAAACACATTTAGTTATTTTTGGCAGTGCAGGTTTGATTCCTGTCAGGTGTATTTCTCCTGTGTCGGTAAAAACTTTCATGCATGTGCATGTCTATTACTTGGTATTGTATGTCTTGTCTCTGGTGCTGCATATCCAAAAATGGCCCTTATGCCATAAAACCCCCAAACAACCTACCTACCAACATGACTGTTCTCTCAGGGGCACATCTTTAGGTGTTTATGATTTCACAAATTTCAAGTACCTTGATCTATTATTTTCCCATGGGATTTACTGCTTCTGATAAACATGGGATCACGACCCCAGGATGCTCAAGCAGTTTTTCTCTTCTCTGTCCTTTCTTTACACAATTACTTGACATTGTCTTGTGTCTGCAGCTTGGCCAAATATGGCCTTTGGCCATGAAACCCCAAACCAACCATAATGGCAGCATTTGCCATGTTGCTGTCATAAGTTGAGTCCTGTGTTTTGTAAATTATTTCATCATCTATTTTCAAGCCACTTGTTTTAGTTTAAGCAACAAATTTGTTTATATTGATTGAGTGATCAAAACTTTAAACTGATTAATTTGAAGTGTACTGAATTCAGAGCTTTTGAAAGCAATGTTGTTACCAATTTGAAGTAAGGCTGTGGAACTAATTCTATTTCAATTTTATAATTTAATGCATTTAAAAATGTTATTATTTTCTTTTCTAGCCTTCCAATCTCGGTGATAGCATGACATTATCTTTGGGAGACTGGATAGGTCTTCCATCATTGCCATATATAGTATCCTTTTCAATTCCTGAATCTTTACCCATCTTGATTTTTAACATGCCATTGGATTTTAACTGCATATAATGTTTTTATTAATAATCTTTTATTGCTGTAATCAATTTGTTCAGGAGCAGTTTACATTATTTTAAACATCAATATTCATATCCTTTTTACTCTGGTTTCATAAGCTTTCATAGTAGCTTTTCAATCTCTGCTGTTTTATCTTTTCTTTGACTTTCGTGTTTCGATCTTGTGTTTGGCACAGTATGCTCATGTTTTAGATCTTGTGCCATTAAACCAAACATGAAACTTGATAATAATTTTGATGAAAACATTTTTATGCTGATAATTTCTATGAGGGAATCAGCTTTTATTCTGTTCTACATCAATTTAGTAATAAAGTAATTGAAGCTTGCATAATTAAAGTTCTGTCTTCCAATTTACAGTTATGTTTAAATAAATTTAAAATTAGTGTTTTGTAATGCCTAAAAAAGAGTTATCTCGTATATTTCGCCCAAAAATTCACTGATTTTACTAGTTATTTTTTCATTAACTGTCTGAACATCACAAGATTTCAGAGAAGTCTACTATTGATTTTACCCTACAACATACTTAATGACTAAATAGCTACATTTCGTGGTTTGAAAACTTGTAGAAAATAATCTAATAATAAATTCTTCATATAGAGAAAACTGAAAGTTGTATGGGGGAATGGTGTTGTGTATGACTAGGAGGGTTATAAGGGAAGTCGTGGCGCAGTAGGTATGCTCACTTTGCTAGCAACCTGCGAGTAGGCATTGCAGGTTCAATTCCTGCCTGGGTGTATTTCTCTCTTCTGTGTCAGTAAAACTTTCCTTTTGTGTATATTTTCATTATTTGATATTGTATGTCTAGTGTTTGGTGCAGCATGGCCAAATATGGCTTTGTGCCATAGAAACCCAACCCCTCAGAGGGTTAATGATATGGTCTCCGGGACTCTATAGTTTAATTTATACTATGTTTATTTCTGTTAAATAAAAAATACTTCCCTTTTATAGCAACCTTGGCAAGAAAGGGGAATTGGCACATTTCCATCTTGACAAAAAACGAACGGTTACCGATCTGCATTTGGATTATGTTTCTTCAGCTAGTGAAATTTTTCTTTTAAAATATAACTTTTTCATTATTAAATATTTACTATGCTTACTATTTCAATCTGCCATCAACGGAAAAAGATACTATAGCTTTTTTTCCCAAGATAAATGTATTTTACCCACTGAAAGAATTTGTGAATTTTGATATCGAATGAATTGCTTGCGAATGAATTGATAACTGTTTTTCGCCATGTCGGAAACGCGCCAATTCCCCTTTCTTGCCAAGGCCACTTTAAGGGAAGTACCAATATTTGTTATAGAAAGTTTTCAAGGTTTTTAAATTCTTTCTAATTGAAATTTTTGTTTAAAAATTGAAATGGATCAATAAATGTTATCATTATTGTATACTGTTGCTCTTAACTTACATTTAAGACTCTCTACAAAGTGAAAGAAATGTCTCATGTTTATGGTGCTGGATTAGGTCAGGCCTCCTATGGTCATCTAGACTTTCTTCCAGTTTGGTTCACAGTCCAAACCTTGGGCTACGACACCCTGACCCAGATGATTCGTCATTGCTTTGAATTGGTAACATTGGTTTTTAATCATTGCATTTCAATCATTCTCAATTTCCTGATTATTTTTAAAAATTATTATTTGTTGTTATGTTAAGTTTATTGGAAAGTTAAGTTTGGCTATTATATTGTCCTATAAAAATTAAAGTAGCTAATTGCCAAATTTTTTTTACTCTTTTGAAAGTGAAGATAACAAATAAAAACACTTGATTATTTTTAATGATTAATATTTTGTTACAGTCAGATCTGTTGCTACAAGGTATAGAAAAATTTCCAGAGCTGAGAATCATAGTAAGTATTTTAAACTCATTCAAATTTTTTTTTAAAAGATGCAATCGGTTTTTGAAAACAAATTCATGTTAATCCAGTCCAAATTATAAAAATGTTTGCATGTTTGTTTAAAATTTCTGCACAAGTTGGTATAAAAATAAATATATTAAAAGCCAGATTATGCTTTAATTTGTGTTTTTCAATTGCATTATTTGTATACATTAATTGGTGTACACTTAGTGGCCATGTGCTGATCCTCTTAATATTTCCTGGTGTCATTCGGTCTTGACGAATGGAAAGATTGCAGAATCCCGAAACATGTCAGTGTGAAACAGTGTACTGGTTTTTGTAAAAATTGTTTGTAGTTTTGAATCACTTGAAGATACTCAGTAAGACACTCATGGTCTTCTAGCTCCGGTGAATCGACATTTTAGTCGTGTGGTTTTGAATGAATCCATTCTTTAAATTAGTGGGTCAACTTAAAAATGTGAGTTTGAGTTTACTTTTTTTTTACCCTTGATGCTACAGATCACATGTAGAGCATGCATCTAATAGCCTTAATAGGGTTTTAAAAATTGCTGGGAGTGTTTTTATTGGTATTACGTATTTCCTAAAATTCCATATTGCTTAATGAAAAAGATATTGAAATGGAAACATGCCTGGCGTTTCATCAGTTTATGGAATAACTAAAATGCCACATGTGAAACTTTGCAGCTCATGAAAGAATGCTATTTTTACGATTAACTTTGTTGTCGTGTTGCAATTTGTTTTTATTGATAAACTTCTTACAAAGTTTTTACTTTAATATGGAAAGATTGTAATTTATTGTGTCCTTAACTAATGCTAAATAAAGTATTTATCACTTGTTACTCTTTACGTTTTTCATGAATTTCATAGATATTTTCTATTTAAAGAGCAAAAGAAAACCTGTTTCCAAGGATGGTCATCAGCATGAAGTTTCGAGTATTGGTGCATTGGTAAAGAGCATGCCTACTATGGTATTTATTGTAGCTTTAATAATAACAACCTTGATTTTAATAATTTTTGAATAAACAATGCATGTCTCAAAAATGCATGTACGTTAAAAGAGCCATGTTTAAATTTTTAAATAAATTATCTATATTAATCACACCTCTAGAAAGTAGATTATGCTGAACTTTCAGTTTGAAATATTGTAATAGTTATACATTTAGCATCTTTCTAATCGATTAAATTCCGTTTTAGAATCCAACCAAAGATCATCGTATAGAAAGGGGGATGGTGAATGTTAAATCTGTTGTAGCCTCAAATGTCCTCATGTTGGCGCGGTGTGGAAGTTTGGAGAGTGGGGTGCCAGTTCAGGTGTAACTTCGTCATCTGACCGTGATTCAAAATTACATGGTGCTGTCCTCAAATCTTTCCCTTCAGGTTTGATCCAGGACTGTCAGCAATAGCCCATTGTATTGCTCCAGTGTGACGTTAATTAAAACAACTACCAGAATTACAGATTTTCACCCTTCTCTATGCCATTGCGACAAGTGGTGAACTTATTGCAGAAAATCTCACAAAGTAGATTTGAAATCTTTTTGCAAACGAATATTTTTCCAGTTACTACATTTCATTGCAATTGATCCTGTACCAATAAACAAAATTTTGCCTTTATTTACATTACTTTTAAATTTAGAAATTTTGTGAATTTTAAACAACTTGTCCTTTTATTTTGAAGTCGAAACTGATAATCTGGGCTTCCTCATTAACCCTCTGAATGGTTTCGACTAAGTAGAGTTCATAAAGATCTGATCAAGTTTGCTAATATTGAGACAAAATTGCCTTATTAGTCCAAGGGGATTGAAGATAAACAAATTAGAAAGTAGATAAAACATTGTCCCATGGCTTAGAATTGATGACACCTTGAAACAGGTTTTTACACACCAGAGGCTGTGCACTACAGGGTGGTTATCAACATGAATATTAACCGCCAGGAGGGTTAAAAGTATTTGTATACAATATTATGTTTAAAAAACATGTAGCTCTTTGTAGAGGTAAAAATGAAAACATTTGAAGTTAACAGCATTTGTATTTGAATAGAAATAATACAGATGGAAAAAACCCTACTTGCCACAAAGAAAACCATCTGCTTTGAAAAATGCTTACAGCTTTAGGTTGAACAAGGATTGAGAATATTTCTCTAAGGCAGAATTGTGGTAGCCAAGAAAGCTGCTAAACTATATACTATACTGTTTACATAGTGATTATGTGTCCATAATATAGATTAAAATGTCATATTTTTATAAAAACTTACATTTATTGAAAGCATTTTAAAAAATACATAACGATTCCTGACATCTAATGCCCTCGGGCACATCTTTTCGTGTGTACGGGCATCACAACCCTGAGGCACCTGTGATCTGTCCTCCCTTTTGTTGTACCTTTTGTCTTCTCCCCCTCCATCATTGGGGCTGCAGTAGCCCAGTTGGAAGAGTAACGTATTAGCAACTGGAGGGTTGCGAGTTCGAATCCAACTGAAGACCTTTGTGTACAGGGGGGCTGGTGCACGTTAAATCTGCCATGGCCTCAAATGTCCTCATGTTGGCATGGTGTGGAAGTTTGAAGAGTGGGGTGTCAGCTCAGGTGTTCTCGTCATCTATCCATGGTTCAAAATTACATGGTGTTCTCCATCTTTCCCTTTGGGTTTGATCCTGGACCGTTGCCAATAGCCCATTGTGTTGCTCTAGTGTTAATTAAACAACTACCTACCTCATTGTTGTCTTGTGTTTGGCGCAGCTTGGCTGAATATGGCCCTTGTGCCATAAAGCCCCAAACCAATCGACCTGATATCTAATGCTGATTGAGATTGTAATGTTTTTGCTTGCTGTGTGACTTGGTATTTTTCATGAAATAATAAATTTTCAAAAATAAATGAGAAACAATTTTCAGTGGTATAATTTGCATCAAGACTATTCAGTGGTTTTCAACTTTTGTCCATGTTTATTTGAGTCCATTAATTTGAATTTATATGACTTCTGTGCTATGAATTTGAAACAAGTTTTGCTTTTATTTTGTAATATTTATTTATTTTTTCTTTTAAATGTACCTTTAGGTTCTATTCGAAGCTTTAACACCAGTTCTTGTATTTCAATTTCATCCTAAATTGAAAGGTAAGGTAATTTTTTGATGCCATGTAAAACTGCACTAATTATAAATTTAGCAGATTAAGTATTAAGCTTAATTTCATTTGTTACCTGATCTGCTTGTTTACGAGGTTGTATTAGGTTATACAGTGTGGCCCATAAGTCACTTAACCATTTAAAAATCTTATCAGTGTCTTAGATCTCTAAATATTTTATGCAGTTTTTTAATATAAAAAGCAGTACCCATTGTATAACTGCTTCTTGCAGCAAGTTAAATTAAGGGTTGCTATGACAGCAATCTACTATACTCTACTAACTCATCACTTCAATATTGCTGCATTCAATTTAATCCTGTTATGTAGTGAAACCTATATTGGAGACATTTCATGTGAAATTTAGACAGATCGCTGTCCTTGTGTTTGGGAACATGTTAGACACCATGACTTGTCACCATACAGGTTTAACTGCAATTTTCTAATTAAATAATTTTTGAAAAATGTTGGAAATGACCTAATAAAAATTTCATGAGCTGCTTTCAAGGGTGTTGCTGCATTTAAAAATTCTAAAATGAGTCATATTTTTAAAGTTTTAGGAAATGAATCTCATTTTAATACGTAATTTTATTTTTTACTCTTTCTCAGATGGGGAATCTTTGGAAAAGAATCCTCCTTATTACGATAATTTGAATTCATGGGTAAGTGTGTGTTTTAATAGTACTATGCCCATTTTTGTTGTTAATTCTTTGCAGTTTATGAGTATCTTATGTTGTTTGTTTAGGGGACACAAATCATTCAAATCGGGAGGAAAACAGCCTGATTTTGAAAAACTATCACCTAAAATTTGCTGTATTTCACAATGAAACTTTAAGCAGTGTTTATGTACACTCTATACTACACAATACAGAAAAATTAAGTAATATTTTATTTGAATTTAAAAACTCATTCTACAAGACAAATATTTACAAGGACAACTTGCGTGCAACTTTCTGTGTCATACCATGCTTTTTCTACCAAAATAATGTATGAACAGAGTAACAGTATTTATATTTTAAATTAAAACCAAGAAATATAACTCAATTAGCACAAAAATATAAAATTATCAATTAATATTTCACTTAATTGATGTTTTTAAAAATTCTGTATCTTACTATTGTGCAAAATTATGATAATTTGATGGTTGAATATGATTAAAAAATCAATTTGACTTTTCAAAATTCATGCGTTTAAGTTTAATAGTTGTATTGCACAGTGTTGAAAATTCTCATTCTGAGAAAGATGCGATTGAAGTTAAGGTGAAAGGGTTAAAACTGAAATAGTGTCAGAAAAATTTTAATTGTGAATGAACTAATGTGAATTTTTCCAGGCAGTTTTTTTTACCAGAATTAGAACATTTCAGATTTTCTAAATTCACTGAAATTCAAAATTGGATTTGTTTGAAATTTAGAAGGTACAATAAATGTTCTATGCTACTCAGTGTTGTAAACTGAGTCGCAATTCGGTAAATACTAAGCAGAATCAGTGATGTACTGGTATTAGCTTTGCTTTAAAAATCATTTTTATTGTTTAACAGCATTTTCCTATTAAATAGACATTTCCATCATTAAAAAAGCAGTTTGTTATAGAAAAGCTGATAGTTTGAGATTTTCATTTGTTAATGTTTTTTATATTAGCAGAATTACTCATCTTTACTTTGATTGAATTAGTTAACTATAGAATAATCACTTTCTCTTTCACTAAAAAGAATTCACTGGCTCAGTAGGTTTGCCCACTGTGCTAGCAATGTGTGAGTTGGTGGCGGCACTAGTTCAATTCCTCCCTTAAAAAAATTCGAAACTTAAAAACTCTGAAAGGTTTTTAAACATGATGTATTGTATATATAATATTATTTTTAAAGGTTTCACCATTGCTTTCCTGTTTATCATGTAATTTTACATTATTTTAAGTACAACTAATTAAATTTATTATTATTTTTTATTTATCAAAAACTAAGTTTCCATCAACCCGTGCTTTATTGGTGCTTTCTCTTGTCCCCTTAAATGCCTGATGTATGGAGGGATTACTGTATGTCCACCTTACATTGCCAGATTTGACATTTAAGTACATTTGTTCTGAGAGTGATTTTGAAAATTCTTTTGAAGCTTGTTCAACTGATGGCCAGACAAGTGCCTAGTATTAGAACTGAAATACTAGATTTAGCCGCATTTGGCGTTTGTTTAAGAATTTGTCCTTTGGAAACTGCTCACAGTAAGAATTCTTTTTTCTGTTATCGTTGTTGCATGTTAAGAAACTTAATAGAATATGTTCTGGATTGTTTTTTAAGTTTAAAAATGAATTCTTTAAACGTTCTGCATTGTATGGTGTACAGATTTTGAAAGTGCAGTTAAAATGTTTTTGTGACTTAGTAAAATAGCAGATGCCATCTGGATGTATTCATTGGTTTTAAAACAAGTTTACTAGCCATCAATTTTGCTGTTTTAACATTTAAATTTGTGAAAGAAAATAAAGCAAATAATAAATAGATTTTCTTTCTGCCGCCAAGAAGCTTTCAAAATTATTTTTGCAAAAAATAAGTTGGCTCCTTGCTGATCCTGATTCTAGTTATGCATTGCATTACAATATTTAAGTCTATTGAAATAGTTAAATTACAAACAAAATAGATTATTTATCTGCTACATTGAGCTATTGATATTTTCTAAGAAACAAGTTATTGATCATCTATCAATTCTAGACTAATTCTTAAGATGCATTGCAGTAATTGGATTCCTGTTTTTATGTAAAGAAATACAATTTGGGAATTTGAAAGGAAACAAAGTTATCACCAAAATAAGTTATCTTTACACCATCATTGAGCCACAAATGGAAGAAAGAAGTGACTACTGTTTAACTATTATGTGTAACATGAAACAAATGACCAAGACTATTAGTCTATTCTGTTTAAATGGAATCAAGCATCTATTAGAAAGTAATCCTTCTGAATATTTAAAGCCCCTTGAAATATTTAAGGTATTTATGTCAGTTATTTTCATGTATTGAAAAGTATTTTGTTACAGTGGGTTGTATATTTTTAAAAGTTCAATCAAATGTGAAATAAAATACATTAAAAATTATAGATTTGTGTTTATGCTTTAGATGAAATTCTTCCATAAACCATAATTTTATTTAAACTGTGTGTTGCATTTTTTCACAATCACGTGTCCTTAAATTTTGAGCTTTTCTTATTTGGAATTATCCTTCAATATTTTTATTATTTAGCCCTAGGTACCACAAAACATGATGTTGAACAATATTTCCTCTGCCTTCAACAACAACTGGTAAGTCATTGAATTAGTTAAACACTAGTTTTATATTGCTTTTATTATTTTGCCTTTAGATTAAGAATGTTAAATTGTAGGAAATGACATAGTGTCCAATGTAAAAAGACTGCTGGTTACAATAGGATCAGTCCACTTGCAAGTTAAAAGTTAAAGATAAAAAATACAATTAAGTGAAATGGAACTTTAAAAAGAAGTGCTCTTTTCTTCAGATGCAGTCTTGTCTGCATCTGACAAAAAGTAATTGTAAAGCTGCTGATCTGAAATTCAGACTGGATGCATTCAGTCAGCACACTTCACTTACCAGCAATAGCTATTTGTTTCTAAACACCGAAGGGTTGTGAGTTTGAATCCAACCAAAGACCATCGTGTCTTTGGTTGGATTCAAAGGAGGTTGATGCACGTTAAATCTGTCGTGGCCCCAAATGTCCTCACGTTGGCATAGTGTGGAAGTTTGGAAAGTGGTGTGCCAGCTCAGGTGTGACCTCATCTGACCGTGGATCTTCCCCTTCGGGGATTGGTTCAGGACCATCGCCAATAGCCTATTCTGTTGCTCCAGTGCAACGTTTATTAAATACCTACCTACCTTGTGAGTTTAAACAACATGGATCGATAATTTCTAGCTGAATCTAAAAATTATACTGCAGGGAGGAAATGTAGTGAGACTCGTATGTATCATGGATGAATGCATGGGAAATTGAAATACAGTTTTGTTGAAATGTTACTTTAAATATTTAATATGTTCATTATTGTTTTGTAGGAAATTCTCAATTCAACTGTTCAGCAAAAAGATAAGCTTTATCAAGACTGCAAAAAGTATCACAAATTGCAGCTAGTAGAAATTGCCGATTGGCCTGGAATGGGAGGTGTTAGGTTTGTATAATACTTTACTTTTAGGTTTGTTTATTGTTTAACTTATCCTTTGACTTGCTCATGTAACAATAAAAAAGTGAAGAGTAGCAAACCAAACCTTTGCCTTGCAACTATTTGAAATGTAAATTGATTTTTTTTCTATAGGTATATTCCAGAATTTTGGACGGACCGTTTAAATGAATTAACAGACACAGGGAAAGCAGATATCAATCATTTGAATTCCGAACTATTAGCAAAGCTGAGAGCAACAGACTCTGCATTTTCACTAGGTTGGTTAATCTAATTAAAAAATTTCAGTATACTACTTATATTGTAAATTTGGATTATTTGGTCTTTTAATTCTTGATTTGTGTGCCTCACAGGTGAAGCCGACGACGGAATGCTATGTGTGAGGTTCGGTATGGTAGATTCAGATCTAGATTTGGATGAACTAATGAATGTCGTAAGTTCTGCTGGTCAGGAAATTGAAGAATCCTCTAAGGTATAAATTTGTTGGTTTTGCATTTAAATTCATTAATTAAAGCTTTTGCTTAAAACCACAACAATGCTAATAACTTAAAATATTGAGAACTATAAATATAATTGATATGAGCCAGAAAAGAGCTTATATCAAAATTTTGAAAAAAGCGATGGACCAATCAAAATAGAATTATCCGTCTGACATATCTGAAAACTCATTTGAAAAAAAAATGTGAACTTCAATGTACACTATTTTATTACCTACTAACTTGACTACCTTGTTTCAGGCAAACCAGATTGCATTTATTTCCTCAGTAGTTTGTCATTGTATAATTTTTTGTGCTTTGTCAGCTTCACATGCTTGTGTTCTTTCCTCTTCCGATTGTTTGGCTTGTGACAGCTTTTATGTTTTGTGTTGATTTGATTAAAAATAGGGATCTTGAGAAATGCTCTACGTTAAATTTTACTTCTGACATAGAGCTGAAAATAGTTGCATTGACCTAGAAATTAAAGACAGAATATGCTGCACAAATTTAATGAAGGGGTCCGGTTGGTAGAGTAGCGGATCAGCAACTGGAGGGTTGGGAGTTCGAATCCAACTAAAGACTCGTGTATAAGGGGCTGGTGTACGTTAAATCTGTCATGGCCTCGAGTGTCCTCACATTGGCATGGTGTGGAAGTTTGGAACGTGGGGTACCTGCTCAAGTATGACCTTGTCGTCTGACCATGGTCTAAAATTACGTGGTGGTGTTCTCTGATCTTTCCCTTCGGTTTTGATCCTGGACTGTTACCAATAGCCCATTGTGTTGCTCCAGTGTAACGTTAATTAAAAATACACAACTTTAATACCAGAGCTCAGCATTCGAGTTTTTGCTGCTCACGGAAACCAAGTCCAGCCTCAGATGCTGTGTACGTTTTAAAAAATAATTTCTTTATTAAACAGTACAAAATGAAAAGAAACTAACGTGCTACCCAGTTCTATTTTTAAATTGAATGTTTAAACTATCATGTGATTGTATGATGAATTACTAGTTCAGTAGGAAAATGTGTCCACTTAATTCTAATCTAGACTTTAAACATATTTTTGAATACAATTTGTAGAAGTAAAAAATAATGGAACTACAAGTTGCATCAGGTAGTCATTTTCATATTGAAATAGTTTGGAATTGTCATTTAAAATAATTTTAATAGCTATTAGTACTTTTACATCAGAATAAATTGAATGCAATGGACAACTAGACAGATGCAATGAACAGCCGTCGCACTTGTATATCCAATTGAATAATAACATCTGATAGATATGGATCAGATCAATAGATGTAAATGCTATTTTAATTTCATTTTATGTTTCAGTTTCTTGAGACTATGTCTGAGATGATAAAACAAGGCATTCAAGAAGCCAACAAAGAATTAGTACAGGAAAACCAGGAAAAAATAATGCAAGAAGTAATTTAATTTATTTTTTATCCCTGTTTTAGAATTAAGATAAATACAATTATAACTCTAGGAAATTGAATGAAAGAGGCTCAATTTGTTTTAATGTTTGTTTTTAGCCAATTATGGCCCTTGCGCCATAAAACCAACCTACCAGTTTTAATGGTTTTAGGTAAAGTTGTGAAATTTTCGTGATACAAAAAGTGTAGAATTCTGAAAATCGAATGATGAGAGCAAATGTATTAGATTTCAACTTTGAATCCACTCAGGAGTATATTCGAAATAGAATCAGGAGTAGATTTGAAGTAGAGTAATTTAAAAAATACACAGAATTAAATATCGATAAAAATGATTTACTTACAAACAGAATACTTTCATGATACCTAGATATTATCAGGTATCAATGCATTTGGTTTTAACTAAAAATTCTAAATGGAATTAAAAATAAAACGTTGATTCTGCCATTGCGAGATGCTGTAGCAAAATTAAATTATTAGTGGGGTTTCTCTCGTACTTCCTCATATTAAACAAAGATTGTTTCCTATAAAATGAAAGTTAAAGCTGTAAGATTTGATCCTTAAAATTCATTTGCACTTCTGAAAATTTCAAAGTATTAAATGTTTTTGATTATTTTGTATCATTCAAATATTCAGACATTGTTCTATTATGAAATGAAATAAAACACAAGTTCAATCGTAAAGAATTAGAATTTAGATTCTGTAAAAATAATTTTTGGGAAAAAATTGTTTCCTCGGCATGTAATAGGCCTTGGTGCAAAATTTCAAGCTTTTAAATTAATGTTTGTTTTTAATGTTATTTATTCAGTTCTTTAGATTATTTGGGTGTAGTACATTTAGATCTGTAATGATTGCTTACTTTCGATGTTATTTTCAGTTTAGAAATAATTTCATTCCTTTGGTATATTCACCAGAAGCTCATTTAGGAAGACAGTTATACTTAGCATTTTCTATTTGCATTTCAGGGCGTTTTGAGGCAAGTGCCTGTTATAGGTTCATTTGTGTCCTGGTGGTACCCAGCACCAAAGGAAACTGGTATCAAAGGAAGAAGTTTCCATCTGTCATCAGGTAGAGTTTCATATTTTACATTAAACTGCACCTTAGAACAGTTGTTTAAACAGTAACAAAATGAGTATTTGAGTAATGTTTTTGTATCGCTTACAGGCACAATTGAAAGCACAGAAAACATTTACAAGTATCACATGCAAATCAAAGAAGGATCAAAATCACCACCAACTGCAACAAAGGTTCTTTCACGTAGTTCTAGTCAGACGTCGACCACCGAACAAAAAGCCAGTCCGACTCCGTCGAACCCATGACAAATAGAATGAAAGATTTATAAAGAAAAGATTTATTTGAACTTTAAATATGCAACAAAATAATTGTTTCATGGTGATATTTGGTGTAGTATAACAGAGCACAATAATTGGGGGTTGCACCATAAAGTGTAATCTTTGTCAACCTTTTCAGTGGGTGAAGTTTTGAATTTTATGTATTTCTTAGCCTTATTGCATCAAAAGACTTCTTTATTGTATATCTATTTACTTCTGCTTTTCTAGTGAACCTAGTTTTTAGGCGTTTTAGTTGTGTCTCTTTTCTAGTCAGTGATTATTTCATGATATGAATCCTGTAGCAGGCTAAATGAAGGATTTTGTTTCCCATTCTAAGTAATAATTCAATTTCGAACAGTAATACATTGACTATTATTAATTATAAAGTTATGTATATTATAGTTCACTCATTAAAAGGACTGCATTTCTGTGAAATGATTTAAACATGCTATGAGAAAATTCATTGATATTTTTCACATTACAGTTACTTAGGTTTTGCTCTAGGAAACTGCTTGTCGAAACTGGACAATCATTTGCCTAATAGCAGTAGGAATAAATTTCCTAAACTGTAAATTTATCTCTTCATTAAATGGTGCATTTGTGTGTGATTGAAAAAGTTTGGTTGCTGTTAATAATTTTGATTGTGATTGGTTTTAATATATTTTGGGGTTGAGCTAATACATTGTGTTTATGTATGTACCTCAAGTTAAGGACTAACAATCTGTGATGCATTTTGTAAATGAGTATGCTTCTTGCATATCTCAAATTCATTATATGTATTATTGGATTTTGAACTATTTTTATTGAAATGTAATATTAATGAGTGTAGATAGTGGTCACAAAATATTAATAAAAACTGAAGTAAAGCAAGGAAAGAGTGAGTTCTCAAAAATAACAATTTAGCATACCTAGGAAGAAAATTGTATGATACTAAAAATTTGTAATTTAATCTTTATAACTTAGTCACAACTTTTAGAATCTCCTAACTATTTCTTAATTTAAATCAAAACATTTTTATCAGTTTTTAAACGACAGTAATTGCTCATTGCAAACTTCCAAGTATTTATGAATATGACAAGGAATTTCGAATGTAAGTATTGCATTACTAAGTACTGATTCTGTATTAAAAAAATCAATTTTTCTAAAACATGTCCTGTAGTTAGCAACATATAAAATTATGTAGATCTTGAATGTTTGTACATATTTATGTTTTGAAAACTTGCTTTTGAATTAATTTAATAAATGTTTCTGTTACAGAGTTAATTTAAATAATTGATATTTAAAGTGCAATTTTATTGTTTTAAACTGATAAGTTTTTTAAATAACTGTTTCTCTTGTTTTACAATTTATATTCTTGTTAATTCGTTTTCACATTCTAGTTATTTTCTTTTTAAAACTATATACTTGATTACAGATTTTATAATTTGTTCACATAAAAACATTCTTTCACTTCACTTAAAAATGCCAAAAAGGATCAATTTAAAATGAACTAGAAATTTTATACAAAAGATTTTGTACTTTCCTTTCATTCAATTTTAATTGGATAAAGTATTGTGAAATTTATTTTATACAACAATTACTGAATGTTTTTATTGTGTAATGATTTTGTTTTGTTCATATTTACGTGTAAATTTTAATTCAATACACTTATTAGCTGATTAATGTCATGTAACTTGAGAAGAACTTTGGATTTTCCGATTAAGTAAAATAGGTTTTTATGTAGTCTGTATTTTGAAATTAGAAATAATTCTTCAAAAGTGCAAGAACCAAATACTTGAATAAAACATCAATTTGCAGATGATCTCTGATCCATCATGTATATCATACAGTATTAAAAGTATTCATTTCTACAAAAGCAGTTTGTGAAGAAAATTGTTACTGAATGTGATCGAGTACATTTTTTTACGAATAACAAGTGAATGGATGTTGAGCATTGCAAATAAGGGATTATATATTTGTTTAAATAAGGCATATATATATTGTATCAGAATCAATAAATACTTTTCATATTCATGGATTTTGTATAAATATTGCTCTGGTAAATTATCTCTCAAAATGCGAGTTCACTTAAGACATTTTAACAATTCACTCTAATTCTGGATAATAAAACAATTTTGATTTGTATATGATGACATTTAAATTTAAATCTAACTATTTGTTTTCTTTTTTGAATTTATAAAACTGTTTGAAAGATTTTCAAAATAAAAGGTATTGGTTAATTTGATTCGTGATGAAACATACTTCCTGTAATTAAATTCAAATAAAATTTTCTATATTTTCAAATGTGTGTAATGTGCAATTTTCTTTCCATATATATAACTGAAATTAATAGAAAAAGAGACTATATTTTCTGTTTTTATCTTGAGTATCATGATTTAGTGAATTTTCTAATAGATGTATTACAATTTGTCTCAAACCATTATGTTAATATTGATACATTGAAAATTTGTATTATTACAAATTACATTTTTCCAATAGTACCAAATTTTTAGTAAATTTATAAAGTTTAAGAAAATTAAAAGGGTCATTCTAAAAAGTTCAATTATATTGGTGTGGAACTCTAACTATCACAAAATATCCTAGAAGTGTATTGTTTGGAATTTGAAAAACATTTTATGACTAAATATCCACCTCTATTGAATTGAAATAATCTTGGTAAACATTTCATTCATCAAGGAAGTTAAAACAGGTTGCACGCCATAACAGTGGAATAATGTATGATCCTCTTAGGATAAAACATTTTTGCAAAGCAACATTTTGAGAACTTGTGGAGTGAAAGTTACATTAATTTTATGAAATTTAAAGTAAAAACTGCTTTTGATTTTTTTTGTCTTTATAGGAGTGGAGTAAAAGTCTTAATAAATTGTAATAAATGAGTATTTTAAGGATATTGAGAAATGTGTAAAAGTATAATAGAATACACAGGAGAAACTTGACTGATCATAAATACGATCTGCCTTTTTCTCTATTTTTTTCCATGGAATAAAAATATTTACTTTGTTTTGACAATTAAAATGAAAATTTTGTACTAGTACACAACCATGTGAAAAGTACACCGAGAAAGAATAACATTCAAATAAAAATTTCTCTCAAATGACATTGGGTAGGTATTTTAATCTGGAGCAACAGAATGGGCTACTGGTGATGGTCCAGGATCACACCTGAGGGGAAGATCCGAGAACACCACACAATTTTGAACAACGGTCACCTGAGCTGGCACCCCACTCTAAACTTCCACACCAACGTGAGGACATTTGAGGCCATGACAGATGTTATGTGCACCCCCCTTTGTACATGACGGTCTGGTTGAATTCAAACTCGCAACCCTCCGGTTGCTAACGGATTGACTCCGTTGCTCTTCCAATCGAGTTATCAGCCCTCGAACGACATTGAAATAAATAACATTACAGGATAAAGAACAAGATTTTTTAATTTGCTGAGAAGATGTGACTGTTTGCCTGACATATTTGGAAGATTTCTAACCTATAATTTAGATGGCATTGTTCTGGAATATGCCAATATATATTCCTTGGAAACATCTGAATAATCCAAAGTAGTTAAAAGGTTCCTGTCAGGTCCGATTACAAATAAAACCAACATAACCCAACCACTACACTTGGTTAATATGATGCTGGAAGGTGCAGTTCACCTCAGTATCTTTGAACTAGAGAGCCTCTATATATAGGCTCTACTTTGATCCACCTTTGTGACCATCATAGTACAAGTTCAATTGCTACTTGTCAGAAGTATAGCATCACGAAACGTGTTATGCCATTGTTTCTGTTCAAGGCTTCGTTAAAGCTTGAATTGGGTCAAAGAAATTTGCACTATTTACCAGTCTTCTGTTAAGTAGACAACAGTGAATTAATTGTACAAAAGAACAAAACCTGGCATGTTACTGTTGTGCAATGTGTCTGCTTTGTGTTAGGTGTCTTATCACATAGTTCCAGTAGTTTTGAGTGTCCTGCCTCACTTGTCCATTGATGTTATTGTACTGCCATTATTTAGTATGTGTGGAATTTGAGCTTTCTCATCCCAACAATGCTTCCTCACTCAGACTGTCCGGTTTTGATAAAGCTATTCTCAGAAAGGAAATAGACAAACACCCTTTTGACTTAGTTGACCTAAGATGGGGCTGCTTTGCCTCAGCCGGTCTGTGCCTGTACTTTAAATTCCAGCAAAGCTGTTAGCCACTGGTTTGAGACAACAGCAACTGACAGCGTCAAAGGGGAAATATGGGCAACACTCGTCACCAGTGGTCCGATCTGCCATTAAAGTAACTAGAAAACAATTTTATGAAAATTCTTATTTTGATCCTAATATATACAAAGAGTGAAATCCTATAAGTAATTTGAACATTGTATAAAATTATAAATTATTTCAGTTACATGAACCATCTTTCCATCCATGTCGCCATCTTTCTTCAACAGTTGAACAGTCAAATATAGGTTTGCCAAGCTTTTTGTTGACATTATTATGAACATGGCACATCCACTGAGAGAGGTCACTACGACTAGCAGTTGTGGGGGGATTTTTTATGATCCTAAAAGTAAAACTTCAATTTATTTTTGTAAGAAAACAAATGTAACATAAGCAAACAATACTTCATAAAAAGCAATACACAAAGGGCAGAGAAGAAATTGTTACAAATGACATGTTCAATTGACAGTAAATTATATTTTAGAAATGCTTTACAAAAATATTATTGGGTTTTGAAATTTTCTATTGACATGAACTCTACAGGTGAAATATATTGGGTCGTTTAACCCTCTGGATATGGGGACCGGCCGAAAGTTTCGAGCCCCCTCGTTACGAAAGGCTCGGATTCTTTCAGATCTCAAATTCCTGAAGATTCGCCGAAGCCCATTATGATTTTCATCCCCTATTTTCTGTGCTACAAAGAGACCCGCGCGTGAATAGCCTTATCTCCCCATTGTCAAAGATGTCAGGGTTATCGATGGAGAGCCTCAGAAATTGTTTATGCTCGAACATTCTAGTTCTTAAGGTTGAGTAAATGAAAAGATATACACTTAAAAAGTCACTGTCACACTTTCAGTTTACCCGGGAAGAATCTGTCCCTTCTAGGCATACCCACGACACGACAACAGAAATTGCCACATTAGGTGATAATGGGACGACACATATTCCCTCTCCTGGGGAAAGCATTATAAAGGTCATTTCGGCCGGTTTTAGTAAGTTGCCTGTAAAGCCATTGGGCCGGCTGCCATAACCAAAGAAGAAAACGATATTCTGCCCCTACATATGTAGAGGGTTAAAAAATCCTATCCCATTCCACACTATTAGTAATCAGTTTATTTCTTAAATAAATTGTAAATGCAGTTTACATGTCAGTAAAGACAATCTTTTTCGACAGCATGCCAGTTTGAGATGAGAGCCCATTTCATATTTAAGAAAAGCTGTGTTACTTTTGAATTCAAACTGGGTCAAAATGCAATTACAGTGAATCAAACATATGGTCAAGATGTAGTGCTAGCTACGAAAGCGCAATTTCAGTTTTCAAGTTTTGTGGAGATGAAAAACGCGAAGACCAACCTGTGTCGATGATCAACTGACTTTTTGATAGCCAATCGAGACCAACCCCCATTTAACAAGTACAGAAATAGCCAATTAAATCTCTGACCTAAAGAGAGAACTGTTTGTAACCATTTCCTTACAATGCATCGGGTAAAATACATAAAAAGGTCCTGAACAATTTATTGCAAACCAACAAACTCATAGTGATTTGTTCTTTAATGCTATGACAGCATGGAAAGGACTCATTTGGTCAAGGTGTCACCTGTAATGAAACGTGGATTCTTTACAACACTTACCCATTGTGGAATGCGATGAGTTCATGTGGGACATTTTGCATACAACTCCCATGCTCATAACTCATGTTGACTTAAGAGTCTGGGTTTCGATTGGGCTCAACACCAATTTCGAGTTGCCATTTTTATTGACATAGATTTTACTTGAATATTCCCTGTAAATTATAATTTATATAGACTATTCAGAAAATTAAGGCCTTTAACTTAATTATACAGATGAGTATTTTTGTATTTTAATGATTATGAGAAATCATTTGATTTTTAACCATTGAATCATTTAGAAGACGATGCCCTTTGCCCCATCAATATATACACACAATTTGTTAGATTTTGCCATTTACTAATTTTTTCCATTGGTGGTGGACAATTCCAATTTGTGTGCATGGACCAGGTCTTGAGTACAATCTTAAAAATGGAATTATGCCAACTTTTTTGAATCTTGGAAAACAGCAGTCACCAATTAAAAGTACATAAATCCTTCAAATTTTAAAATCAATATATCAAAACATGAAAGAGGCAGTAATATACATTATTTGATCAGGAATAATGTACCTATTAGTATATGTGTAAAACCATATACTGCAGCTTAAAAATACAATTGAAACTCTTACAAACATGCTTTAATGATTCCAAGAAAAACATACTCTTTTTTAAAGTCATCTCTACACTCCTTGCATGGATAAAACTTTGAAAAAGACGTGAGGAGCTGTTCCATGTCACTCATTTGGTGGGTTGTTGGCTTCTGAGGATAATAAGCAGCCATTGTATGTAAAAATGACCAGGTTGAACGACCAAGCTCTTCACGGTCAAGAGGGCACTCTCTTGATTTCTATAAAATAACATATTTAAACTAAGCAAAAGCACATATTGTTTATACACGTTTTGTAAATATAGTTGAATCCAAAACCAAACTTAGAGCTGCAAATATATATAAAAATTTCTGGTAGTAATTTCTTATTCTATATACAAGGGAAAGTCAAAAATTATCAGCACTTTATTTTTTCAATCTATTTACACAAATGTAGGGATTGAACAAGTTCGTCATTTTTCTAGTCTCCTTCCTTTTCGATGCACTTAGTGCAGCAGTCCACAAGCTTCCATATTCCCTCCAAGAAGGTTTTCAGTGGGTCACCCAACCATTTATGCACTGCTTCCCCACTTTGTGTAATCTGCAGAAAACAATCTACACTGCTGGCCACCGTAAATGCAACACCCTGAAGGAAGCATGCAAATAATATGAAATTTACAACATGGATTAGCAGAGGTGAGGTATGCAAATGATTAGAATTTCAGCGCAGACGCACATCACGCGCGCCTGTGGCACCACTTCAAAGCGCTATTTAAGGCTTGGAGATTTCGACGATTTCAAGTACGGCAATTGTGTTTTTCTTGTGGTTTTTTCAAAAAAACGATCAATTATGCCTCGTAGAAAACAGTGATCATCTTTTGATCAAGTATCCGATTTCGACAGAGGAAGGATAGTGGCCTACCGAGATTGTGGATTATCTTTCAGGGAAATCGGTAGTATTGTTGGACGAAACCAAACAACTGTAATGCGGATATGTGATCGTTGGATGCAGGAGGGTACGACGGACCGACGTGTTCGATCGCATCCACCTCAGTGCACCACTTCACGTGATGACAGGCATATTGTGCGTATGGCAGTGATGGATCGCTCAGCCACATCATGAACCATAGCACAGCACATTCAGTCTGTACCGCATCATCCAGTGTCTGCGCGTACCATTCGACGCCGTTTACAGCAGAGTGGTCTGTCTGCAAGACGTCCATTGCTTCGTCTACCCTTGACGCAGAACCAGACGTTTCCGCCTCCAATGGTGCGATGAAAGAAGGATGTGGACGGCAGAATGGAATGAAATTGTCTTTACTGACGAGTCACGCTTCTGTCTGCAACACCACGATGGTCGGATTCGAGTCTGGAGACACCGTGGAGAGAGGATGCTGAACAGCTGCGTTATGCACCGCCACACTGGTCCTGCACCGGGTATTATGGTATGGGGCGGTATTGGATATCACTCTCGCACTCCTCTAGTACGCATTGCCGGTACTTTAAACAGCCAGCGCTACATCTCCGAGGTGTTGGAGCCAGTTGTCCTTCCTTACCTTCAGGGCTTGCCCACAGCCATATTTCAACAGGATAATGCGCGACCACACGTGGCACGCATTGTCCAAGGGTTCTTCGCCAATCGCCAGATTGAATTGCTTCCCTGGCCAGCTCGCTCTCTGGATCTTTCGCCGATAGAAAACATGTGGTCCATGGTTGCTCAACGATTGACCCAGAATACATCCCCAGCTGCCACACCAGATCAACTTTGGCAACGTGTGAAAGCTGCTTGGTCTGCTGTACCCCAAGAACACATCCAAAGTCTCTTTGAATCAATGCCGAGGCGTGTGGCAGCGGTGATCTCCAACAATGGCGGCTACTGATTTTGGCAGGAACCACACTTCACAGAAGTCTATAAATTTAATCATTTGATACTTGGTCAACATGTTATCTAAAAAATAAATTTTGTTGTGATATCTCTTGTCTTTCTTGGTGTTGCAATTTGGGTGGCCAGCAGTGTACATTGTCGATGGCAACTCGCCTCTTGCCAGTACCATTTCTCGAGGTTGCTGAATCTTCTTGTCAGTGGTGGAGGTTGATGGGCGTCTTGTTCCTTTGTGCATCACGTTTGTCCAGCTTCTTTTAAGCTTCTCGATCCACTCATACACACTTCTAAGTAGTAGAGCACTGTCCCCGTAATGTGTCGTAAGCCTTCGATGTATTTCAGCTCCTAGTACACCTTCTGACCCTAGAAATCGGATCACTGCTCTTAATACTACCTTGGTGCACACTGCTAGCGGAGCAGCCATGTTTACATTGAAGCAGGAGCAAGAAAAATGATGCTATCGAGGTCAAACATCGGTAACATGACCACAGTAGTATCAACTCTAAGCATGCATGTGCTGAAGGCAGTGACAAACCTAAAGATGTGTTCTAGCGAAAGTGTGGATAATTTTTGACTTACCCTCGTATATAAAAATTTCTGGTTGTAATTTCTGATTCTATATATATATATCTTCCTTTTGTTTCGCTACAGCATTCCACCACAACATTTAAAGTTCACGTGCGACTTTTAGAGAAACCTTGCCCTTTCTGCCAATAAACTTTCAAAAAAGGTTATCAAGTCCAATAACCTTTTCCTAAATCCTTAACCTCCTAGCAGACTAATTTCTAACTACTCATTCTTATATTGAGCCCCTTAGAATAAGCAGCTCAGAGCAGTTCCAAACAACGGCTAACATAGGAAGGTGACCAGGTGGCTAAGTCGGGCTGCTGCAGAGATGGCTCCCAGATCTTATATGATCAATAGCAGATGCGCTCTAGCCATGTCATGAACTTGTGCAAAAATTACTTAAAAAACAATTGCACAGATCATCTCCAGTACCTTTTCATCACTGGTACCTCAGTAAAACACCAGGAGAGCCGCTACCCTTAAATTTACTCTGGAAACTTTCCCTATGCTTGCCAGGCTCCGATCTGGCCATTTGATGATATTCTCTGATCGCCAGAAATCCTTTCCCAACTGTACAAAGTGCAGCTTATTACCAGACTCACACATCCTGGAGCCATACATGAAGACATTTTTAAGAACCCATCTACCATTGCCCCAAAACTTTTTTTGAATAGACTCAATGAGTTAATGTAATTTTTTTTACACTGGGATAAGAAAGAAGAAAACGCTACCCCTCCCCAATGGACCCATTTGACCGACTGCCTACACCACTCCTGCCAAAACTATGTCTAACTTCTGTGTTATTTGACATGTGTTGATTTTGTAACAAAATCTTTATACTTTGACTAAGCTTCATTCCAAACACATTGAGTAGTTAAATTTTGTTTAATTCTTTGACACATATTTCAACTACTCATATTAGCTGAGATGTCAAATCACAGAATTTATTTCATTATAATTCTTGCCAATTTAAGAACTCTTCTAAATTTCTAGAAGGGCAGAGGCCTGAAACATATTGGCATAAGTTCATATTGGCATGTATATGAATTTTACTGTGGGAATGTGTAACTTTTTGCCTTAAAAGAAATTTGATTTTGGATTTTTATTACTATATATCAGACATTTATTACTTTCCTGGTAGTCCTAATTAGTGTATTAGTTTTGTATTTGGATTTTTATTAGTTTCTCAATCCACTCATACACACTTCTACGTGGTAGAGCACTCACACAGGTACACATATCACAATTTTGATGTTTGAAATGGAAAGGTTTATTGGACTAATTTAACTTTTAAATATTAGAATACAGAAATTATCAAATGATTAAAAAGTACACACATTTTTAAGGTACAAGACTAAGTATAACATTTAATTCAAAATATTAAAGTTGAAATCAAATTTGAGAGGATTCATCATGATTTTTTACTTTTCACAACTAAAAATTACTTTTGTAAATAAGAGATAAACACCATTTGTGTGTTTCAAAACCTTAAATATACTTATTAATTTTAGTTTCTAGCAAGGCCCAACCAGAATAATTTTTGAGACAAACCTGTTTTCCCTATTTGAGTTGGTGCTTATGTAATTTACACTTTAAAGCTTTTCACAAAGTTTTAAATTTATCCATTAACATACATTCTAACATTTGCAGTCTGTTATCAAAATGTAATCGATAAGCTGCCATCCACTAGTGTAAAGATACATGAAATTCAACAAATAGTATGCATGCATTCAAAGGTTTACATGTATATGCATTTTAAGTACAATTTTTAGTAAACAGCATCATAGGATGAATTTGTAATTGAATCTAAAATGAGACATGGTGTCCGTTTCGAAATAACAAAGTCGCTTTTGTCCTTAAAATTTTATAAACTGCAAGTTTATTTTTGGGATTTCTCAAGTTAAAAGATTAAACTTATATAATAAACTTATATAAAAGATAATACATTATCAATGTGTCAGATACGTATGAAAAATATCTAGATTCAAGAAAAGGTATATAAGAATGTAATTTCTATGAATTTGAAACTTCAAAGACATAATTTGCAAAAATTGAATGCCATCAGCTGTTAATTGCGATAATTTACACCCATCTTAGAAATTCATGATTTAATGGTTGTGCCGAAAACGATTTTTTAAATGCAAACAATTCATTCCAGTAATTAAGCAAACTGTTGCATCATACCGTGGTAATACCATTTCGATCTATTCTTATTGAAAATTCCCGATTTTTGGCACCAGACTGTTTGTGCGTCCAGGTTTTAAAATCTGTACAAGCTCGGCAATTTTCTTTCTTCGGAGAGGTTTCATCGTAATTTGAGCGGCGTGAACTCATAAGTCAGCAAATTCATCCACTCTAACGAAAGAAAATCAACAAAGAAAAATCAAGCGTTTTGTTTGTGTTTAAATTATATATTTTGTCGTAGGTTTATTGCGCTCAGTAACACTTTTTATTTTACCCGTATGACTTAAGCATATTTTATTTTTGTTTTTCAAAGAATATTCATTTATATTTCATGTGTCAGAATGCTACAAAGAATGAAGGATAATTCCAAAGATTAAAATTTTAACATAATATTTAATGTTCACATGTCGTTGCAAAGGTTTATTTTATAGTTTCAAGCTAAAATATCATTATCGCTGTAACCACCATCTAATATTTTCGGTAGCCTTGGTTTCAGCGCACGCGCAATGATGCAATACTTGTTTATATTCGTATTATTAAATATCTCCAAATTTAAATTATTTTGACCTAAGAAAATAAGATTTTCGGCAACCTTGTACAGTTTTCAAGAATGTGCTCAGCACAAAATTATGACGAATTGCTTTATTCGATTCTTTGTAGCGAAGGAAATATAATGGGTTTCTTCGATAAAATATTTGATTTTTTACACAGGAGGTAATTTGACAATTGACCGTTAATTTCTTTTGTTCGAAGTTATCTATGACACTGTTTGGATTCATGTTCTCAACTTAAAAGTCTTGTTTTAAATTATATAGGACTGACTATTTTTTGATCAAATGTGATGAATCTAGCATGGACGACCCGGGACTAAATCCAGGTGAAGCTGAAAACATTCTCAAGAGCGTATGTATCTTTGATTTTAATCATGTATCACATTAAACGCTTTCATTTATTGTTGAATAGTTGCAACCTATCTCTTTGTTACCATGACTATTTATGACTCCAGTATCTCTAGAATCTTTATAAGCTCCTAGAAAAATTTGAAATTTTTTTATTGATTTCAACAATTTGCTAACAAATCAACCGATTGATTTTGGATTTGAAAGCAATTTATTTTTAAACTAATGGCAGTTACACAATTTAATATTTAATCTAATTATATTTCTAACATTTCTTTCATCTGATTGGTTAGTATTGTCCACAATGAAATCATTTTTAATGGAAAAGAGCAATGAAAACGATGTTCATTAATGTTCAGTCGTCATTGACTTTTCTTTAATTATGACAGTGTAGCTATGCTCAAGTTGGTAAATATGACACCATATTGCTTTCCTCTTTAACCAAATGTATGAATTTTAGTCTCAAATATTGAATTTAATACCAGAGTAATAGTTATAACAACTGAACATTATCAAATTGATATAACTCTTCATTTGGTAAGTTTGTAGTACAAGAATCTCCACACATCCTTGTTTATAGTTCAAAGAATATACCTTCAGAAAGAGTGTCTTTGTTTGCTATTACAATTTTAAATATAAAGCTGCATTTCATTATTGATCAGGGCCATGGTAGCCCAGTTGGCAGAGTCGAATCTAACCAAAGACCATCATGTACAAAGGGGGCTGGTGCATGATAAATCTGTCGTGGCCTCAACTGTACTCATTACTCATGTACTCATTACTCAACTGTACTCATGTTGGCATGATGTGGAAGTTTGGAGTGCCAGCTCAAGTGTGATCTCGTCATCTGAACTTTGTTCAAAATTACGTGGTGTTGTCCTCGGGTCTTTCCCTTTGGGTTTGATCCCATACAATTGCCAATAGCCCATTGTGTTGTTCCAGTGTGACGTTGATTAAATACCTACCTACTTCATTACTGATCAAATCATACCAACACTGGGTTTAAGGTATGTGATTAATTAAAATTGTAAAATAAAATAGGGGTTTCAAAGAAGTATTTAAGCTATTTTTTTTATCTATAGAGTTTTGCATTTGTGTTGACTCAAGTAAAATTTTCACATGATTAAATATTCATTAAAAACTTTTCAAACTTAAAGACCATTGTCTGGAATCGATTTGGAGAATTTCTAATTTTTATTTCCTTTTTTTCTATTGTTTCAAAGCTTTGAATTGAAATTGGTTTCTGAATTCTTTTTCATTACTCATGTTCTTGATCAACATCTGTAGATACTTTTATATTCTATGCTAAGTGTATAAGGGTACTTACGTATTAACCGCATGCCAGCTATTAATCGCCAAATCTGTTGGAAGGGGTATAAGACGGAAGAACTGGAACAATCTGGTTATATTCACTGCCAAGTGAACCATAAATACAATTTCATTGATTCTGATTGTTTTGCAAAACTTTTTTTAGAACTACAGTTCAATGTTCGGTGCGTAGTTGCATTAGATACTCATGTTCTATTTTCTCTATTTTTACGTCGAAGTAAATTTTTACGTAATGCTTGATCGTTATGAAATAATGCTGGAAGAATATTCCCATCCCATTGGATATTTTGGGGCATTTGTCGTGAAACATTTCTTGTTATGGTCCCTGATCATAGTGCTATCACATTAATGAACGAAATAAAAAACACATTAAAGATGGATCAACCATTTTTTCCGACCCTAAGGGCAATTGCTAAATATTTTCTGCCCGAAACAAACTTTGGCTGATATTCGCCAATGGCATGCGATTAATACGTAAGTACCTGTATAAGTATGCATTATTTGACTTCATTATTGAACTTGATCTCATGAGTAGTCTTTTTTATACAAATTCAGATGTTTAGAAAATATGTGGAAATTTGCCAGCAAAATCTCAATTTAAAGTCAGATATCGATCCTGTTCCTCCTGGTAAGTATAGTTTTACCATTTTCTTGGCTATGTATTATCTATCTTATTTAATTACTTGATGTCACCCACATGTTCTTCCTACCTTTTCAGTATGAAAGGTTGCATTTTTCTGTGCATTTTGCTGCATTACTTTTTAATATCTACTTTTAATCTTTAGCAAGTTAGTGATATAGGCTAAAATTAATTTTATATGGGTTTGAATGAAATGAATGGTTTTTGTTAAAACTAATTTCAATAAATTTGAGTATCTACTGTAAGATTCTGTATATTTTATGAAATCATTAATTAAGATTGTAAATCTGAACTGGATATTAAGTCATTCTGTGTTAAGCATGTAATACATTAAATAACATTAAATTTTATTCACAGGGAAACCTATTTAATACCCTTACTTTTGATCTTCAAGAAATTACTTCTTAAACTGAAGTGACATTAAATTTTAAATTTCAGACTATGCTGTGGAAGTAACAGTTGTAACTTCTGAACCAGAAACAGCACTTAATATGTCTGAGCTGGAAAGTGTGATTGCTGAGTCTAAACCAGAGTTGGGAAAAGTTACAACTGAAGAAAAGTCAGATGATCAGAGTAAAAAGGAGAGTTCAATTAGTGAAGAAAAACAACATCCTGAAAAGCAAGGGTAAGTGTCTTGTATTTTTTAACAAATCTAATTAAAAGCTCAATTTCTTGTCAAATGTTCTAGTCTTAAACAATCTGTTCTATGTTATACTAAAATATTCCTATGATCTTTCTGATTTCCTTTATATTGAGAAAATTGTCTTGTTCTTCCTTAAAATTGTCAAATTTATTCTAATTTCTCCTGGGAATTCAAGATCATCCAATATTTTCATAGGAACAGCATTGAAAATTATGCTTAAATTCTAGTTTACAGTACAGTCAACACAGATTGCCAAGTTGGTGTCTTATGAGCCATTACCATTTGACAAAAAATTGAAACCATGCCAAGATCACAGTCAGCTACAGAATTTTTGTTTTATTGTTTGTAAATCTCAAAATACATACTTTTGGTAAACAGCAAATATTTCTAGATTTACACCAGTAATAACAATGTAATTGACATGAACTACAAATTAATGACACTGTTACTGGAGAATCAGAAGACCTTGACAATTCTATAAGTGTAATGTTAGTTTACTATTGGTTGAAGCATTTCTATGTACATAAAAATGCGAAATTTATTATATGCATGTTTTGTTGATTATAGACTACATTTCTTAACTTTACTCACAAGAAATCTTTATTTTCCTTGGATTCAACTTTTGTAGGCTCAAAATATAAAATGTCATTTTAACCAATCTATTTATGTGTTTACTTGTAGTGATACCAAAATACCAGTTATGGACCCTGACTGTTATAATGGAGCATACTGTGATGGTTATACTTGGGCCCAAACTTTAAAAGATACTGACATTCGTATTAAGGTACATTTCAGATGGCCAAATTCTTTGTATTCTTGTTAAAATAAAGTTTAATCAATCCAAATATGTAAATATTAAATATAAATCAATGTAGTATATTGATGTAAACAATGGCAATGTGTTGGGATGAACAACAATAGTCTAATAATTATTTTATTAGACAATAGTCTAATAAAATAATTGCTCGATTTGTTATTTCTGTTTTTATAAAATTATTTTATTTTTATTGCTCTTTGTTGAACAATTAAATATTAATCATACATGATTATGGAGCATCATTTTATCTGAACATGTTTGAGAAACATTTGTGCATACTAATATTTGAACGTAGAAAAATTGTATGCTTTGGTCAGCAAACAATTTTGGAAAAAGATTGGACATTTTTTGAAGCAGCTCTCCTGCATTTCACATAACTACCTATACTTTCCACGAAAATATTTGAAACTTAAATCTGTATAAACTGATTTAAACATGGATAAGTTTCTCAGAATTAATTAGTCTGATTAGAAAAAAATACGTGCAGCAAAGTTAACTCAAACTTTACTTTTGAATGAAAATATTTTTTTAGTTTGGAGTAACACTTAAGGAATACGTTTTAAAATATTGTGATTATTTTAAATACTTTTCTTTCATTAAACTACATTGTTTCAAATTCATTGGGAATTTGTTTTATTGTTACTTTATATACAGCATTTTACAGGTTCCCAGTGACATAACTTTAGGTAAACAAGTTCGTGTAAACATTCGGCAAACACACTTAAAGATTGAAGTACTTGGAAAAAATGAATGGAATATACTGAAAGAAGGGGATTTTTCATGGAGAATTAATGTAGAAGAATCAACTTGGACCCTTGTGCCTCATGAACATATCCATGTAAATTCTGCTTATATATATTTATATTAGTGATATTTCTATTGTTAAATCTATGGGAACAGTATTTTAATGATGAAGATCTATATTAGTTGCACTTTTAGAATATCAGTTTTTATCAGTACTAGATGTAGAATGTCTGGTTGATTCATATTTCAAGATGTTATTGTCCCAAAACTAAATAGGCTTGTTAAGGTGATCTGAGAGTGTATAATATAGAAATAAGATGATGTAAAAAGCATAATGGAGGCATTTAGAAATGAGATTTTTTTGCAAATATTTTGTATCTATTTTTTGTTATTCATTTCAGTAAAAGTATTTTTTTAGTTAGTCACCTTAACGAAATAATTATTTCCATTTTATGCCCACCCTTGGCTGTTGGGCCATTTGGTGGTTCGCCGATCAGTAGAGATGGGAAAGCTTCCTCGATTCGTCCTCCTCGGTGTCTGGTTCTTGATCCAAGGCCTGGCACCGATGCAGGTTGGCAGCATCCATGACTGCACAGCAGGCATTGTGGGGAGGGCAACACGTGGATCCTGTGCAGGTGGGCAGAAAGGTAGTCGTGCCTAGTTGTCATCCTGAACAGCCTCCTGCCCAAGGGTGACCGTGGCAGATCAGACCACTGGTGATGAGTGTTGCCCATTTTTTTCCCTTTGAAGCCGCCAGTCACTGTTGTCTCAACCAGTGACTAACAGCAGAGTTAATTTTGGCTTTGCTGGAATTTAAAGTAGAGGCACAGACATGCTGAGGCAGTCGCCCCCATTTTTGCAAGTGAGTCAGCTCTTGCATTGCTTGCATCACTTGGCACCCATTGCAGCCGTAGCTGCCCTCCTTTTTTAAGCAGCTTGGAGAGAACCTCCCTGCATGTCATAGTGGGCAGTCTGTATCACTGTTACTCATGCCTACGAGGAAAACTGCCCTGGTGGGAGGTATAGGGCTCACACATTTTACACATCAGCATCTTTTCTTGGGAGAGGATACCCTGTGGTTCTTTTCTCAATTCACATTTTAATTTCATGCCCAGTTTTTAAGCATAACTGACTGACTGAAGTTTTTTAATAGTACAATTTTAAACTTACAAGCATTGATTGAAGAAAATCTCCATTCAAACCTTTTCTTTTTTAAAAGATATTGGATTTTTAAATCACAATTAGTGTTTTATTTGTCATTTCTTCATTATTTTCATACCTCTTATATTAGACACCATGTTGCTTGCCAACACATTTTAAATCTTTGTTTCATATTCTGATACTGCAACTCTATCTTCATATCTTTGATCGACCTGAGGCCGTCATGGCTCAGTAGGTATGTGCTCTGCTCTGGCAACCTTCAAGTTGTAGGCGGCGCAGGTTCGATTCTTATCAAGTGCATTCATCCCTGTGTGTATTTCTCTCTTCTGTGTCAGTAAAACTTTCATTGTGTGTATGTGTCTGTTACTTGATATTATATATCTTGTGTCTGGTGCAGCAGGGCCAAATATGGTCCTTGCGGCATAAAACCCCCAAACAACCAACTTTGATCGACCTGTTCTATTTTAAATTTCTTTTCATCCCTTCCATTCATTTTAGTATTAGTCATGTTGTTATTCAATATATTTTTAATCACGAATTTATTGAATTCGTATTTTACTGCTATAAAATCCTTGTGCTTGATTAGTTACACAATTTCTTTTAATGTTTTCTTTCTACATTATTTGATTTTGCACTTGGTGCAGTTTGTCCATCTTTGGACCTTACACCAAAAAACCCCCAACCAACCCTTCTCATATCTATAAACAATTACTAAGATTCCTGTTCTGTTCTGAAATAGTCTCATTGAAATATTTCAAATTTGATTATAATTAAAACTATTTCTGATTTCTATAGCTTTGTGTTACTACTGTTGCTGGCAATGTGAGGTTTTTTAATAAAGAGTGAATTTTATCCACATTTTTATCTGTGAAGTCCCTTTTTTGCATTTACTATGAATGTTTTGCTATTAGTGAATCTAAAATGTTTGCACATCCTTTCTGTAATTTTATCTGGCTTTGATATTTGCATTTTTATGTGCCATACTTTTGTAACTTCCAGATATGTCTTCAAAAAATGAAAGAGAGATGGTGGGATGCATTCTTTGTTGGAGAACCTAAAATCGATTTAAAGGCTATTGATCCCTCCATTGCTTATGAAGAATTAGATCGAGATTCTCAGGTCAAAATTGAGGAGCTCATGTATAACGAACATTTAAAACGACTTGGAAAGCCAAGTATTCAACAAACTGTAAGTAATAATCATGTATATATTTACATATGCAATTTTTGTAGTTTTTCAATAACTAAATATAGTGTATATATGGGGTGTCCCAAAAAGGTTGTTCCGCAATTTATCTTTTTACCATTTGGAGATAGGTGGGCAATGTAAATTGCAAAAGTGCACCAAATAAGGTAAGTAATTAAGATATGTGAATAAAATTATCACGTGATAACAATTTAAGCGGATGAGTGTTTTTAATTTGTATACAACCCCTCTAGATAAAAATCCGAGATAGCAGAAATGTTCCTTACCTGCATCCCTATCATTAGCAGAAAACTGCATTTCTGTAGGTTGAACAGTAATGGAGGCATAATGATGCAAAAAAGTTGACTTAAAGCGCTTGTGCACAGCTGTTCAAGCAGTCAGATTAGGGACCGTATACACAATGCTAAAAAGCATTTTTTTCGGTCAGAAAGTGCAACATTGTGCAAAGTAATGTAGTATTGCAACTCCAGATGAAAATTTCAATGAATAATAGTAGACAATGTAATCTGTAATAAAAATATTGTAGAAAAAATGGTTTAAATAAAAATAAAAGGAAATTTACAACGCATGTTCAAAATGCTTTCCATCTGCAGCAATGCAGAACTTAGCTCTTCATTTTTGGCCATGGGTCAGTTTCCGTTCTAGATTAGATACGGCCCCCTTAAAATGGTAACTCTTGTATCTCCGTTACTATTCAACCTGCAGAAATATGGTTTTTTACTAACGATAGGGGATACAGGTAAGGAACATTTTTGCTATCTAGCATTTTTATCTTGAGGGGTCGTATAAAATTAAAAACTGAATCCGCTTAAATTGTTATCACGTGATAATTTTATTCACATATCTTAATTACTTACCTTATTTGGTGCACTTTTGCAATTTACATTGCCCACCTATCTCCAAATGGTAAAAAGATAAATTGCGGAACAACCTTTTTGGGACACCCTGTAGAGAAAGCAAAGCAGAAAAGAGTTCGGACACCTATTTAGCCTTCACAGATCCTTATTTTCCTTCACAGGAGGCAAATAGGCACTGATAGGTGGAGGCAAATCATCCACTGATAGAGCCTCCTATCAGTGGATGATTTCAATACAAACAGAAACAGGAAAATTACAATTAACATTCTATATTTATACAGTGGATTTATACCAATTTTATTTGCAATTTACTTCCAACTCCATAGGGTATATTTTTTTCACTCTTATTACAATGCTCTTTCAGTCTACATTTAAAAAATTGAAGCACTATTAAAATCATATTTGGAACAAAGATTTTGATTATAAAACTTCTCTTTTCATTCTATGTGAATGGTATTTTGGAAAAATACTTTCAGATGTTCAGGGTATTTCGAAAATATGTGTCCACATTGTAAAAAGTGGTAGAGGAGCCTAAAAACCTTTTTTTTGTTATAGACCGTGTCCGAAAATACAGTGTTTAGGTAGTTGGGGGTGCTGTATAGGTCAGTCAACATCGTTCCTGTGGCATAAGGAGTCATTTCCTTCTTGGATTTTCAATGGCAAGCTCCGAATTCGTGTAGTGATGCATGCTACTGCTACTAAAATAAGCTAAGAGGAGACATAATTTGGCTACTGCTTTTAAGGATTTTTGCTACTAAAGCTGCTATTTCACAAATGCTTGGGCAGCCCAGTAGAGGGCGCTGTTTAGGTGAGTTGATAAAATCGTTTCTGTTGCATAAGGAGTCATTCCCTGCTGGGCCCCTCTACCACCCTTTACAATTTGGCCAGATATTTCGAAATGCCATGTATTGATAGAACAAAATAAGATATTTAAATTATTTGTTTCTAAATTATTTAAAGGTTCTTTAAATTTCGTCTACAGTGTATTCATCTAAGACTCTTTTATGTGATTCTATCTTTGTAGTACATAATCTGGTAGGCTGTTGCGTTCCTCGAGTAAAATTCAGCAGAGTGGTCAATATATAAATGGCCTCAATCAAAATATTGTCTGAGAAACCATTATAAAATATGGATGTAACTATTTGTATTACATTTAATGGTTCTGTTATGATATGATTTAAAATTCAATTGTGATTGGACAAGTTGGAAAAATTGAATTTTCTGTACAAATCTCTATTTTTAGAAACTGCATGACATTTTAAAAGGTGCATGGAATGCTGATGGATCCCCTTTCAAAGGTCAACCGTTTAATCCATCTCTAGTGAAGATACAAAATTCTGAGAATTTTACATTATGAGGTATATTATAATTGATTTACTTTTTAGTAAAATGATGTTTTTAAAATTTACCCTTAATGATTTCATGTCTACTTATGTGACATGATTTTTATTATTTGAAAGTGTAGTTGTATTTAGTGCCTGATTATCCTAATTATATGATCAATTAATGTACTTTTATGAATTAGTTATAATGTGTAATTTCAATATCTACTCTACCCCAAGTACAACTTGTTAACATTTAACTAATGCAAAACACAATTGGCAGCTGCAATGATGCCTGTGATAAAATATTTTAAACTTAGATTAAGAAACTAATTCAAGACTGATATGTATATATTCATCCTTTGGGTGCACCAGATTAATTTATTTGATGTGATTGATTGGTTTGGTGACTGAAATATCATTCAAATGCAAATTTGTTCTTAAGTTATGGTATCTTAGACATTTTAAATGCAATGCCCAGACAGATTAGGTTTCACCATTTCCTATTTAGGCATGAGGGCAAATTTATATTGATTTTTTCATAATTTAGGGGTATCGTGCTTTCAATTGTGAGTAAGGCTTATGTAAGCAGTTTATCCTGATTTATTTTGTTTCTCAAGTGTGTTTCAGTCTGATCAACCTTTCCGTCCAGAGGCCAGGGTGCTTTCCTCTAGATCGAAACGTTTCTGATTCAAATCTGGGGTAAAGCATGGATTTTTGTCCATCTAAAGTGAATTTGTGGTGTTGTGGTGTGATGAACTTTTATTAAGGTAGGTAGGTAATTAACGTCGAACTGGAGCAACACAATGGGCTATTGGCGATGGTCTGGGATCAAACCTCAAGGGTAAGTTCTGAGAACAAAGCCTTGTAATTTTGAACCACGGTCAGATGACGAGGTCACACCTGAACTGGCATCCCCCTCTCCAAACTTCCACACCACACCAATGTGAGGACATTTGAGGCCACGACAGATTGAACGCACACCAGTCCCCTTTGCACACGACAGTCTTTGGTTGGATTTGAACTCGCAAACCTCTGGTTGCTAATCCCTTACTCTTCCAACCGGGCTACTGCAGTCTCTTTCATTAAGGAATACACAGTTTTATGAAATACCATTTATTTCTGTTTGTCGATGTTAAGTCAGTTTACCTGGGGATCGGCTGAACTTTGGCAAGTGGTCTGAGCTTACCATCAAATGAGGAGTGGCTGGAAATCTGATAACCTGTTCTCTCGACAGAAGACTGGTTGTCAGCATGGACACTGGCTAGCCTCCAGAGTTGATGTTCGGGTCACTCGTGCCTTTTAACAACAATCCAGTACTGTCCTCCTCCACTCGCTGTCCCTCCTCTTCTGTCTTTGTTAGGGGCAAGGATGCCCTGTTCGCCTCGACTCTCGCCAATTCATCGGAAATCCCCAAGTTCTGCTTATACATAAGATGAAGCTGAGGGCCATCGAAGATCATAATATAACAGGCATAAATGGGTTGTGCCGTGAATGTATGGTATGTGTATGAGGGGTAATGTGAATCCACCATCTTAGTAACAGCAAGTGGTTCCACCCTTGTAGTGCCATAATGATGAATGTTCAGTTGGCCAGGCATTGGCAAAAAAGAATTTCACTGTTATTTCATTAGAACAATGGTTCCCAACCTGTGCTCTGCGGAACCCTAAGGGCTCCGCACGACTTCCCAGGGGCACCATCAATTATACCTAAAATAAGAAAATTGTGCAAAAAATGCTACCACAAGTGTCTCATTAAACGTTTATACATTATTTTATGTTATGTCTTAATTTAGGCGTACTGTTCCACTTCAGTGCACTTATGTAAAATTAAATAGGAATTGTCTTCTATAACAGATAATAAAAATTTCGAATAACCAAGTAATGAATGAATATATATTTGAATTGGATGTAATGATTAAATTGGAGGAGCTAGGTTTATTGTATGGACCTTAGTGTGGCTCTGACCAATGATATAACATCTGTTGTAACGCAAATGGTTTGATTAATTGAACTTTGCAAGAACTTTTATGTATGGCTAAGTTTTCACTATATCATGTGTATGGGTGGTAGTTGGGAATGAAATAAGATGCTATGGTAAACGTCAAAGTTTTTAAACTATATTCATTGCATTGACATTGCGCAATTGCTTAAATATCTCTTTACTATCTATTCCCTCCCCTGTAACACTACTCCTAAACAACATTAACTTGTAAGATACAGGGTAGGCTGAAGGGGCCCAGCGAGTCAAAAAAGTTGGGAACCTCTGAACTGGAATATTCTGGGGCATGAAAATAATCACTCTAGAATCTGAGCATATGGGAATTATTCAACCACAGAAATTCACACATCATTCCACCAGGCAAGTTCCTTCAGTTTTCTCAGCATTGCTTCTAGCTACTCTTAAGACTTCTTGACCAATAGGGTCTTTTCAATCAAGATGGCCTAGGATTTTTTCATCCAATACATGTGGCTCATTAAGTGTACTTACTCTAGCATAAAAGCAGTGATACACATCTTGGAAATTTTATGACATTCAGTGAGTGTTTATTACAATTTATACAGCATAAAAGTCACTGGCTCTTTTTTATGCTGAGGATGAAGATTTTTTGTTTGGTTTCAAAATTATTTTAGTTCCAAATATTTTTGGTGGTATTGCAAATGTAAGCAATATGCATTTGTTGTAAGCAAACTTTTGCTGTCATTTAGAAATTATTACTCATTTGTTGGGTTTATTTGAAGACTAATTCTCTAAAGCAGGGTATGCCAATTTAAATCAAGTGATTTTATTTTTCCATCTTGGGCCATTGACCAATAGGCGTCACTCACAAGCCTGCTCATCAGTGTTGGTTTTGTTTTAAACATTACATGTGACTAAATCACACGTGGCCAATTTTAAACCATTCATCAAGTGATAAGTGAAGGTGCTCGAAATGTATTTACTGAAATTATTAAAATTATGGTAACTTGCTTTCTTTTTTAAGATGTTACTTATTAATTTAGTATTAGTCTGTTAATTAAAAAGTTAGCATTAGTCTGTTCATAAAAAGACACTCACAATGAAAAGATTTTCTGTTATATCACAAAAGCATTCCATTTTGCACATAAATCTTTATAATTGGCAATTTTAATAGTTTCATTTTATTTTGTGTAGCATGGGTTAATTTTTATTTCAATTTATTGGGAAACTTTATGCATTGATCCCTTAGAATTCTTTACAGTGCTAGAATAACTATTCAATATTTATGGAATTGAAATTTGGAATGTAAAAGTTAATGCACTCATCTGATAATTGAGTGAGTATGTTGAGAAGAGATTATGGGTTGAAGCTGAAAGTTATTGGAATTGACAAATTTTTTATTGTACACTCAAAATTCCATTGAATTGGCGTGTTCCTGAGGATGCTATTACACTTATTCTCTGCTGTTCATAGAGAAAAGCGTAATTATTTTATTTTATATATAAACCCTTTTTGTGTGCTTCGAATATACTTATGAAATACTTTTCAATGCTCAAAGAATTTGAAAAATAGACATTTGATTTCAAATTTATGTATTTTCATGTCATCTCATTTTTTACTGTTAACTTACAAAAATAACTATTTTTTTCACCAATAAGTTATTTTTGCAAGCTAAAAATTAATGAGAAGTAGGAATTTTTTCAAGATGCAAGTTCTTTTTATTTTATTTTCTATTGGTGACATGATTTTTTTCAAAAGCAACATTTTATCATATATGATAATGCAAAAAACTCTGAAATTTGTACGATTGAAAACATTCATAATATAGTGTCTGAGATGTGGCAACATCATTTATTTGGGTCCAAAAAATTCACGTCACTGGTTGTAGTTTAAACTCAAAATAATCTGAACCACTTGAGAACCAGGTGGAAAAACATTGCTCATGCTGGGCATTTGGGGCATTGTTCTATTTACTCTATCATGTGATTTACTTCGCTAATTCCTTTGTTACATTTTAATCTTTAAAAAGTTTACCCAGCTATATTTCCTAATATAATAATGTTTTACATAAAAATATTAATATTAAAATAAATCAAAGCTATCTAGAAACTACACTGAAATTTGCATGTCTCATGTCCAATACATTTAAACTTGTATGGGCAAGGAATTAATTAAAATCATAAAAATCTGATTTAAATAAAAAATCTGATGTTTTTTATTTTTTTCATACCCTGCTCTAAAGTGTGTTAATAATTATGAATATTATTTATGTTTATCTACTTGTTACTACTAATATTCTGATTTTACTTTCTCTAGGTCTGATCTTCTGATTAGAATCCAAAATTTTCATCTTGGGTGCAAATTCATCATCTGTTAAGTTTTGTATATTTAAAGTAATAAATTTTTATAAATTTTCTGTATACTATTTTGAAATTATTAAATGAAATTGGCTATTTTGAATGAAGTATAATTGTTTTTTTAATCTTGATTAGTGTTTACAATAACAAAAGTAATTATATATTTGCCTGGATTTTCATGGTAAAAAATTATGAAACCAAATTAGTTTTTGCATTAAACGATCCAAATCTGACTTTTTTAAAAATACATTTTCGCTGAAATACGAACCTCTTTTCATTAGGTATTTCTTAAGTTGGAATTGCTTTGTATTCAGCAATTGCCAATATTGAATTTCTTAACAAAATTATTATTGTTTCATCCTTAAATTTTAGACTGTGGGTGGTACAACAATTGTACCGAGAGATTTTTCCTTCCTTGAGTGGATCGGTACAGATGCTGTACCCAAGGTTTTATCCCCTTTTAAGTGACCGCTGACATTGATTACCATTTGTGAGCTGTCAGTGACTGGCCCTAAAGAGGAACTGTCCTTTTGTTCGAAGCCCTACCCTGTCAATCATTCTGTGAACGCTGGGAAACACAGAATGTCATGCCGGTGATATCTCTAGCATGCCCAACACTATGAAAGGAAAGCACGCTAGATGGTCAGTCGTAAAAGTAATTCAGGACTCACAAATTCTGTAGGGAGAAGGAAGTCAAGAGAAATCTGCTGGTAACGAAATTTGGGCGCCGTAGTGTAAAGTTTAATCTGGCATCAAGAAAAAGCTTTTTTTGTAAAGCTCAATGTAGATGGCGCTAGTGTTTTTGTGGTAGAATATACTTCCTGTACGTATTTCATATTGGTTAACCGAAAGTAAAAAAATACTTATCCTTTGGTGGTTTGGTTATTTGCACTGAAAATCCCTCCCACAGGATCACAAATGTGGAATATTACTTATGTACTATGATGAATGCATTGGAAAATTGATATAACTATAAATTGATTAAGGATAATATGATTTTAAAAATAAATTGACATGTACAATCCAAATTTTTGTGAAAAGTTTTATAGTTTTTTATTACAAAATTATCTGTACCCTTTGGAAAAGGTGAACCTTTGAAAAAAATTTATGTAGAAAATCTAAAAGTTTATTTTGAAACAGATTGACAAATACACTGGTTCGCATAAATAAAGGGAAAATCAGACGAGTTATGATTACTAAAAGTCCAATTGGTAGAAATTTGGGGTAAACATGAGAATTAAGTAATAAATTATATATTAGTCTAAAAATTATTTTTCATCCGAAAATTCGATGATACAGGAACTTGTTCAAAAATAAGATACCTGAGTTGAAAGTGCAAGCAGCTTCAATATGGAGAGTGGTCATATCTAAAAGATATGCAGGAACAACAGCAATGCTCCAGCCTCATTATGTCGTTTATGTCAGTACGTAGCAATGACAGTTCTTCCTTCAAAGTCCCTCAATGGGTTGAGCAGAGCAATACCTTTCTCTAGACATTCTCAATCGGATTGAGGTTAGAAGATTTAGCTAGCCATTCTATGCATTCAGTAGTCTCGTTGCGAAGGTACTGCGAGCTCCGTGTGAACAAGTATTATCTTCAAAGCAATCACCTATTGCACTGTATAAAGAAGTGCAATTTGATCAAGGATATCGTCTCTATATCTGCATTACGGTTACCACTTGGCAGCATATGAAGGTCAGTGCGCCCACCTAAAAAAGATATCACCCAAAACACAAACTGACTGTCTTAATTATGCTAGAACTACTGCTCTTTCTGTCACGTTTTCTGCTCTATCGAACGGATGGACGTTCATGTATCCGACGAGAAACGTCCGAGAACAAACACCCTGCAACCATTGTTGAAAGAGCACAATATGGTGGTGGCAGTGTTATGGTGTGGGGAATGTTTTCATGGCATTGCCTGGGTTCTTTCGTACCTGTGGAAGGTACACTCAACGGATTGGGTTATGTATCCATTGTTGCCGATCATGTACGCCCATACATGTTGACTGTTTTTCCTCAGAAGGATGGGATCTTTCAGCAGGAAAATGCCACGTGCCATACGTCCAGAATTGCCCGCTATTGGTTGGAGGAGCACGACGAAGACTTCCAAGTGCTCCACTGGCCCCCAAATTCACCAGATCTGAACCCAATCGAGCATCTTTGGGATCATCTCGATCGCCACGTTCGCAGTATGGACACTCCACCTTGCACGCTCCCGTCGGACGTACTGCAGTCTGCATGGCTCCAGATACCTGTAGCAACCTTCCGCATCTTATTGACTCACTCCCTCGCAGTCTAGCTGCTGTCCGTGCTGCAAAAGGCGGTTATTCTGGATATTAACAGGTGGTCATAATAATGTGACTTGACCCTGTAGTAACCCTTGGACTACTTTGGTCTGCCGGATGGAACTTAGCATTCATGATCTCATTTGTCCACGGGACGGGAGAAGGCTCTCAACCATTGATTCATCTTCTGATTGATAGAGTTTGGCGATTTCATCATTTTCATCGCCAATATATAGAAATGCACATTCACATATCTTACCCTATCAAAAGATGTTATACTTCTAAACGAGGCGATTAGATGCTAAATCGGTCAACCAAGTCAATTTTTCAGAGTTGTCGCGTGACTACATCGACATGTTGGTCACACTTTTTGGTGCTCCTCAATGGCAATGCTCAGTCTATTCATATTTCACGTCTATAGGGCCAAAGGTATAGTAGTTGGACCTGAGGGCTACGAGGCATGAAAAATTGTTTTATTTATACTGTTTTCTAAGTTAAAAATTCAGAAAGCTTCCTTTGCATTTATGCAGGGGAAGATTTAACAGTTTCTCTGTAGTTCTATGCAAATTTGTGGGAATAGAAAAATCTACATTAATGCAAGCCAAATATTGAACATTTATTATAGGCATTTTTCAATTTTTTTAGCCTGTCATTTGATCTAGTATTTGGGCCCAAGGTGTGAATATGAAGACTGATGTGAACTAGACAGCCTATAGGCTCTCTAATGTGTACTAATTCCACATGTCTTCCAATAAAATAAGTCCCAGCATCACCCATACAAAAATTTGATAAATAAATGGGTGAAACTTAAGAACACATCTTCGCCAATTGGCAGAAATCAAACCTGGTAACCCTTGGGAGATTTATACAAATAGCCCCGTTTGGCGACGAAAACTTTAGTCTTCAATTTTGCGAGGGAGCGTACCGTATTGAGATTTACCAATAAAGTTTTGAAGCAATTGAGCAAGCTGGGTGAAAGCCAGTGCTGAGAAATCACAGCAAAAACCAAAGGACCTATCACTGTTTTGTAGGAACTGGAAAAGCCTGATTGTAACAGATAGGACCGAGCGGTATTCTATGATAACACAGAGAGGGGTAAAGATGTCGAATCCGGGGCATGTTTGTCGCCAAATCAAGATGGCGTCGAAAGCCATACTGGCTTTGGACTTCATCGCAATTTCGTTAAAAAAACGTGGACTTTCCTACGTGAAAAAACTTTTGCATCGGCTTGCCATAAAGCTGTATCAAAACTCCAAGGTTACCATGTTTGGCGATAATTCGCTAGTGCCCCGGATTCGACATCTCCACCCAGAGAGGAACACAATCTTGCCATAAATGTTTTATTTTATACATATGTACAGTGCATTACTTAAAAAGGACATCGCAACGTCAACTCAGAATATCCGTTCTGAACTGAATTTAAAAACTACAATCGTCTCTATTTGTTGTCCATTATTTGACGCCACGCGCTGCTAGACTTGCCAGCATTTTACATGTTTGATGAATTTATATTTTTATTTGCTAGTTATTTCAACAGTCTTCATCTTCACGTGAAATTACCTCCGTGCAATGGAGCGCACGTGATCTGAATCTCACATTGATGGTAGGTACTTGAATTAACGTCGCAGTGGGAGCGACACAACTGGCTATTGGCGACGGTCCGGGATCAATCCCCAAGGAAAGATCCGACACTGACACAACATCATTTTGAACCGCTGTCGGATGACGAGGTCAACACCTGAGCTGGCACCCCACGCTCCAATCTTCCACACCACGCCGGGGCATTTGAAGCCACCACAGATTTAACGTGCACGACGGTGTTTGGTTGAGTCGAGTTTCGAAATCGCAACCCTCTGGTTGTTAATCCGCCACTCTTCCAACCGGGCTACCGGTGCTGATGAGAGAGCGAAGGTTAAAAAGCATCAGCACTTTTCAGGGTACATAAAACTGTTTTGAAGGAACTGAACAAGCCTGGTGAAAGCTAAAAGCTTTAATATCGCAGTACATAAAATAAAACCAAAAAAATTAAAACGATTAGAATATGGGAAGTGGCATCGCTTCAAGCATTGATATTGCTTGGCAAAGCTTATGATGCAGCTTCGAAACTACCAGATGATTAAAATGTGAGAACTCCTTGACTAGAGCGTTTATTAAAAAAGGTTTTTTAATAGGATCTTGCATAAATATTGGCTTTGGAAAACTGCCAAAGCTTGCAACATAGTTTCAATGCTAATATTTGTATGCAAATGTTCACAATCTTGTAGCATCATAGATCTGAAGAAATATCCTCTTCATGATGTATCGAATGAGGCAGTTGTTTAAAAAGCATCCTTTCCTGAGCAATCTAATTTCATATGGTGCCATGTACACTGCGAGCGAAACCTGCCAACAAGCGTACATAATCCGCCTGTCCCCGCACCAGAAGAAAATGGATTGGACCAGAGTGGGCAATTACGGTGTTGTTGGAACGGTCTTTCTTGCACCAGTTTTGCTCTACTGGTATAAATTTTTGGATTCTACAATCCCATCCACTACGCTCAAGAGGATTGTCATCAAGGTCTTTGTTGATCAAGGAGTGATAGCTGTAGCAAGTATTTGCATATTTTTTGTAGGTAAGAAACCTTCCAAATATGCTTTAAAATGCGTTTAATTTGGTAGGTAGTGAATTAGCGTCGCATTGAATCAACACAATGGGTATTGGCGACGGTCCTAAGGTGTCAAATCACGCGAAATGAGCAAATCGGCTTTGGCTGACGTATCACCGATTTTAATGAAAATCAGTTTTTAAATAGGTCACATATAGTAATGAGCAACTGCGAAATATTAGATATCAGAAATCTATATTTTGTTAATTATTAACATTTAAAGTTCAAGGTCACACAAATTTATATTTTCTAGCACTAAACGTGGCCCGTTTGCGACCCTATATTTCGATAAGTTATTGACGCAAATTTTAAATTTTTATATCGCTGCATTCTTCAGAAAAAGGTCTCTTAGGAAACATCAGAATATAATTTAATAGACGTCATTGCTGAATCCGAGGGATCGACGAAAATAGAAATTTTGCCAATTTGCTACAAATTTCAAATTGCTCTGGTATCTCTAGAAATGGAAGGACAATATTAAAAATTATTCTTAATGAAGAGCCTTTCCGAACAAATAGCGTGGCGTAATTTGGTGATTGTAGTTCTACTCCTTTATAAAGAAAAAACATTTAAAAGTGAAAATTACGGAAAAATACGATTTTTCAATTTTTAAAAATGCATATTTCATCGTGAGGGAAAGCTCCAAGAACATCAAAACTTTTCAACATAAAAGAGCAAAAAGATGTCTATTATATGTCCTGAAATTTTCATAATTGTAATTTAATTGTTTTTGTCTCGGGAAAATTTTTAATTAGACGTAAATTTTACTTTTTTATCGCAGCTGATGAGTTATAACCTCTGATATTATTAAAAAATAGGAATAAGAATGAAATATAACTATTATTAGGGTGCACGTGCAAAATTTCACATGAAATTTCTTTTTAGTCTTTTTTGCTTAACCCAAGGAGTGTTTCCATCAATGAAATAATTAGGTGGGAAGTTAATTTTGTTAGAGTAGTCTTTTCGATTTCCGTTTTCCTTTGGAAACGTAAGTATTAAATACTAATTGTGAATATTAAATGCGTTTTGTAAATATTAAGCATTATTAGTCAGGTAAACACTAATTTTGAGAGTAAAAAAATGAAACATAGTTGTTAAATTCGATTCTCCTAAATGTACTTAACTCACGAATCCTTTTCCCATATTTATCACAATCACTAGAGAAATAAGTAAAGATTTCAAGATTCGGCAGCACTAGGAAAATTTCAATTTAAGCAACTACGAAATTGAACAAGAGACCTTTATCAGATTGAAAGCTAATTTGAAGACAATCAAGTAAAGATTTTAAATGTTTAAGCTTTTTTAAGTGTGATTTGATGTCCTGCTTTTAAAATTTCCTTCAAAAGTTAAAAATAATTTGGTACTTCATTGTTGATTTGGGGTTTCATTGTTTCCATTTCATTGTTGCCATTTGAAACGAGTAATATGCATAGAATGGGAAGGAAATCCTATGATTGGCGATAATAAACATTGCCAGTTAGTGCGATACTTATGGAATATGGTGACCCGTCGTAGAACATCCAAATAGTTGTTTGGCGACGAAACTTTCAGTCGCCAATTGATTGGAAGGCAAGAACGTGTTTTTGCGTTTTACTAATTCTATTATTGTTACTTTGGGACTCAAAATACAATCCTGAATTTTTTTACAAGTAGTAAACATATTAAACTATATTTTTCGGAAATATAGTTTTCGTCAGAGCTGTCCATTTCATTTTGTGTACCTATTTTAAGTGGAAAACCGTCATTTCATAATTTTCCTTTGCTGTTTGGAAGACGAAGGAAATAAAAGCCGACTTCCAAACTTCAGCAGTAGTTTTTATCATACCTAGCACTGTATCTGGTATGAATTTTAACGATGCTAATTTCCTTTAGCCCATAGAAACCTTTTTAATTCTACCAAAATCGACTATTTTCCATTTTTCGCTACTCATTTTTGGATTAAATATAATGTTTAAATTGTTGTTTCCAAATAGATAAAAAGAGAATTCTTCATAGATTACAGAAATATGAAATATTGTTGTCTACGTTAAAGTTGTTTTTGAAAAAGAGATCTCCAAGCATGCAACACCAAGAGATTTCGCAACTGCTCTTCAAATTCCTTAAAACGCCTGAAACTTCTAAAATATTCCATTTTGAGCCAAAATATTTTGGATATCGTTATTTATGCCTAAACTTAACCCCTGTAGCAAATTTCATGAAAATCCGTCACCCTACAGCCACAGGTTTTTCCTGATTTTTGCTCATATCACATGGAATGATCCTAAGGGAAAGATCCAAGGACAACGTCTCGTAATTTTGAATCACTGTCAGCTGACGAGAACAACACCTGAGCTGGCAATCCACTTTCCGAACTACCACACCGCGTCAACGTGAGGACATTTGAGGCCAAGACAGATTGAACTTGCACCAGCCCCCACTTTCACGACGGTCTTTAGCTGGACCGAATTTCGAACTCGAAACCCTCCTGTTGGCAATCTGTTCATCTTCCAAATGGGCTACCGCAGCCCGTGTTTAATTTGGAAAACTCAAATCGTGTTGCTTACTTAGAATTTAATTCCTTGTCTAATGTGTACTTTATAGGGGACTGCATCTAATAAAACGAGACAGCTGTTTTTTATTGACAAGGGCCGTGACAGGCCAGGTTTTAAGAGTAGTGGATTAGCAACCGGAGGGTTGCGAGTTCGAAACTCGATCCAACCGAAGACCTACGTGAAGGTGGGGGCTGGTGCACTTCATATCTATCGTGGCCTCACTCGTTGGCGTGTAAGTTTGGAGAGTGGGGTGCCTGTTCAGATGTTGACCTCGTCATCTGATCGTAGTTCCAAACGACTAGGTGTCGTCGGATGTTAATTTGGAGGGTTAGTTTTCCAGTTAAGAATAGAAAAATTCCGTTTTGAGATCTGTAAGTCTACACTGTATTTTACGTATCCTGACTAAACAAAATATGGAAGTCAAAGCGTACAGTCCCGACCTCCGATTTTTTTAAAAACTCGGCTAATTTGTTCTCCAGCCAAATATAAGAAATTCTGGAAATTTTTGGCTTCCAACTATAATTTTTTATGTATATTAATTTTAAGTTTAAAAAAATTGGGCAATTTTTCATGATTTTAGAGTTTTTAAATCTTCTGTACATCTCTCTCACCCCTCGACCTAATTTGTACAATCATACTGAATGAAAGCTCCTTATTTTGCAGAAAAATGTACCTTTCTATGCCGTATCATATGACCTTTTCAATTTCAAGATCTTTCAATTTTTCAAGTGACTTTTTCAATTCAATTTGACCTTTGATTTACAATTACGAAAAAGTTAATTTCTATTTTTTCTAAAAAATGTTAAAGGTACACTACTTATCTTTGCTTTCTGACAATTTTCATATGCATGTGGGTTCATAGTTAAAAATATTCGAAGTAAATAGAATTATGTAATCACACACAGTATACATAAACGCATGCATCTGTTGACCTGTCGGTCTAACCGAGATGAAAGAGGGCTTATTTTATAGAAAAAAATATTACCCTTCTGATGATATATTACACGATACTGCGAGTGACCTTTCTGATTTTAAGGTCACTCAGTATCATGCAATATATCATCAGAACGGTTACCTCGAAGGTTTTGAAATTCAAGGCTTTGAACTTCATTTCAAAAATGTATTTCATCATTTTTTCCCTAAAATATATCATGTAACATATCATCAGAAAGGGGTTATACGTTTTTCTATGAAATAAGCCCTCTTTCATCTCGATTTAGCAAAGTGAAAAGATACAGGTGTTTATTTGCACTGATTATATACTTCTATTTACTTCGAATATTTTTAACTATGAATGCGTAATGAATAACTATGAAACTTCCAGAGAGCAAAGGTAAATAGTGTACTTTAAACACACGTTTTAAAGAAAAAAATAAAAAATACGCTTTTTTTGTATAATTATGGATCAGTTCAAATTGAATGAGCTTAAAATTCAAAGGTCACTTTAAAGGTCATGATACGCCATTTAGAAAGGTTGTACATTTTTCTACGAAATAAGCTTTCATTCAGTATGATTGGACAATTAGGTCCAGAGGCACAGGGAGATTTAACGAGTAAAATCATGAAAATTGCCCAATTTTTCAAACTTAAAATTAATATTGATGAAAAAGTCGGAAGCTAAAAATTTCCAGAATTTCTTATGTAAGACTGGGAAACAAATTAGCAGAGTTTATAAAAAAAAATCGGAGGGGGTTGGGTCGAAAATGACCCTTTTCTGCATGGTTTCACATGGAAAGACCCGTAAATGTCTTTGGTGCATGCTCCTAGAATTAAATCTATTTCGAGGATATCGGAAAGAAATTTAAAATCTTAATGTGCGAGTTTTAATAGTTAACAGTTATTCTGAACGCCAAAACGTTTACTTCTTCCCTTCTTTCAATTAAACTCTTACGTCTGTCCCAATTCCTCATTTTTAGCTGAAGACCAAGTCAGGCACGGCTTGTCCAGTTCTGGACCTTAAACCGTAAAATTCAAAACCCAATCCAACCAAGCAGCAATCATTCAGTAGGTTTTTGGGTAGATCAACACCACACTGGAGCAACGCAAAGGGCTAATTGGCTGCGGTCCGGGATCAAGCCCCGAAGGGAAAGATACCAGGACACCACTTAATTTTGAACCACGGTCAGATGACGAGGTCAGCAACAGAGATTGCATCCCACTATCCAAATTCCACACCACGCCAACGTGAGGACATTTGAGGCCACGACAAATTTAACATGCACCAGTCCCCTTTACATACGACGGTCTTTGTTTGGATTCGCACTAACAACCCTCCTATTGATAGTCCGTTTCTCTTCCAACCGGGCTACCGCAGCAATCATGCGAAAAACCGATAACACACGGCATTTAAAAAAAGAACCGCAGAAGCAGATGTTCTACGACAGACAGGCGAGGTAAAAATCACAGATTGCGATTCCCTCGATTTCCCCCTCATAGTATCGGTTGCTCTGTTACGTCACAATGACGTTGGCACAGTTTCCACTTTGCGATGGGCATCCTCGTTTCCAGGAAAGAAAAACAACTCGGTTCTTGATTAGGAGCCAAGGCCTCGCCTTCAGACGGTGGGGAGATGTGGAGCAGGACCAAACAAATATTCCAGAAGCGGCCCCTGCTCATGAACATGGCCTCCTTCGGGACCATGTACGTGGGGGCCGAGATGGCCCAGCAGGCCATCCTCCAGAGGACGTCCCCGAAGAAGGCCATGGACTGGGCCATCGTGGGCCGGTACGCGGTCATAGGCCTGGCCGGAATCGGACCGGCCTTGTTTTACTGGTATCGGTTCCTGGACGCCGCGCTGCCGGCCGTCACCGGCGCCGTGGTGGCGAGGAAGGTGTTCACCGACCAGCTGTGCAGCTCACCGGCCTGCATATCCATGTTCTTTGTGGGTGAGTTTTCCTCTTGGAATTTCCTCTTTCTATGCCCTTAGGGATACCGTATGTTAAGGTGTATGTATACACTAGAAATTTTTTTAAAATTTTGACTTTCAAAATTCAGTTTTTTCACAATCGGTCATTGGTTTGTGCTTAAACTCATTTTAGTGTGAAAAATTCTGATTTAGCTACTCATTAATCATCTAATTTAGATATAATTAGCATGTTTTTTGAACAGTGATATCTCAAATTCTAATGTGTTCAGAAGGACAGTTCCCGTTGGAAATTATTCCTAATATTATTCTTCATGTTTTGACCCTCCATCAAGTTGCTAGTGGGAATACGTTCTTTTTTACAATTTTTTTTACGAACTTAAGTCTAAAAAATTCAAGATTTTTTCAGGAATTTCAACATTTAAAAATCAACTAAAAATTCATTTCTTAACCAATAACTTCGACTGAGGGTCAAAACATCCGCTGTATTACATAGATTATAATGACACAAAAGTAATTATAATAGATCAATTCATTGTTGAGTTATCACTGTTCGAAAGAAGCATCCTATTGCAGAAACATAGTTCTTCAGAAATCGAGTTTAAAGTTTTGGAAACGTTTGTCTATGGTGACAGTACCTAACCCAAACCCTTGTAACTTGAAAACTATTTCGAATATTTACAAGATCTTGGTATCGTTTGAAAGCTAAGGGGTTGGACACTATTTTGAATTATTAAAAAATGTATCGATATTTTGGTCAATTTTCGTGATTTCTAGTGTATGCATACACCTTAATGGTATTTAGTAGTGTTACAAGGGGGAGGACGAGGCGACAGATAGTAAAGAGATATTTAAACAATTGCACGATACCGATTATATTTTTAAAACTTTGAAATTTACTATATCTCAATTTATTCTCAACCGCCACCAATACACTTGATAGCTTCAAAACTTGGCCAAACATACAAGTTCTTCCAATGAAACCATTTGCGTTACAGCAGATTTTATATCATTGGTGAGAGCAACACTAAGGTCCATACAATAAACACAGTTCTTCCAATTGAATCATTACATCCAATTCAATTCAAGTACATGTTCGTTCATTACTTGTTATTCGAAATTTTTATTATTCGTTACAGAAGACGATTCCTATTTAATTTTACTAATGTGTACTGTAGTGCAACAGTTGGCCCTTTTGTTTCTTATTCTTTATTTTTATTTATTTTATTTTCCTGGAGCGACCGCGGAACTTCCTTAGGGCTTCACGGATCACAGGTTGGGAACCACTTCTCTATGAGATATAGCGATTTCGCAAGTCTTTAAAATGCCTGAAACTTCCAAAATATTTAATTTTGAACCAAAATATTTCGGATATCGTTATATAAACATAAACTAAACCCCTGTTCCAAATTTCATGATAATTCGTTTCGCTACGGCCACATGTTTTTTCTGATTTTACTAATTTCACATGGAATTGAATGCTAAATTCTATAAACCAGGGGTGTCAAACTCAATTAAAACACGGGCCATTTAATGTAACTGGTAAGATTCACGCGGGCCACATCACATTTACAAATTGTCTTAAAATTATATTTTGAAGTGAGGATTCAGGAATATGGATAGGATAATTAAAACACTTTATGTAATTAAGTGAATTTAGGGTAATAATTTATAATATTGCTATATAATTGCTTTTATTTAAACGTTTATTTAATTTAATGTATTTACAAAACTAAAATTAACGTTTTTTACCGGAAACTTGCCAGCGCTTTCCTCCTCCTAGTTTTCCAATATCTGGATTCAAAGACTGAGAACAGACAATCTTCATTATGGCAGATAGATGTTTATCAGTTATTCTTGATCTGTAGGCCGTTTTATTTAATCTCATGGACGAAAATAGTTGCTCACACAAGTACGTACTCCCAAAATAGCATAAAATTTGCGCAGCAAACTTTTTAATTTCCGGGTATTTTTCACCTAAATAAGGATATATTTTGGGAATTCCTACTTCTCGATATTTGTCTTTTAAAACCGAATCATTCTGGAAATCAATTAATTCCAATTGTATCGAAGTGGGAGCATTTTCAACTTCAAAGGAAAAAGGCCTAATAAAAAGAGAAATTTTTTTTGTAACTCTTTGAAATCATTAAAACGTTTATCGAATTGGTTTTTGATTTCTTCAATTTTACCACAATATTGTGAAAAGGAGCAACATTTGAACTAGAGCATCGTGGGCCACAAAAAATTACCTCGGGGGCCGCCAGTTGGACACCCCTGCCATAGAACCTAAGACCTTTTTATGGTAACTCTTTTGGCTAGATTTTTGCAACGAATTCTGGCAGGCAAAGGTAACCCCGCTTTATAAGGATTATGGCCACCTCGCGAGAATTGGAAGCTCTTACTAATTTTTTTGTAAACCATTATCTTTTTTTATTTACTAAGGCTGGTTGTTTTGGAGTTTTATGGCGCTAGGTCATATTTGGCCAAGCTGCACCAAACACAAGACAATGTCGATCAGAAAATGTCGTGAAGCGAAAAAAGAGGGGTCGAGGGAACAGAGTAATGGGATGAAGTCAGAAAAAGATCGCTTGGGACTCCCGCGTTTACTAGACAGTTCACCCCATGCAAAAGATGAGACAACTAGGATACCTCGGCCCGTGAAGCCCGTAGGAGATATGCCATGGGGCGATTTTACCTTGCCTAAATAACTAATTTGCCAGAATTAATGTGATTTTTTTGTAACATTCATATTATATAGGTTCCATTAGACTTAAGTGGACAAACTTCCATTATAAGATTTCACAAAAAGTAAAGAATTTAAGTAAGTAATAGTCGTAAGAATAAACAGTTGTATGGATTTTTTATATTTTTAAAACTAATTTCGTTAATTATTTTCCACTGAGCCTAAAACGGTGTTTTTTCTAACAAATTCTTCCTTAGCGACGCGCCAAAAGCGTTGTCAGGAAGAAGTCCTTATATCAGAGCTATACCGATATTTTTGATGACGGGACTCGTAAAATCGTTTTTACATTTTGTGCGAATTCTTCAGACACAAAGTGACCAGTTTCAGCCGTAAGCCGGTCCGCCCCCCCCCAAATTGGGGCCCCTTACACTCCATGGGGCCCCCGTCGTGAATGTGATTGGGAAAAGATGCGATTATTATGAAATACCCCTGAATTGTTTAGCGACTTGCTCAACTCTCCTGGTGGTTTATAATCGCTTCGGTAGGTAGTGGAATTAACGTCACACTCAAAGCGGGCTATTGGCGAACAGTACAGGATCAATCTCGAAGGAGAGACCCGAGGACAACACTTAGTCATTTTGAACCACGATCAGATGACGAGGTCAACATCTGAACTGGCACCCCACTCTCCAAAACGTGAGGACGTTTGAGACCACGACAGATTTAACGTGCACCAGCCTCCACATACACGACTGTCTTCGGTTGCAATCCGCTACTCCTCCAACCGGGCTACCGGGGCCCAAAATTCGCGCCGGAAGCCACGTTGTACTGGCCAGCCCCTGATGCAAAAATCTGTTCCAAACCGTCACCAGTTCTAGACAAGGAACAATTTTTTTTTTTTCTACTCGGATCTTCATTCCCTGGGAGTAGTTGTGCAGTTTTGTCTCTACGATGTATCTCGTCATAAGCAGAATTGACCAGTTCGGGGACGAGATATCTCGTCGAAACCACTTGGAGGGTCAAGCGATTATTTCAAATTTAAAAATGTTTTCTTCTCTCAACTGCTCGATTCGCTTCACTTCAAAAAGCATCATCAGAAATAACTTTTTTAAATAATATTTTTTGGGGCACTGAAGGCGGCCCCGACTGTTGGTACCCAAGCCGATCACATAGGTAGGAAAATTATTCGGAGGGTATAGTTGAGACCCCATTTGCATCAAACATATCGTCGGTTTAGAGCAGAAACTCATTAACTGAAAAAAACAAGTCTCCATTGTACAACTTTTTAAAGACAATTTAGATACGTTTTTTGGTAAAAAATAAAAATTATCAGCCTATTGATAGCGTTAACAACTTTTAAACAGATTCCAATTGGAGTGTACATTTCTCATCATAAAAACGAGCATTTTCTGTCCCCACTCTCCAAACCTCCACGCCAAACCAAAGTGAGGACATTTGAGGCCACGACGGATTTAACCCTTTCGCCCCGACTTTTGCATGATTAAAATTTAACTCTGAAAAGTAGTTTAATTTAGTAGTCTTTGTTCTTTTTGACGGACCACCGTACTTTCGCGTTCTTTTTGTGTTTGCTTTCTCCCTTCCAACATTTATTAATTGCTCAGCTAAGGACCATGAATGATAAGAGTGGTTCTGTTTTATGTTCCACATCACACTTCGTAATCCATGCATTCACAACAGAAATCATAACTAAAAATCTTTTTCCACCACTTGTCTGATTTCCTGCCATGACCCTAAAAAGTAGCCATTTCATCACAGCGGTCAATTCCATTCATGTACATAGTGTAGTGGGAAATGGCTTCTGGGCAACTAATGTCTAATTTTGTACCATCTTTTTGTTTCCGGTCACTCATTCATCAGAATGAATGGGCGTGCTGAAAACCATAAGTCCGCCATTTGCAATCTGAAAGTATTGCCAGGATTTCTTGAGTCCTATTTTTATTCCCTAATTCCTCAAGAACACTGAAAACGTAAAAACCCATTCAAAAGTGGGATTTATTTACCCGATCTAATCTCTGGGACGTATATGCCCATTAGGCCCGAAAGGGTTAACGTGCATCATCCCCGTGTACACGACGGTCTTCGGCTGGACCGAGTTTCGAACTCGCAACCCTCCGGTTGCTAATCCATTACTCTTCCAACCGGGCTCTCCGGATTAGCAACCGGAGGGTTGCGAGTTCGAATCCAACCAAAGATCGTCGTGTACAAAGGAGGTTGATGACCGTGGTTCAGAATTACGTGGTGTTGTCCTCGATCTTCGTGTTTGATCCCGGACCAATTGCTTCAGTGCGACGTTAATTAAAATACCTACCCAGAAATCAACGCGAGAAACGCCGATTCAAGCGTTGTTCTCTTCCCCCCGGAACAGTGCAGTTCGTCGTGGACATTAAAAGCATTTTGGAGTAGAGGATATGCCTTTACAAAGTCATTTTATGCCATTAATAGTTTCGCAGTTTCTGATACTTCGTCCCTTTTCCTCGCAACGCCGCACCATTATTAGAAGAATGTCACGTTTTCCCCGCCAGCTTCCTGTTTGGCGATGGGCCAAGGCACAAAGCATGTCAACAGCTTTGTGCCTTGAAGAACATTCGCGTATCGCGATGCTGGCTGTGTTAAGGCAGAAGAATGGCGGTGGACGATTCTTACAGCTGCTCAGAAGAGAAGAGGGATTTAAAGAATTTTCCCTACTGAATATCGAAAGTGAAGTTGTTTTTTAACGTTGCCAAGCCCCCACATCTTCTCTCTTGGCTCCGTCACCAGGTTTGACCTTCCAAGTGGTTTCGACGAGATATCTCGTCCATCAAAATCCGACTTCTTTTGTTAATGGCGAGATATCTCGTCATCAAGATAGTGGTGATTTTTTTTATGGTGTAGAGATCAAGATCTCTGGCTCTCTCAAGACCTCGTCGATTAAACCACCAGGAGGGTTAAGGAGGTCCATAGGGCCAGTTTAGGTGACTGGTCCCTTATATGGAAATACATATTCCTGATGTGTCCCTTATATGAAATCCCTTATAGGTGTCCCTTATATGAATGTGTCCCTTATATGTATTCCGTATATATTGTGTCCCTTATATGAAAATATGTATATGAACCTTCATTATCCGAGTTAATGTGGGCCGAAACACACAGTAGTAACACAGAACACGAACCTATACGTAGCACAGAAACATTTTACAGTGGCACATGTTACTACTACTACTGCCGGGCCACGGTAAACCAGTTGGAAGAGTAGCGGATTAGCACCCGGAGGGTTGCGAGTTCGAAACTCGGTCCAACAAAGACCGTCGTGTGCGTGGGGGCTAGTGCGTTAAATTTGTCGTGGCCTCAAATGTCCTCACATTGGCGTGACGTGGAAGTTTGGAGAGTGGAGTGCCAGCCCAGGTGTCGACCTCATCATCTGACCGTGGTTCAAAATGACCAGTTGTTGTCCTCAGATCCTTTCCTTCGGGATTAATCCCCGACCGTTGCCAATAGCCCATTGCGTTGCTGCAGTGCGACGTTAATTATCACCTTAACTTAGTGATATGAAGAATGCAGAGGCTGTTCGGACATTTTTTGAATGATTTTATGAGCTGTAAAAAAATTGTATGCCCTACGAAAGAATTTTATTTTCACAGCAGATAAATAGTTAAAGTATAACTTATCGTCTGCTAGATCAGAGTTTTGTTTACTTTCAAAATGGCGCTTTTAAATAAGCAATGGATGGAAGACTATGTTTCCTCTCTTTCCGAAGAGAATTAGGCTTATTCAATTGTTCAAAAACGCTGTAAAAGTCATGGTTTATCGATATATAAAGGTACGATAAGTAATATTATTAATGAGAAAGGAAAGAAACGTAAAAGTGGAAAAACACTTCCAAATACGTATCCAGAAAAGAAAAAATTTCTGAGAATATTTGTAAGGTAAGATCTTTAATTTTAAAAGAGAATCCGCCAAGTCAAAGGACTATAGCAAAGTGAACGTGAGAACTTCCTCTAAGAGATTTATGATTGTTTCCGGTTTTGCATAGAATGGAAAATTAAAAGTAAAAAGAGGTAAAAAATATAAAAATCAACTCCCACATAGTATCAAGACCCAATTTTATCCCCACTATTCAAAAAAGAAATACCATATCTTTACCCAGTACCAACAATCAGTAGAACTGCATCAGGGTAAAGCAAGCATCCACACATCTAAATTGACTCTTAAATTCTAGGAAAAAATGGAACAAGAAACTGGTATCAAGTCCTTTACTGATATTCCTGCTAAATCTCCAGATGTTTCACCCATGGACTTTTGTGCTTTTGGACTTTTAAAAAGGGCATTATCGAAACGTCGACCGAAAACTATTCAAGGACTGGAAAATTGTGGAGCAAGAATGGGACAAAATACCAGTGTCGATACTTCAAAAGTCATATTATCATGGATATTAAGGTGTAGAAAGATAGTTAACAATAAGGGCTATCCAATGGATCATTTAAAACACAAAAATTTCATGTAAAAAATTGAGCTTCAGTCCATTAAAATCGTTCAAAAAATGTCCGAACAGCCTCTGTAGCTAAGGAACTTAGCAGCACTACAAAAATTAACTTACAATGTAGTAGTACATGTAGCCAATGCAACTTATCTCCCACCGTGAATGATGTACTTTTTCTTAGTACCTTTCATGTCACGCTCTGCTACAATATTGTGAGGGAATGCTACATGAAAAATCGATACAGGAAGACCGTGTTTGCTCAACTCCGACTAAGACGTCATGATCCGACTTTGACCTACATATGCGAAAACAAAATAGACGATACTGTTTTTATGAGCATGCGGCTTTCTCGAATTGTGAAAGCTACGTTCCTTTATCTATCGGTGCGTTATCTCCATTGGAAGCGAACTTATCGATCGCTTCTTCCTCCTATCATTTGAGAGTTGGGAGAATGTGGAGCAGGACCAAGCACCTGTTCCAGAGGCGGCCGCTCCTCATGAACATGGTGTCCTTCGGGACCATGTACGTGGGCGCTGAGGTCGCACAACAGTCTCTGCTGCTGAGGGCTTCGAAGGAGCGCAAGTCCCTGGACTGGGCGAGCGTCGGCAGGTTCGCCGTTGTCGGGATAGCGGGGATCGCACCCGTCCTTTTCTGCTGGTACAAGTGCTTGGATTTCGTGCTGCCGTCCGCGTCGAGGGCGACTGTCGCGAAGAAGGTGGCGGCCGACCAGCTGGTGGCTGCCTCCTCCACCCTCGTCCTATTCTTCACAGGCAAGTAGTTCTTTCCTCACACGCCACCAGGCTGTCCAATTTACATAGCACTGGGACACAACGGGCCATTGGCGACGGTCCGGGTATCAGTCCCCCAGAGAAAGATTCGAGGACAGCACCTCGTCATTTTGAACCGGATGATGACCTCGGGCCAGTCGAATTCAGAAATGTTAGGTAGATCGTTAATTAACGCCTCACTGAAGCAATACAACACAACGGACCATTGGCGACGGTCCGGGTATCAGTCCCCCAGAGAAAGATTCCAGGACAGCACCTCGTCATTTTGAACCGGATGATGACCTCGGGCCAGTCGAATTCAGAAATGTTAGGTAGATCGTTAATTAACGCCTCATTGGAGCAATACAACACAACGGACCATTGGCGACGGTCCGGGTATCAGTCCCCCATAGAAAGATTCCAGGACAGCACCTCGTCATTTTGAACCGGATGATGACCTCGGGCCAGTCGAATTCAGAAATGTTAGGTAGATCGTTAATTAACGCCTCACTGGAGCAATACAACACAACGGACCATTGGCAACGGTCCGGGATCAAATCCGAAAGGAAAGATCCGAGGACGACATCACGTGATTTTGAACCGCGGTCACGCGACGAATTCATACCGGAACTGGCACCCCACTCTGCAAACTTCCACACCAAGCCAACGTGAGGACATTTGAGGCCACGACGGATTTAAACTGCACCACTATCCTTTGTGCATGACGGTCTTTGATTAGATTCGAACTCGCAACCCACCGGTTGTTATTCCGTTACTCTTCCAACGTCGCTCTGGAACAGCAACACAACGACCTGTTGGCGACGGTCCGGGATTAATCCCTAAGGGAAATACCCAAGGACACTTCGTGATTTTGAACCATGGTCAACCCTATCTGGCACTTCACTCTCCAAACTTCCACGCCACGACAACTGGAGGAGATTTTAGGAATTGGCAGATTTAACATCCACCCACGGTACACGACTCGTAACCTTGCGGGTACTAATTCCGCGATTATACCAACAGGACTACCGCGGCCCTATAATGCCGATCAATTACAGTAAATATAATGTCGCACTAGAGCAGTAACACAACGGGTTATTGGCGATGGTCCGGGTATCATTCCCGAAGGGAAAGGTCCAAGGATATCACCTCGTCATTTCGACCCAGAAGGTCAGTCGCATTTTGAATTGGCGCGGAAGGTCATTAGGACTGACATTTGCAAAAGCATGAATGGCGATCACCGTGTGTGGGTTTCACTCCCGCAACCGCGTTATCGCTTACGTCACCGAACGATGAACTTGGAATCAGAATCCGCGTCAGGCACCCATCGTGGAAGCGCTTTGTTTACGTGATTTAAAGAATGGACTCGTCCAAAACCACGTGACTCGATCGACTTCTCGGACCACACTCCGCTAGCTTCTTAATTCTAATATTACAAAGGAGTATCAAAAAGTAAGGTGAATTTTTGATTGACAGAAAAACGTGCAGAGATAAATATATGAAAATTTATTATGTTTGACAAATTGTATCACACTATCATTCGACAAAGGAACCATAGTGGTCTAAACATTTATTCCAACGTGGCACCCAATCATCCATGCCCGTTTCAAAGAAATCTTGCTCCAGGTTCCCTAACCAGGTAAGTGTTGTGCCTCTTCCAGTGTATGGAAACGCTGCCCACGGAAGTGTTTCTTCAGGGGCCAAACAAATGGTAATTCAAAATGGTAATACTACTCACTGAACCGTATGAGCTATTCAATGCATTTGCAATATCAAACAACCTCACTCTTCTGTCTTCACGAATCGTGGCATCGACGACAGCCACATTCGTGTCGTTACACCACACGTACACTTGTTTCTGCGACATATCACTCTCTCCATAGACTTCCAACAATTCTCGATGAATATCACATGTTTTTTCCCCTCGGCCCATAAAAAACGAATGACACCTCCTCCTTGGAGTAATGCTCAAATCGATGCGCCATCTTTGATTGACTCTAAGCACCATACGGGTTGACGTAGAAGTTTCTGCAAGCCGTCACACTTCTATCACCTTGGTACTTGCAACATATAAAAAAATTAATTAGCTACACAAAAAACTCTGAGTTTTAGAGACAAATTCACCTTACTTTTTGATATAACCTTGTAGTTTCTTGTAGAGCAGCACACCGCTGTAGTTCGTGGTGTGCATGTGCTGTGCACGCAGTCATCACTTACGACAGCCGGTCCTCTCTATAGTTTGACAGCGATATGTGAAGCTAATCCTACAACTTGATTTTCCTTTCATATCACTTGGCAAAGGGGCTATTTACCAGCACGACAATGCTCCGCCGCGCATGTCTCGTCTCCCCCAGGAGTGTTGAAATCCTTTCTTGGTCAGGCAGATACCCAGATCTGTCTCCCTTAAAGGGACTGGGCATCTGCATGTCTGGAATATGCTTGGCACCATTTGCCAAGGAATACCTTGAGGGTTTTGTTGGATTACATACCTCTCGCAATATATCAGCATGCATCGCCCGTCAGAGGGAACTTTACAATTTACCAATATATCGTCGGCTTAGAGCAGAAGTTAACTGCCATTTTCGGAAATGCGTTTTTCGACACTAAGTACTTGTTTTCATGATGATGTGCAAAACGTCGTAGTGTTATCTGTTTGAACAAAAATACAACACTATCAAAAAAAGTCCTCGTAATTTTTTATTTTTGACCTTAAAACTTATATTTAGTCTTCAAACGGTTGTACTGCAAAATTTGATCTTGCCTTAATCAATGAGTTTCTGCTCTAAGTCGACGATATGACTTTTCTGGTGCAATTCTTCAGCAAGAGTTCTCTAGATTTGATATTCTAATAATTTCTTTTCTTTCTTCGTGTACATCACGCAAGGTAAGTTTCGTTCCGATCGAACTCTGGCGTCGGGATGCTTTGATTTTTTTGGCAGTATGCAGGTAGTTAAAGTCTCACTGGAGCAACACAATGGGCTATCGGCGACGCGACTTTTTTGGTGCAGTGTATTTCAAAACTGTATGGTGCATAAAATTGGGATCAAATCTTGTAAAAGCGGAAGACCCAACACACAATACGAAGCGTGTAATGAACGCTGCCTAAAATCAGATCAGGCAGGCAGCTAGGTAGTTGAATTAACGTCGCACTGGAGCAACACAACGGGCTATTGGAGACGGTCTGGGATCCATCCCGAAGGAAAAGAACAGAGGACAACACCTCCTCATTTTGAACCACGATCAGACGACGACGTCAACACCTGAGCTGGCACCTAAACTTCTACACCACGCCAATGTGAGGACATTGGAGGATGCGACAGATTTAACGTGCACCCACGTACACGAGGGTCTCGGGGTGGATCGAGTTTCGAACTCGCAACCCTCCGGTTGCTGATCCGCTACTCTCCCAACCGGGCTACCGCGGCTAGGTCAGGAGTAGACACAGGTTTCCGTTTAACCTACTGTAAGTTTAAGAGACAATCTTTTAAAATGTCCTAGTTTCTTGAAGTTTTTAATTTATCACATTGTTCTTTTAAGTTATTTGATAAAATCTAAAGTTTGCGTAAAAACGTCAAATTGTTCTTTATTTTTGTGTGTTATCGATATCGTAGTTTTATGTTTGGAGAGTGGCTTTGACTAGTCAACGTGGGCTTTGACTAGTCATTTCGAAATATTGACTTATTTTACGTCCAATGGAATGTTTCCGTTTATTTTTAATGTTATGAATTTTAAAACTTGTTAATTAATAAAAAGCTTTCAATTTGTTTTTATCTAGAGAACATTTTTTTAATCTGTGTAAAACTTGTTTCTTTCGCAGGAATGAGCGTTTTAGAAGGAAGGGAAGATGTTTTCGCTGAATTGAAAGCTAAATTCTGGTCTACCTACAAGGTAACATTTGTTTCTTGTTAATCTTTTTGAAAATTGTTGTTCAGAGTATGAATAATATTTGCTTCAAAAATAGCGCTTAAATTCTCTTGCTTCAAATACTTCCCATATGCGACTTTTGTGTCAGTTAATAGAGTATTATATTCCTTTTCATGTAACACTAAACATCAAAATGAAATTTAGCAATTATATTAGCATCATTTGCCTCCAGATAATGCTTCTGAGGAAGTTTATATCTAACCTATAATTCAAAAATCAGAGTTTTGAAAATTTTTGCGTACATTAATCAGGAGTTTGAAACTGATTAAAAATAGTAAAACGCGATGTACATTTTTACTTCAAATAAAGTTGACAACAGATTACTAGCATCGCTTCGCATGAGATAACTGTCCTTTTTTGTCATTAATCAAAAGACAAACACGTCATTTTCTTCTGCAATTCTGTCGTGGAAGATATTGGTGATAGAAATGTACTATTTCAAATACCTGATTAGCTGGTCGCAGTTTTTGCATGTTTTATTTGAAGACTTTTGTTTACCTTTTCTATACATAGAGGGCAGCACCAGATTCGTATAAGGAGTCCGCATTTCGCTTGCCTCGTGTAATTCGCAAGTTGTTAAATTGCATATTTTTCCCCATGCACAGTCCCTTGTATAACGTGTTTGTAAGGGACTGTGAACTAAGAAAAATTTGGCAAAAATGTCAAGTTGAACTTTTCGATCGAGGATTCCTGAACAGTGTTGCAATATCAATTTGAAAAGAATAGCTTTTTTTTGTTAAAACAGATTTGATCAACGAAATTGGAGACTTGATAATAAATAAGGTACTTGCGGTTATTTCCAGTCATATCTGGCGACAAAAGAGACATCCTCGGCGCTATTTGCATTATTTGTGCTGCCATCTATCGATGCTTTATAAAATTTACTATATGTAATGGTGTTTGTTTTTGTTGTTATACTGTAGTTATAATTTCTGAAATTGTTCTACTAATGTGAACGATGATGATACTCCTGGTTTCCATCGCTATAAATATTATTTTAGTATTATAAATGCTGGAAATTTTAAATTTTGAAAAGGCACTGCTCTTTTTTGGTGTATGGAAGCAGTTAAATAAAAATTTAATTTCATTACTATTGCGAAATAATTAAAGTCTCGATAGATGGCAGCACAAGTAAATTCAAGTAGCGCCGAGGATGTCTCCTTTGTGGCCAAAAATGTCGCCAAATGAAGTATCAAACAATTCATTTAGCGACATTGTTTCAAACTACCGATATTATTTTCATACCGGAATGCATTTGTGACTAAATATGTTTATAATTATTTTGTTCACGGATATCCCGAATCTTGCGCTGTGTCTTCGTCCAAAGAGGATGCAACTGTTTCGTTAATACTAATCCTTGTAATCTGAACGAAATCTGCTAATGTGGGTGGAGGAAGATGGAGACAATTCAGTTTCAACACAACCACCCCTCGTGTTTTCCGCTTGCAGTGCTTGATATAAAAATCTGAAAAGATCACATGTGGTTCATTTGAGGACGACATTTCCCTCTTATGCAAATCTTAGGTCTCAAGTATTTTTGCTCTTGTCCCGTTAAGTACTTGATCTCGAAACTTGTTTCGTGTGAGAGCTCTTACCTTTTCTCATTCCAGCTTCTGTTTATTTAAAATTCAGGCTTCTAAGTGTACCAGAAAAAAAATCCTAGACAAGATGTGAACTGATTTGGGCGTTGGAATATGAAACCACATAAATTTCTTCCTTTTTAAAAATATATAATTGAACTTTCAGTTCTAAATGGACTTATTGGAATTCGTAGAAAAAATGTTCCCGTTTCTGGTACCATATTTTTTTATTTGTAACTTAAATGCCCTTAATTTTAAGTGCTAACCGCGGTAGCCCGGTTGGAAGAGTAACGGATTAGCAACCGGAGGGTTGCGAGTTTAAATGCAACCAAAGACCATCGCATACAAAGGGGCTGGTGTACGTTAAATCTGTCGTGGCCTCCAATGTCCTCACGTTGGCTTGGTGTGGAAGTTTGAAGAGTGGGGTGCCAGCTCAGTTGTGACCTCGTCATCTGACAGTGCTTCAAAATTAAGTGGTGGTATCCTTTGATCTTTCCCTTGGAGATTGATCCCTGACCGTCGCCAATGGCCCGTTGTGCTGCTCCAGTGCGACGTTAATTAAAATACCTACCATAAGTGATTTTGTTGGAGGAAAGGGGACTTTATTTCTTTATTTTTTTATCAATATCTCAAATAATCTTAATACGTACCTGAAATACATTTTAGCAGCCACAGTTTGCTTTGGTGGTTGATTTCTTTATTCTGTTTTTATTGAGTTACTTATCCGAACTGTCGAAGCGCTTTGTTTGGTTTCTGTTAATTCATAGTTTACAGAACGTACCTTCAAAAATTTCAAATGTTAAATTTGGAAATTTGTTACCATTTAAAAATCACCAAATGGATAAAAGTAGTGTCACACCATATTTAAATAGTCAAAAACCCACAGAAAATTATTAGAGATTATGCAATAATTATTTTGGAAAAATTTTGTAAGCTATGGATTGGATCAGGGGGAAAGATTATTCGAGATGCGTTTGAAATCAGATATAGCTTATCGCTGACAGCCTTTTGGGTTGAAAGATTAGTGTCCAGATCAATACATACAAAAACAACCGGTTTTCCTTTCTATATTTTACAACCCATTAGCTAAGGCTTCCGTAAGCACGATTGTATGGAAATCTTATATAGACGGACTCGAATAAACGCATGATTTTCACAGCTGTATAAATGTTTGTCAAATGAGGGGAGTAGTTGAATTAACGTCACATTGGAACAACACGTAGCCAATAGATCCCCGATCTATTGGCTACGATCGGGGATCAATCGTGTAGAGAAATATCCGTGGAAAGCACCTTGGCACTTTTAAACCACGGTCAGATGACTCTTCCAACTGGGCTACCGTGGCCCGTTTCCCATACAACAGTTAAAGACTCAAACTACTTAAGTAAATGTTATGAAGTAGAAACGGTATGTTTGGACACTCAAACAAGTCAACAGTACTTCCATTCGACTTCGTTGAGAAAAATCGACCTCTTTATGCAAAATCGAATATGAGAGCCGTACGATAGAGTTAATTATGTTTGTTAATTAACGCCGCACTGGAGCAACACAACGGGCTATTGGCGAAGGTTAGGGATCAATCCCGAAGGGAAAAACCCGAGGACAACACCTCATCATTTTAAACCACTCTCAGATGACGAGAGCAACATCTGAGGCTGTACTGCACTCCCCAAACTTCCACACCAAGCCAACGTGAGGACATTTGAGGCCACGACAGATTTAGCGTACACCAGCCGCCGTGTTCCTCGTGTTCTTTGGTTGGACCGAGTTTCGAACTCGTACCTCAACCTCCGGTTCCTCAGCCGTTGCTTTTCTAACTGGGCTACCGTTGCTATCATTACGTTTTTCACTGAAATGCTAAAAACAAAGTGATTACCGAAGTTTATAAAAACTGAAAGCTAAAAAATATATAAGTGAACAACCCAACTTTTTGTGTTATGCGGCTATTTTTAGTCATTTAGGTTTCCGGGCGTCTTCATCGTATGGCAATGGAACTGACTGCTCGCAAAGGCATTTTCCACCCATTTCGTATTCTCAAACGAGTCAGGTCCCGAATTCTAAGATATTTTAATTCAAAGAGGAAAATTGCAGACCAAATTACTGCTTCGGCGTTCTTGTTAAATACGTCACCTGCTCCCTCTGACAGACGAGAGTGAATGACGATATTACCTTGCCTTCGCTCATTCTCTTTCGGTGGTCTTTGCGTGTGGTCATGACCTCCAGTTCATCGCGATTGAGATCAAAACGATTATGCACCTAATAAAAGCAGTGAAAGCGAACCAATTAGCTATGGGCCGCCTTCCAGGCTTCATTGTCTCTTCACTTACTTTTCATATGAAGCATTTCGTATTTAGGTCTACTAATTTAGTAATGGACCGTTTGATTAACGGTTTGATTTTAGCGTTTCAGCCACGATGACTTTGAGAGACTTCCTTTCGTTAGGGTCTCTCCTGTTCATAATATCTTGGTATATCCCTTCTTGATTAGAGTGGACTGATGGTGTTGACCTCGTCATCTGACCGTGGTTCAGAGCTATGTGGTGTTGTCCTTGGATCGTTCCTTTCGGGGTCGATCCCGGACCGTCTGCGGGGTTGTCGTGGCTCAGTGGGTATGTCCACTGCGCTAGCAACCTTCGAGTTGTAAGCGGCGCACGTTCGATTCCTGTCAGGTGCATTCCTCCCTGGGTGTATTTCTCTCTTTTGTGTCAGTAAAACTTCCATTGTGTGTGTCTATTATTTGATATTGTGTCTTGTATCCTGCGCAGCATGGCCAAATATGGCCTTTGCGCCATAAAACTCCAAAACCAACCTACCCGGACCGTCGCCAATAGCACGTTGGGTTGCTCCAGTGCGACGTTAATCAACTACTACTACTATACTTCTGGATTAATTTGTCTTTTTGTAGTTGTACCAACGAAGCCAGAAATTATGTAGGAGGGATTACCTAGTTGTTAATCCAAAAACTGTCTATGTAGTCAACTTTTTTCATTTCATATTTTGGATTGTATCGGTATCTCTGTGGGATAGCTCCTGGTAGGTAGGTTGGTATTTTAATTAACGTCACACTGCAGCAACACAACGGGCTATTGACGACGGTCCGGGATCAAAATCCCCAAATGAAAAGATCTGAGGTCCACGTAACCGATCCGAACACCACGTCATTTTGAATCACGGCCAGATGACGAGGTCACGCTCGAGCTTCACACTGGATCAAGTTAATTAACGTCGCACTGGAGAAACACAATGGGCTATTGGCGATGGTCCGGGATCAATCCCGAAGAGAAATATCCACGGATACCACCACTTAATTTTGAACCACGGTCAGATGACGAGGCAACATCTGGCTGACACGCCACTCTCGAAACTTCCACACCAACGTTACATTTGAGATTACATTTACAACGTTACATTTACAACGTTACACGACAGATTTAACGTGCACCAGCCCCAGTGTACACGACGATCTTTGGCTGGACCTAGTTTCGAACTCGCCACCCTCCGATTGCTAATCCGTTGCTCTTCGAATTGGGCTGAAAACAAAAGGAAGTTTTTATTCTGAATGGAACTTATTTCCATTGATTTGCCTCAGTGCTGCGGTAAAAGCTCTGATACAGCCATTATATTTGTAAGGCGTGAAATCTCGTATACCACTGCACGTTTAGCGTAAAACGTTTTATCACAGTCCCACAGAGGTTCTGTGGCATTTATTACAGAGGAGTCATCAAATACCTTTACGACTCCAGCTTTCACTGTGACGGAAAGATTTGTCGCTTGTTCATTGCACGAGAGATGTAGAGGAAGGGAGAATAAGAAAATATAACATGGAAGTATAGCTGCTACTTTCAACAGTTACACTTTGTGTGTGCTGCCCGTAAACATAAACGGTTTTAGTGTCTCTCGGTGGAGAATTGCGATGGCCTTTTGTTTTCATGTCCTGTCTGCAGACATTTATTTCTGTTTGGGAAATCAAGTTTCGTATCCGAGGATAATTTTTTAGAAAATAGTATGTTTCGAAGTCGCTAGTCAGTTTCATTTTACCTCTTGCAAACAACGTGAAGATGAATGAGAAAATTGTGATGAATTTGGCAGGTTTTCCTTGTATGTACCGAATTCTTTTTGGTTTACTTAGGATCAGTACCCTCCTGCGCATTACCATGCTCTTTAAAAATGTAGATTCCCATTGGCTACAAGGAAATGATTAGCGATTCCCACTTTGAAATGCAATTTACTTATGAAAAGGAATTTACGAAAAAGTCTGAATATATCCTATATTAACCCCTATTTGAATACATAAAAGTACGAAAAATATTGATTGTCATACTAACAGGTAGGTATCTAATTAACGTCGTACTGGAGCAACACGAAGGACTATTGGCAACGGTCCGGGATCGAACCCGATTGGAAAGATCCGAAGAGAACGCCACGTAATTGGTCCAGCCAAAGACTGTGTACGCGGGGGCCTTGTACGCGTTAAATCTGTTGTGGCCTCACATGTCCTCACGTTGTTTTGGGGTGGCAGCTCAGTTGTGACCTCGTCATCTGACAGTGCTTCAAAATTAAGTGGTGGTATCCTTGAACCTTTCCCTTGGGATTGATCCCGGACCGTCGCCAATGGCCCGTTGTGCTGCTCCAGTGCGACTTTAATCAACTACCTACCAGTCAACTGGGGTAACTTTAGCCTTTGCGGGTAACTTTGGCCCAACAAACGAAAAGACGTGACAAGTGAACTACAAGACGAAACTATGAGAAAGTCAAGGCAGTACTGCCACCTATTGGCCCTTGCAATAATAAGTGATAATCACTCTCCTTTGTCTAGATACAGCACATACAATCTTTTTTCGTTTGTTGGGCCAAAGTTACACCATTTGGCAGTACCTTAATTTCCATTTAGCCTAGAATTCTGCCTTGAGTTGTTAACCATTGTGTAAATCTAATTTTATTGAATATGTTGCTTGTTTCAAAGCTGTTTCTGTGCATAAATCCATAGCTTTAATTCATTTCGCTACGTTACTCTACTTCACTGTATTTGACTGTTCATTTTTCCAAGTTCCTTCTCTAATTTGGAACCGTTTTGTTTTTCAGTTGAGCTGCTGCTTCTGGCTGCCGGCGCAAGCGATCAACTTCGCCCTCCTCCCCCCCTACACCCGGGTGGCTTTCGTGGGGGTCGCCTCCTTCGTTTGGGTCAACGTCCTCTGCCTCGTCAAGAGACAAGAGGTGCGGTTGCTCAACTACCATTAATTTCTCTCTTCGCTAGATTACACTCCTCGCTCGTTGTTATTCGCCCGTCAATAATAACGAGTTTGATTTATTCGTTTGCTGGAGTAAGTATTGCCCCCTGCTAAATGAAGAGAAATCACAGCGGGTGCTCTTTCTTCACGTTGCCGGTCTCTGAAGCGTCTGAGTGCAGGTAGATATGTAAGATAACGTCAGGGGAACACTTTCGGACTGCCTCGTGGGGAAATTCTCCAGGTAGGTAGGTGGGTAGCTAATTAACGTCGCACTGTTGCGACACAACGGGCTATTGGCGACGGACAGTGGTAGTCGAAGCGAAGCGTCGTGTCTGTGCCCACTTCAAAGCTGAGGGAAAAAGCCATTACAGAAATTCGCTTATTTTACCGCTTAAATAATTTACTCCCAACTGAAGGTGGTAATTAATGAACGTCGAAACGGAGCAACACAACGGGCTATTGGAGACATTCCGGGATGAATCCCTCGTCATTTTGAACCATGGTCAGATGACGAGGCCAACACCTGAGCTGGCACCCCACTCCCTAAACTTCCACATCAGGACAACGTGAGGATATTTGAGGCAACGACAGATTTAAAAGTTAGAACGGTCTTTGGTTCGATCGAGTTTCGAACTCGCAACCCTCCGATTATTAATTCGTTACTTTTCCAACAGGGCTATCGCTGCCCTTGAATTCTCCAGAGCCGATCCAGGACTCCAACTCGGAGCTCATTACCTGTTTGAACCCGTCATGGTCGGTTGCGGTTTTATGGCGCAAGAGCCATATTTGGCCGTACTGCTCCAGATACAAGACATACAATATCGAGTAATAGATATACATACTCAATGAAAGGTTTTACTGATACAGTAGAGATGGGGCCGCCGCAGCCCAGTTGGCAGAGCCACGGATTGGCAATCGGAGGGTTGCGAGTTCGAAACTTGGTCCAGCCGAATACTATCGTGTACATGGGGGCTGGTGCACGTTAAATCTGTCGTGGCCTTAACCCTTTCTGGCCTAATGGGCATATACGTCCCAGAGATTAGATTGGGTCAATAAATCCCACTTTTGAATGGGTTTTTACGTTTTCAGTGTTCTTAAGGAATTAGGGAATAAAAATAGGACTCAAGAAACCTGGCAATACTTTCAGATTGCAAATGGCGGACTTATGGTTTTTGAGCACGCTCATTCATTCTGATGAATGAGTGAACGTGGTTCGGAAACAAAAAGATGGTACAAAATGAGACGTTAGTTGCCCAGAAGCCCACTACAATATGTACATGAATGGAGTTGTGATGAAATGGCTACTTTTTAGGGTCAAGGCAGAAAATCAGACAAGTGGTGGGAAAAGATTAGTTATGATTTGTGTTGTGAATGCATGGATTACGAAGTGTGATGTGGAACATAAAACAGAACCACTATTATCATTGATGGTCCCCTTAGCTGAGCAACTCATAAATGTTGGAAGGGAGAAAGCAAACACAAAAAGAAAGCGGTCGTCCGTCAAAAAGAGCAAAAACTACTAAATTAAACTACTTTTCAGAGTTAAATTTTAATCATGCAAAAGTCGGGGCGAAAGGGTTAAATGTCCTCAAGTTGACGTGGTGTGGAGAGTGGGGTACCAGATGAGGTGTTGTCCTCGGGATCCTTGACCGTCGCCTATAGCCCGTTGTGTTGCTCGAGTTGCGACGCTAATTCCAGTGCGATCTTCCCTTATTCAAACCATACATCAAGAACCGACTCTCGCAAGACTGGGTGTTACGATGATCTGTTTACGACGATTGAAGTTGTGGATTTAAAATGAGATGATACTTCAAGGTTGAGACTGATGAGTCGAAAAACTAAAATGTGTTTGGTAAAGTTCTGCATCAGAAAAGCTACTTGTTCAAGGTTGTGGAAAAGTTGGAAGGATCTGGAAAATCATTCAGTCGAGCGTTGTTGTGTTCATGGAGAAACGATTTTTTACTCTGGAAGCTTTCTTTAATTTCCTCAATGCCAAACAAACACATCTCCCTAGCAACTTTCGCTTGTACTTAATAATGAAACCGGAATTATCTATGACTCGTGTATAAGTCGTTCATTACGAAATGTTCAATTACTGCGTCGTCAGAGTTGACCAAGAGGTATTTTTCCGAGTAAACACGTGTCATTTCGTTTATAAATCTAACGTCTCTCGAAGTTTATTTAACGAATTTTATTGATGACATAAGTTTTACTGATGAGAAAGTTGAGAGCTTTACCTTATTCGAATTCTAAATAACGAACAGCAGAAATGGCACAGGACCAGAAATTAATAGCAGAATAACTGCTGCTAGTTTCTTTGGACTGCTCAGTTACTTGAAGTCAGATCTGATCACAAAAGAACCAAATCACTATTAAACAAAGTGTTAATTAGACCTCTCTTATGCCTCGGAAACTTGGACTTTGATCTTGAATGCTGAAAATGCACTACAGAACTGAGAGAAAATTTTAAAACCATATTTGGTAGGTAGGTATTTTAATTAACTTCGCACTTGGGTCAACACAACGGGCTATTGGTGACGGTAAATGATCAATCCCGAGGACAACACCGGACCGTGGTGACCCGGTTGGAAGAGTAACGGATAAGCAACCGGAGTTCGAATCCAGCGAAACACCGTCGCGTACAAAGGAGGCTGGTGCACGTTAAATCTGTCGTGGCCTCAAATGTCCTCACGTTGGCGTGGCGTGGAAGTTTGGAGAGTGGGGTGCCAGCTCAGGTGTTACCTAGTCGTCTGACCGTGGTTCAAGATTACGTGGTGTTGTCCTCGGGTCTTTCCCTTTGGGATTGATCCCGAAGGAAAGTTCTGTAGTCTAGGAGACAGCGATTCGGCAATCTGCTCACGTGTAAGCACGAAGGTTCTTAACCCTCCTGGTGGTTCTTAGCAGGGACGTTACTAGGAGGCAGACGGGGCATGTGCTCCGGGCGCCGGATTGGTCTAGCCTAGTTACTAGCCTAGTTTCGTCTCTGTTCTTAGTCTCGAAGAGGTTTCTCGCTATTAGCTAAACTGACCATATCTCAATGAACGATATGTCTCGTCACTGGAAGAAAACTGACCAGGCCTTGATCTTGTCATCATCAAAAAGTCGGCAATATTTTGGCAATGAGATATCTCGTCATTAGCAAAATTGGCGAGATGTTGATGGACGAGATATATCGTCGAAACCACTTGGAGGGTTAAATGAGCTGTTAGCAGGAAGATTGTTGCCGCAAACCTAAATAATATCAATCAAGAAGAAATGTGGTATAGTTGTAACTTTATTCTGCAGAACTCATGAATTGAGGTTTATTAGAAGGTTTTGAACGACCTGTCTTAAGACTAACTAATACGTTCATCTCAAATTTTATAAACACAAAATTTCATGCTGCTCCTCTTATCATTTTACTCTAGAGGTTCGTTCTTTTGTTACATGTAATGCGATGTCATTTAATGATTGAAATGAGAGATGTGGTATGTTTGTAATTTAAAACTTTATTCTGTTGAAGGATTTGATGATGTTTTAAATCACAAACTAAGAGTTTTGTAGAAGTTTTTGAATGGGTTGCCTAAAGACTAATACGTACGTCTGAAATTGTATACAGAAACAAAAGATATACAGTGAGTAAAAAAAGTTTCAGTACGCCCTTACTATTTGAAATAAATTGTTTAATTGCAGAATATAAATATTGAGAAAATAAAGAAGGAAAAACAGATGAGCATAATTGGATAGAAAGTTTCTATTGCATTGAAACAAAAATATTAATATAATTTAACGCATAATTCATAATAACACAAAAATGTGGCAAATTTGAAGCAAAAAAGTCTCTCTCCGTACGGTGAAAAATATTTCACTGAACGTTATTTCCCCGCATGTTTCATCATTTAATGGTGAGTTGAACCTACTTTTGCTTTAATGACCTCTCTCAGAAGTTTAGGTAGGACTCCCACAAGTTGTTTTGTTTCTGGAGTAATTTTGTTCCAGTTTTCAGGTTATCTTTGCTGCTGGTATCATAATTTTTTAGTTTACGACCGATTTCTTCCCGTAAGTGTTCCATGGGGACTGCGAAATCAGGAGGCTGGTGGTGTGTGAAGTTGCTGCGACCTATGGTAAAGGAATCATTCTTTACAGAACGTTGCAGTTATGTTTTGAATCGTTGTCCTGTTGGAAGATAAATGGTCTTCCAAAACAGTTTCGTAGCACTAGCAAGGACATTTTGTTTCAAAATGTCTAGGTATACATAGCTATCCATGTTACCTTCAACAAAACATAAATTATAAACACCAGAACTCATGCAACCCCATATCTTTACATTTCCTCCGCCGTGTTTTCAGTTCTACATAAATTTTTTGTTTGCATTTGATGTTTTGGTTTTCTTCATGTCAAAACTCTTCCATCTGAAGAGACAAAATTTCGATTCATCCCTGAAAAGTACAGAATCCCAGAAAATTAAGGGCTTAAATGCTTTCTTGCAAACTCAAGACGCTTTCTTCTGTTAAGTTTGCTAATGAGTAGCTTCCTACGTGGAACGTGCCCATTGTAGACACCTTTTTTAAAATTATTTTCCTTACAGTATGAGGTTATATTTTAAGATTGTAATCAGTTTTCAAAAAAGGATGCATGTTGTGGTGCCTAATTCGTGTATTATCGCGAACGTTTCGCAGAATATTCCTGGTGTATATGACTCAATTTTTGAGGTCTTCAGGATCGGTTTCTAGTTTCCAGTTTCTGCCTAATTATATATTTCAGTGATTTTTACCGTATATTTAGATTTGTTTGCGATTTCGCCAATATTATCCTCATTGATAAACCGTTATTTCTCAACTTTATCAACACGCGAATAGCTTTCGGAATTCCCATTTTAGGCGATACACTGGAATAAAAATCGTTTGAAATGTTTACTTACACAATACTGAAGTTCTTTTTCATTCGATAGTTATAATAATTGGATGCGGGACCGTTGGACTGTACGTTCTAATCAATTTTCATAGTGCGTACGGAAACTTTTTTTGCCTTTCATTTTGTATGTTTTCCTCGAAGTTTTAGTTTTAATTGCTTTTTATTTGTTAAAATTAAGGAATTTTTGTTGCGAACACATTCTCTAGTATGAAAGAAATTTTTTGTGCAGTTTCTGAATCTTTGGTGAGATTTATTTAGAAACTATAACGATTCATACACCGTTTTCGTTTCCATACGGAAACTTTTTTTATCCACTGTATATTGTTTGTGTATAACTAACTCTAGGGGAGAATATAAATCTGTAGTACTTTGTTAGATGTAAAGCGATGTTATTTAAGGATTGAAAAATCACAACGCCAATTATTTTCGATGTAGTAAAGTTTAAGCTATTTCTTTCTGTTAAGAATTTTCAAGGAAGTATTTTAACCATACTCACGGTGCTACTAGACAAAAATTGTGGTTCCTAGCTGCAAACATGGGGAAGATACTTGGCAAATATCTTTCGCAATTTTCGAAATTTTAAGGTATCCAGTATTTTTTCCATATCTTTCATTGCCTATCAAACGTTTTTAAATGCATATTTCATTCCAACAGTTAAGCGTTAAAATACATTAATAACTAATTTCTCTTCACGCATTTTAAGAAATTTCGTCGAAATTCCTTTGAAACATTAAGAAAATATCTAGGAAAATTATTTTCTATCAAAACTATGAAAATGTGTATTTTAAAAGTTACTAAGACCGGTTAGATATCTCCCTCTTTTTTTGGAATTTCCTATTAATTATTTTAGAGTTCTTGTCTTAGAGACGAAAAACGAAGAGTTTGCTACGCCACCATTCAGTTTCAGACATCTTCTATGAGCTATATACTGATTCTCAAAATGATATAAATGATGGCACAAACACACTAAATTTCGTTATTCCGATGATTGATTTATGAAACAATATCTGTTTATTCGTAACGCTTCACTTTTAGTCACCAGTGTATTTTTTAGGACACTGCTAAAATGCATCTTCAGCAAAGTATTCATGTAGTCTCTCTCTCTTTGTGTTGACTTAAATTGTTTTACCTGTTTTGATGTTTTTTCAATTTTATTTACATTCATAGCCGTATTCATAGAAGCACTAAAAGAAGTTCCTAAAAGTCTGCCCCTTAAAATAAATATTTACATTGATTCACAAGCAGTAATTTTAGTAATTAAAAATGCTTCACCAGTTATGATCCTGTTTTGAAAAAAGAATAGCTCTTCCGATATTAAGTTTCAATAAAAATTCTAAAATAAATTTTCAATGGATACCATCCCATGTCGGCATTCCGGGCAATGAGAAAACTGGCTCATTAGCAAAAGCTGGAGCAAATAACCTGGCACAAGAGAAAGTACCGTCTAACTCTCAGAGGACAACCACCTGTCCGTACTTAAAAAGCAATTAGAAGATCATCTCCAGTACCTTCTCATCACTGGTACCTCAGTAAAGCACCAGGAAATCTGCTTGCCTTCAATTTTCACCGGAAAACTTTCTATGCTCTTGCCAGGCTTTGATCTAGCCATTTTAAAAAAGATTATATTCTTTGATGGCCAGAAATCCCTTCCCAACCTGTACAAAGTGCAGCTTATTACCAGCCTCACACATCCTGAGTTGCATTGGAGCCATACACGAAGACATTTTTAAGGACCCATCTACCATTGCCCCAAAACTTTTTTTGCAGACTCGATGACTTAGTGTAATTTGCTGTTTTTTACACTGGGATAAGAAAGAAGACCTGTTTTGATTTATCAAGAGGAAACTTATATACTATACTTTGTAATACTTTAATATATTTGATATGTAATACTATGTATTTCTTACATTGTCTTTCGGTTTCAGTTCAGTGAGGAGCCTGTCGTGGAAGAGGGCAAGGGATTGAGAAATTTGTTGCCACCTGAGAAGCCTTAAAACAATTGCATCAGTGACAGAAGATGAAGGATGGAAGAACTGTCGACGATCACTTATTGAGTCATCAAGACTATTATTTAAGCCATGAAATGACTGTTTTATCCTTAACTATTAAAGCACATTCCATTCGAAGCAGCTTGTCATATAACTGGTGCTACCTAGATGAAATAATTCTACTGTGCTCAAAATTTATTTCATCCATTGTTTGCAGTATCTACGAGTCATTAATACAGAGCCATATTCATTCAAAGCCTGTTGATTTCAATTTTATGGATTACACTTGCAGATGTAACTCGAAGTTTTGTGAAGGAAGAATTTCTCTAAATCTGTGTTTGAGGTCTGAGGTTTTTAAACTCATTGTATTAAAAATGTTTTTCGTTCTTGTTGCCATTTCCTTGGAATAACTTCAGTATTTTTCATATATTCGAAAATGAGATAAAGCAATGTTGAGTATTATTCAATCCTTAATTATTTTTAAAGAGTTATTTAACGATCGCACGTTAAAAGCCTCGGTTTTAAGAAACAGATCTGGTTTGAATCCAATATTTTTTAACATACTTACAATGCTCATTGAAATTATACTATTACGTCTTATTTTTATTGTATATTACAATTGAATATGTAATATACAATAAAAATAGAATCAGTCGATAATAATAAATTAGGTGGAGCAATATTTTTACACAGCATGCCATGGTTTTGTAACTTTATAGACGCATAAACTAAATATTTCATTACGATTACTATAACAAAAATATTTTCATTACAATTCAATGATGTGCTGTGTTTATAGAACACTGCTATATTTAACTATCTTAAAAACGTGATGTTTGTTTTGAAACAATTACTGATAGATAAATTTATATATACTATAAAGAAGTGTACTAGTTCCACCAGCTATATTATCTGCTATAAATACGCTCAATTTTTGAATGCATTTCTCAACTGTTTCTATATGAAATGAACTTTTCCATGGAATTTTTGTGGATATATTGTTTACTAGCATTACATTGTTACGTTTTGAGTTTTTGAAAGTGTGTGTGCAAATTGATAATCGAAAATGATAATTAGGTTTTTACTGTGAAATAAATGTTTTTAAAATGCTGTGATGGGTCTTGTTTAGTCTTCAATTAGAATTGACAACTGGTCATATTTATGTATGGTTTAGAAAATCGCTATCTAAATTAACTAAAGCTACTATATTATAACATATACTATATATAGTAGTTTTAATTAAGCATATATTTTTAACTAAATTAATTCATATTAATTTTGTCAATTTAAAATATACTTATATTATTTTTAAGGTATCGTTCAAAAGACAACCGTTTCCAAAACCTTAAATTCCAAAAACAAAAATTGTAAAAATAAATAGTTGGTTTTTGGTGAGTAAGCATTGAAAGTTGCTCAGGTTTAATTTCAAATTTTTTGAAAACACCACTTTAATATAGGCTGAATGAATAAATGTACGTTAACCCTCCTGATGGTTGTGTCGACGAGGTATCTCGTCATTATCAAAACTGACCAAATCTTGATGGACGAGATATCTCGTCGAAACTACTTTGAGGATTAATTTGCCTTCCGTTTTCAATGCATCCAGCCCTCTACTATCACAAATATTTTATCCTGGAAATACCTTTTTCTAATCATTTCTCCCTGGGTGTATTTCTCTCTTCTGTAAAACTTTCATTGTGTCTGTCTGTCTTATTACTTGATAATGTATGTCTTGTGTCTGGCGCAGCATGGCCAAATATGACCCTCGTGCCGTAAAACGCCAAAACCAACCTTTTTCTAATCTGTTCTATTACTGCTTTTTGAAAATAACTTACTTTTCCAGTGATTATGACTCTAAGAGTAGCTATTCTGTAAAATCAGTTTGGTAATCAAACTTGTTTTATGGTATGCATAATTATGTAATTGTATACGAAACCATATGAATCAAAACAGTTTATTCATAAACATTACAAACAAGGTTACAAACATTTGTTTGCGGAAAGACAATACAATTACTTTCGAGAATATAACAGTTTACAAGTAAGGCACTTTCACAACGCACTTAGTGGTTAAATTGTCAAGCAATTTTACATAGCATACATACAATTTTGTCATATACATCAACATTAAATTTCATTTCGAAAGAAGTGATGCAACAACGAATAAGAAAAAAATATTATGTTATGTATATAAAAGTCATGTACTTCAATATACATCCGAGAAGTAAATTTAAAAGTTAGATTTTTCAGTAATATAGAATTTAAAATATGCAATTTTCCAAAATGAATTGTAGTGCTAAAACGATTAAGGTAAATGTCATTTCACTTCTTTTATTGACACATTTCTGTGATAATTTGACCACTGTCCTGAATTCAGATTTTTAAAGCTAGTCGTTGTTGCTTGTTAATAATACGTTGAATACATAAACTCGTAATATGAAATTTCGATTCAAGAAATTATCTTATGAAATACTTAAAATACATTCACTTTCAGAATATTACCAAAAGCATGCTTATATACTAATCATTTTATGTTTGCCAATGAAGGCAAAATTAAAGGCATTACATCTTGAATTTTAAATTCACGCACTTATTAAATGGTATTCGAAAACATTTTAGTTAATTGTTACTCATAAATTTTTAAATAATTTTAATTTTAAAGTTTTAGCCTTTTAGGAAAACCGTTTCTATTGTAAAAATATCTCACAAATATTTTTGTAAAGGAATGTAACATGGCAGTATCGAGTATTTTCAACAGACACAGTACCGCACAGAAAAGATTGGACAGGTGAGAACACACATGAAATAAATAATGAAATAAATAAATTCAATGAACCATAACCCATATCTGCGCAACAAATACGACAGATTGGCACATAGAAAGACTATCATAAAAATAACCCTGAAAACTTTATTCTGAAGGGCAAATGTTGCGTTTCAAACTGTCAGATTGCTGTTTTCTGGTTAAAACATTTCAGTATACATGCACTACTGATTAAAATGTCTTAAGAATTTAATAAATGACTTTTCTTACGAAAATTAAGAATGAACTAAAAAAATACTTGATTAGCTCTTCACTTGAGTAATTTGTTTAGATATTATTTCCAGGCATTCTTTAATCCGAATTATACAAAACCCAATTTGTGCGCCTTCTAAATTAACTAATTTAAAGTCTGAGTAAGGATTATAATACAATTCGTTAAAATACTCAAGTGAAATGTATTTCAGTTGCGACAGGAGTTCTCATAACGATTTGCCCTTCTGTGAATAACTTTCACTGCTCGTCTACAATATTTACAGGTTGCTGAAACGATCAGCATATTTTCCAGTGATGTTAGGCCTGCTGCTTCTTAAGAGATGAAGTTCTTTTCAGTCTCAGAAGTACAACCTGGGGTCATTGTTGGCCAATTGCAAACGGAATTCACTTCATCGAAATGTAAGCCTTCAGGACAGTCGAAATCGAATCGAACAAAAGATTGTCCGGACCCAGAGAAATCCACGCACCGATAGAACTTATTGCAGTCTTTCGGGTGTCTGAAGAACCCAGCCTCCTTACATTCGGGATCACCACCACCCCTCCTCGATTGTGTATTTGGATTTGTGGTACTGGATGAGTCTCCACCACTGCTTGTCGCTTCAGTTGTTGAAGTTGTGCCAGATGTAGTGGAAGAATCGTCACTGTCCGTCTGTTCTTGAGGCGTTGAAGTACCGTTGTCACTTGATTCACAAGGTTCGTCGCTCAATTCAGGGTCATTGCAGTAACTAATCCCTTCATCGAAGATTCGTCCGTCAGGACAGGTGAAATCCCTTCTATCGAATTCACCCGAATCTTCGTTGCGAGTGCACTGATAGTACTGCGAGCAGTCTTCAGGATTTCTAAAGAAACCTTCTTCAGTGCATTGTCCACTTTGATCAGATGTCCCGGTACTTGATGACGTAGAGCTCTCGGAAGATGTACCGGTACTTGAAGATGAAGTGCTTTCGGAAGGTGTACCGGTACTTGAAGATGAAGAACTTTCAGAAGCTGTAGTGGATTCAGTAGAGTTGGAGGAATCATCGCATGGTTGGCTGAGTTCTGGTGCATTGCAATACCTTCCTTCTTCATCAAAGACGTTGCCATTGGTACACTCGAATTGCTTTTTCGTAAAGCCACCTTGTTCAGTTTTGTTGCATTGGAAGTATTTGGTGCAATCTTCGGGATCGCGGAAGAAACCTTCTTCTTGACACTTAAAGGAACCGTCATCGCAGGGTTTGCTCAGTTCCTCAACATTGCAATACCAACCCTCCTCGTCAAAAATGTGACCATCCGGACACTCGCAATCAATTTTAACTAACTCTCCGCTGTCTTCGTCCCTTTTGCATTCGTAATACTTCTTGCAGCTCTTAGGATCTCTGAAAAAGCCTTCCTCTTCACATCGAAACTCGCCTTCCTCTGTTGTGTCTGAGGTAGTTTCGCCGGTAGATTGTAAGGTCGTAGAGCTAGAAGTCGTACTTGTACTCGAAGGGGTGGTAGAAGCTTGAGAAGTTTCGCTATCTGTGGTACTTTCCGAATCGTTGCTTCCAGAAGTAGTACTACTTGTCTCATTGTCTTCGTTTCTCGAACCAGAATCACATGGAGGACTCATGTTCGGCCAATTACATACGCTATTGACTTCATCAAATACTAGATCCCTTGGACATTCGAAATCGTAGCGAACATAGGATTCCCCTGTGCCTGCAAAATCAACGCAACGATAGAACTTAGTGCAATCATCCGGATGTCTAAAGAAGCCTTCTTCTGTACATTCCATATCACCAGAAGACTTTTCACCAGAGGTAGTTCCATCAGAGGAACTTGTAGAACCTGTAGTAGAGGATGAATCAGTGTTTTCTGTGTCACTGGATGTTGAAGTTGTAGACTCTGAGGATCCAGTGGTGGCTGTTGATCCAGATGTTGTATCTGTGGATCCAGATGTGGAAGCAGTGTCAGAAGATGTTGAATCGCTGACGCTCTGGGTGATTGATGTTCCGGAATCACCAGTTGACGTTCCACCAGATGATTCACAGGACGGCACTGAAGACGGCCAATTACACACGCTGTTGGTTTCATCGAAGACCAAACCTTCAGGACATTCGAAATCGTATTTAGTGAACGAACTTCCGTCCCCTTCGAAATCAACGCATCTGTAAAATTTGTTGCAGTCATCGGGATGCCTATGAAATCCTTCTTCCTGACATTCACCCGAGTTTGATGATTCAGTACCGCTAGTGGTTGTTGATTCAGTACCGCTAGTGGTTGCTGTGGAACTTGTGATTCCATTATCTTCTGTTACAGACGAGCTTTCGCTATCCCCTGTTACAGAGGAGCTTCCTTCAGTGTTACTTGTGCTTGAAGCAGTCGTTGATGACGAATTCTCATCACAAGGTGGTGCGAGGTCTTTGCGATTACAGTATCTCATTTCCTCATCGAAAACTTCATCTTCAGCGCAAGAAAAGTCTTCTCTCGTGAAGGTTCCATCACCTTCGTCAAGGCAGCGATAGTATTTGCTGCAATCATCAGGATCTCTGAAAAAGCCTTCTTCTGTGCAATCGGATGATGTCCCTGAAGTTGAAGACGATGATGTTCCGGTTGAAGAAGTGCCCGAGGAAGTTGTTGAGGATGTAGTTTTATCACTCGAGCTCTCTTCACACGGAGGGGCTAAATCTTTTCGGTTACAGTATCTCATTTCATCGTCGAAAACCTCGTCTTCAGCGCATGAGAAATCTTCCCTTGAAAATGTGCCGTCGCCTTCGTCGAGACAGCGATAATATTTACTGCAATCGTCTGGATTTCTGAAAAATCCTTCTTCGGTGCATTCGTCAGCAGATCCTGAAGTTGTACCAGAAGAAGTTGAAGAGGATGTTTCTGTTGATGATATATCTGAAGGCGTTGTACTGGTACCCGATGAAGTTCCAGATGTGGAAGATTCGTCATCGCACGTTAATTCGGATGATGGCCAGTCGCATTTTTTATTCTTTTCATCAAATATTAATCCTTCAGGACAGGTAAAGTTATGGCGCACGTAGGTTTCACCATCGCCACTTTCATCAACACATCGGTAAAACTTGGTACAGTCTTCAGGGCAACGGAAAAATCCAGACTCCGTGCATTCTGCTTTGCTACCATCAGTGGTATCTTCTCCAGATGTTGACGAACTTTCGGTAGTACCTCGTGTTTTATCTGTAGAACCCTCTTCACATGGAGGCGCCAGATCTTTGCGATTACAGTACCTCATTTCTTCGTCAAACACTTCATCTTCAGCGCATGAGAAATCTTCTCTGGTAAATCTGCCATCGCCTTCATCTATGCAGCGGTAATATTTGGTACAGTCGTTTGGATCTCTGAAAAATCCTTCTTCTGAGCATTCATCACCAGACTCGCTTGAAGAAGTGCCCGAAGTACTCGTTGCAGGTATGACGGTGGTCGTTCTTTGAGTTGTTTGGGGTGATGTTGTTGATGGAGTGGTGGACTGGGACGTAGCACCGGTCGTACTTGTAGAATCAGTGTCACAAGTAAGTTCGTCTGAAGGGAAATCGCACCTTTTATTTTTATCATCAAATAATAATCCGTCTGGGCATTGGAAGTCATACCGTTTCAATCTCTGTCCGTATTCGTTTTCGTCTACACATCTGTAAAACTTTCTGCAATCATCTCGGCATCTAAAGAATCCTGGTTCAGTGCATTCATCAGAATCTGAAGGTGTAGAATCTGTTGTAGTTGATGCTGTAGTAGGTATGGCTGGTGTTGTACTTGTTTGCGATTCTGTCGTACTTGTTTGCGATTCTGTCGTACTTGCTTGAGAAGATGTCTCTTCCTTCGAAGCATCAGTTTGGGAAGTTGTACTACCTTCAATACCTTTCGTTCCTTCGTCAGTAGAACCAGTACCTCTCTCGCATGGTGGACTTTGTTCCGGCCAATTGCAAACGCTGTTTACTTCATCAAACACCAATCCTTCAGGACAAGAGAAATCGTACTTCACGAATTCTTGACCATCTCCTTTAAAGTCAACGCATCTATAAAATTTGTTGCAGTCGTCAGGGTTTCTGAAAAAGCCAGCTTCCTTACATTCTCCAGTATTACCACTTTCACCCCTTGTTGTAGTATCTTTACTAGTGGTACTGTCTTCGGATGTACCGGTGGTTGTAGAGCCTGTAGTACTTTCAGTTGGTCGTCTAGTTGGTCGCCGTGAAGGAGGGGATGTAGTTTGTCTAGATGTGGGTGTAGAGCCTGTAGTACTTTCAGTTGGTCTTCTAGTTGGTCGCCGTGAAGGAGGGGATGTAGTTTGTCTAGATGTTGGTGTAGAGCCTGTAGTACTTTCAGTTGGTCTTCTAGTTGGTCGCCGTGAAGGAGGGGATGCTGTTTGTCTAGATGTGGGCGTAGAGTCAGTTGATGTAGATCCAGTACTTTCAGTTGAAGACGTCGAAACAGGACGTTGTGTTGTTGACGTGGTTGATTCTTCGGAGTCTGTGCTGCCACCTTTTTTCCCAGAATCACCTTCACAGGGTGCACTCTGGTCAGGCCAATTACAAACACTGTTTGCTTCATCAAACACCAATCCATCAGGACAAGAGAAATCGTACTTCACGAATTCTTGACCATCTCCATTATAGTCGACGCATCTATAAAACTTGTTGCAGTCATCAGGGTTTCTGAAAAAACCAGCTTCCTTACATTCTACAGTATTACCACTTTCACCCCTTGTTGAAGTATCTTTGCTAGTGGTACTATCTTCGGATGTACCGGTGGTTGTAGAGCCTGTAGTACTTTCAGTTGGTCTTCTAGTTGGTCGGCGGGAAGGAGGGGATGTAGTTTGTCGAGATGTAGGCCTAGAGTCAGTTGAAGTTGATCCTTCTGTTCTTTCAGCTGAAGATGTTGAAACAGGCGTTGTTGATGTTGATTTTTCGGTGCTGGTATCTGAGTCTGTGTTGCCACCTTCTTTCTCAGAATCCCCTTCCTCACAGGGAGCACTTTGATCAGGCCAGTTGCACACGCTGTTTGTTTCATCAAACACCAATCCATCAGGACAAGAGAAATCGTACTTCACAAATTCTTGACCATCTTCATTATAGTCGACGCATCTATAAAATTTGTTGCAGTCTTCAGGGTTTCGGAAGAAGCCAGCTTCCTTGCATTCCCCGGTATTTGAAGTGCCTCGTTCCCCTTCTGAACTCGTAGAGCCATCACCATTCTCAGAACTAGTGGTTGATCCTTCGGTAACGCTAGAGGTTCTCGCAGCTGACGGAGTCGTGTTTTCGCTAGTGGAGATTTCACTCGGTGTGGTGGCAGGTGTCGTCGTGCTTTGCCTTTTCGTTGTGGAATCTTCATCTCTCTGAGTGCTGCTCTCCCCTTGATTCTTACCATCCTCACCTGGTGAAGAGTCACACGGAGGACTGTCTTCAGGCCAGTTGCACACACTGTTCGTTTCGTCGAATACGAGACCGTCGGGACAGTCAAAATCGTAGCGAATGAACTCTTTGCCATCTCCTCCAAAATCAACGCAACGATAAAATTTGTTGCAATCTTCAGGATTTCTGAAAAATCCTTCTTGGCTGCATCCGGATTCAGAATCTCCTGGTCCTTGCGTGCCTTCATTTGGTCCCGAAGGACTTTCGCTGACTGCTTTCGTTGTGCTTTCCTCAGATTCAGAAGTAGCGCGCGAAGTAGTTGATCTAATCGTCGTTGTCCTATCGGTCGTTGCAGAGGATGATACTCCTGAGTCTTCTTCCTCTTCTGGAGGATTGGGTTCGCCGCCGTCGCCATTGCTATCCTTTCCACCTTTCCCACCACTACTACCGTCACAAGGAGCACTTTGGTCTGGCCAATTGCATACACTAGTCGCTTCATCAAAGACTAAATCATCTGGACACTTGAAATCGTAACGAATGAATTCCTTTCCATCGCCACCGACATCCACGCATCTGTAAAATCGATTGCAATCGTTAGGGTTTCGAAAGAACCCTTCCTTTTCACATTGAATGTCATCATCGGATTCTTCAGGTCGACTTTCATCGGCTGGTGCTTCTGTTGTTGTTGAAGTCACTTCTTCATCATTCTGGCGTTGAGGGAAGTTGGTGTTCCTTCTGTTACAAGTCTTCAGATTCCTCTGAGACACGCATCGTGAGGTGGCTTCGTCGTAAGCAAAATTGCTCGGGCAACTCAGCTCATACCTGACGAAATAGTTTCCTTTTCGAACGCATTTGTAGAATTTCGTGCAGTCGTTGTCGTGGCGGTAGAATCCCGGACTGCTGCACATCTGTCCTCCTCTGGAAGGAGCCTGAGTTGTGTACTTTGGACTTTGCGTGTATTTGTCCCTCGATACACCTCTAACGGGTTTGAAATCGAAGACGTCACTCTTTGGCCTTGTGGTGGTTTTTATTGGCTTATATTGCTGCCTTGAAGGAGGGGAGGGTCGTGTTGGTTTGCTGAATCTCCTTCGGGTCTCGCAGGGCGGTGCCTTATCTGGCCAATTACACGTAGCGTATTCTTCATCAAATACCAAAGTTTCAGGACACGAGAACAGATGAGTTTCGTAATTTCCGGTTGCTGTTCGCACGCAGCGGTAGAAGGATCTGCAATCGACTGGATGCCGGAAGAATCCTTCGCCTGAGCATTCCAGAGGGGTGCTGTCAGGAGCCTGCCTCTTGGTTCTGGTTGTGCATTTATCACTCTCGGCTATAATGCAAGCACTTGACTTTTCGTCAAAGAAAAGATGATTTGCGCATTCAAAGAAATGAACTGAATATGCTCCCTGTTCAGTTTTCACACACCTCACAAAGCGGCTGCAGTTGCTTGGGTGTCTATAAAATCCTTCACTTGAACACAAAATTGGTTCGTTTAAGGTTGTTGAAACTGGATGCTGGTCGTTAATGGATGGATTAGATGGACGGTGTTCATTACTGCCTGGTATCCACCATTGAGATTGAGCTTCTTGCTGTTGTTCGCTTGGAGACAGATTGATTCGATCCGATTCAGAATCTTTAATTTCCTGAAAGCCAGTCTGCACTTGTTCTTGAAACTGATTGTCTTTTAATTGGTCGTCGATCTTCTGTTGATGTATTTCTTGTTCATTGTCTTTCGTTTGCTCAGCTACTACAGGTTGTGTTTCAGGCTCTTGTTCTATTGCTTGTTGTTGAGAATTGTCATTTTGAAAAACTTGTTCGGTTTTTTCTTGAGTTATCGGTTCTTGACTTTGTTGGATTTGAGGTATCGGTTCCTGCTGAGTTTCAGCTTGTTGCCATCTCTCATTTTGCTCAATATGCGTATTTTGACTGTCTTTGTGCGGTTGTTGAAAATGGTCTTCGTTATTCTTTTCTTGGAATGTATTTTGAACCTCATTTTCAGATTCCTGTATTATATTAGCTTCTTGAACAAACTGATTGAAAGAATCTTGGGGTTTCTGTACATCTTGTTGTTGGGTGTAAGGCTTATTTCGATTGTCGACAAAATGTTCTGGAATCACGTTGTCTTGACTAAATGGCTGTTGATTTTGTTCAATGGGGTTAAATTTGCTTGTATCTTTGAGCCTTTCGGGAGAATTGCTACAGGGTGCAGCTAGTTCAGGCCAGTTGCAAGAAGTTATGTTTTCATCGAAAACTAGTCCAGGTCTACACCTGCCGAAGAAGACGCTGAATCGTCTACCTGTACTGTAGTCGTCAACACACCGTATGTACTGATGGCAGTCAGTTGGATCTCGGTAGAAGCCAGCACCATTGATACAAGCAGACTTGTCGTAGTGGTGTAAGGGTGAGAGTACTTCCCTTGATGCTTTCTTCACATCAACTAGTTCCCATTCTGAAAAATTGTTCGAAAATAAATATTAATAAGTCTTATAATAGAAATAGAGCATTAAAAATATGCAAATCCAACAGTTTCCAGAAAAACAACAGTAGTTTTAACAGTATTACTAAAAGGTACAACTAATCTCCCCCTCCTACTTTGATAACACAGAAATCCTTGAATAATACAGATGAAAAGCACATTGCGGTTTTTTATCATTGTGGTTCTTAAGGTTATTAAACATTTATAATTCATTTTCATATATTTGCTACTAAAACGAATCCATCATTCTTCATTAGAATAATTTAGCCTTCTGAAAGATGAAAGTTTATCTATTTTGTTGCTACTGTTTCATGAATACATAGTTAAACTTTTTGTCTTCTGTATTACAATTTGTTCTATTTAGCTTCACTATTGTTCCATATTTATTACGATGGTTTGTGCTTTTGATTTGTTAGCTTTTTTTAAAGGAAGGGTCACTCAAATATTTTTAATTTGAGCGCTCGTGTTGTAAAAGAGTACGGGGTTAGGAGGGTGATATCTTGTTAACAGTTTTGACCCTGTGTGTGATGACCAAGTCAAAATATCTGTGCGCTATCAAAAATCCACAACCAAAAAATTGTATACATAGCAACAACAAAATGGATAAAGTCATTGCTCAAGTTTTGAGATTACAGTTATATATTCAAGATCCTCTACAGGGAATCTTGAAAACCACAATATGTATTGAAATTCAGATGAGTATTTCTAAACATATTATATAATCGCGATATGCTACTATATAAATATAATTTTGAAAGGTTTTATATTCAAAACATTGTAAAAATACTGAAAATAATATGTATTGAAATTTATGTAACCATTGAAATGTAATTGTACAACAGTAATATATTACTAGATGCTATTTTAATAGGTTTTATCTTCGAAACAATGTAAATATTGAAAACAATAATGTGTGTTTATAGAAGTGTATAATACTCGTGTGTAAAGCAGTGTGTGCGCAAACAATAATATGTATTAAGCAGTGTGTAAATCAGTGTGCGTGTAAATAATAATATGTATTGCGCAGAGCGTAATACTAGCGTGTAAATCAATGTGCATGTAAATAATAATGTGTATTGAGCAGTGTGTACGTAAACAATAATGTACATTGAGCAGTGTGTAAAACAATGTGTGCATAAACCATGTGTATTGAGTAATGCGTATAAAGCAGCTGTGTGTTAAACAATAATGTGTATTGGTTGGTTGGTTTAAGTTTTATGGCGCAAGGTCCAATAACGGACAAACTGCGCCAAACACAAGATGACTAAGAGGAGCTGAAAGCAACAGACTGGCGAAAAGCTTCTCAAGGGGAGCCCTCACCTCGGAAGAGGCAACCACAAATAATGCGTATTGAGCAGTGTATAATACTAGTGTGTAAAGCAATGTGCGCGTAAACAATAATGTGTATTGAGCAACATTGTATATACAGCAATTTGTGTTTTGGTCTAATGACCAAGTGAACAACTGATCGGCATTCGTCAACAACATAATGTGAATTGAAATTTAGATAAACAAAATTAAACCTGGAGCATATTTGCTCTTACATTTGAAATAAAAAATTGATCTAGAAATTTGGGCTCAAACGTAATCAACAGCTGATGATATCAGCAAGCTATTAATAAAGGTTGAAGAAGAAAAATCAGTAGTTGAAGCAGATCTTACCTTTTTTATGCCGTGCACCGACAGTCAGAACAGCGGCTGCAAATAACAGCACGCCAACAGCGTTCATCACTCAGCTCTGGAAAAGAAGGGGTCGATCACTAACCTATACTTCATTCATTAACTTATCATTCATTATCTCTTATCCATGTGCAAGAGCAATTTGATAAAAAAGTTTAGAACGTAAAAGAAGTTTGATTAGTTTGGTTGGATATTGGGTTTTACGGCGCATTGTTGGAGTCTCTCGTTGCCACTTCGAGCGATAACGCGCCAATCTTGGCGCAGTGTGGGAGTTGTGTGATTTTTCAAGTTTGTTATATTTCGAGAAAAGAATTCTGTTTCTCGAGGGTGAAGGTGGTCTGAACCATCTCTCCACTTATGCGAGCTCTTGTGCTCGTATATATTTGAATATAATATTGTCCATCGTATATAGAATTGTCCATCTCTTGTCATCAGAGCTATGGTGCTCAAAATTATCAATCAAGCTGTAAATAATGTATATATCAATTAATTAAACTAAACAAAAACTAGTACATTTCTATCCACCTATTCCATATCCTTGAATCGCAAAGACAGCCATATTCACTCCTCCTGGTAGATATGGCCTGGTCTCGACGATTTATCTCATCATCAGCAAAACTGACCAGATCTACGATGGACGAGATATCTCGTCACCAAGATCTCGTCGTCTCTCCTTATTACCAGAAAACTGACCAGATCTTGATCTCGTCATCGTAAACAAATCGGCAATACCTTGATGACGTGATATCTTGTCATTAGAAAAATTGACCAGATCTTGATAGACGAGATATTTCGTCGAAACCGCTCGAAGGAGTTAACCAAGCTGCGTCAAACAACGCATTAATTAAATGGACTCTACGCATAAGAGGAAAGTTTTACTGACGGAGAGAAATACGCCCAAGGTGAAATCCAAGCTACAGCTCCCACTGAGCCACTTTATTAGTTTGGAAAAGCATTCTGTAAAAATACATCCGTTTTAAAGCATTAGTGAATATTTATTTATATTTTTCATACGGTAGGTGGTTAATTAGCGTCGCACTGGAGCAAAACAAGGGGCTATTGGCGACGTTCCTGGATCAATCCCTAAGGGAAAGAACCAAGGATAACGCCTCATCATTTTGAACCACGGTCAGATGAGGTCAACACTTGAGGTGGCACTCCACTTTCTAAGCCAATCGGTCTAAGGGCTGGAAGAGCAACGGATTAGCATCTGGAAGATTGCGCGAGCTTGATTCCAACCAAAGACCGTCGTGTGCAAAGGCGGCTGGTCTGTCGTTAAATCTGTCATGGCCTCCAATGTCCTCACGCTGGAATGGTGTGGAAGTTTGGGTGCCACCTCAGGTGCGACCTCGTCATTTGACCGTGGTTCGAAATGGCGAGGAGTTGTCCTCGCTCTTTCCTTTCGGATTTTGATCCCAGACCGTTGCCAATAGCCCGTTGGGTTGCTCCAGTGCGACGTTAATTATATACTTATCTACCTATGCAACAGGGCTAACGCTGCGCAATATTTTTGATACATTCAAGATTTAAGGTATATGTATACACTAGAAATCACAAAAATTGACTAAAATATCGATCTATTTTTTAATAATTCAAAATAGTGTCCAACCCCTTAGCTTTCAAACGATACCAAGATCTTGTAAATATTCGAAATAGTTTTCAAGTTACAAGGGTTTGGGTTAGGTACTGTCACCATAGACAAACGTTTCCAAAACTTTAAACTCGATTTCTGAAGAACTATGTTTCTGCAATAGGATGCTTCTTTCGAACAGTGATAACTCAACAATGAATTGATCTATTATAATTACTTTTGTGTCATTATAATCTATGTAATACAGCGGATGTTTTGACCCTCAGTCGAAGTTATTGGTTAAGAAATGAATTTTTAGTTGATTTTTAAATGTTGAAATTCCTGAAAAAATCTTGAATTTTTTAGACTTAAGTTCGTAAAAAAAATTGTAAAAAAGAACGTATTCCCACTAGCAACTTGATGGAGGGTCAAAACATGAAGAATAATATTAGGAATGATTTCCAACAGGAATTGTCTTTCTGAACACATTAGGATTTGAGATATCACTGTTCAAAAAACATGCTAATTAGCTAATTATATCTTAATTAGATAATTAATGAGTAGCTAAATCAGAATTTCTCACACTAAAATGAGTTTAAGCACAAACCAATGACCTATTGTGAAAAAACTGGATTTTTAAAGTCAAAAATTTGTTCTAGTGTATACATACACCTTAAAAGAAAAATATCGAGATTTAATCACTCAAAGAATTCGTGAACGGACAAAAATTAATGCTGAAATATCTTTCTTGTTGAACTTTGTGTATAATATTGACCTTCACCTTTTCAGTTTATCGACTTTTTCGTTCGGTGAGATCCCCATCGACAATTTTTCTTTCTCCAGAGATATTGGTAACGTAATATAGTAGCTTGCAGACTCCAAGATTAATCGCTGATCACCTACTAATTAGAGCCGGAATATTCGCACGTGCGGGCGCTTGACTCTTGGCCTGTTAATCAAGGAACGGTATATCGTTTTCCTTTCGGGGTCTTTGAATAATGTTTACTAAATGATATCTGCTCTTCAATCAATTCGCTCCGTGTTAAGTCGAGTAATTTTGTAGCAGATAAGAAAAAATACGGTCGTTCGAAAACTGGTTTTTCGCACCCTTTAAATCAACGAGTCGAGGCCTGAGAATCACAGGGGTATCTTTTTCGAAGGGTTACGAACGAAGAACGCTGTAGGGGAAAAAATCAGCTGGCAAAAAAATCAAGTTCTTTCGCGTACGAATAATGGACTTTTTTCAGCTGGCTCGTGAGGAGAATATAGATTAGAGAATTGTTTTTCGCTAAAAGGGGGAAAAAAGAATTAATTGAATGGAGATCCAAGTTTTCTCGGTTAAATTCTTTTTGGGGCTAAAACCGCTTTATTTCTCAATAAAAGGATAGCGTGTTAGTTTACTAAATGACTATTGTTCAATTTTAGTGTATCTGTTACCGGCAAAGTTTGAAATCCGGCATTCTATAGAATACCTAGGCTTTTTATAGAATGCCGAAAACTGGCCGGCAATGTTATGAAACGATTAATATTTCACACATTTCCTAGGCATTCTATAGAATGACAAACCGGCAATGTATGAAATACATCTCCGATTCGTTTCGAATATCACCATTTAATGACCCTGTTTTACTTTTTATAAGAAATAAAATTAAGCGCAATTAAAAATAAAATTATTTCCTTTCTTGGTGCAACAAGTAGGTTCTTATTTTATTTTGTTTTCTTTAATAAGAAAGGCATAAATTTTGTTTTGTACAACTTTAATTTTTTTACGTATTTTGAATAAAAGTTTTTTAATGGCACTCTTTCATTATTTTTTCAGAATAACATTTGTATTCCGTTCATTCCTCAATGAACGGTTTTTAAATAATAGCCTTATCATGACCTTTTTTTCATACTTTGCCTAAATAGCATTTGTCATTCTATAGAATGCCTAGGTGTTATATACAATGCCTAGGGAAAGTATATAATAATTCTCATATTTCATACTTTGCCTAAAAACGCCGGGCATTCTATAAAATGCCTAGGTATTCTATACAATGCCGGCGTTTCAAACTTTGTGGGTAACATATAAACTATTTTCGTTTACTCATCAAGTAGAACAATTATATCGTTTTAACGAAGCTTATTTATAGCTGAGAATTGTGTCTCAATTTTAGTGGGCCGTTGGTACAATAGCGGATTAACAAGCAGAGGGTTGCGAGTTCGAATCCAACCAAAGACCGTCGTGTACACGGGGGCTGGTGCACGTGTGGACGTTTGGAGAGTGGGGTGCCGGCTCAGGTGGGATCTCGTCTTCTGACTGTGGTTCAAAATGACGAGTTGTTGGATCTTTCCCTTTGGATTTGATCCCGGACCGTCGCCAATAGCTCGTTGTGTTGCTCCAGTGCGACGTTAATTCAACTATCTTCCCCCTAAAATTAGCAGTGTATCACAATGAAACTCGAACAACGTTTATGTACTCCATTCTACACAATACAATAAAGTGAATTCTACTTCGGGTATTTTACAAATTTAATGCATAAAGGTAATGCAACACCAAATAGAAATTTCCTTAAATTTTCTTTTTGAAGGTATTCTTTCCTAAGTGTTTGTCTAGTTTATGTAATAGAATAAAGACATTGTAAAATTCAAAAATCTCACAAATATTTTGGGTATTATAAAGCTCTATAATTGAAAGTATATAAAGCTCTATAATTGACTCTATAAAGCTCTATAATTGAAAGATTCCAGACAATGTAGTGATCAAACCATTTTTTCCCATCAAGCCAGTATTTCAATCATTTGCTCGCGTCTTGGACTTTTTCTGTAGAACGAACAAAACTTTGTCTAGCTTGCGCGGGTAGGTAGGTATTTAATTAACGTCGCACTGGTGCAACACAACGGTCTATTGGCGACGTTGCGGGATCACACCCAAAAGGAAAGATCCCGTAAAACACCACGTAATTTTGAACCCCGGTCAGATGACGAGGTCACACCTGACTGGCACCCCGCTCTCCAAACTTCCACACCACGCCAACGTGAGGATATTTGAGGCCACGGCAAATTCAACGTGCACCAGGCCCCTCTGTACACGACGGTCTTTTGGTTGGATTCAAACTCGCAACCCTCTGGTTGATAATCCGTTACTCTTCCAAGAAGGTTACCACGGCCTATAGCTCGTGTGGACCAAGTGGTATGAGAAACAACAAAAGCCTCGATCTTGCTATATTCTGTTCTAACACCTTCAACGTTTCATTCATTGTTTTGAATTTTATTTTACCACTCTGCAAATAACGACCATTTCAATCAGTTGAATTCTAACGCGCCTTTGGAAATCGTAACACAATTTTTATAGCTGAAAAAGTACCTACGTAATATTATACCGCAACTCTCATTTTTCACCGCTGTGATAGGAGTTTTGGAGCCACGAAGTTTTCCACAACGAACCTCCTAGAGGAGCAAATCAAAAACCCCCTTCAGCAATACTTTACAGAGTCCTTCGGCTTCGAGGTACTCTCGACACCTGCCTCCCCAAACGCATCAATCACCACCCCAGTGACACCAGAGTTCATCAATATCTCCGATGGAAGTTCCTCCGAACGAATTTTCTTCTTTCGCTCTATCGGTGCCAAACACCTTTCGCCATTTCGTTTTTTTCCAACCCCGTGCTCTTGGCATTGGAAGCATTGGTGGATGTACACGAGAAAGTTCCTTTGACGACCTTGAGTTGAAAAGCATACAAATAAATAAAAGCGACGTGCCGCGGATTCCACTCTAAGAAAAGGAACCAATGTAATCTTTCCATTCTGAGAATGGGCAAATAGAATTGTTTGTAATGATTCTATTCCAAGGAAAGGATCAATATAATCTTTACGAATGATTCTATTCTACAGAATGGGCACAAAGAATCTTTCCAAAGAAATTCTAAAAGAATCTTATCAAAGAGTCTTATCAAAGAGACTAAAGAATCTTATCAAAGAGTTCTATTCTACAGAATGGATCAAAGAAACTTTCCAAAGAGCTCTATTCTACAGAATGGGCACAAAGAATCTTTCCAAAGGATTCTATTCTACAGAATGGGCACAAAGAATCTTTCCAAAGAAATTCTACAGAATGGACTAAAGAATCTTTTCAAAGAGCTACACCCCTAGGAAAGGACTAATAGTTCCATTCCAAAGAGTTCCATTCTTAGGAGAGAAGCAATAGAATCTTTCCCAAAGGATTCCATTCAACAAAACGGGTCAATAGAATAGTTCCAAAGAGTTCTATCCCTAGGAGAGGCTAATAGAATCGTTAAGAAGGATTCTATTCTAAGGAAATGAGAAAAATAATTGTTTGAAGGATGAAAAACCCCGTGGATTTCTTCAACCACAATAGATATGATTATTTAGTCACTCGTATTGTGAGAGCAAAAGTGATACTACACTTCTCAGAGAGATAAACACGCGTTTTCCCGTGGTTACTAGATAGGTATTTAATTAACGCCACACTGGAGCAACAGAACGGATTATTGACCTCGGTACGGGATCAAACCCGAAGGGAAAGATCCAAGAACAGCACCACGTCATTCAGATTCATGATGTACTTCAGTCAGTGTCTCAGACTTCCGCTGACTAAATACATAGCTCTGAATTCTAAGCAACGCCTTCAGCACCTGACTCTGCTTGTTGCAAACACGACCCTACAACTTGTGTGATCCTCGGACGAATCTTCTTTCGCTTCATCGATCACCCTTTCGCCATTTTGTTTTTTCCCCGTCACTGTTTTTTTCCAACCCATTGGAAGAATTGATGGATGTTCCCGAGAAAGTCGAACTGCCGACCTTGAGTCGGGAAACGCGCAAATAAATAGAAGCAGGCGACAGAGCCGTAAGAGCGTCGATGTGCTGGAATACCTGGTGGCGATTAATATCTCAAAAGTGACTTTCGTGAGAAAAGGGTCGAGTTAAATGCTCGATCGACCCTGGGTGACCTCGACGGAACCCGTTAGTTCCGCGGAAATAGGATTGAAAAATCCCTAACAGGGATTAGTATGGGATGCTGGGTATGGCCTTTTTATCTGTTTAATTCTTTTTGGGACTGGAAATTTCCGAGGTCATGCTCAACTTGTAAATATCGCAGAAAGGATGTTTTCCTCTGTTCATCGTTTTTATCTTGTAATTAGTTTCGTTAATTATAAAAAAAGGAGAACATGGACGCTTTGATTGCATTACTGATGTGAGATGCTCATGTTTGAGTCCCGCAGGAATGTGGTTTGGAGAGAGGGGTTCCAGCACAGGTGTTGACATCGTCTTCTCACCGTGGTTCAAAATTACGTGGTGTTGTCCTCGATCTTTCCCTTTGGGGTTGATGCCAGACAGTCGCCAGTAGCCCGTTGTGATGCTCAAGTGCGATGTTAATCGACTACCCACCCGCAGGAACGTACAAAACTTCAGTGGAAGGCTTTTTTAACCCTCGTGGTGGTTTGTCTTGACGAGGTATCTCGTCAAACTGACCAGGTCTTGATGGACGATATATCTTTTCATTGGAAGAGCACTGATCTTGTCTTCTGTCACTGATTGGAAGAACACTGTCTTCATAAAAAAAATCGGCAATACTTTGATGACGAGATATCTCGTCATAAACAAAATTGGTCAGATCTTGATGGACGAAATACCTCGTCAAAACCACTGGGAGGTTTTTGCACTATACAGAATTTTTAACCCTATGAGGTGGTTCTGCAACCGGAGGGTTGCGAGTTCGAAACCCATTCCAACCAAAGACCGTCTTGTACGAGGGGGCTGGTGTATGTTAAATCTGTCGTGGCCTCAAATGTCATCACGTTGGCGTGGTGTGGAAGTTTGGAGAGTGGGATGCCAGATCAGGTGTTGACCTCGGCATCTGACCGTGGTTCAAAATTACGTGGTACTTTTCTCGGATCTTTCCTTCTGGATTGATCCCGGACCGACGCCAATATCCCGTTGTGTTGCTCCAGTGATACGTTAATTCGATTACCTACCTATCTCGTCACTGGAAGAAAATTGAGCTCCAGTGTGACGTTAATTAATCACCATTACATTTTTATTTTTTAACTAGCTGTACCGGGCCACGCGTTGCTGTGGCTCATCTGGTTAAATTGCAAAGAAAGATTGCCATTGTGCATTCATCTCAAACGATAAGTTTGCATTTTTGCAATACTTTTCCCATGCTGGATGCTTTGGAAATGTTACACGTGGGGATTCAATGAATTGCATGTCAAATGGCAATATCAAAGCGGAATGAGCACTTCTTCCACATGGTATCAAAGTCGCAGCTATTCCGGACGACGCAAGTGGTAAGTCAATATGGTTTTGGGATCTGATTGCGACCAGAATCAATTGAATTAGGAACGTTTTACCAGTTCCTCCTGGCGTTACATTTTTATTTATATAGCTAGGTAGACTAAAACATGCGTGTATTCGAATGAAACGTTGTGGCAAAATTTCTAGGCAATCGGTGAACAATTGTGGGAGATTTTACGTTAGGAACAAACGCACATTACATTTTTATTTATATAAATTAATTACCATATGTTTAAACTGTATTGAAAGTTAAATGCATTTTTATATCCGATATAAAATTTGGGTACGGAAAAACCATAAAACTATCTTCGAACACATACACATATATTTTTATTTGTTTTTTTAGGAGAGCATTCAGATTTTATGAACTTTCATTGATTCGCGAGGAACGGGCTTTCATGCGTCTGTTCATCATCAGGTTAACAAAGCCATTTTTTAAAATTTCCAGACAGGTACTGATGGAAACGATTTGCGGCATAACTCACTGGCGAAGATACAAGCGAAAAGTAAACGAAGGCAGCCCACCGATTCTTTGGACAAAGCACAGAACCCAAACTCAGTGGAGGCGACGGTTCCTCTCCTTTTGTTTTTACTTGTTGATGGATGACGATTGGGGTAATGATCAGGCATTCTTGTGCATCTGCCTAGTGGCCTTGGCGTTTTTCGCCGTTCTTAATACCCGCCCTTGAAGGCAGAAAAATTGTGTTTCGGGGTAAGAGTAATCTACTTGTGGTGCTTATGTCATTTATTCATGTCGGTGATCTACCCGATGGTTCGTCTCTCTCCAGCTATTCATTTTCTCAGATACAGATGCTATCGTTGCTGGACGGGTTGTCAGTCTGATCGGTGGCATGTGTTTTCATCCTTGTTTTGCTGTTGCTCGTTTCTTTTTCATGAGATTTGAATTCGGACTGTTCATTAAATGTACTATTTTTGAGACTTGTCTCTATTAGATTTGGATAGTTGAATCGACGTCGCCTTGGAGATACACAACGGACTATTGGGGACCGTCTACGATCCATCCCGAAGGTAAAGATCTGAGGATATCACCTCGTCATTTTGAACCAGATGACGAGGTCAACACCTGAGCTGGAACATGTGTCCAAACTTCCACACCACGCCAACTTGAGGACATTTGAGGCAAGACAGATTAACGTGCACCAGACCCCGCGTACACAACGGTCTTTTGGTTGTATTCAAACTCTCAAACCTCCGATAAGCGTCGCAAAGAAGAAGCAAGAACGGACTTGGAAATAAAAACCTCTAAAACCATTATTATTTAAACCATTGAGATCTGGACTGTTTGGGGCTGGACCGAGTTTCGAATTTGCAACCAATCCGACTCTTCCAACTGGGCTACCGAGGCCCCGATTTAAATTCGGCATTGGTAATTAATTAACGTTGCACTGAAGCCACACGAAGGGCTGTTGGTGACGGCCCGCGATCAATCCGAAAGGGAAAGATTCGAGGACAACACCTCGTAATTTTGAACCACAGTTAGATAACGAGGTCAACACCTCTCAAAATCAGCTTCTAGTTAAAAATAGCTTAACCCTTTCGCCTCGACTTTTGCATGATTAAAATTTAACTCTGAAAAGTAGTTTAATTTAGTAGTTTTTGCTCTTTTTGACGGACGACCGAACTTTCGCGTTCTTTTTGTGTTTGCTTTCTCCCTTCCAACATTTATTAGTTGCTCAGCTAAGGGGACCATGAATGATAAGAGTGGTTCTGTTTTATGTTCCACATCACACTTCGTAATCCATGCGTTCACAACAGAAATCATAACTAAAAATCTTTTTCCACCACTTGTCTGATTTTCTGCCATGACCCTAAAAGTATCACAGCGGTCAACTCCATTCATGTACATATTGTAGTGGGAAATGGGCAACTAACGTCAAATTTTGTACCATCTTTTTATTTCCGAACCACGGTCACTCATTCATCAGAATGAATAGGCGTGCTCAAAACCATAAGTCCGCCATTTGCAATCTGAAAGAATTGCCAGGTTTCTCGAGTCCTATTTTTATTCCCTAATTCCTTAAGAACACTAAAAACGTAAAAACCCATTCAAAAGTGGGATTTATTTACCCAATCTAATCTCTGGGACATATATGCCCATTAGGCCCGAAAGGGTTAACTTATTAAATATTAATATACCCTAAATTTTTTCGCTTTTCTTTTGTCAATTTATAACATTTTTCGCTTTATTTGGACTAGTTAATGAATTTTTTAGGGAAATTGGAGCTTTGAAAAATTTCTAACAAAAATCAAGTTTGTAAGTGTCATTTATTTTAACACATTGCCTACATCATCCCAATTTGATGATGAATTTCTGTTGAGGATGATAGCTGACATACACTTAATTTAAGAAAGCTATGCTAGGATTAACACGGTCCAGTCTGCCCTAAAAATTTGATTTCTTGAGAATGTAAATTGGACTTGTATAAAATGTCATGTGGAAAAGTGCATTGTTATCAAAGTCATCCTCTATTTCCAGAAAGAAGTATAAAACTGTGCTTGCACCTTTATCAGTTATCTTCTCTTTTCATTCCGAGAAATATCAAAAGTTTGGTTTCGCAAGTAAACTGCTATATTTTACCTTTCCCTGCGTAATTTTCTGACCTACCTTCTAACATTAGACGGTAGATAATAGAATCTAAAGGCTCTATATTAACCTTGTGGGCGTTCACAAGCATAATTTCATTTTGCAATCTGCCGTCTTCCCTGCCTGACTTCTAACTAGCTCTGACTTTCACGATCAATAGAACCTTTTAAGTCTTCCATTCTAAGGAAACGATCAATATAATCTTTCCAGAGTATTCTGTTCTAAGAAAAGGAGCAATAGAAAAATTCCGAAATATTCTATTTTAAGGAAAAGAGCAACAGAAACTTTCCAGGCTATTCTGTACTAAGGAAAGGAGCAATAGAATCATTCCAAAGAATTCTATTCTAGAAAGAAATGATGCAATAGAAACCTTCCGAGTGGTTCTATTTCAAGGAATGAATCCATAGAATATTTCGAATGATTCTATTCAACGGAAAAGACGAATAGAATTTTTCCAAATTATTCTATTCTAAGGAAAAAACAATAGAATATTTCCAAAGGATTCCACTCTGAGAAAGGGAACGATATAATCTTTCCAAAGGATTCTATCCTACAGAATGGACAAATAGAAGTGTTTCAAAGGATTCTATTCCAAGAAAAAGATGAATAGAATCTTTTCAAATGATTATAATCCAAGGAAATGGCCAATAGAATCGTTTCAAAGGATTCTTTTCTCTAGAATGGGCTAAAAAATCTGTCCAGAGTTCTGTCCCTAGGAAAGGATCAATCGAATCGTTAAGAAGTATTCTATTATAAGGAAAAGAGCAATGGAAACTTTCCAAAGGATTCTATTCTAAGGAAATAAGAAAAAGAATTGTTTGAAGGTTAAAAGACCCCGTGGATTTCTTCAATCAATACATAGATGTGATTATTTAGTCACTTGTATTGTGAGAGCAAAAGTAATACTACACTTCTCAGATAAACACGCGTTTTTCCGTGGTTAAAATCTTGCTTACAAGATAGAAATCTTAGACGATTGATACATTTTCCTTCTCCACATTCAGATTCGTGATGTAGTTCATTGAGCGTCTGAGACTTCCGCTAACTAAATACATAGTTCTGAATTCTAAGCAACGCCTTTAACACTTGACTCTGCTTGTTACAGCATGACCCTACAACTTGAATGATTTTATTTGAATGCATGGCCTCCCGATTCGTGTATTATGATGCAAAAACGGTCTAGTAAAGGTTCAAGTAAGGGAATTGTTACACCCAATTAACAAAGAAAGGTGATCCTGCAGTCCATTCTTAGCATTTTCGTCTTTATGTTTTATCTGTAAAACTCCAGATGTTTGAATAACAGTTGGTGTTTTTATCCATTCCTAATTGCTTTCAATACAGTACTTTTGGAAGCGAATTTTATGACTACGTCGAATACAGAACATGGAACATTGGTATTTGAAAGAGGTAGGTAATTAGTTAATTAACGTCGCACTGGAGCAACAGCGGGCTATTGTCGACGGTCGGGATCAATCCCGAAGGGAAAGATATGTTATTTTAAAGGTAATAAAAGGAAAATATGCTGTTACCCATACTTTTTACTACTGACAAAAACGGACTATTGCGTTATCCATAAGACTGAGTGATTTGTTTAAAATATTTTTATGTAAATCCGAATGAAAGAATTATTTGATTTACTAACGAAACAAAACTATGCAAATCTTCACAAAAACTTTGAACCAAAGGTGATTTCGTACAACGTTAAAATCAAAGATGATACACTAAAAAATTTCATTCATAGGTAGAAGTAATTTCAATGTAAGAGTAATGAATTCTTCAAATTTAATCGAATTAGCAAAATCGTAGATATTTAATTCAAAAGTTTACCTAGCAAACATACGATATACATAGTACATTTTATAGTAGAAAAATAAGTAATTAGTATAGTTATTTTGTCTTGTAATTCTTATAGAAAATTATCTTTCAAACAAATAAAAGTTAAAAAAGTTATGGGGAAGAGAACATTGATTACGAAAACTATCAGAGTTTAGTACTTGAAGAGCTCTGGCGTTAAAAATAAAAAAGAAATCACGAATCGAAATGCATTTGCATTAAATATCCTAGACAGTGACCCACGAGTATGTTCGTTTGCAATTCAAAAATCTGTGATCGAAGTCGAATTGACTCCAAGACCCCGTATTGAATTAACATTGAACTTAAATAAGCGTGACACAAACAAGTTGCGGACTTCACTTACAATAGAAAAACATGAACTTACATCACAATGGTCTGGTACTCTGGGGCTCCTGAATCGATGACTTATGCTGCTTCGATGAAAGTATCCATTTTATGGAAAGTGAGGTGTAAATCGACGACTGATACCTTTTATGTCCAGGCCTGGTCTGTGTGACAGATGGGTCTGTCTTCACATAACCGCCATTATTGCGGGACTGGTAGAAGACAGTCACTGACTCATGATTTGAGGCTGGCCAACTATAAAAGCTGTCATATTTCGCCTTGGGGCTTAAAATTTATGTCTACTTTGTGGCAGTGCGAAGGTCAGTGTTACCAGGGAAACAGAATATTCGGTGGACATAAATCCGGGATGATTTGCTTCTTTCAGATGCAGTGCTGTTCCAGGTACTTCAATTTGGATGGTGGATTTACGTGCCATAAAAGTACCCTAGGCGTGTGAAATAACATACAAATGTTGTGTTAAGGATGTGTATATTGGCAGGAAGTTCTTGCGGACACAGCCCGGTGCTTAAATTGTGCTTCTGTAAATTGTTGAGGATTCTTTTCTGGATGCAGACGGGATTACTTTTTTACACCACCTTCGTGAATGGTGATGTTTTATTTTGTTTATGCAGTGAGAAATGAGCGTCATTTCTCGCATTAAGTAGGCAAGATGGTGAAATGTATGGAAAGGAGGCGAATAAAAAATCCACATCTTTCATGAAATGAAAACGAAACTGACAGTTTCTGCTTTTTCATTCTTAGAAGTGTACATGGTATTGTCGACACCGTTCGTCTTTGTGAAATTAAAATGATGCGTTTCTGAGATTTCATGCAACATTTTCAAAAATTTTGTTGAATAATCACAAAATTTGCACTTAAGGGATAAAAAAATGAATTTTGGTGGGTAGAATTTTCAAGTGTTTTTTCTTCAAATCTAGTTGGGCATTAAATATCGTGAGTTAAAAAGAAAAAGTTTATGGATTTTATTTTGAAATTTAATCGAGCTAACTAGGAGTTTTACTGCATATAAGCAACAGTTTTATGGAAACAAAACTAAAAATATCAGCAAAAATTTCTCTTAATTGAGCATATTATTTTAAGTATCTTTCACATTAATGTATAATTTAAGATATGGTTAAAGACATCCTTTTATATTAAATTCATATTGGAGAATTAAATGAAAACTAAGGACTATAATAATAATATTGATATAAACTATACTTTGCTCACTTTAAAACTCACTATCAAAATTAATAATTTTAAAACATACTACTTATTTGTTATTTAAAATATATATTTATGCTTTAATACAAAGGTTATTAATAAGTGAATTTCAAAAATTGTAATTCGTTGTTACTAAGCAACTAAAACCCAATCATTCTAGAAAATTTCTTTTTGAATGATTTGAAAACCAAATTTTAACCAATAATACTCTGTTTAAGGCGAATTTTATGATTTAGCTGTAATATTTTTCTAATTTCTGAATACTTCATTTTTAATTTTTTACCAAATCAAATAAGTATAAAATATTTATGAATAACAACTCATCGAGCAAAGCTGTTTCGAAAGGAAGATTAGAAAAACTTGGCACATCAAACCCACACAGCATCCCTGTCTCAAATGTCAGACCGATAAACCCAAAGCCGATTTAATTCACGGAATATTTTTTTAACCTTTCGCAAAAGCATGTTCTTTGGAAAGAAAAGAATACCACAAGGGCGTCCGTTATCATTTGGTCACCCCAATGACCCTTTCCCAGCCGCCTACAACGGTCACACCGTGCAGCAGTAAGTTACTGGAACAAGGAAGAAATCATGCCACTTTTGTTGTCTTTTTGTTTCATAACAGAATGAAAACGTGAAAGGAAAATAGGGTGAAGTTTAAGAAAAAAAAAAGAAATATCGAACACGAATTGAGTCGTTTTCTCTTGTTGACACGAGATAACGACAGCTGCATTTCTTAAACGCCCTTTAACACTTTCTGGTTGTGCTTTGCACCATTCATCCATCACGGAGCGTTATCTCCACGAAGCAAATCGGAGTTCGATTGTTAATAGTAAACGGATATCTCAACACGTGGCCACGAGTGGTAATTCATATATTTAACGTTATCGAAACGACAAACTGATGACAACAGGTGTTGACAAATAGATTTCTGTACAACTCATGTTCCTTTAACCCTCGTGACCGCGGTAGCCCAGTTGGAAGAACAACGGAATAGCAACCGGAAGGTTGTGAGTTCGAATCTCGGTTCAGCCGAAGAGCGTAGTGTATACGGGGGCTGGTGCGCGTTAAATCTGTCGTGGCCTCTAATGTCTTCCCGTTGGCGTGGTGTGGAATCTTGGAGTTTCTCTTGTTGACACGAGATAAGGACAGCTGCATTTCTTAAACGCCACAAACGCAACAAAATTACGTGGTGTTGTCCACGATCTCTCCCTTGGGGATTGATCCCGGACTCTTGCCAATAGCCCGCTGTGTTGCTCCAGTGCGATGTTAATTAATTACCTTGCCTTTAACCCATTTGATGGTTATTTCGATGAGCTATCTTGTGACTAGAAGAAAACGGACCAGATCTTGATAAACTAGATATCTCGTCATTAGCAAAATTGGCCAGATTTTGTCGGACGAGATATCTCGTCAAAACCACTTGGAGGGTTGCTCATGCCCGGCAATATCGCGACGAGATATTTCGTCATTAGCAAAATAGTCCAGATCTTGATGGACGAGATATCTCGTCATTAGAAGAAAACGGAGCAGATCTTGATCTCGTCATCACAAAAAAATCGACACTGTCTTGGTGACGAGATATCTCGTCATTAGAAAAATTGGTCAGATCTTGATGGACGAGATATCTCGTCGAAACCAGTTGGAGGTTTGAGTGTCTATCGGTAATCTTTCGAAATATTATTTCACTAACCGCTGTCGAATGTTCATTAAATGTGGCTTCATGGGATAGAATAGGAGGTTGAGGTTGAACTTTTGATTAAAAAGATAAAACTCAAGTGATGAAATTGAATTTCGAAATTTTATGTACGATAAAAATATTTACCATGATTTGAAGGACTCTAGGAAAGAGTGAAAGTGATAAGCAGCAGAAATATGCACCGAAAACAACAAAAAAATACAAATGAAATGTTCAAGAGGATCAAAGGAATTTCTGATAGTTTGAATGCGTGAAACTTGAACGTTTATGATAACATGACCTCTTAAATAGTGAATAAACCATTGTTTTGGAATGTTTAAAATGAAAATTACTAGCACGAAAAATTCAAAAAGTGGCTCATCATTAGATTGCCCGATACTCTTTTGTGTTGGCTTTAGAGCTTTTCATAGATTGAATGGGGCAGCGGTAGTCCGGTTGACAGAGTAACGGATTATCAGGTTGGGTTACGAGTTCAAATCCAGAAAAGACCATTGTGTTCAAGGGGGGTCGTGCACGTTAAATCTGCCGTGGCCACTAATGTCCTCACGTTGGCGTGGCGAAGTTCGGAGAGTGAGGTGCCAGCTTAGGTGTTGTTGTCGTCGTCTGATCTTAGTTCAAAATTACGTGATCTTGTCCTGGAATTTTCCCCTTCAGGTTTGATCCCGGACCGTCGCCAATAGCCCGTTGTGTTGCTGCAGTGCGAAGTTAATTAAAATACCTACCTACCTATTTGCTTTAAGCTAATACTTGATAAAAGATTAATGAAGGCATAAAATCCATTTGCTTCATTTAAATAAGATAACCTTGAACATTTCACTTTTTTTCTCTTTCCTTCTAATGCCTTCTAATGGATGAAATGTTGAATATCATACTCTCTACTACAATATGTAAGACAAGTAAATAATTTATTCATTAAAGAATACGAAGTTAACGTATTATTCAACGGTGTTCTTTCTAAAAACATTAATTAAAAATCTTTAAAACTATTCTCTACTTTAATTATTGCCTAAAGCATGTTACACTTTCGGAGTTTTCGAAAGCGTCACGGCGATTAAGTTATAATTACTTTTACTGTTATGTCATTTTCAACCTGGAGTTTAACTAAAATCTTTCGTTTCTACCTCGCGCATGAAAAATAATTTTTCGACATGTAATTAATGATTGCGGCATTTTATCATGATTTAATTTATAGAAGCCGAAAGCAAAAATTAGTCAAAATATTAACGGTGTTCCAATTAATATTTATGCATTAAGCCAAGGCGTAAATTAATGCTCGGTATTCTTTGATCGATGCGCTTCTTGCTAAGGCGATACGGAAGCACGATTTGAAATGCGATGCTCACGACTATGCAAAAAGTTGTTTTCTTCTTCAGTCAGTGAACAGAGCACGCATCAGTTTTACGCATATTAAGTAACGAAAGGGCAAGAGATAGATCAGAGGTGTCCTCCAATCATCCGCATCACGACTTTGACACGCAAAAGTAAAGAATTATCTCCATTAAGTGTCTAACAAGGTTATGTATGGATGTACGTTCCCGTGTGGTTCTTTTTTTGGCAAAAGAATTAACGAACTTTAAACTTAAACGATTGTAGTATCGCAACCCTCCGGTTGCCAATCCGTTGCTCTTCCAACTGGCCTACCTAGGCCCTACACGGTTGTCGAATAAACGTTAAAACAACAAATGACAATCTGTGTCTCAGGAAAGTCACAAAATTCTATCGGTATCCAGTACCCAACAGTCTTCCTCGCTCTCTCTCCATCAAGAACTCTCTCAACCACCTACAAGTGAAACACCTTACCGCGTCACGTGGTCACTCTCTGACCACGTGACACTTGCACCTCTGTCCCCCAGCCAGGGCCATTTTGAACCACGGTCAGATGACCGAGGTCAACACTTGAATTGGTACCCACTCTCCAAACTTCAACTCTACTCCAACGTGAGGACATTTGAGGCACGAAAGATTTAACGTGCACCAGCTCCCCCCATGTACACGACGGCCTTTGGTTGGATTCGAACTCTCAACCCTCCGGTTGCTAATCTGTTACTCTTCCAACTGGGCCCGAATTTTCTGCCGGATCTATTTCTTTGAAGTAGTTGAGAAATAAAGCGTCCGTTGACTTGTTTTAAATCTTGTTAGCGATTCGTCTCCCGACCCTGAAAGACAAACGGCCACAGGGTTTGACCCAGCGACTCCCAAAGGTGGTCTTCTGTGGCACGTTCGGAACATTCATCAACAATGAAGAAGATTAGCGCAGCCTTTGCAACAATAGCGAGAGAGGAAAATACTACGACAGAAAACCAAAGTATCGCCTTTCTGTAGTTCCCATTTCGGACAAACTTTTTATAGTCAAGCGCGTTTCTGGTTTCCCTACATCACAAAAAATTCTACTTCAGGCAACGAAAATCGTTAAATTGATTAGATTTTTTCCCTCTGGTATTAAATTCACCCGAAAAAATAGAGGAAGCGAAGGCAAGATATCGTAATCATGGATGTTCGTTCACATAAAACAACATAATACTATGTCTGGAATGTGTTAGTTCACGAGGCAGTGATATCGTATTAAATGAGCTTTGTTTACTTATGTTTAACGATAATTAGATTACGTGTTTAGAGAGTAAATATGAAAACTCAATTTAGAAACCTGGGTAGAAAATATATGAATGAAATTTTATTTTTTCTAATGTCTATTAGAAGCATGTTTTCTATGGAATCACTTTTAAGAAATTGTTTGATACTTCATTTCTTAAACTATCTTCAATGTAAGCATCGAACATTTTATTTGTGTTGTTAAGTTGTGAGACATTCCACTTCGTTGAGTAGAAAATATTTATTTAAAATGTCCAGAGTGAGACGTTTAATAAAATATTCAGATTTTATTAGCAAATATTCAAATTGAAAAAGTAATAATTTTTCCAGTTCCGATGAAGATATTTGACGAGATTATTTTCCAGGACATTAATAGGCTGAATATTTCTTATGTTAAGCACATTTTAAAATAATGTGCCTACCCATCCAAGCCGAATTATCTCGTCCATCAAGATCTGATCAATTGAGCTAATAACGAGATATCTCGTCATCAAGATAATGCCGATTTTGTTTGGTGACGAGGTCTGGTCAGTTTTCTTCTTATGACGAGAAACTTCGTCGAAGCAACCACCAGGAGTGTTAAAACCTTTCTCAAAGACAATAATGGAGGTTAGGAACTCATGAAACTAGTCAAGGGTTCTAAAGTATTTTTTGTTCAAGTTATCTCACACACCTCTGTTAGTCGCACTGGTCCTAATAGTTGTATGGTGACTTTGTTTCAATGTTACGCTATGAAAAGAATAACTAAAAATGCATTACACCTTCTCGGCTTACGGCCTATGCTACTTACGACTTATGCTACTTACGATCTATGCTACTTACGACCATCCGCACTTACGACCACACAAAATAGTAAATAAAGAAATATAACTACATTGGTAGGGTCAAAAAGATACAATAGACTACATATTATGTATTTTTCACATTGTGTACAATAATTATACGTACATAGATTGAATTTTTGTGTTTTATTTACAATTTTTATAACCCGTTTGAATGAAAATAGTGTTGAAAAATATAAATCCGACTTACGACCTGTCAGTCGGAACAGAACTCGGTCGTAAGTCGAGGAGACCCTGTATTTGTAAATTTAGATAATGATTTTTTACAGTTATTTACTTCAGTATGTCCTAAACTACACTACATATTGCTTAAAAAACTGCATAATTAATGCATGTGTAACTTGGAAAGAAACCATCGGGCAATAAGTAAGTAGTTGAATTAACGTCGCACTGGAGCAACACAAAGAGGAATTGGCGACGGTCCGGGATCCATCCCGAAGGGAAAGATCCGAGGATAACACCTCGTCATTTTGAACCACGGTTAGATGACGAGGTCAACACCTGAGCTGGCTCTCCGCTCTCCAAATTTCCACACCACGCCAACGTGATTGGAGGCCACGATAGACGGTCTTTTGGTTGGATCAAGTTTCGAATCCCCGACTCCCGGTTTCAAATCCGATACTCTACCAACCGGGCTACCGTGGTCCCCGAGCACCTCATACATGCACCGCGATCTCATTTGTCAAAAACAACCCGTGCCTAATGGTTTGCTAAAAGATTAAATCTTAAAATAATGATGGCCCAGTTTATGTGACGAATTTTAATTAATGGGAAAATAAAGCGCACCTGTAGTATTCAGCAGGGATTCTAGATAACTAATAAGTATGCAAAAGTTTTTTAATTAAAAAAATTCCCATAATATTACATCTAGGGTCACCTTGAACGCTCTCAAATCGCTTCATCATCAATTTGTCTGCCTCTCCGTTACCCATTCCACGATATTTATCTTCGACAACCGAATCTGTTTTTTTATTAACCGCCATGTTGGTAGACCACGTAATAAACGAGCATTCGAATGGCTGCTATTTTCTCTAAACATGCCGCACGGTAGACAATACAAACCGTATCTCCCAAACAGCCCGTGATTAACATAGCTGTGCTTTTTAATAAATCAAGATAATGCCTCCCATTTAACAGATTAGAATCTACGCCGTCGGTGAGTTTGGTGTAGTCTTTGTCATCAATCTTTGACAGCCGAAAAACACTTTACAAAAGACGATGATTTCAATCTCCCGGACTTGTGGTCTGGGGCTAAGTTGCCTACCGGACGACCTTGTAGGTGCGTTGATCTTGAAAATTACAGGGGGTGCATTTAATCTGCCCCATCTGTCGAATGTTTCTTTTTTGGAACATGTAATTATTTTTCGCTTAATTAGTAGCGATACAAGCGTTATAGGGAATGTCAACTGCCCATTAAAATGTGTTACGTATTCTATCAACTCGTGAGAACTTCTGAGAGCAATTAGGGATTGTTATGTGACAACGTGTTCGGAAATTAAACGGGTTGAAATGAAAATGATATGGTAAATATGGCATTGTGTTGCTATTTTTATTGGACTGTCGCAGTGTCAAGGTAAATTGAATGTACGGTTCAAGGATGGAAATGAATATACCGTTAATTTTGTGTGTTGTAATGCACGGTGATAGCTAGAATAATAATCTTGTACCGTAGTTTTTTTTGTCTACGCTATGAACCCACATAGCTTAGAGCTGAAATTCATTAACTGACATTTTGCGGGGATACAAAATGCTTATTTTCATGATGACAGATACACATTCATATTATAATCTGTTTAAAAGATATTTAACATTCAAAATGCCTATAATTTTTGACTTAAAAACTATTAGTTAGTCTTTAAGCAGCTGTACAGTAGAGAATTATTTCTGTCAGTTAATGAGTTTTTGCTCTAAAATGACGATATATGCTATTGCAGCAATACAGTTACACCAGTATAAAATATTGCAATAAAAATTCTTACATTTAATAATATTTCTAAACAAAGAAAAATTATAATCATAAAAATATCTTGAAAAATTCTAAATAACCATAATGAAAGAAAATATTCTGTAATAATTCTTACGCACTTTAAAAAATTTATTGAGATATACACAGCTGGTGAGTTTTATAAAACATGAAACTGAAGTAAAGAAAGCTCGGTTGTTTGATTTGTGTTTAATGCGTTATAAGTAAAGAAAGAAAAGTTTCATGTTTACTTTTTCGTCTTTAATGAAAGTACAGTTTCTCAGAAACAATTCATTAACTTCAAATGACAAATATATTCAAATCCGTTAATTAACAACTTCATTCAATCACTAGCAAAATTACCCAACCTCACTCGGGTTGAACTCGTAGATTGAAAGTGACCAGAACTTTCCTCTTTCGCAGGAAAATGCCAAATCATTTAAGTATGAATAAAATAATTTTTAACTCCTTTTCGACATTTTTATAAGTTCTACAACCTACTTGGGACACAAATACTATGCATGCATATCCCATTCAGTTAATACATTTAACAAATATAGCACCCCTGCTAAAAATACAAACTGACGAAAGACGACAGACACTAAGGTAACTACATCAAAAGACAATTTTGAGGGAGGATTAAGAATTCCCTTTCTTAAGTTCTTTTCCTGTAATTGCTCAATTCAGTTCGTAAAAATGGCGAATCTGCGAATTTCGCTATCATTAAGGGGAAAATGACAAATTAATTTGATAAGATATTTATCACTAAGTTTGTTTTTAAAGCGGATGAGTTTTTTGTAGAAAATTCCGTTTTGTGGTACTTGCAATAATAAAAGAACTTGTTTGAAAATTGAATGTCTTCAGTACGGACAAAGCAAAGGTAACCTATTACCATTTTTTAAAAATGGTTAATAGGTTTGATAGCGTTTATTCTAAAGAAAATCAGTGTTTTAAACAAACTTTCCTTGTATAAGTTGCTTAAATATAGCTTCAATTCGTAAAATAAACCACCTTGACATTCTGTCGCTATGACAGACTTTGTAATACTTCGAAAGTCCTAGTTCGATTGTTTTCAACTAACGTTCTTTCAATAATGGCAAAATTCCACTTAACATTTACTTTATTTTAATTTACATACCGCTTTAAATTAAACACTTTGCTGTAGCATTACTTGTGATGAAAATGAATTACAATGTATTAAAATAATAAATATATAAAACGAAAAATAAAACAAATAAAAGTTGGCGGGAAAAAGTTGTTCTAAAGATATAAATTCGTGATTCTTTTTTATCTCTTGATCTCGCACCGTTGCCACAACTTCAACTAAAAATATGATACTTCTGCAAACACAGACACAATCAGAAATGGAACATGGAGACGGATTGACAGACTATCGCGAACAAGTTCAGTCAATAAATGAATGTAAGTATCACAGTATGCAAAGTTTCATGAAAATATATTCAACCGTTTGGACGTAGCACGGACACAAACATGCAGACAGATGGACAGACAGACACCAAACGCGCAAGAGACGGATTTTGCATCACAAGGGCCAAAAAGAGATAGAAAACTTGAAATGTGTCGAAAATATTAAATGTACAAACACTCCATTCTTATTGGTATAGATATGCACCAAATGTTAATGTAGTTATACTTTGAATCGATAGTTTGTAAACCATCTACTTTCGCGTTTACTTTTATTACAGCTTTAATTAAAACCACGTTAACCCTCCAAGTGGTTTCAACGAGGTATCGCGTCCGCCAAGATTTGACTAATTTGGTAATGATACCTCGTCATCACGATATTGCGATTTTTTTATGTCAGTTTCCTTCTAACGATAGTGATCGCATTTTCTAATGACGAGATATCTCGTCCATCAAGATCTGGGCAGTTTCGTTGATGACGAAATACCTCATGGAGACAACCATCGGCAGGGTGAAGATAACTTGGCTGCACAAAACCAAATTAAAACTTTCAGGTTTGGATTAGAGAACCTTTTAATCATTTCATAGTACCATTTGAAATTTACCGCAAACATCGCTTTTCTGTCCTAATTCAAGTCCTTTACTTACTCAAAGTAATTTCCCAATTACACGGCTTTGTTAAATATCTTTTTTATAAAGCCCTATCACTGCTTCACATCAAGGTCTTGACGGCCTGTCACAGATAACTTCTCCGGCGTTTGAGAAACGTGGGATTTCTGTCTATACGCTCAGAACTCGGAAGTTTTTTATTTTGCAGGTGAGTTTTTTCGTACCTCATTAGTGTTGTGACCGAATGAAATTCTTGTTTTGACAGCTTGATAGCCTTATCTGTCTCAATGTCTACCACCGCGAGTGGAGAACACTTGATACGACAAGACAGATGGAATCAATTATTGGAATCGAATAATTGCACATTTTGCTGACACATTTTTATATGGACTCCAGTGTTCCATAGTTTATTGATTGTAATCCATAATACATTTTCTAATTAACTGCGCAATATTGGGCCGTATTAGCCCAGTTGGAAGAGCAACGGATTAGCAACCGGTTGTGGCCTCAAATGCAATCTGTTGTGGCCTCAAATGTCCTCACATTGGCGTAGCATGGAAGTTTGGAGAGTGAGATGCCAGCTCAGGTGTTGTTCTCGTCACATCTGACAGTGGCTCAAAATGAGGTGTTGTCCTCGGGTCTTTTCCTTCGGGATTGATCCCGAACCATCGCTACTAGCCCATTGTGTTGCTCCAATGCGACGTTAATTCAACTACCTACGTTTCGAATATTGTTAGCGAATCACTAAACTTTCCAAACACAGAAAATTAATCTTAACCGATACCGGATATTAAGATGTCCCATATACGGTTACTTATGAAAGGATATTTAAGGGTATAAAGGGGATATTATTTTTTAAAAAATAAGAATCAAGGGGTTAGATTTTTGGAAACTAAATAAATTAATAGGTTATAGATTATTTAAAGAAAAATAAATACTTGATCGAATACAATGAATTTCAAACATATTTTTAGCAATGAAATAACGGAATCTTTTGACATGATTAAATTGCATTATGCACTGATTAAAAATGATTTTTATCATTCACTTGATTATACAAATTCCTAATATTCACTGCGTTGTTTTCGTTACTTCGTACTCGATCATTATCGGAACAAATTTTAAAAGTTGTCTATGTTACAAGATATATAAATACACACAGAACCGAACTTCCTCTTTTTCAAAGACCCCCACCGTGGTTCAGTGTTTGCCCACTACGTTAGCAACCTCTGAGTCGTATGCGGCTCCGATTCGATTCCTCTCTTCTGTGTCAGTAAAACTTTCATTGTCTATTACTTGTTGTCTATTACTTGTTATCTATTACTTGTATGTATTGTGTGGAATGCAGATTGGCCAATTATGGTCATAAAACCATCAAACTTTTCTTTTAAAATTTTAAAAACATGTCTTCAGGTTCGATAGTTTATGAACTCTTAGATGGTAGATTTGAGCGATAAAACCCATCTCACTGGACAGTTATCTGAATAGTAAAATAAAAACCTTCCCATAAGAGAGCAGAATACTCACAACTACAGATGCTCAGACGCGTTTTATTTTCTAAAGAAAATTCTCAATAAAACAGTAACAATATGACTTCAGCTATAAATGCCGTTCTTAGTCATTGAGACGTTCTTTTAACCATATCAAGCCGCGCATTGTTACAAAAATGATTACCTCTTCGTTTTTTCTTTACTTTTCACAAAAGGTTACTATTTCATTTCTTGAATTCTATTCATGCCTTAAAATTATTTCGTCTGTACCCTAGCATGAGTAACGTCGCCATTGTGTTTGATTATCGCAAGACATATTAGGATTCTCGGAACATTTTTCTTGCCACGAACACATCTACTCGACTATAATTCCTTTAGGGTATAAGTTATGCATGTAAATTATTTCCGAGTACCATTTGACTCTGTGTACGTCTTATGAGTCCAGACAAGGGCGATCCGTTGTTAGCAAGTAACATATTTTTCAGATAAAGTAAGTTTCGGTGTGAATTCATTTGCATTCGAAGCCTCTCTGAATCTATGAATTATCATTTTCTATATTTATCGCTCTTTTATATTCTTATTAAGCAGATTTACGACAATCTAAGGGAAAAAACCCAATTCGTACAAATTGGTAAGACTATATATATAAAAGCATTCTACCATGTATAAAGGATACACGAATAAACAATATAAATCTACGGGGAATTCAAGGCATCCGAGATTGTTGCCCTTTAGTAATCGAATACGTGTTTCAAGTGTCATTACTAACATATTTATTTATAACACTTATTGTTTTGTTATTTAATTTCTTTTCTCAAGGGTTTTACGGGCAGCGGTAGCCCGGTTGGGAAAGTAACGGATTAGCAACCAGAGGGTTGCGGGTTCAAATCCAACCAAACAGGGCTGGTTCATGTTAGATCTGTCGTGGACTCAAATGTCCTCCCGTTGGCGTGGTGTGGAAGTTTGGAGAGCGGGGTGCCAGCTCAGGTGTGACCTCGTGATCTGACCGTGGTTCAAAATTACGTGGTATTGTCCTCAGATCATTCCCTTCGGAGGTTGATCCCGGACCATCGTCAATAGCCCGTTGCATTGTTCCAGAGTGACGTTAATTAAATACCTACCTACCTCAAGGATTTTACATGGTATACAGTAAACTATTTGTTTTCATAATAAATCCAAGAAAGTGTTAACATTTGGTTTCCTAATTTTCAAAGGGCAGCCAGGTTGGAAGAGTATCGGATTAGCAACCGGAGGGTTGCGAGTTCGACACTCGATCAACCAAGGACCGCACGTGGGGGCTGGTGCAGGTTAATTATCTGTCGTGGCCTCAAATGTCTTCAAAATTGTCGTGATGTGGAAGTTAGGAGAGAGAGAGTCCTAAACGAGGACTAATTAAGCCATGAGCTTGGGAAAAACTTCTTCCAATCAACTCGTACATTAAAATTCTTGCAGGGCAGGACGCTTGTATGTTAATATTTCAGACAAAACACCAAATTACCACTTGGATGAAGATGAAATATTAATCGAAGATACATTCATCATCGTTCCAGGGGTGTGGAAAGGTTAAAGACCCGCGGCCCTCAGCAGAGAAGACACTCACTCGATCAGTATTTATCAACATACTGATCTCCTTCCACAGGAAAACAGCCACGGACTTCATTATTTCGGACAAACACATTCCTCCATGGAAGACAACAACGTCGGCGAGAATAATCCAAGATTAATCAATCCACTCTGCGACCCAAAGGAAGAATCATTATTCCATCGATGGAACTCTCGGACAAAGGAATTATTTTCGAAACGACGAAAGCGAGAGGCTAGACACGGAAGGGAATTCGAAGTTCGAATTGAGCAGGTGATTACTGGTTGAACGAACTTTTTTGCAACTCCGGGCAACGAAAGAGAGAGTAAATAACCCCCATTGAGGCTCTTAATTGGACGCAGCGCTTAGAAGATGGCATTTAATAACCAATTATGTAATGTAACTACTTTGATTTCCGAAGCCTGTCACGATTAAGCGTTCACAAACGGGTTGTTTGATCGGTTTCGTTTGTTTGCTTGTTGTCCCTTGCTGCCGGTTAAGCCCGCGGATAGTCTCCCTCTGCTCTGTTTAGAACAACCGAGTTCTCGAATTTTCGAGTTCCTTTAAATGCTATTGTTCGATAGGAATTCAAGTCAGTGCTTAGTTTCATTGAAATTTATTTTAATTTAAACCTCCAAGGGTTTCGGCGAGATATTTCGTTCTTCAAGATCTGACCAATTTTACTAATGATCAGATATCTAGTCATCAAGATATTGCCAAAATTTGGAGACGACGAGATCAAGATCTGGTCAGTCGTATTTTCTAATGACGAGATATATCTCGTCCATCAAGATCTGCTCAGTTTTCTTCTAAAGACGATATATCTCATTCATCAAGATCTGGTCAGTTTTCCTAATGACGAGATACCTCGTCATAACAACCACCAAGAGGATTAAAAGACTATGAAATTATTCTCAGGAGTGAAGGATTTGAATAATTTTCTTTGTTCCAGTGGTTAAAGCTTGTTCTATGTATGTATGCCCTTTCGAATGATTTGAAGAAAGAAATAATGTGAAAGGTACCACATAGTCATAGTCGTTTAATAAAATATAATTTAGTCAAGAATAAATAGACTTACTATTCTATTAACTATAATTATATACTATATTATTTATTCCTTTATGATTTCTGAAATTCTGAAAGTATTCTCATTATTTTGATCTTCGTGTTGCACGAGATTCGTATACATGCCAAATATACTAAGTTTAACTTGTTATGCGGATATAAAATACTTTTATAAATTAGATTATTAAGAGAAGGAGTAAGAATACGCTTCAATACCAAAAGTGTCTTAAAAATAAATAAAATTTCAATTATGAATTCTATAAAGAAATTTTTGAAATTAGTGTACACAACTTCCTTTCGCACAATGCTAATTTTTTTTCAAATTAACTACATCAAATACATTTAAATTTATTATTCGTATCCCAATTTTAAATTATAAATGCTTCCAGTCATAAATTGACTTTAAGTGATTTACTTTTTTACAAAACCGATTGTTGAGGAAAGTTAATGAAATAAAGTGCAAAGAGAATGAAATTTTCAAATAATTCGATATTTGACGAATTGTAATATTTTAGTTTATACCAAATACCAATAGCGTAATCTGACAAACTATATCTTCCAATGATGACAATTTTGATAAATTCGTTACCTATTGTTTAAGAAATAAAGAAATAGAGTTTGCATGCATTATAAGGCATTTTACATTAACGAGTATAACTTGTGTTATCTGTAGCATTTAGAATTGTTTTGAAATTTCTTGGAAAAGCATTATAGATAACTATTTCAAAATTTATACGAAATAAACACACATAAAAGATTTGTTTTTGAAATATTAATAGACATTTAATTGTCCTGGTGGTTATCTCGACGAGGTATGCTGTCCTTAAAAAACCTGACTAGATCTTGATGGACAAGGTATTTCGTCATTATAGAAACAAAAATGACCAGATCTTGATCTTGTCATCATAAAAAAATTGCCAATATTTTGATGACGAGATATCTCGTCTTTAACAAAATTAGTCAGATCTTGATGGACGAGATATTCCATCGAAACCACTTGGAGGGTTAAAGGGAATACTGTTTGTATACAATTAAAATATGCTACAGATTTCAAACTTCAATTAAGACCAGTACTTAACACAAGGGATTTTCAAGCATATTAGAACGCGTTTCCTGTGTTTGACAACTATCTCTTGATGCAACAGAATCAAGTTTTTATGGCAAATACAAAGACTTCCTAAAGAATCTTGTTGGATGAGCTTTCTATGAAAAGACCTTCAGTAAAGGCCAAGTCGAAATGAAAAGAAAATGAATCTGCCTCTTTAAGAAACGAGGTCAGACTTCGAAATGAGGGCAGTCGATTTTAGAGAACATTCTTTCTGGACAGCAACAGTTGGCTGGAAACTACATAAGGAGGAACATGCTGCCGAACGGTGAGTTCCAATTTCTCTATAAAATCGAACGTTTGTGCTCGAAAATGTTCGTATTCGTGATGAAATGATCTTGATTTGCTATTGAACTTTGTCATGCGAGACTTTAAAAGTAGTGTTTGTTGCTTTTGGATGTCGTTTATCTAGAGATTATTAGTATTATATGAGTTTTAATTACTGAAAGGAGTAACAATTATTCGCTTGAATCTTAAAAGCGATATTTCGACATCCTTCCCGTGCTCATTGCTTGAGCACGATTCATGTAATGTATCGTTTTGGTCTTGAGCAGTCGTGGAATTGCGCACCTGTGGAAGAGACTGAATCACTCATAAACACTGTGTATGTTAATGATGATTGCATGATAGCATATTGTATTGCAGCATTTTGACACTCCCTGTGACGTACGTTTTTTGTTAACCACTGGGCCGCGGAACCCCGGTTGGAAGAGTAACGGAAATGGCAACCGGAGTTTGCGAGTTCGAAACTCGGTCCAGCCAAAGACCGTCGTGTAGAAAGGGGGATGGTGCATGTTGAATCTGTCGTGGCCTCAAATGTCCTCACGTTGGCGTGGTGTGGAAGTTTGGAGAGTGGGGTCCAAGCTCAGGTGTGACCTCGTCATCTGACCGCTGTTCAAAATGACGTGGTATACTCGGATCTTTCCCTTTGGGATAGATTCCGGACCGTCGCCAATAGACCGTTGTGTTGCTGCCACTGCGACGTGAATTAAATATCTACCTACCTATCTGTTAACCACTTTTGTGTTCTAGTGTTATAGCTAGTGCCGACTTTCCATGGTTTAAATGCCCTCATGGGCACATCTTTAGGTGTGTACAGGCATCACAACTCCAAGGTACCGGAGTAATATGTTTACCACCACCTACCCTTCTCCTTTTTAATTTGTTTTCCTCCCTCCTTGTTGTGTTTGGTGGAGCTTGACCAAATATAGTCCTTGCGCCAAAAAACCCGAAACTAACCATAGTTTAAACGTCGTGTGTTTTTCTTCTGTTAAACCCGATTCTGAATTATAAGGTTCCTCTTAATTAGGCCAATGCAATTTTTGATTTAGAAGGAAAATCGAGGATTATTCATTCTGCATTGTGTTTAATAAAGTAAAAAACAGTCTGTTATAAACGAAAACAGAATAAAATGATTACTTTATATTAATGTAATTTTATATTTCTGGGGTTGAACATTTCGTTATTACTCTATGAATTGGCGAGAAACAGTTACAATCAAAAGGAAAAATGCTGTTTTAATCAGTTTTGCTTGTTAAAGTTAGGCTAGTTTTTCATCTTTGGTGCGCTGACTACATGCATTTAGAATCTATAATACGAGTATGCGTGTTATGTGTTATTAAAGATTTAAACGAAACCATGTATGCGTGGCTTTAAGAATGTTCAACGGAAGAAAAAACAATATTGCTAAAATGAAGCATGAGTACTCATCCATATTTTAAATATCAGAAATCGTATTTCTGAAAATTACTGTCTTCTTTCTTTAAGAAAATTTTTATTGTTTATAATTTAAAGTTAATATTCTTAGATATCTTTGGTTGGATTGAGTTTCGAACTCGCAACCGTCCGGTTACTAATTGGCTACTCTACCAACCGGACTACCGCACCCCCTAGTGCTTTTCAAACTTCCTATCATTTTCTTCACTTTCGGTATTGCAAGATGAAAGGTTCAACATGCCAATGGGGGTATTAGATGGGAATTGTTTTCCGTTAGTCAAGAAGCTAGTGAAATATTTTGTGAATTCAAATTATTGTAAAAATTAATCAAGATTATATATATGTTCATATATAAGTCATCACATAGTAGAGGTCATCCGAATTTCGATTCGTCTATCGACGACGATGTACGTGTTTAGTTTCAGAGATGTCCACTTGTAGCGCCGACCCACATTTCGATACCGTTGATTTCGACACTACTCATTTATAAATTTGAATGGATAAATATAAATTTTCCAAAATTTAATTACATATTTTAGCTTCAACGGTAATTACAATTATTTACTCTATTAAAGCTCGAGTTTTTTCAGTGTGCTGTTTCTAAGGGACAGCAGAATGTTCAGCGATATAGAATTTCGTAAAATTCCAAGGTTATATGACAGTCAAATGCTGGTTCTTACAACATACCAAAGAACGTAGCATGGAGTTCAGAGGAAGGAAACTACCACTTTATTGAGAGCGTTGTGTCAGATTGAAGTTGAATAGTTAAAATAATTTTCTAGTTCAACTCTCACTGAAAACTATGTAACATTTCTGGTTCATTATATAACTTCTCAAATAATTTTATGTATTTACAAGTCTACATATAATTTTAAAGATGAACGTCAAGTTAATTTATAACCATTGTAGGAGCTTAATGGATTATTCATACATCGAAAACACGACGTCAATGTCGTATTTTTGCTTGCGAAGTCAAAGATTCGTTACAGCATCAACAGGTCCACGGAAAACTTTAATGAGTAATAAATTGATCTACTCATTCTTAATGAAACCTTAAACTTACGCCCATACAAGGAAAAAAAACAACATACCAGTAAGCAACAATTAACTCTGATTTCACACCAAATTTAGCACAACGGAAATATGACCTTGTGTTAATAAAAGAATACTTGAAACTGAACGCCCTATGTCATGGATATCTACTGAAACTTTCCATGACATATAAATCGTAAGAAATTATAATTGGTTAACCACAAGAAAACCATACAGAAATAAATTAAAACAATTGCTTGTACTCAGGAAAAACAATTCCGTGATTTTTTTTCTCAGCTTACGTAAGCTCATGACAGAGGAAGCGTGGAGATGATCCAAGAAATGTAGTCATGATTCGGTTTACATCTTTACGTTGTTGTGAAACACAAAAACAAAGAATGATTCGCAATATTATTGTGCTATCGTGCTTTCGGGCCCGAAATTGACATTTATTTTCCATTCAGCTTTCACACTGCGTTTGTTTGTAGAACTGAATTCAGTTTAACTCTTCTCGTTCAAAATCTAGTTAAGAAAACAAATTAGTGATGTAATCTTGGTTGAAAAATTCTTTACGGAATTCAATTGTTTCTCAATGCGTAATTGTTTTCAAGAACTGTTCCTTTTCGCAGAAAACTGATTCATATCGTTGTAAAACCTATGTAGATATTTTAACCCTCCTGGCGATTGTATCGACGAGATATCTCGTCACTTGTCGAAAAAGTGCCATATTTCGGTCGTGCAGCCATAAAAAAATTGCTTATGACGAGATATCTCATCATTAGCAATACTGATCGGACCTTGATGGAAGAGATATCTCATCGAAACCACTAGTAGGAGTATTAACGTGTTGACACATCATTAAATACATCTCTCATAAATCCAACACAATTTTACAATACATCACTGACTATTTCATCAAGAATTCTACCAAGAATTTAAGTGGTAAACTATCGGCTATGACACTAAAATAGTGTTGCACGTGGTTCTGTTGACACAGCATTAATATATAAAACAGAGTTGGCGTCTGTCTGTCCTCTATATAAATCTCCACCGTTTGATCAATCCACATCAAATTTGGTACACTTATTCTTTGAACCCTGTGGATAACATAGGCTACATATTAACTTCCGTTCTTTTTGTCTTGGTTATGCAGAGGGAGCTGAAAACAATTCGAATTCCCCAAAGGAATAACAATGAGTGTTTTTACGATCACACTGTCAGACCAATTCACACCAAATTCGATAGATTTATTCTTTAGAACCCCGCTGGAAACATATGCTTCTTATTAACCCCGTTCAATTTGTCCTATGTCTACAAAGGGGACTGAAACAATTCTAAATCCCTATGGGAATAACATTGAGTATTTCTGCGATGACTGTCAGTCCAATTCACCCCAAATATGGTACATCCATTCTTTAGAATCGTGCGGTAAACATAGGCCATTTATTATCGTTTGATTTGTCGTTTGAGACTCGTTCGAGAATTATTTCAATTAAAATTTTTATCGTTGTTTAGGGTGAAAAAACGTAACCAATCTATACAGAAATTTTATTACCGTTCGTCTTAAGTCGAAAAGAGAATTCTGAATGTCACACATAAACTCACACTACGTAGGAAATGTGACAGAGAGGGCTGAAACAATTCTAAATCCCTATGGGAATAACATTGAGTATTTTTGCGATCACTGTCAGTCCAATTCACCCCAAATATGATACATCCATTCTTTAGAAATGTGCAGTAAACATAGGCCATTTATTAACCTCGTTTGATTTGTCCTGGGTCTGCAAAGGGGGGGCAAAAGCAATTCAAAATCCCCATAGGAATAACATTGAATAATATTACGATGAATTCAACCAATTCAGCTTGACTTTCATAAATCTGACGCAATTCCTTAATACATTTCCAGCCTCAAAAATTCTCTCCCTAATCTGAAGGAGTCTGATTGGGAATCAATATTGGTTCCCCTTCGAAGCCCTGACTCACGGGGGTCAATCTCCAGAGCTTGAGAAAACATTGCATAACCCTCCTTTCCGAAGGTAAAGGAATTGTTGACTCATTTCGACTCGACACATGTGTTGCCACACGTCGCTCCGCTTCTTCGATGAAATTAACCAGTTCGCAGAGGTCGTGGCAGGTGAATAAACAAGCCGCCCGTCGAGGGCACCGCATTCCACGCGCGAGATGCTCCCCGCCCGCCCTCATCGCCTGCTGTTTGTAAGCACGGGGAGTGAGCCAACCTAATCTGTTGCGGTTGCTCTGCCGCAGTGTCAACCGGGGCTGAGATCAACTCGGCAGTTCAGCTCAAGTTTGATGCATTGACACCCCCAAAATTACACAGTATTAATAGAGTCCAAAAATTAAGGATAGCGCAATCCGAGATGAATTTCAGGGCCACGGTAGACCAGTCGGAAGAGTAGCGAATTAGCAACCGGAGGGTTGCGAGTTCGAATCCAACCAAAGACCGTGGTGTACATGGGAGCTGGTGCACGTTAAATCCATCGTGGCATCAACTGTCCACTTTGGCGTAAATACACAATGGCGTTACAAATAAACACTGGAATCTGCTTTGTATAATACCAAACTAGTATCAGTTTTCTGTTGTATTTGAACAATGCTGATCGTGGTTGAATTAAGCCGTAAAACGATGCTAGAAATCTAGAGGTCTCGGTACAGAAAAAGATGATAATGGTTAGAGAAATCTTTACCATATTGATAAATAAGGTTGTAGATATGCCTCACCTTCCAAAAGTATGAATAAGGGCAGTTTCTTGGAATATAATTCTCATTTCAAAAATCAACCTAGTCTTAAAAATTTAACTTAGATCTATGTTGTAATGGTATTTTTTGCTGATATTGAATAATATATTCCACTAAAACAAGCAGACGCTTTTCTAACTAAAAGTGTTATTTCCTCGATGTAATGTTGCTAAAATTATCGCCAAATTTATAATGCGTCAAATGGTTTTAAAAATTGCTCTTATTTTACTTTTAAGAATTCAGACTTCTCCCTCCTGTGCGAAGCCGGTCTATAGATAAATTTTCCCAGTCCTATCATCCAAGCAAATACATAACTGAGAATAATCAATTAAAAATTCAATCTAATTAGGAACAATTCATTATTCAGATTGATTCTATAAAAATCAATCATCAATAAATTAATTGTTTTGCTGGTAATTAAAATAGGATATTAGAATACGGGGGAACTTTGAAAGGCGTGAGACGATACCATACGAATGTGTGATGAAAATTGTTCTTGATCTATAATATATCTAGTGCTCCATCAGAAAGCCTTGAATATGCGCCCTAGAATTCATTTGTTCATTACCGTTATCAATAGAGCTATTTGTAAATTTGAATTTAAATATAGGCGAAATAATGTTACTCTGAGACAAAACATTTAAATAAATTTAATCAATTCCAATCTATTTATGATCAAAAAGTAATGTTCAGTTTCAGTAAAATTATTAATGTATGCTTTTCCACAAAATGGTTTCTGAGTTGCGTAATGTTATAAAAAGATTGGCAAGCAAATCATTCATATTTATATATTTAGGATGAATAAGTTTTTCAGGTATTACGTTGGAAGTTTAAATACATGAAACCTTTTGTGGCTAACCAAGTAATATTTCAAACTAAAATACGAAATGTATAATTTTTCAATCGCACTGATGCATCCTAACTAAATATGATTTTTAAAAGAGAAAGTAGGTAGGTATTTTAATTAACGTCACACTGGAGCAACACAATCCCAAAGGGAAAGATCCGAGGACAACACCACGTAATTTTGAACCACGGTCAGATGACGAGACAACATCTGAGCTGGCACCCCACTCTCCAAACTTTCACACAACGCCAACATGACTTTCAAAGAGAAATTAGAGTTGTTTTACTAATAAATGTTTTCAATAACTATGGTTACAAAAGGGTAGATTTTTAAATTAAAATGAGACGCATCTTTTCTTAAGCTAGTATAAATTGTTCAAATACTGTTGTTATTTTAACCACACAAATATCAAAATAACATTATTCAATAAAATATATTATTTTATTGCGTAAAATTATTTAATAAAATTTATTATTTCAATTCCGAACACAAACATGTCAATTATATCAGTTAATATATATACGTTCAATTTAAAATTACAATTTCAAATACTGTTGATGCTATTATAATCGCATAAATATCAAAATAAAATAATTCATTAAATTATTTTCTATCGCCAATTATATTCCAGTTAAAATGTCTACTTTTCTTTCTTAAATCAAAAGAACATACCTCCTATATAGAATATGCTCCAAATGTTTCACGAGAGTTCTTTCACTTCTAGCTTAAAGTAAAACCAAACTGAGAAGACGAAATAATAACCCCTTCCTTATACTCTCACATTCTTCTATGATAGTTTGCTTCTACTAAGTCTACCTTTAAGTATTCTTAATGATTAAGCCGTCTCAAGGCAAAACAAACTAAATCCCTGCATCCCATTCGGTGGATAATTATTGTCGTGTGCAACTTCATTTCCAGCGTCTATAATATATGCACCAAGGATTACACGAAAAAGACGAAGATAAATTTCACGCATCGAATAACTCCACCGCTTCTTTCTTCCTCGCGTCTTTTTGTACTCATGTTTGCGTTCAATCTTAACTGCATTCGGAATCCATTGTTTTCTTCTTGAAAAACTGACAATGGATGTCCAATCGACGGCATTTCCACCCGATTGTTGAAATACCTGTCGAGCTTTTGTAAGACTAAGTTGGAAACGGTTCTTATCGCTGAAAAATACCGCGGAATCCGTTGTCAGACCTTCGGAAAGCAGGTTCGATGAAAGAGGATTCGAGTTGCATCAGTTGGTGGACATCATGGCTAAGGGGAAAGGGGCTCCTTCTGTTGTCATGAGCACGCGATTATAATCGATATAGGACTTAGAAGAAAAGAATGTGATTTTGCTTCGTATTGAACGTTAATGCTTTGTATAGGCATCGTTTATTTATATGCGTTTTTTTAATAGACAGTGATGAAAAGGACCTTGAAATTTTAGACTCAGACCTGTTCATTCTTTAAAATTATGCGTTGAATACAGAGGCGTAACAAGGGGGGGCAGGAGAGGTCATTTCAGAAATATTCATTGTTTTTTTTTTTAATTTTTCTTTGAAAAAAATTGTATTAAAAGTATTTTGCTGAGCTATGAGTGCGTAGTAAATGACTTCATAAACGTTTAACCCTTCAAGTGGGTTCGACGAGATATCTCGTCCATCAAGATCTAACCAATTTTGCAAATGACGAGGTATTTCGTCATAAATATGCTGCCGATTTTTTATGATGACGAAATCGAAATATAGTTAGATTTTCTAATGATCTGAATCGTGTTTTCTCTTAATGACGAGATATCTCGTCCAACGAGGTCTGGAGAGTTTTGCTAGTGACGAGATACCTTGTCAAGACAACCAGCAGGAGAGTTAGAAGTCAATCCTATCCTAACTATTAACTAATAAATGCAATCCTGTAACTATTCATAGAAAGAATAACTTCATAATAAATTTGGAGAGCACAAAAGAAGATATAGGGGCCTTTTTCACTTCCATCCCGGGAACGCATTAACTCAAGCCATTAACAAAACTCGGCCCCTTTATAGCTTTTATGTATAATCAATAAAAATTACAAACACGACTTAATATCATGGTAGGTAGTTAATTAACGTCGCACTGAACAACAGAACGGGCTATTGAAAACGGTCCGGGATCCAACCCAAGGACGACGCCTGGTAATTTTGAACCACGGTTAGATGACGAGGTCAACATCTGAGCTGGCATCCCACAGTCCAAACTTCAACATTACGTCAGAGTGAGGACATTTGAGGCCATGACAGAATCAACGTGCACCAGCACCTACCTACATAACGGACTTTGATTGAATCGAGTTTCAAACTCGCAACTCTCCGGTTGCCTAATTTGCCCCTGGTACCAATATGTCTAGATTTTCCCCTTGAATAATTATTGAATTTTGTGTTGTAAATGTTTTCCCCAGATGTTTTCTAATTCCAACTCATATTTCATGAAATATCTTCGGATTTAGTAAAGTTTATTATTCTTATAAAAAAGTGTCTTAAGAAATTTGAATTTGAATGAAAAGAAATTATTACACATTTTTTCGAATACAAAATTTTATAGAACGAATACTAAAAATTATTTTACATATATGTAATTATACTTTATGTAGTGGATTGTTGAATTTGATTTAAAGTAATCGACAAAACAATTACAATGGAAATGGATTGAATAAGAGTAACAAATACAATTCGAAATGCATAAAGCTCAAAGAATTATTTCAATTAAAATTTTTATCGTTGTTTAGGGTGAAAAAAAGTTAAACCAATCTATTCAAAATTTTTACTACCGTTCATCTTAAGTCTAATAGTGAATTCTGAATGTCACACATAAACTCACACTACGTAGGAAATGTGACAAGGAAAACCTTTTACCATACATTAGTAACAAAGATTAAAAGAAAAGGGAAACAATATGCTGGAATAATTTTTATCTCACACGTAAGTAGTAAAGGGAAATAATAAAGGGAGTTTCATATATTCCTTTTAATTTCGGTTTCTCCTTTTTCTCGATATTTTCATAAATTTATCATCAATTCGTAGAATACAACACACGCTACATTGAATTAAACTACCTTAAAATTATCAAATCGATTTGAAATAAAATTTCTGGGGGTCATATCAGTAAACGTCAGAAGCCCAACAAAAGCTTTAATAAATCAATTACCGCTCCTGTCATATTCAGTAAATAATTCAATTCAATTCATCACAATTTCTCCAAAGACGTCTTGGTGCGAACGGTTCAGAAAGAACGACCTTGACGTTCAAACTCCACAAGGACATTGGTCAGCGTGTTTGTTAACCCTTACATAAGAAAGAAGAAACATCATCCATATCACAATGGGGCAGCGGTCTTTCTATTAACCCCTTGCATCGAACGAGTGAAATACGATCAACTGTCCGCAACCTTCAACTTGCACCACGCGGACCTTGACATTGCGAAAATCGCATCATCACCCCTTGTAACCATGGCGTCAATAACAACAACCGGCCCTGTCGGAAACAAGGTAGGCTGTAGGTATTCTGCCCCCAACAACGTTGCCATCCCCTCGCAAGTGACCGGCACCTGCACGAACGATTGGGTCCAAGGATGAAAGTGAAAGCAGGAATTCTTATCGCGTGAGTGAATGGGTCTCTGAAATAATGACTGGTTTCTCGGGGCTTTCTCATTTAACCTATGCCCCTTTAATTTATAGGGAAAATTCAAGTGGACTCTATGACTGAGCTTGATGATAAAGGGTTTGTGTATTGTGGACGATATGGAAGCTGATTATATATCGATGTATGGGGAAGTTATTTAAGTGAGTTGAAGACGATTACTTCCTATGCAGTGAGATCGCGTATGACAGTCAGAATTCATTTTCCAACTGAAGATGAACTTCATTGATCAGCTCAGGTGTTGATCTCGTCATCTGACCGTGGTTGAAAATTTCGCTGTATGGGGTAGCGTCCGTCGTTATTTAACTCTCCTGGTGGTGTCTATCTTCGAAACTGCCCTGTAGTGACCAGCCTCCGATGCAAATCCTTTTCCTATTTGGATAATCATTTCCCCTTGGAGTAATAGGGCAGTTTTGCCTCGACAGTGCGTCTCGTCATTAACAAAACTGAACGGATCTTGATGGACGATATATCCCGTCATTGACAGGTTTGACCAGATCTTGACGGACGAGATATTCCGTCATTGACAGGTTTGACCAGATCTTGATGGACGAGATATCCCGTCATTGACAAGCTTGACCAAATCTTGATGGACGAGATATCCCGTCATTGACAGGTTTGACCAGATCTTGATGGACGAGATATCCCGTCATTGACAAGCTTGACCAGATCTTGATGGACGAGATATCCCGTCATTGACAGGTTTGACCAGATCTTGATGGACGAGATATCCCGTCATTGAGAAGCTTGACCAGATCTTGATGGACGAGATATCCCGTCATTGACAAGCTTGACCAGATCTTGATGGACGAAGTTAAATGATTTGCTTACCAGGGAATCATTTGAATGAAGTCGTTCTCTGTTTGACAGGTCTGTCGGGGCAGATCCAGTTTGGTCCGGTCGAGTGTTTAAAACAGTTATATAATGCTCGTGATGCTGCTAAGTTTTGTGATTTTTCCGTTTTTAAATAGTTCGTTTATTTGTGAAGTTAAAATATAGTACGAAGAAAGTTAGTGGGGATTTTGGCTTTTGGGTGATAAATGCGGTATTCGACGTCTCGTGTGTGATAAATTTAATAAACTTTTAACTTAAGTAGGTTTTATTCAGTCGGCTGTATTAAGCCGGTGTATCGTCATGATATTTTAATGCTTTATATTAAAGATTGTATGCTGCTTCCAACAAGAATTTTTCTCAGAAAAAGATACAATTTTAGTTGAAATACTACAAATGCATCAAAAGACGATGATTATTTTACCATGCTGATATTGAGAATTGGGGGACGATGATTTTATATAAGTACTTACTTGGAAAATTATTCTACAATTTTGATTTATAAATAAGTGAATGTGAGGTAACTCCCCCTCCAAAAATATCAGTCTCAGAATACTTGCATTATACTCGCATGACATAAAAACTTTTATTGGACAATATTTTGAAGTGTAGACGAACTATATCAACAATATAACGTTTATTATATTATTCAGAGAATTGCTGTATTGTACTAGTTATAAATAGCTTTACCGATTTACCGAATTCCTTTATTTCAAAATTAAACATTATTGTCAACTGAAAAAGTTCAAATTCACAAAAATGCATATACTTACAGTTAGTTCACAAGGAAAATATTAACTTTAAAGTTGTTATTAAAACTATAAAGTAACATGATACATTACAAAATAACTTTTCTACTTTTTCAAAATATATACCTTCCAATACAAAATAAACCTATTGAAATATAATTCAATAAGCTTACACAAAAATTGTATAAGGAAAAGCGTTTATAAAAACTTAAGAATATTGAAAAGTCCTTAAGTCCTATTTACATTAAAATTTATTTCTTTCAAAGTTCCCATGAGATCTTTTTATAATAAAAAAGTAGATACCAGCTTTAATTATTGGATACCAATACTTAGGATATTAAATATATGTGTTCAAAACAATTTTTTCAAGTCTTTTAAATAAAAACACATTTATTATTTTTTATACTATACGTTTAAAAAATGTAATACGTTGGATACTATTTAAAAAAGATAAAAAGAAAACTACAAAATGTCATTAGATATAGCGAGCAAAAAGCATTCACTCCATAAAATCTATCTTACAGAATACACGCGTCCCCAAAAGAAGCGAAAAATTACATTCTAAATCGATTAAAACGATCCACATTCCCTCTCAAAACGTATTCATCCTTAGAAAAATACATTTCATCTCTCTTCAACTTGTTAAATCCATAGCTTGACACAACAAAGCTCTAGAATAAGCAATCATTTCCTATGCAGAATACCACATTGACATGCTTACTGTTTTCAAATACTTTATATGATTAAAAACAAAATAAATACGTCAAAATGATGGCAATGGAACTACTATTACTATTTGGTACTTTAGACGTGAAAAGGATGTAAACTAAAAAAAAACAATATCCGTGACTTAAATCAAGGAGAAAAATTAATTTTCACAATAGATTGGGACTGCTTTTATTCGATATAAATATTTTCTATGACATACGTGTTATATATTTATTCTTTCTCTTTTCAATATTGAATTTAATTTCCAACTGAATCTTTTTTATTCTGAGCTATATTGACAAGTATTAACTCACATTCTAATAAATAATCAAAATGTTTATGGTGTATAGAAGATATTTCAATCTCGAACGACGATATTAAATTATGCAAATTATTTATTTTTAGTATGTTGAAGAACTTTACGTGTTATTCACAACGAATATGTATAGGACTAACTTAAGTTAGATATTTTGGGATAGTTGGGTGTATATAATACAAAAATATAAATTAATTGGAAGAATATAGAACAATTTTCTAAATCTACCCCTTCAACTTTATTAAATCTTTGCATGGTAAAGTTTTATAGAACGTTTTGTAGAAAATTTCTGAACGCTAAATTTTTATAGAAAGTGCTTGGATTCAAATAAGAAAAAAATATTAAAAAATCATAATGAATATTAGCTAATGATAAATTAAGGAAAGAGATTTATAAGAATTCACGTACCTCCCAAAAACCTAACAAATTCAAAGACCTCAGGCTTCGGATTTCACCGTATCATCAATTCACGCCGATCTTCTCGATCTCAGGAACAACCGAAAATCTCCTCAGCATCCGAACTCCGCACTTAAATTGACCCGTGGTCACTCTTTTACCTGACGTTTATGCCCTCCCGCCGTCTCTGACGTCACGACCAATGGCAACTTTTGGGCTGCTGCCGTTGGTCGTTGACATGGCGTCACGTGACACACGATGGAAGGTCAATGTTAAAAAAGCATTCTCGTATCTGAATAATTCTCCTCTCCCGATCTTCCGCACTCTCTTGCTACAGATTCCTCCAGATTATTATTATTTATTTATTTTTTGGTGGGTCACGGCCGTCAAGGTTGTTTACTAACAGACGCCTGCCTGATTGGCTCAAAAGATTAAAAAAAAGAACAATTCTTTTGCCCGTGAAAACGTAGGTGTCGGCATTAGTTCATCAGGGCAATTGGCGTGCGAAGAATGTTCTAGATTTCCGAGTTTGGAATAATGTAGTTCAATAATACACTTCAGAGAGTCAGAAATGTGAGTGGGAGAAATTCCCTGAAATGTTAGCCGGGACATTAATCAGGGTGTAAACATCATGTTTGCGATTTGCATGATGATTTGGCAACTTTGCATGTGCGTCTTGGGTGAAGTGGAGGTATGTCATTCCCGGAAGTCAATGAGGAAAATCCATTGGGTAATGAGAAGCATCTTTGATGAGCTGTAAAAGTGTCTTTTCCTCGGTTTCACCGAGTTGGCAAAGGAGCACCTTTATAGCTCGCTAATTCTCACAGAGTTGGGTTTAGTTTTATATATGTTTAACACCTGTTTTTTCTCTCTTTAAACAGCAGCCCTTAAATAATTTGAACAACTGAACACACAAATGTTAAGATGCTAAAAGCTGTATATTATTTGAATATTCTGTCACAATAATTAAGTTCGGAAACCTTATTATAAATTAACCCTCCAAGTGGTTTTATTAATTTTGCTAATGACGAGATATCTCGTTATAAGGAATGCCTATTGAATTCCGAATGATGAAGATATCACCGTTATTTAATGATGACGAGATCAAGATCAGGTCAATCTTTTCTAATGACGAAATATCTCGTCTATCAAGATATTTTCAATTCTGTTAATGACGAGAAACTTTGTTGAGACAACCACCAAGAGGGTTAAAGGTATACGAAATCCAAGGAAATCCATCCATAAGGCTTAAGCATGTAAATAAAGCAGAAAATTGATGGTTATTTTCACACACGAATAGGAATAATTGAAAATCTAATCAGAATCTACGTTGGTGTTCATGTTATGAAGATTGTGATGCAATTTGAGGTGATTAAACATCTCTTTTATACAGATACATATAACACATAATTAGTAATATCAGTGAACCACACTATAACACATGATTAGTGATCTGATACATGAAAATGAAATCCTTTAATAAAATTCTTTCACTTCTCAAATAATTGAAAACCTGAAATTCGACTCAGTTGTGTTTCTCTCAGAACGTACTATCGCAAAAATCAAATTAATAACCACCACGAGTTAAATAAAAAATTAATTAATAATTGATTAAATTCTTTCAGTTGGTATTGGTATTTTTCAATTAACGTCACACTGGAGCAACACAATGGGCTATTGGTGACGGTCCGGGATCAATCCCAAAGGGAAAGATCCGAGGACAACACCACGTAATTTTGAACCACGGTCAGATGACGTCCCGCCAAGAATTAATGTGTGGCTTCTATAAACGGGGTGTGCTAAGAATGTGTTGTATGTTTTGTGAGGTGCAATGTGAATCCATCTCCTTGGTGCACATGGGTAAATGGTTCACAATTTTGCCCTTAAAGTGTCATGATGGATAGTGTTCAATCAGCCTGTCTCATTAAAGAAACAAGAATTCGAGCCCACAGTAAAACAAGACAGGAGGGTAGTTGAATTAACGTCGCACTGGAGTAACATTCGAACCAAAAGTCATCGGGCTATTGGCAAAGGTCCGGGATCGATCCCGAAGAGAAAGATTCGAGGACACCAGTCATTTTGAACCACGTTCAGATGCCGAGATCACACCTGAGCTGGCACCCTACTCTCCACACTTCCACACCATGAGGACAATTGATGCTACGACAGATTTAACGAGTACCAGCCCCCGTATACACGACGGTATTTGGCTGGACCGAGCTTCGAACTCGCAACCCTCCAGCTGCTAATCCGTTGCTCTCCCAACTGGGCTACCGCGGCCTCCAAACATTTTAGTTTTAAAAACCATTCTTGATTTATAAAGAATCCTTTCAACAAGAGTTCTCTGATTCTGCTCGACTTACCCCAGAAAAACTTGTCCTTGGGTATTTTCTAGAATACGTGTGCAAAGTCACAGCATCCAGGAACCCAGAAGGCACATAGTTGGAAGAAATCCCCAGACACGGATCTTCTACTGATAACACCGTCGACATTCACCTGCTTATCAGAGAAACCTTCTTTTAGATTTTCTTTGCTTTCTTCGGGGAATATCACCTCTAATGGCCCTTCCACGGTTCCGTTGATAGTCACATAAGAGGGCGAGTCTCGTTTGGGAGGACTGTGTGCAGCTCGTTCGTACAACAGAAATGGAAAGTGTATAATTACACAAGTCAAGGATTTCTCTCGGATTCTGTGCAAAATCCTTGACTTGCTGAGAAGGAGCTCTAAGACTTCCGAGAAGCAAATAAAACGGTCATTAAAACCGCTTTTAAAGAACAGTCATTTGTATCGAAGAGGACTAAATTTACTTTGGAATGAGATTTTAATTCGCAGACAGCCTCCGTGACAAATTTATTCACGGATGTGTTGCCGTGCGGGGCTTCCATTATGACTAACAGGAATGACATGTGCGCGTAATTTTTTAAATGCAGGGTAGCGTACGCATTTCAAGTAACCCTGAAATTGCAAACACGTTGTCTGATGAGTAGTGTAAAAATGAGTCGTCTCATATTACGAATCAGGATTGGAGAAAGTTCCCCATGCGAAGCTTTTTCTGAAATTCTAAATGTAGATGGCTGTAGTGGATTTGCGGCAAAACATGCATTATGTACGTATTAAGTATTGGATGGGGCTACTGTAGTCCGGTCGGAAGAGTAGCGAATAAACCGGTGGGTTGCAGGTTCGAAACTCGATCCAACCAGACCATTGTTCTTGTTAAATCTGTCGTGGCCTCAAATATCTTCACGTTGGCGTGGTGTGGAACTTTGGAGAGTGGAGAGCCAGCTCAGGTGTTGACCTCGTCACCTGACCGTGGTTCAAAATTACGTGGTGTCATCCTTGAGGATTGATCCCGGACCGTCGCCAATAGCCCTTGTGTTGCTCCAGTGCGACGCTAATTAGCTACCTATCTACCTACCTTGAGGGAAGAATGTGGCATCGTGGGTCCTTGCATGTCTACAGTGCCGACAATCTAAGGCGCCGCGCCATGCAAGACGACAGGTTGGTAGTTTTGTTCCCCAGCGCTAGATTTGAACATGTACATATTGATTCGGTTTGACTAATCCCTTTATGACAGGGTTTCAGATACTATTAGGTCATTAAGTAGGAAATGTCCGATTACCTCAAGTACCAAGTTTGATACCCGATATCTCTGATATTTCACTTCGACAGTTCTTTGGGATTCTTTTATTGTGAAGGTACGTCATCAGCCTTTCAGACGCACATTTTGGTTTGTGATTATCTGTCGAATTGCCTGCTGCAGATTAAATATTGTAAACCATGGATAAGTCAAAAATTCGCGTTATTTTCGAATATAAGTTCCGTCGTGGAACTAATGCAGCACGGACAACTCGAAATGTCAACGAAGTGTTTGGCAATAATGTGGCTAATGAACGCATAGTACGTTGATGGTTTGAGAAGTTCCGATCTGGCGATTTTGATCTTCAAAATGATCCAAGGTGGATAACGATGAGCTGAAAGCTGCAGTGGAAGCAGATACATCTCAAACTACGTGTGAATTAGCAGCAAGGTTTAACGTTACTATTTCAACAATATTAAACCATTTGAAACAAATAAGTAAGGTTAAGAAGCTGGATAGATGGGGTTCCGCATGAATTAAACGAGTTTCAGAAAAGAAATCGTTTCGAAGCTTGCCTTTCTTTGCTGTCGCGACATAAAGGCGAACCATTTACACCGTATTGTTACGTGTGATGAAAAATGGATTCTTTTCGAAAATCGCAAGCATTCAGCACAATGGTTGGATAAAGATGAAGTGCCAAAAAACATACTCCGAAACCGAATATTCTCCAAAAAGAGCTAATGGTGTCTGGTGATCCAGCGCTGGTGCTTTCCACTACAGCTTCATGAGACCTGGTCAATCGATTACGGCGGATGTCTACTGTAGCGGATGTCTACTTTAATAAATTAGACGAAATGATGAGGGAGCTTGGGATTAAGCAGCCGAGATTGGTGAATAGATACAGAAAATCCTCTTGTAGGACAATGCTCAATCACATGTCGTACGAATAACGTTGCTCAAACTACAAGAGTTGGACTTGGAAACTCTGTCACCCACTGTATTCCCAGACCTTGCAACAACTGATTACCATTTCTTCCAGCCATTGGACCACTTCTTGCAAGGAAAAAATATTTAATCCCCAACAAGCTGTAGAAAACGCCTTTCGCTATTTTATCACCACTCACTCTCCAGGCTTCTTCGCTGCCGGCAATAACAAGCTACCGTTAAGATGACAAAACTGTATCGATAGTTTAGGCGCATACTTTGATTAATTATACTGCTTGAGGTACAATAAACCAAACTTTCAGTTCGAAATCGGATATTTCATACTTATATGACCTAATATTTTACCTGCGTGGATCGTTTTTCAAAGTGGCTAGAGGATTTTACTCTCGTAGATATATACTCAGATTCTGTGGTAACAGCTTTCTAATCTGGTTGGGTCTCCAAATTTGAATCCCCACTACGGTTGACTATTGACCAGGGAAACTAGTGACTATTGACCATCGAAAGATACTTTGAATGCATCTTTTCGATGAACTTACCAAGATTTTAGACACCGCTTGACACCATGCCACCTCAAAGGGATGGGGATGAATGTGGTTCCTGAATCTTTTGGTGGTTCATACATTGTCCCATGGCTTTATAACACTCTGCATACTTGTATCTTTACAGTGTGACATCATGTAATTTGTGTGCCAAGAGAAGTCAAAAAAGATTTTCTAGCATTTCTGAATGAAAGTCGAATGGTGGTCAAGCGGTAAAAAAAGTTCAGTAAATGGAAATAAGATTGGCGATTGTATCCACATGAGATGCACGAGATTTCAATATCTCGTGAACATATTCATTGATAACAAAAATCCGCTAAAATAAGTTTGCTCTGCAGAGATTCAACTCTACCCGTCATCTCTCTGTTGATAAATTAAGTATGTCCTGGGATCCATTGTAACGGAATTCGATCACAAATCTATTTATCTTTCTAATGAAAGAAACTTTGATCCCTTTTAGTCCTACCCCCATCTCGATTGGGAAAGAGAGCCAACGTGTGTACCGAAAGAAACAAATCTTTCTCTATTTATTGTCTACAAATATCGGATTATAGTTAAGGAATAAAAGGTTGATGGATTGTTTTTTGAAGACAATTCAATAGTTTTCTGATATTTTTGATTCAACCTCAACTCTCCTTGATCCATGGTGGTTTAGTTAAACGTTTATTAGTTATTGAATTGACAGTATGATTATAATCATACTGTCAATTCAATAGAGTGGGTTTGTAGAGAGTACAAAACTTTTTTCCCAATTTAGTTAAATAAAATTCAGTTCCTATTTGTTAATACACTGCTGGCCACCCTAAATGCAACACCCTGAAGGAAGCATGCAAATAATATGAAATTTACAACATGCATTAGCGGATATGCAAATGATTAGAATTTCAGCGCAGACGCACATCACGCGCGCCTGTGGCGCCACTTCAAAGCGTTATTTAAGGCTTGGAGATTTCGACGATTTCAAGTACGGCAATTGTGTTTTTCTTGTGGTTTTTTGAAAAAAAAACGATCCATTATGCCTCGTAGAAAACAGCGATCATCTTTTGATCAAGTATCCGAGTTCGACAGAGGAAGGATAGTGGCCTACCGAGATTGTGGATTATCTTTCAGGGAAATCGGTAGTCGTGTTGGACGAAACCAAACAACTGTAATGCGGATATGTGATCGTTGGATGCAGGAGGGTACGACGGACCGACGTGTTCGATCGCATCCACCTCAGTGCACCACTTCACGTGATGACAGGCATATTGTGCGTAAGGCAGTGACGGATCGCTCAGCCACATCACGAACCATAGCACAGCACATTCAGTCTGTACCGCATCATCCAGTGTCTGCGCGTACCATTCGACGCCGTTTACAGCAGAGTGGTCTGTCCGCAAGACGTCCATTGCTTCGTCTACCCTTGACGCAGAACCACAGACGTTTCCGCCGCCAATGGTGCGATGAAAGAAGGATGTGGACGGCAGAATGGAATGAAATTGTCTTTACTGACGAGTCACGCTTCTGTCTGCAACACCACGATGGTCGGATTCGAGTCTGGAGACACCGTGGAGAGAGGATGCTGAACAGCTGCGTTATGCACCGCCACACTGGTCCTGCACCGGGTATTATGGTATGGGGCGGTATTGGATATCACTCTCGCACTCCTCTAGTACGCATTGCCGGTACTTTAAACAGCCAGCGCTACATCTCCGAGGTGTTGGAGCCAGTTGTCCTTCCTTACCTTCAGGGCTTGCCCACAGCCATATTTCAACAGGATAATGCGCGACCACACGTGGCACGCATTGTCCAAGGGTTCTTCGTCAATCGCCAGATTGAATTGCTTCCCTGGCCAGCTCGCTCTCCGGATCTTTCGCCGATAGAAAACATGTGGTCCATGGTTGCTCAACGATTGACCCAGAATACATCCCCAGCTGCCACACCAGATCAACTTTGGCAACGTGTGGAAGCTGCTTGGTCTGCTGTACCCCAAGAACACATCCAAAGTCTCTTTGAATCAATGCCGAGGCGTGTGGCAGCGGTGATCTCCAACAATGGCGGCTACTCTGGCTACTGATTTTGGCAGGAACCACACTTCACAGAAGTCTATAAATTTAATCATTTGATACTTGGTCAACATGTTATCTACAAAATAAATTTTGTTGTGATATCTCTTGTCTTTCTTGGTGTTGCAATTTGGGTGGCCAGCAGTGTATAATTAGAGAACCTTTATAAATCATAAAAGAATTTTTTTGAACCGTATGACCCTTCGAGCACTAGTTGGCGAGAACGTGTAAGTGTCTGCGTTCCCCCGTGGTAACTTGCGAAGTGCTGCCAGATCTCACCAACTGTGAACAGTGGTGTGGGGGTGGGACTTTAAGGAAGCTGGCTCGTGTTTATGTGTCGTCTTGAAGGAACCAGGAAACTCCAAGCAGCCAACCTTACGTCAGCACATACGAGATTCGAACACGTAACCAAATCTACCAGTTTCGTAACTCTCCAAGAAAACTGGTGGCTTTAACTCAATAAACCTATAATATGAAGGTAGTGGAAAATCCGTATGTAACAACTTAAAGTGATATAGATAAAATTATTTAAAATCTTCGTATCTAGATTGCTGGTATAGAATAATTATTGTAATAATTTCAGAATACTTTATTTATGGCACTCTGGTACTCTGGTACTTTTTTTACCATTAGACAGTAACTGCAAAATTTTCATCTATTATTTTACAATAATTATCTACAAAACAGAAGAATTCTGTTATATTCTTATTCATTGGTTTTGACAAGATATCCCGACCATCTGGATCTGACCAAGTTTGCTCATGACGAGATTTCTTGTTATCAAGATACTGTCGAGTTTTTGAAGGTGAGTTGATCAAGATCTGGTCCGTTGTCTCCTGATGACGGGATATCTCATCCATCAAGATCTGATCAGTTTTGTTAATAACGAGATAACTCGTCGAAACAACCATCAGGAGGGTTACCTTGATCGTCTTGGCCACTGGTGTGGGGCACAAAAGAAAATTACCTCCCAAAAATTTATATCTAGAATAATTTTGGCATACAAGTATACAGACATATGAAATGCAAATGGCAAGTCAGAAAAACCTTAGCCTTTAACCTTCACTTAACCCTACTGGTGGATGTATCAATGAGGTCATTAGAAGAAAACTGACCAGATCTTGATTTCGTCATCATCGAAATATCGGTGATATCTTGATGGACGAAATATCTCGTCGTTAGTAGAATTGGTCAGATCTTGGTGGACGGGATACCTCATCAATAGAAGAAAACTGGTCAGAGATATTGATCTCATTGTAAAAAAAAATCGGCAATATCCCATGACGAGATATCTAGTCATCAGCAAAACTGACCAGATCTTGACTGACGAGATATCTCGTCATTAGAAGAATCCAGATATTGATGGCCAAGATATCTTGACATTAGAAGGAAACTGACCAGTTCTTGATGGATGAGAAATCTCGCCAATAGAAAAACGAACTGACCAGATCTTGATCTCGTCGTCACCAAACTTTGGCAATGTCTTGATGACAAAATTGGTCAGATTCAGATGAACGGGGTATCTATTCGAAACCACTTGGAGGGTTAATCCTCCGCTTTATATCGATGTAACATATTTCCAAGCGACTCTGCCTTAAAATCTCCAGCGCCAGAACTTAATTATTCTCGTATCAAATCCCACAACAGACATTATGCTAAGCAGTAGTTCTAACCCTTAGTAAATAAACCCTTATAAACTAAAAATCCATTTCGTTTACGCGAATGCTCCGAAAGAGAAAGATGAAAAGTATTCACTAAAGGATCATGAAAACTAGCACAGTTTCATCCTTTTATTTACTCAAGAGAGACTTACTGCAGAAATTTAAGGGCTTCTTGCGAGTTTCCTCTTAAGCTCCCCAAAGCAATTTATGTGATACATAGTTTAGAAGACCTCTTAGCCCGACTCGATCGTTAGATTCGCAATTAAGCCTTGTATTGCGAGAGGACCTGGGTTCATTTCCATAGCAGATGCATTAAGGGTTTTCTAATGGTTGGAGGATGATCCTCCATCTCCCTTGAAGAATGTAACTACTTAATTTATGGAGAATGAATCGCTATCATTGGCTCGCATCAATCACGATGCGTTCGAGCTGGACGATGGATTAAAATTTGTTACTAGTTTTTTTGGGGATGCGACCCGGTAATTTGGTTAGCGCGAATATCACACGCAGAATGTATGAGATGAATGCTCGTGTTCATTTAATGAAGGCATTATCCCTAGGGATACATTTGAGATAGTATTTCTGTGATACTAGTCTTTGCAGGGAATTCCATAAAAGTACGAATTCTTTCATTTAGTTTTTGGATCGTGTCTATTTTGGTTTCATCTAGTAAATGTGTAGTTTAGCTTTATTAAGTAGACGAGATCTTAAGACACTGCTTTTCAGTTCGAATTAAATTCGATTATTTAAAAAAGTAATTGAAGGACTCCGAACAACATAGGTGGGGTCGCGGTAGCCCGGTTGGAAGTGTAACGGATTAGCAACCAGAGGGTTGAGAATTCGAAACTCGGCACAGCCCCAAAGACCGTCGTGTACACGAAGGCTGGTGCACGTTAAATCTGCCGTGGCCTCACGTTGGCGTGGCGTGGAAGTTTGGAGAGTGGGGTGCTAGCTCAGATGTTGAAAAAATCGGCAATACTTTGATGACGAGATATCTCGTCATAAGCAAAATTGGTCAGATCTTGATGGACGAAATACCTCGTTAAAACCACTGGGAGGTTTTTGTACTATGCAGAATTTTTATCCCTATGGGGTGGTTTTGCAACCGGAGAGTTTCGAGTTCGAAACCCATTCCAATCAAAGACAGTCGTGTACGCGGCGGCTGGTGCACGTTAAATCTGTCGGGGCCTCAAATGTCCTCACGTTGGCGTGGTGTGGAAGTTTGGAGAGTGGGGTGCCAGCTCAGATGTTGACTTCGTCATCTGAGCGTGGTTCAAAATGACGTTGTCCTCGGATCTTTCTCTTTGGGATTGATCCAGAACCGTCGCCAATAGCCCGTTGGGTTGCTCCAGTGCGACGTTAGTTAATTACCAATAACCGAACGACGTAGTATTAATCACAAAATAAAAAAATCAGAAGCCTTTCTGTTGTGAATGAGTAATACTTAAAACTTTAAGGTAACATGAATAGGGGATAATCCATTACAATTTTGGATTTTTTTAAAACTTGAAGATTACTTGCCTGAAAAATTTGAAGTGGCTTATAATTAATATGCGGAGTCCTTCAATTAATTGTGTAACTGTCAGTACCATAAATCACTTGTTTAATGCGAAAATAATCACTCACTCTTTTAAACTGTAATAGATCGCTTACAACTTAAATAGATTGCCCTACAACTAATTTCAATTCTTCGATCCATTGATGATGCAGATCATGATAAACTAACAGACAATTACATTTTTTGTTGTATAGCCGGTTTCTTTATGTGCTACTTTATGCAATAACTGAAAATTTACTGCTGTTATGAGAATTAATGAGACAAAACACACTGTTTTGAATTAGTAATAAATAATCTTTCGTAGCCAACTCATTTTTCTCCCAAAAATGCCTTTCTGTGTTTGATTCTGTGTTGAATTCGCGATTTAAAAGTATTTATAAAAGACAGGAAAAGTCACTTAAAAATGTATTCAAATGTCTTATTATTTGTATACACATGTATCCAAGCTTTAAATTTCCGATTACTAAATAGCGTACGAAAGTGTATATTGAGTAAGAAGTCTTAAATTCGTCATTCACAGCTAATTACCAAACGCTTGAACTTTTACTACCATTTACGAAATAAAAACCTAGTACATGAAATTAAATAGGCAAAAGTGACTAGAAATATAGTGAATTTTCTATGCATAATTTGAGTATTCTTAAATATAAAATTTTCTAGTACTCTCCTCAAATGTGAATTTAAAGCCACTCGTAGGAAATTTTTTAACGAATATTTAAGCGCAGTTAAATTTGTTTAAACTTTTCCGAAATGCTTTCGCAATGATATGTATAAAAATTTCATGAAAATGGCATCTGAAAAGTATCCTAAGAAACCCATGAGTATAGTCAGTTACGTTTATCAATTGATTCTCTTAATATTCTCAACAATAGATTTTAAAATATTATAATTCGAAGAGAAGGGAGTCGACCTTGGGTCAGCCGATTTTTGAAAAGGGGTGAAACATTATTTTCAGAAGACCGCCATACGCAAAAGCATGAATGGCGATCAAGATGACTGGTTTTTCCTCCAACACATCACCTACTGTCGCTTTCGGCTCTAAAAGGTAAACTTAGAAACAGTTTCACACGCTAATTCTGGAAGCGATTTGTTTACGTTACCACCAGTCCCCTAATTTTACTAATAGACTCGTTCAAAACCCACGTGACTCGAATACCCAACTCCCGAGAGTCGACAGATGTAGCCCGGTTGGAAGATTAACGGATTAGCAGCAGGAAGATTGCGAGTTCGAATCCAACCAAAAACTGTCGAGTACAAAGGGGGCTGGTGTACGTAAAATCTGTTGTGGCCTCAAATGTCGTCACGTTGGTGTGGTGTGGAAGTTTGGAGAGTGGTTTACCAGCTCAGGTGTGACCTCCTCACCTGACCGTGGTTCATAATTACGTAGTGTTGTCCTCGGATCTTTCCCTTTGGATTTGATCCCGGACCGTCGCCTATAGCCCGTTGGGTTGCTCCAGTGTGACGTTAATTAAATACCTACCTATCCGAGAGTTGACAATACCATTTTTTCTTAAAATCGCAAACGTTAGTAACAATCAAATATATAAGTAGCTTTGGGGTAGCTTTTAATTCATTCAATAGGAATAAAAATAAACTAAAGCAAATTCAGTTTAACTGTACTTATGAAACGAAAATATATCAATAATTATATTTAAAAGGATTTAACGTTTTTACAAATTAAGGTAAACAAATTAATTTCTCTTCCAAATTCCCCAATCATACAAGACAGATAATATCTGCGCAAATGTTATCAAATATAGAACATCTTATAGATCAATATTTGTATTGATATGATAGTTGTCAACTATATATATAATCTTCATAAACTATACATTTATATAATCATCTAACAAACTTTTAAGTATTTGTATTTACAGAAATATTTTGAATGGTCACCAGTTTTTCAAACTTCGGTTACTAGTAAAATGAACAAAACATCGCCATTTTCTTACAAAGTTCTAAATTGCATTTTTAATGCTTTTCAAAGACCGTGAAAATTTCAATTGAATTTCCATTTCCCAAAACTGAAATGTCCAACACGTTTTTCCCCAAACCAGTGACTACGTTAACTCATCTTTCCAAAAACCTTAGATGAGAAACTCAGTGGGATGCAACCAAGAGTGACATTTTAATACATTATGCTGTCAGGTGGTTGTGACAGTTTGGACACCTTCTGAGGCCGATAGAAATTTTATTCCATAGCGTCATAAGTTAATATTGAGTTTTATCATTCCACGTCCATCAGAAATATCTCTTCCTGCCACACTTCTATAAGTAATAGCTTTTTCAGTTATATTTTGCTCCCCGATGGATTATTAATCGATGAATGGACATTTTTATCGATCAGCTGTTGTAAGAATGTTTTTGAGAAATTTCTTTGGCTCCGGGTTTACACATAATAAATTTCAAAAGATAACTATTTTTGTTTAATAAAATAAGTATTCAATTTTTTTAAAATATGAAATGAATGTTTCTTTGACAGAAATTTTACATGAATGAATTAAAAAAACAGATTTAGTCTCTTAAAGCGTAATATTTTACCCTAATCGTAGGCAGCATATTAACGGACATTTCAGCAATGTTTCTAGGAATATGCAGTTGAAATTTAAGATACAAATTTTAATTTTCTTAAATTTGTTGAATCTGAAGTAGTTGAAGGTTGCGTCTGAAGTTTGCTGAAACTGAAATTGTTGAAGTTGCATATGAAGTTTGTTGACAACAAAACTTTATGTGCCTGATAAATGTTTCGCCACCTTAAATTTGACTGTTTAATGAGATTTCCACCTCTGAATCTAGTCTGAAACTAAAACAGCAATTAGATTTATATTATGCACTATAATCAAACGTTTTAAACTCGGTCCAGCCAAAGACCGTCGTGTACATGGGGGTTGATGCCCCTTAAATCTGTCGTGCCCTCAAATGTCGAAAAGCGTTGTGTGAAAGTTTGGAGAATGGGGTGCCGGCTCAGGTGTTGATCTCGTCATCTGACCGTGGTTCAAAATCACAAGGCGTTGTGCTAGGATCTTTCCCTTCGGGATGCATCCCGGACCGTCACTAATAGCCCGTTGTGTTGCTCCAGTTCGACGTTAATTAACTACCTACCAAAACGTTTTACAAGACCAAGAGTCAAAAGAATCATTCAATCCATTCTGATGCAAAATGGAATGCACATCAGCATGCTGTTAACCGTTATGCAATGGCATGAACCCTTATGTGTTTCTGTATATAAGCATTTACTGAAAAATTATTTTTGTTTCTAGTGCTTATACATACTAAACACCTCATCTTTATCTGTGGCCACTCTACATAGAGGGTGATTCTACGGTCATGGGACAAACTTCAGGGGGTGATAGAACACAACGAAACAGACACTTTTCCCCATAGAATGTATGTCGCAAGTGCAGTGGTTGGCCGCTGGAGAGCGCAGTCAAACGCTTGTATAAAAGCCCATAGAATGTCTATTGGGTGAGTCTAAACTAATACGACAAACTTCAGGGGGTGATAGAACACAACGAAACAAACACTTTTCCCCATAGAATGTAGGGTCGCTAGAGGACGCTTTCCATTTCGGCACAAACACACGGTCCGACGCAAGTTGGAAAGAAGAGACATGAAATATGGAAACAACCCTTTAATGTATAAACATCAATAACTGCTTGACAAAACGAAATAATACAATTAGATTTGCATCAATTAAAGATAAGTACAAGGAACAACGGGTAAGGAAGAAATGACATGTACAAAACATGAGAAACTTTTCACATGGAAATGAAACGACATGTACAAACATCAGTCGGTAAGTACAATTCAAATGCACAATTACAGAAGCTGTTTAAAATGTCGACCACCACACCTGATGCAGGCCTCGCGTGTGTTGATATATTTATGGAGCACATGGCCCCGCAGGGGCCTAAATCTCCGGTGTTGAACATAGAGCTTGACTTAATGGAATTTGCCTTGTTGAGTTAAGTATTGAAATTAAAAGCTAGCTAATAATAAACAAGAATCCGGTAAAATTTAGGAGTTACAAGAATAAGGATCAATTTTAATGAAATAAGTCAGTGATCTCAGCTGCCCAGTGTGAGGGTGCGCCTAGGTCTGGATTTATTTTGAGGAAGGGTTGGGTCGTAGATTTCTATTTCCTGCACTGCTGCATTGTGACTATTATTAATTTGGAGGAAGAATTTGCGAGAGATTTTATAGATAAATTTCCTTATGGTTGGGATATTGAGGGCTCTGGTGATATCGCTATTGCTATAATACCATCTTGCATTCGATATTTGCCTAAGGAAGATGTTTTGAAGTTGTTCGATGCGCTTCAGATTCACATCACATTAGTCCCCCCGATATGGGGCAAGCATATGTTATGATTGGCCTGACAAATGAAAGGTATATGATTTTCTTGTTGTGTATAGAAAGTGTTGAACTCCGGGATGTGAGAGGGTAAACAGTGGCAGTGATTTTACGAAATTTATCCTGTATATGTTGTATGTGTGGCTTCCAGTTTAATTTTGAGTCTAGGATAAGTCCTAGATATTTGGTTTGAAGTGACCAAGGGATTGATTGACCATAAAGTTGGAATTTGGGTAGTTTTGAGGGATTTCTGCAGTGGAACATGAATGCAGCTGTCTTTTCAACATTGAGTAGTATTTTCCATTTGACAAGCCAGGATTCAAGGTAGTAGATATGGACTTTAAGGTCAGCAATAAGTATTTTATAATTTTTATGTTGAGTAAAAATTGCAGTGTCATCTGCGAACATGCTAATTTTAGTGTTATCCGTTTGGGGTATATCGTTCATATATAAATTAAAGAGAAAAGGTCCGAGTTTGGATCCTTGAGGGACTCCAGCATAAATATTTCTTTTCGAGGATAACTGATTATTGACTCTAACAACATACGTTCTATTGGTAAGATATGAGGCTATAAGTTTAATAATATTTAATCAGGGAAGTTATATAAGATCATTTTGTAAATAAGACCCTGAATCCAGACTTTGTCAAAGGCTTTTGCAATATCAAAAAAGACTATCCCAGTGTATTTATTTGTATTTCCAGACTGAATATATTCAACTACCCTAAGTAGCTGATGAGTAGTGGAGAGGTGGGGGGTGAAGCCAAATTGTTGGGGAATCATTATGTTGTTTGTGTTTATAAAGGTGTTGTAGTGCTCAAGAATGACCGCTTCAGTAATTTTACTTAGAGTGGGTAACAGTGAAATAGGTCTGTAGCTGGTTGGTGTTTGGGGGGGTTTATCTGGTTTCAGAATAGGAACGATGCATGCGGTTTTCCATGGACGAGGAAAGTATTTAATTTTAAAAATGGCATTAATAATCATTGTAAGCATGAGAATTGTTTTAGGGGGGAGCTTTTTGATCATCTTGTTAGTGATCCCTTCATTACCGGGTGATTTTTTCACATTTAGTTTTTCAATTTGACGAGTTATATCAGAGGGGAGAATTGTAATATTACAGATTTGATCGGGTTTGTTATTGTAGGATTGAATCGAATTTCGAACTTGCAAGATTGTAGCTGGGTCGTTAATACTATTTTGGGTCAATTGATTTTCCAGGCTATCTGCTAACAAATTAGCTTTATCAGAGACAGCTGTTTGATGTGATGAAACAAGTGGAGGAATGTTTTTACGTTTTTTGGTGATGGATCTGGCAGTTTTCCATATAGAGTTATCTTCAGTGTTGAGGGATTGAAGGTGGTTTTTCCAAGACTCTGGGAGTGACTAGAAATTTTTCTTCTGATGGTTTTTTGAATATAATTCAGAAGGGTTTTAGTTTGCGGATTTTTTGTTTTCTGCCAGTGTTTTTTGGTTCTGTTTCTGATCTTAATAAGAGTTTTAATTTCAGTAGGGAGGGAATAATTGTTAGGAGTCGTAACTGGTTTAGATGATTCATTGTAGGCTGATAGAATGTTTTGTGTTAAGTTAGTCACTGCGTTATCTATGTCGTTTGGGCTATTTAGAGGATAGGGTTGCGTTGGGTAGGTGGCATTTGTGCTAAGGGTCTGCTGAAAGCGAGCCCAGTTAGTAGATTTATGAGGTATGGTGGGAATATGGTAAAAAGCAAAGTTAATCAACACAGGATTGTGATGAGAGGGGAGTTCAGGTATGGAGTCAATATAATATTTGTAATTGAATCTTTTAAGAAGGGCAAAATCGATCGTACTTGCAGAGTGCGTATTGTTGGATTATTAGGGGCAGCAACAGAGACACCCATTTGGGTGGCAAGATTAAAAAGCTTGTCGCCAGCGGCATTGTTGCTATTGCAGTTCCAAAAAGTGTGATGAGCGTTGAAGTCTCCGCAAAGAATTGCTTGGTCAGGAATTTTTAAAAGTAATTCAATGTCCTCAATAAAATCGGGTTTTTTACTCGGAGAATTGTAAATGGAGGTAATTGAGAATGGTTTGAGTTTGGGGAGTGTAACAGAAATCGTTGTAGCTTGAACATGTTTTAAAGCTGGATTAATTTCTTGATGGTGGGGGATGGATTTTTTAATAAAGATAGCGGTCCCTCCTCGGGCCTTAGTGTTAGTGGGTACGGCTAGGTCATTCCTGTAAATGTTGTAGTTGGGGATGTGTATGTTAATGTTGGGTCTGAGGTGGGTCTCTTGCAGACAAACCACATCAGGATTGTGAGTATTGACAAATTCCCGAAGTTCTATAATTTTGTTGCAAATACCATTTGCGTTCCAAAAACATATGCTAAGCCCAGTGTTGGTTCGACCCATCAGGTGTTAGTGGGAAGACATTGAGCTAGTAGGAACAGTTTGTCCATTGGAGTCTCAGCTGAGCGTAGCTTGTTTGCTATCTCGCTCACTCCTCCGAATGGTTTGAATATGTCTGAGAGCTCCGTAAGTACGAAGAGCAAGTCGTTTGCACCTTCCAATGGAGGGGTGGGTTTCATGGCGGGGGGAGTGGCTGGGTTCGGATGCGCAGTAACTTGACAAGCGCTGTTTTTGTTTTGGGTTGTTTGGTGTGGAGTCTGGGGTTGGGTAAGTTAAGGGTATTGACCCTGCATTTTCTGCTATGTCAGCGAAGGAGAGGTTTTCATTTACCGGTCTAGAGTAAAAGTTTTTAGGGAATTTCGCGGTTCGGTTAAATGAAGGTGGACCGGATTTTTTGGGAAATTTGGGGCATCCCCTCCAGGAGGCAACATGGCCCATCTCCTGGCAGTTGATGCATTTGGGATTTTTCGATTTTGGGGTCTCACAAGTAGATGTACGGTGTTCACCACCGCATCGCAAGCATCTGGCCTTCATGAGGCAATTGGCAGAGCTGTGGCCAAAACCATTACATTTAAAGCATTGGGACGGCCCTCCGTTCTTACGGTAGCTCTCAATCGTGACTGACATATACAAACATTCTTTAATTTTGAAAATTTCTTCCCCTTCGGGGTTTTTCGGTACTTCAATTAGATAGATAGGCAGGGGGAGTTTAGTTTTAATTTGCTTCAGTTGGGCTACTTTTAAGATGCGTATGCTCTGATCTTTAAGGTCTTTATATCATCAATGTCGGTGTCTCTTGGGAGACCCTTCATAACAACCTTGATGGGTCGATCGTACGAGGGGGTAATGATGTAACCCTCAATTCCATGTTCTTTGAGATATAAGGTAATACCTCTATGCTGAACAGGTGTGGTACAAAATATTTTAAGATATTCACCTGACAATTTATTTGTGATTCCACTGCCAAATTTGTCTTTTATGTCCATAAGGATGGTGACGTAATTCGGAATCAGTTTAACCATTATGGGTTCTATTTTCTGGGGGGTGTCGTTAGGGTTGTCGGGATTGTTTGCAATGGGTCTATATCTATTATGAGTTACAAAATTTTCTGTAGGTTTTATCACTTGTGGCTTGGTGGTAAGCCCTTTTCTGGGCAGCCGAAATCCCTGATCGTTGAGTTTCTTAACTAGCCGACGTAACTCTTTTATACAAGCATTTGACTGCGCTCTCTAGCGGCCAACCGCTGCACTTGCGACCCTACATTCTATGGGGGAAAGTGTTTGTTTCGTTGTGTTCTGTCACCCCCTGAAGTTTGTCCCATGACCATAGAATCACCCTGTATATATTCAGTACGTGATAAAAGGCTACTTTCTCGACAGTTCTGATACTAGCCGGGGTTTCAACCCTCCAAGTGATTTCAACGAAATATCTCGTCCACGATCTGGTCAGTTTTGCTAATGACGATATATCTAGTCCAAACAAAACTGCCCTATTAAGACCAAGGAAATGAAGAACCAAATAGTAAAACCAATTGTTCATGCCTAGAACTGGTGACAGTTTAAAACAAGTTTTTTCATCAGATGCTGGTCACTACAGGGTGGTTTTCGACTCGAAGATAAACCACCGGCGGATTAAACAATACAGCAGAAGGGATTCAATCAATAGAGAGTGTACAAAGACCGAAACATCTGCAATCTTAAAATGATATTACCTTCTTTTAACATGTTACTAAACCCAGTAACCGGAATGCCGCGGTAGCCCAGTTGGAAGATCAACGGATTAGCAACCGGAGTTCGAAATTTGGTCCACCCAAAGACCGTTGTGTACACGGGGGTTAGAGAACGTTAAATCTGTCGCGGTCACCAATGTTCTCACGTTGGATGTGGAAGTTTGGAGAGTGGGGTGCCAGCTCAGATGTTGTTCTCGTCATCTGACCATGGTTCAAATTTACGAAGCGTTGTCCTTGGAATTTTCCCTCCGGGTTTGATCCTGAACCGTCGCCAATATCCCGTTGAGTTGCTCCAGTGCGACGTTAATTAACTACCTACCAAGTAACTGGAATGAAATTAATTACAATTTTTATTTTATAAGTATAATGTAGGTATTTTAATTAACGTCGCACTGGAGCAACACAATTGGCTATTGACGACTGTCCGGGATCAACCTCCCAAAGGGAGATCCGAAGACAACACCACGTAATTTTGAGCCACGGTCAGATGACGAGGTCACACCTGAGCTGACACTCCACTCTCCAAACTTCCACACCACGCCAACGTGAGGACATTTGGGACCACCACAGATATAACGTGAACCACCCTCGTTTATACACGACGGTTTTGGGTTGGATTCGAACTTTTAACCCTCCGGTTGCTAGTCCGTTACACTTACAACCAGTCTACGGCGGTTCAGTAAGTATAAGCAAAAGCAGATGATCTCAGGAAGCATTTCTTAACTTGTTTGTCATAAAGCAAAAATAATAAATTTTGAAATCACGAGGCATATTTCAGACGCCGCTGTCATTTCTGACAAATGTGATTTTAATATTACTAATCACGACAACCGTAGTTTGATCATAAAATCTTTAACGAAATTGTCATCGCCATCCATAGAAAGCTGCAACTGTTTCGACATCTAAGTACCTAATTTTGTAAATGAGGTATTTAAATTCGCTCTATATCCCTCTGTGGTGTTCAAGAGCATCATTTCTATTTTGAACTGATCAAACAACCCCGAAAGCGGCTTGCGTCACAAAGAAGTCACGTCGCGAAAAGTGAAAGGGGACCCAGCGACAACTCAAATAGCATCATACCCTGATTTATGACCCAATCCACTCGTCCAAAAACAACCACCAGCGCACCTAATACATATGGAACAGATTGCAAGCGAAAGTTTTAATTGCTGGATTGGCAACTCCCCTCGCAATGTCATCCGAAGGGTATTCCTATGAAGACATCGCTGCAGACTCGGCTGCATAAAAAATGGAGGACGGGGAGATGGAACTGTTTTTTCCCAGGAGATCGAAACGACCTCGGCAAATTGCAAGTCTTGCCGTTATCCGCGCTGTTGAGACGGAATGATCTCATGATCATGTACTTATCTAAAGAATCCCCGGTGACTAAGAAACTTAGAGGAAATGGTAATCCATTGCATCAGTTATTAAGAATTGCTTCATTTTTTCAGCAGCAGGGAGAGAGAATGGCATTTCCAATTGCTAAATCTGTGTTATTGGGGGGTGTCCTTGTTGGTAGAGTATCGGATTACCTAACTACTAACTAACACCAACACACATTCCCGTACCTAGTGTCGTGAGATACTGTACCAGTTTAAATAAATGTGGTTGAGATGAATAGAGCATGTCTATGAATGACATGTCTATCCAGAGTTTAGAGCACATTACATTTATAAATTATTATATCTATACAGAGTAACGGATTAGCAACCGGAGGGATGCGAGTTCGAAACTAGATTCAAACAAAGAGAGTCGTGTACGTGGGGGCTGGTGCACCCTCAATCTGTCGTGGCGTCGAATGCTCTCGCGTTGGTGTGGAAGTTTGAAAGTGGGATGCCAGCTCAGGCTTTGTCCTCTTCATCCGACCGTGGTTCAAAACGACAAGGATCTTTACCTTTGGGCTTGATCCCAGAACGTCGTCAATAGCTCGTTGTGTTGCTCCACTCCGACGTTAATTCAACTACCAACCGTGTTATATTAGTTTCCGATATCTGCTTCGGAATTATTATAAATAGCAAAACCAGCATATGCTCTAAACTTTCTGAATTGATCTTATCTATTGATGGCACATACTTTTAGTAGGTGGTTGAATTTACTTCCCACTGGAGCAACACAACGGGCTGTTAGGGCGGTTCGGGATCAATCCCGAAGGGAAAGATCCGAGGACAAAACTCGTTTTAATCATGGCCAGATAACAAGGCCAACACCTTAGCTGGCATCCCACTCTCCAAACTTCCACACCACACCAACGTGACGACATTTGAGACCATGATAGATTTGACCAGCCTCAGCGTTCAAGACAGTTTTTGATTGGACCCTCCAATTTCCAATCCACCACTCTACCAACAGGGCTACCTTTGCCTTTATTGGTGTCCGAATGTCGTTACTCGCATTTCATATCTTATTTCGATCCATTCATTATGAATAGAGCATCCGCATTCACACAAATGGATTCCATTACTCTATTGAATCATTTATCCAACACTATGCAACAGCATTTTGTCTACTTCTACTAGTGTTAATTATTATTTTCAATAAAATGCGGCTGGTGCACGTCAAATCTATCGTGGCCTCAAACGTCCTAACGTTGACGTGAAGTTTGGAGAGTGGGGTGCCGGCTCAGGTTGTCGATCTCGTCATATGACCATTGTTCAAAATTACGAGGCGCTGTCTTTGGATCTTTCCCTTGGGGATTGATCCCGGACCGTCGCCAATTGCCCGTTGTGTTGCTCCAGTGCGACGCTAATAAATTACCTACCGACCTACCTTTATTCAAGCATTAGACTAATCGACCTATTCTTGTGCTCACACTTTAACGGTTTTAACAATTCCATTAAAAAAATCACTCCTCAAAGCATGTAGCAATTTTGGGTGGGGATGTAACTACATTTACTATATAAACGCATAACACGATTCATAATACGTATAAACCATTACGCGAGAAATGACTTTTAATGAATAAGCCCTCTAAAAACTTAAAAATACAATCTAGTAGCATCAAATTTTCGAGGAACCCATCATTAAAACAGGTCTATAGTTTAATATATCCAATATAGATAATCTCTGCTTGAATCTATCAATGAATGAACCCTTTCATATTACAGAAATTGAGTCGAATTTGCTATACTATGAAGCATTATGATTTACTGTTGTTGTCATTATTATTTGAATACATATAATCTCAATAACGGATGAAATTTGATGGATTACAATTTTCTCACCCATTGGTGAGCATCCTAAGCGTATGTAAATTGCAACGGCAGCCAGCTTAGTTTAGGGGCCTCTCCCTACAATCTATAATGTCGGTGGTGTAGAGGGGGCTGCACCCCCAACTAGTAGTAGCCAGCTTAGTTTACAAAAACCCTCTCACGAATCACTTTAAGTATACCTGAAACCGGTGGCAGCCTATAAATTATATCAATTTCACTATACTTCGGAGTTCAGCGTACCCTTCTGTCCATCTCAACTTCTCTCCATGGAAAAGGAGCGGCCATTAGAACCCTACGTGAGTGCATGTTAATCGAATTCTCGGAAGAGTGGGTACAGGAAAAACTGGCTGTGTTGGACCTGTTGAATATTCATCCGGAATCTCTCTCTCCCCTTATAATTTCAATCTGGATGGCTTCCTATGATGAATGGTAGCATCCAGGCCTAGTCGAATGTTCCGAGGCCGAGCAGGCTTCCTGAACAGTGGAGGTGGTGGAACGTTTTGAACGTACGATTCATTTATATGTGGGTTGGCTGCTTTAAGATCTCTAAATTCGAGTGGCCGCAGACGGTCAAATTAATTCCGAATGGTAATTGTGAAGCTCGGTGTGGCATCAGGAAGTGGCTGAAGAAAGACAAATGATTGCGCTGTACGCTCGTTGTCCAATCTTTCATCGGGTAATTCTTTCATCAGATTTGCAATAAATGCCTATCAATTTTTCTTTCTTGATACAATTTTAAGAATCATACGTATGGGATGATTAACGTCGTACTTGAGCGACACAACGGGCCATTGGCGACGGTCCGGGATCAAACTTGAAGGGAAAGATCGAGGACAACACCACGTAATTTTGAACCACGGTCAGACTAGGTCACACCTGAGTTGACACCCTACTCTCCAAACTTCGACACCACACCAACGTGAGGATATTTGAGGCCACGATAGATTTAACGCGCACCAGCTCCCGTCTAGACGACGGTCTTTGATCGAACCGAGTTTCGAACTCGCAACCCTCCGTTGCTCTTCCATCTGGGCTACCAGGGTGGGAAAGATGTTTTACTAACATAATAAAAACAAAATCATAAAAATACAGTCATAACTGATCGATTTCCTTTGGTTTTATAACCAAATCCGAAACTACCTTGCATAAGAGAGATGAAATGTATGCTTAACGCACTGTCATCAATCAATATAAGCAATAGATCTCTCAGCGCAGATAAAGCGTGTCGGCTAGTTTAAATTAAAAGCTTTATTTTACCGGTCGTGTGAAATATGTGTCTGGCTTTAGGTCAGCCATGCTAAAAAGAACAAAATTTCACTAAGGATGAGAGAAGAAAAAGATTTTAATTAATTCAGAATACCTGTCTCTTTATTGACCATCGTAAAATTATAATATGATTTACTGTGATTTCATGCATGCAAGCAGAAAGAATTTTACACTTATGCCCCGATCTCGTTTCTTCCGATCAAATATTAGTTTAGCTGATATACTTAGTTTTTTTTTTTATCACAGACTGTCCCAACAAAGAAAAATATTTGATCAATTTTTTTCGTAGAAAATTAATTAACTTTTTCTTACTTTATTAATAGGGCAGTGGTAGCCCGGTTGGAAGAGTAACGGATTAGCAATCAGAGGGTTGCGAGTTCGAAACTCAGTAAAACCAAAGACCGTCGTATACGTGGAGGTTGATGCACTTCGAATCTGTAGTGGCCTCCAATATTATCGATGTTGGCGTGGTGTGGAAGTTTGGAGAGTGGGTTGCCAGCTCAGGTCGTCATCTGACCGTGGTTGAAAATTGCGAGACGTTGTCCTTGGATCTTTCCCTTCGTGAGTGGATCCCGGACCGTTCCCAATAGCCCGTTGAGTCGATCAAGTGCGAGGTTAATTACCAATTACCATTACTTACTCTATTAGTGAAATTTCAACGCATAAATTACGAATCAGTATTTGAAGTTGATGGTGTCACTTGAATTTTTATGTGTACTTTTCTAAATCCTTGATCATTAACCCTCCAAATGGTCTCGACGAGATATCTCGTCCTTCAAGATCTGGTCAACTTTGCTAATGGCGAGCAAAATTGCCCAGTTTCCGACGCGAAGGTAAACCACCAGGAGGGTTAATCGTCCACCTTCTAATGAAATAGACGGAGCACGTGCCAGCAGCTTCATGTTTTTTCTACCAGTTGCTCGGTTTGAAGATCTGTGTTGTGGGTAAAAGCATGAATCCTAAATTATTGATTGGTTAAGGCGATTATCCACCGTGATAAAAAACGCCAGCGATTCGTCAGCCAATCAGCTAAGTCGATTCGTATGTACACGTGATTTACCCTTCAGAGATCTTACAAGAGCAACCCCTACATGCTCCGTCTGTTTCATTAGAAGGTCGATGGGGCTAATGCAGATTACTTCCAAATATACAATTTTGAACTGCATTATAAAGACTATTGTAAACTCCACATTCTTATTCGAATCTGATTTCGAGGCCTTGGGAAGATTTTAAATAAAACTTGGGAAGATTCTAAGTAGATTTGGAAGGAGCGCTTTCAATGTTGCATTTTGTTATTACGCCAAAACTACTTACCCCACCCGAAAGCTTGGCTTCAAGAACATATCCAGCTGTAGTAAAGCAAAATTTAACGTGATTAATAGCTACACTGACCTGAGAGAATTTTTATTAAAATGATGGTTTTTCTATAAGAAAGTTGTAAGGTTTTATATGAAATGGTTTATCGGGCGATGAAACAGGATACAGGTTCTTCTTAATATCGGGGAGAGTCAAGGCAATGTAACAAAGGAATGATAATGAAAGTGATAACTTATAGAATATATATATATGGAGCGATACTCTCCCTTCTTTCATTTCTCCCGTGTTCTTTTATTTCGCGATTTCTTGACGATAAAAAAAATAACTAATTTTTCAAAAATTAGAAAGAATATTGTTTAAGATCATATCTAACGACAGGAATTTTATCCTATAAATTCAACTCGTGTAATAAAATTTTTCTTGAGTCCAGATCGAACGAATTAGATAAAATTCTTGGTGGGTCGTTTATTCTTGGAAAATGTTTTTCGATTACACTGTAAGGCAGTTTGCATTTTTGTTGAGATGATATTGAAGATAGACATTTCTTGCGAGAAGGATAAAACATTATAAGGCTCTAAGAGGTAGCATCTCATATTTCGTTTATCATTTGCAAATGTAAGAGAAAAATTACTTAGATCTGTATCTTTATATGATTTATAGAGAGTAAACTCAGATTTCCTCTCGCATTTTTTGGATAAAATCTGAATAGCTTCTAAAACACGTAAATCTGAAGAATGATGATGTTGCTCTGATTGATGTTGAATTATAAAACTTAATTGGGTCTATATAGTAAGCGCCTTGAGATTATGATTTGAAATAACCTTAGTTACATATAAAAGTTTTTCTCAACCCTTATCATAACTTTTTATATAACACTCCTTAATATATTTCTCACTTTGGCGTGGTGTGGAAGTTTGGAGAGTGGGGTGCCAGCTCAGGTGCTGACCTCGTCATCTGACCATGGTTCAAAATTACGTGGTATACTCGGATCTTTCCTTTCGAGATTGATCCAAAAATCCGAGACAAGTTCCAAAGCTAACACTGATACGTGGAATTGATGCTCCGATTAGAAGGCAGTCGACCTCGGGCCAGTCGATTTTTGAACAAGTGTGAAAGGACGTTAGTTGGAGGGCTGCCATACCCAAAAGCACGTATGGCGATCACCATGGGTGGGTCCTCCCCCGTTTACTCCTTATCACTCTATAGTTTACGAGCCCCAACGATAAACTTAACACCAGAATCCGCGCCTAAGGCGCCTTACGTTCCAACCTAATACCTTATTAAAAGAATAGACTCGCCCAAAACCATGTGACCCGACTGACTTCTCGCGGGAGCCGGACTATATAGCGTATGGTACATACTGATCGTATTTATTTACCATTAGCTTTTGTTTAACTTTTATGCTTTATGTAATGCGAATAGTAAACTGGTAACTAAATTATTAAAATAAAGTTTTATGCGTTCTTGTCGATCAGTCATTCGTTCTATGCAAGAAATGACCAGATTAGCAAGAGTCTTTGGCAAGCTCAAGTGAAACAGTGAAACTTTTGTCTACCAGAAAGTACTCTATGGTAGAGTTGGGTAGAAAGTACTAGATTACTAGTACTTCCTACCCAAAACTAGATTGAAGTACTAGATTTTGTCTACCAGAAAATACTGTATGGTAGAGTTGGGTAGAGATTACTATGGTAGAGTTGGGTAGCTCTACCAGAAAGTACTCTATGGTAGAGGGGGAGTATTGTATCGAACTTATCTACCACTTCAAAAATTAACTTGCGATACTATTGTATCGCAAGTTAATTTTTGTAGTGGTAGATAAGTTCGACACAATACTCCCCCTCCAGAATTTAGAGGTAGCCGAATTCAATAGATGTCTCCACTAGTTGAGTGATTGCCATTTGCGTGGTACCGTGAGAGCTGTATTAATATCACGGGTGTACTTTGGCATGAGTGGTCAAGCTCCTGTGTTGCCTTTAGCAGCCGAGTGTGAGTCACCTTGTGAAGAGAAGGCTGAGCAGCAACGAATGGAGTGAAGCCGTGTTAGGAATATGAGCAGTGTCTGCTATCACAGAGCCTCAGACGGTTGTTGAAAGTGATTAACATCGCATTGGCAATTCAACTACTCATCGTGGACCATCCATCGAAGTGTATAAAGTTTGCTCGTTCGTCGGTCACCAATTTGACAAGCTCGTGAGAAACTGCAACTTTTGTCTACCAAAAGTACTCCATGGTAGAGTTGGGTTGCACTGTTATATATACTATTGTATCGTAAGTTAATTTTTGTAGTGGTAGATAAGTCTAATGCCATGAAGCTCAAACCAAGCACATATTAAAACATTAACTCCGTTCGCATCGTGCACGTTGAATTGGTGTGGAAGTTAGGAGAGGGGAACCAGCTCCGAGGTGTTGACCTCGTCATCTGGCCGTGGCTCAAAATGCGAGGTGTTGTCCTCGGATCTTTTCCTTTGCTATTGAGCCCTGCCAATATTCCGTCGTGTTTCTGCTCCAGCGCGACGTCAATTCAACTACCTACCATTCAGATCGTAAAAGAGCTCCCGAATTTCGTTCGGCTGACAAAAGGCACGAAAATTATTCCTCTTTTATTCCTTCACCATTGTCGTTCATCGCGTGCACATCAAGGGCTGACAACTTACAACAGCGCTGCCACCTCACATTAATAAATACATCATTCCAGTAAGGACAGGGGCTGGTAAAACGACGACTCCAGTGAAAACAAAGAGGCCTTTACGTTTACGATCACCCGAAATCGATGAAGCGGAAAACCATCTCTTCGGAGCAATTGAATGCACACAAAGGATAATCTGACGCGAATAGTGTGTCTTAAAGCACTTCCAGCTGTCATTACACACGTAGCGTGACTTTCCCCTTTTACACTCGGCTCCCAAAACAGTAGCTGATACATTCCACTTCTGCTACTAAACGCAACAAGCGAGACACATGATAATTACGGTATGTTTCTCCAAGGCGTCAAATGGGGGTTTGCAATAGGTGATCCCAAAGGTTTGCTTCTTTTTTTCTTATACCGGATCTTCGGTTGCATCTCTGTATTCGGGTGGACCCTCGACCTTCATGTGAAGACGTAAAAATGTAACGAGGGATGACGTAAAGGACGGAGCACTGAGATTGAATCGAGTGAGGGGCTTCATGATATCATCCGAGTTTGAAAGATACGAAGCGCATTGATGACGTCGTGATCTCATAGGGGAGTCGCTGGAATTTGGAAGGCGAAGTTGCATAAAAATATCGATGGTGTAAAGAATCTAATAATCTGTAAATAATAGGCTGAAAATGAAAGTGGTATTTATTTCATTGGAAATGCCGTCACTCACAAGTAGTGTAATATATGTAAACGACGCTCATTAATTCTAGTGCACCAAAGAGACATATCATTTTAGACACTCGCATGAATATGTATTCAAACCACGGAATGTAGAAAGTAAAAATCTTCAAGATGAGTCACTTCATTTATATATGCGACTATAATACACACAATGGAATGAACTGGTAATGCGTATGTATGTTAATGATGTAATTAACCGTCGTGTAACACTAGATAACACATCTACTACCAGAGAGAGGCATGTGAGGATGTTATTATATCGGAAATCGTAATGTTTCTAAATTGGTGCATTGTAGTTTTAATCCTCCTGTCATGTGCAACAAATACCTAAAATAATAAACTCCAAAAAGAAAACTGAACCTATTTCTTTAACTCTGGAAGAGAGAGAGAGAGAGTAATACTTTTTCAATATATCACGAAAACAATGAAAAAAACATAGAATGCATATAAATCTGTGAGCCAATTTCAACGTAGATATTTGCTAAATAATGCTAGGATCCTATTTAATATATATTTTTATGAATGAGTATCCTCTAAGATTATCTGATATCCGTATCTCGTCTGCGGACCTGATAAAAATATTTAAAGGGCTGTATCTGGTCTCCGCACCTGGTAAACATATATTGAGGGTCGTATCTGGTCTGCGGGGCTGATAAAATATTTCGAGGACTGTATTTGGCTCTCCGGACCTATTAAACATATTCGGTTGGACGTACCTGGTCTGTGGGCCTGATAAAAATATTTTGAGGGCAGTATCTGATCTTTGGGCTTGAGATCAATTCATTCTCCACAACAGATTTATCTTACGCATAAGGTTCTTGAGGTTGATACTCATTCCTATGAGAACAACAGCTATTTCTCAAAATAACAGATCGCTTTCTGTGAGTGGAGCACTTCCTAATTGATGTTTATTCAACCTTAGACCTCACCGCAAAAATTGCTGTTCAGATGGGATTTATGGTGGCATTATGCCACCATAAATCCCATCTGAACAGCAATTTGCTCTCCGGACCTATTAAACATATTCGGTTGGACGTAACTGGTCTGTAGGCCTGATAAAAATATTTGGAGGGCAGTATCTGATCTTTGGGCTTGAGATCAATTCATTCTCCACAGCAGATTTATCTTACGCATAATGTTTTTGAGGTTGATGCTCATTCCGATTAGAACAACAGCTATTTCTCAAAATAACAGAATCGCTTTCTGTGGGTGGAGCACTTCTTAACTGATGTTCATTTAACCTTAGAATTCACCGTAAAAATTGCTGTTCAGATGGGATTTACGGTGGCATTATTTCCTATGTTAACGGCTTTTGAAGCTACTATCGATGCATTAAATAGGTAGGTACTTTAATTAACGTCGCACTGGAGCAACACAACGGGAGGTTGGAAACGGTCCGGGATCAAAACCGAAGGAAAAGATCCGGGGACAACACCACGACATTTTGAACCATAGTCAGATGACGAGGTCACACTTGAGCTGGCACTTCCACACAGCGCCGACATGAACACCTGAGGCCATGACAGACTTAACGTGCACCAGTCCCCCTTAGACACGACGGTCTTTGGTTGGATTCTAACTCGCAGCGCTCCGGTTGCTAATCCGTTACTCTTCCAACCGGGCTACCGCGATCCATGTATTAAATAGATCTCGGAAGTAAAATTATAACTCCAATGTTTTTACAGGGATTGATTTAATTACCGGTTTTCAAACCCTCACTCAATACGGTACTTGGTTCTATAGCTTTCTTATAAGATCCACAAATACAGATTAAAATCTTATAAATCGTTCCCTGGACAAAGTACTGAAAATCTAAATGTATAATTACGACCCCAAATTCACTAAAAAATTAATGACTAATTTCACAAAATGTATATGAAAAAGTTTTCTCTGTATGGTACAGGTAAACAAAGCAAATATGACGAACTGGTGCGAAAATATATGCTCAACAAAATTAAACGTTGAACAGGCATTGAACACATAGCTACAGACGGACAGGATTCATAAAGATGTAAAGTCACGTAGGAAAGATATTAAATCAGGTGAAAGGTCCATAATGAATGGTAGCCTTTTACTGAGACATTCACAATTATTGTGCTGATACTTGCCCAAAATATACCAACGTACAGGATTTTACTATGCATTAATTGTGATGATCTGAATCGGCTATATGTTAATGTACCAAATAAAAGACATGTATTTAATTTTTATTTTTGGATTCCAGATAATTTAAAAGCAATTTGTAAGTAGAGCTTCACTATCCAATTTTCAATGGGCCGTTGGGAGAGTAATGGTCTTACAACCGGAGGGTTGCGAGTTCGAATTCAAGCAAAGACCGTCGTGTAAAGGGGGCTAGAGCACGTTAAATCTGTCGTGGTCTCCAATGTCCTCACGTTGGCGCGATGTGGAAGTTTGGAGAGTGGGGCGCCAGCTCAAGTGTGACCTCGTCGTCTTACCGTGGTTCACAATTACGTGGTCCTCCGATTTTTCCCTTCGGGATAGATCCCGGACTGTCGCCAATAGCCCGTTGTGTTGCTCCAGTGTGACGTTAATTAAATACCTACCTACTTACCAATTTTCAAATCATAAAAAAGCAAGCCGAATCTGGAGAAATGTCGTATAATGAATCAGCACCACAAAATTGCACGAAAATAATTGACAGCAAAAAGAGTATTGGCTAGTGTTATAACTGCTTTGATTCAGAGTTTCGTATAAAAGAGAAGTTATGTGATTCAACCCTGATTCATTTAGAAACAGAGGGTATTATCTCAGCCCAATCTTAGAAAACCGCAGAATTCTTTGGAACCTCACCTGCCTGTCCTTGACTTCTCAGGGTTATTCACATCATTGGCTACAGGTTATCGGCTAATTGGAGACTTGTTTACTCTTAATTAATTTTAGAGTTCACAGCATTTAGTACTGCTTAACGAAAGAAACCCAGAGTTTCGAAGACTTGCGAGTTCATTAATATACCACAGCCATCCTATAGAATAATTTAAGTAATGCAAATAAATTGGTAACATTGACCTTGAAGTAGCATTTAACTTTTTGTTCGTGGAATTTAACATTGATTAACCCTCGACTAGGTATAAATATATTAATAACACGACTGGTAGTATTAGTTTTCTGATGTATTTGAAAGCAAGGTTAATCGTGGTTGAATTTAACTGTCAAACGTTGCTAGAACTCTGGGGGCTGCAGTAACTTGGTTTGTAGAGTAGCGGATTAGAAACCGGAGGGTTGAAAGTTTTAAACTCGATCCAACCAAAGACCATCGTGTACGTGTGGGCTGGTGCACGTTAAATCTGTCGTGACCTCAAATTCCCTCGCGTTGGGACGGTGTGGAGGCTAAGAAAGTGGGGTTACCAGCTGAGGTGTTCACCTCGTCATCTGACCGTAGTTCAAAATGACGTTGTCCTCGGATCATTCCCGTCTGTAATGATCCCGGACCATCGCCACTAGCCCGTTGTGTTGCTCCATTGCGACGTTAATTAATTACCTACCTACCTTCAGTATTTTACAAGTTTTTATTGCGTCAATATTGAACACGAAATACCTTCGCCAAAGCTTCTTTCGAAGAGAAAAACACACGACAAAAGAATGAGTTTCTTCCTTTTTTTGTTTAGGTTTGACCTTTATGCTGCGTTGAGTGAGTGCATCGTTGAAAAACAACGACACATTATCTTGATAATCTCATACAAACTTTTTTGCTGTCACAGATTTTGATCTTTTAAATCAATAACATTTTTGTCTAATTTTCATCTAAGAGGCGCAGCGACAAAACCGCTTGTTACTATGGTGATAAACAGCAATAAATCACAGCTTAAGGCGGGATAAAGCTTGTATCAAAGAAAGTTAAGCTCCTCCTGAAAAGAACAGATAAAAGGTAACGGACTAAAAGTTATAACAGCAATTTTATGAAAACAAATCCCACACCTATAAAAACACAGGTTCTACAATTCATTGTTTAAATGAGCGAAACGCCTTTTGTCGTTAATTTCCGTACACACACTATACAGAAAAAATATGTATTTTATACATTCTAAGTTTAGATTATTGTATTACACATTAAGATTATTCATAAAATGGAATTTCATTGCCACAGTATACGATTCATTTCATATTTAATGCGTATATTTTTCACTTCTGAATACATGTAAGATAATTACTTATGAACTGAAACGAATTCATGATAAAACAATGGTGAATAAAAAGATAGAAATTACAAGTGATAGTAAGCAAGAATGGCATATATCAACATTATTAAGTGTAGTTAATAGCTATATAGTTTTAATAGCTGTAAAATTTATATTATAAAAGTTATTGTATTTCACATCACTTGACTAAAAGTGTTGTATGTCCCAATATTTTATTAGTAGCACGAAACTCAAATGTGCCTTCGAGACAGATTAAAAATTTAAAAACTCAATGCAAGAACGAAACTGAACGCTTTTAGTAGAAATGGAATTGAAAAGATAAATAGCCTATGCATAGCAGAACCTCACTTCTAAGAGATTAATGCTGAAGATGTTAGATTAGATTTAAAGCATTTATCACCCTGGCGCAGTTAAAGAAGTCGAAATGAGTTGTTGGAGGTCTGCTAACAGGGATAGCGCTACTTGTGAAGTAAAATGCAACAAAAAACGCCGCTTGACACAACACCGTTTTTCTTCACTTCGCGAAATTACTTTCAGTTGTAAAGTAGATAAAATCAAAGACTTTTTCTGGATCCGAGAAATCTGAACACTTATCCATTACAAAGGAGCTGTTTTAAATTGTTTTAGTAAGGTTGACCTTTAATCGCTGTATCTCCTTGTCCTAATTGCCCTTTCGTTCATTTAAAATATGACCAAAGCAATATCGACCACCAATGAGGTACCATTAAATCATTATTTTTGTTATGTTTCTTTTGCGATTTTTACTGACGTGCAATCACAATTGTTGCTAAATTCTTTCTAGGAATATATATATATATATATATATATATATATACGAAGAATATCTTGAAATTAATCTCGAATTTATTCGAGGCACTATTCTAATTTTATCAACATTCTTTTGATTAAATTTAAGAACTTTCGTTTAAAAAGAAGCTTCTGATAAAAATAATTTTCTACCTATTCTTTTTTGCTGACGATACTCAAAACGGCTACAATTTGCCGGTTTTGGATCTAAAAATTCAAGTTCAATTTCGATCGTATCATATAATTCGTGTTATTGTTATTGCTCACCAATTGTTTTCACATAATACCTAAAAAGAAAATATCCAGGACCATCTCATTTTTTCTCGCGGTCAGTAGTGATACTTGAATAAGATGAAGTTGGCATGCCAACGTTTATCTGGTATTAAGATCATAAAACAAAAGCATGCTAAATGTGCTAGTAGTAAGATGGATCATTACCATCTGTAATTATGAGAGAAAGAAAAGGCATCCCGGATTGGTAAATGATTTATGGAAAAGTAGACATACATTTGCATACTGCTGCATTCTAGTCTAAAAGCCGCCATGACAAAAGATAAAAATGATTTATCGCTGACGAACGAGAATAGTTTTACGACATACATATCAATCTTTAAGAAGGTATCGGATGTGACCACAGAATTATCTTTTGAAGGACATTGTTTTTACTGCTATTTTAGAATCAATCGATCAAATTAGGTGTATTATTAATAAAAAAGATGACAGTGAAAAGCGAACTAGGAAAGAATTCACTAGTGTCACTTCAAAGTGAACTAGGTAATTAACGTCGGCCTGGTCTAACGGGCTATTGGTGACGATCCGGGATCAATCCTGAAAAGAAAGACCCAAGGACAACACCTGGGCGTTTTGAACCAAAGCCAGATGACGAGAACAACACCTGAGCTGGCACCCCACTCTCCAAACTTCCACACCACGCCAAAGTGAAGACATTTGTGGTCACGACAGATTTAATGTACACCATCCCCCGCGCGCACGACGGTCTTGGGTTGAACCTGGTTTCGAACTCGCAACTCTCTGGTTGCTAATCCGTTACCCTGTCAACTGGGCTACCACTGCCGTGGAAACTAGGAAATAATTCACATTTAAGTATAAATAAACTTAAAATTTTCGCAATCACTAGAATAACGATATTTTACAACGCATCTTTAAACAATGAATTATAGCTGTCTTTTTTAGCACTTTATTGGACTTAAATTGGCCCTTACGGATAAAAAGGATTCCCTAATTTCTTTTCTGGTTTGTCTTTGGTAGTCAATACCACCCCCTGCTTGCTATAGCTCGTCAATTCCCAAAATTACTACCTATTTGTTTCGATGAGTGAATCTTTGTAGTTTTTGTTGAATAAAAAGTATATGGAACGAATAATTAAATAATTATAAAAATAAATTAAACAAATATTCGTTTAGGACTTCTTGGAAGACTTAATTGAATACTTCTAAGCTTGTGATGGATCTGGTTATTTATTCAGATGGCCTCATCTAAGAAGATAGATCGGTTTCGAAACTATGGAGCTGAAAGACAGCAACTGTGATGTTTAGCGATAATCATTTGATTGATTGTATTACGAAAACATTAGGAAAGTGCGATATTTGGGCATATTTCCATCATGGCAGTACTTCGTGTAATTAAGAAAAATGCTTTAATCTTCCTTCTCCGCAAAGTTCAAACAAATGTTGTAGTTTGACAATCTCCAACAATCGACTTTTTCAGAGCTTTCTGCTTCACGACGTTCCTCTAATGAGTCACATGCTCATTGATCATTACTTTTTCTGCATTTTTATGAGAGGGATTTTAAGTGTAAGCAAACTAGGTGGAAGACGGACATTTAACTTCCTGTTACGCAGATGCTCACGCATGGTACATTTCGGGGTTGCCTTAATATGTAGTTTATCTCCGTTTTGGCTACGTTTAATCCAATTAGCGTTGGCCAATCCATTATCATATATCAATTCGAAATTTATTTGTAATTTTTATTAGTGAAGTTCCGAAAAACAAGCCAACTGACGATACGTCCGGAACGCGTACAAGAAGCACGTTCCGACACAAATACGCTATCCCCACTTCCATTTAGCAAGACATAAAAAGCTCACAAAATCCGACAGCACAAATGAATTCGGACAAAATCGTGTACAAAGGAACTGGTGCACGGTAAATCTGTCGTGGCCTCAAATGTCCTCACGTTGGCGTGGTGTGGAAGTTTGGAGAGGGGAGTGCCAGCTCATGTTGACCCCATCATCTGACCGAGGTTCAAAATTACGTGGTGTTGTACTAGGATATTTCCCTTCGGGTTTGATCCCGGACCGTCGTCAATAGCTCATTATGTTGCTTCAGTGCGACGTTAATTAAAATACCTACCTACATACCTACCACAAAAAAAATCCCTTTTTAACTACGAATTTGATATCATTCATTATATCAGTTTATTTTAATCCTATGGACAAATTTCTTTATTTTCCGTCTGCAGATTTGATTGGCCAACGGAATCTCGTGATAGCTAAATGACGAATACTTGATTTACCAAATTACAAATCCAAATAAGGCTTTTTTCATAGCCGCGTGAGAGAATTACGTAGAGATTCTTCGATTTTCAATACATTGATGCACAGCCAAAATGAAATCATGAACAAATATTTGCGCGATTGAACACGAATACTGTACACATTAAAGAGTAGAATATTCATTACACTATTGATTGATAAATTTTAGGCAAAAGACAAATATAGAATACATATTACCTCTACATCTAGGAAGCAACTTTTCATCGGCTTACTTCTGCTCGGAAACAACGTAGTAATTTCTATACGCGATACTTAATAATTTCACTTCTACTTTGAAATGTAAAACAAGTTGTGAAACAACTCTTCACTGCTTCCTCTAAAGAACATGAGTTCATCATGTGAGAGAAACTTTGACCTTTATTTTAATTCTAGGTTATTATTGATTTGCCTGCGGCAATCAATAATTTTAAAGTATAAATAAAGCCAGTCCGCTGTGGTAACACCTTTATTTAAAAATTACGACTGGCGTAGTTTATACCGAAACATAAAACACTAATACCATAGATGTATTTATGAGTTAGCATTTTTTCTTAAATCGGATAAATGTATAAAGGTTTCCACTTCCTTCTGCCGCAGCAGCAGGGGAGAGAAGTTGATTTGCAGTCGAAGTGTTGCAAGTTCGAAACTCGATGCAATTAAAGACCGTCGTGTATGAGGTTGCAGGCTGGTGCATGTTAAATCTGTCGAGGCCACAAATGTCCTCACGTGGTGTGGAAGTATGAAGAGTGGGGTGCCAGCTCAGGTGTTTACCTCGTCATCTGACCGTGGTTCAAAATTACTTGGTGTTGTTCTCGGATGTTTGCCTTCGGGATTGATCCCGGACCGTTGCCAATAGCCCGTATGTCGTTCCAGTGAAGCGTTAATTCAACTACCTGTCTATCATTTCACTATACGAGAGTTATGACACTATCACAGTTTTCCAGATTACCTAACCGGATTTCCTTTCGTTCGAAAATAAAAATAAAATTAAAGTCCTTTCTCTCTCCGATTTCTTAATGTTTTCTTAATGGAAATAATATTCTGATTCACTTCTTCCCAATGGAAGTGACATACATTACTTTCATCACTGTAGAGTTATTTACGAAATGGAATTTTCACTTGGCTGATTATCAAGGCATTACAGGGAAAAACATCTTTTAAAATAATTTAATTGAATGCAATTTTAAAGTATCTGATCGTAATTGGAAAACGTCTGCACGTTGAATATACCAGAAAATTGTACCCTTCGTGAATGGATACACAACTTCAAAGGTGCATCATTTTTTATTACAAAACGGTGATCAATACCAATAGTTTTGAAAAGCATGACCCTCTAAGAGAGTGGAGTCAAGCATACGAAATATTCAAACAAGTGTTTTCTATTTTTCTAAAATGCTTATGTGCATAAAGATATTGTTTAATTTCTCTAACCCACGATATATCGTGTAAAATAACATTTTGCCGGATAGATTTCGTTACCATTTCTAACTCAATGAACCATTTCTAACTTAAACTCGTTACTATTTCTAATTTTAACTTTTCAAAACTGTCGACTTTGATATTTTTGGAGATTTGGATAGTTTATTTTATGCTCTTTTAAATTATACATCATCCTCGATTCTTTTAAATGATACTTCATCTTCGATTCCTTTTAGTAATTCTTGATTTTTTTAAACGATCCTTCATCTTCGATTTTTTTAAATGATACTTCATCTTAGATTCTTTTTAATGATTCTTTATCTTCTTTTAACTGATTCTTCATCTTTGATTATTTTAAATGATACTTCATTTTCGATTCTTTTAAATTATACTTCATCTTCTTTTAACTCATACTTCATTTTCGATTCTTTTAAATGAGATACTCCTCTTAGTAATCCTTCTCTCACTGCCTATATTTCATTTCTCTAATCTTGACACTCCTATTAAAAGTTTTCTAAAACTAATAATAAAATCAATTGTATAACACAAGTTTAGATCTTTTCCTTTTGTTATGGCAAAGCGATCATTTTCTATCTTCTAGATACAATAAGCAACAACAAAATTCAGCAAACTCCGATTGGCAATCCACCATTTTGATGTATCGATAATAGTCGTTCTCCCTGTAACCCAACCGCTTTCTTCTTTCTTTCAAAAATAAAAACTAAATTAACCCTCCTGATGGTTGCCTCGACGATGTAACTCGTCATTAGCACAATTGACAGGATCTTGATGAACGAGATATATCGTCCTTCAAGATCTCGTTATTAGAAGAAAACTGGCCAGATCTTGATCTCGGTCTAACAAAACAATATCCTGATGATTCCAAAAAGGAGCCACTAGATTATTTGCTTTCCCATTGTCCTGCATTTGATAATTCAAGAGAATGTGCCTTCAAAATGATTTGAGAAGATTGGGTAAAACATGGCCAATGAAACTCAATGTTTTTGTTGGACCTCATCTGCTTTTCTTCTCATTTCATCAAATCTTCTAAATTCAGTTACATTTTATTTTCCGCTGTTTCTTTGATAAATCAACTTACTTCTGCAAGCCCAGAGTGTAGTACTTCGGTGGCGGACGGGGACTTCAATAAAAAAGTATCTTGATGACGAGATATCTCGTCATTAGCAAAATTCGACAGATTTTGTCGGACGAGATATCTCGTCGGAACCACTCGGATAGTTAAGAACCTTTCTCGATACCACCCCTTAGTTTTCTGAGCGAAAATAACATTCGAACAGGCTTCTTCTAAATCATGGACCGCGGTGGCCCGGTTGAAAGAGTAACGGATTATCATGTTGCGATTTCGAATCCAACCAAAGACCGCCGTGTCCACGGGGGGTAGTGCATGTTAAATCTGTCGTGGCCTCAAATGCCTCACGTTGGCGTGTTGCGGAAGTGTGGAGAGTGGAGTGCCAGCTCAGGTGTGACCTCGTCATCTGACCGTGGTTCAAAATGGCGTGATAGTGTCCTCGGTAGGTAATTTCAATTAACGTCGTACTGAAGCAACACAATGGGCTATTGGCGACGGTCCGGGATCAAACCGAGGACAAAACTATGTAATTTTGAACCATGGGCATATGACGAGATGTTGTCTTCGGATCTTTCCCTTCGGGATTTGATCCCGGACCGTCGCCAAGAGCCCATTGTGTTGCTCCAGTGTCGACGTTAATTAAATCCCTACCTCTTTTAAATCGTAGTAACGCACATTAGTCCGAAAACAAGCACAGATCCATGTCACGGAATTTCGACATAAATAAAACAGCGCCCTCTGGTAACTCCCTGTTATAGAGATGTTCCGAGTCGTACCCCTGGGACTCTCCACCACTTGCTCCCTCTCGTTCGAGGACAGAAATTAGCGTAGCAGCAATTATATCTTCACCATAAATCGTCTCACCTGCATTCCGTGCCTTCTTTCGCATGCAAATGAAGTTTTTCTCCGGGCAACATTCCAGCAATTTTATGACGTTCATTTATCAAACGGAGGCACAAGCCTTTCGTAAAACCACCGGGAGAGTCGATGTAAATTGAAAAAATGGCGGATGAAAAAGAATAAAAGATGGGAGGTCTGGTGACAGGTACGACCGGAGACTAAGGCTTGTCGAGTTCCCGAGGCTTGCTCGAATTTTCTCCATGAAGAGTTTGGAAGGTAGTTCAACCAGTCTGCTTCTTTAATTACTAATAACGAGAGAGTTTGCTTTTTAATTAGAGAAAGCGTTAACCATGCTTATAAATGATTCGGCGATTAATCAATTACATTACATTGAAGAGAAAAGGCGTACGCAACGAAATCTACTTTCTGAAATTAACCCGCTAAGTGGTTTTTGACGAGATATCTCGTTCGTCAAGATCTGACCACCTTTGTTAATGACGGGATATCTCGTCAGTAACAAAGCTGACTGCATTTCTTCTTGCTTGACATTATTTGTTTTCGTAGTTTGAGGCAACAATCTTCCTGCTTGCAGCTCATTTGACTCTCCAAAGATGAGACGTCTCGTTCATCAAGATCCGACTAGCAGTATACCAATGACGAGATATCTCGTCATATATGCTGATAGATACTCGAGATATCTAGTTTTATTCTAATGACGAGATATCTCGTCATCACGATATTGCCGATTTTTTTATGATGACTAGATCAAGATCTGGTCAGTTTTTTCTAATGATGAGGTATGTTGTTCATCAAGATCTGGTTAGTTTTACTTATGATCGAAATATATCGTCTAGACAACCCCCATAAGGGTTGAGACCGGTATTGTTTGAAAATAATATTTGTTCGAAAAAGTAATTGTATTGGTTTAACCCTCCAAATAGTAGGACGAGATATCTCGTCCATCAAGATCTGACTAATTTTGCCAATGACGAGATATCTCGTCGTGAAGATTTATTTATGATGACGAGATCAAGATATGGTCCATTTTCTTCTAATGACGAGATATCTCGTCCATCAAGATCTGGTCAGTTTTTTTAATGACGAATCCTCCTGGTGGTTGTCTTCCTTCCTGGAGGTACTTCTATCTTCTGTGTTGGTAAAACTTTCATTGTGTGTGTATGTCTATTACTTGATATTGTATGTCTTGTGTCTGGCGCAGCTTGGTCAAGTATGGCCCTTGTGCCATAAAACCCCCAAACCAACCAACAGGAGGGTTAAGTCAGTAGTTCCCATAGTGTGGCCCGCGGATCCCCAGGGGTCCGCAGAAAACATGCAATATTTCACTAACCAGAACTTTAGAGAAAAATTAAGTACTCCATTATTTTTCCCCGATTCTCTTGTATGTTCTAAAATCTAAAACAAGACGACTCCAGTATTTATTGATTCGAAATAGACTTGAGTTGAGAATGACGAAATATTTAAATTTTCAGACATTAAATTAAACTTTGCTGAGCTAATTGCTGAAAAGCAGGTTTATTGTGAAATTTTTCAACTGCGATCCAGTTTCACACCCAACACAGTATTCGATTGCTCTTCTAATGACATAAATCGACATATCTCGACTTGAGCTTTTATTTGAGGCCTTTTTCGATGTCGTAACGCGTTGCAGTCCCGAGTTATACTGATTTTAAGTTTGCGTTATGCAGCGGAAAGTCCCACAAAACTCCGGCACGCGAACTCAAGGTCACTAACAAGTCTTTGTTCCCACAGCTATCGAATGCCACTAGGTTGGTTAGGTTCGCGTTGATAATATAGAAATTATTAGACGGAACTGGATGCCTATTTTTCATAACACTCAATTTTCCCCACTGGTCTTATTTTAAAGACTCAATCACGTCAAAAAAAGTCTTCATTTCAGCTTTAAACCGTATCATAAATTATACTCTACGTTAGTTTCTCTTAGCACACTGCATCTACATTATTCAAACAGGTGACAAGAGAAATTTATGAAGTAGGTTCCATGCTCAAAGGAGTTTGAATTTTCCATCTTATATCCTTATATCCCAAGCAACACATAAAACTTCCGATTGTGTTATCGTTGCTTATTATTTGAAACTAAATGCGAGTATGTATTGAGATAGACCCTGTGTAAAGTTTACGGATGCAAAACCAAACAATTGCTGAATGTAAACGCTTCACAATTAAATAATTTTCCTACGATTTTAATGTTAACGGTAGCTATGGTCACGCATCTACTATAAGTCGATTGACGTTCTTAAATGTGAAAGTTCTTAAGACTGAATTTATCCAATTAGTATACAGGGGGTTATATACAATTAGTATATAACGATATAAGACTTTATATCGTTATAGCTTGTCAATAGATAATTTTTTTATATAGTTTGTCTCAAGTTCAGTAGTATGTTGTCAATAATGTAAATAATCACTATTTTCGCAACTTTTCAACATGGTTTTTAGTTTAAAAGTGTATATGAAAAAATTACATACATATATTAATATAAATTACATATATACATACATATATTAATATAAATTACATATATACATACATATATTATATAATATTAAAAACCTAAAATTGATTTTTTTCTAAAAATTTGCTTGCTAAATGTAAATCACTATTCTTTTTTAAAATACTTACTATTCCTTATTTTCAGTACATGAATCATTTCCCAAACATCTCAAATAAGTACAATTCATACTTTCCTATCGAGGACGAACATTTACTTACTCTAGTAGGACAATTTACTGGATTTGAACGGTGTTTTCCCTTGACGTTATGGGAATTATTTTGAATTTGATCAAGACATTGAATCAAAGAATACTTTTACATTCATTAAGTGAACCTTGACTCAAATTTATTTTTCTAATTTCAGTTTGTTCTGTAACTCAATTTGTGTGTGTGTTTTTCTTAATATTTAACAGTATATTTTAAAGCAAACATTTAATTTAGAAATTCATTTTTCAGGTTTTGTTCATGAGATGTACGTCATTCATCAAGGGAATGGAATTCAAGGCATCTTCGAAACAACAAGCTTTTAACTTACGAAGTAAAACGGTAATACACGATTATTTCACTTTGATCTGTAATATTGAATGGATAAATGCTGACTGCATTATTTTTTTCAGTTGCTGAAACAGTGCTGTAAATTTAGTTAAAGAGAGACATTCATTGCTCGTGAGTTCATGTGAATCTTTGACTTCTTCAACAGTCCATCTTTGATAATATTTCATATGCTTTGGAATACACTCTTACAATTCAGTTCAATAGAATTTTAAAGTATTATAATTTTTCAGTTGATGGTCAAGGAAGAAAATATCCCATAGAAACTAAGTAAAACAAAGTACAATAAAAAGTAATAAGAACTCTATGATATCCATGGAATTGAAGTCAAATGAATTTTTTTGCTAAAACCAGAATAGGCTACATTCCAACTTAGGCCTACTTGAATCGTTTTCACGTGACTGATTCCAACAAGTGCCTTATTTGCCTTGATGAGGAAGAAACTTTGGAGCATATCTTATTCGATTGTACCGGACAGAACATTTTTAGAACTATGTTTTAAAGAAAATTTGTGATTCACACACATCTTCTATTCTTATTGTTTTTCTAATGTTCATTTTATGTATATTACTTCGCTGGTTTATAGAAGGCATCGTGAAATCGGCTTTAATACGCTGAACTCGTGTATCAGGATGTAATGTAAGTCAAATAAATTGATCATTTGAAAAGTACTATTCAAACGATTTACATTTTTCGAAAAAAATTATTTGATAAACCAATTTACCTTTAGTTAATCACATCTTAAAGAATTTTATAAATATCTGCTTAGTACCTTATCCTCATTCAATAATATTTAGCAAACATATTCAGTGATATAGAATATTTTAATTTCATACCTTTTTCCGTTAAAAATATTCATATGTAGAATGTCGTCAGGAATTTTTAATTAAATCATTCAGTACCGTAGTTTTTTCACACATTATTAATGTGCATTTTAATACATAAAAGCGTTTATTGAATGCCAGACATAGAAATTCAAGACATTGTCCTCATATCAAAGATACTACGTAATTTGGAATCTAATCGTAGAATGTACGTTTAGATTTCAAATGATGCCATAAAATTTATCCTTTTTTACATTAACGATCAAATATATTTCTTCTTTTGACAGCTCATTTCTATCACAGATAAGATTTTGTTGAGAATTATGAAACAGATGAAGATTTTGAAAGGGAGTCTTTCATTAGACCTATAAATCGGTCAATTCGAATTGTTATTTTTAAAGATTAAACCTTCGATGGCCCATTTCTTCCACGGTTATTATTATGGTTGAGAATTATGAAACAGATGAAGCTTTTGAAAAGGGAATCACTCTTATTAAACCTTGAACCAGATGATTCCCGAATCGTTATTTTTAAAGCTTTAAAAAATGAAAAACTTTGAGAACCGAACTGTTATCACAACTTCCGAATGCATCTTACGCCATAGAGGAAAGTATAATTATCCCGCTTAGAAAAGACATATGACAGACTATTTCCCATCCCTCTTAAATCTATTGACACTGTGTGAAATGAAGATTCTCGAGGATGGTAATCATCCTGAAAATATTTTCTTTAAGACTTCCTCAGTCTTTGTTTTCTTCGCAGAATGCCAGTCACACACCTTTTTAAGAGGTGAAGAAAGAATAAAATGGGTAGCGGGTGATAAGAACTGTTAGGCAACACCACCTCCCCGTCAACAGGTTTCAGTCTTTTCTCGCCGATTATTGTTGCACGAGACAGGAAAAAAACACACCTGGGCTATAAATCAGGGGTGGAAATTTGAACTATGTGACAGAATGACCGTTTTAGAGATTAAAAGCAAAAAAACAAAGTTTCTTTCTGTAGCAAAGGTGAAAACTTCCGCCGGGAATTCCACACACACACTAGTTCTTTGTGTATTGTTTTAGAGTTCGCCCGGATTCTTTTTTTATAATGAGCCACATAAAATTTCGATTAAGATTACAGAGTAATTTTAGATAAGTGAACACCGTGATGGTATGGAGGCATGATTGTTTTACATAATAATAATAATGTAACCACAGACAGCAGTTTTCCAAGAGCAGTCAGATTGCAACTTGGAGGTTTATGGACATCAGGTAATATTCATGTATTATGTAAAGAAATTCTACGAATCTCTTAAAAATATCATATAGAAAAATAAACGTTGTTTTTATGATTCATTACAAGATGCTTCTTTATTTGGGGTACTAACGAACCAAAAAAAAAAAATTGAACAGTTGCAAAATCTTTTCATTAGGCAAATAGCTAAATCCAGATGGTTTTACCGCAATAGTGATAGTCTAAAATCCCTTAAAATTCCGACCATTAAAAACTTCATTAAAAATTATCTAAAATATTCTTTAATCAAAATTTCTTAAATTAAATTCTTAATATTTATGAGTAATTTTTTTAAATTCTTGTTGCTGTAATTAGAAACATTTTAACTCATTAGATAATTTAAACTCTACTATTCAATAATTAATTTTCAATAGTTTAACCATCAAGGCAGGTCCCAAATGTCAAGCTTCAAGTTCAATACAGTAGATTAAGGCCCCTTTGGGGCCATGGACTCCAAAACACATCAACACATCCAAGATGCTTCTTTAATGTTATGTGATGCCATTATCAAAAATACAAACTTTCAAAACGAAAATACAGTATCGCCTTTCATCCAAGTCTATTGGTGTTTTTGAACCTAGGACTAGTTTTGTATTTTTCAGTTCTTTATTATCTACACAGTGCTGAACTGTGCAATACTATTGCTTTTTTAGAGTTCTCGTGGCCTTCTTATAGTTTAGTTAAATATTAAAACTAATATCACTAATAAAAATTATCCATTCTTACGAAAATAAACGAATGCATGCTTCACGAACTTTTAAATAATAAAATAAACATCATGTACTTTTATTAATTTTTCCGTTAATCTTATTGGGTACGAGTAGCTTCATTAAATTAACTTTGACAGTTATAAAGATGGATACCAGTTTGAAATACCTATGTGGAACCATTTCAATTATTGATAATAATTTAAATTATCAAAATAAAACAATAGTTTATATTAGAAGAAAGTCTGTTTTAATAAATCAATTAAGGCATACTTTCTTTGACGAATAATTATTTGACTGCTTTTGCCTCATTGAATTTTATGATAAAATAAAGATATTTTATGATCCAACATTTGTCTTTTATTCGAAATACACAATATTACATTTCTCATTTCCTTGACGTACATTACATTGAGTAGAATGCTTTCAAGAGATAAGTCGTTTCTTACACATCTAAAATATAACATACCGTTTAGGATTATAGAGAAAAACTACATTTTGTAAGCTTTTTTTCAACAGTTCAAAATAAAGGAAATTTGTTTTATATCGGTAAAAATATCTTGCTTACATAATGCTTGGTTTAATGGCTGATAACTCCAATATGAATTCTCAACTCAAGTCTATTTGAAAACAATAAATACTGGAGTCTTTTAATTGTTTTAGGTTCTAAAATTTAGATTTTAGGACATACAGGAGTAAGTGAAAATAATGGAATCTTCTATTTTTCTTAAAAGGAGTTCTCCATTATGCCTAGTGAAATATTACATGTTTCCCGCTGACCCCCTGAAACCTTGTCGCGGACCCCTGGGGGTCCGTGGACCACACTATGGGAGCTATTGACTTGTCAATAAAATTACTTTTTGAACAAATACTTTCATAATACCAGCTCTGTCTCTTTGGTACTTAATTCTATCTCCTGTTTAAACGAGGTATATAGATCATTTCTAAAACTGACCAGATTTTGATGGACGAGATATCTCGTCATTAGAAAAAACTGACCAGATCTTGATCTAGTCATCATATGAAAAATCGGCAGACGAGATATCTCGTCATTAGCAAAGTTTGTCAGATCTTGATGAACGAGATATCTCGTTGAAACCACTTGGAGGGTTAAGCCGTAGGTAAAAGTTTATTTTGCTCTGGTGTAGCAAAAAGTAACGGTGAAGTGACGTAAGCCGACGCCTTATAACTTCAATATAATATAATTGACTAATCATTTATAAACATGATTAACACTTTCTCTATTTGAAAAGTCAGTTTTCTTATTAGCACTTAAACTAGTAGGCTGGTTGAGTTAGATCTTAAGCGTATTAAGCACTCTTTCAAACAGCCAGGAATTCCTTTGGTCCTCTTAAATATTTTAAACATTTTTTCGTTACGAAACATAATCCTGTTGCTTATTACTATGTTGCACAGATCACATGAACTACGCTAATATTCTATTATTTAAATGGTATCATCTCACCATTCCAGAATATTTTAAGTTGAAATTTATTTAAAGATGAACGAAAAGTATGTTCTGTTAAAATTAGACGATGGCAATCAAATTGTTTGAAACATATAAAAATACGTAATTAAGTTCAAACTGCTGTTTAAAACTGAATCATTACGTACAGATAACATCGATGCATCCACACTATAATAAGGGTTTTGAAGACTCTAAAGTTGAAATCTTTAATAACGTGTTTTGATAAAAGTAATGGACAACCAAATAAATGAATGATACCCAACAAAGTAACAATAAAAGTAGAATTCGTAACATTAATTTTAAAGCGAGCTTACCTCTGCAAATCCGAAGCTATCTTCGTCAAATAGAAAAATAATGCTTCTGTCCTTTCGCTTTGAGGAATTTGTTATTTTGTAGACCATAAAACAAGAAACTCGGGATATTTTTTTAATTTCCTCCATTTCATTTTAAATTTTTTATTACTTCCAAAGCAGACATCATTCCCTAAGAACATTCTGCTTTTCTCGGAAACTTTTGTACAGGTTGTTAACAATTCATCTCCAACTAGTTTACCATCCTAGAACTTCAATTCCATTCAGTTCTTGGAAAAGCTTTCAAGATGATGGAAGACTTTAAAAGTATCCATGACTTATAACCTGGGTCCTATTTATTTAAACAGAAATGAAAATTTTAAGTTCTGGGTTAAAATCAAATAAAAAATGGAATAAAGCATCACCGAAGGTTTTTTTTAACAATTACCGTTGTTAAACTAACTGCACGATTGTGATTTAGTAACATGCTGTTCACATGATGGATTAGTAAATCTAATTAGACTCTATTAAGATGCATGGAATTTCTTTTCAAAATATGAGGTTTCCTCAACCAATTTGATCGTAACCTCACGACCATGTTCTACTTTTCGGAGACGAAAGTATTGATATTAAACGCACGACCTGTAATTTGCAAAACGAATTCCGGGATCTTTGGAACTTTTACCTCAGAATACTTTAACAATGGGTATTTGGGTATTTCAATTAACGTCACACTGGAGCAACACAATGGGCTATTGGTGACGGTCCGGGATCAATCCCAAAGGGAAAGATCCGAGGACAACACCACGTAATTTTGAACCACGGTCAGATGACGAGGCAACACCTGAGCTGGCACCCCACTCTCCAAACTTCCACACCACGCCAACGTGAGGACATTTGAGGCCACGACAGATTTAACGTGCACCAGCCCCCTTTGCTTTAACAATGATGTTGATTGCAAGAACAATGCGATTTCTTGGAACCTTTATTGTAGAGGTTTTGTAACAGACATTACAAGATTTTCATCTCAATTTTATTGCTTATAATGTCTACTTTATATAGAGAGAAGACTAAGCAGTGCTATGAGCAGTAATGATAGTACTTTTATATCGAGTTTCAAACAGCTGGTAGAACCTTCTACACAAGAGACTGGTTCCTCTTATGCCCGCGGGCAAAGCATGACAATTGGGATGGTTTTGGGTTGTTCCATAAGCAAGGGCCATATTTGGCAAAACACGACAGACAACGTCAAGCAAAAAGTGTCTTGAAAGGGGGAAAAGAGGTAGGTAGTTAATTAACGTTGCACAGGAACAACATAACGGCGGTCTGGGATCAGTCCCGAAGGGAAAGGACAACGCACCGGAAGGTTGCGAGTTCGAATCCAACCGCAGACCGTCGTGTACGAGGGTGGCTGGAGCTCGTAAATGTGTCGTGGCCTCAAATGTCCTCACGTTGGCGTGGTGTGGAAGTTCGGAGAGTGGGGTCCAACTCAGTTGTGTCCTCATCATCTGGCCATGATTCAAAATTACGTGGTGTTGTCCTCGATCTTTCCCTTCGAGTTTAATCCCGAACCGTCGCCAATAGCCCGTTGTGTTGCTCCAGTGCGACGTTAATTAAAAAACCTACCTACCTTAAAAGTTGTAGATTTTCAAGACTGTTAGCAGAGTTCGCTTCAGAAGGGAGAATCATTTTTAAAAACTTTTTATTTCGACAAAATCTACTACGAAAAACAATCCAACTAGGGAAGGTGTATGTGAGACTGCTTCGGCTTTCCAATATGCTGGAGAACTTCAATGGATTTCAAATCCATGTACATTTACCCAAAGAGTGACGCTTCTGCACGGGGTTCTTGATTAAGTAATTAATTTACATTTGATTACAAATAGATATTACAGCAAATCTCGAACCTTTACAGCGAAAGGACCCTCTTGCGTCTGCATCCGCCGGTCAGTCTCCCCTTTCAGTTCTCCCTTCTCCTCTGGCCCGGATGATTGTTCAAGGTCACACCACCTTCGTCCCCCTCGGGGACCCAATGGTTCCTTCCGGCCAACGTTCCTCCACGTGTTGGACGGAGAACGTCACAATGTAAAAGAAAAAGAAAAGCATTGAGAAGTAAACCTCAAAACCTCTTTTGTTTCGCATGGAACATGGTAGTTAATTAACGTCTCGCCGGAACAACACAACGGGCCATTCCCAGGGGAAATATCCGAGGACAATACTTCGTAAACCACGGTCAGATGACGAAGTCAACACCTGAGCTGGCACCCCACCACGTCAAAACAAGGATATTTGGGGCTATGACAGATTTAACGTTCGCTATTTATTCCCCCCGTACACAGCGGTCTTTGGTTGGATCGAGTTTCGAAGTATGCAACCCTCCGGTTGCTAATCCGTAACTCTAGCAACTGGGCCACGGCGACCCTTCTTCAATGTAGTATTATAAGACATCGTATGTTTAATGCTGGTTTTACTGATTACGATTTTTTACTTTTCAATAGTCTAAAATTTATCCGGTTGGTACAGTAACGGATTAGCAACCAGAAGGTTGCGAATCCTACCAAAGACCGGCATGTACGTGGTGCATGTTAAATCTATCGTGGCTTGAAATGTCCTCATGGTGTGGAAGTTTGGAGAATGGGGCTCCAACTCAGGTGTTGATATCGTCACCTGACCGTGGTACAGAAATGCGAGGTTTTATCCTCGGATCTTTCTCTTGGGGACTGAACCCAAACCGTCGCCAATATCCCGTTTTGTTGCTCCAGTACGACGTTAATTAAATACCTGCCCACCTTTAATTTATCCTTTTCTTTTTAATGAAATCGAATTTCCAATATTTCAGAAGTTTTTAATGAGTCTATTGAACCCCAAATAAACGAACAAAAGTTTGGAATGTCGTCGCATTGTTTCGTCGGTAAAAGAAATCCCCCAAAATCTGCACTTTTATCAACAAGAAATCTCCAGTATTGGACCTCCCAACATCTCTGAAGTTCTCTTAAAGCTATACATCAAGCCATTCCCTAACATAGCAAAACTCAACAACCGTTCCTTGATCATTTTTAATTATTATTTCATCTACGTCCCACCGTAAATAAACCCGTAGCAACATAACCACCCTTCTGACAACCTGAGATCTCTGCTCAACAGGTCCCGGCTCCAGAGATCGTCGTCAGATGAGTCGGCAAGGCGAGGAAAACCCCGGGCTGGCCATTCTTGAATCCTCGTGGTGCGTTCCTCGGACATGACCGAGTTAATGAATACTGCCTGGGCCCTTCAGCTACTGTTAGGTGCGTAGGAAGAGGACTGGGAAGGACAGTAATTGGCGGAACTCTCTTCCGCATCGGAGTTGAGGTTCCGGTTTCGGCTCTTCACACGGCCAGAATCTCTCTCATCGCGGTTTGTCGCTGAAAGTTGACATCACCAAGTTAAACGTATGACTCGATGTATCAACACGTCAAAGTTGCGAATCTGCATAATTAGATAGGTGGGTTAATTGGCGTCACATTGGGAGCGACACGACGGGATGTTGGCGACGGTCGGGGATCGAACCCCAAGGGAAAGATCCGAGGACAACACCTCGTAATTTTGTATCACGGTCAGATGACGGGGTCACACCTGATCTGGCATCCCACTCTCCAAACTTCCGCACCACGCCAACGTGAAGACATTTGAGGCCGCGACAGATTTAACGCGCTCCAGTCCTTTGTATACGACTGTCCTTGACTGGACCGAATTTCATAGTCGCAACTCTCCGGTTGTTAATCCTTTGCTCTTCCAAATGGGCTACCGTGGCCGGTTTGTCAATTGAGTTAAATAAAATTGATCTTTTCAACTAACTTATTCAACGCAAAATGTATTTAGTATTATGAAAGGCGTGTTCGGTAATCATGATTACATTGCAGGCGGCCGTAATTCTTGGTAGGTTGCGTATGTTTTACGATGCAAGATTCAGAGTTATCGAAGCTGTGTCGATAACTCTAGGAGCGACAATTGCATTGGACTTTATTCGTGTTCACCAAACTATGAACAAAACCTTTTCGGAGAAATTAGTTTAGAAATATGGAGATTTGTAATTTAGAAAGAATTAATTTAGAAATATATTAAAAATTCATTCGACTTATTCATGCGAAATACTTTTTATCAAATTCAACCCTTTGCGTAAGTGGAGGCTGATGCACGTTAAATTGACCATTGCTATTGAGAAGAGCTGCAAAAAAATGTGACCATCATGTCGACTAGTAGTCACGTGACTGCACTTTAAAAAATTGACCTGGTTGACCGATTTGGCATCTTGTCGCTTCGTTTGGCAATATAACCTCTTGTGACAGGGTAGATGTGGGAATGCGCATTCCTATAGAGTGGCGACTAAAATGGTGAAATCGCCAAAACTGATCAATCAGATGACAAATCAATGGATGGGCATCTTCTCCCGTCCCGTTGACCCATCAGATAATGAATGTTCGCTTCCACCCAGGTGTTTAGTAGTCAATTAACGTCTCAGTGGTGCATCACAATGGTCTATTGGCAAAGGCGTGGAATCAGCCCCGAAGAGAAAGATTCATGGACAACGCCTCGTAATATTGAAGCACGGTCAGATGACGAAAACAACACCTGAGCTGCCACCGCACTCTCCAAACTTCGGCACTTCGCAAACATGAGGACGTTTTGGGCCACACCCGATTTAACTTGCACCAGCCCCCGTGTATACGACGGTCTTTGATTGGAGAGAGTGTTGAACTTGCAACCATCCGGTTGCTGATCAACTGGGCTACCACGGTCCCGTTTCTACCCAGCAAACAAAAATTGTCAGAGTCACGTTACTATTAGTTTTGGTCACATGATCCTGGGTATATAAAAAGGTAACCACTGCTCACTCTACTTTTATATTTCCACCATAAAGAAGACCAACTTACAGATGTGAGAAGCCAGATCCCCAACGGTTACATTGTCACTGTTATTCCAACGTATTGAAAATGACGTAGTCTTCAGATTCCGTAATCAATGCTCCTTTTGCATTGCCCAAAGTAAGGTCGGTCGGTAGGTAGTTAATTAACGTCACACTGGTTGTTTGGTTTTGGGGTTTTATGGCGCAAAGGCTCTATTTCGCTATGCTGTGCCAGACACAGGACTTACAGTATCAAGTAATAGACACACACAATGAAAGTTTTAATGACACAGAAGAGAGAAATACACCCAGGGAGAATTGCACCTAACAAGAATCGAACCTGCTCCAACTGCAACTCGAAGGTTGCTAGCGCAGTGGCACGACGGCCTCTAACGTCGCACTGGAGTAATACATTGCTAATAATACATACGCTATTGGCGACGGTCCATCCCGGAGGGAAAGATTCAAGCAAAACTCGTAATTTTGAATCACGGTCAAAAGACAAGAACACCTGATCTGGCACCCCACTCTCCAATCTTCCACACCACGCCAACGTGAGGACATTTGTCGCCACGAAAGATTTAATGTGCTCCAGCTCCCTTTGCACACGACGGGTTTCGAACTCTCAACCCTCCGGTTGCTAATCCGTTGCTCTTCCAACTGGGCGGCCCCATCAAGAAAGACAGAGAAGCAACCTCAGCTACTCTATATTCTTACCTAAATTGAGTCGCACCCACTTTACACACTCAGATTCGCAATGACCTCGAAGTACTTCTCTCAGATTGAGATCGCAGACGAGAGATGCGGTTGCAGTTGCTTTGAACCGAGTCCCACAGAAGACGGATTCGAATTCGCAAATGCGCGTCCACTTCAGAGGCATCCGATGGGGCGGCAACTGAACATGGGCGTTATTTTAACTCTTTCACCTAATTATTCTGCTACAGTTGACCTCCCCACCCTCTCCTTGCAGGAGGGTGGGGCTGCTCCAGACTATCGAGTGGCGGTTACTGGGATTCTCTGCCGCGCGGGTTCACCTTTTTCTGAGTGTGGAGGCGGTGGGAATCTCTGCTTGTGGGATGGTAATGATGGATGGTTTGTTGTCGGCTTCTTGATTATATTTGGTATTCCTCTTTGTCGATTGATCAGATATCTGGAAGAAATAAAGGATCGATAAAATAGACTTTTAATGTGGTCTTGAACTCTGATAGTGTCTACTTTTCCGAGGAATACAGGTGTGGGATCATTTGCTTTTCAACTCTCCTGGTGGTTGTCTCGAAAAGATGCCTTATCATTACCACAATTTGAGGGTCTTGTTTTTTTATTGACGGGATGTCTCGTTATTAGAAACAAAACTGACCAGATCTTGATCTCGTCATCATAAAAATATCGGTAATATCTCGATGACGAGATGGCATGCTTCTTTTTCTTCCTGAATATTGGGATGCTGTAGCCCATTTGGAAGATTAGATTGGATTAACAATTGGAGTGTTACGTAACTAGATGTAAACAGAGACCGTCGTGTACACCAAGACTGGTGTACGTTAAATCTCTCATGGCCTCAAATGTCCTCACGTTGGCGTGGTGTGGAAGTTTGGAGAGTGGGGTGCCAGCTCAGGTGTGACCTCGTCATCTGACTGTGGTTTAAAATGATGAGGCGTTGACCTTGGATCTTTCCCTTGAGGATGGATCCCGGGGGACGCCAATAACCCGTTGTGTTGCTCCAGTGTGACGTTAATTATTTACCATTACCATCTTCCTGAATATGTGTGAGAAAGAATAGAATATTCAACTTAAGATTCTGAAAAGAAGCCATTTGATTTCAGAATCTCAAGTTGAGAATATTTCACTCTTTCTCACATGTATTCAGAAAGAAAAAGAAACATGTCATGATACAAATAATTGCAATTTGGATTCGTAGATTTATTTAGTTCTAATTTTAAGCATATTATATTATTTTTAAAATTAATTGATAATGCACTTGACTCCTTTGGACCCATCAAAAAACAAAAAAACATGTTTTTCAAAATAACATTTGTATTTTTGAGGAATGAACGGTTTTTAAATAATAGCCTTATCATGACCTTTTTTTCATACTTTGCCTAAATAGCATTTGTTATTCTATAGAATGCCTAGGTATTATATACAATGACTAGGGAAAGTATATAATAATTCTCATATTTCATACTTTGCCGGTAACATATATATATATATATATATATATATATATATATTTAGTTGTATATATATATATATATATATATATACAACTAAACTTACCAGAGATCAGTCCCTCAACGTTCCCCTTTTCTTCCAGGCTTTGTCTCCTTGACCAAGTGGTCAATATTTCTTGCCACCCTCTTTCACCTTTGAGCTCGAGCCATCTCATTAACTCCCGCGGACTCTCCTGCTTTCAAATCGCCTATGTAAAATCATATTACTTCTTCGTTAAACCACCGACTTCTATCAATGAAATTTCTTGAAATATATATATATATATATATATATATATATATGTTACCGGCAAAGTATAAAGTATGAGAATTGTTATATACTTTCTCTAGTCATTGTATATAATATCTAGGCATTCTATAGAATAACAAATGCTATTTAGGCAAAGTATGAAAAAAAGGTCATGATAAGGCTATTATTTAAAAACCGTTCATTACTCAAAAATACAAATGTTATTTTGAAAAAATAATGAGAGTGCCATTAAAAAACTTTTATTCAAAATACGTAAAAAAATTAAAGTTGTACAAAACAAAATTTACGCCTTTCTTATTAAAGAAAACAAAATAAAACATGAACCTACTTGTTGCAACAAGAAAGGAAATAATTTTATTTTGAATTGCACTTAATTTTATTTCTTATAAAAAGTAAAACAGGGTCATTAAATGGTGATATTCGAAACGAATCGGAGATGTATTTCATACATTGCCGGTTTGTCATTTGTCATTCTATAGAATGCCTAGGAAATGTGTGAAATATTAATCGTTTCATACATTGCCGGCCAGTTTTCGGCATTCTATAAAATGCCTAGGTATTCTATAGAATTCCGGATTTCAAACTTTGCCGGTAACATATATATACCATGTTACCTAAACGTTAGTTTCGAAGTTAACTATAGATATGTAATGACGAATTTCGAATGCGTGGGATGAAATTCGTTACAGCTTACCAATTCATTAATGGAAAATAAATGTCAAGGGCATTTAGAATAATTAGAAACAAAGTGAACTTTGTCTCTTAAATTGAATGTTAGAACATGGCCTTTGAGGGTAATAATAATGTTTAAATAACTTCCTGCTAAGGCAAGTCAAGCAATATTAGTTTGCAAACTGGTAAATTATACCGCCATATACTTTCTTACAAACGTCCCTTACAACATTGTTCTGCAACGACAAGCTCTTGCGATTTTGTTGTTCTCCGAGTATAATTTTTATTGCTTAGTTGCTGCAAACTAAAACTTAGAGCTATGAATCCAAATAGTTCTGAAAAATTAGTTTCAACACACATGCAGGTCTCATTACATATTTGTGCCCACCAAGCAAGACAGAGCACAGACGGTTGTGAGAAGATAATTTTATTGTTTCTTCTATTTCCTGTACGTATTGTATTTTGTATATTTTAATTAACGTCGCATTGGAGCACACAACGGGATCAGACCCGAAGGGAAAGAACAGAGAACACCACCACGTAATTTTGAACCACGGTCAGACGACGAGGTCACGCCTGAGCTGGCACTCCACTCTCCAAACTTCCACACCACCCCAAGGTGAGGACATTTGAGGCCACGATTCAACATGCACCAGTCCCCACGCCAACGACGGTCTTTGGTTAAATCGAGATTGGAACGACGCAACTCTCCGATTGCAAATCGCCACTCTACCTACCGTGCGACCGCCCCTCCCCAGGTCTTTACGGACGAGATATCTCGTCTAAACCACTTGTTGGAGGCTTAAGACAAGAGAAGAAACATCCCGGCCGTGAAACCAGAAATAGAACCAGCGCATTTGAGCAGAAGCGGAGCAAAAATTCCATTATTTTATTTATGTTTTGCACCAGGAATGACCGCTAAATCATCGCCATAATGGATGGCGGTGAAGTCTTTTAATATATATCAAATAACTTGGAGGGGGAAGGAACTCAGAGCGTGGAAGACATGACGGGTGCTGCCTTCTATTTATTAGAGGCCCCAATAAGGACCAGGAAGCAAACAAGATGACAGCCAGCGAAATAAACGACTTGTGCGATTTCATTTTTTTCACAGCCAATAAAAGCCCTCGGGTTCCGCGATTTTTGCTTCGGTCACGCTTCAAAACATTTCTTCCTAAGTGAAAATGTGTGCTTTGGAAACGTGCTGAGGCCCCTTGTTTTTTTCAGGGTGGAAGGACGCCGCGCTGCTTACAAATAGATGCTTACGGATGGGTCTGCGCAAACAAGGGAAGTAGAGGTGGTTTTCGAGAACGAAGAATCACGCGAGGTTGCATTTTTACGGTCGCTCGTGGATACGTGACCTGGTCGTAAGAAAGCCTCATCAGGGGGGAAGGGGAGGGTCTTGTGCATTTCTGATGTTCAAGAAAAGAAACAGACGTTGCCATTTGTAACCGACCGATAATCTCATTCGAGTCGAAGCTCGATTCGGCTTCATGTCATTTTTAAGGTAGTTAATTAACGTCGCACTGGAGCAACACGATGGGCTATTGGCGACGGTCTGGTATCGATCCCTGAGGGAAAGATTCGCGGACAACACCTCGTCATTTGGAACCACGGTCAGATGACGAGGTCAACACCTGAGTTGGTATCCCACTCTCCAAACTTCCCACCACGCCAACGTGAGGACATTTGAGGCAACGACCAGCCCCAGCCCCCGTGTACACGACGGTCTTTGGCTGTACCGAGTGTCGAACTCGCAACCCTAGAATTTTTTCCTTTCGGATGGATTCCGGACCGTAGCCAATAACCCTTTGCGGGGTGCTCCATTGACGTTATTTTTACTTACCAATAAATTTGTGTAGTTTTCTTCGACCTAGCGTCGTTCTTATTGTTGGGATTTTGTTTTCCACCTTTGTGTATTTGACTATTTTCAGACGCGTCCACGATTTTTCTGCGAATGGCGACCACAAAACTTCAATTTACATCGATTACGCTAACTCTTTGAACATCCGTAATATTTCGGGGGTTGTGTTTGCAACGCGCATATCCATTCACAGCAACTTGGGCGTTTTATTTCGTCAAATACCGCTTCCACAGTTTCAAATCCGCACTTTCGTAAGAAATAGTTCCTACAACTTTCCAGTAAAATCATCAGAAAGGGGCAAATTCGCCACTTCAAATGTCTTCAAAATCTTTCCATTGTGTGGGCCGCGGTAGGAAGAGTAATGGACTAGCAACCGGAGGGTTGCGAGTTCGAATCCAACCAAAGACCGTCGAGTACAAAGGGGGCTGGTGCACGTTAAATCTATCCTGGCCTCAAATGTCCTCGCGTTGGCGTGGAAATTTGGAGTGTGGGATGCCAGCAGCTCAGTCTCGTCATCTGACCGTGGTCATCATTTTGACCTCGCCATTTGACTGTGGTCTTCATTTTGACCTCGTCATCTGACCGTGGTTGACGCGTGTTGCCTCGGATCTTTCCCTTCGAAAAGATCCGAGGCAACACGCTGGGTCTGTTCAGGGCTGTTTTAACCGTTCCACAAAATATTTCTTAATGTCACCAATAGATGGCGCTGCAGAATATGCTTGAAACTATCCTAGTACGATTACAAAGAACACCCAGACTAGGTTTTGAAAAATACTAAAAGACCCGGTCTTCAAATTTAAAATACCTACCATTGTGTAGGTAGGTAGTTAATTAACTTCGCACTGGAGCAACACAACGGGCTAGTGACGACGGTCACGGATCCATCCAGAAGTGAATTGAACTTCCACATCACGCTAATGTTTCCATTGGGAAAAAATACCTGTTGGTTCAGATGGGTACAACTTTAAAGGTGATTAAATTTGAAGACTGGGTATTTTAATATTTTTTTAACCACCCAATCTGAATATTCTTTGTAATCTTACTAGGATCGTTTCGAATGCATATTCTGCAGCGCCATCTATTGGTGACATTAAGAAATAAATTTAATTTGTTAATTAAATTTGTTGAATGGTTAAAACTGAGCCCTGAACTAAATTTGAAACAAATCTTACACAATTCGTGCGATCAAGGGAATACTGTTTTGAAAAAGTTGGGTTGATTATAAAAGGAAAATTTTTTAAAGTATGAATTCACTTCAACAAAAATGTGTCAAAACAAAAATATTTCGAATATATTTTCACGAAGGGTAAATTATTTTTCTTAACCCTGGAAGCCGAGCGGTCCTGTTTAGCACCAGTGAAAATGAGTTCAGAAATTGACGATTTCCTATGTATTTTAACTTTCTTCAAGTTTGATAGCAGATGTCGTTTTGTAAGAGTTGAAGATCTTCACAACAAAATTAACTTTTATTACATTACAATATGCGAAAAGGAAATTAAAATTTGAAACAAAAAATCCGGCTTTCTCGGGTTAATGAGAAACTTAGTAATTGTTAACAATCACTTTGTTTAAACATGCTTGATTTGAACTATGAAGCTGCATACCATTTCTAAAGCTACACAGAATTCGAAATGCAGCTGTCTGATTACTGTAGGCAATGAGAAATCTGCTGATAGAAATCATCGCAGAAAAGTAAATGAGCGAATGCAAAATTGGTTTAGACGTTAAAAACTGGATTGTCTAGAACAGTTCCCAACTTTTTGACTCGCGGAGTCCTTTTTAGAATCAATTTCTATGGCGGAGTCCCTTAGGCCTACCCCCTATGTTTTACAAGTCAATGGTGTTTAGTAGTGTTACAGGGGAGAGGATAGATAGTAGATATTTAAACATTGATCAATGTCAATGCAATGAAATTGTTTTAAAAACTTTGAAATTTATAATTTTTCAATTTAATTTGTATTTATTTTCCAGGAGCCCTCAGGGCTCTGTAGAACATAGGTTGGGTAGGTAGGTATTATTTTAATTAAAGTCTCACTGGAGCAACACAATGGGCTATTGGCGACGGTCCGGGATCAAACCAGAACACCACGTAATTTTGAATCGCAGATGCTCAGATAATGAGGTCACACCTGAGCTGGCCACTCCACTCTCCAGATTTATACACTACGTCAACATGAGGACATTTGGGGCCAAGACAGATTTAACGTGCACCAGACCCTTTGTACACGACGGTCTTCGAACTCGCAATCCTCCGATTGCTCTTACAACCTGTCTACCGCGGTAGGTAGGTATTTTAATTAACGTCGCACTGGAGCAACACAACGGTCCAGGATCAAACTCGATGGGAAAGATCCGAGAACACCACGTAATTTAGAACCACGGTCAGATGACGAGGTCACACCTGAGCTGGCACCCCACTCTCCAAACTTCCACACCACGCACGGTCTACCAAGCACAGGTTGGACTAATAGTTATAACATGACTTGAGATCAGCACTTTTTGCCATGCACTTAATTGGACATTAGAATTAACACAAGGAAGATGTACAGGGTGTCCCATAAATTCCGAAATAGTTTAAAAATTCATAAAAAATTGAAGGAATTGGTATATTTGGATGCGGTTTGCGATAACGTTATTCTCATGAAAGAGGAATTTTTTTAGGTAGAGAAAAAAAAATTAGTTCAATCTTTTGTCAATAGAGGGCGCTGCACGCAACCAATCACAGAATTCCGTGGAAAACGACGTTTATTTCCATGCAGGCAAATGTTTACAAGCACATCACAGCACTAGAGTACTACTTGTTCGATGTGTCCGCCATCACCACAAATGATAGTTTGCAAGCGAGTGACAACACCATTAACTGCAGCATGTAGCATATCCGGATGGATGGAGATTTCTTGGCGAATGGCATCCTTTAACTGCACTAAAGAAGATGGGCTGTTGCGGTACACTCGGGACTTAACGTAACCCCACAGCCAAAAATCTAGGGGTGTTAAATCGGGTGAGCGAGGGGGCCATTCATTTGTACAGTGACGGCTGATTAAGCGTTCTTCAGTAAAGGTTCTGCTCAGGAACTTCACTGTGTTTGCGATATGAGGAGGTGCCCCGTCTTGCATGAATGTCGCTGTGTCAAGGACGTTATGTTCCAATAAGCACGGTATCACTTTCTCCCTTAGCAATTGCAAGTAGCGTGTTCCATTAATTGAGCACGGCTGCCAGCCTGCTTTTGCACAGGGCTGTTCAAAGTAAAAAGGGCCCACAATAATGGACGCCGTAAATCCACACCAAACAGTAACACGTGGGGAATGTAGCGGCTCCTCACTGAAGGCATGTGGGTTTTCCTTTGCCCAGATTCGACAGTTATGGGTATTGACTGTTCCATGCAATGAAAAATGAGCCTCATCTGTCCACAAGATATTGAGCAGCCATTGTGGATCTTCGTCGATTTTCGCCAAAGCCCAATTGGCGAATTGCACTCGCTTAGCTGTGTCAGTTGGTAAGAGCTGGTGCAGTGATTTCAACTAGTAGGGGTACAATTTTAACAATCCATGAAGGATGCGGAATACGGATGTCTTCGGTATACTTATTCTTGCCAGTTCTCGTGCGCTACTTACTGCACTCGTTGATCGTTCCCTTAGTGTCCATTTGCGAAGACACAGCGGAGGTACGGACCTCTGACAAACGTCGTCTACCACTGCGAGGGCGATTACACAAACTTCCCGTTTCTTCGAAACGTCGTACCAGGGCAACCAGTCTGGCAGGAGCGATTGGACCAGAACCTTTCTTCAATCTCTTCTCTGTCCGAAACCTTCGTAAAGTTTCAGCCGGCGATTCGTGGCTGAGGTAAAACAACTTAACCAATAGTGCTTTATCCACCAATGTCAACATCACAATGAAATCACAGGAATACGTATCAATCGCAGGAAAATTCAGAAATGAGCTTTAAATCATACACCCAGCATTTTGTAGGACTCTGATTTGCATATTTCCTGTGATTGGTTGCGTGCAGCGCCCTCTATTGAAAAAAGATTGAACTAATTTTTTTTCTCTACCAAAAAAAACCCTTTCATGAGAATAACGTTATCGTAAACCGCATTCAAATATACCAATTCCTTCAATTTTTAAACTATTTCGGAATTTATGGGACACCCTGTATATAAAAAACTTTTATATTTTTGATTAATTTTATTTCACATTTTAGGAGGTATATAAAATATGAGTAAAGCACTTCCAACAATTGAATTCATATACTTTAGTATAAACACTACGAGTGAGGGTTGCTAGTTCTTTATATTCAATCTGTCACGTGGTAGCATTCAATTTGGTTGGTCTATGAATATGTTGCAAGTCTGGTGGCATAAGTCCACACATGAGAATAACTAGCATGACCTGGACACGGACTAAATTTAGATTATTGTTCTCTTTCAGTTGCCTGCGAGTTCGCATATGTATATCATTTGCTTGCAGCAATAAAAAAAATAGTGATTGTTATGACAAGCTGTTAGGTCTCTTCACATTGTTTTACAGCTGATTACTAATCAGCATTATGTTACAGCTGGTTACAGGATGTTATGCTGGGAGACTAATCCACATATTATGTTTATTTAATATTTGATGAATTTTAATTGTTACTATTTTTATCTCCTTAGTTATTCATTTAACCAGTTTCATATGGGATATCAGAATTAACATCCTCACATACCATACAAGTATTCCATAGTACAAACATCAAATCCATCATATTCTAACTTGGTTGGTAACGTAATCTATTGATTCACTAGGGGAACTATAAGTAGAAGCCATTAAATAGTGAGATAAAAGTAGATTTCAATGTTTGTATTGCTTGCATAAATTAGAGCAAAGTAATGAATAACCAATCAAAATCACATTACACAAATAAGAGCTACTGGTATTGGTAAATAATTATATTAATTTTGTATATAATAATAAAACATTATGAAAGTGGCTAATGTTTCCAAGTACACAAATAAAATACTTACTCTCAACTGAACCAAAATGCAATATTTAAGATTTTAAAAAATATTTCAAATAGAATAAAACAAAAATCTGGGAAAATGTTCTGCTTTCTGAATGTTCATTCCTATTTTTCTAGATTCTAAAATTCATATTTTTTATGAAAAATATTCTAAAAATAATTTGTTTAATAATTATATTGCGAAGAACTTTCAAAAATAGTTTATATTTGAAAATAAATTTCGAGGAATTTTAAATTAAAAATATCTGATAAATTATTTTTATTACATTTTGAACTAGAAGTTCTAAATGGGAATTTATATATATATCAAAGACAAGCATATATATATGCTTGTCTGAGTTATTTTTTAAGACAAAAAATACCCTTTTTGGCTTTTAACAATAAAAATAAAACATAAGATTGATTTGAGCCAACCAATAATTAACTAAGTGCATTTTGAAATAATTACATGAAATCTCAGTGTAACAATTATAAAAAGAATGTGCTTTTCATTTCCCTCAATAATAACAAAGACAAATATTTAACAATATATAATTTATTCAAAGTTAATATTCATATTTTTGGAAATAACGAAGAGAAACAACAATATTGGAAATAGAGGGAAAAAGTTATTAAGACAGACTAATTTTAAAGTGTGAAACAAGGTTAAACTAAAATCAAATTCTGTGACCCATTTCTCAAAAAATGTACTATCCTTAATAACAAATAAATCTAAAAACTAATAAGTAAAGATAATTTGATTGACATAAGCAGACTATTCAAACAAAATATTTTTACTTAAAAAAAATTGTATGTGGTATGATCAACACTTGGAAACAGAAATCAATTATCTGTCCTTAGTTTCTTCTAAAATATTGAATACATTTTTTTGTGCAGTATTAAGTTTTATTCATTACAGAGCCTAAAATTTGTTCAGTAAGCCCAAATATTTTTATCGTACAACATAATTCAGCACTTTATGATAGGTGTTTTATAGCTTAGAGACAATATATGGCACTTTAAATAACATGCAATAATTTGAAATGATGATAAAGGCCATTTCTAAACTTGGGTTGAAAGAGTACAAATAAGCAAATAGCTCATTCAGAAAAGATTTTCATTTATTAGTATAGTAGTTTACATACTATTTCCAAAAACCAACAGGTCTTGATAAAAAGGTTCAATGAATACATAATTTCTAATCTAAGTTCCACTAAAACAGTGGATATCTTCGGTCAGGTTTGTGTATTTGTTTCTTAGGGTCAAAATCTTCTTCTCGCACAACTGAAAGATTAAAAAATATTAGTTCTTCACAACACACATTTTAGAAAGTACCAGGGCTGCCACAGCCAAAGCACTTGTGAAATAGTAGCATACATTTTTAAAAATAGTAGCAAAAGAGTTTCCTCCTAAACTAAACTTCCTTCTCTATTTTAGTAGCAATTTTAGTTGCATATACAAAATTAATCAGCTAAAACAAAATGTGCTAATTAATCTTTACACTATGGCGCCCAAATTTCGTTACCCGCGTCTCAGAACGACAGATTTCTCTTCACTTCCTTCCCCTACAGAACTTGTGAGAGAGTAGTGAATGACTTTTAGGACTGACCACCTAGCGCGCTTTTCTTTCATAGTGTTTAGCATGCTAGAGATATCACCGGCGCGACATTCTGAGTTTCCCGGCGTTCACAGAATGATCGTCAGGGTAGGGCTTCGAACAAAAAGACCGTCCCTCTTTAGGGCGAGTCGCTGACAGCTCGCAAATGGTGATCGATGTCAACGGTCACTTAAAAGGGGGGTAAAATCTAGCATCTTCGGTACAGATGCTGTACCTAGCCACTCTAGAAAGGAAAAATCTTACGGTATGACTGTTGTACTGCATGCAGTCTAAAGGTTAAGTACGCAGATCTCACAACCAAATTTACATTTTACAATTAAAAAGCTCAATATTTTCTTAATAAGGTTTTCATGACAATCTAGCGATCAGATTCCGATGTTTTCCTTTCATGGTTGCCAATACTGAAATTGGCGTCTTGAAAAATTTTTCTGAGGAAAAATCCGAAATTATTTTCCTGTCTATTAGTTGAAAAGGGACTCAATTTTCATTATCCTTGGGTGTATTTTTCTTTAAAAAAGCTCCAAAATTTCGAAATTAGTAGCTTTAGAGACGATTTTGCTTAGAAAGATATCCCTAGTCACCGAACATGAAAAATAGCATCAAAAGTCATATTTAGTCAGTTGAGGCCCATCCCTGATTTACACAAAAATATGTTAAATTCATAACTATTGAAAGAACACAAAATCTTTTAGTTTGAATACCTTTGTATCATGAAAATTGTTGAAAATACACTGAATCTTGTTAATCAGTTATTAGGCTAAGTGTTCCAAGAGCAGCAGAATCCAGTGCTATAGTTTGTAAAAGCGAAAATGTTCTCTTTGAGGCAATGTATATGTTATGATTCATGTGATCAATCGGTTTATATTAATAACAAGCTAATATTAATAACCAAATAAAAAGGTTAAAGTGAATAATTTATAAGAATTCATCACATGAACTGGTGATTATTAAATTCACCAGGCTTCATTGGTAATTATTAATATTTACCAGTAAATGTAATTACGATATTAATCACATTGACCAAAAGAAGCTGTTATTATTAATGCTAACTGGATTTATTACATCAAATGTAACATATACACTATATGGACACTGCCTGTTTTTCAGAAAAAGTGTTTTATTATTCTATTTAGTAACGGGTAGGCCCTCCTTTTGCTTGTATTACGGCTGCAACACATCGAGACATACTTTCCACAAGCAGGAATAGCTCGCCATGCCTCTTGCAAGGCTGTGAGAAGAGATTGTTGTGAAGATGGGTGTGCATGGCAGTGTCGTACCCATCGCTCCAGTTCGTCCCACAAGTGCTCGATCGGATTGAGATCGTGGCTCTGAGCAGGCCAGTCAAGCAAATTCACCTCATTTTCAGGAAACCAATCCTGCACACACTTTCAGTATGACATGGAGCTCGATCTTGTTGGAAGAAACTACCATCATCACTGTAGTATTGCCATAGTGTAGGCAAGGCCGGATTATCCAGAACGTCGAGGTACACGTCAGTGTTCATGGTACCAGGTACATAAAGCAATGGGCCGATTCTTAACAAGGAAAAACAACCTGATTTTCTGCAGTGTCCAAATACCTTTGTCCATATAGTGTATGTTATGGTTCATGTGATCAATCAGTTTATATTAATAACCAGCTAATAAGAAAATAAAAAGGTTAAAGTGAATAATTTATAAGAATTTATCACATGAAAGAGTGATTATTAAACTCACCAGGTAATTCATATTTTCCAGTTAATTTAATTATCATGCATCATTAATCACATTGACCAAAAGATGCAGTTAATATTAATACTAACTAGATTAATTATATGAAACATAACATACAAACTCTTAACAGTCCAGTAACCCAACTGAACAACTTTTTGTTCGCTGCACAACTCAAGAGCTGGTTGGAATGCTCTGTGCTGTCTTTGAGTGTTGACTTTGTGTACATACAATGTACAAGCGTTTTTTGAATTTGGTTACATTACATATTACAGTTTGATAGCAAGTAGTACATGGCTTGACAAAATTCTGATACCACAACATGAATGTTTGAAATAACTTTATTCTTTAATGCGATTCAATAGAACTTCATAATTACAGATGCTTTCATTCAAGTTCATAAATAATAATTTGTAGGCCCATTTGTAGTTAGCTTATACTAAGTATATAAAAAGATAAAGTGAGAGCATGCCAGCAATTCAAAAATTTAATTTTTACCTTTCGTATTTGAAAACACCATATCTATTAAGCACAAGCAAATGATATTATTGGTTGACCTATTCTATTATGCACGCGCAAATGATAATGTTGTGAATGTGCAATTTAATTTTGCTCATGCAAACTGTAACCATGATATGGAATGCGATAAAAATATTAATCTGGAATTTAGAAGAATTCGAGACTGAGTGAGAAAGTTGATCATTGTTCTTTGTAATTTGTATCATCTTTGTGTTCTTAATGAATGTTTAATTTTTTAACAAGTTTTCATCTCTACATATGCAACCAAAAGGTTTATTTAAAACTATTTAATGCAATCGAGCTGATATTCTGATCAATCAAAAAGAGAATTGAGCAAGTCTTCACCTCGAAAGTAAATTTGTCTCGGATCACCACGCTACATCTTGACAGATATTTCCAGTATCGCAAAAAATGGTACTTTTGAGTTGTTGGTTGGTTTGTTGGGGTTATATGGTGCAAGGGTCATATTTAGCCATGTTGCACCAGACACAAGACAAACAATATTAAGTAATAGACCTACACACACAATGAAAGTTTTACTGACACAGAAAAGAAATACACCCAGGGAGGAAACTTTCCAGTTAACAGGGCACCAGTCGTAACTGAGTGCAAAATGTTGGTTTAAATTTAACTAAAGATAAGAATGATAGGAATGACAATCCTAATGATATATACAGATTCATAAAAAGAATGACTATTTTATTAAAATCCAAATACATATAAAAATTCGCAAATAACAAAAATACAAAATGGATTTTATCACAATTTCAAATTTCTCAGGAGGCACAAAGCTGCTGATATCCTTTAATATCGAAGGAAATATTTGCATCTTTTCATGTAATTGATGCCACATGAATTCAATAAAGTAGGAATCTAGGTGGTAGCAGGGTTACCGCATTTGGCGCACAACTATTACTGGCACCCTGTTAACCGAAAAGTATCCTCAAATTTGCATTTTGTCCGGAAACCTGATACGGTATCCAGTCACTTATGAGCAAATTGAAAATGAGACATGTACATGAAATTGTACATTGATAGGGATTATAAATTGTCTATGAAGCTTTAAAAGGTTATGGGGTGAAAGAGGATATAAAACATTTTCCAATGAAACTTCAATAACTTATAACAGATTTTTTGTTTAACATGCATTGCCTCTATTTGTCTTCACTGAATGTCTTTTCAGACTTATTTTTACAAACTTAACAAACAGGATACTGATCAAGACTGGATATAGGGCTACTACAGCCAAAGCATTTGTGAAATAATAGCATGAGTAGTAATCTCATCGATATCCTTTTGAGTTGCCTGAATATAAAATGAATGGGCTAAAGGACAAAATGTGCTAATTAAGTATGAAAACAGTTGAAGATCTCGATATGAAATTTCAATTTTAAAATTAAGAAATTAAATATTTTCTTAATAAGGTTTTCATGGCAATCTAGCAACCACTGATACTGATGTTTTCTTCATGGTTGCTATGGCTTGGTGCCAAAACTTTGAAATTGGCATCCTTTGGAAAATTTTCTCCCCAATAGAAAAATCTGAAAACTTTTGCCATCTGCTTTTAGTTAAAGAAAAGGGACTAAATTTTTCTTGATCTATGAAGGATTTTCAAAACTTCAAAAATTTTCTTCCGAAACAAAATGTCTTTCCCATTTACAAAAGTTTAAAAAAGGGGCTAAATTTTCGTTGGCCTTTGGTGAACTTTTCAATAAACGTTACCAAAATTTTGAAATTAGTAACTTTTGAAATTGTTTTGCCTTAGATTGGTTGGTTGTTTTGGGGTTTTATGGTGCAAGTGCCACATTTGGCTGCTGCGCCAGACACAAGACATACAATATCAAGTAATAGACACACACAATGAAAGTTTAACTGACCAAGAGAGAAATACACCCAGGGAGGAATGCAACTGACAGGAATCAAACCTATGCCGTCTACAACTCATAGGTTGCTAGTGCAGTGGACATATCCACTGAGCCACAACAGCCCCGATTTTGCTTTAGCAGACACCCCTAGTTGCCAAGGTTAAAAAATAGTAGCATAAAGTCGCCTTTTAGTCACCTGTGGATAGCAGTTCATTCATCCCGAGATTCGACTACAGGGGAAGAGAAAAGTATGAAGCAAGTTTCCACAAAGAGAAAATGGCTTAAGAAACTACCACCGTTTTTATCAGAGTAAAAACAGGCCAACTAAAATTAAAGGTCTTGAAATTTTAAGGTAACTAACTCCTTTACTTGTATTTGAAAATTAGTAATTTAAACAAATCTGTGCATACTTAAATTGAGGATGTTTAAAGAACTCAACACAAAGGTTGGTTGGTTATTTTATGACACAAGGACCACACTTGGTCAAGCTGAGCCAAGCAAGACAATGCCAAGTAAAATATGTTGCAAAAGGAGAGGCACTGGGGAACAGAGTAGTGGGATGAAAGAAAAAGATCGCTATGGTAACCTGGGAGTGAGACCCCCCCCCATGTTTCCCACGAGAAAAAAAAGATCACCAGAGTACCATGGGCTGCTTAATATTCGGGAAGATTACAAAATGTTTCTTATAAATACTCTTTTAAAATTTTGGTTTTCTCTTCACAGTTAAAAACATTCTCAAAGAAAAGAAAAAGTAATTTGAAGGAAACACAATATTCGATGCTAAAGAAATATTCAAATGAATTATAAACATGCACAGAAATAATTATAGGAATTGATTTTTTAAAATTACAAAACAAATTAAAAAAAAATAGCTTTGTGGATTAACATGTTAAAAAATGACAATTTTTTTACCTGTATATCTACGCTTCCAGATTTTTCTATATATCTCATACTTCGCATGACGCCTTTCTGAAAAATAAATACCAACTCCAGCTAAAAGAAGATAAATATATTAGTGAACAAGTGATAAATTTCCAGTTAATCCTTATACATTTAAACTTAATTTCTAAATGAACATTAAATGGACATACTTTTTAAAATTTTAAGATAAAGCATTCATGCAATGTTTGCTGTGATAACTAAATAAATTTTTATTTAAAAAACATTTTAAAACAATTTTACAAGATATATTATTACAGAAATTAGTGTTTCTTTCATTGTTAGCAATGTTTCAGGGAAAGCCATTTCTTGAAAGATAATTTTATTATGAATTTGAATAGAATACTTCTGCATCCTATTAGTACAAATAAAATAACCTATAGTGTAAATAAAATAACCTATTAGTACAAATAAAATAACCTATTAGTACAAATAAAATAACCTATTAGTACAAATAAAATAACCTATTAGTGCAAATAAAACAATTTTTGAAATTAGAAAAAGGAGATATCTGAAGCATTAGATTTTATTTTATATTTTTGAGGGTTCTTTAATTTTTTGAGTTCTACCACAAAATATATACAGTTGAACACATTCACATAAAGCCAACATGTCATCATTTCATATTTACTTTACATTATTACTTTTTGAAAATAAGGTATTCTTTGATACTGAATTTAAAATGTTGAAAGAACCAATAAGTTTTATTAGTAGAATAAATATACACATAAAAATTTACTTGCAAGCTGATCCTGCAGCTACAGTTTAAGAAATAAAGATATTCTCGATATATGACTAGAAAAGGGAGCCAACACGGCTCAAACATCAAACAGACATGACTAGTACATTGTAGAATATAACTAGGATACCAACCAACTGCTTATATATCAGTTTCTGACCAATCGGGGCATTTCACATGCAAAACTGGACCGATTTACATATCCATTGAAAGATCCAATCGATCAAGTGACATGATCTGAAATGAACTCAGACTGTTTACAAACACAGAAACAGTCAAGAGAACAGGATGATATCCAATACTTTTTATGTCGCCAAAGAATTTCTTAGACAAAACACCGTTTTAGGCTTAGCAGAAAATTATTAAATTCAAAAAGAAAATTTTAAAATAGGAAAAGAAATCCACTCAACTGATTATTCAAACTGGAGATTTATATGAATGTTATAAAAGATCAAAATTTTTTTGGTATGGTAAAATGAAAAATAAAAAGATTTACTAAAATCAATAAAATACGGTATCCCCCATATAACACGGCACTTCTATAGCACGGATTCACTCTAACACGGTTCGAGAATAGGGAACATCCCCATATAACACGGTGCTTTTATGGAATGATTGCAACAATGATGTGAAAAGGATGGGCATTACGAAAGTTTAATTTAAACAGTGTAGCATGGGAATATCCTAAGAACTACACGCACTGATATTATCTCGAGATAAATTAAATAGAAAGTAACTTTAGCTTAGAAGAGAAAAAGAAAAAATGGCAAGAACGCTTAACACGTTTCTTTCTCACAAAACTGCAAGGTCGTTGAACTGAGGCGAAAAAAAGAGAGCGTGTTCTTCCTCTCCAAGCTTTTTATGAGTTTTTCAGGGGGTCGCAAATCAGGGAAGATGGTCTTGTCAGTCAAGGGAGCTGGACTTTCTGATTCGCTGTTTTTAAACTAGCTCATATGTAATTTGTTAGACTGACACACATGACATGGCATGACGTAACTTTCTGGAAGATTCTTAGCGTAGTTAATGAGCGTCACTGGAGCGAGGGAGAAAACGGAATTCAGAAATAAAGGACTTAAAAAATAAATGGCATCACTGATCTCGTGGCTGTCACTCTGAATTTGATTCAATTAGGTTGAAGTGGTGTGTTCGTGAACCGACACACAGCACTGGTGTGTTTGTGAACCGACACACCACATTAGTAGTACTCAACCTTTTTTAAAGAAATAATTATGTTTTTATTTTTATGAATTAATCTGTAGCCCTAAGCTATGTCTGGCGAAAATAAAAAAATGTCTCTTAAAAGACATTTCATCTCCATGGTAACAAAATTACAAATTTTATATTGGCTCAAAAAGGGCGAAAAGATATCGCATGTTGCCAAATCGTTGGATTTAAATGAAGCGACAATACGGACTATAAGGAAAAATGAACAGAAAATTAGAGATTCCATTGCTGCAGGCTGTTCTATCTCCTCAAACATGACATCTCGTCCTAGGGCAGCAATAATTGAGCAGATGGAAAAAGCCCCTAGCATCTGGATTGAAGACTGTTAAAAAAACGAATGCCACTGAGCACTAATATTATTAAACACAAAGCCTTGAAAATTTACGACTACTTAAAGGAAAATGGAGAAACTGCTACTAATCCAGATTTTGTAGCCAGCAAAAGGTGGTTTGATCATATGAGAAAACGCTTATCACTACAAAACCTAAAAATAGAAGGTGAAAGTGCATCAGCCGATAAAGAAGTCATCGAAATTTATTCAATGGAATTCAAAAGAAATATTGAAGAGGGTGGTTATTCAACACACCATGTTTTTAATGCCGACGAGACTGCTCATTGGTGGAAAAAATGCCCAAGAGGACACATATTTCTAAAGACGAAAAAGTTGCGCCAGGTTTCAAGGTATCAAAAGACCGTGTAACATTACTTATGTGCAGTAATGCTTCAGGAGATCACATGGTAAAACGTATGCTGGTTTATAAATCTATCAATCCTCATGCAATGAAAAACCTAAATAAGAGTAATTTACCGGTATACTGGGTAGCAAATAAAAAGCTTGGGTGACTACTGAATTATTTAAGAAATGGTTTTTAAGCTGCTTTGTACCAAGTGTGGAAAACTACTTAAAACAGAAAAATTTAGATTTTAAAGTTCTACTTATATTGGATAATGCACCCAGCCATCCGCAAGATTTAAATAACCCAAATATCAAAATAATTTTTTTACCTCCAAATACAACTGCTTTACTTCAACCGTTAGATCAGGGAATTATAGCTACATTTAAAACCAATTACATAAGGAGATCATTACAATGGGTTTTGAACAAAATCGATAATGAATCTATGGACGTTAAAGAGGCGTGGAAACTTCACAATTTTGGACTGCATTAATCTAATAAACTCATACATCAGAGAAATAAAACCGACATTAAATGGTTGTTGACTGCACAAGATATCTAAGAATTACTGGTGGAAGAAGAAATTGATGAAGCAGGTTTGGTAGAAATGATATCTGGAATCTATAACATAGGTGAAGACAAAGAAGTTAAAAAGTTTACTCTACACAACATAAAGAAAGGCCTAGGCTTAGCCGAACAGTTAGAGTCATATTTCTTAAATGAAGATCCTTCAAATGGCACAAAGTTTAAAAAAACTTCATAAGTGCTTAGCATCATATAAGGAAATTTATAAGATCTTTTAACTAAAAGCAAGCAATCTAAAATAACATATTTTTTACAAAAGGTAGAGCATGGATCTGAAGATAATGCAGAAAAATGCTCAGAGGATGAGGATATCTTGCCGAAAACGCCCTCGGTTAATAGTGCTTAGTGATGAAGAAAACATTGTTTAATTCATATTAATATATTAATATGTATTACTTAAGAAAATTTTAATAAAGATATTTATCTTAATTATGAAAATATAATAGCAGATTTTTTAATTTTTGGAACTTAACCCCCCCCTTTTCGTACTAGTTCTTTGTTTCATATAACACGGCAATTTTTTGGAACTCCCGTGTTATACGGGGTTAACTGTATTCAAATTGCCATAATTCTAATAAAGTGGTGTTGCCTTTGCCTGACGCAACTCGTTACAAATAGCACAGCAAACAAGAAAGCATTGCCACAAAGTCTTTATATCCAAACTGTACCGCTTTGACTTTGGAATATGAGACTGAAACCAAAGTTTACGTAGATGTTTTAATGTCGTTGATTTTAAAACATCAATACTATAAAACATCAAAACGGTTTCTCTATATAAACAACATCCTTCAATTTTCTATCTGTCAGTACCACTGATTACAAAGATACAAAAATTAAATTTTACAGGAGTTTTAAATTATTTTTAAGTCCCATAAATGAAGATTTTTGTATCACCAGAAATAGAACAAATAAATTATTTACAACTGTTTGGTATGAAAGGAATTAACAGAATTATATTTCACCCCAGACTTGGGACAAAACATTTAAGAAACATAGCAAGAAACATTTTTCAAGGTGATTATGACTTACATAAAATAAACAAAGGTATTTACATCTTACACAATATGAATCGAAATAGGATTCCACATCAAATCTATTAGACAAAAATTGATGCTTTCAAGATATGTCTATTTAAAAGATTTTCAAAACATCTTTGCCCCTTGCAGTTTATTAGATCACTATATATTTTAGCATGAATGGCAATAGATATCAGATTAAATCAAAACAATCAAATTTTAAATAAAAAAAATCAACCATTTAATCATTTGTTTAGTCCAGAGAAATAGATTGGTATGTTAAAGCAACTAATCTTGACAGGTAAAATATTTTCACTACTACTGAAAACTTGTCAAAATATTATTTAATTTAACTTTTAGCAATGTATTAAACTCATTACATTATGAATGCAATGTATTAAACTCATTTGAGAAACATCCTTAGAATTTTTTTACTTTCAAATTGATGTTTTAGAACACTGGTCTTGTTTGAACTTTAATTTAAACATCAAAAATCAAATTTCACTGTCAGAGTTAAATCAAAACAATCAAATTACAAAGGTTGAAAATACCACAACTACTGTTTCAGAACAACTCAAAATACATATTGTTACAGGTGTGTGAATGGAATTCAGTTGAGTAAGCATCTCAGGGTTAAAATTAACACAATTTATTTACAAAATGAAATTAAGAGAAAACATTTAGTAAGATAGGACCACGGCAAAGTCGTGTGCCAGGAAGAAAGGAATCGATAGAACACTTCTTACAAGGAAGAAAAGGGTTATCAGTTTGATGATGCATTTGGCAATGCACTGAGAAAGAGTTGAAAGTTTGGCATAGTTGGCAATGTGCCAATAGTTCAGTTTGCTACAATGTCAATTATAGCCAGACACTCAGTTGCCCTCACCCATTACTTGCTATATACAGGGTGATTCTACGGTCATGGGACAAACTTGGAGGGGTGGTACAGCTTACTACAACATACATTTTTTTGTATAGGAATGTATGGTCGGAAGTGACGCATGGAGGCATGAACACAAAACATGAACAGAAAAACATTGTTTATTTACAAAATCCTTGCAAAGTGCTTCTGTGCAGCAATGTTTACAATAAATTCTCAAAATTGCGACCACCAACAGTAATACAAACTCGGCAGCTGTGATTGGCTAGCAATGCTGTGGGTAGAGGGCAGTAGTGTGCCTGGCCATCCGTGATCTGATGCATCTGCGGGAAAACGTCATTTGCAACTGTGCTGTCGGCTGTGATGGGAGATTTTACAAATAGTGAAATGGCGGACATGCATATGATGTACGGTGCTGCTAATGGGAATGGCAGAGCAGCGCTATGGATGTATCCGGAATGTTTTCCTGATACAGCCATATGGCTGTATCAGGGAAACATTCAGGCATATGCCAAACCACAAAATGTTTGAGCGGTTGCATCGGCACCTTTGTGAAATGGTTCATTCATCGCCAGCTCTGACGGAAGAACTGGATCAAGAACTGTACGACATCCAAACATGGAAGAAACCATCTTCAATATTGTGGATGAAACACCCCACACAAGTACAAGAGCTATTGCACGTTGCGTGCATGTGAGTCAACCCACCGTTTGGAGTCTTAAATGAAGAACGTTTACACCCATTCCATATTCAGAGTCCAAGCGTTGCAGGCAAGTGATTGCCCACTGTGCGTAAATTCTGCCAATGGTTGTTGCCGCAGTGTGTATTGCAGCCGGATTTCCCAGCTTCTGTGCTATTCACAGATGAGGCGACTTTTACACAGGAAGGTGTTTTCAATGTGCAAAATACTTATGTATGAGCAACAGAAAATCCACATGCTACCTGTCCACATGCATTCCAAAAACGCTTCTCTGTGAATGTTTGGGCGGGTGTTGTGAACGATTTTCTCACAGGCCCATATCTCCTACCAACGCAACTCAATGGCTCACATTATCGTATTTTTCTGGAAGAGGTTTTACCAGAATTGCTGCAAGATGTTCCGACTGTCGTTCATAATCACATGTGGTTTCAGCATGATGGTGCGCCAGATCATTTTCAACATAGTTGTCCGCAATTACCTGGATGCCAGGTTTGCGGGGCGATGGATTGGGCGTGGTGGATCAGTCTGATGGCCACTCCAATCACCCGATTTATCGAGCATCAATTATATCTTATGGGGGCATCTGAAGACCATCGTTTACGGGACTCCAGTTGACTCAATTGAGGACCTCGTTGCTCGACAATCCATTGTGGCTGCAAGCATACAAAAAATGCCTGGCATCTTTGGAATGTTCGTCAATCACTCCTTTGACGCTACTAAGCATGTATTACTGTTGGTGGTCGCAATTTTGAGCATTTATTGTAAATATTGCTGCAAAGCACTTTGCAAGGATTTTGTAAATAAACATTTTTCTGTTCATGTCTCATTTTTTGTGTTCGTGCCTCCACGCGTCACTTCCAACCATACATTCGAAATTATTATACGAAATACGCATGTTTTAGTAAGCTGTACCACCCCTCCAAGTTTGTCCCATGACCGTAGAATCACCCTGTATACAATATAATTGTAAAAATTATATTTTTGAAAAATCTTTTGTTTAACTTACTACAGGCAAAGAAAACAGAACCATACATCAAAATAGGCACCTCGTGGATGCCTCTTTTCAGAAGCTGTATTCCTGAAAAAAATTTAAATGATGTGAGTGCAGGGAAAAATTAAATTAGCAAAACATAACAAGTATTTTCTAATGAACTACTGATCATATTATTCACCAATCATTAACAGAATAAACCAATATTCATGATCACATCTTTTGCATATATTTGCTAGAATACAATCTACCTGAAAAATCAGTACAATAATTTTACACATCAAAAAGGAATCAGTATACATCAAATAGCCATTGGATTAATAATAAAAGCAAGATTCCAATGTCTTCTCATGGGTTGGTTTTGGGGTTTTATGGCATAAGGGCCATGTTGCGTCACACGCAAGACAAACATCAAGTAATAGACACAATGAAAGTTTTACTAACACAGAAGAGAGAAATGCGCCTAATAGAAATCGAGCTTGCGCCACCTACAACTCAAGTACAAGTTGCAAGATCAGTGGGTATACTCACTGTGAGGCACGACCTTCATATTTGTTATAATGTATTCCAGTAGTCCATTGGCTAAAAATATTAATTTCATTTATTGTGGAATAAATTAGTTTGCTTGTTTCAATGAGAAATGCACGGAAATGGTCAATTACTGGCTTTCATCCTATAAAATATCCGCTTACTTTTGGAATGACCCAATAAGTATGAATGTTTTGGTCGATGCTTTTATTGCCATTTATCATAGAAACAAATTATAGTTTCATCAACATAGTTTTCGTAGTTGTTAGGAGGCATTTTTAAGCAATCTTAAAATGGATAGTTCAAAGTTTTATTCTATCGGTTTAGTTCGTACAAACAAATTCTGTAGAATGTTTTGAACATGGAGAAATCGAACACAACGATAATCTGTTTTGTTTACCTGCGTTCATTTCACATGCAATCAACACGAATAGAAATTTTGAATGTTTTTAACCTCTACCAAACCAACTTAAACACTTTGCTTTCCCCACAAGGTTTTCATAAACAAAATAAAACATCTGTGCAGTTACAGTTACAGCAGTTTATCGAACTTTTGATTGAATAAAAACTAAAGAATTAATTTCCTTTAAACGATCGTCATCTGACCATGGTTCAAAATTACGTGGTGTTGTCCTCAGATCTTTCCCTTTGGGATTGATCCCGGACCGTCACCAATAGCCCATTGTGTTGCTCCAGTGTGACGTTAATTGAAATACCCCTACCCCCCTTTAAACGATTTTTGGGCCGCGGTGGCCCGGTTGGAAGAGTAACGAACTAGCAACCGAAGGGTTGCGAGTTCGAATCCAGCCAAACACCGTCGTGTACAAAGGGGGCTGGTGCACGTTAAATCTGTCGTGGCCCCAAACGTCCTCACGTTGGCGTGGTGTGGAAGTTTGGAGAGTGGGGTGCCAGCTCAGGTGTTGCCTCGTCATCTGACCGTGGTTCAAAATTACGTGGTGTTGTCCTCGGATCTTTCCCTCTGGGATTGATCCCGGACCGTCACCAATAGCCCGTTGTGTTGCTCCAGTGTGACGTTAATTGAAAATACCAAAAAATACCAAATACCTTAAACGATTTTTTTGAATTCGAAATGATAGTTTCTAGGTTTAAATTTCATTTTTGTAAAAATTTTTCTTAAAAAATAAAAGCATCCACATCTCTCATATAAGGGCAGCGAGCCCAAGTGGTAGAGTGGATTAATAATTGGAGGGTTGCGAGTTCGAAACTCGATCGAAATAAAGACCAAAATTACGAGGTGTCCTCAGATCTTTTCATTCGGAATTGATTCCGAACCGACAACAAAGGAACATTCTGTGTCGTAAATTCAACTACCTCCACTCCCAATATAAACCTTCGTCATCTGACCGTGGTTCAAAATCACGTGGTGTTGTCCTCGAATCTTTCCCTTTGGAATTGATCCCGGACCGTCACCAATAGCCCGTTGTTTTGCTCCAGTGGAACGTTAATTAAGATGCCTACCTACCCAATAAAAACCTTTTAATACTGTTTTTCTTCACCTAACTGCATCTGTATCTATCTACTTTTCCGGTGCTTTAAAAAGTAAAACAGTAACCTTCGAGGAAAAGTATGCCATCGAAACCTAATTGTTAACATTTATTGCAGCAAGAAATGTAAACATTTGCCCACTTTGGTAAAATATTCCAACAAATTTGTTTTGATTCCTTTCTCAGATTTTTTTTGTTCATTTTGAGCCATGAGGTTATACATTTTTGTTTGAATTTTGAAAATCTGTAAAAGTATACAATAAAAATTTCTTTGTTTCATAAATTTGGAAGCACGATGCATTTATCGACGCGTGTTTCAAATAAAATATATGGAACAGCTGCAGTATAGACCCCCAATCCATTTGGCGACTTTTTTTGTCGCCAACCCTGACGTTACTTGACGACATTTTTTAACAGATGTATTACAAAAAAATGTACATAAGTTGAATATAAGTTATTCTAATCTTTTAACAGATTTCACTGTAAATGAGGGTTTCCTGTTTAAACGGGCTGCCAGTCGTGAACTGAACCCTCAGTCGCACCAAATTCGATTTTTTTTTGGTATATTGCAACTCATGGAAATTGTTCTGGTACATATCCATTTCTTCAGTCCACTCTAGTGAGCACACCTGCATTTTCTGTTTTCTTTAGCTACTATGTTTAATGTAGTTTTGATAACATTTGTTTCAATCAATTATCAAGAGAAAAATTATCAAATTTGGGACACTTTTTTAGTAGAAAAGATAATTGTAAGAAAACTTTCACTGTCAGCTTTATTTGGGTCATTTTCTATTTGAAGTATGAAGCATTTACTTCATGTTGTAATTTTGTTTCAAATTTTTTGTAATATTCCAATATTTGAACTAAAATTGTGTCGTCACATTCTACAAGAGAAATTAATGCATATGTGATCATCTTTTCAACAGAACTTTTAAAGGATTTCTTCCAAGACATAGTATAGAAATATATATTTTAGAAATGCTTTGCCATTTGAACTTGTTAGAAGTGCTTTAGTCATGAGAATATAAGGGCAGAATTGTAAACCACTTGGTGTTATCCTGGCGCATCATGGGGGCCACATTGCACCTTACATACCACACATGCAAGGTGCAACCTGTTAGTACAAAATATTTAAATAAACTTTATATTCTGTGACAATTAAGATTTTATTGTTTGGTTTATTGATTTTCTTTGTCTTTATACTAATTTATTGATCTTTTTCTTTTCAGAAACATGTTTCTTTCACAGGAATTAATGGTACATGGCAGGAAACTATTAACTTTGGCAGTTTCTTTCAATAATTCTTTATATCGACAACTGCATTGTATGAGTAAATTTAATCAAATCAGTAGAAAATTTAGAAAACCCATTTCTCGTCACATGGAGATAAATTCCTCAATGTTTCACACTAGCAGCGTAAATTTTTACGAAAATGATTTAAAGCCAACAGACAAAGAGTTGGCACCCAGAGAACGATTTTTCCAACAAGTAGAAACTAAAGATAAAAAGACATTTTTAAAACTCATGGAAGTATATGATACCTTAGATAAAGTTAAACGAGGTCATATAGAATTCATTTATGCTGCTTTGAAGTATATGGAAGATTTTGGAGTTGATGGGGATCTGGAGGTTTACAATAAACTGATGGATGTTTTTCCAAAAGGGAAAATGATACCAAAAAATCTTATTCAGGCTGAATTTTTTCATTTTCCAAGACACCAAGAATGTGCATTATATACTCTTGATACGATGGAGTATAAAGGTAACTTCAAAATTTTTCTTCTAGTTCATTCTTTACTAGTGTCATGCAGTATGTAAAAATGTTTTCAACATGTTATCTGTTTCTTACCTGTGTTTATTGCAGGAGAATGGTCTCACTGGCGTGTTTGGGTGGTTTGTTTTCAAAAATCGCTCCATGCGTAATATTCTGTGACAAAAATATCTCAGCCCAATCAGTAACAGTTGTTAACTTACCAAAACCCTATCCAACTTTAGTGTGATCATTCAAAGTTAGAACTACTCTGAAGAGCAAAAGCTTTCTCATGATTAAGGAATTACTCAAAGCATATCTTGTTCCTTGTACTACAAACTATACTCTGGCTTAAAGCTGTTTCTAACTCCATGTCTAGCTCCTGTTAGACCAAATCCACGAGTCTGATCATTTAAGGTAAACAGGATGAATCTTGCAACCACAGCAAAATGTGAGACCTCAGAGAGCCACTAAAAAAGCGGGAGTCTGAATATGTCTGTCGCAATTGGGAGCAAGAGATCTTCCTGGGCGATACCAAGAGCATACCAGGGGAATGATTCATGCCTCGTTATCAAGATTTTTTCTAATGCGTGATAGCTGTGACTGTCGGACAAAATCCAATCAACCTTTGGGTTCGAAATAGATATGATGTAGTTAAGCCCTTTATTAATGGCAATGAGCTCACTTCTGAAAACTGAACAGAAGTCTGGATTTCCTTTCTTAAAAGCTGATCTGTAGATACCATTGTTATTTTGGTTTGAATCCTCTAATTAAATCGCAAAAGTTTTACCTATGGTAATTTTGATTATGCTTGTTTTTTAACATAATGGGAATTTACTACTGGATGAAGGATCACTATTACTTTAATTTTTGTAACATTATCAAGGAACGAAATGAGTGTTACATCATGTTAACGTTGCATGATATCACTAATATAATCAAGTGAAAAAGATGCTGTTTGAATTCAAGTTTTTATTAAGACATTTAACTAAAGTTTTATTGGTTTGAAAGAAATTTGTCAGCTGTAGTTTTTCAAAGGAATGTAAAACAATTGGTGCTTATAAGGGAAAAACAGTATCATCTTTCTTTAATTTATTTCCAATGGCATTTATTGATGGAGGATGAGGTTGGGTTTGGAAAAGCATGTACAAAACAGTCTGATTTGCTTTTAAAATAATTTAATTTTATTTATATTTAGCAGTCAATTTGCAATGTGGTTTTTTAAGTTTCTTTCTCCTCACTTTAGGTGTATGTCCAAATAAAGAAACAGGAGAAATTATCCTTCAAAGCTTTGGAAGGAGCTCTCATGTGTATAAAAAGTTTGCAAGAATGCGTTATTGGATGCCAAAGTTAAAAAATATCAATCCATATCAATTACCTGATCCATTACCTCTTGATGCCCGAGAGCTTGCCAGACTGGCCTTAAAGAAAATGTCTGTTGATACCAGAACTAAGATAGAGGAGTATGACGCAAGTAGTTATTAGTATTTATTTATAGCATTTGCTTTCCTTCCTCCTACTGAACATTTAAATTTGATTTCTGTGTTGTAATTCAAATTCAACCAACAAAACTAATGGATTTTTGGAACTGTTATTTAGTGGGTCTTAATGTATATCTGTATTAATAGGATTTGTTAAACTACATTTTTGAGTTTTAAATATTGTGCAGCCAGTCTTACAGAATATATGATTATCTTTTAGTTTGAACAAATTTGTTAACCCTTACAAATTGTTTTTAATAAGAACAATTGTTACATAACTAGCAGACGTGCATAGAAACTGCTCTACAGTTCGTTAATTGTTCACATCTCTTGATAGCTGTGTCATAACTCACTTCATACCTTATTTAAATTCAATTATAATGTAGTATAGTGTCTAGGGTGTGATGTAGATGTGAAGCTGGATGACATGAAGATGAGGACTGACAGCATTTAATTATTCTAAAATTAGGTTCAGGAGAGTTTACATGTATCATGCACAGCCTACACGATGGCACATGTACAAGTTGTATGGACAGCGCTCCACCTGCACATGGAAACATGTTGGTCAGTCACTCGCAACTCGAACCGAGTTTTAAAAAGTAAAGTTGCAATTCTGCCCCACTTGCTCAGCACGATCTCTGATGGCGGAATGGGGTAGAATCTACATGTGTGCATTTCATACTACCAAATTAAATAAAATTAATCAAAACTATAAAACAGCATTTCTTGTACTTAACAGTCTTACTTATTCTTACTTTCAATATAGTACATGGCAATAAATATACACCTCAGTCAAGTCAACAATTAGCTTCTGAACATCCACACTTTAATTACATCCCATTTACCAGGGTCGAGTTTGATCTCACCAATAGCCCGTTGTGTTGCTCAAGTGCGACATTTATTAACTACCTATCCATTTGCTCTAGGGTGATTTGGTATTTTTTAGCATCTAAATCTATTTTCTAGTTCACTCATATTTTCTTTCCTTTGCTGATCTATATCTTCCAGATTTCTCATTGCATTTTGTCATACTGTTGGAGAATTTTACGAGAGCGACTAGTTCTTCCCTAAATGTTTAGTAATATTATGCAGCTCTGTAGATCAAATCAAACATTCAAATAAGCGGCATAATCCTATAGTGATTGTCTACATTATTTATATCCCTTTGTTGCCCAGGGCCATGCTAGCCAGGTTGGAAGATTAACGACTGGAGGGTTGCAAGTTCGAAACTCGATCCAACCAAATACCATCATGTCGGTGGGGGGATGCATGTTAAATCTGCTGTGGCCCCAAATGTCCTCATGTTGGCGTGGTGTGGAAGTTTGGAGAGAGGTGCCAGCTCAGGTGCTATCCTCGTCACCTTATTGTGGTTCAAAATGATGAGATGTTGTCCAGGATCTTTCCCTTTAGGATTGATCCTGGACCGTCGCTAATAGCTCAAGTGCGAAGTTAATTCAACTACCTACCTTTTGTCGCCATTTGTTAATAGACAAATAAGGCCAATTTTTGTGCCACATACGTTAGTGAAATATACATATAGATTCACTTTTAATTGGTTCCTGTAACTTATTATTTTTTCACTTAATATGATGTTAAAGCCACTGAGTTTTATACTCTTGCTTGTCTTTAATGAGTGACTCAATATTTTATGAGATTTCAATTCAAGATCAGAATTATAATAAGTAATTACAGTAGTACTAAGTAATTACATTTTTTTTCAATTAATGCAAAATTAATCTTTTAATGTAATATCTCGGCAGAGATTTAATTTCAATGTTTGAAATTTGTAATTTCTTGAAATTTTAAGAACAAATCATATTTATTCACAATATGATTAGGTCTATATTTGAGAAGCAGCTATATCCACTTATTGTATTCTTAAGGATGGCACCGGTGACTTTAGCTATTTTTCAACCTCGGTGAGACTAGAGGTATCTTTTTAAGCAAAATTGTATCAAAAGCTGTTAATTACAAAATTTTGGCACCTTTTCAAACATTTTTTTTCCCGACATTTTCAAAAATTCTCCATAGGGCAAAGAAAATGTGTTCCCTTTTTTTTAGCTAATAGTGGGCAGAAAATTTTTTCCTAAGGACACTAATTTCGAAGTTTTGGCACCAAGCAGTGGCAACCATGAAAGAAAAACTTCAGAATCTGTTGCTAGATTGTTATTTAACTCTTCCGCGATGCAGATCAAATCCTCTTCTAGTTTTCAAGAGCATTTTTCGATATAAAATTGCAAATATTCATTCAGAAAAATGGAATGACCCACCTTGATTTAACAGGTAATCCTGGCTGAACCCCCACTTGTGGTTTAGGGTGTGAAGAAGTGAAACTGGATAATACGGAGATTAGGACTAACACAACATTCAATTTCTCTACCAAAAAACTATATACACCAACTGTTAAAAATGATGGAACAGCCTACACACTGCCACATGCATGAATTGTATAAAACGGCGCTCACTCCACCTGCGCATGGAAGCTTTCAGTCACTAGTTCAACTCTCACTGAGTCAAGAAAATAGGTTCTAGTGACACTCAAGGATCAGCAAGTGCCTTCTCATACTTCTTGTACAAAGTTACAGGAGTCCAGCAGATACCTACGTGCACCGCTCTTTCCTTTGTTTCAGTCTCAGCCAACACCTGCACATGTGGTCAAGTTGATCATAAGCGCCATCTAATGGTGGAATAATACTACTGCATTTACAAGAGAATTATAAGAACCATAAAATTATTGTTTTTCCTGTTAAACAAAAATGGATGTAAATGCAAAAAACAGACAGAAAAGATTTAGCTATTTTAATTTAAAATTCACTTTTCAGAAACAAATCGAATTATGTATTACAGTAACCCTTCAATATCTCGCCTCTTGCAGGATGAAACAAAAATGCAATATACCAAGGAGAGCAATATATCGAGGGTCAAGAAAAACTTATAGAAATTAAAAAATTTAAATTATACTTTAAATGTAGTATTTTTTTTATTTAACCTTTTGACTACGGGCGGGAACAGTCATCCCAAATTCAGATAGCGGAATAAAAGAGTGCAAAGGTTAAAATGGTGTGCATGCACAATTGCAAGTGAAACACAAAATTGACAGTAAATATAGCTTAAATATGTTTTAAACAAATTTCTTTTCACCCATGCCTTACAATGTACCCAAATCCAATTGCAGTTAGTTTTTCCAAGGGACTCATTCAAGTTAGTTTAAGCTCATCAGTTGAGGATACTTTGGCTACTCAGGGAGACTGGTTCTGTACAACTGACCTCAATATCAGTTATCTATTCGAGACTGCCCTAGTAAAGTGTCAAGGTTTTCAAAGACATTCTAGACATCAGACAAGTTATGTAGAAGACTTACAAATTGAGCAGCCAAGATTGACTCATCTACATTGCGTTCTGAGATCTCATTAGAATTCCAATAATCATTATGCAAGCAAATTGTTTGTGAGTGGAAAGAAAAATTATGGCGCCTAGCTCAACAGCACTAGCAAATCGTTTGAGATCGGAATTACGGTGCCTGTCTTTAAGTGTAATTTACATCTTTGCCAATTGCTTTGTCCAATGCCCGGTCAATTGAAGGTTAATCATCATGGCGGTACAAGGGTGGAATCATGAATGAACCACTTCGTGTTACTCTGTTGAACTACATGGGTGGATTGCACTTAACATATATTTAAGGCATAACCCATTTATAGAGGCTTCATATTCACTCTAGATGGACAAACATCCATGCCTCCACCCTGAATTCAAACCAGAAACCTTTCAATCTAGAAGCCAGTGCCCTGATCACCAGTCCGATTGGTAATCGTAGCATTAAGTCAAATGGTGTAAATAGTCACATGGATTTCATGATTGATTTTCAAGTTGAGATCATGTTGAGTTATTGTGTTACTAAAGGCTTTTTTGTAAAGTTAGTATGATTTTAATCAAAAGGTGTTTATTGTTTACATTAGATTGACAATCAAATGTTTCAAATTCATTTCAGGCTGAACAGTTAGATGATTCTCTTGATAAAACATGGATCATGAGTGCTCAAAGTCCAGTGCAACAAAAACTTATTCGAGCTCATTCAGAAGCAAAGGCATTGCATATTGAAGGCCCATTGTTGGTATGGTTGAAAAGGTTATCTATGACCTATTTTGTTCTACGGTGTGATCCTATTGCTTATCCTGACATTGAAAAGGATGACGATGGTGAGTTGTATGCTACACTTTGCTTATCTTAATGCCTGGTTTCATTGGCTTTCATATTTCTCTATGCGATAACTCGTATTATTTATTGGGTGTTTGCTTTGGTTTGTTTAATCTTCAGGGTGGAGCAACCATGTGCAAAATGTGTCTATTTCACTTAGGTCTATAAATGAAGGGGCCACGGGAACCCAGTTGGAAGAGCAATCGATTAGCAACTGGAGGGGTGCGAGTTCAAAACTCGGTCCAGCCAAAGACTCATGTACACTGGGGCTGGTGCATGTTAAATCTGTTGTGGCCTCATGTTCTCACGTTGGTGTGGAAGTTTGGAGAGTGGGGGTGCCATCTCAAGTGTCATTCTCGTCATCTGACCATGGTTCCAAACTACGAGGCAGTGTTCTCGATCTTCCCCTTCAGGATTGATCCCAGACCGTCACCAATAGTCTGTTGTGTTGCTCCAGTGTGACGTTAATTATTGCCATTACCATAAATCATGTTATGTATTGGGTGGTTTTTTTTTTTTTTTTGGCTTTTTTAATCTTGAGGGTGAGTAACTGCAAAATGTGACCATTCCACTAAGGTTGGTATAAATGAAGCTTACCTGTAGCATCAAAAAAAAATATTTATTGAAGAAATTAAGAATTCAAATAGTCCATGTCTAAATTTTTAATATGGGGGAGGGGTCTTCATCAAGAGGTGGGGTCTTTGTGGCTCAGCTTTGTGGCTCCCATGGTGCTAGCAACCTGCAAGTTGGTGGCACAGGTTCAATTCCTCCCTGGGTATATTTATCTGTGTCAGTAAAACTGTGTGCCCCATTACTTGAAGTTGTCAGTGTTTGATGCAGCATGGCCCTTGTGCCATAAAAACCCAACCACCATCAAGAGGCAGTCTATGATAGATGTAAAAATTACTTTGTTTGAATATAATAAATTTTGTATTTGAAGAAAAATCTGCATAGAATGAATGCTTATAATGATATTACATATTTAAACAAGTTTTGAGTAACATTTGTAGAACTGCTTTTTTCAATCTGCTGTAGTACTTTATAACCCGGTTTGAGTGCTGAAAGGTGTGACGTCACGAGTAAGGGTGCATGTCTGCACAAGTACCGCAGTATCAAGCCGCATTTCACTTTCTTTCTCTGATGGCTGAGGTTACTGCTGCACTTTGTCACACTCTGTAGTATGCAATGCATCATATTACATATAATACCATTTGATGTCATAATAAAGTACTTGTCAAGTGTTCAGAATGACAAAAGCTTGACAATATTAATTTAATGTTTAGATCTTTAATCAATCTTAGTAATATACAGTCGTGGAAGTAAAACGAACCACCCCTTTGTTTTTAGTACTATTCATAGCAGAGCAAATTCAAATATATCATTCAATAGGGATTAATTTCCTGCACAAATTGAAAGGCAAAAACATTGAATTAGGGGCCATCTTCATATCAAATTTTGCATAAACAACAAAATTTCTAATGGCAACACCCTGTTTTGATGCCTTAATCAGATTCTACATAGTCAAATTATTCTAATTTCATGAATTTACTATCTTTCTACCAGGAGATATTCAGTGTTAAAGTAGTCCATTTCAGGGATCATCTCCACATTGAAGGATGCTATTTGTAGATTGAGATTATTTGTAGTTAATCAGGAACTTTTCATTTGTTGCTTGACAAATGAACAGAAGATTACAAAGAACCTTAACCCTCCTGGTGGTTCTTGATGAGATATCTCGTTATTAGCAAAATTGACCAGATTTGGATGGATGATAAATTTGGAAAGAATGATAATCAATATTTACTGTTTAATTTTACCATTAACTTCAATTTTTAGCAGTTAATGATAGCTGTTAAACTTATTCAATGATATTTTAGCAACTAAATAAGCTTTTCATAACAGTTAATAGCTGTTATCGCAAGTTACCAATTGCCATTATGACTAAAACCATACTTTTGCCCATCTCTACTATTAGATTGATCATTTCTCAGCTGTACCATGCATGTTGGATAGAAGGCAATGTTCATTAGATTGCATAAATGATATTTCCAAACATTTTTCAAAAATTTACATATTCTTCAGGTTTGTCATATTTTTACTTTTTGGATGACCCCCTAAAATCGCCATACTGATGAAAATTAAAGTGTAGTGCAAAAGCTATCCAGAGGAAAGAGCTGAAATTTTGTATAACATTAAATGTCTTTCTGAATTGATTTCTGTCAAAATATATCAAGGTTCCTATTCATAATTTTTTCAAATATGAATTTAATAATTAATATTGCAAACTAAAAATTATTTAAAAACTAAAACAGGTATATTTTGTGTGGGTACCTTAATAGGCAAAATGCTACAAAATATCAGCAATATAGGAATATTATTTATTAAGATATCCACGAAACTTTGGGGTATCTGAAATTAAATTATCATATAGATTCGAAATATTGTGTCAAAATAGGGGGTTGCCATTGGAAATTATGAAATTATGCTCAATTTAATATGAAGATGGCCCCTTATGCAAATTTTATGCATATGAATTTATTGAAGACATTATGCCCTGTCGAATGCCATCTTTGAATTTGCTCTACTGTTAAAATTGTTTGAATGAAGAGGGGTTCGTTTTTTTCCTGCGACTGTACCTAGGTTAATTTATATGATAGTAGGTTGTCTCTACTTCAAGCTAGGCATTCAGTAACATACTGCATACTAAGTCTTTGTCACTGAATTATATCCTTGAGGAAAGCTGACTATGTGACAGTGGTCCGCAATTAAACTTCATTTCAAATACACCTAGACTGGAATGTCTAGATGTAACGAATAATGTCACAGTTCATTTGAGACTTTTTGAATTGACATCTCTTGTGCTGTTGATATGAATAGGAAGATCAATAGATTTAAGTGCTCATCTACATATTATACCTAGTTCCTGTAAACAAGTAAATTATGCTTCTGTGGTGGCATCAGTTCTTTTGCTGTATTGTGCAAATGCCGGCTCATTCCTGTCAATCGAACAGGCGTGAATTTTGTTCTGTGCAGATGCGTATGGTATAAATGAGTTACTTTGATTACATTCTTTCTCCTTTTTAAGACAGTAATTGTCTGTTCTTGTTTGCTGTGTTTTGTTATTATGATTAAATAAATATGATTTATTAATTTTGGAATCTGCTAATGTTATTCCATCTTCAAAAATCTGTACCTGTCTAGGAAGCTTTCTTGAAGCACTGTCACAGTACAAGGTAGCCTGATATTTTGATCTTGTAGTACTGTGTGGTGCTAGATATTGCTGCTGTTATCAGGATGAATTCGAGTCCTTTCATCATAAGCCAATACTTCTAATTGGTCTCCAAATTTACCCCACAGCTGCTACATTGCATTACCTTTCCTCTGCCATTATACAACAGAAACCAATTGACTGCTCTAAAGCCTAAAACAAAACATCTTGTAAATCCATTACTTTCAAGAGTCTTGTTGAAATCTCAAAAGCATTTTCAGGCTTTAAACTTTATTCTAATCCAGAATAAAGTTTAAATTTTATTTTAACGCAGTTTTGTTTTGCAGCCTTGGGATGTCACAAACGTTAGTTTAATAATTTGGTTTCAAGTTCACCTGTTAAATGAGTTATATTTATTAAATTTCATAACACACTCACTTAAATGTACCCATAATGTATTAGCATGCGTTGTACTGTAACAATTTTTTTGATAGATTTTCTCTTAACTAGTTCTGTATTTCTCTTTAATGTGTTCTTTCTTTTACTTCATGTATTCCAACAATCAGCTTTATCCTCTAAAACAGCTATAAATGTGAGGTAAATTCTAAAGGAAAGCATCTGCTACTGAATTCTGATTTGTGACGTCCTATCTATAAATGCATATAAATCTTGATTCATCACAAGCTCAAATGGCGAATTCTGGCAAAATGACAAATATACAGGTTTATCATATACAGTAAAACCTTGAAAAATTGTCACTCAGGAGACAAAATTTTCACGACTCAAGCCCAGTAACCACAGAATGCACTCAATACGCTTTACTGTAACGAACATGTAAATTTGTAATTTATCACAGTATATATGAGGGCAAGTCAAAAATTATCCCCACTTTCACTGTAACACATCTTTAGGGTTGTCACACTGCCTTCCGTATACGCATGCTTGGAGTCAATATTACTGTGGTCACGTTACCAAAGTTTGACCTTGATAGTGTCATTTTTCTTGCTTCAGTGTAAACATGGTCGCTCTGCTAGCAGTGTGCACCAAGGAGGAATAAAGAGCAGTGATCCGATTTCTATGGTCGGAAGGTGTGCCAGGGGCTGAAATTCATCGGAGGCTTACAACACAATACGGGCTCTACCACATAGAAGTGTGTATGAGTGGATCGAGAAGCTTAAAAGAGGCCGGACAAGCGTGATGTACGAAGAAGGAACGGGACGCCCGTCAACTTCCGCCACTAAACAAGGAGATTCAGCAAGAAATGGTACTGGCAAACCAGCGAGTTGCCATCGACAATGTAGCTTGTTCTCTGAAGATTAGACGTACAAAGAAATGAGGGAAGCAGTGCATAAATAGTTGGGTGACCCACCGAAAACCTTTGAGGGAATACGCAAGTTTGTGGACCACTGGGTCAAGGGCATCGAAAAGGAAGGAGATTATGTAGAAAAATAAACTTGTTCAATCCCGCACATTTGTGTAAATAAATTGAAAAAAAAATAAAGTGCTTATAATTTGTGTCTTCCCTTGTATTAATTAACATAATGTTATGTAAATGATAAACAATGAGTAAAAGTAAAAACTTTAGCCTCTTTTGAGCACCCTGATTTTAATAGATTTTTATTCTTTCCAGATGTATCCAATTTGTTGCTGCATATGTTTGGGGATCCAAAACCTAAAGAACTTATTCATTCTCCATCATCCGTTCATGAGCAAGAAGATGGAATCATCATGGCTATGTGCTGTACGGGAACCTCTAGTAAAGACTCCTTACTATCGTGGATAAGATTTCTTCGTAGATCCAATCCAAAACTGGATAGCATTCCAGTTTTATTTAAAATTCGAACCTCCCCGACCACTGTGGTTGCTGTTAATGCAAGTAAAGAACCTGTTACAGAGCCAAATCGAGATTCACAAGAATCAAAATTATAAACAACATCCAGAAAAGAAATGCAGTGTGTGATTATGAGGTGAAATAAAAAGTTTTAAATTGAAATGTGAAACCTTATTTTTGGTATCAATGTCATTTCATTTTAAACCTGAACCTTTAAGACCTATTCATTAAGTCTCAAAATTAATGATAGTTTTATATCTATTCTTTGTTAGTTTTAATATTACTACAATTTCTTTTTCCTATTTGAGGTGAAAATATGATTGAATAATTTTGTAATTGAGAAATATATTTCCAATTATTAAAACAGTGAAATTGGGTGGTTGTAAAGTAAAATGGTCAGTTTATGCAAAATTTGTTTTTCATGTTTGAATTTTAGCTTGATTATAAAAGATGTTCTCTGATAAGGTACCCAATTTGTACCAGAGCATATTAAAGAAAATTAGAAGTACCTGTGCCCTAGATCTGACTTTCTCAAGTGTTGAGATAGGATGATATTTATTTTGTTAACAGATGCATTTGATCTGAATTCATATATTTAATTAGGATCTTATAAAATAATAGAGCTATCAATCAACGTACAAAAATTGTGACTATTGGGCAATATAATTGAGCATAGTTACAGAAGTAGGAGTAGGTAAAATACTCTGCAAACTATATATTTAGTTAGACTTTATTCTTTCCTCTCCAGAAATACATTTCAAAACTGGGATGTGACAAAATGTGATCTGAAATTACCTGTTTTGAAGCTCTGTACGATTGTTAGATTCAATTCAATAAATCTATTTTTATAAAAACAATTTGTGCTGTTATACCATGATTAGCTTCAAATTAAACTATGTTTTTAAGTATTTCAAAAATTCAATGGCACAGAATGATATAACAAATCATTTAATTTTGATATTTGCGATTGTTTTTTGTTCTGCAATCCTAGTAAAATGCGTCATTAGCCCTCCAGGTGGCAACCCCCAGATATCTCAGAAACCAAAATGCAAGCTTAAGTGTCCACCCTGACAATCTTTGAATGGTCACTTTTCCTCCCTCTTGACCACCCATGTGCTCTAATGAGGGGAGTGGCTGAAAATTTTTGTGCAATGGGAACAGACAATGCCGAAAATGCTATCCCTCAAGTCATTGCCTTTGGCGTGTTCCTTGAGTATCACAATGGCATTCCTGTTAAGGTACACTTTGGAAACGTCTGTCTTCGGGTTCTTCAGGAAAAAGTTGAATTGGAAATTCGGAACTACAAGTGCTTTTCGAAAATGTATTCTCACTGCTATTTTGCTTTTACTTTATAAAATATAACATTTTAAAATGCTCCATCTGAAGTATGATTAAAAATTTACCAAACAAAAATTGGTTCCTTACGTACTTGTCTTTAGAATTCTTTAACACCACCATGCTACTAGCAGGTGTGACTAAATTTTTTTAAATTTGAATTTCCCAAATCATAATTGTATAGCTTTTCTTATTTTATCTGCCATATACTTCCATTTAATTATAAACATTTCAGATAATAAACAAAATATGTTTAACGCACATAATGCAACAAGGGGATAGACATCTATATATAAAGCTGAGTTGGCGTCTTTCTGTCCTCTACAAATCTACATCGGTTGACCTATTCACACCAAACTTGGTCCACTTATTCATCGGAACCCTGTGGGTAATGTAGGCTACATATTAACCCCCATACTATTTGTCTTGGGTGTGCAGAGGGAGCTAGAAACAACTCGAAATCCCCATAGGAATAGCATCGAGTATTTTTACGATTATTGTTTGAATAATTCACACCAAATATATGGTACATTCATCCTGCTGGCAACATAGGCTATATATTGACCCCTGTTCAATCGGTCCTAGATCTGCAGAGGAGCCAAAAAAAATTGAAATCCTCAGGAATAACATTGAGTATTTTTACGATCAATATCAGACCAATTCACACCAAATTTGGGGCATTCACATTTTTTAGAATCCTGTGAGAAACAGGTTATATTTTAACCTCAATTCTATTCGTCCTATATCTACACAGCTAAAAGCAATTCGAAACCCAAATAGGAATAGCATTGAGTATCCTTATCAGTTTGACCAATTCACAACAAATTTGACACGCATTCTTTTAGACTACTGCGGGTAACGGGCTATATATATCCCATTTGATTTATCCTAGGCTAAAGATATTCGAAATCGCCATAAGAATAACATTGAGTATTTTTACGATCACTTTCATACCAATTCACACCAAATTTGGTACATTCATTCTGTAGAATCCTGTGGTAAATATAGTCTACATATTTAACCCATTCTATTTGTCCTAGGTCTGGAGAAGGGCTAAAACCAATTCAAAATCCCCATAGGAATAACAGTTTTGACGATCATTATCAGACGAATTCACACAAATTTAGTACATTCAATTTTTGGAATCCTGCGGGAAACAGGCGATTTATTAACTCCGTTCTATTTGTTCTAGGTCGTGAGAAGGGGTTAAAAACAATTCGAAATTTCTTTCGATATTTTTAAAAGAATATATTCATCAGGTATCATGCTTGTAGTTATGAAAATTCACGTGAAAGGAATATGTGTTTTCCACGTACAAGTGATCTATGAATTGACCACATTTGAATAGCTTTAGTATGGAAATTTTAAAATAAATTGTATTCTTTCCCGTGATCTAAAAAATAATTCATCTGCTTTTAAAAGGCATACATCAATGTAGTTAATTTAGAAGCGTTTCTTGTGATGATTGCTTACTTAGTATTTGTTATCATTTGTCTTATCACACAGATATAATTTAAGGATTAGAGCTTTTATTTTAAAGACCTTTCTGTGATATTCGCTACTTCCTTTAATTTCACGATTAAAATGCCCAGCTAAACTTAGTTCAACATTTCCCGAAACCTTCAGGATTAAGTGTCTAATTAAAATCTGATGAGGATAGTATGTGATTCAAGGAATACATTAAGAAATAGTGGTTTCGTTTCTCCATATCTCGATGTATTGATATTTCTCGTGACATCGCTTGAGAAAGCTTTCTTCAAACAGTTATCCTGAAGTGAACTGCTGAAAATCATTTCGAACCTCTCGAAAGGGTAATTTAGAAGGAATTTCTGTTTTCAAATACATTGTACGCACTTAGTGTAGGTTTTATCATCGTTTTTGTGTTTACCTGGGACTTTCGGACAATTATAAATTGAAAAAATGTATTTTATCAAAATTTATTTGTTTTTCCTTTTTACTAAGAAAGGTCTAACATTTTCTATCGCTTACCTGTGACGTTCTTTTCTTGTACTTTATATATAGAGTGGTAACTGTAAATGCTTAAACAGTCTGGATTAAAAAATGTAGAGAGTGAAAGAATAATATTTTCAAAGGAGCAATAAGAGAGTATGCGAAAAAATTCCTTTTCTCAAACTATATAATATCAAAGCATGAGTCGGCACATCCATTAAATTAATATTAATTTTTGATAATTTGAGAAATATGCACCACCGAAAATCTCAAGAGATGATTTATTAAATATAGGAAACCTCTTTCAATGTTTATAAAATACAATGTAATTTGGTACCATTCACAATATGAAAAAGTTAAAATTGGGAAATTAAATATCTGAATTCGTGTCGATATTTAAAGTGGATTTCAGGTGGATTTTTTCAAAACATATAGACTCTTCATCCAAGACATTTGAATGGCTTTTCAACACTATATTTTTACAGCTATTGGGTTATTTGTTCGATAATACTAAAAACCACCAAAGGTATATTTTATATACCTTCGGCATTTAGCCGTATTTGGCCACAACCAAATTCTAATACCTGACAACTGTTCTGCCCAGAAATTATTCCTCTGTTGTTGAAGGAGATCTTTAATGTTACGAATTAAGGTGTTTTGTTGGATTTTAATAGGGAAGTATCGACCAGAGTTGACGCAATCTGTTTTTAACTTAACATTTTTTCTCTTATGTAAGGGGGAGGAAGATTCTGTTGTGGAGATATGAAATTCTTGGGTTCTAGCTTGATTGAAGGCTGAGGTAATGGAGTAATTAAAGTTATTTATGATATCTGTATATATAGCTATATATTTCTCTTACTTGACACAGAAATCGATATTATTTGAAAACTGTACGCATTGCAACAAACGTTTATACACTAATAAAATCAACCGCTCGAGATTCATCTTGAGTTTTTCGAAAATTCAAATATTGTCTGATTAGGGATCAGCAAAAGATTATTAAAACGCAGAGAGTTCAACATTTAAGTAAAACTCTGCGGAAATCTGATGGAAGTGAGACGGTCGGATCTATACCAAATATAGCCGGTAATTTTTAAACTATCGCTGGGGTGGATGTAGGCTTCTTTGATGCTAAAGATACCAGGTTCAAATTCCGTTATGAGATGTACGCTTGCTCTCTACTTGATACCGATGGCATTTCAGCTGACGATTTGAAAGGAGTGAGGGATACGAGCCCTAACAATCCCATAGAGTGGTTAACGCCTGTCAAGGGCTTAACCATGGGAGTCTTTTAAGGAATATTTCACGAACAATTTTAATGAATTTTGGAGTTTATTGTGGTTTTAATAGTTATATATACTACTTTTAAATAAATGCTTAAATACACTCATGTCCCAAATTATCTTTACATGCATAAAATCACGGATTTCTCAGAAATTGTGAACTATAAGTTTATGAATTTGTGTGAAATGATACATAACACATAAATACAAAGAAAAAAATTTAAGAGCACTGCATATGATATAAAACTATATCATGAAACAACAAAAATGGAAATAATATGGAATAAGGAGAGTTCAGAAAAAAAGAATAACTCAGAAAAAAATTAAGGCTTATGAATTTAATATGGAATGTGATCTCCCCTGACATGTACATATATGTCACAACGTGTTTTAATGCTGGCAATAATGTTGTTAACCACAGTTTGGAGAATTAAGTTCCACTCCTCCAGCAATGCGGTCTTCGGGGCATTTATATCTCTAGGAGGAGGATGTCTTCGTGCAGCTGCATTTCCCATAAGTTCTCTATCGGGTTCAGATCAGGAGATTTAGCTGGCCACGGTATTCGCTCAATGGCTTCACTTTCAAGGAATTCGTTAACGAGGTTTGCTCGATGTGGACGAGCATTATCGTCCATAAGTAAATAGTCAGATCCATATGCACCTTTGAAAAGTCTTATATAAGATTCTAAGACCTCATCCTGATATCTCTGGCCGGTCACAGATCCGCTGTTGAAAACGTGTAGGGGCGTACGTCCATCGATCATTATTCCTCCCCATAGCATCACACCTGCACTACCGAAACGGCCACGTTCCATAATGTTCGAAGGAAGATTTCGTGCTCCTGACTCCCTCCAGATGTAAACGCGTTGAGAATCAGATGTTAAACTTAACCTCGATTCATCAGTAAAGAAAACATGAGTCCATTGGTGTTCACTCCAGTTCTGATGTTCTTTGCACCAATTAAAGCTATCCCTCTTTTGCTGTGAAGACAGTAAAACACATACCCTTGGCTTTCTGGCATAAAGGCTTTTTTCATTAAGCCTTCTGTATACAGTTTGCCGTGATACAACAATTCCAGTGGTGGCTGTAACCTCTGAACTTAACTGCCGAGCAGTAGACTTCCTGTTATGACGGGCAGTTATTGTCAGATATCGATCTTGAGAAGCAGTTGTTATTCGTTTACGACCTTGTCCAGGCCTCCTTACAACCGTTCCAGATTTCTGAAATTGTTTCCATAGCGTAGACTGTCTGTCTTGAAATATTCACATATCTCGCAGCTTCCATGATTGTCTGCTCTGCTTCTAAACGGTCGATAATTCGCCACTTCACAGATTCTTCCAAATAATCATCGGAGCCATAACAAACCGTTTTGAGTCCTTACAAACTGAAATCAAAATCTGTATTGCAGAAATTCACTTTGCGCAAAATGCTTGATTCACCGTCGGATGACGTAATGCTTTGATTTGCATATCAGAAACCGTTAATCACTTTTGATTGGATAATGCTAATTAGACTTGTCTTTCACACATTCCCTGCAAAAATGGATTACATCGATTAGATATTTCATGGAATATCATTATTTTTGGATATGCAAAGATAAATTTGGACATGAGTGTATTACCAATTGTATTAATTTTTTTACCTAAAAAATAATTTAACGTGAAAAAGTAAACGGAAATCTAGGCCAAAATATATAATTAAAAATCCAGACTAGAAAATGAGATATTCGTCTAAAATTTCCTCGGGTATTTTAAAGGTAGGTACGTCGTGTAATTTACGTCGCACTGGAGCAACGCAAGGTATTAGCGACCAGATATTTAAAAGAAAGTAGAAGTCCTAAAGGAAATGCATTGGGATTGATCCCGGACCGTCACCAATAGCCCGTTGTGTTGTGCTCTAGTGTGACGTTAATTTAAATAACCCCCTAAAGGAAATGAGATCATAATGTTGGACATACCTTGTCATGTACTGTTGTTTTACTTTATGCATTTATTTTAAATTCTCTGAGTTATTCCCTTTTCAGTTAGAATTTTTAGTCTTTTAATTTCCATTACATTATTGGAATATGAAAGTCGTTTACTTATCAGACGAGAATAATAAGCGTTTGAAAATAGCTTGTTCGAAACTAATAATTTGATATTTGATTCATGTGATTAGATATTTGGGTTTTATGGCGCAAGGTCCAAAAGCGGACAAGCTGCGCCAATTGATTCATGTGAATTAAATTCTTAGAATGTGAATTTTACTGCCTAACCTCATTTGCTCAATATCTTGATTGTTACAGTGTTTAGATCAGTGATTCTCAACCTTTTTTGTCGCGGCACACTTTTAACGATTTCAAAATTTGGCGGCACACAAAGAAAAAGATAAGCTTAAAAGTTGTTTACTCTTACCTATAATACACTGTGTAAAATAGTTTATGATAATAATATTGTGAATGTAAAATAAAATAATATAATATGTACTATAAAAACAACAGTACGTTTATTAAGGGATTAATTACAAGGTAATAATAAGAATACTTTTAATGAGAAATTTGAGCTTGATGTTTTTTGATAATTTCATTTATATTTGGTCGTAAAAATGACAATGCTACTCTCATATCGTCTTCTACATTTAACAGTCTCGATCTTTTTTTCGTTTTTATGTTGGTTAATACTGAAAATGCGAATTCACACAAATAAGATGTAGAAAATTAAATTGTAATAATATTTTTAAAGCTTTTTTGGATATCATGGGATAATCGCATCTAATGTTAATCCAAAATGAATTAATTGATTCTTCGAATATTTTAAAATTAAATCTCGATTATTAGAAAGCGAAATTAGTTCTTCCTCTTCATTCAAAGTTAATTCAAATACAGAAGTATTTGTTATCACAAATGGATTACGAACCCAATCAAATTTTTTTATATCTAAATTTAGGAAATAATGAATAATTCTCTCCTCTAATGTTGTCAAATAGTCAATAACAATTTTATGAATAGTTTTATTAAAATTTGGCGGCACACTCTAAAAATTTGGCGGCACATAAAAGTGCCGCGGCACAGTGGTTGAGAATCACTGGTTTAGATACAGGAAGGCGTCACAGAGGTTTTATCACTGAAACCTATAAATAACACTTGGATGAATGTGAAATTTAAAATTAGTGTAAAATAAATTTGATTATCTTACGCAAACATTACGATTAAGGTATGAGAAAACCGTAATTGAAGTAATGAAAATAAATTCATTTAATTTTGAAACTTTTCGTAGTCGATGACGGATTAGTATTAGTATTTGTTATTCCTTGTGTTTTATTCAAAGATAATCTAGTCGATATTTTAATCAATTTTTCCCACTAAACTTATTTCCTGAAAATTGGGAACGTTTAATTGAAAACGAGCCTTTCTGTGATACACATTTTCCTTATTTATTTTACTTTCATGATTTAACTGTGTAGCTGTGTAGTTTGAAGAAATAAGTGAAAATTATTATGCAGATCCATTGGTAAAGGCTGCGTGGAAATTAAGAAAGGGTGGTTTCTTTTTCTCAATATCTAACTGCAGTAAATATTTCGTTGTATCTAGAATAAAAGGCTACAATGCTCCATTTTTAACTTCTCACCTCCGATGAATACTTGGTTTACAAGTAACAGCGAAACACTCCCATATTTTCTTTAGAATTAGAAGCTTAAAGATTATTTACCGTTGGGGATCAGTTGTCATAAATTGAATTGACTACAGAGATTTGAACGTCTCGAAAAGTCGAATGAGTGGAAACTTCTGCTTTCAAATACATTTACAGTGTTTTATATTACACTGCTTTCCAATAGTTAAGCACGCGATGCTAATTTTGAGCTGCGAAGTGCCTGCTTCAATTTCATTGAGTGAAACTCACTTTGGCTGTAGAAGGTAATATGCAAATATCATCTGATGGGCCCAATCAGAATTTATTCTTTAGAAATATGCAAGTTAGGCATCGGTTGAAGACGACACCTTTCTGAAGCCTTTCAGCAGATGATTTTAAAAGTTGATAGAAAATTTTTAAAAGACCATTTTGGTTAATTTGGGATCAGATAAGGTCAACTGTGGCTCAAAGAAGACGACTGGATGATACTCAACTCTAGCGAGATGTGAGGTGGCTTGAAGCATTGTTCGCATAGAGTGGCCACCATAATCGTCCGACCTCAAAACCATCGAAAATCTTTGGTATGACCTATGACGTGCTGTCTCTGCCCATCTACCCCCTTCTATTACTACCAAGTAGTCAGAAATCATTAAATGTTCTATTAGAGGAATGGTAGTTTATCGTCCTCTGGTGAGCTTGACCACCTAATTGAAGGTATGGAATGTAGCTGCGGAGCTTATATGAAGGTTAAGGGTGGTCACATCCTATATTAAGGAACATTTCGCTTGTTTGAAAAGCTTATAAAAATTTCTTTCGAATGTACGAAATATGTTGTACATATATAAATCATTAAAATAAATATATTTAATTTACTCTAATTTTTAGTCATAAATCTCTAACCGAATTGCCTACCTTCATGTGAAATTTTCACTCAATGAAAAACTTTTTCAGTTATGTCGAATTTATTTCTGCGTCCTTAGCTTTTGGAAAGCAGTGTATTTTCATATAATCTGACACCACATTTGCGTCTAAGTTTCTTACAATTAAAAAATAATCTCTATAGTTAAAAAAATTAGGGCCTCTTTTTAGTATCGACCTTCGCTATAGTTTCCCTTAGTATATTGATTTATTTTCTTGTCCCCCCCAAAAAGCCCTATGTATCCTAAAATGTTTACATCGATTATGATTTAAAATGGAAAGAGTAGGAACTATGTGACTTAATAAGTGTCTTGAAGTGTGTCGTTGGAAATGATAAGACTTCCATTTCTTCCAAAATAGCAATATGAAATTATGATGCCAGAAATTTCTTTTACTTATACAACAAAAGCTCGAAGCACATAAATCACATCCATCAAATTAAAACGCATTTGCGACAATTTCATAAATATGCTTCAACGAACATTCCAGCAGATAATTTATTTTACAGAGAAAACCTTTTCTTGTATGGTTGAATATTTATAAAATATAACGTATTTATAAAAGTAAAATTATTTTTATGTGCTCTATATGTTGAATAGATTAGTTCTGTGTGATCTATGGGTTACTTAAAAGCACTTTGTATTTAATAAGATACTTTATATTTTGTGTCGAACTTCGTATTCTTTTTGTTACATCGGGTAGATCGTATCTAATTTTAAGTACGGTTGTTGCGTGTCCATTTCTGAGTCACATGTTACCATGTGCATTTTGCACAGTTTTGGCGATGTCGATTATTTTCTCGGTGTAAAGCTGTTCTTCAGGATGGTAATCGATGATTTGAAGAGCAGCTACTATTACAGGGCAGGTGAATATATGATTAAGTGTGAGTTCAACGCCCAGACAGGTACAATGTCTGTAAGTTCTGGTTCCATCACAGTTCATTTTCGTTCCTCTAAAATGTCCTGTTCTCAGTCTGGATAGTGTGGTGGTGGTTTTTCTATCGGTGAATTTCACATATGCTTTGTTTTATTTAAATTTTTTGTGGTTTGAATTTTACCAAAACATTAGCAGCAGTGACAGTTATTGGGGTTCGTTCAGCATTTAATTCTCTGTCTTCCTTTGCCAATGGGTCTGTAGCTTCATTTCCTTCAATGTCCACATGTGTGCGAATCAACTGAAGAGTGCACCTTTTCTCTAAGCACATGAGTTGGTGCAGAAGTAAATGGACATCTTGACCACATTTTGAGTAGCCATTTGCTATTGCTTCGAAGGCAGATCTGGAATCGCTAAAGGTAATAATTCTCTCGGTCTGCTGTGCTAATGAGGGATTTAAATAAGTTTCAAGAAAGCCTCATTGATAACTATGAGTTCACTGATGAAATTAGAGAATATGCTTCCTGTTGCAGCCGTAATATTTAATTTCTCTCCATCTGTCGATGCGTTTATTAGAAGATAAAGCGTTAATGGTTTTTAATCCTTTTTCTTTAAGTTTAAGAGATGATTTTTTTTCAGTGCAAGGGTACGTGAGGTGGATATTTATGGTTTTGTTAAAGGCTAGTGGTGTAGAGACCAAAGATTCTTCGTGAATTTCATCTTGATGGTTCACTGATATTTTTTTCCTAATTTCCTGATCACACTGTAGAATTGATCTGTTAAGTCGGCATTTTTGTGTCCAGTTTTCAAAGGCTTTTGGGAGGTGTCCCCAATTCGGTAGCTTCTGATGCGATTGGTGAATTGATTGCGGGTAATTTTCTTCCGTCTTCAAGCAGGTCCTGTCCAGCCTCTTGTTGAGCTTTGGTGTTATTTATGGAGGAGATTGCGCCAATAGCGATTTTGGCTGCTTTTGCTTGTATCCTATCAAGTTTTCCCTTTAAGGATGCACAAAACGGTGACCAAACAGTTGCTGCATATTCCATTATCGGTGTTATTATGGTGGAATAGTTGGTCTTGATGGTTTTTGATTTGACTCCCCATATTGTTCCACAAAGTCTTTTCATGATGTTCAGTTTTTTTTAAGAGACTTGTTGGAGATTTTGTATGTCTTCTGATTGAAACGTAATACTGTATCATGCATAATGCCCAAATATGTTGGGTTTACAACCTTTTCAATTAAAGTATTGCTAGTCATTATCTGAGGATTGAAGGACTATTTTTTCTATCATCGCTGAAGATACTAAGTTTAGTTTTATTTGGGTTGATACTAAGTTTCAGGTCCCCTACCAACTTCTCCATTCATTTCTTTGACTCATTCAAAAATTCTGATTCCTGGATGCTTTCGCTAGAGTGGCAGATGGCAATGTCATCTGCATGACAGAGAACTTTTGTATTTGCGGTGAGATGGAGATCAATGTTATTGACATACATTAGGAAAAGCGAAGGACCGAGAACTGAACCCTGAGGAACGCCAGCCCAGGTTCTCTGTTCTTTTGACTTGGTTCCATTCATTCTGACCGTCATCCTTCTTCCTCTCATAAAGTTTGTTATCCATATCAATGCATTGCCTCTTATTGGGATGTCAAACTATTTTAAGTATTTTCTGTCTCCACAACCGATCACAGTCAGAAGTCATGCCAAGGAAAGTAGCAGTTGTCTTTTCTGTTGGCCTTTCTTGAAAGCAATCAATAACGGATTGGTAAGAATAAAATAATTGATAAGTTGCTGTATCATTTTTAATCAACTAGTACTTAAAATTTGAATGAAGAGTCAAATTTTAGGTACTGGTTGATTAAAGTCAAATGAAAGCGGTGATGACACCCAAAAGGCAATCAAGAAAAATATCATGTTTTTTTCGTAAGCGGTTGTTAAAGCGAGATTTCAACAGCGCGTCGTTCAACAAATCACTAGTTACAACAGAGTACAAGTTCCAAAAATTCAAAAACAATTAAATTTTTCGCATTGTTTTGGCAACAGAGTTATTATCCGAAAACCGTTCCTACAACTTTATTTCCCAGTTAACCATCTTAGGAAATTGACAAACGTGATACCAATTTCAGTCTTTATCGTAAGTTAATTAATTTTAATGTTTTCTATTTCATAAATTTTAATTTTTCCTGTAACGAAATTGCAATCACATATCCTTCTTTTATTACGTAGAAATTCAAAATATGTAGAAAATGTAATTATGGTAATTGCTTTAGTTAGACTTTTTTTCATTCATTTATATTCTATGCTCGTTAACATTTAGTTTCATCATCTAAGTGTACAACTGGACATTTTATGAAATATAGTGTGTATTCATTTTATCAATTTGAGAGATGGGGGCAATGTGTTTCTTGAAAGAAGTGGTTGAAAAATGAATAAGAATTCCTGATCCATTTGCCATTATATTTTTATGCACTTTTAAATATTTATAGTTTTAAATTGATTTTAATTTCGAGAATACAAAAAATACTATTAAATCTGAAAAGTTTTTTGTCAAATCTATAATTTATGTAAAAAATATTTTCCTCGATACTTAAGTGTGTGAATCTATGCTGGATGTAAATAAGAAAAATTATTTTTCTTACAACGAATGCAAATACATTTAAGACTAATAAACAAAACTGCCATGATTGCAATTCATAAGAGTAACTACTGCAGTACGAATCAGTGCTGATATTTAAATTAGTATTTCGAGTTTAAATGTTTTCATAACTCAAAGCGTTATTCAGACGCATTAAGATTAAACATAGTTTCAATATAGTGAAATACATATACGTTCTTGTTGAAGTTTCCCTTTCAGTTCTACAACGTAAAGTAAATAGCATAAGTTTAATCGATCGAAAAAATTATGCTATTTTTAGAATTTGTCGTGATAAAAGCATTGAGTCTTATTTCACAAACCAAGTCAGGTGTCATACAATCTTGCCTGTCAGACACATTCGAAGTGAATGCCTTGTTTCAATACTGTTTGACTGAACTACACTGCTGGCCACCCAAATTGCAACACCAAGAAAGACAAGAGATATCACAACAAAATTTATTTTGTAGATAACATGTTGACCAAGTATCAAATGATTAAATTTATAGACTTCTGTGAAGTGTGGTTCCTGCCAAAATCAGTAGCCAGAGTAGCCGCCATTGTTGGAGATCACCGCTGCCACACGCCTCGGCATTGATTCAAAGAGACTTTGGATGTGTTCTTGGGGTACAGCAGACCAAGCAGCTTCCACACGTTGCCAAAGTTGATCTGGTGTGGCAGCTGGGGATGTATTCTGGGTCAATCGTTGAGCAACCATGGACCACATGTTTTCTATCGGCGAAAGATCCGGAGAGCGAGCTGGCCAGGGAAGCAATTCAATCTGGCGATTGACGAAGAACCCTTGGACAATGCGTGCCACGTGTGGTCGCGCATTATCCTGTTGAAATATGGCTGTGGGCAAGCCCTGAAGGTAAGGAAGGACAACTGGCTCCAACACCTCGGAGATGTAGCGCTGGCTGTTTAAAGTACCGGCAATGCGTACTAGAGGAGTGCGAGAGTGATATCCAATACCGCCCCATACCATAATACACGGTACAGGACCAGTGTGGCGGTGCATAACGCAGCTGTTTAGCATCCTCTCTCCACGGTGTCTCCAGACTCGAATCCGACCATCGTGGTGTTGCAGACAGAAGCGTGACTCGTCAGTAAAGACAATTTCATTCCATTCTGCCGTCCACATCCTTCTTTCATCGCACCATTGGCGGCGGAAACGTGTGTGGTTCTGCGTCAAGGGTAGACGAAGCAATGGACGTCTTGCGGACAGACCACTCTGCTGTAAACGGCGTCGAATGGTACGCGCAGACACTGGATGATGCGGTACAGACTGAATGTGCTGTGCTATGGTTCGTGATGTGGCTGAGCGATCCGTCACTGCCATACGCACAATATGCCTGTCATCACGTGAAGTGGTGCACTGAGGTGGATGCGATCGAACACGTCGGTCCGTCGTACCCTCCTGCATCCAACGATCACATATCCGCATTACAGTTGTTTGGTTTCGTCGAACACGACTACCGATTTCCCTGAAAGATAATCCACAATCTCGGTAGGCCACTATCCTTCCTCTGTCGAACTCGGATACTTGATCAAAAGATGATCGCTGTTTTCTACGAGGCATAATTGATCGTTTTTTTGAAAAAAACACAAGAAAAACACAATTGCCGTACTTGAAATCGTCGAAATCTCCAAGCCTTAAATAGCGCTTTGAAGTGGCGCCACAGGCGCGCGTGATGTGCGTCTGCGCTGAAATTCTAATCATTTGCATATCTCACCTCCGCTAATGCATGTTGTAAATTTCATATTATTTGCATGCTTCCTTCAGGGTGTTGCATTTACGGTGGCCAGCAGTGTACTTTGGCGTTATTAATGCTACTCTTACTGATTTATTGAGTGAGCCCCTTCATGCAAATCTGTTTTTATTTATGAGACATATATTTTCATAATTTGATTTAAAATAGTTTGATTTGAATTTTTAATGTTTTATCTCATTAAATTTTAATGAAACATCTCAAAGTTGTGGAGCTATATTCTGATGTTCTCAATTTAAGTACTGTTAGTTTGCATACCTACATGACTCATACTAACCGACTCACCAAAAGTGTTTAGAACACTACTAGTAGAACCAGAGAATAGACGCATTACAAAATCAAGAGTCATTAGGTCCCTGTCCAGCTTAAAATAAAAAGCCGAATAAGAAACATAATGCTAGAAAAATATATTAGATAATACCTCCACTTGAGAACAAAGTAGAAATCCCCGAGCACCGCTGTTAAGTTTGTAATGCAGCGGGAATCTGCAGGCAAAGGGAAAGATTTCATGTACAGTACGTAGTTGATGGTGTCTGCTCATTCTGAAGCGATAGTATCATTGTTTTTCATGTTGTAGAAAGAAGTTGGATCCGTTTGTTAGTCATGGGATTTTGTTTCTTAGGGATGGTTCAGTCAAATGGTATTTGCTAGTTGATTGACACTTGAATAGAATATGATCTGAATCCCCGAGCCCCCACTTGGACAGTATGGGGTACTTTTGAGTTTAAAACGATGAAGAGGTAGTGCAGGATAGGACCATGGCCAGTTGGGAGAGAGATGAGATGTCAATCTGCGTGATGTGGTTGACAGGTGGGATGAAAGCTTTGACTCGATGGCCAATGGGGGGCTTCGTTCCAGTAGTGCTGAAATATATGAATTATTTAAAAATTTCCTTTCTAAGAAAAGAATCTGATGCAGGAATTCGTGTCTCCTCACTGCAGGAAGCAGCTAACTTGGTGAAGTGGTCTGGGGTTTCGTTGCCAGCGACGCTTGAGTGAGTGTAAACCCAGCTTAGTCCGCGATATTCCCTCTCCGTCATAATATATTGCTTAATTTTTGTGAGGAAGTTAGATTTATTATGGATGGATTTCAATGAAGCTATTTTATCTAGTGATATCCGTGTATGTAATGACTCTTTTGTTAGTGTCATTCGATGGTTTTGTAAATGGCAAAGAGTTTGGCTTGGAAGAAGGTTTAATAGAATTTTCGTGGTCAATGTTAGGGAATTGATTTTCGAGCAGTATACTGCGTTTGGTAGAATGTATCTCGTGAAATGGAGAGGCGAAGTCAAAGAGATGTGAAAGAAGAACATCTGGGGCGCGCTTTTCCCAACAGTGCCAATTTTGCCTACTGGCTATTAGTGGAGTCGAGTAATTCCAAGGATTAAGTTAAGTGCATCAGTTGGAGAGGAAATATAAGATTTAGAAATTTTCAATCTGAAAGCTTTTTGGAGCGGTTTTAATTTTAAATATGCGTTTTGCTAAGTTTTCAGTCATATGACATAATTGTTTGGATAGCTATCGAGCAAAAGATTTTTAACATTTTTAGCATCCCAATTACTGCTTGAAGTTTCCTGAAAATATTTGCTCATTAAAAAGCATTTCTCTCAGTCGTTTTCGTTTTCTAATATTTCCAAATACTATGTCGGTGCATTTCCCCCTGGAAATCGCAAGTTTTAAATATAAGTTAAGTTATAAAAAATAATATTCCGTAGAGAGGTGGTATTAGTTTCAAGTGTTTTGTGGGTGAATTACCTCCGTGAGATCATCCACGAAGGCATGGAAGAAATATGTCTCCTTACTTGATTTCATAATGTCATTGAAGTAAATTAGCCATAATAGCCAAGACCGATCTCTCTCCTTAAGGGGAACCCCTATTAAGACTTTTTGTGATGGTGATTCGGCCATCCATATGATACAGTTCTATATTTGTAGGAATTCATGAATAATATAAATTCGGGTGGGAAGTTATGGTTATGTTTAGTATCTACCAGGATTTCTCTGTTCATGGTATCAAAGGCCGCTTTGATATGGATAGCAATGCGGGCGAAATGTTTATTACCCCGATAAAAATAAATCTTCTCTTTCGTTCAATAGTGCTTCCTCGTAGCTCCATAGCTCTCGAAATCCATATTGGAAAGGAACAGCGCTAGTTTCCAGTCAGAAATTTAGGCTTTTGGTGAAAAGACAAGTTCAATAGTTTTTTCTAAGGTGGGCAATAAGTATATGGGTTTGTATGATGAATAAGAAGTCGGGTCTTTGCCTTATTTAAAGAGGAAGCGAATGGTTGCGGTTCTGAGGCATTTAGGGAAGTATACAAATTGAAAGCATTTTTCAATTGAAGTAATTAATAAGACAGAGTTACCTTATAGATTTCTGTCCAAATTTCAAAATGAATGAGATCTGGGATTAACCTTTTTTAAGGTTGCTGAGTACAGTTCAGCATGAAGATTGATATTTGAATCAAAGAAATTACAGTTTGGGACACAGACAAAATCATTGGCGGACCTTTCCGCCATAAAAATATCAATCAGTATGACCGGCCACAGCCATAGATCAGGGCCTGATCGATAGATACCGGGAACCTTAAGACTCGAACACTCAAGATGAAAGTACTCCCTCAGAGGAACATCTTTAGGCTTGTGCGGATTTCACGAAGCATGGGTTACCCTAGTGACACATGCTTCGTGAAGCCCTATTGACACATGCTGCGAGGAAGCATTATTGATAGTACGAATTGACTTCACGAAGCATGGGTTTCATCCCCTTTCCTTAACCCTTCTTTTTTCCCTCCCCAGCGGTGCTTTCCTCTTTGGAGGTATGAGCTCTCCTTGAGAAGCCGTTGCTTTTATCTTCTCCTGGGTGCTACATCACCCACCTGTTAGTCGTGCACGGAGACCCGTGTCCCTCGAAAAGCGATTTAAGGGACCGTTTTGAGCGATTGGTCAAACCATCCCAATTAAACACAATATTTTCTATGTCCCTGTTCTACCTAAATATTGCTTACCTTAGATGATCCATTCGAACAAACAAAGTGATTTAAATGCCAAAAGTTTGGGAATTCCGTGTAAGAAACCTGTGCATGTTGTTAAATAGAAAGACATGTAGTAAACTCTGTACCTCTGTCCCAAAGAATGTTAACCCTCTGATGAGTTCACACGCGTATATCCGTTCTGTAACAATATGTTTCACTGTATGACTTCTAGCCAGTTTTGACCTATTTGACCAATGCCTAGGATTCTTTCAACTATAATGTCCTTATTTATTCATTATGTGTATTAAGAGGTGAAAACAATACTACATCACTCGGAAATATCGTGACATTCAGAGGGTTATTTACAAGAGCGATCATCCAGCCTATTCCCATACATGTCCTAATGGAGTGAAGGAAACGAAATTCACACAAACCATCAAGGTTATTCAAAACCTCTCATTCACCGATGCCAGGAAATTCATTGCGGAGAGAACACCAAACTCAGGCTTTCCTTGCTCTGCAGCATCGAAAAGAGTTACGAAATCCATAGCTGCACCCCTGATCTAACCCCTAATTAACTCATTTGTACACAGACACCTAAATCATCAACCAAACATCCATCCTAAAAACAGTGGCCAATACAAACCATCGAATAGTTCGATTCCTTCTACAAGTTCCAAGTCACTAAGAGACTTTAGAAATTCGAAATATTCCTTAGAACCCAAAAGGTGACCTAAAACAGGCATTATTGAATCTAAAGAAAGATTCACAGTCAAAATAAATCTTAAGACACGCTAAATATAAGTAAAAATAATAGGACAATTGTAGAAAACTTTCATTGCAAAGGCGACTTAATAATTTATTTGTCTGATGAGGATTATATGCTAAGGGAAGAATTGGACAAAACACTCACCTAAAGCATAAATCTCATTCCTTGGAACTGACACGGTTTCCGAAATCATACTGATGACATTAACACACTGATTAGTATATTTCAGCCCGTTTGTATTGGCTAGCATCTGAAACCTTAAATAGAAACAAAAATCTAACACTATGGCTCTGCAGGAAAAGGTGAACGGACGTGTCAGGAGTATTCGTGCATTCACAAATTTTCTCATCTTGGTCCATAAACTTATATACCTCGTTGCAAGCAATAGCTATACAGATTCTCTTTTTGCGAGATGGAATTTCAGTGTTGATAGGAATTCCCACACTATAGGTAATTTCCTATTCATTCTGCCAACTGATTTTACATACCCTACACGACCCGTACATTTCTTTGACAAAGCTAATTCCCTGTTTTTTAAACAACTTACGGAACTTAGTAGATGCATGATAGAACACCCAAATATTGACGTAGTTGCGATCTTCATTAAGAAAGCTGCAGGTATTGCAATTCCCAAAATACAGGAAGGCTCCTCAAATTATTGGAATCATGGTGGAACGGGACGGGAAAGATGTGCCGAAGCCCAAAATAAGGGTTGGAAATAATAAAGTAGCTGAATGTAAGAATGAAATTAAAATGTGAAACATTTATTTAAAAAGTATTTACAAGATTATTTACGAGGAATCACTACTTCCTATCTAGTCTACTGATATCAGATGAGGGCTCTTCCAAATAATTCAATCTTTCTGGAAACATTTGGCTGCTTTTAGTTTTATGGCCGACCTCTGAGTGGATCTGAGGTAATGAGACATCTATTCGCGTCTGTTCTGTAAAATCTGTATTCGTGTCAGCTATTGACGCTTTTCTTGTAGAGCTCCATAATGCCTATCACGCTTATTATGTGCCTCTTGCACTTCTGAGAAGTGACCAAGGTGAAATAATAACCTTTCTATGAACCAGTCTCTTATGTGTAGTCACGGGCATTGCATATAAAGAATAATCTTAATTATATATATATATATATATATATATATATGTGTGTGTGTAGGACACAATGACTATAATTCAGTAAATGAAGAGATAAATATTAAAATTAAGAATAGGAATTTAATATGAGCTAAATAGAAACTATATACAGAATTGAGATGAATTGGCAGGTTTCGAGGCTGTCTTTTGCCCGAACAATTAAATTTAGTTCCACACCTTAGCTGCTGCAACATCTTTGTTCGTCAAGTCGCGTTCTTTGTTCCTCTCTGGTTCGGCGGGAAACTCTGCTATTGCTGGGTGAGTTATGCGTGGGTGTTTCGAGCACGACGTCTTTAAGTCCAGACATCTGCGTTCACTGGGCAACGTATGATTTCCGGTATCCCACATATGTATATTTGACTTACTTTGTATTCTGTAAGTTTATCTGGAAACCGGAATTCAAGCATTCTAATAAGGCATGGAAGGCTTGATTCGTTCTACATTGATCACAGAACCTGCCGCAGACCTCTCAGAATATCTAAAAATTCTATGAGCACTTGCAAAGTTATACAATATACATATTGTTTATTTCGCTCGGTTTTGCTCCATAGAAATAACATGTTTGGATTGACTTACATGATGACACTGCATTACTCGTTTTAGCATCTATCATACTAAAAATTATCGCAGCCCTATTATTTACCCTATTACTGCACTTCTATCTCAATTATAAATATTTTCGTATGTGAGAGCGTAACAATTTGATTTTGGACGTTATTAATTTCGCTAGCACTTATATCTTTGTTCTGTTTATCAGCAAATGCAGATATTTCTACGTATGTGACCAGTTCGTACATGCTACAAAGTATTTTCTGTTATTTTTGTGTACTTATTAATACGGAAAAATTGGATGAACTTGAACTGACACCCTTTCAAGACGGTGTTTGCAAGTTATAATAAAGGAATAAGCCTTGTTCAACATTTGTTTTCAGCTTGTTTGAAACGACGACTGGGTTGCTTGTCCCGATTTCCAGTTTATTTTATAAACCCTCCTGAAGAGAATCAACTGAGTTTTTGTAGAAATAAGATCTTGATAATTTAAAAGAGCATATTCATCAGGTATCATGCTTGTAGTTATGAAAATTCCAGTGAAAGAGGAAAATATGTTTTCCACTTTCACGTGATCTGTGAATTGACCTCACTTGAATAGTTTTAGTATGGAAATTTTATTTTTTATGTTGAAAAGACTATACCTCTATGTTAAGTACAGCCCACAGTAAATTTGTTTGATTAAAATCCTGAAAAATTTAGCTTCGATCTGGTCGAGCACTGGGGAGAACTCCGAAGTTCTAATCAAGAGCGTTGAAATGAATACGAGCTTATCATTGGCTGTATGAAATGAGATGCAGATTTGTCATTGGCTGAACAACAAAAGTTTGAAGTGGTGGAGTAGCAGTATTTTAATCTCCGAGAATATTTTTTTTATTTGGGGGAGCGTTGGATTATAAATTTCAATTTGTTTTCTGCAGGTTGGTATTTATTTCAATTTCAGAGGAAAAGGTGAGGGAGAATTTGTTAATGAAATTTTTAACTGAAGGAGTTTTGTGAAATTTTCTGGCTTTTGTAATTTGGAGGAGGAAAAGACTTTGAATTTGTTCGATTTTTAAATTTGGTCTCACAAGTAGGTTTTACGATCGTTTTTGTGTTTAACTGGAAAAAATGTGTTTGATCAAAATGTATTTGCTTTTTCTTTTTACTAAGGAAGGTCTCGAACATTTTCTATCGCTACCCTGTGACGTTCCTTTCTTGTACTTTATATATAGAGAAGGTAAATGCTTAAACAGTCCAGATTATAAAATGTAGAGAATGAAAGAATAATATTTCCAAAAGAGCAATAAGAAAGTATGCGAAAAAATTCCATTCCTTTTCTCAAACAATATAAAATCAAAGCATGAGTCACATCCATTAAATTAATATTCCTTTTTGATAATTTGAGAAATATGCACCATCGAAAATCTCAAGAGATGATTTATTAAATGGAGGAAACCTCTTTTTCAATGTTTATAAAATACAATGTAATTTGGTTCCATTCAATATGAAAAAGTTAAAATTGGGAAATTAAATATCTGAATTCGCGTCGATACTTAAAGTAGATTTCAGGTGGATTTTTTCAAAGCATGTAGACTCTTCATCCAAGACATTTGAATGGCTTTTCAACAGTATATTTGTGCAGCTATTGGGTTTTTTGTTCGATAATACTAAAGATTGCCATAGGTATATTTTATATACCTTCGGAATTTAGCCGTATTTGGCCACAACCAAATTCTAAAATCTTAAAAATTCTCTACACATTTCCCACAAAAGAATTGTCCCACAAATGTCTATGTTCACTTGTTTCCATTTATTTTATAAAGATTTCAACCTTTCTTTGCATCTTCTTTATTTAATAATATTCTATTCCCCCGTTGCTGGGATATAAAAGATAATTTCTATACTTTTGATGATAGAACAAAGGAATTTAGCTAATTTGGAAATATATTTTTTATGGTAAACGCTTTTCTAATTAATCCTTAATACATTTCTCTGTGTATAATATTCCAACCTTAGAGAAATTTAATTTTCTTGGATCTAGCATTCAAACCAATAATTCAAATAAGGAGAATGTGGCTTATAGTGACATTCCCATATGATTGTTAAATCCATCATTTTGTGTGTCGCATTAGGTGGCCGAGTACTTTTATTTACATGATTTCATGGATAATGTTGAGTTGTAAATATTTTTAGGGCATAACTTGCTATAATTGTTAAATTGTTTCTATGGTTGATTAAAAGAGAACTTTTATTTTAATACAATTTGTGTGAGTCCTATTTTAATAAATTATTTAAAATGTACGAAAAAGGTTAGAAACTTTAGGTTGACCATTGCTTTTGTGAGAATCTGTAGGGAATACCGGGAATGTTGGAACATGGGGCAAAATGAAGGATTTGATTTGACAAACATCTACTATCCAGACCCTACATACTTTTTCACTAGGAGATAAATACATTGATTTCTGAATTCTAGTTCCTGCATCTTTAAAAAATAATATTTTTAAAATTTATTGTAAGTCGAGTAAATTTTCTACATTAATTAAATTCTTTATTTTTTCATAAAGTACTTCATTGGTCAGACTTCAGTTGCTCGTCAATTCTTTTAAAAATAGGCTAGTTAGGCTTCTAAACAATAGGAAACATTCGCATATTCCCATTCCCTTTTCCATGTTCCACCAAAGAATAAAAAGTATTTCGATGAGGTTTAGTGCATGTTGATGCATATTGGGACACTGTTTCAGCATGCCATTTCAATACCCCTTGCGTGTCTATTAACTACATGATGCAACTGTCAATTAGTCACCTTTATATTACGAATACAACTTAACCCTCCAAGTGGTTTAGATGGAACAATTCGACCATCATCAAGATCTGACCAAGTTTACTAATGACGAGATTTCTTGTCAAGATACTGTCGAGTTTTTGGCGATGGGATGAAGATCTGTTCTGTTTTGCTAATAACAAGATACCTCGTCTAGACAACTACCAGGAGGGTTAAAATACTTCAGAGTATTAGTAGGAACAAATTGTTGCTTCATTTATATGAATTATTTTCTAACTTAAACATAAAGCAAAAAATGTTCCAGCGTCCCGATCTTCTTTATGTCCAGAAAACAGATTTATATACAGCAATATGTTTGAACACGATTTGAAGGCTAACCAGTAAACTTTTTATAACCCTTCTCCCTTAACATCGCCAGAGAAAGAAACGCTGTTCAACAAATAATAATTACAGCATTCTGTATTTAATAGGTTAGACATTAGGTTTTTTTCACATCAACTGCATTAGGTTATTGTGAGAAAGAGTTATCTTTAATTAAAGGAATTAAGGCTTAAAAATAAAAAAACCTTATCAGCTAGGAAATAAAATTTAAGTTTAAATGTGTGTTTCTGTAAAGTTAAAAACTGTCCGTTTTAACGTACAAATTCTTTTTAATATTTGAATTGATGGGGATAAAAAGATTTAAAGAGGGTTGGGGGGGGGGGAGTCGTGAAAGCCATGACAATAACAGGCGATTGTTATCTTGCGTTAAGGTAGACATAAATGTAAAATAAAATCTTGTAAGTATAAAGAAAAAAACGGTGGTGGTCAATCCATTTACTTGACTTTACCTGTCTTGTGTTTGGCATAGCTTGGTCAAATAGGGCCTCGTGCCACTAACACCATCCCACCAAAAGAAAATGTCGATAATTTTAGAATTAGGAAAGTTGAATTGAATTATTTTATACAGAAGTTCATTATGCCCCAAACTCTGTCGAATGCTCGGGCAATATCTACATTTGTTCTGTAAAAAGTTTGGATCGGCTAACTTCGCTAGTTGTATTTACTGAACTTAGGTGTTATTGGTTTGGAATGCGTTCGGCTCTAAATCCGAATGGTTCTGGCGGAAGGCTATTAAGATCATTGCTGTGTTTGAGTATGTGCTTAATTTGGAATTTTTTCTGAAATACCAGAGAGTGGGCTGAAGTGATGATGGGAAGGGTATTTTGTAGTATGTACAATCTTGGCCTGGTTTGGGGATCTTTATTATTGATGCATGTTTCCAAATGGGAAAAATAAAGATAAAATATTTGTTAATTATTCGGGTGAGGTGTTTTAAGGGTATAGATTTAAGGGCATTGTTAGGAATTTTATATGCACTTGGTGCTTTTCTATTTCTTAAGTTGTTAATGATGTCATGCATTTCAGAGGATTATGTAATTAAAAGTGGGCCAGTGGGAGGGTTGTATAGAAAGTAGGAATGAACTGTGTGATTTGCGATATTTATGTGGTTAGTGTCACAAAGTTGTGTTTGTTTTCTCTAAAGGGTGTGAATATGAAGGTGTTGGATTTATCATAGTCAGTGAATGCAGCACCATTAGGTGGTAGTGGGGATGAAATTGATAACTCTTTTAGGCGAATGTTCTGTTAAAAGGTATAAAGGAAAATTACAAATAAAGGTATAAAAATGTCTTCGGGCTTAATACCTGACAACTATTCTGCCCATAAATTATTTCTCTGTTGTTGAAGGAGATCTTTAATGTTAAACATTAAGTTATTTAGTTGGAGTTTGATAGGGAAGTATCGGCCAGAGTTGACGCGATCTGTTTTTAACTTAACATTTTTTCTTTTATGTAAGAGGAGGGAGATTCTGTTGTGGAGGTGTGATATTCTTGGGTTCTTCTAGCTTGGTTGAAGGCTGAGGTAATGGAGTAACTAAAGTTACTTATGATATCTGTATATATAGCTATATATTTCACTTACATACGTGATACAGAAATCGATATTATTTGAAAACTGTACGCATTGCAACAAGCGTTTATACACTAATAAAATCAACCCCTCGAGATTCATCTTCAGTTTTTCGACTTCATTCAAATATTGTCTGATTAGGGATCAGCAAAAGATTATCAAAAACGCAGAGTTCAACATTTCACAAATACGACCGTAATTTCTACCCGTATTACGCATCGTCCTAAAATGAAGGGTTGAGGCCAAAACTGAATGAAAAGGCGAATCTACAAAAAACCACATTTATTTACTTCACTGACGCACCACATACAACACAGACAGAAGCGAGATAAAATTCTCTTTTCGCCTTCCCAGCAAGCATTGCGCCGCCACTTACATAAAACCTAGACAAAACATTCTGGCGACTATTGCCAACAGGCAAGAAGGAAATATATTATGTACAATGAGAGGCCTTATTTCTGATAAACATTTAAGTAAAACTGTAGCAGTCTGATAGAAGGGCAATGATATTTTTTAAATAAAAATGATAAAGATAGATCTGCGCAAAACAAAGTTTCCAAATGCTGCACGAGGAATGTTTTTGCAAGTTCGATATCAAGGACTGATGGGTTAATGTTAAAGGTGTTGTTAAATAGGTGGAGTACTGGTGGGGCAACTATTTGAAGATTGTTTCCGAGTGTGTGTATGTGAAGTCTAGTTTCCACATTAGTTTGCGTAACCTTAGTTTCATGTAGGGTGTACAAGTCTCCGAAAAGAAACACACGAAACTTTTGATTAAGTATGCTTAAGTAAATTTTTGTAAAGGAAGGTTGGTGTTAAAATTTCTTTTGTTTCATGGCAAAAACATTGGAGTTCTTTTCAAAGCTGTATTTTAAGACAATTGAAGAAGGTGGTGTTTCATTTTGATTTTGACTAAACTATGTAGCTGTACCGCCTTTTTGAGTGAGACGGTCGGATCTATACCAAATAGAGCCGGTAATTTTTAAACTATCGCTGGGGTGGATACCAGGTTCAAATTCCGTTATGATATATTTGAGTTCGCTTACTCTCGACTTGATTCCGATGGCATTTCAGCTGACGATTTGAAAAGAGCGAGGGATACGAGTCCTCACAATCCCATAGAGTGGTTAACGCCTGTCAAGTGCTTAACCATGGGAGTCTTTTAAAGAATATTTCACGAACAATTTTAATGATTTTTGGAATTTATTGTAGTTTTAATAGTTATACTACTTTTAAATAAATGCTTAAATATTACCAATTGTATAAATTTTTTTGACCTGAAAAATAATTTAACGTGAAAAAGTAAACGGAAATCTAGGCCAAAATATATAATTAAAAATCCAGACCAGAAAATGAGATATTCGTCTAAAATTCCCTCAGGTATTTTAAAGGTAGGTACGTCGTGTAATTTACGTCGCACTAGAGCAACGCAACAGGGTATTAGCGACCAGATATTTAAAAGAAAGTAGAAGTCCTAAAGGAAATGAGATCATAATGTTGGACATACCTTGTCATGTACGGTTGTTTTACTTCATGCATTTATTTGAAATTTCTCTCAGAGTTATTCCCTTTTAAGTTAGAATTTTTAATCTTTTAATTTCCATTACATTATTGGAATATGAAAGTCGTTTTCTAATCACAGATGAGGATAATGAGGGTTTGAAAATAGCTTGTTCGAAACTAATAATTCGATATTTGATTCTTGTGATTAGATGTTTGGGTTTTATGACGCAAGGTCCAAAAGCGGACAAGCTGCGCCAATTGATTCATGTGAATTAAACTCTTAAAATTGAATTTCAATGCCTAACCTCATTTGCTCAATATCTTGATTGTTAAAGTGTTTAGATACAGGAAGGTGTCACAGGGGTTTTATCACCGAAACCTATAAATAACACTTGGATGAAAGTGAAATTTAAAATTAGTATAAAATAAATTTGATTATCTTACTCAAACTTTCGTCCAATTAAGGTATAAAAAATCGTAATTGAAGTATCTTGAAATATAATGAAAATAAATTCAGTTAATTTTGAAACTTTTCGTAGTCGATGAAGTATTAGTATTTGTTATTCTTTGTTTTATTCAAAGATAATCTAGCCAATATTTTAATCAATCTTTACCACTAGACTTATTTCCTAAAAATTCGGAACGTTTAATTGAAAACGAGCTTTTCTGTGATACCCATTCGCCTTATTTCTTTTACTTTCATGATTTAACTGTGTAGCTGTGTAATTTCTAGTAATAAGTGAAAATTATTATGCACATCCATCTGTAAAAGCTACGTGGAAATTAAGAAAGGGTGGTTTCTTTTTCTCAATATCTAACTGCAGTAATATTTCGTTGTATCGAGAATAAAAGGCTACAATGCTCTATTTTTTACTTCTCACCTTCGATGAATGCTTGGTTTACAAGTAACAGCGAAACACTCCTATATTTTCTTTAGAATTAGAAGCTTAAAGATTATTTACCGTTGGTGATCAGTTGTCATAAATTGAATTGACTACAGAGATTTGAACGTCTCGAAAAGTCGAATGAGCGGAAACTTCTGCTTTCAAATACATTTACACAGTGTTTTATAATACACTGCTTTCCAACAGTTAAGCACGCGATGCTAATTCTGAGCTGCGAAGTGCCTGCTTCAATTTCATTGAGTGAAACTCACTTTGGCTGTAGAAGGTAATATGCAAATATCATCTGATGGGCCCAATCAGAATTTATTCTTCAGAAATATGCAAGTTAGGCATCGGTTGAAGACGACACCTTTCTGAAGCCTTTCAGCAGATGATTTTAAAAGTTGATAGAAAATTTTTAAAAGAACATTTTGGTTAATTTGGGATCAGATAAGGTCAACTGTGGCTCAAAGAAGACGACTGGATGATACTCAACTCTAGCGAGATATGGGTTGACTTGGAGCATTGTTCGCATAGAGTGGCCACCATATTCGTCCGACCTCAAAACCATAGAAAATCTTTGGGGTGACCTATGACATGCTGTCTCTGCCCATGTACCCCCTTTTATTACTCCCAAGTAGTCAGAAATCATTAAATGTTCTATTAGAGGAATGGTAGTTTATCGTCCTCTGGTGAGCTTGACCACCTAATTGAAGGTATGGAATGTAGCTGCGGAGCTTATATGAAGATCAAGGGTGGTCACATCCTATATTAAGGAACATTTCGCTTGTTTGAAAAGCTTATAATAAAAAGCTTACATATATATATTACATTAAAAATATACCTAAATATATTTAATTTACTATAATTTTAAGTCATGAATCTTTAACCGAATTGCCTACCTTCATGTGAAATTTTCACTCAATTAAAAACGTTTTCAGTTATGTTGAATTTACTTCTGCGTCCTTAGCTTTTGGAAAGCAGTGTATTTTCATATAATCTGGCACCGCATTTGTGTCTAAGTTTCTTACAATTTAAAAAAATCTCCATAGTTAAAAAACATTAGGGCCTCTTTTTAGTATCGACCATCGGTATAGTTTCCCTTAGAATATTGATTTATTTTCTTGTCACCCCCGATAAAAGCCCGATGTATGCTAAAATGCTTACATCGATTGTGATTTAAAATGGAAAGAGTAGGAACTATGACTTAATAAGTGTCTTGAAGTGTGTCGTTGGAAATGATAAAAGACTTCCATTTCTTTCAAAATAGCAATATGAAATTATGCGACAAATTCCTTTACTTATACAACAAAAGCTCGAAGCACATAAATCACATCCATCAAATTAAAACGCATTTGCGACAATTTCATAAATATGCTTCAACGAACATTCCAGCAGATAATTTATTTTACAGAGAACCTTTTCTTGTATGGGTGAATATATATAAAATATAACGTAATTATAAAAGAAAAATTATTTTTATGTGCTCTATATGTTGAATAGATTAGTTCTATGTGCTCTATGGATTACTTAAAAGCACTTAAAAAAACCAGATCTTTATTTTATTATATATTTAATAAATAGTTTATAACAAATAACGTTACGTGTTCAATAAACTAAATATAAAAACGAATAATAGTTTTGGCATTACCTAAAAAGTTTACTTTAAATGCGTGTGTATTGATGGGAAAATTTCACTAATAATTGTAAACTTCTCCAATCAAAGGAAAAAGTTGAAATAGGGAATAGGAATCCTCTGTACCAAAGGAATTTCACGCGTATTTCTCTTAAAACATATGGACTGTTCATCCTTGACATATGAATGGACTTTCGGAGCAAATTTGAATACATTTTTGTTCTACCATAATAAAGGTTTTCTCAGAATATATCTAATACCACTCTATCCTAAAAGTGTTTGAAACTTGAGGTGGACGAACATTTTTCGAACAAACTGTAGACATAGCAAACAGAAGTAAACACAAGTACAAGTTTGAAAACCACGATATGAATGTCAACAGAAAATATTTTTATTTTTCCGCCTTAAAAATACCAGACAAAGAAGAGTAGTTCAATAGATAATAATTAATATTTACGGTGTTTTGTAATTAATAAGATACTTTGGATTTTGTGGCGAACTTCATATTATTTTTGTTAAATCTGGTAGATCGCATCTAATTTTAAGTACGGTTGTTGCGTGTCCATTTCTGAGTCACATGTTACAGTGTGCATTTTGCATAGTTTTGGCAATGTCGATTATTTTATTGGTGAAAAGCTGTTCTTCAGGATGGTAATCGATGGTTTGAAGAGCAGCTACTATTGCAGGGCAGGTGAATATATGATTAAGTGTGAGTTCAACGCCCAGACAGGTACAATGTCTGTAAGTTCTGGTTCCATCACAGTTCATTTTCGTGCCTTTAAAATATCCTGTTCTCAGTCTGGATAGTGTGGTGGTGGTTTTTCTATCGGTGAATTTCACAAATGCTTTGTTTTATTTAAATTTTTTGTGGATTGAATTTTACCAAAACATTAGCATCAGTGACAGTTATTGGGGTTCGTTCAGCATTCAATTCTGCCTTCCTTTGCCAATGGGTCTGCAGCTTCATTTCCTTCACAATGTCCACATGTGTGGGAATCAACTGAAGAGTGCACCTTTTCTCTAAGCACATGAGTTAGTGCAGAAATGAATGGACATCTTGAGCACATTTTGAGTTGCCATTTACTATTGTTTCGAAGGCAGATCTGGAATCGCTAAAGGTAATAATTCCCTCGGTTTGCTGTGCTGATGAGGGATTTAAATAAGTTTCAAGAGAGCCTCATTGATATCTGAGTCCACTGATGAAATTGGAGGATATGTTTGCTGTTGCAGCCGTAATATTTAATTTCTCTCCATCTGCCGATGCGTTTATTAGAAGATAAAGCGTTAATGGTTTTTAATCCTTTTTCTTTAAGTTTAAGAGACGATTTTTTTTTCAGTGCAAGGGTACATTAGGTGGATATTTATAGTTTTGTTAAAGGTTAGTGGTGTAGAGAACAAAGATTCTTCGCGAATGTCATCTTGATGGTTCATTGATATTTTTTTCCTGATCACATTGTAGAGTTGATCTGTTAAGTCGGCATTTTTGTGTCCAGTTTTCAAAGGCTTTTGGGAGGTGGTCCAATTCGGTAGCTTCTGATGCGATTGGTGAATTTGATCGCAGGTAATTTTCTTCAAGCAGGTCTTGTCCAGCCTCTTGTTGACCTTTGGTGTTATTTGTGGAGGAGATTGTGCCAATAGCGATTTTGGCTGCTTTTGCTTATATCCTATCAAGTTTTCCCTTTAAGGATGCACAAAACGGTGACCAAACAGTTGCTGCATATTCCATTATCGGTGTTATTATGGTGGAATAGTTGGTCTTGATGGTTTTTGATTTGACTCCCCATATTGTTCCACAAAGTCTTTTCATGATGTTCAGTTTCTTTAAGAGACTTGTTGGAGATTTTGTTTATCTTCTGATTGAAAAGTAATACTTTATCAAGCATAATGCCCAAATATGTTGAATTTACAACCTTTTCAATTAAAATATTACTAGTCATGATCTGAGGATTGAAGGACTATTTTTTTCTATCATTGCTGAAGATACTAAGTTTAGTTTTATTTGGGTTGATACTAAGTTTCAAGTGCCCTACCCACTCCTCCATTCATTTCGTTGACTCATTAAAAAAATTCTGATTCCTGGATGCTTTCGCTAGAGTGGCAGATGGCAATGTCATCCACATGACAGGCAACTTTTGTATCTGCGGTGAGATGGGGATCAATGTTATTGACATACATTAGAATAAGCAAAGGACCGAGAACTGAACCCTGAGGAACGCCAGCCCAGGTTCTCTGTTCTTTTGACTTGGTTCCATTCATTCTGACCATCATCCTTCTTCCTCTCATAAAGTTTGTTATCCATATCAAGGCATTGCCTCTTATCGCGATGTCAAACTATTTTAAGTATTTTCTGTCTCCACAACCGATCACAGTCAGAAGTCATGCCAAGGAAAGTAGCAATTGTCTTTTCTGTTGGCCTTTCTTTTTGAAAGCAATCAATAACGGATTGGTAAGAATAAAATAATTGATAAGTTGCTGTATCATTTTTAATCAACTAGTACTTAAAATTTGAATGAAGAGTCAAATTTTAGGTACTGGTTGATTAAAGTCAAATGAAAGCGGTGATGACACCCAAAAGGCAATCAAGAAAAATATCATGTTTTTTTCGTAAGCGGTTGTTAAAGCGAGATTTCAACAGCGCGTCGTTCAACAAATCACTAGTTACAACAGAGTACAAGTTCCAAAAATTCAAAAACAATTAAATTGATTGCATTGTTTTGGCAACAGAGTTATTTTCCGAAAATCGTTCCTACAACTTTATTTCTCAGTTAACCATCTTAGGAAATTGACAAACGTGATACCAATTGCAGTCTTTATCGTAAGTTAATTAATTTTAATGTTTTCTATTTCATAAATTTTAATTTTTCTTGTAACGAAATTGCAATCACATATCCTTCTTTTATTACGTAGAAATTCAAAATATGTAGAAAATGTAATTATGGTAATTGCTTTAGTTAGACTTTTTTTCATCCATTTATATTCTAAACTCGTTAACATTTAGTTCCGTCATCAAGTGTACAACTGGACATTTTATGAAATATAGTGTGTATTCATTTTATCGATTTGAGAGATTGGGGCAAAGTGTTTCTTGAAAGAATTGGTTGAAAAATGAACAAGAATTTCTGATTCATTTGCCATTATATTTTTATGCACTTTTAAATATTTATAGTTTTAAATTGATTTGAATTTCGAGAATACAAAAAATACTAATAAATCTGAAAACTTTGTCAAATCTATAATTTATGTAAAAAACATTTTCCTCGATACTTAAGTGTGTGAGTCTATGCTGGATGTAAATAAAAAAATACTTTTGCTTACATCGAATGCAAATACATTTAAGACTAATAAACAAAACTGTCATGATTTCAATTCATAAGAGTACACAACTGCAGTAAGAATCAGTGCTGATATTTAAATTAGTATTTTGAGTTTAAATGTTTTCATAACTCAAAGCGTTATTCAGACGCACTAAGATTAAACAAAGTTTCAATATAGTGAAATACATATGCGTTCTTGTTGAAGTTTCCCTTTCAGTTCTACAACGTAAAATAAATAGCATAAGTTTAAACGATGGTAAAAATTATGCTATTTTTAAAATTTATCGTGATAAAGGCATTGAGTATTATTTCACAAACCAGGTCAGATGTCATAAATCTTACCTGTTAGACACATTCGAAGTGAATGCCTTGATACTGTTTGACTGAACTACTTTGGCGTTATTAATGCTACTCTTACTGATTTATTGAGTGAGCCCCTTCATGCAAATCTGTTTTTATTTATGAGACATATTTTTTCATAATTTGATTTAAAATAGTTTTATTTGAATTTTTAATGCTTTATCTCATTAACTTTTAATGAAACATTTCAAAGTTGTGGAGATATATTCTGATGTTCTTAATTTAATTACTGATAGTTTGCATATCTACATGATTCATACAACCCGACTCACCAAGTGTTTAGAACACTACTAGAAGAAGCGGAGAATAGACGCATTACTAAATCAAGGGTCATTAGGTCCCTGTCCAGCTTAAAATAAAAAGCAGAATAAGAAACATAATGCTAGAAAAATATATTAGATAATACCTCCACTTGAGATCAAAGCAGAAATCCCCAAGCACCGCTGTTAAGTTTGTAATGCAGCGGGTATCTGCAGGCAAAGGGAAAGATTTCATGTACAGTACGTAGTTGATGGTGTCTGCTCATTCTGAAGCGATAGTATCATTGTTTTTCATGTTGTAGAAAGAAGTTGGATCTCTGTCAATGTTTGTTAGCCATGGGATTTTGTTTCTCAGGGATGGTTCAATCAAATGGTATTTGCTAGTTGATTGACACTTGAATAGATTATGATCTGAATCCCCGAGCTCCCCACTTGGACAGTATGGGGTACTTTTGAATTTAAAACGATGAAGGGGTAGTGCAGGAAAAGACCATGGCCAGTTGGGAGAAAGATGAGATGTCAATCTGCGTGATGTGGTTGACAGGTGGGATGAAAGCTTTGACTCGAAGGCCAATGGGGGCGGCTTCGTTCCAGTAGTCACTGTCCAGTAGTCTGTAGTTCTCTCTTAAAAAAATTCATTCGTTTAAACAGACGACGTGTTCTTCATCCTGACCCAGAAATTTTAATAAATGGCACCACCAGACGGTGCGAGTGGTCAACAAAGTTTGGGGAATTGTACTTGATTCTAAACATAGCATTTCGACCCCAATTCTATAAATGAAACGAAAATATGTAAAAAAACAGGGAATATTATGAAAGTTTTATCAAGTACAATCACGGGGGACTGATTGCTCTTAAAACTGTACAAAGTTTTCGTTTCATCTAAGTTGGACTACGGTGAAATGATATATGGGTCTGCAGCTTGATAAGTCGTTTCAGACTCTGGACCATCCATCATCAAGGCCTTCGTATATAATATGGAGCATTCAGGACATGTCCCGTCCAGAGTCTATCAATAACTAAAGACCCTCGTTTGCACATGAGACGACAGACTCGCCTTCTAAATATTTTTACAAAATTAAATGTAACTACCAACATCCAATACACATGAGAGAGTTGTGAAACCCATTTTGGCACCGCGTTTAATCTGCAAAATTATCATTCATTCTTTCATTTGGGCATTCACTCCATTCTTAATTACACTTTAGAAATCTAATAAATATAGGAACCTCCACCTTGGACGAACATAAGTATATCTAATTTAGATTATTTTAGATGATATGAAGCACACCTCCATTGGCCTACTAACAACTATTTCATTTTCATTAAATAATTATACACTAATTTTAATACAGTTATTACAGGTACTAGCTTTTAAGTGCAGTTAGTACAGGGTGGTTCCGAAAGAGGAGAATATGCTGCTTCCTATCCCTACAGTAGTGTTTAATCATTCATCATCACGTATCTGAGAAATTGCACAGACTACAGCTTTATGTCTGAAATTAATAGTGCTTATATGACTTTGAAAAATTACTGATTCTATGGAAATTCCATCGAAGGACTTGTTAGACAAACTCCAAAACAAAGCCACCCATTGGTGCTCATTGCAAATTACATTCTAAATTGGCTGACCGCGGTTTCAATGTTTTGTTATGCTGAAATCTAGACCATGTTGGGAAATGAAACAGATGATACAGCTGCGCAAATGCTGATACCATAATTAAAGCATCCCTTCCCTTCCAAGACATGGATCATATTCAAATATCCATCAAAAATCATGACAGAATATACGAGGTACACAAATTCAAAATAAATTATATTTTATATAAACGATCTTGCAAAGGATTTCCCTAATCGTACTATTACTGATTTATTGAGTGATCTCTCTCATACAAATATTTTATACATATTAGATGTAATAGATTTTACAATTTTTATTTAAAATTATTTTTAAATTTCAATTTTCTGTATGTTTTGTACAATTTTGTCTTATTGTTAAATTTTAATTAATGCTTTTTTTACTTACCAATGTATCCTGATATACTTTATTTAATCACTGATATTTTGAGAACTTTGCCAACTTCAATTTCATAAATTTTATACCTTTGGCTTATATTTGTAATTTTCATTCAGTTTTAAAAGGATGCAAATAACACTGATGGGTGGCGGTTACATTGAGGGAATCTACGTTCTTGGCCTGGTTTGGGAATCATTACAATTGATGCGTGTTTCCAAATGGGGGTAAATTAAAGATCAGGTACTTGTCCATTATTTTGGTAAGCGGTGTGTTAGGGGATATAAATATAAGGGTTTTGTTAGTGATTTTACCTGCACATAGTCCTTTTCTATTATTTAAGTTCTTAAGGATGTCATGAATTCTAGAGGGCGATGTGAGGAAAGGTGGAGGTGGATGCGAGGGAGGTTTCTGGTTTGCATTGATTCAGAGGTTATAATTTAGAGGTATTTATTATGTTTGATTCAATATGGCGATATTTATGTTTAGTGTCATAAATGTGTTCATTAAAGGTGATTCACGTGTGAGTGCGAAGGTGTTGGCTTTATCATAGTGAGTGTTGTGCTGTTTGAGTAGCTGAGTAAAGAAATATTGGTAATTTTCTTAGTAAACTTACTATTAAGGTATAAAGAGTCTTCCGCACCAATACCTGACAAGTATTCTGCCCAGGAATCATTTCTATGTTGTTGAAGACTTTTAATGTTACTAATTAAGGCATTTTGTTGGGTTTTAATAGGGAGTGTCTGGTTTCCTATCAGAGTTCGTTGATCTTTAACTTATTTCTCTAATGTAGAAGGGTAATTAAGGCTCTTACGGGGCTACTATTTCAATATTGCTTCCGAGTGTGTGAAAGGGTTTCCTTTGACTTCGCAGACGTTCTTTCAGAACCTGGACTTGGGTGGTGCGGATGATGCGAAGTTTGTTGGGTTTCTTGGGCATCCTCGAAAATTCGCTGTGAAAGGCCCTTGACTATTATAGCAGGTAGCTAGCGAGTCTTTGGCTTCTGTACATTCAATTGTCAGATTGTTTTCACCCCATTTTAGGCATCTCGGGGCTCGTGTGTTTTTTGCATGACTTTCTAAATGTCTTACACGTCTGTGAGGATAATTGGTGGGTTTTTGGTGGTGTTGTCTACCGGGTATTTCTTTGGAATTGCTGGGGTACTTACTGTTGCGGAGGGATACTTTTGGATATCATCAGGAAGGCGGAGAATGCTTCGACGGATAAAGCCTTGAATTTGTTTGAGACTTCAATTCGCGGGGATGTGATTTTCCTTTTCTTTGGGTCAGCAGGAATGGAAGAGAACTTCCTCCTTCGGATTTCTTGAAAATATTGGTATTGGTTTTGAAGGGGGTGGTTACTGGTTTCTGCTTCCTTAGCTCAGTGATAAGCTGTAGCTCTCGTAGGCGTCACAATTAAAATTAGGGTATTTAAGGAAGCATACTAAGCTTGTTCCGTGTGAAGTAACACTTTTGTAGTTTGAATTTCACTGCGAAGCCTCGTTTGCTCAGATTTCGTAAATGTAAAATTCAGGGTTTCGTCATCACGAGCTATAAATTTCGATAAAAAAAAGTTGTGGTTTATGAAGCTCTGATGGCATTCTAAATTTAAAATTAATGTAAAACATATTTAATTCTACTCCACGAACAGAAAAATAATTTCTGTCCTTTTAAAGAATAGAAATCAAGGTAGTTAATTTATACACTGCATTTTCAATGCTCAATTAGTATCTCTTATATATAATTAAAGAAATACAGCTTTTATTTTAATGAAATTTGTATCTCTACCATAAAACTCAAAATTATTTGCGAAACGTACATTTGGAAACAAAGAACCTTTCTTTGATATATTAGACCTATTTCTTTTATTTTCACGATTAACATGTGCAGCTTTACTTAGTTGAATACTTTCCGAAACAGGAATGGATGTCTAGTTGCAAAGTTGAAAAGTTGAGTAAGGGTATGTACTTATAAGAAATAGTGGGATCTTTTTCTCTATACCTTAATGTAGTAACCACTTGTTGTATCGGAGGATAAAACTACACCGCTCCATCTTTACTCATCTCCGATGGATGTTTCTCTGACCGTGGTTCAAAATTACGTGGTGTTGTCCTCGGATCTTTCCCTTTGGGATTGATCCCGGACCGTCACCAATAGCCCGTTGTGTTCCTCTAGTGTGACGTTAATTGAAATACCCCCGATGAATGTTTCGTTTACGAGCAGCGGAGAAGGGCGCTCCATCTTTTTCTTTCGAATCATAAACGCAAAGGACACCTGCTTCAAACATTTTACCTGACGTGAACATCGACCTTCTAATGAAATAGATGGATCATGTGGGCGGAGTTGCTGCCCTAAGATCTCTGAAGGGTCAATCACAAAACAACTTATCCGATTGGCTATTGAAGCGCAGACTAGTGCTTTTGATCACGGTGATTAATCACTTTAACCAATCAATAATTTAGGATGAATGCTTTTGCCCACAACCACGTGACAGATCTTCAAACCTAGCAACTGGAAAAATAACAAGAAGCTGCGGGCATATGCTCCGTCTGTTTCATTTCAAGGTCGATGGACGTGAACTTTTGAATACCATTTGTGTCCCTCGGAAGAGTGATTGATCAGAAGTTTTCTTTTCAAATACATTGTACCGTACTTAGCGTTATTTTCATTACCATCGTTTCTGTGTTTATTTTCGCACACTTTTAAATAAAAAAAAACGTAATGTTCCAAAAACTGTCTTGTTTTCCTCCTCCTTCCATATCTCTTCCTTCGGTATGTGGCGCTCTTTTCTTGTACCTCAAGAAGTACAATAAATCAAGAAGTTACTGTAAAAGGTCTAGATTAAAGATGCAAAGAGAAATAATATTTTCCGTTATTTTTCAAAATAGCAATAAGATATGTGAACAAATTCCTTTTCTTAAGCAACATGAGATCAGAGCATGAGTCCCATCCATGAAATCAAAATGCATTTTTGATAATTTGAGACGTATGCTCTAACGAACATTTCAGCGGATAATTAATTTTCAAGATTTATTTAAAGCATTTAAAACTCTGTTATTTATTTAATTTGATTTCCATTATGGCTTTAGTTTTATTGACGTCGACAGAAATACTCCATTTGGTAAGCCGTATTTCGAGGGTTTGAAGGAATTCTCTTAATTTATGTCTAATGTGGATTTGGGAGTAACGCTGTAATAAAACCGCGGAGTCGTCTGCCAAACAGCAGTTCATGAAACTGAGATGATGAGCAAAATCGTAGGTGAAGATATAATTAAGGATGGGGGAAAATGATTGACACTTCAAGACATCCATACCTACATCCATGGTATGAACATTTGATTTACTTATAATTACAGAACTGGGGAAGTTTAGTTGGATTAATTTATATAGAAAACCATTATGCCTAACTCAGTTGAATGCTCGTTCAATATCTAAGAAAATATCTGCTGTGTAAAAGTTTTGACTGATACCTTCGATAATCGTATTCATTGCTTAGAGGAATTGGTGATTTGAGCAGCTGTGTTAGGCTCTATATCCGAATTGTTCTGGGAGAGGTTGGTTTTTTGGTTTTATGGCGCAAAGGCCATATTTGGTCATGTTACGCCAGACACATTACAGACAACGTCAAGTAATGGACACACATAAAGGAAGTTTTATTGACACAAAAGAGAGAAATACACCTATGCGCGCTGTCTGTGAACCTACGAACTGGCAGTTTGCTAGCTTAGTGAGTATAGCCTACTGAGTCACGACTGCCATGTTCTGAGAGAGCAATTCTACCATTTGTAACGATTTCAAAACCTTTTCCATTAGTTGGAAAACTTTTTCCATTAGCTTGTTTTGACGCAAAGACACAATTTCAAGCGAGGAGCGGAAGCAGTCTTTATGGGAGCTACTCGAGATTTACTACTGAAGTATTGTAGTAATTGGGCGGTCTACTGAGATTACCTGCACATAAAGTACTGCTCCATATGCTATGCTAAGAAGCATCGGTGAACCCATGAACAACAATGTGTCCACCCTATCGAATGCATCTAGGATTCTTCACATCCTTTATTAATTTCAATGCCGACACGAAACTATTCCATTCACGTGGCATGATTCGTGCGAGCTCTTTATGCTAGACAATTTTTTGCAGTCACAAATGCTGCATAAAGATTTTTGCGCTTGATGTGAGAGGACCAAGTAACCCAAAAGGATAAAGTTTCTGGTGAAGGAGAGTATAGAACATTTAGTAAGAAGAGTGCTCCAGAATCAATTCTTAACTCGGAAAAGAAAAGCAATCTTGGTGTGGTTAACACAGCATTCCTAGAGTATTCATTGGTGTGACTTCAGCAGGGTTTTGACAATAAAAAAATGTAGTCTCCATCTTCCGTTCGAATATCCTTCAACAATTTCCTATGATTGGAGACCACTTGTGCAATTTCATATTTCTTTTAAATTGATGAGCTAATTGACATTTCAATTATCTTGCGGTTGTCAAGTCCGATATTCCGGAGACGTTGTCATCCATGTAGAAATCTGTCAAAACCACGGGTGCAGCTGAAGGAAAGGATGTGTTCTCATGAGCATGTAGAAGGTGTTCGCGTGGCGAGGTATGGCGCATTCATGGTGCCGTAAGGGAAGGTGTTAATATTATAAACATTCACAGGTTCATCGAAACTATTTTTCCATAAAACCCATTGTAGGATTCGTTGGGACGGATGTAACCATACTTTCCGATACATTTTCTCGACGTCAGCTGTAAATCCATAGGCCTTTCCTTAAGCATAACATTTTTAAAAAGATGTCTTCCTGCATTATTGTCCCTTTAAGAAGTACCATCATTTAGGGAATAATAACTCGCTGAAGTTTAATTAAAGACTACACGCAACTTAGTTGTGATCATTTCCGGTCTGTAAAGTACACATACAGCAGGTTCCATCACCACAGATAAATAAGACAATATATATAGGCAAATAAGCTATGGTTTATAAAACTGATGAAAACTTAATTTAAAATTAATATAAAATAAATTATATTCTTTCCCGTGATCTAAAAATAATTCATCTCCTTTTAAAAGACATACATCAATGTGGTTAATTAAAAGCGTTTCTTGCTATGAGTGCTTAATTAGTATTTGTTATTATTTGTCTTACCACACATATAATTTTAGGAATAAAGATTTTATTTTAAAGACGATAAACGTTCGATTGAAAACAAGAACCTTTATGTGGTATTCGCCATACTTCCTTTAATTTCACGATTAAAATGCACAACTAAACTTAGTTATACATTTCCCGAAACCTTCAGGATTAAGTGTCTAATTGTAAATATGACAAGGATAGTATGTGATTCAAGGAATACATTAAGAAATAGTGGTTTCGTTTCTCAATACATCGATATATTGATATTTCTCGTGACATCGCTTGAAAGGCTTTCTTCAAACAGTTATCCTGAAGTGAACTGCTGAAAATCACTTCGGACCTCTCGGAAGGGTAATTTAGAAGAAATTTCTGTTTTCAATGTTATTTTCGTAGGTTTTACGATCGTTTTTGTGTTTAATTGGGAATTTTGGACAATTATAAATAGAAAAAATATATTTTATCAAAATGTATTTGCCTTTTCTTTTTATTAATGAAGGTCTCTAACATTTTCTATCGCTTCCCTGTGACGTTCTTTTCTTGTACTTTATATATAGAGAAGGTAACTGTAAATGCTTAAACAGTCCAGATTATAAAATGTAGAGAGTGAAAGAATAATATTTCCAAAAGAGCAATAAGAAAGTATGCGAAAAAATAAATTCCTTTTCTCAAACAATATAAAATCAAAGCTTGAGTCACATCCATTAAATTAATATTCCTTTTTGATAATTTGAGAAATATGCACCATCGAAAATCTCAAGAGATGATTTATTAAATGGAGGAAACCTCTTTTTCAATGTTTATAAAATACAATGTAATTTGGTACCATTCAATATGAAAAAGTTAAAATTGGGAAATTAAATATCTGAATTCGTGTCGATATTTAAAGTGGATTTCAGGTGGACTTTTTCATAGCATGTAGACTCTTCATCCAAGACATTTGAATGGCTTTTCAACAGTATATTTGTACAGATATTGGGTTTTTTTGTTCGATAATACTAAAAATTGCCAAAGATATATTTTATATACTTTCGGCATTTAGCCGTACATGGCCGCAACGAAATTCTAAAATCCTAAAAATTCTCTACACATTTCCCACAAAAGAATTATCCCACAAATATCTATGTTTAACTGTTTCCATTTATTTTTTAAAGATTTCAACCTTGCTTTGCATCTTCTTTATTTAATAATATTCTATTCTCCCGTTGCTGGGATATAAAAGATAATTTCTATACTTTTGATGATAGAACAAAGGAATTTAGCCAATTTGGAAATATATTTTTATGGTAAACACTTTTCCGATTTTTGAGAATCTGTAGGGAATACCGGGCATGTTGGAACATGGGGCAAAATGAAAGATTTGATTTGACAAACATCTACTCTCTATCCAGACCCTATATACTTTTTCACTATGATATAAACACATTGATTTCTGAATTCTAGTTCCTGCATCTTTAAAAAATAAGATTTTTTAGATTTATTGTAAATCGAGTAAATTTTCTACATTAATTAAATTCTTTACTTTTCCATAAAGTACTTCATTGGACAGACTTCAGTTGTTCATCAATTCTTTTAAAATTTGGCTAATTAGGCTTCTAAACAATAGGAAATATTCGCATATTCTCATTTCCATGTTTCACCAAAGAATAAAAAATATTTCGATGAGGTTTAGTGCATGTTGAAGCCTTGAAGCATAACAAAAGGGCATATTGGGACACTGTTTCAGCATGCCATTTCAATGCCCCTTGCGTGTCTATTAACTACATGATGCAACTGTAAATTAGTCACCTTTATATTACGAATACAACTTAACCCTCCAAGTGGTTTAGATGGAACAATTCGACCATCATCAAGATCTGACCAAGTTTACTAATGACGAGATTTCTTGTCTAGACAACTACCATGAATTTTAAAATTCTTCAGTAGTGTTAGTAGAAACTAATTGCTGTTTTCTTTATTTATATGAATTATTTTCTAACTTAAGAAACAAAAAGCAAAAAATGTTCCAGCATCACCGATCTCCTTTATCTCCAGAAAACATATTTATATACAGCAATATGTTTGAACACGATTCGAAGGCTAACAGCGAACTTTCTATAAATCTTCTCCCTTAACATCGCCGGACAAAGAAACGCTGTTCAACAATTAATAATTACGGCATTCTGTATTTAATAGGTTAGACATGAGTTTTTTTTACATCAACTGCATTAGGTTATTGTGAGAAAGAGTTATCTTTAATTAAAGGAATTAGAGGCTTAAAAATAAAAAACCTTATCAGCTAGGAAATAAAATTTCAGTTTAAAAGTGTGTTTTCTGTGAAGTTAAAAACTGTCCGTTTTAACGTACAAATTTTTTTAATATTTGAGTTGATGGGGATAAAAAGATTAAAAGAGGGTGGGGGGGAGTCGTGAAAGCCATGACGATAATAGGCTATTGTTATCTTGCGTCTAGGTAGCTATAAATGTTCTAAAATAAAATCTTGTAAGTATAACGAAAAAACGTGGTGTCAATCCATTTACTTGACTTTACCTGTCTTGTGTTTGACATAGCTTGACCTAACAGGGCCCTCGCGCCACTTAGCCAAATACCATCCAACAAAAAAGAAAATATCGATCATTTTTGAACTTGGAAAGTTGAAGTAAATTTACGCAGAAGGTCATTATGCCCCAAACTCTGTCGAATGCTCAGGCAAAATCTACATTTGTTCTGTAGAGAGTTTGGATCGATTCCTTCGTTAGTTGTATTTACTGAACTCAGATGTTGGTTTGGAAAGTGTTCAGCTTTCAATCCGAACTGTTCTGGCGGAAGGATATAAGATCATTGCTGTGTTTGAGTATGTGCTTAATTTAGGATTTTTTCTGAAATGTCAGAGTGAGTTAAAATGATGATGGGAAGGGGGTAATTTTGTAGTATCTGCAACCTTGGCCTGGTTTGGAAAGTGTTCAGCTTTCAATCCGAACTGTTCTGGCGGAAGGATATAAGATCATTGCTGTGTTTGAGTATGTGTGCTTAATTTAGGATTTTTTCTGAAATGTCAGAGTGAGCTAAAATGATGATGGGAAGGGGGTAATTTTGTAGTATCTGCAACCTTGGCCTGGTTTGGGGATCATTACTATTGATGCATGTTTCCAAATGGGGGAAATAAAGAGAAGAGATATGTTAATTATTTGGGTGAGGTGTTTTAAGGTTATAGATTGAAGGGCTTTGTTAGGAATTTTATATGCACACGGTGCTTTTCTATTTCTCAAGTTGCTAATGATGTCATGCATTTCAGAGGGTTATGTAAGGAAAAGTGGGCCAGTGGGAAGGCTGAATAGAAAGTAGAAATGAACGGTGTGATTTGCGATATTTATGTGGTTAGTGTCAAAATTCTGTTCGTTTTCTCTAAGGGTGTTTTTAAGTGTGAGTGCGAAGGTGTTGGTTTATATTATAGTCAGTGAATACAGCGCCATTAGGTGGTAGTGGGGGAGAAATTGATAACCTCTTTAGCGAATTTTCTGTTAAAGGTATAAAGGAAAATGTCTTCGGGCTTGACAACTGTTCTGCCCAGAAATTATTTCTCTGTTGAAGGATATCTTTAATGTTATGCATTTAGTTGGAATTTAATAGGGAAGTATCGGCCAAAGTTCACGCAATCTGTTTTGAAATTAACATTTTTTTCCCTCATGTAAGGAAAAGGTAGATTCTGTTATGAAAGATTGAATTTCTTTGTTTTTTGTAGCTTGGTTCATGGCTGAGGTAATGGAGTAAAGTCATTTATGTATATTTTAATATTATTTTCTGTATATATAGCTATATATTTCACTAACTTACTTGACCCAGAAATCGACATTACTTGAAAATTGACGCATTGCACACGCACACACACAAACATAACAAACGTTTATACACTAACAAATTCAACAGCTCGAGATTCATCATCAGTTCTTCCGCTTCCTTCAAATATTGCTTGATTAGGGAAAAACAAAAGATTGTTTAAAATGCAGAGAGCTCAACATTATGTAAAACTCTGCGGCAGTCTGATGGAAGAAGATTATGATATTTTTTTGTAAAAATGATTAAAGATAGATCTGCGTAAAACAAAGTTTTCAGAAGCTGCAACGGGGGGATTGTGTTTTGCTAGTCTGATATCAAGGACTGAGTTAATGTTAAAGGTGTTGTTAAAGTAGGTGAAGTCGTGTGGGTCAACTATTTCAAGATTCTTTCCGAGTGTGTGTATGTGAAATGCGTGTCCACATTAGTTTGTGTTGCCTGAGTTTCATGTAGGGGTGTTCAAGTCTCCGTAAAGAAACACGCAAGACGTGATTAAGTATGCTATCGAGTTGTATGAAAGTGTTTGTAGAGGGATGGGTAGGTTCGTGGGGATGTAGGTTTCTTTGATGCCAACGATACCAGGTCTAAGTTCCGTAATGAGATCTTTCAGTTCACTTACTCTCGACCTGATTCCGTCAGCATTTCAGCTGAGGATTTGAAAGGCGCGAGGGATACGAGTCCTAACGATTCCATAGAGTGGTCAACGCCTGTCAAGGAATTAATCATGGGGTCTTTTAGGGAATCTTTCACGAACAATTTTAATGATTTTGGGAGTTTGTTGTGGTTTTAATAGTTAGTTTACTTTACATTACTTTTAAGTAAATGCCTAAATATTACCAATTATATTAATTTTTTACTTGAAAAATAATTTAACATAAAAAAGTAAACTAAAATCCAGGCCATATTGTATAATTCAAAATCTAGGCCATAAAACGAGAAATTCGTTTAAAATTCCCTAAGATATTTTAAAGGTAGGTAGTGAAATTTACGTCGCAACAAGGTATTGGCGACCAGATATTTAAAAGAAAGTGGAAATCTTTAAGGAAATAAAATTATATTCTGGGACATATCTTGTCTTGTACGGTTATTTATTTTATGCATTTATTTGAAATTCTTCTGAGAGTTACTCCCGTTTCAGTTAGAATTTTTAATCTTTTAATTTCCAATGCATTATTGGAATATGAAAGTCGTTTTCTTATCCCAGAAGAGGATAATAAGGGTTTGAAAGTTCGTTCGAAAATAATAGTTTTATATTTGATTCATGTGAATTAAACTCTTAAAAATATGAATTTCTGTGCCAAACCTCATTCGCTCAATATCTTTATTGCTAAAGTGTTTAGATACAGGGAGTATCACAAAGGTTTTATCACCGCAATCTATGAATTGCACTTGGATGGATGTGAAATTTAATATTGATGTAAAATAAATTTAATTCTCCAACGCAAACAATTTTCGCCCTATTAGGGTACGAAAAATGTAAAATAAAGTAATGAAAATAAATGCGGTTAATTTTGAAACTTTTCGTAGATGATGATGGATTATTATTAGTATTTATTATTCCTTATCTTATTCAAAGATAATCTAACCGATATGTTAATCTATCTTTACCACTAAACTAATTTCTTGAAAATTGGAACTTTTAATTGAAAGCGAGCCTTTCTGTGATACATTCGTCTTATTTCTTTTACTTTCATGATTTAACTGTGTAGTTTCTAGTAATAAGTGAAAATTATTATGTGGAAATTAAGAAAGGATGGTTTCTTTTTCTCAATATCTAACTGCAGAATACTTCGTTATATCTAGGATAAAAGGCTACAATGCTCCATTTTTTGACTTCTAACCTCCGACGAATGCTTGTTTTACACTCCCATCTTTGTTTGTGAATTACAAGCTCAAAAATCACTTAACCGTTGTTGATTAGTTGCCTTAAATTGAATTGACAAAAAATATTTTAACTTCTAGAATAGTCAAATCAGCGGAAATCTGCTTTCAATTCATTGCAGTGTTTTATATTACACTGCTTTCCAACAGTTAAGCACGCGATGCTAATTCTGATCTGCGAAGTGCGTGCTTCAATTTCATTGAGTTAAACTCACTTTGGCTGTAGAAGGGAATATGCAAATATCCTATGCTGGGACCAATCAGAATTTACTCTTCAGAAATATGCAAATTAGGCATCGGTTGAAGACGACGCCTTTCTGAAGCCTTTCAGTAGATGAGTTTAAAAGTTGATAGAAATGAGATATTAGGATGAGATCAGGTCAACTATGGCTCAAAGAAGACGACTAAATGATTCTCAACACTAGCGAGATGTGGGGTGGCTTGAAGAATTGTTCGCATGGAGTTGCCACCATATTCGCCCGACCTCAGAACCATCGAAAACCTTTGGGATGACTTCGGACGTGCTGTCTCTGCCCATGTACCCCTTCCGATTACTCCCAAAGAGCCAAAATGCTCTATTAGAGGACTTGCCTCTGGTGAGTTTGACCACCTAATTGAAGGCATGGAATGTAGCTGCGGAACTTATATGAAGATCAAGGGTGGTCACACCCCATATTAAGATACTTTTCTCTTGTTTGTACAGCCTACATAAATTTACTTTCGCATGCTTAGCTTTTGCAAAGCAGAGTATTTTCATAAGCTCTGACCACCACATTTGCGGCTAAGTTTCTTACAATTTGAAGTAAAAAATATCCCTTGTTTAACAAAAATTAGGGCCTCTTTCATTTTATCGACCTTCTCTATGGTTTCCCTTGGTATGTTGAGCTTTTTTCTTGTCCCTTCAAAAAGCCCGATACATCCTAAAATGTTTACATCGATTATGATTTAAAATTGAAAAAGTAGGAATTATGTGACTTAATAAGTGTCTTGAAGTGCGTCGTTGGAAATGATAAAAGACTTTCATTTTTTCCAAAAGAGCAATTTGAAATTATGCGAAAAATTCCTTTACTTATACAACAAAAGCTCGAAACATAAATCACATCCATCAAATTAAAACGCATTTTCGACAATTTCAGAAATATGCTCCAAAAAACATTCCAGCAGATAATTTACTTTAACGAGGAAACCTTATTTCGTGTTTGTGAATATTTATAAAATATAACTTAATTTGGGGTAGAGTAAAATTATTTTGAATGTGCTCTATGGGGGTTGAATAGGTTAGTTCAATGTGCTCTATGGGTTGAATAGGTTAATTCAATGTGCTCTATGGGTTACTTAAAGCACTTAAAAAGCCATATCTTTATTTTATTAAACATTTAATAATTTTGTAACGAATAATGGTACGTGTTTAATAAGCCTAATATAATAACGAATAATAGTTTTGGCATTTTCTGAAAAGTTTACTTTAAATGCGTGTACATTTATGCATAAGTTTCACTAATGATTGTAAACTTCTTCCCATTACAACTTCTTCCAAAAGAAAAAGTTGTAATGGGGAATTAATGCTGAATTCGTGCCCCTAACTTTTCATTCTTGTCATATAAATGGATTTTTGGAGTAAATTTGAATACATTTTGTTCTACCGTAATAAAGATTACTGAGATATATCTAATACCACTCCAAACCTTTATATCCTAAAAGTGATGTACATTGTTTGAAACTTAAGGTGGACGAATAATTTTGGAACGAAATGTAGACCTAGCAAACAGACGTAAACACATTGAAAAGTTTGAAAACTACGATACGGGTCGAGAGAAAAGTTTTCTATAATTCTTCCGCTTCAAAATCAGACAAACAAGCGTAGTTCAATAGTTAATAATTAATATTTACGGTGGTCTGTATTTAATAAGATACTTTGAATTTTGTGTCGAACTTCGTGTTCTTGTACAATTGATTTGGTATATCTCATCCAATTTAAAGTACTACTCTTGTTGCCGTGTACATCTCTGATTCGGATGTTACTGTGTGCATTTTGCACAGTTTTGGCGATGTCGATTATTTTCTGGGTGTAAAGTTGTTCTTCAGAATGGTAATCGATGGTTTGAAGAGCAGCTACTGTTACAAGGCAGGTGAATATATGATTAGATGTGAGTTTAACGTCCAGACAGTTGTTGCAATGCCTATACGCTCTGGTTCCATCACTGTTAATTTTTATGCCTTTAAAATGTCTTGTTCTCAATCTGGATATTGTGGTGGCGTTTTTCCCTTAATTCACAAATATGTTTCATTTAAATTTTTGGTGAATTTTAATTTTACCTAAGCATTAGCATCAGTAAGAGTTATTGGGGTTTGTTCAGCATTTAATTCTCTGGCTTCCTTTGCTAATTGACTACAGATTCATTTCCTTCAATGTCGAATGTGTGGGAAGAATCGACTGAAGAGTGCACCTTTTCTCCAAGCATATGATTTGGTAGAGAAGTGAATGAATATCTTGGACACATTTTGAGTTGTCATTTTATATTGCTTCTCAGGCAGATATGGAATCACTAAAGATAATAATTCCCTAGGTTTGCTGCGCTGAATGGAGATTAAATACGTTTCAAGAGCTTTATTTATAGCTATGAGTTCACTGATGAAATTGGATAATATTTGTCTTTTTCCAGCCTTTATTTGTAATTTCTTTCCATCTGACAGAAGAAAGCACCTCCTCAATTAATATTAGAGTTTGATAATCCATTAGTGCTGGCTACGATACTTTTATTTGACGATAAAGTGTTAATGGCTTTTAAGTCTTTTTCTTAAAGCTTAAGGGATGATTCGTTCTCAGTGTTAAGACAAGCGAGGTGGATATTTGTGGTTTTGTTATAGGTTAGTGGGTGTAGAGAAAAAGGTCCTTCGCGAATGTCGACATCTTGATGGCTCAGTGATATTTCTTACCTGATTTCCTAATCACATTGTAAAGTTGATGATCTGTTAAGTCGGCTTTTTTGCGTCCATTTATCAAAGGCTTTTTGGGAGGTGTGTCCACTACGGTAACTTCTGATGCGATTGGTGAATTTGACTGAAGGCAATTTTCTTCTGTCTTCAAGCAGGGCCAGACCAGCCTTTGTTCAGCTTTGGTGTTATTTGTATAGGATAAGCGCCAATAGTGATTTTGGCTGCTTTTGCTTGTATCCCATGAAGCTTCCCCTTAAGGATGCCCAAGACAGTGAGCAAACAGTTGCTGTATATTCCATTATTGGTCTCATTAAGGTGGAATAGGTGGTCTTGAGAGTTCTTGGATTGGCTCCCCATCTTGTTCCACATTGTCTTTTCATGATGATAACTTTTTAAGAGACTTTTTCTAGATTTTGTTTAAGCTCTGATTGAAATGTAATTCTGTATCAAGCATAACGCCCAAATATGTTGGGTTTACAACCTTTTCAATTAAAGTATTTTTTCTATCAGTGCTGAAGATACTAAGTTAAGTTTTATTTGGATTGATACTAAGTTTCAGGTCCCCTAACCATGTTTCTATTCTTTTCATTGATTCATAAATTTTTTTTTCTGTTTCCTGGATGTCTTCGCTGGAGTGCCAGATTGCAATGTTGTCTGCATGACAGGCAACTTTTGCATCTGCCGTGAGATGGGATCAATGTTATTGACATACATTAGGAAAAGCAAAGGACTGAGAACTGAACCCTGAGGAACGCCAGCCCAGGTTCTCTGCTCTTTTCACATAGTTCATGACCAGGCCGAGATGATAGCCCTGTTGAAAGAGTATTGCAACAGGAGGGTTGCGAGTTCGAAACTAGGTCCAAAGAAAAACCGTAGTGTACACGGGGGTTGGTGAACGTTAAATCTGTTGATGCCTCAAATGTTCCCACGTTGGTGTGGTGTAGATAGTGAGTTTGGAGAGTGAGGTGCCTACTCAGGTGTTGACTTCGTCATCTGGCCGTGGTTCAAAATTACGTGTAGTCCTCGGATCTTTCCCTTTGGGATTGATCACGGACCGTCGTCAATAGCCCATTGCATTGCTCCAGTGCGACGTTAATAGAACAACCCCCCATTCATTCTGACCATAATCCTTCTTCCTCTCATAAAGTCTGCTATCCACGTCAAGACATTGCATCTTATCGCTATGTCAAACTATTTTAAGTAGTTCCTGTCTTCAAACCGATCACAAACAGAAGTCATGTGAAGGAAAATAGCAGTTGTCTTTTTTTGTGCCTTTCTTGAAAGGAATCAATAACAGATTGGCAAGAATAAAGTAATTGATATGTTTTCGAACCGGTTTTTAATCAACCAGTATTTAAAATTTGAATGAAGAGTCACATTTTAAGTCCTGGTTGATTAAAAATAAATGAAAGCGGTGATGACACCAAAAAGGCATTCAAAGAAAAATGTTTTCATTGTAAGCAGTTGTTGAAGCGAGTTTTCACCGGCACGTCTTTCAACAAATCACTAGTTACAACAATAGTACGAATTAAAAATTAAAAACAATTATATTTATCACATTGTTTTGGCTACAGATTTATTATCCGAGAACCATTGCTATAACTTTATTTCTCAGTTAATCATCCTTGTAAATCGACAAACGTGAAAACATTTGAGTCTTAATCGTAAGTTAATTCATTTTTGTTTCTTATTTCAAAAATTTTAAACTTTCCTGTAACGAAATTGCAACCATGTATCCATCTTTTATTACGTAAAATTCAAAATACGTAGAACATGTATTTATGGTAGTTGCTTTAGTTAGATTTTTTTTATCCATTTATCTTCTATGCTCCGTTAGCATTTATTTCCGTCATCTAAGTGTACAACTGGACATTTTATGAAATATAGTGTGTATTTGTTTGATCAATTTGAGAGATTACGGCATCGAGTTTCTTGAAAGAGTTGGTTGAAAAATGAGCAAGCACTGGAGGGCTATTTGCCATTACATTTTTATACAATTTTAAATATTTAGTTTTAAAATGGTTTAATTTCAAGAATACAAAAGTACTAATAAATCTGAAAACTTCTTTGTCAAAAATCTATAAGTGATATAAAAAATATACTTAATTAAAGTGCGTGAATCTATGCTAGATGTTAAAAGATCGCATCGAATGCAAATACATTTAAGACAAAACTGTCATGATTGGAATTCATAAAAGTACACATGCTGATATTTAAATTAGTATTTTGAGTTCAAATATTTTCATAACTCAACTTTTCATAATTCAGACGCATTAAGATTAAACACAGTTTCAATGTAGTGAAATACATATGCGTTCTTGTTGACTTTTCCGTTTCAGTTCTACATGGTAAAGTAAATATCATATGTTTAAGCGATGGTAAAAATTATGCTACTTTTAAAATGTATCGTGATAAAGATATTGAGCAGTTGTTTCACGAAGCAGCTCAGATGTGTGATACAATCTTACCTGTCAGACACATTCTAAGTGAAGGAATTAATGCTACTCTTTCTGATTCACTGAGGGAGCCCCTGCATGCAAATATGTTTTTATTTATATGAGACAGATTTTTAAAATTTTATTTAGAGTAATTTGATTTGAATTTTTAATATATTTTCGCTTCATTAAATTTTGATGAACTATTTCAAAGTTGGGGAGATATATTCTGATGTTTTTAATTTAATTATTGATATTTTACATATCTACATGACCCACACCATCCGACTCCCCAAAAGTGTTTAAAACACAACCAGGAGAAAGAAGCATTACCAAATCAAGGGTCATCTTAAAATAAAAAGCCGAATGATAAACATCAGGCTAGAAAAAAATAGGTAAGACTACCCCTTCAGATCAAAGTAGAAATCACCACCCCTGTTAAGTTTGCAATGCAGCAGGTATCTGCAGGAAAAGGGAGACTGCATGTACAGTAGCTGATGGTGTCCGCTCATTCTGAAGCGATAGTTTTTTATATTGTATAAAGAAGTTGAATCCCTGCTAACGGCTGTGAGCCGTTGGATTTTGTTTCTCAGGATGGTTGAGTTAAATGGTATTTGCTAGTTGATTGACACTCGTTCGTATAGGGAATGATTTGCGCCGGCGAGCTCTCGATTTGGACAGTATGGGGTACTTTTGAGTATAAGACGATGAGCAGGAAAGGACCATGGCCAGTTAGGAGAAAGATGAGATGCCAATCTGCGTGGTGAAGGTGACAGGTGGGATGAGATCTTTGCTTCGAAGGACAATGGGTTCCTGTAGTGCTGCAGATATGAATTATTTTTAATTTTCTTACCAAGAAAAGGGTATGGTGCAGGAACTGGCGTCTCCTCACCCCAGAAAGCAACTAACCTGGCGAAGTGGTTTGAGGTCTTGTTGCCCGAGTAAGCGTAAATCCAGCTTAGTCCGCGATGATCCATCCGTCATAATATATTGCTTAATTTCAACTCAGCTATTTATCTTGCGATATCCGTGTATATAGTTACTCTTGTTATTGGCCATTCTATGCCTTTGCGAATGGCAAAGGTTTCGGATTGGAAGACGGTCTTTTTGTCATCAGTATCAGACAGTGCAAATATTGTTGGCGAGTTGATTGAAGCAGGATAATGCGTTTGGAGGGATGCATTTCCTGAAATATAGAGTTGAAGTCAAAGAGATATGGAGGGGAGACATTTGGAGCACGCTTTTTCCAACAATGCAACTTTTTTGTACTGGCTAGGAAAGCTCTCGTGGAGTGGAGTAATTCCAAGGATTACGTTAAGTGAATCAGTTGGAGAGGAAATGTATGATTTAGAAATTTTCAATATGAAAGATCTCTGGAGCCGTTTTAATTTTGAAATCTGCGTTTTTGTACGTTTTCACCCCATATTCCTACTCCGTATAATATGATTTTTTGAGTATCTATAGATTTTAACAGTTTTAGTATCCCAATTACTGCCGGAAGTTCCATGAAAATATTTGCTGATTAAAAAGCATTTCTCTCAGTTTCTTGCGATTTCTAGCTTTACCGAAAACTATGTCGGTGCATTTTCCCACGGAAATGGCGAGTTTTAAATAAGTTAAGTTATAAAATATAATATTCCGTGGCCACATAATATTTGGGCCACATTTTGCGAAGATGCACCAAACAACGTCAAGTGGAGGGATATTCACACACGATGAAAGCTTTACTGACACAGACAGAAATATACACATGGAGGAATAGAACCCAAGGCACTCCGGATACAACATATTCGCAGATTCACACTTTGCGATGCATCCCAACCAAACACAATACTTTCAATGTCCCTGTTCTACCCAAACATTGCTTACCTTAGATGTTCCATTCGCTCAAACATAGTGATTTTAATGCCAGAGGTTTGGGCATTCCATGTAAGAAACTTGTGCATGAAGGACATGGCAGTAGGCGTTATACCTCTGTCCCAAAGTTTGTTAACCCTTCGAGGGGTACACACGCGTATATCCGATCTGCAACAATAGGTTATCTTTGTATGACTTCTAGCCAGTTTTGTCCTATTTGACCAATGCCTAGGATTCTTTCAACCATAATATACTTATTTATTCATTATGTGTATTAAGAGGTGAAACCAATACTACACTACTCGGAAATATCGTGACACTCAGAGGGTTATTTACAAGAGCGGTCATCCAGCCTATTCCCACACATGTCCTAATGGAGTGAAGAAAACGAAATTCACACACACACACACACAAACCATCAAGATTACTCAAAACCTCTCATTCACCGATGCCAGAAAATTCATTGCGGAGAGAACACCAAACTCAGGCTTTCTTTTCTCTGCAGCATCGAAAAGGGTTATGAAATCCATAGACGCACCCCTAATCTAACCCATTAGTACAGACCCCAAAATCCTCAACCAAACATCTATCCTGAAAATAGTGGCCAACACAAACCAACGAATAATTTTTCCTTCTACAAGTCACTAAGAGAACTTAAGAATCCCGAAATATTCATAAGAATCGAAACGTGACCCAAAACAACCAGTCATTATTGAATCTAAGGTAAGATTCACATTAAACAAATATCTTAAGGACACGCTAAATATAAATAAAAAAATTACGAAAATTGTCGAAAACTTTCATAGCAAATACGATTTAATAAGTTATTTGTTTGATGATAATTATATGCTGAGGTAAGAATTGGACAAAACACTCACTTAAAGCATAAATCTCATTCCGTGGAACTGACACGGTTTCCGAAACCATACTGATGACATTAGCACACTGATTAATACATTTCAAGCCGTTTTCATTGGCTTGCAAAATACTCATCTGACACCTCCAATAGAAACAAAAATGAAACACTGTGGCTCTTCAAGAAAAGATAATATACTGAACGGACATGGCTTGGGAGGAGGAGAGTCTCAAATGCCAGGAGGAGTTGCATTCATGCATTCACAAATTTTCCCATCCAGATCCATAGACTTATATACCTCGTTGCAAGTATATCAACACAGATTCAGTTTCTCCTCTTTTCACGAGATGGAATTTTAGTGTTGTTTGGAATTTCTACAATAGAGGTCATTTCACATTCATTTTAACAAATTCTGCCACTGATATTACCCTTCACGACCATTCCATTTTTTTTTACAAAGCTAATTCGCTATTTTTAAACAACTTGCGGAACTTAGCAGATGCATGATAGAACACCCAAATATTGCCGCAGTGGCAGAAGTAGTTGCGACCTTCATTAAGAAAGCTGCAGGTATTGCAATTCCCAAAATACTGGAAAGGTCCCTAAATTATGGGAACCATGGTGGAACGAGAAAGATTTGCCGAAGCCCAAAATAAGGGTTGGAATCGGTTTCATCTGTTTACCATCTCTGCCAATTTAATACTTTTTAAACGTACGAAAGCAATTGCTCTATGAATCAAACGACAAAACCGGAGATTCTTGGCAAAATTTCATAAACATTCAAAGTCGAGTACTATCAAAATTCTTCTGGAAGAATACTTTGAACCAAAATCCCTGGACATTTATTATCATTTCTGAAAAACATGGACAATTTTTATCGGATGCTAAAATTCCAGTACATCTGAGAAAATATATTGTAATGACTCATGCACTTGATTTCATGAGATATAAAACCCAAGGGATCTTAAATTTTCTGAATCTGAAATTTATAACACTAATTTAATTTTCCATGAATCAAAAATGGCTCTTAATAAATCGCATTCGCTTTCCCTGGTTCAGATCGATACCCCAGTAAAATTTTAGAAAGCGTGTGTGAAAATTCACTGCGCTTAAGTTCATACTGATTTTAAATGATTAATATATTCAGATGGAATACCGGAGGGTGTCATTGTTGTTCCCATTTTAAAATTGGGAAAAGATTCCCAGAACTCTGGTAGTTATAAACCCATTGCATTTAGAAGTGCGTTTTTTAAAGTTATGGAGCGAATGGTCAACTTATTTTTGGTCCATGCCCACAACTGACAATGTGCAGAATCCGTAATGTACAGTCGCGGAAAAAAAACCGAGCCACCCCTCTTCATTTGAGCGATTTGAGCAGTAGAGAAAATTCAAAGATGGCATTCGATAGGAACTAACGTCTTCTATAAATTAAAATACATAAAATTTGCAAAAGGGGCCGTCTTCATATTAAATTGAGCTCCAAGTTCATAATTTCCAATGTAAACCCTATTTCGACACACCCAATTGCAAATCTATACCAAAATATAACTTCAGATGCCGAATTTCATGTGATTAGATCTTACCGTTTCGAAGTTATGAGTACAGTAAGATTGGAGCTCCTAATGTTAAATCAGGTTCTCAGACCTTATGGATATCTTCCGAAATAATATTTCTATAGCGTTGATATTTTGTACCATGTTACTGTTAAGCAATCCAATCAAAATCCACCTAATATTTGGTTTTGAAAATAGTTTTTAGTAGGCAATAATAATTATTAAATTAAAGTTTGGAAAAACTGAATTGGAACCATACTATATTTTGATGGGATCGATTCAAAAGGACTTCTTATATTACCATGCAAAATTTCAGGTCATTCTAATTGTTAGTTTTTTCGTTACATTAAATTTTCCTCATTATGGTGATTTTAGGGGCAACCAAAAGTTTAAAAGACGTCTGACAAACCTGAGGAATGTTTAAATTCTTGAAAAATAGTTGGAAATTTCATTTATGTAATCTAAAATACATTGCCTTTTACCAGTTATGTGTCATATAGATGAACTCTACTAATCAATGATCAATTTAATGACTCACTCTATTCACTTTTTGGATGATCGGAATATCAGTTCGATTGTATTAATAAATAATTGTAGGTAGGATTTTTGGGAGCATACATGGAAGCATACATAAGAACGCTAGTAAAAAGATTAGCATTTATTAAGAACACTAAAGGAAATACAAAATTATACAGAACTTCGATCAACACTTTCTCCGTTTCGAATTGTTCTCAATTCCAAAATCCTTCCTTTATCACATTTTAATCACGGTTACAATTTACAATACCATCATTTGAGCTCGTAATAAATACAATAATTCTCGGATCGTTTGCACGTGCTGTCAAATACGTTTGAAATAATGTTCAAATTTGAAACTCGGGTAGCTATAACTGCAATTAATCTCGACAGCAACTTTAACATTGAATATCTCCTGATATAAAGACAGTAAAGTCATAAAACTTCATAATTAGACTAATTTAACGATACATAATCTGATTAAGGCATCAAAACAGGGTGTTTTCATTGGAAATTTTGTTGTTTGTGGAAAATTTTGTGTGAAGACGGCCCCTCTTATGCATTTTTTTGCATTTGAATTTGTAGAGAGCGTTAATCCCTATTGAATAATATATTTGAATTTGGTCGCCTATGAATAGTGCTCGAAACAAGGGGTGGATCGTTTATCATTCCGCAACTGTACCCTATTGTTATTCAGAACTTTCTTTCGGCAAGAACATTGCAAGTTTGCACTTCACACAAGTTTGTGCTATAAGTTAGTGATTTTTCAATAAATTTCTTTTTCAATACGAGGGGATGTTCTTCAAGGTAGTCTTATGTGTAGTTAACGGATTTTTTCAGCAACTTCCACCGCACCTAGATGTGGCACCTTTAGTTGAAAACTTTCAAATTCATTGCGCCGATGTCCACATGTCTTTTATCGAAAGACAAATGCAAATTGCACTAAGAAGTAACACAGAATAGGTGAATGAGAGATTTTTTTCACTCTTAAAAAAATTTAAAAACTCATTCGTTTGAGCAGACGTGTTCTTCATCCTGATCCAGAAATTTTAATAAATGACACCACCAGACGGTGCCAGCGGCCAGCAAGGTTTGGGGAATTATATTTGATTCTAAACATAGCATTTCGACCCCGAATCCTATATCTGAAACGAAAATATAACAAAACACGGAATCATGAAAGTTTTATCAAGTACAATCATGGGGAGCTGATTGCTACGGTGAAATGATATGTGTATTTGCAGCTTGATAAGTCGTTCAGACCCTGGACCCCATCCATCATCAAGGTCTTCGCATATCATCTGGAGCATTCAGGACATCTCCCGTCCAGAGTCTATGCAATAACAAACGACCCTTGTTGACAGATGAGAAGAGAGAAACTCGCCTTCTACATATTTTTGCAAAATTAAATGCAACCACCATCATCCAATTCATGAGATAGTTGTGAATCCCATCTTTGGCGCCGTTTACTCATCAAAACCAACATCCATTCTTTGTTTTGGACGTTCGCTCCATTCTTAATATCCCTAATATAGAAATCGTACCATAAATGGACAAACTTCCATTTGTAGGAAGTATATCTATTATAAGTATATCTATTTCAGATTGTTTTAGTAGTGAAGCAACATCTCTATACTGGCCTAACAACTATTTCATATTCATAGACAACTATACCCCAACTTTATACAGTTATTACAGCGGATGGTTCTGAAAGTGAAAAATGTTTGTACTGCAGTATTGTTTTATCATTCAACTGTATCTGAGAAATTGCAGACTACAGCTTTATATCTGAAAGTAATGCTGCTTATATGACTTCGAAAAAATTGCTGATTCTCCGGAAAAAGTTAGGTTAGTTACGCTGACACCAGAAATTCCATCGAAGGACTTGTTAGTACTTCAAAACAGAGCCACCCATTGGTGCTCAATGCAAATTACATTCTAAATCGGCTGACCGCGGTTTCAGTGTTTCGTTATGCTGACCATCATGGATAATGAAACAGCCATGATGGAAAATGAAACAGCTGCGCAAATGGCTGATACCATAATTAAAGCATCCCTTCCCTTCCAAGACATGGATCATATTCAAATATCCATTAAAAATCATGACAAAATATACGAGATACGCAAGTTCAAAATAAATTATATTTCACATAAACTATCTGCAAAGGATTAGCCTAATCGTACTATTACTGATTTATTGAGTGATCCCTCTCATACAAATCTTTTATTTTTTTATATAGGATTTATAATTTTTACTTAAAATAATATTTTTTATTTGCATTTTTAGTATGTTATGTACAATTTTGTCTTATTGTTAAATTTTAATTAATGCTTTTTTACCTACCAATGTATCCTGATATACTTTATTTAATAAGTGATAATTTTTTTACTTTGCCAACCTAAATTTCATAAATTTTATACTTTTAACCTATATTTTAAATTTTCATAGATTCTAAAAAGGATGCAATTAACACTTATGGGTCGGTTAATTGTGGGAATCAACGTTCTTGGCCTAATTTTGGGATCATTACAATTGATGCGTGTTTCCAAATGGAGTTATAATTAAGGATCAGGTACTTGTCCATTATTTTGGTAAGGTGTGATAGGGGGGTATAAATTTAAGTGCTTTGTTAGTGATTTTGCCTGCACCTGGTGCTTTTCTATTGTTTAAGTTCTTAAGGATATCATGAATTTCAGAGGGTGATGTAAGGAAAGGTGGAGAAATGAGGGAGGTTTTGGTTTGCACGATTTTCAGAGGTTAGAATTTAGAGGTGCGACATTTATATGGTTAGTGTCATAAATGTGTTCATTAAAGGTGGTCCACATGTGAGTGCGAAGGTGTTGGCTTTTTCATAGCCAGTGCAGAGCTGTTTGAGTAGCTGAGTGGAGAGATATTAAAAATTTTCTTAGTGAACTTACTTTAAGGTATAAAGGTCTTTCGTACCAATACCTGACAAGTATTCGGCCAGGAATCATTTCTGTTTCTGGAGAAGTCTTTTAATGTTACTAATTGAGGCATTTAGTTGGGTTTAAATAAGGAGTATCTGGTGTCTCTTATCAGAGTTAGCGCAATCTATGCTGATCTTCAATTTTATTTCTCTAATGTAGAAGGGCATTCTATTACCAGTGTGAATTTCTTTGGTGGTTCTAGCTTGGCTGATGGCCAAAGAAACGGAGTAATTAAAATGAGTTATGCTGTTATCTGTACCGTAAGTGGTGTTAATCTTAATGTTTCTTGGGCAAGACACCCAATTGGTATTGGGTGGGATTTAATCCAGTTTTTGGTTCTAGTTAATACTCTAAGTTCGGGAGGATTGAATCGTCGTGAATTTTGAATAGGACGCGTTGTTGTGATCACTCGATAAGACTGGATTAAAGTTAAAGATGCTGTTGAAATATGAAGGGATACTATTTCAAGATTGCTTCCAAGTGTGTGTGAAAGGGTTCTCTTTGACTTCGCAGACGTTCTTTCAGATGATAGACTTGGGTGGTGCGGATTGTGCGAAGTTTGTTGGGTTTCTTTGGCAGCCTCGAAAATTCGTTGTGGACTATTATAGCAGGTAGCTGGTGAGTCTTTGGCTTCTGTACATTCAATTGTCAGATGGTTTTCACCCCATTTTAGGTATCTCTGGGCTCGGGTGTGGAAATATGAGCTATGAAAAAGTTTTGGCCTGGTAGCATTGTGCTGGTTCACTTTTTTTTTACTGCTATTTGTGTGTATCCGATGTCATTAGATTGAAAATTTCACTTTTATTCTCAATTCTTGGTGAGACTGATCAGGAAAAGAAGTATATATTGGTATTTGATTTTCTGTGTTTAGATGCATGTCATAAGGTTACAGTAAAACCGATACTATGTCGGTGCTGCTTTATATCTTGAAGGTTTTTATAGAGGGAAGACAGAGAGTGGTTTCTTTTCACAACACTTAATGTAGTAAGCACTCGTTATATATCTTGGATAAGGCTACAACGCTTTCTTTCCACACATTTTCGATGAATGCATCGCTTACTATTAGCGGAGAAGCACTGCATCTTTTTCTTTCGAATCATGAACGTAAAAGGCACTTACTTCAAACATTTAACCTGACGTGAACTGCTGAAAACCATTTGCGTCTCTCGGAAGGGTGATTGAGCAGGAATTTTCTTTTCAAATATATTTTACCGCACTTAGTGTTATTTTCATTACCGTCCTTTTTGTGTTTGTTTTCGCACAATTTTAAATATAAACAACAGCAATGTTACAAAAAAATGTGTCTTGTTTAATAGCAAAGTTTCCCTCCACCTTCGGTATGTGGCGCCCTTTTCTTGTACTCCAAAGTCCAATAAATCAAGGGGTTACTGTAAATGCTTAAAAGGTCTAGATTAAAGATGTAAAGAGAGAAATAGTATTTCCGCTTTTTCAAAAGAGCAATAAGAAATTATGCGAACACATTCCTTTTCTTAAGCAACATAAGAGCATGATGATGGGACATCCATCGAAGTAAAATGCACTTTTGATCATTTCAGAAGTATGTTCTAACGAAGATTTTTCAGTAGATAATTAATTTATTAGATTTATTTAAAACCCTTTTATTTATTTTATTTTATTTTCCATAAGGGTATTATAATGAATAATTGTACATGCGTTCCATAAACTTAAAGTAATAACGAGTAATGGTTTTGGCATTATCAGAAAAGCTTACTTTAAATACGCGTGTATTCATAAATAAGTTTCCTCAATGATTGTAAAATTCTCCAGTCACACACACAGAAAGAAAAAGTTAAAATTGGGAAATGCTATTGCATGTATTCGCACAGCAGTTCAGAGGTTTTCAGGCGTATTTTCTCTCAAATCACATGAACTTTTCATTCTACACATCTGATTGGCTCTTCGACACATATTTTTTTAAATATACATATATGAGAAGTGGGATAGATGAAGTAATTATAGGTAGAGAGCGCGAACAACATATTGGTATATTCAGCCATCGTAACTGTTTTCATTAAGCTCTTGGCCCTCAAATAAACCGGCTATGCTAAAGTAAATTTTAATATGTTCATTTAAACATGTAAAATTTTTCAATCCACATAGCCAGTCCACTACTGCTAATATTACGTGTCCCGATAAAATATTAAGTTAACTATTTGTAAAGTTTCATACTTCATATGTATATTGTTGGTTTAGAACAGAAACTCATTAACTGACATTTTTGGAGGTATTAAATGCTTATTTTAATAACGATGAGCAATACATTTTCATATTGTAATCTGTTTAAAAGATACATTACACTATAAAAAATGCTTATGACTTTTATATTTGGTTTAAAAATGAATAATTACTCTTTAAAATCTGTGAAGTAAAAATTTTGCTTCATCAGTTAATGAGCTTCTGCTCTAAGCCATTTGTGTTATCGGAACAATTAAATTTTTGAGCAGATTGTTACCATTAATATCGGAATAGTAATGTTTATCCCTGATGGATTTCTTTAAGGGAAGATCCCAATAATAGAAATATTGATTCAGCATTTTTAAACGAGTTTTTCCTTTTTAAACGAGTTTTAAAAAGTTTCTTATTGGAATGTTTTCTAAAATTGTGTTACATATAATGCATTATAGAATATTGCAAGTTTCTTTTGATTCGACTTATTTCGGTAAAATTTCTTAATATTTCAGTCCAACAATTTTAAACTTTGTTCTACTGTAAAAAAGTCGAAATATAACTTAAATACAACAGCCAACTCTCCTTCATTCTAAATATAAGTAAGCAATGTTTCCCCAATTACCTGTATTCATCTAGACACACATGGATGGACACGTCAAATTTGACAAAATGGACATATCACATTTTAACATCTGATCATATTTAATCGTCAACGATGTATGGTAAAACAGAGCTTACGAAAACAGATTATTGAAATGGTAGTGTGATATTTATTAAATTAAATAAAGCTTACCTTTTTGCCCGTGAACCCAAATATTCGAATTGTTAAGAAATAAACTTTTGATTGAGACAACTGTCAGTGAAACTATTGAACTAGATTCCAAAAGGGGGTGTTGCGTTTTCGCAGAAGATTCTGAGCGTCAGCTCTCTATCTCCAGTTGAAATCTCGAGACTGAAGAATTTTCTGGGTTGACTGAACGTTGAAGTGGTGGGACGTCTTCTGGAGATCCAATCTCCAGAAGAAAAATCTCCAATCTCCAAAAGCAGCAGGTATGGTCACATGACAAACCTATTTATCATATGAGCCAAGGAGGGGCAGCAATAAAGGGGTATGAGCTTAAAGATTCAAACAGAAAATTATGGGCGGAGCTACAAATGAAGTTAAAAAATTGAGAGTTTATAGAGTTTAGAATTTAGCGATTTAAAATGGCACTTGGCCGTTTACGATTAATATTGAACTAGATTAGAACAGCTATGGTACACACCTGGACTTATATAAGGGGACAAACTTGCACCTAACCAAAGGGAAACAGGCTGAGATAATCAACGGGATAATTACACCATATGTGTGAGGAGATATCGTTTGAGGTTCCATGTATGCTTTAAGGTGCTGATAAAGCAGGATTTAGTTGATTAACTTCAATAACTTAATCGGTACTCTAATGGTTTATACTTAGTCGTCAAATGTAAGAATCATTGGTATACGTTTTAGATCGAATTCTCCTTTACAATCTATGTGTTACCAATGAGTAAAATCTTTGCACCTGTTGTAGTAAATTAATGCGGCCATTAACACAGTAGGAATTTTTTTGGATTGCGAAACGAAACGATCTTGTACCTTCCCTTTTAGATTGAAATAATTAAGATCATTCGGTACTTGCCGCTCCTAATCACTACTTGAAGGGTTGGGCTTGTGGATCCTCTTAAAAATGTTCTTTCTCTATCAAGATTGCCTTGATCTCCGTATCATTTATACTTACTACATTAATAATGAAAAGCCCCTAATGAATCACCCTTAAAAGTAACTATCACTAATCTACCATACCGTGAAGTCAGAAGAGAAGATGTACCTCCTCTACCTCTTTTTTACCATGTACACCCAGCATACCATTCAGGAATGGCCTGGAACAATGAACACTTTAAAATCCGAAGAAACATAAATATTGGAAGCCTTTTAAAGCCTGCATGTAAGGGAGAAGGAACGAATCACCCTCATCGTGAAGACAAAGTGATCGCGGCGCAGCAGGCCCGTTCTTCACTATGGCCCCGGTAGGGGGACGTTGATATCAGCGACGCTTCCAACTCAGCTACAGAGCACTTGTGATGGGAGGGACAATTCAAGGATCAAATGACACGAGAAGCGGCAGTATGTTTCTAGTGTCTGGGGAATTGTTATCCTGAAACAGTGCATCATTGGCGTTTCTAGGGGCAGTTCTTAATAGGAATCGATCTTTCTTTGAAGTTGTGCAGGAGTAGTTATGTCTGTTTCAAGACTTATTAAAGAATAATCTTGTACTTGAAGTAGTGTGTTGGGGATAGCAGTGAAGAATTTGTTGGGGAGGTTTTGAATATCGGTGGGTAGAAGGTTCTTTCAGGTAGGGAATTCTGTTGAAAGAACATTGAACCTGGAGGCTTCGATTTGGGAGAAGTGAATTTCTGTTTTTCAGGTTCGACTGAGGTGGTCTGTGGTTTCTTCTTGCATGCTTCTTGAATATCCTGGGCCGATGCTATTTTGTAGTTCAGTAAGGAAACGGAGGGTTGTTGTTTCCTTTGACAAGATGGATTTCAAATTTCTCACAAATTCCAACTGAAAAATGGGCAGCGTGACTCTCTTAGAGGCATTTGCAAAGATAGTTACGGCTGTCTCGCAGTTTTCGATTTCAGTGCTAAGTGCTCTTAACTTGGGCAAACTAATCGCTGACTTTATTTGGAAGCTAATGGATTAAAGTTGCGGGGGAAAGCAAACTGTGGACGTACTTATTCAGTGTTAAGGGATACGACATCCAGAGTCGGTTAGAATGATTCTCAATCAAGGCAAACAGGAGACGTATTTGCTTTGATAAATTTAAATACTAATAGCAACAATAAAAGCTGCCGATACTAGAGTTTCACTTGACATCTAAGATTAGAAAGGAAACTGGGACACTTCTTCATTATCAATTCCAATCCTTTCGTAAAAAGGCAAAAAACTCGAGTACTAACCGTAAGTTAATTAATTTTTAAATTCTTTGTTTATAAAAATAATTTTTCCTGTGACCTTATTGCAATTATTGGTTTGAAGCTCTTATACCAAGTATTATAAATATATAAATATTCTTCCGAGCACTTTCATGCCTAACAATATAGTACACGCATAATTTAATTATGGTGTTAGATTAGTTTCTTTACACACTTTCTTTCACAGTTAGGCTTTAGTTAGATTTTATACCGCTTTATGTTCTATGCTGCGTTAGTATTTAGTTCCATCATCTAAGTGTACAACTAGATATTTTATGAAATATAGTGTATGCTGTTTCATACATGTGAGAGGTTACGGCAACGCGTTTCTTAACTGAGTGTTGAAAATGTATAAGCTCTACTGATCCATTTACCATTATATTTTTAGGTGATTTTAAATATTTACTTTCAAATTGGTTTGTGAATTTCGAAACTACAAAAAATTACTAATAAATCTGAAAACTTCGTCTAATCTATAACTGATAGAAATGAAATTTTCCTCAGTACGTAGTTTAAGTATGCGAATCTATAAAATAACAGAAAGCTTTCTTGATTGCAAATTATGAGAGTACACATATGCTGGTGTTTAAAAATGAGTACTTTAAGTTTATTGTTTTCCAAAATAAATAGGTAACTCAGACACACTTAGATCATATATATTTTCAACATAGTAAAACACATATCAGTTTATTTCTGTGTTTTCATTTCTAGTCTACGTTGTAAGGTGATCAGAGTTTAAGAAAGGGTGAAAAACTATAATACCGTTTTGGGAGGTTATTGTGATTTTGAGTAATTATTTCAAACAGTTGGAACGTGTGTGTAATCCTTTTAATAATCCATACTTTGTTTTCTACGTTTCTTGGGAACTGGTGCAACGTTGAAGAGAATTTGAAATCAACTTTTGAATTGTAAGAAGAATGGGGGTTTGAACTTCACTTGAGTCTTAGGAAAAGTGAAAATGATTCAAGAGCTTTTAATAGTGATTACAGGGAGAATTTAACATTAACTCTTTGCCTTTGAATTTTGTGAAGATTAAAAGGCAGAATTTTAGCTCTGGATTTTTATTTGAACAATTTGTACTTTGAACACATCACTTTTAGTGTGAGAGCTGTAAGAATGGCTTTTCTCTCACAATTTGTGCAGAATTATAATTTGTTTGCCATTCAATAATTGAATTATAGTGTTACTATGCTTAGACTAAAGACTGTTAAAAATAGAAACCTTTAATTTAATTTGGAATATTATCGACAGTTTAGAACCTGTTTGCATGTTTGTGGATCACGATTATTTTTGGTCACTCGCATATACATGTGTTTTTAATGCAATATCCTACTCCAAGACAAAATATTTGCAATAAGTCAATTTTGAAATAGAACACAAAACCAAATATACAAACATTGAATATAAATTCATTAGTACTGGGGCTTATGAAACTATTTAAACATAATTTGTTCTTAAAATTCCTCCATGAAGAAGACATCGTCGTCGGTATCACGCAAAGAACACGAATGTGTGAAATCGTTGTTTAGTGTAAAAACATGCTTCAAATTTCGTAGCAATAGGAAAGTAGTGTTATTGTGAAATTTTGGGTATCAAATAGGTTCTTTAGGACACGAATTCAAGATCGTGTCCAGACACATTATAAAATATTGAATAATAATTAAGTAAATGCTATAAAATTTTAGGTTCATAATTCGGGTGTGTAGCCGGCAATGAGTACTTATTAGATTAATAATACTAATTCATAAAATGGAACAGGTGATTCGTAAAATACAAGGCTACCAAAGTTCATACAAGCGTACAACGATCAAACGATAGCTATGCATTTTCTTTAGCACATACTTTTTAAAAAGTTTGTTTTCCATAATTTATATAATTGTCATCTGCACAGAAACCAGAAATTGAAACTGAATTCTCTCTAAAGTGAAATGCATTTACAGTTGCAAACATTGACGCTAAAACAAACCAAACTTAGCATTTAAACGACAATCAGCTATGAGTTGGGTGAATTTTCCCCATTGAACCCTTTGTAATTTTTTGGAGAAGCCGTTTCTTCATTAGTAAGTCTTCCGCATGATGGTAGATGAAGACTTTGAAAGCAGTCGGACCGTTTCGTTCCCTTGTATGCTCATATTAAAAGAGATGAGTTTACCTTTTCGGGATAAACAATGTGCTATACCTTTTCAAATGAAGATTCTGAGATTAAAGCTCTTCCCCATTTGTTATTGTAAAACAGTTTGCGATTATTTTGGAAAGATACAGATATGCTCTTATATTCCTTTGAACATCTCTAACATTCTCGTTATAGAATGAAACTGGATTCATGCTGAATCTTGTATTTTAAAAAAATTTTTGGGATGGACTATTCAAAGCTTGAGAAATTCCTATGGAAAACAGCACTCTTCATTGCTATCCTCTTTCTCCCAGTTTAATGTACGCAAAATGGAAAATAATACTGGACAATGTAGGGATTGGTTATGGGTATTTTTCAATTACGTCGCACTGGAGCAACACAATGGGCTATTGGCGACGGTCCGAGATCAAATCCGGAGGGAAAGATCCGATTACAACAACACGTCATTCTGAACCATAGTCAGATGAAGAGGTCACACTTGAGCTGGCACCCCACTCTCCAAACTTCCACACCATGCCAACATGAGGACATTTGATGTGACGACACATTTCACGTGCACCAGCCCCCTTTGAACACGTCGGTCTTTGTTTGGATTCGAATTCGCAACCCTCCGGTTACTAATTCGTTACTCTTCCAATCGGGCTACCCCGGCCGGACAATGTGTGGAACTTTACAGAGTTATTTTAGCTTCATTTGTTTTTACTTGCATACATGCAATGGGTTAGAATATATGCACACCAAATTTTGTGTCATTTCTATAACTATGCAATACATTGATGAACATAAATATATCTTAATACCCTGTATAATGGTTCGTAGTTATATTCAGCATCATGTTCTACGAGTAAATAACTATTGAAGTGCAGCGCAATTCTCAAAATAATGTATATGATATTTATTGTTGCAGATTGTCTGATTGCATCACCTGAAATTGAAAAAATGTAAGTTATTCTTCAAAATGTAATATATTTTTTATTTCTCCAAAATAAAACTTTAAACCGGTATAACTGTTCATATGTTCCGCATCATAATTCCCTTTGATATATCAGTGGTATTGAAAAATAGTTTCTTCTTAAGCTAATGAATACTTCAAAATCCGAAAGCATTTCAATTTTAAGTTGAGTCACAAATAATACAGAAGCTGTTAGCAATATCGAATTTCGTATCTCTTCATAAAATATCCCTTAAGTATATCTTTTTAATACTCTTCACTGAATAAAGAATTTCAGTAAAATAATTAACAAATGAAATTATTTTTTAGTTTGATTAAAATAACTTAACACTAATCTTATTTACGTTATTCTGAGATATTCTACATTTGTTTTACTTCAACGATATATATTCATTGCAAAAAATATTGTTCGCATATAACCAGTACGCGATTTAGGTAATAACATTACTGCATGATTGTAATGCCACCTAATTTCGCGTTTCGCATTAGGTGGCTTCCAGATTTCAAATATTGTTACAGTTTAAATATTTTAAGCAAACTATTAATCAATTGTTTTGACGATAGAATAAAATAAAAATTTTAAGATGGTTAAATTAAGTCTTAATTTTAAATTTATGTTCATAAAGTACATGAAACTTGGAAATATTTAGGGTGCGAATATTCTTGCGATCCACTCTATTGAGAAACAATCATTAGTTTGCTTAATTAACGCTTCGATAGGATGCTAATTTAAAATTCAGTTCCCTCAAATTTAAAAAACCAGTTAACTTCAACCCAAAAGCGCATATAAAGTTAGTCAAAACACATCAGGAAAATCTGTTATAGAGCCTGTTTTAAAATGATATTTAGCCGGACAGTCTCGCTGAAAGACGCAGTAGTCATATCGCCAGTAGTCTATTAAGTGTGTCCTTCCCCACTGTCTCTCTTCTCCACAGATTTCAGACCTCGATGAAATTGTTTTCCTTTCTCGGTTACACTCGAGAACACAGTATAATTGTCAATTGGCACTAATTACCGTCGCCAATTGGCTATAATATTGGAATATTGCAAAGCAGGCTTGCTACATTCACCTGCCTTGAAGTGGAAGGCATCCGATATCGAGGGCTACAATAAACCGTTGGCGACGGAAATTTTAGTTGCCAATTCAACATGGGGACGGTACCTGTTTTTTTTAGTTTTATCGTTTATATAAATATTTTTCAGCATCGCACAAAACTACCAAATTTTCTGTGAATAATCCTGAACTTTGCATTGAAGGAAAATGTTTTTTCTCCTAAAGTTATCTTCTTTGGGCTCGTTCGTAAACGCGAATAAACCGCACCGGTTGTACGAGTTATTCGAACCGAGCGTGTTCCAAGAGTCTGAGATTTTCTAGTGTGAAAAACCAGCCCTTTCATAAGTCACTGGAAACGAAAAAAAATCGTTTGAAACGAACTGAGATTGTGCTAGGTTTTGTCAGTTCAGAAGATGGCGACCGAAAAGATAGACGCGAAAAGTTGTAATGCATCTCTACTCGTGGTTTAGGCTAATTTTCAGATTGAATTTATAGATACAAATTGCCAATTACATGGCGAAGAGACTAAAAAACCCTAATCATTCGTAAATGAAACGTCAGAATTGGTGAAACGGAGGTCATGTGACAGATTATTTTTTGGTTTGCACATTTTTCAGAGAGTTATTTACGAACGCGGCCTTTATTTGTTTTCTGGATGTTGCATATAGTATGTGCTCTAGCCTTACAGCATACGGTACACCTCTCTTGTTCTATTCGAGAGAAAAAGATTCAGATATTTATAGTTAGAAACTCATAAGAGGAGGGAATGTTACCCAAAGTTTTTTAGGAAAGTTGAGCCAGAATTGTGAAGCTGGTAAAGCAAAGGAAATCCCGGAAATCCCAAAACGCCCATCCAATGCCAATGGAGGGGATCGATCGCGCAAACTGCAGCAATTAAACTCACAAATCAAACACTAGTTATCAGAATACTAGTGATTGATTAGGGTTACAGAAAAGAAATTAAAATAATGAAATTCTCTTATCATACCTTTTATGGGGACAGCTTCACTATTGAAAGACCAATCCTTCGAAGTTTTTTTAATCATTTCATCTTTCCAATGTAGTCTCAAATTGAAAAGCATTTATTTTCTTAATTCTAATAGTTAATTTCTTTTTTAAATTGTAACTCGATGAAAACTGATCATTTTCTTGTTAAACAAATTGAGCGTTTAGATCGATAGTTGTTTACTAGAACCCTCAGATAATATTTTTTATGTTTAGTAGTTCTTTGAACTTGCATCATGACGAATCGGATAATGTCTCATGCCCATAAAGTTTTTTTAGCTCATTTGAAATGCACCATTTTTTTACAATTTGCAGTACACATTCATTTAACATTTATATTGATTTTGGAAATTTAGATTTATATTTTTTAACGATTCCCAAAGTATTGAAAAGTATGTTATAGAAAACATGAAACGTTACAGGTAAAAACTAAACTGGATCGATGTAAACTTTGTTTAAATATGTCATTAAAATACGCCATTGGCTACATAAATGAGAAAATACTCACATATAACATAACATGTTATATTGATCTAAATTGAAAAAAGTTATCTTGATAACAAATACGAAGTGTAGACAAACTTTCTGTACAGTAATAAAGGTTGTTTTTTAATTTCAAATACGTGATTCTCAGACAGTGCAGTTGTGAATATGTTTTCATAATAAAAAGACACAAACCGTCTAGCAAAGCAATTGAGGCATATCTCCAAATCAATCAACTAAAGATGTAGAAAAGTGTGTGTTGATGAGGTTTGAGGAAATAATTTCTAACCAACCAAATCTCATACAAATATCTTTCGAAAGATTTTCAATTTAAGTAATTTAACCTTTCAGCTTTAAGTAGTTCCACTATATTTCATTTTCAGATTTCTGGGTTTTCAGTGTATGCGCTAAATAGAAAACAGAAGGGGTAGGATTTAAACATTATCTAATATATTTACAGATATATGTCGGTTTCATATGTGCCACACTTGTGAGTGCGGTACAATGAAGAATACAGGGTAATACATAATTAAAAGTATCCTACAATTAAACAAGTGTAGTCACTTAATGCTCGTGTTTCACAACTAACGTCTAGAATTGCGAACAATAGACAATCTTTTAATTTCAATGTTAGAAAATGTGATATTTAAGCAATCTTGAAAAATGCTTTTCTTACATTTAACCCGGCAACTGAATGAGGCATGTCGTTCCTACTTTCCCTTTAAGTACTATTGTTTACCAGTGCATATTCAAACCCAAATGATAGTATAGAGTTGTTAAAAAATGACATTATACATTTTTGTAGAATTTTCAAGAAAATATTATAGGTAATATTGATTCAGACCAAAGTTAATATATTTCATGTAATAGTGAGAGTATGCACATAAATTACTTGTATCTCATTGAAAAGGAAATTCATTTCCTTAAAAGAACTATATTAGTTAAAAAAGAATTTGGAGAGAAATGGAACCGTTATTAAACTTTGGAGCACACGTGAAGCTCCAAAAAGGAGTAAAAATGTAAGTCGAGTAAAATGAAGCTACACAGGCAAAATAATGACTAAACTGTTCTACCAAAATAGGTACTCTGAAATATCAGTTAGTCAATTACTTAAATCATCACACATTCCCATGCCTAGCGTCATGAGACACTGTACCAGTTTAAGTGTTTTGGGAATGAATAGAGCATGTCATCTCGATTGCATGTCTACATATTACATCTATAAATTATTACACCTGTACATTGTTGCATATATACAGTAATTACATCTATACTATCATACCTTATTACATTATATATGCAACATGCAAAAAAATTAATCTCTTGGGTTATCCAAAGAGATTACCTTTTTTGACCTGATGACTTCTGATAAGTCTCACCATGCCCATAATTTTCCCCTCAAGCCCTTGTTTCAAATAATGTTCTTGAGCCATGCGATTTTAAGGTGGTCGCTATAAGGGGAAAGACTGGAATGTAGTGCACAGGTGTGCCGATTTCACCACAGGAGCAAGTTTCCGAATTGATTTTTTAAACCTCTTTGGGGTAAGATGGAAACGGGCCGTGTACTGTGAAGAAGAGTGCCTTTAATCTGGTCCAACTTCTTGATTTCAACGACACTCTTGGCAACACGTCATGCACTGTCTTGCCTGTTTCTCTTTCATCCCATTTATTCCATCACGCACCAAGTGGCCAGAGTGTGATTTCCCTCCTACAATGACTTCATGGCAATTTCATCTATGCATTCCGTTGGAGTTGCCTCTTTTGTAAGCTATATGCTTTCTCGTTTCCATCATGACCCGCGTGACCTTTAATCCAACCTGGACAAATTTACTTGGGGTCCAGTAATAAAAACTGTATTGTTCGTGCCAGTGGACTCTATGTTTTAGGATTTTTAAGTGCAAAGAGACCAGCTCGACTGGCGGATCAGATCTTGACCTTTTTGTCTGCACTTGCTTCTGCTGCTTTTATGGCTGCTAGAATCCCATAGAGATAACCCTCGAAAACTGAGTAATTGTCCTGCGTTCTCGTGGACCACGGCTGGGGCCTTTTATAGAGCAAAATGAACTTGCCACTCTATTTTGCATTTGGAACCATCGGTTAAGTAAATAATACGGAATGAGGTACTACCATTGCTGGGTTTATTCAGTCATTCGAAAGGGTCTTACCTGTAACTATAGACCAACCTATTCCACTTTTCTCATAGTCATCTTTGTCGTAATCTGCATTTCCAAACCATGTGCTTATTCTCAGTCTCATCTTGATGCACAACGCTCCTTTTTGAAGTGTAAGATGAAGTGGCGGAATTCCCGAAATTGTGGGTATGTTCTGTCTCCTTGTAATTAAAAAACAGAAATTTTCTTTGTATGCCATTTAGAATTCTTATGGTTCGTTGAGATGGGTTAAGACGCCAGACCACTGCACCATGACTCGACATTATTTCTCTGACTATTTTGTACAGCTGCTTTTGAAATTTCTACCCTATTTCCCGTCTCGCTCCACCTATTCTTTGTAGCATTGCAAATTGGAACATGGCTTTTTGTCCTAAAGTCTCTCCATGAGCTACCCCCAAATAAGCTCCTCATCAAAAATCTTCCTAGGTACTTTAAAGTACTAATGCGTTCAATCCTCCTTTTATTCCAATAGATGGATCCTCTCGAAAGATTACTAATAAGGAGGTAATTACTTTTTCTTCTGACTCATTCAGGCTCTGCCGATCTGTCCATGTTTTAAGCAGGTTCAGTGCGTATGTGGCTAGCTCACTTAATTTGCGTTATGATTTTGCCGCAATTATAAAGGCGAAGTCGACAGCAAATGTTTACATGTGGACTCCTTCTGGACAAAGCAGATCCAATACTTCATCGGCCACGATATTCCACAGCACTGGTCCTCTGCGCGATCCCTGTGGAGTGGTTTTTCTTTGTTCCTTGATTGCTGGAACCTCGCTTGTCATGAGCATGAATTTTCAGTCCTCAAGGAATTTAGCAAGAGTATTTTTTTAATATTTGAAGAACCTTTAGATTTAGCTAATCTGCTTTTAATGATACTGTAGTGAAGATTGTCGATTGTCCCTTCAACCGACACTACAACAACATGCAGTGTGTTCCTTTAATTTTGTTTAGCAAGGTTTTTTGAGCATTGTCACCAGATGAGCCTTTCTTGAATCCCAAATGAAGTGCATGTATTTGTTTTCAACTTGATGATACGTTGACTTTTGCACAAGCTAGCTTTCTAAAACTTTATCCACAGGTGTAATAAGGGTAATGTGTCAATATGAATTTATTTCATCATGTTTTTCCTTGCCTTGTGGAAAAGAATAATTCCAATTTTTAGGGCCTAGAAAAGGTCTCAAGATTTAGACATATATTTGAAGAAAGCGAAAAGAAATTCTGCAAATTTGTTATTGATAATTTTCAATACTAGATTATCTATACCATCCTATCCATGTGCTTTGCCTTTCGGGAGATTCCTTACAATACTGTTGACCTCGTCTTTGGAAAAGGGGACAAGGGTCTGGGTGGCGTATTAGAGAAATCTTCAACCGTTATACTGTTGAAGTATAACGGTTGAGATGTTACACGAGTAAAGTGATTCCTGAATTTTACTCGCGAATTCTTTGGCAGCACCTGCGTTTCCTTCATCTGCTATTTTGAAAATTTCATCTGATATTGTTCCTTTCCGAAAAACTAAAGTATATCTATTTTCTGGGCATAGCTCGTGCGTTTCCTTCACCCTGGGCCTTTCGAGATCTAAGTGCATTTACTCTTCTTGATTTGTAGATCCTGGTTCCGCCAAACAGGTTTGGTGTAGGATAATTTCTTTTTTCTGAATGCCTTATTGCAGACTGTGGTAATAGAGCTTTGCAAGTCTTCAGTTCCGTTGTCCAATGTTTCTGGCTCTGAACATTTGGCAGTCTATATAATCGGGCTGCATCCTGAACGATTTCGAGACTATCCGTTCGTTGAGTGCGAATTTTGTGTGTCTTCCAAAGAGTGTTTTATACTTGGTGTACGTCGATGATTTCTTTCAGATGAGATAACTGTTCTCACGTAAATGTGGTCACTCAGTTTTTCCTCATCCAATACTTCCCAGCTCTACTGATAACCCAGTCCTGTGTGAGAAATGTTCGGCCAACCCACACTCCTGTTGTTAGGGTTGGAGGTGATGTGGGATCGTTGAGGATCTGAATTTATGTTCGAGTATATGAACTCTAGCAGTTCTGACCCACTAGAATTTTGGTGGTCGTACCCCCAGTTGATACTCTGAACATTTGAATCACCGCTAATTATAAAATATTCATTTGCACCTTTCCTAACATTTTCTCTGAGTTCGTAAAGAGTTATGGTAAGGTCCTCTTGAGATGTTGAATATGCTGAAAAAACCGCTTGAAGCCAGTAATATTTTCAGTTTTAGATATTGTGTTTTAGGTAATTGCTATAATAGTTGGATGCCGATTTCTATTTGTTATTATAATCCCGCTTTTTTATTTTTTGGATCGAGTATATCCTTAAACAGGGAATTCCTAGGACTATATTTTCATATACATTGGCTCATATACCAAAATGACATCTGGTTCGCACTTCTCTGTCAGAAGCGAGAGTTCGCTTGGTGGGGCTCTTGCTTTTCTAAGCTTTATTTAAACGAATGTCAATGTGGGACGAATTTGTGTATTGAATTCGTGAAATGAGTGGGGTGGGTCATTTTAATAGGCGATTGTCTTTCGAATATTTTAACTTATTGATAGCAAGGAAATATAACATCTCCTGCAGAGTGAGTCGTCTTTGTGTTGGCTCCATATTTTCCCACTTGCTCCCAATAGTTGATGCATTTGAAAGACTGGCTTTTGCATTTAACTTTTTTATGTAGACCACAACAACGAGCACAATATATTTAGCGAGTATGGCAATTGTTTTAAGTGCTGAAATACACTTGTCACCCATAACACCTCCTGATGCTAAAATGTTCTTTAACGTTGTATGATGACCACCCAATGCTGATCTTTCTCCTTGATTTTAAGTACTTGAATTGATGGGGTTGGTAACGACACTAATGCAGTGAATTTATTCTTCGTTCGTTTTAATTTGGAATTTAATTTGTACCTCTTCTGGTAATGGCTTCCGTACAAATAAATGAGACTATTTCTTCTTTTGTTTCTTTCGATAGTTCAAATATTTTTAATCTCGATGTTCTAAAAGGTAGGTTTCTCGGATTGGATTAAATTATTTAAAACGCAACTGCTGCATCTACATTCCAGTAGCTTTCAACATCATATTTTCCGTTACAAACCACAGCAATTCCATTATTTTGACTATTTTGTAAGGGCTTTCTTTCATTTTAAAAAATTTATTTGTTATTTTGAAGGTTAAATGTTGCTTCACAAATGCTTTCTATTGTTCCTTGAGAATATTTAATTTACGATTTTGGGTATAGAATTATTGTGGAGGTTTTTCTTTGCATTCGGTTTTGCTTTGTTAATCTCAAAAGATTTCACAATTTGTGGGGTCTTTTCGTGCGGCATGGGTTGCTGATTGGAAAGTTTCTTTCCATCCAAGTTCTTGTAAAATTGAGTTGCAGAAATTTCTTGAGGACTTTGTAATGTAGTGCTTAAATGATGTAATCGGGTTAATAATGCGTCTCAGTTCTGCCAGGAGAATCTCCGATCTTGAGGTGCTTGAGGGTATCACTGACAAATTCCAAGTTTACCTTAATGACCATAAAACTCTGTTTTCTTTTTAAAGATAAAGTTCTAAGAGCAGTGAACAAAAGATAATAGAATAAATACTTAATAGATAAATATGGAGTGATTGAATCACTTTCCTTGCGCTTGTTTTGCCTACAAATATATTTTTCTGATCTTTCCCAGAATCAAATATAAATCAAGGATAATTTTAAAAGAGACGGGTTTAAAGCAACTTAGGGAGTACTGTATTTGAAGTTATTTGCAACTGTATTAAGTATAACAGGTTGGAAATTAATTGTACTTGTTGGAATCAAAATATGCGCAATGGACAAAAATGAAAATACGTTAAGTTTCACTAAATGAATACAGTTTTTAGAACAATTATTCAATAAATAAAACTTTTTAGTGGTATGACACCACTAGATATTTGTTTTCTGTCATACTATAATGCAACATACGAAATCACAGATGCACTCACTGATTCACTAATGTTTTGTCTTTACCGCGGGTTGATGGTAGAGCATCCAAACTTTCCTCCTTTGCCAGCAGTTTGACCATTTCGTACCCATGTATTCCCACATTGAAAGGGATCCATTGAAAATGAGTATACCCTTACGTTTTGGGTGCAACATGCCTTTTGATAAACAATTCTGAGAGCCACAGTGGAGCCCCATTTTTTTTTAATTGGAAAACATTTCTAATATTCCCACAGGCACTTGATCCATTCTGTGCCTCGTGAAGCTTGTTTTTCTTAAAAGGATGATATGTCCATTAGGATGACAGTTCAGATAGGCGAAGAAAGTTTTTCACATTTGAATTTGCAATAAGAGGAAAAGTTGCCTCTTACCTTCTAATATAATCTGATATTTTTTTTAGAAACATTTTATTCAACATCTTGAGCCCTCTCTAGCGGACGTTGTATTATAGCTGAAAAACTGTCCTATAAAAATGTTACAAGTTGAAAAATATGCAAACTGCTCCAAAAACCTTAAAAATCGACTTATAAACAACTTAGTGAATTAAAAAATATATTTGGTAGAGTACTTTAGTTTAAAACAACACAGATGGAAAATTTAAAAATTGTAAAATTCTGCAGTTTTTGCAATATTACAATGAATTAAATATATATTTACAAAAAAGTTGAAAAATATATAAACTACGGTATTTTCAGAACTATAAATATAGAGCACTGGATATAAAATATGATTTATTATTTAACTAATTTGTACTGTATTTTATAATCACATTTTTGTCACAATTCGTCATGATTTTATCTTAGCTCACATTAAACCATCACATGCTTCTGGTCTAATAATAGACATTTATGCAACTAATAACAGACATATATTGCAACTTATTTTGTAGCTATATAGGCCAGTTTTTCAACATAACCTAAAATCTGAATTATAATTAATTGCGAAGAACACTGATGACAAAATCTAATCGGATACATGCAAAAATATGACCACAATAAAGAGCACCAGAAATGATTTATTATTATAACCTCGTATAGAATTATTCAAACTGATTTCCTTCTTATTTTGATAGATGCTTTAAATACCAAACACTTGAGAGTTGTAACTCGATGACTAGTTTCATAAAGCCAGTATTCTAATTGTACATATTATCAACCCAAATGATACAATGAAAGCTTTAATTTTTTACTTCTAATAATACACATTAGAAAAAATACAAAAAAATTATGTGTAAAACAAACATTTCGAGTAAAAGCGTCGAAAAGGTCATTTTCAATATAACGCTTTGATTTAGTTATTTGGCTAGTGGGCAGTTTTTTTTATCTCCTTGAATTCATTCCCAAGAGAAAGCTCAACACCGAACCCTTGCTCAGCAGAGATATTTGCTATGTTAACTGAGAGTTAATGATGAGCTTTTCGGTATCTGCGTGAACTGACAAAGAAAAATTGTTTCAATCGACGATGAAAAGGAAGCTTCGAATAGTAAGAAATAGAAAAAGCTCCGATTTCACTTACCATCCTGTGGATTACAATTTATATTGCTACTCTGTGGGTAGAAGCATCACCAAAGCATGATTTTCAAAACAAATATGTACATAAACTTATTTCTAACTAAAATTATGCTAGTTATTAATTCATTAAAGAATGTACTCATTAAAAACTAGCAAGAGTCAGCTTTAGTCAGTAGATACAAAATTTAACGTTGTTTTAAAAAGCACTCCAATACACTAAAGCAAGAGTTGGTGAATGTTTATCTTTACTATACATTCCAGTGCAAACCTTGAGTATTTTTGTTGAAATTGTATTTATTTTTCTGTTACAGAATGTTTGCATTGCATTAATGATATTATTAATCGATTATGGCTATTAAATTCTGAATCATACGATATAAGTAAAAACTACTGATAATTTTTTATGATAAACTTTGTTCTCATAAATGTTAATTTGTATTTGTGTATAACTTATATTTTTATCACTCCTGAGCACGTGTTTCATAATTATTATTGCAGCTCACTCGATTGTAACTCAACGTGAACTTTGCGTTTTAAAAAGTTGGTTCATCATTTCCAAAAAAAATTCATGGGAATAAAAAGTCATTTAGTTAACTTATTTCATTAGCATGACGAATCAAAATTTAATGCTCTTTTGAATGAAGCATTGAAGGACGTTTTCAAATGACGTAATAGAAACAGATTGAAAAAAAATGAGATTTCACAGTTAAAAGACGAATTTTAATTCGTTTTTGATTACATTATTTATTAACATTTATCTTATAAAAAATAAATCGCTTTTATGATGCTGCACTCATTTTATTTAATTTATTCTAAATCATCACATTGCCTAAACTAATTTAACTAACTCTCAGACCGTCACGAGAGATAATTTAATGAAGACGAAATACAAATGAGTTCGTTGAATGACTATTCTAAAATTTGCCAACAGTAACATTTTCGAATTTCTCCGAAATACATAGATAGGGAGAGTCGCGAGTTTCTTTTCAGAACCATTGGAAGTCCAGGTGAAGTGAAAGTGTCCGGTCCACAATGGTCTCTCTGGAGTCAATATGGTCGGAATCTCTTCCTGACGAAATTTAAGGGTGGCAAGTCAAACAGGTGAACTTTTACCTTTTGTACCTTCAATACTAGTAGTAAAAAGACAAATGGAACTGTAAACACTTATTTTCCTGCTCTTCATATTTTACCATCAATAACATTCGAGACAGGTTTCTGCCTCGAATGTAAAACGAGCTATTTTCTTAATGCCCATTGCCTTTAAACTAGTATAGAAGGAACTAACTACGCAGTTGTAGTTCTACCCATTACAGATTAATCTCTCATCTGATTTAATATATATACATGTACTATAAGGGCCAAGATTTATAACATACATTGTATTTGCTTTAAAAATATCTCTGAAATCAAACTTTCCTGAACGAAGCGTGGGACAACAAAAACGTAGACAGTGGATATTCCAAATCTTCAAAACTGATCGAAAAAGCGTTTTCTTTTACATTTTAGTGTTAAAAATTAATTGATATCAAAATATCTCTCTGGATAGCAAAAGGAATGTTTTAATTACGATTATTTTTGACGGAGTATAACAACATAAAACATAGATAAGTCTATAACAAAAATGCATTTTTCTCCGATTGAGAATTTTTGGCATTCTTCTGATCTCAAAATGTTCCTTGCGCATTCGGTTTCAATTGATCCTTGAAATTTGTTTGGATATTCCTTGTAATCTGTTGTATATATCTAAGTGTAAATGAAAATTTATCAGGCTTCGAGATTTTGAAATTTTCGTTTAAAATGTTGCTAAACCTATGTTTTTTTGCAAATATTTTAGGTGGTTAGGTATAATTTTGTTTGCTTTACGATTGAGCTGTACACACTTACCAAATAGAGTTGTTTTGATTTTTATATTATACAACCTATTACATAAATAAATTTTGACAATGCATGAGAAATTAATGCGCATGGGACCTATCCATTTTTGCTAATTTATCAAAAGTTTTTGCCCCGTTTTATGTAACTTCCTAATGACTTAATTTTTTTGGATCGTATACTGTATATATGCATTTTAGTAGAAAAACAAACAGTGAGCGAATTGCATAACAGTCGGATAATGACTGCAGAAGTTTGATTTGAAAGTCCACTGTCCCCTGAAACGATTGGAAGGAAATTGCATCATTTATTGAAATAATGCTGCTGCTTAAGCAATTTGAATGCTGAAAATGTTTGAAATATATATAAAAAACTCAATATCAAGATTCTCTAAGTCTATAATCTCTTTAAAATCGTTTTGTCGAATTTGCTTCTGGCTAGGCGTTGATGGACCCAAACTTACACGACACTGAAATGCAAACACTTCCTGTGTGCGGAACTCCCACAGTTCGCAATAGACAGCTCTGTTTATGTTAATTGAGTTGAGATTGAGTTGACGGTTCCCGATGGCTCCCAGCTGCAGTAATATCGGGTATCAGGTATTTTCCAACATGTTGAGAAAACGGTATGGACCCTGCTCCGATGGACAAATAATTAGGTTCTGAGATGAATTATTATTTTATGATGATCAGTTTGGACAATTTTTATGAGTATTTGCCATTCAAGGAAATTCTATTGCAGCACTAATCGGTATCGATAGAACTTACCTTTATTTCTGTGAAACTCTCTCCATCCCAAAGTTAAGTTCGGGAGTTGGATCCATGAGCTCATAAACAAGTTTTATGTTATGTTATACAAAGTTCTCAAATAAAAGAAGCTTTGGATAGAAGTTCTTCGTGTAGTTTTATACAAGCATCTCGGACGGAAGAAAATAAATTAATATAGTTAATTAGTATTTAAAACAGTTGTATTAATACTTTAGGTATTTTTATGTATACGCGGATACTAAACTCAACATTTTGTATCATTACAGGCTCCGTTTTCTCAAGAAGGTGTTTAGGAGGAAGAAGGTAAGTGCTTTCAATCTTTAGAAGTGCATAATAATATATTAAATTAAATTCACAGTAGCTAGAAGATGTACAATTCGTAACATTGAAAGTAACATACAAAGCAATAAAGTAAATATTTTTATATAAAATTAAGTATGTTTAAATAAAATGGTGCGGCTTTATGAAATAAATATAAACAAAAGAATGAAAATGAATCAAATAAGCGAGTAAAATAAAAGCAGAAATTAATAAATTATGGAAAAAATGTTTTTGAAAACTTGGAAAAATCATTATTTTTGAGGTAGTTTTAAGAATTTTAAGTTGTATAATAAGGATGATATTTGATCTCGGCCAATAGGATTTATTCCGGGGATTCGATTATGAATAATATTTCTGTAAATACTAACAGAAATTTTGAGATCCCAGGAAATAAGTTTGTTAACATTAAATTGAAAATCATTTCTCTTGTCATAGATATGAATAGTTAATTTGGTACTTACACAACTATCCTTTTTAAGAAAATTGGTTGATAAAGAGGAACTATTTGAGTTTTTTAGGATTAAATCAGTAGGATAAATGTTTTTCAAAAATCAGTGAGCTCTGGAAGTCATCAATATGACGATAAGAATTAACAAATTTAGATGCGTTTGGATGTGACTGTGACTGTTTTACTTTTTCTTACGAATGGATATTTTCTCTTTCAGGTGGCCCCAGTACAGATCGTTACATGCGAGGACTGTGTCATCCAAGTAGGTTCCAATTTCTTTGATATTCATATACATTAGATAAATTATAATTATGAAATAAATGAAAATTATATTTATGTGCATAACAATACTTAAAATTTTCAGGAACTTGATATTGATATTGTTTTGCGATTCTAAAATCAAAAATGTTTAATAAGTGCAGAAATTATTGCTTTGAAACGTCTGACATTAAGAGATGCCTACTCATAATCGCTCTTGCAGTTTATAACTGAAATTGAACTCTCCCTGCTAATAAGCAAAATCGAGTTTTCAATGAATGATAGGAACCTCGGCAAAAAAATAAATAAAAGCTTAGATAATCAATCGTATATTTAAAAACTAACTTGGATTGGTGTTAATCACACTCGTCAAATTTGGAAGTGAATCTGTTCAAAACAAAACAGCAGTCGAATCTCTGATAGTTTTATCCAGTATATAAGGAGGCAGTTTTGTCAAATTATCTTGACCATTCATGAATTGTGATAAACCTTAAAAACAGGAAGCATTTTAATTAAAAAGTTCAGTGCTTCAAGAAAATGACCAGGTAAGGTTCATTGTACGTATATGGCTAAACATATTTTAGTTAAAATTCGGAAGCTATGACCACGTGTTCTATAACTGCCATTGCAAATAACGACGCTTTTCAAAACTTGAACACATAAAGGACTACCTCTGCCAAAATATTCTCTGACATTATATCTAAGCATAATCGTATTCGAAGCTCGATTTTTCAATGAGAATTAAAAAACAAATAGTTTTTATATATTTTATAAGAAACAAAGAAACATGAGAGAGAAATCTTTGAAAAGTTTAGACAACAAAATAATTTATTATATGAGTTACGAAACATTTTACTATTTTTTTAATGTTCAGATTGATGAGATCTGTTCAGCCTGAAGCTTTCCATAAAACTGATTGAGGAAATACATCTTAACAAGAGATACGTCCAACCTTAGCTAAAATACTTAGAATGTCCTCTCCATTCTATCAATTGAATTGGTGGACAAAACAATTTGGGGGAAATAGAATCAAGTCCTCATTCCCTGATCCACTTTATTCCTTAATCAAAGATAACGCTGGAGAACTTCTTAGATCTGAATGTTGAGATGTGGTGAGCGTGGCCGTAAAGCCCATTTACTGGATACCTGTATCTTCTCAGAGACTGTCTGTAGATGTTCTAAACTGCCTAGAATTGTCACCCATTCAAATAAAGGATCGCTTCAATGCACACACACACACACACACAGTAGCGTGTCCCCTCACATACTGCTTAAGGACACCATACCTCAGCCAGATTCAACAGTATAGCCTCTCAAAGAGATTTATACACAAACCACATTCTACCTTCGTCGTAAATGCTACTTTCGATACTGCTGGAGCTGGTGTATAGTGTTTTCGTTATTATTAATCTGAGAGAAGCATCACAATAAACATAAAAATGTGTGTATCGCTTACCTTGTTTAATTTTGCATGACGGTTATTCATACTAAAAGGAATGAATTGCCGGCAAAATTTATTATAGATCCTGTCCAAAACTAACAAAAACTCTTTATATTTTGTGGTTTTAAAGTGAATACAGCTAAGTGAATTGATTACAGGATTTCAGTAAAGATATATATGTACAAAACTTACTTGAAAGTGTTTTAAAACAAAATATTTCCAAGTATCGTCTGTAGAAAAAGGGCTAACTTTTCACTTGCAAGCACGAATGCATATTTTTGGTCAAATATTAACCACTTAACATATTTGTTCTGATAGGTTGTTCCGGAATTGGCGATTTCCAGTGATCCTTTCGAGGTAGGAGGAATTTCTCATTCGATGTAACTGTACACACTTTTAAAAATATATGAACATGGTGCAAGACAACCAATTTTTCCGGAACGAAAACAAGGCAGACGTTATATTGTCAATCGTTCATAAATTATCGACACTTTTTCACATTCTAGAGTGAGAAAGCAAAACAAAAGTAGGAGTTAATCCAACGTATTTAACTTGCATTCTTGAAGGAAACACGGACATATACAACAAGAATTTTAAACTTAATAGATTTTTTGTAGCTTAAGAGCGAATTCAATGCGAAGAAACCGACACGAAATACTATGCAATGCAAAAACTGTGTTTCAAATAATGAAATCGTAACAGTCTAAAATTGACATCCGATTCTTGGGTAGGAGTAGTTGAAATGATCTCATTTATGCAAGGAAAATTTTCGAAATTTGCAATGCTCTACCTATGTATTGCTATCAGACAAAAAGGTTTAGCACTTAAACTATTATAGGGCAGTATGCATCAACAACATACACGACATCAACTTTCAATTTTGCCTGTTTTGTGCCATTCAATTGGTTTCAAAAGCTCTTAACTATATTTCGTGAATAGTGGTCACCAATCTAGCCCACATGTACCTAAAAGTGTTTATATAGATTTTTTAAGAGTCTAGACTTAAAATAGAGAATAATTTAAGATAAAAACTTTACTTTAGAAATTTGCTCTTTGCGTTTATACTATCTAAAAGAATAGTTTCTAATAAAACTCCTGACATTTTCTAAAGTGTTCTATTAGTAAGACACATCTTAAAACAGTGATTTTGAATAGTTATTGTTATTTCTAAAAGTGCATATAAAATACAGATTACGATACACGATGCGTATGTATTTTATATTTAAAAAGAATAACAGATTCACTAGATTGAATTCAAGATTTAAGTGTTTATCTACTTGTCTCGTAATACTTTTAATAGAATTACATTTTAGTAGTATCTTTAAGGCATTCTAATGAAACGGATACTGAAGAGTAAGTACATCTTGATGGATAAAGAATTAAATTATTCCCTTTCTTGTATGTGCTAGAATACATATTTTTGCAATATTAATAACTTCATATTGTACTTTTGTTTTTGCAGGCAGTTCCGGATGCCGATTTGGTTGGCCTAGAACCCCTGTCTGAAGTAGGTAGCACTCAATTTTAATTCGATAGAACTGCACACTTGAATGCACACATAACGAGACATTGCAGGGCATCAAAATGCATTAAAGGGGACAACATATTTTCACATCGCAAACTCAAACGAAGCAGTTTTATCTTGGACGTTTATTCTCATTTGTATGTATAAGTGATACGAAATCAGAGTAGTTTATGTAACTCTGGAAATTTTAGAGTTTTGGAAAGATTTAGTTTCTAATTTAAATAATGAGGAGTGAAGTACATATTCTCGTATGAAAAATAGGATATTAAGTATTCAGTAGTACTAAATCTGATGACTAAAAAGAATCTTAAATACGTAGCTTGATAATTCGAATTCACTACAACGAAACACATATGCATGCAACAGTGTGCGATGCAAGAAACATTTTGTTCCGAACCATGCAATACTGATTCATATTCATTGCATTCTTAATATGATATACTTTTTGCGATTCCAATATACTATGTCAATGTAACTTTGTTTGAAAATGGTATCAGACGGACGTCTCACCACGCATCCTTCGTTATTATGCGGTACCAGAAAGCAATAGTTCCCCAATTGCTAATTGTTTCACGGATACCTTCATTTGTAGAATGTCTCCAAAGCGATGCCATGGATGTCCTTCCCTATCAGATCAATATTTTCCTGCCGTGTCCAAGATTGAATGTTTTCATTCCATTAACTGCCCTTTGTTAATTTTGCTGAAATCGAGAACACTAAATTAGTAACCAAATCGTAACATTTGTTGAATTCTCTAGTTTTGCTTTGCTACTTTCAGGATGCAGCCCATCCATGCCATATAAGTATAGATCTTTGTATATTCCAAATAACTTTCTCTCAGCGTAATACGGATTAAATGTATTTCTTTGCTCACCGTTGTCTTACCTTGAATTTTTCTAGATTCAGATAATGGCAGCGTCTCAAAATTTTACGTTTTAAGTTTTAGTGTATGACATTCGTTCTCATAATTTATGATTGGCGAAATTCCTGTGCGACTCAATTTACGACTTTATTCATATCAAAATAGCATCTGGTTAGGAAGCAGTTTTATATTCTTCTACAATTAAAGATTTTGAGCACATTCCGACCTTCTACTTTGTTTTCGAGCGATTTGTTTCCATACAACGGAAACAAGAATTGCTTACTTTATTGTTTTCCTCCATCCCAAACCTACGAACCTTACCCTAAATGAAAAGGAGATTTACTAGACGCAACAATCTTGCTTCTTTTAATAGCTGTCAAATCAGCTATATCTAGTTTTTATTTATTCCATTCGTACAAATTTTATGTTAAACAAATAACCTTCACATTATTTCCAACTGGCCTTCGGTTTCACCCATAAAGGTCATTCTTCTGTAGAATAAACTGGAAAACTCTCTTTTCCCAATCCGGAACAAGATCTACAGCGACCATTGCCACATTTCATTCCTCCCATCAATAAGTGATTTGATTTGGTATGACCAATAGGGTTTGCATTTCTGACTTTAATTCAACCACTTTGTTTATTAAACTGAAGTAAGCGCAAAATGTATTGAACTGAATATTTGAATTCTGTTATCTTTTCTAAAGGAAGCATTGTCTTCAGTGGCTTTTTCCTCGGCATTCACGTTTGCCTTCTCCACGTTTTTGTTTAATTGAGATGCATATTTGATTAGTATTTCTATAGTGAATTATCTATCAATTGATTAACACAGATCGCTAAGCAAAGAATTTCTCTCCCATTTCTTTGTAGGATGCCTGTCCTATGCGGCCCACCAACAAGTTCGAGATGCTGGCCGAGCGCTTTTACGGGGAAAAGGTAAATATCTCTTATGTGGTTCCACAAATTCCCCATGAAACCTATTTCTCACTGATTAAAAATCAAATCAATATTTCCTGAAAATTGTTAGTAATTGTAACACCAAAGGAACTTCAAAATAGTTTTATACGAAATTAATCCCCAACAATTACTTCCTCTTCTAAAACCTAGTTACGAATATCTCGTTTAATTAAAGCACAAGGATCAATTTTGATATGCCTTTTCCTTACGTTAAAATACATCGCATTTGGGAATAAATTCCTGTTTACACTTTGTATAATATTTACATTTTCAAATATTATTAAAATGAATAGCTTTTGTCATTCATGGTTTTCACCATCTTTCGGCAATTTATGAAGTCAAACTTTAAAAGGACCGAGTGGATGTGAATTATAATATTTCTCCGAAGATCTTAGGAGCCGGTCATTGCTTTTGAAGCTTCTCCCATGAGGGATGTTCTGTAGTCTGCGAAAGGGTTGGAAGTCGGAGTATAAAGGGTCCCGAGAAGTGTTGAGCGCGTATCTTTCTTCCCCGATAAAATTCCTCGAGAAGTGTATGAACTGAAATGTCCTTGCCTTGCACGATTGGACGTTGCTTGATGAAATTGACCTCTACCCCAGTTGAGAGGAGCTAGTCTGGTTTTAGTTGCTCCCAATACACATCAGCTTTGATGGTTTGGTTAGGTAGCGACATTTCCAAATGGATCAGTACTTCGAAATCCCGCCAAAGAACACAAGTAGTTGTCTTTCGAGGTGATGGCAATATTTTGGGGTTTCTTTATGAGAAGTATACATACATCCAGTGTCGGGATATTCTTTGACGATTCTGTGGGGCACCGAAATTCGCAATTTTGTTACGTTTCCGGTTATTCTGAATTGACAGTGGATGGTTATTTGACTTCCATGGATCCTCTAATCAAATCTGATGTCTATAACGTTCCTTGATTTTCAGTGCGAGGTCATTATAGGTTCGTGTAACCTCAAACGACGTTGGTTATTGTGAATTCTGTACTCGACAAACCAACAACGAACAGTCAGGTCATTAAGGACATCGTGTCCACATACATTACGGATATCCCTGGCTGCATACTTGCGATTCGAGTTTTTTATAAAACATGATCCCGCGATATTTCCATATATAAATTGGTATGATACCGAATACGTGCAATTCGGTCTTCCAAATTCAATGAGAGAATATTAGATATAAAAAAGTTATATGGAAAGACTTGTGGGTGTTCATTGAACTTTTCCGAACAGTACGTCTTCTGCTTCAACCGCATGAATAGAGATTGTGATCCATAGTATACGATCTATATTTAGACCTTAAATTTTTTTGTCAAGTAAACCGGCATCATAAAAAACTCCCTTTATGACCTCCAATGGCCATCTACACTTGTGTATGTCACGAGTACTTCGAAAGCATCAATTTATTACGGTCTTTGATAGTACACTACAGTCCTAAATAGAATGATGAGGTTAAATGAGACTCCAATAGGAAGAGTAATAAAGTAATTTGAATCTATATGTAACATGCAAATACGCTTTTAACTTTGTCAAAACTTTGGCCTCCTTACCCCTCGATTCACTGCTACAGTTGAATGTAAATTTTTTTAAATTTTACCTAGCGTGATTAAGAACTTATTGAGTTTACGTATGTTTGCAGTGGATGATAAAATAATATGTCGCTTTTGTTTATTTTTCAGGTCTCAAGAGCCCCGAGGTTCGCGAATCCGGACAGTGTGTCCTGCTACGCCAACGCCTCGCTCCAAGTTTTGCTTCACGAGCGGGTAGTGCGCGAAAGAGCGAGTGGTGACTCTCCGTTGGGCACCCTGTGTCGTTGCTACGAACAGGTGCCCGGAGAGGAGCTCTTCGCTCTAGAGGCTAGACTCGCGGCTGGCGACGCTTTTGCCAGAACCGAGCAACAGGATGCGTCGGAGTTCATCTCCGCAGTAGTCGACACATCCGGGTCTGCGTTGTCCGACAGCCTCAAGCATGGTTTCCAGTTTGAGCGCGAGTGCCGGACACCCGGATGTGACGCATCCTTTCGCGTGGAGGAGGGGAGGAGGTTTTTGTTTCCCGTCCAAGTGACGGAAGAGAGCGACAACTTAGAGAAGGCGTTGGCGTATGCACAGCACTGGCGTCACGACGCGGGGGCCGTGTGCCGAGGGTGTGGGAGGGAGTGTCTGTTTTCCAGGGAGACGGTCACCTCAGTGGGGGAGGTGTTCGCGATTCAGTTGTGCGCGACCGACGACCGCGGTCATAAAAGACGCGTTCCCCTGACCAACGTGCCCTTTAGTGCAGTCCGGCTGCAAGGGACGTGGTTTGGATTCAGTTCTGGTTTGTGCCACCATGGTGAGTCGATGTTCTCCGGGCACTACACCGCCCTCCTGAAGGACGGCGGCGGTAGGTTCTGGAGAGCAAACGACAACCGAGTCTCGTTGTGCCGGTGGCCGGAAGGGTCTCGAGATTTGTACATCGCACTCTTCCGAAAGGTCGAGTGAAGCTGTACGGTCCGAGACTTCCCTTCCCGTAGGTGGAACTGACGGGGGAACACGTCTGTGATTAAAGGGCCCCGAATTGCGGGAGACAACCTCCTGAGAAAGAACGAGGGACGAACCCCTTCCACCCAAAAAAGGAGCTGCAGACGATGAAATTTCCTTAAACATCTCGGAAAGAAGTGTTTTTTTGTGTGGCTGGAGCTCACGGGGCACTTGAATGAGTCTCGTGACTTCCAGTCTGTGTTCTATCCTCCTCGACTGTTGTGGAACTTATCTCAATTGATTCATGAGGAGGATAGGTAATTGGTTCGGCTAAATTATTCTAAATTCTGTTTAGGAATAAGGTCATAAGATAGAATATAAGATAGGATATAAGATTTCATGGATTATACTTTTCGACATTTCTTTCGAAATTCTTCTGTTGATTGGATTAATTTTTACTATATTCTAATATGTGCCTTTCCTTTCAGATGCATCCGTATAATAGCCTCCATAACAGCCTTTCAATAGCCTTATATCCTCCAAGCACACAACACACAACACGAACAGCAACACACACAGCTACACGCAGACATCGAGGAAGCAGCACTGGGGAGGGGGGATTGGGGGAGGGAGGGGGCGGGGCTTGAAGTGCAGCCACCTTCTCGTGGTGAGCCCTGAGTTGTTCCTTCGGAAACAAGCCGAGAGCTGCACACTTTAGTACAAACGAACTTCACCCCTTACATTGCATCCTATTATGACATCTTAAATGCTTCCGTTTGAAAATTAAATACAAATGGAAGGAGTTAGTTCCAACATGCCTGAAAATAGAAATCATAACCGAGCACTAATCAACGATTGGAAACTTGAAAGGAATTGAAACTTATTAATTATTGTTTTAATATTTCGTCACACTTGGGCTATGCCTTCCAGGAGGACCTTTAGAGAGGTAGGCATTGTAAGATAGAAGTGAATAGATAGGATAAATTATTTTTATTTTGATTTGAAATAAAAATCTTTGGTTTCGGACAAGTTGGAAGAAAATTAGTAGCCAAAAATTTATGTTCTCTTATATTTCCTTGTTTGTTAAGCGCATCAATCAAGAAAACTTTGGAACGTGGTAGCCCGGTTGGAACAGTAGCGGATTAGCAACCGAAGGGTTGAAAGAATCCAACCACAGACCGTCGTGTACAAAGGGGGCTGATGCACGTTAAATCTGTCGTGGCCTCAAATGTCCTCACGTTGGCGTGGTGTGGAAGTTTGGAGAGTGGAGTGCCAGCTCAAGTGTGACCTCGTCATCTGATCGTGGTTCGGAAATGCATAGTGTTGTCCTCGGGTCTTTCCCCTCTGGATTGATCCCGGACCGTCGCCAATAGCCCGTTGTGTTGCTCCAGTGTGACGTTAATTACCTACTATATTAGTTACTGGATATTTGTTAAATTGTTCTGGTCGGCCAAAAAGTGTCACTTCTCCATTCTCTTAGTAGAATCAAGATGGGAAAATATTTTACTGTCTACGCTTACTCTTGGACGTTTTAACTAACTTCGAACTGAGATATTCTTCTCATGCCCTTCAATATTTTTATTGTTACTTATGAATTCTTCCATTGAATAGCGCCATTTTTAGTTTTGAATGTGCAATTTTATTCTTAACTTGTTCATGACTTTATCATGGAAAGTTTTCAAGGAGTTTTAGTTATAATTTCGCTTTTTTTGCTTAAAATCTTTTGACAAGCAATTGTCTAAATGGATTTAAGTCTCAGTTTATCGTATTTTGAAGTCATGTTCATTTAACCGATTAACAAGCTAATGCCGTAATAGAAAACATTAACAAATGAAGTTTGAATTTTCCATTAAATTTTACTCGTTAAACCATTCATTGCAGACGTAATCTTTGGAAATCAGTTTGGTTTAACGAGCGATGAATAATTATACACAAAGCATGATTTTTTGCATCTTTATTTAGACAAAAGAAAACCACAAACACTGAATGACAACACAATATTTAACGTTACAAAACATTTCAATTATACATGTACTTCTACGGTGTTATAGACAAGTTCTTGAGTGTGGAGTAAAATTTCGTCATCGTTAGTAGATACTCACCAAAACTTAACAAGTATCGAAAGTTTAAGAAACCTTAAAATTGGTGTTATTCATCTACTTTGCTAAAATGCTTACATTTATTTAATATAGCCTATGGCAATTCAAATAGTAAGGAAGCATTCAATTTCCATTATGGGGGGGGGGATTTCAATTAACGTCACACTGGAGCAACACAATGGGCTATTGGTGACGGTCCGGGACCACTCCCAAAGGGAAAGATCCGAGGACAACACCACGTAATTTTGAACCACGGTCAGATGACGAGGCAACACCTGAGCTGGCACCCCACTCTCCAAACTTCCACACCACGCCAACGTGAGGACATTTGAGGCCACGACAGATTTAACGTGCACCAGCCCCCTTTGTACACGACGGTGTTTGGCTGGATTCGAACTCGTAACCCTTCGGTTGCAAGTCCGTTACTCTTCCAACCAGGCCACCGCGGCCCCAAATTTCCATTATGCTTATGTCATATACACATTACATATTAATGTAGAGGAATACGATAATTTTTAATGCGATGGATCAAAGTCCAATACTGAACATTTAATGAAAACTCCCCTGAAAAACTTGGTGGTAGAGGATGGGGGAGGTATTTCAATTAACGTCACACTAGAGCAACACAACGGGCTATTGGTGACGGCCCTTACACTAGCGCCCTCTATATTTACCTTTATAGAAAAACACATCGATAGGTGGAAAGTTGATATTTTAATTCATATTGCACTTTGAGGGCCGCGGTGGCCCGGTTGGAAGAGTAACGAACTAGCAACCGAAGGGTTGCGAGTTCGAATCCAGCCAAACACCGTCGTGTACAAAGGGGGCTGGTGCACGTTAAATCTGTCATGGCCTCAAATGTCCTCACGTTGGCGTGGTGTGGAAGTTTGGAGAGTGGGGTGCCAGCTCAGGTGTTGCCTCGTCATCTGACCGTGGTTCAAAATTACGTGGTGTTGTCCTCGGATCTTTCCCTTTGGGATTGATCCCGGACCGTCACCAATAGCCCATTGTGTTGCTCCAGTGTGACGTTAATTGAAATACCCAAATACCCATATTGCACTTGAGCTTTATGTAGCACAGGGCTATTGGTGATGGTCCGAGATCAATCTCGAAGTTAAAGATCGAGGACAAATCGCAATTTTGAATCGAGGTCAGATGACGAGGTCACCTCGATCTGGTACTCAACTCTCCAAACTTAAGCGGGCTGTGTGCAACATCTTGAGAAGAGTCAACCTTGCGTCAGTTCAGTTTTGAAATGGTTTGTGAAAGGTAGTAACTAAAAGCGCCTCATAAGGTAAAGTAAAAGCATGTTTGGCTATCGTCACATCTAATTTACCCTTCTCTAACTCTTTTAACTAATATTCACTGCTAACTCGTCCGGACTTGTACTTAGGTTTTGTTAATTTCTCACTTTAGGTGTGTTTATAGTTCCTGATAGAAGTTATTGTCCCAAGCTACTTCAGGGTGATGTTATAGTCCCTGAAGTAGCCTGATATTCCATTTTGAGATAGACACCTTCGACTGCCTACTTAATATTCTTATTTGATCCGACCCTGGTTCGGGCCGCGGTGGCCCAGTTGGAAGAGTAACGGACTAGCAACCGAAGGGTTGCGAGTTCGAATCCAGCCAAACACCGTCGTGTACAAAGGGGACTGGTGCACGTTAAATCTGTCGTGGCCTCAAATGTCCTCACGTTGGCGTGGTGTGGAAGTTTGGAGAGTGGGGTGCCAGCTCAGGTGTTGCCTCGTCATCTGACCGTGGTTCAAAATTACGTAGTGTTGTCCTCGGATCTTTCCCTTTGGGATTGATCCCGGACCTTCACCAATAGCCCGTTGTGTTGCTCCAGTGTGACGTTAATTGAAATACCCCCCCGACCCTGGTTCAAAATGACATGGTGTTGTCCGCGATCTTTCCCTTCGGGATTGATCCCGGACCATCGTCAATAGCCCGTTGTGTTGCTCTAATGCGACTTTAATTTATTACCATTACCTTCCTTTTCTTATACGATGGGCCGCGGAAGCCCGTTGGAAAAGTAACGAAATAGCAATCGGTGGGTTGCGAGTTCGAATCTCGGTCCAATCAAAGACCGTTTTGTACAGGGTAGGTAGGTAGTTTAATTAGCGTCGCATTGCAGCAACACAGCGGGCTATTCGTGTACACGCGCGCTAGTACACGTTAAATCTGTCGTGGCCTCAAATGAGTTCACGTTGGCGTGGTGTGGAAGTTTGGAGTGGTGTGCTAGATCAGGTGTTGACCTCGTCATCAGACCGTGGTTCAAAATTACGAGGCGTTATCCTCGGATCTTTCCCTTGAGGATAGCAATAGCCCGTTGTGTTGCTCTAGTGTGACGTTAATTGAAAATACCAATACCAATACCCTTGAGGATAGATTCCGGACCGTGTCCAATAGCCCGTTGTGTTTCACAAGTGTGAAGTTAATTACCATTAGCATCTTTTTACACGAAATATCATCCACGCGGTAGCCCGGTTGGTAGACTGACGGACTGCCAACCAGAGGGTTGTGAGCTCGATCCTCGTCTGCCATCCAAATACCGACGCGTAAAAAAAGGGGCACGCAAAATCCGTCGTGGCCTCAAAGTCCTCGCGTTGGTGTGATGTGGAATTGCGGAGAGTGGGGTGCCAGTTCAGGTGTTACTGTGTCATCTGACCGTTGTTCCAAATTACGCAGTTTGTCCTCGGATCTTTCTTTCAAGATTGATCCCGTACCATTGCCAATAGCCCGTTGTGTAGCTCCAGTGCGACGATAATTAATTTTCCCCTTCCCTGATAAACTTTGCGCAGACGGGAAAATGTCAGAAACAAATGCTCGTCGTTTAGTGGATGATTGGCAGATCCACAGCAACAGTAAAACGTAAAATTTATTTGTAGACGAATAAGATAAAAGCGTGAATTAAATGTTCTTATAAAATTGAATACGAAATTTGTAGATTAAAACAGGAATGAAAGTTTCGACCATGCCCACGATCCGGGGCAAAACAATGGACATTTACTGCCGTTTCGCATGTATGCAAATCCACATTGTGTCGTCACCCTTTACGTATCAGATAAAAACTGCCCCAGCCGGTGTTCGCACTTCATACGGTACGCTGTGCGGTCATCAATGCGGTTTTTATCTACCTACTTTTGATTGATTTTTCAAAGAAATAGTTAAAGCCCTTTTTATTTATCAAACTGGCTTTTTGAAAAACCTTTTTGAAACAATTTTTGATCCTTATTTTTAGGTGCTGATTGGTGACATGGCCTTAAATAATGCAAGATCTCACGATTCTGGATTTAGCAGAGAATCGTTCCTTCAGAATGGCATCGTCATCCAAAATATAAAGGACCCGCCCAGTACATACACCAGAAGGACCCCGAGTTTTGCCGAAAGATCCAAGAAAAAAATGCCTCGCGGATTGTCCTGGACTTGCCCAGGTGAATCGCAGGTGATGGAGAGAGTTTACCAAAACAAATTGAACGAGATGGAAGGTGAGATCAAACAAAAGGCATTGGACATTTTGTATCCGTATTCCAATAGAGATGCAGGTCTGGAGGGAGGAACTGAAAATTCGTTGGACCACTGACTCTGGCGTTGACAATGCTGTGCTCTATCCCGGATGTAGTCAGGTGTGATCTTTGGACAGGTGAGATGAAGTGAATTATCGTCGGCAAGCAAGATAGCAAGAGCTTGTCGCTCTCAGTTCATCTTCGGAAGTTGTTTTTCGAAGATGTCTTCCTTTTGAGAATAACGGAAGTCAAGAGAAGGATCGAGAGTGCCTAAGAATCGAGATGGACGAGTTGACTCGACCTGCACGATCTTTCGCGATTCTATCTGGTGGAGAATCCATCCTTCGGAATTGCATCGTAGGTCCGAAGTATAAAGAAGGGACTCTCCCAGCGCATTGAGCAGAAGAACACCGAGCTTTTCTGGAGGATCCAAGAACGAAATGCCTCGCGGATTGCTCTGGACTTGGGCATCGATGACGAATCTCAGATGATGGAGAGATTTTACCGAATCAAATTGAACGAGCTGAAAGATGAGCTCATGCAAAAGACATTGGACATTTTGTTTGTTCATTCGAAAAGAGTTACCGATGACATGATGGCGCAAATAGCTGCATGTTCGGAAGACGCTATGAACGTGCAGCTTCTCATTTCGGAATAACTTTCAACAAGATCGCAGTGTATCTGTTTCATAAATTTTGCATTTGTAAATACGTTCAACATTTTCTAAATGCATTCATGATACTAGAATTCGGATTCAGCCAGATTCACGCGAAGAAACCACCGCAAGTTATGTGATCAACTTCGAAGGAATCGGTAAGTGATCAGATATTTAATTATTATATGATCTATGTTATAGTTGATGGTTACAATATGTGATCAAAAGAATACTGTACATGTTGGGTATATATAATGTAAGGTTTTCGCATCAAGAATTTATATTCTGTGTCTGAATTGATTGACGGGATTTCTTCTGTATTTCTTGGATTCACGATTTCATTAATTACAACCAAACTATCCACGCTTTTGGCATTCATGCAAACCCAAAGCACTCCCAAACTTTCTCTTTGTTATTAGAGGTGGGCAGAATCGAGTACTTTCAAGTATCGAATACGTATTCGAGTACATATTCCAAAAATGACTAATAGATAATAAAAACCAGTTGGAATATGGGATGAGTATTGACATCGGTGCATGGCAAAAAGCTGTTTAGATATTTGACAGGACTATACAAAGATGGGAATCGCAAAATATTTGAGTTTCGATGACTTAGGTTTGAGTCATTGATGGTAAGTTGTACCTGATCGTGTAAAACGGAAGTATATTTGAGGGACGTGCATCGTAAATTCATCTTAAACCTGGGGTAAGAGCCATGCGTTTCAGAGGGTGAGATGACGTGCATTGGGTTTAAAATGAAAGTTGGCGGACAACTTTTGCCTCGGTTCAAGCGGGAGCTGGTGGTATTCCACATAGAGGCTGTACCGACAATGTGTAGAATTCATATGTGAAAGTGAGTAATACTGTGAAGTTTTTTAAGTCGGGCATGAAATTTTAACCAATATTTAAGTGTTTTATCGAGTTAAACATTGTTATGCGATGTTTGTGAATGAGTTTTCTTTGTTTGTAACTGATGATTGATGTTATTTTTTCGTAGGTGAGTAGATTCTGGCAGATTTTATGTGGAATGGCGTGGTGACACGTCTGCTACCTTCCACGTATGTGGAAAAAGTTGAATTTTTAAACCCACATTTAAAAAGAATGGGAGGAAATAAGTCTTGTAAAGCTATGACAGCCAAATAACAATGCAGGCAGAAAAGAAATTTAAGAGCTTACTAAATGCCTATAAAAATCAAGACACCGACAGTCAGTCTGGAGGTTTCCGCAAAACATCTCCATGTTTTAAAGAGATGGAAGAATTGTTTGCGGTATCTCCAGATATAAATCCGACATCGAAAACATTCTCCATGTCGGGATTTACAAGAGTAACGCTGAGTCAGACTGTCATTTAGTAAATCAAATAACTACTCCAGCAACATATCGTTCTTCTATGAGGTGCACCTACAGTGGATCTCTTCACACGTGGACCTCGGGAAACGAAGTAGCGGATAATTTGGCGAAGGAGGGTGTCGATGAACAATTGTCCTATACCCACTCATTGACGTTTCTTGAGTTTTACTCTATTGGAAAGAATATTGATAAGAAGGCATAGATCGATCCCGAGGTACATTCATGGTATCGTGGGATCACCACGGAAGATCTCTTGCTCTCAATTGCGACAGACCAATTCAGACTCCCGCTTTTTCAGTGGCCATCTGAGGTGTCTAACATTTTGCTGTGGTCGCAAGATTAATCCCGTTTGCTTTAAATACCAGTCTGACCACCTCCCCAGCTCACATTCTCGAGTCCCTGGGGTTGTCCCGAGACGACCTGTTTTCTGAATCTCTTTTGGTGTATGACTTTGTGGGTGAATGGACTTGTGGATTTGGTCTAGCTGGAGCTAGACGTGGAGATCAGTAACTACTGCAGCGAAAAGGACCAATAAAGGGAATTTGAGCAAGAGCCAAAAGGGTTCAAACCGTAGAAAGAACAAGCTCAACGGAGGTACGAAGAACGCATGGAAATACAGAAGCAATTATTAGATGTCTTTAAAAATTTAACTGAACAATTTAACTTTTTTTTAATTTCAATAAAATAAACTTTCAAAAAATGAATTTGTTTAAAAATTCTTGAAATACATTACAAGATTTTGTTTTATCATCGGCATAGATAAAACAAGATTAGGACAAACTGCGGAAATGCAAGACCAACTAAAAACAATAGAAGCTGAATAGTATAAAAGGGTTAAAAATGTGCATGAATCTAAATCAATGTCTCATTAAAAAAATTTAAAGTAGTCGAAATAACTAAGAATGAAATTCTTTAGTCAATAGTAAAAAAATGTTTTAAAATTAATGCATGGAAGTGATTTACAACATGTTGACTATATAGGATTATGGATTAAACCCAAAGTAATCTAAGTCGCTCGGGAAAACATTGATTACGCTATGCTTTTGTGGCACTGTCTATTAAATGTCATGTGATTTATTTTCTTAATTCCTATATTGCGTTTTAATCTTTCAAAACTTTACCCAGATATATTTCCTTTTATATTAATGTTATACATATATAAAGCAGAGTTGGCGTCTGTCTTCTCTACAAATGTACACCGTTTGACCAATCCACACCAAATTTGGTACACTTACATTTTAGACTCCTGCGGGTAGCGTAGGCTACATATTAAACCCCGTTCTATTTGTCCTAAATTTGCTGAAGGGGCTAAAACCAATTCGAAATCGCCATAAAAATAACATTGAGCATAAAATGACTTAATTAACTTACATTTTGTAATGGAACACGAAAATCCCAAACGAAAAACTTATTGATCATAAAAGCGTAATTTTGCTACTCGGTATCAGGCAACTCCAGAATTAATGTTTACTTTTTAAATTTGATCTAGAATTCTGTTTGTGTATTTGAGTTGGACAGAAATGTTGCGGTCATATTTAAGCATTTCCTAATATTATAAATGTTCTTTTGTAAATAAATCATTGTCTTTATCAATATTCGCAAATCTTTTTGTCGAATTGTTCTATTTCATAATATATTCAGGAAGTCGAAATTCGAAGTTTGCACATCTTTCATAATTCTACATTCTTTCAAGGATCGAAATTTTGTTTCTGTTTGTATTTGTTTTTCAGTATTTTATATATTGCAGGTAGTTATTTAGGAATTAAATTTAAATGAATTATTTATTTTCTGCATATCACTAGGCATGGGTAATTTCTTGCCGGTATTGTATGTATATTTCGATCAACTTGCTTTAAGTCTGGTTGAATACGTAATGGTTTGTTGAATGCCGTTTCATAAAAATAAATAAAATATACAAAACATTTTAAGTAAGATGTGTAATTTTTACTATTTTATTTATTTTTAAATGATCGATAAAGTAAAAAAATTACTTTAAAATAAGATGGGTTACGTTAAATTAAAACGGGTAGTCATACGTTGTAGTTCAAATATATTTGAAATTTTTGAGATTTTCGTTAGATAATTAAAATCAATTAAATTTCCATTTATTTTTCATGTGTCATTGAAAGCTGTACTCCATAGCCAAGTAATTAGGTCTATCATTCTAAATAGGTACGTGGTTTTCATTTAGAAATCGTATCTTTGAATTTAAAAAAGTACCATAAGATTCGATTGAAAACTGACTCATTTGGAATAAAGGGAATTACAAATAAGACTGCTTATCTTGGAATAATATCAGTTAGGAATTTTGAAAAATTGAAATTTTTTTGTCTTGTGACAGGTTGTTTACTCTACAAAGAGTTAAGAGGTCGAGGTTGCTTACGCAACTTAGATACATATGAAACACTCGTTGAAAGCAGTGATTTTCTTTTAAAAAAAACGATGCAAAATCAACCTTGTTTTGAAAAATTATAATCGATTGAGTTTGCTGTGTCTACACTGATGACATTTATTTTTAACGCAAGCTCCGTTATACCACGTGTCGCTGAATGGAATTTCAAGAACCAAAATGTGCTTGCTTCAAAATAAAAATCACGAATGCCATAATTTAATTTACCATCCTCATTTTTTATTGAACAAAAGCAAACTTCCCTGGCTCCACAGAAGTGTAACACGGGACTTACAGAAGTAAGTTGATTTAACAAAGAAAGTTTCACTAAAATTACAAGATTTGATAAACTTAACAAATGAGTAGAAAAGCAGATTAGATTTAACAAAAACACTGAGTTTCACTGGCCATATTTTACCCAATCTTTTCAAATCATTTTGAAGGCACATTCTTAAATTTTCAAATGCAGGACAACTGAACAGCAAATGCTCCACATCTTGCGGCTGCTTTTTTGAACAAACGCACAAATTATTCCGAAAATGAAACCTATATAAATATTTAGCAAAATTTCCATGGCCAGATAAAAATTGTGTAATTTTGAAGTTTGCGAAGAAAAATAATTCTGAGTTCGATCTATGCGGAATAGTAGTAAAACATTTTTTTGGTGTGGCCAGCTTTCTCAGACGAGACACTCCTCGTTCCACTTAGCAACAAGTTTGTCATAACATGAGGCTTTCAAGTAACACTTAGAAATGTTAACGTTTACATCAACTGCTAAATTCAAAGCGTCTTTGGCTAAAAAATCAGATCTTTCATTCTCGTAAATCCCGCAATGTCCACGCACAGGCAAAAAAAATCTCAATTCCTCTATTTTTAAGATAAGCAATTGTTAAAAGCGTTTCAACAATTGCTCTCGTCCATTGAGATCTGGTCAGGCTTACATCTAATGACGAGATATCTCGTCCATCAAAATCTGGTCAGTTTTGCTAATGACGAGATACTTCTTCGTGAATACTAGGAGAGTTAAAAAGAAAAAGTATTGAATGGAGGTTTGCTCCATACACATGATAGCTATCGTTTGACGAACAATAAAAATGTTTCTAAAATATTTGATGAAATGGTGATTTGTCAAATCCAAAATTATCGATTTAGCTCAAAGTTTTTATTATAAAAATATCAAAACTAAACATCGCTTTTCTGGTTCAAACGGTAAAAGAATGTTTACTCCACATGCTGTACAAATTTCAAGTTCATCGGTCCAATCGTTTTATAGTAATGCCGACCACTCACGAAAAAGCTGTTCAGAGGTAGGTAGTTGAATTAACGTCGCACTGGAGCACAACACAAAGGGCTAGTGGCGACGGTACGGGATCAAACCCGAAGGGAAAGATCCGAGGACAACACGTAATTTTGAATCTCGGTCAAATGACGAGGTCACACCTGAGCCGGCACTCCACTTTCCAAACTTCCACGGCGTGGTGTGGAAGTTTGCAGTGGGGTGCCAGCTCAGGTGTAGACCTCGTCATCCGACTGGTTCAAAATGACAAGGTACCTACCTACCTTCAGGATGGATTCCGAACCATCGCCTGTAGCCCGTTATGTTGCCTCAGTTTGACATTAATTAAACAACCTACCATGCTATTGACGTAAGATTATAAATTATTAATAATTTATGACTGGTTATATTAAAATGCTATATTAATAGCGGTACGAAAATTAACATTTTAGTTTAAACAACGGAACTTCCTAGTAACAAAAATCCCAGTCATGTTCCGCTCACAATGGTACACATGGTCAGCTTGGTGCAATACTACTCAATTATAAATAATTGAGCCATACGAATAACACAAAATGAGTAATTTGCACCACCTTTATTCGTCAGATGGCACCACTAGTCAAAAAGTAAGAAATAATCTGTAGTTAGGGTTGAGTATTTGCAAAGTAAGCGTGGACAGCAGAAATGGACAAAACTAATAATTTGCGATAACAGCTATTAATTACTTCACAAACAACGATTTTTCATTTCGTTAACTAAAAATTTCGAGCATTTTGTACAAAAAGGAATGCATGCAAAGATTTTGCTACTAATAGATTTTTAAACTATGTAATTCTCTTTCTCTAAGGTTGATATATTTTTTAATGATTTCACTACAATAAGTAATCTGCTTCATCGAAGCGTTAAGTTACCCTACTGTATCCGTGTATCTTCCATCAAACTATTTGTGTGTCATTTATCTTGCATCGTTTGGATAATATGTTCTATGTGGTTAAGTATTTTTCTATAGAGAAACAATTAAATAAACACTTAGAGAAATACATTTACATAGCCCCTAGGTATAAACTGTTAAAACTTGATAATTTTAAGTTAGGAAGTTTAAATTAATAGTAAAGAGATTTAAAAAATCTTAGTAACTGCCCATCGTTTAATTACATATTTTATTTTTTAAGCTTAATTTATTAATTTTTGGAAAACCTCATAACTTAATTTACTATTCTAATTTTTGAGAACATTTCTCAGAAACTGTTAATATTTTTGATAATAATCTCTAACTATTATTTTGTAATAAGTTATTTCAACTGCTATCGCCTGCCAACATAAACATAGCCCATACCCCTAATGGATTGTACTAAGAAAAATTTCTTATGAATTTTTAGACTTGAGTGTCACAGGACATATTCAGCCCTCACCGAATTCTTTGTTTTTTCTTTGCGTGTTATACTAATCTTCCGCTCGTATTGCCCCTAGCCATTGGAAATAAAAGAAATGTATATTTAAGATGTTAAAAAACAATCAAAATACCAATTGGAGTTAATTTGTTAACCACACAGGCATGTAGCATGTCTCAAAACAGCTACAAAATCATTCAATGTGTAAGGTTCATTTCACATTAATGCTCTTGAAAAAGAAAATTGGTCTGAAATTACTTCATGGGTTGTGTCCATTTCTGAATCGGATGTCGCCATGTGTATTCTCTTGCTGTAAAGCTGTACTTCAGGATGGTTTGAAGAGCAGCTTCTATTGCAGAGTAGGTAAATATATTATTAGGTGTGAGTTGAACGGCCAGACAGTTGTTATAATGCCCACGTTCTGATTCCATCACTGTTAATGTTCATGCTTTCAAAATGCTCTGTTCTCAAGTCTGGATATTGTGGTGGTTTTAATATCGGTGTTAATTTCATAAATGTGTTGTTTTACTTTAATTTTTGTGATACGAGTTTAACCAAAGCATTAGCACGAGTAAGAGTTATTGGGGTTTGTCCAGCATTGAATGCTCTGGCTTCCTTTGCAATTGATCTGCAGCTTTATTTCCTTCAATGTGCGGAAATCCACTGAAAAGTGCAGCTTTTCTCTAAGCACATGAGTTGATGCAGAACTGAATGGACATCTCGGGCACATTTGGAGTCGCCATTTGCAATTGCTTCTGAAGACAGATCTCGAATCATTAAATGTAATAATCCCCTTATTTATGCATTAACAGAAAGGAAAGAAAAGCAAGAATAAGAGAACATGGATTTATTGAACATAGTTTACATTGAAGATAAGTTAATTCTCGTCACACCCTTCTCTTCTGAGCGCTGATGTAGAAAACTGAAATGAAAAGAAGACAATGGTTACAAACATACGCGAGGTGGTTGCAGCCGCAACAATTACAAAATAAAGCATCCTTTTTCAAATGTAGGGCACATCTTTGGGTACGTACGATATCACAACCCCAATGTCCTCTCCTCTGTTTTACCCTGGCCTACCCTTTTTCTTCCTTTTCACTTGAATACGTCTTTAAAATCAGTCCGGGGGTCTAAAGCTCATGCGTGGGGGTCATCGGCAGAAACTCGCGCGTCACGAAAAGTGTTGATATCTCAAAGCCCCATAAATCCAGGGGAATCAGCCTATGGGGATTAATGACCTACCATAGTGTAGAGCAGGAGTGCCAAACTCAATTAAAACACGGGCCATTTAATGCAACTGGTAAGATTCACGCGGGGCCACATCACATTTACACATTTTCTTATAATTATATTTTGAAGTGAGGATTCAGGAATATGGATAGGATAATTAAAACACAGTATGTCATTAAGTGATTGCGGCCAGAATTAATTGAATTAGGAACGTTTTACCAGTTTCTCCTGGCGTTACATTTTTATTTATATAGCTAAGTAGACTAAAATATGCGCGTATTCGAATGCAACGTTGTGGCAAAATTTCAAGGCAATCGGTGAAAAATTTTGGGAGATTTTGCGTTAGGAACAAACGAACATTACATTTTTATTCATATAGATTATTTTCATTTACTTGTTTAATGAATATAATAATAACGCTTACAATATACGAAAGTAGCAGTTGCATAATCGCAATGGAAACTAGATTCTCGGATCCTTGCAAACGCTCACGAAGCTTTTAGCTATTTTTACAAAAATAATTAAATCTTAAATTTATCTTATCATTTCAACCTACATACTAATATCAGTCACATTTTATTTCTACGACTTGTGAACTATAACCTCCAAGTGCGACTCATAAGTGTTAAACAATAATAGGTTGTGTTGCTATTTTATTATCTTAAAACCTCCCTTATCGTGCATGAACTATTGTCTCTGACTTTCCTTAGCAACGTTAGATCAGCGTACAAGTCTAATAACATCCAACCAATGACAATGTAAGATTCCACAACATATTGGCCTCCGACATTCAAGTCCCCGTCGACTACCAAACGTCTCTGAAAACTCTTTACCATTCAGTTCCTTCCAGTTCACCGGAGATGGAGGGCCTTCGGACCAGGTTCTCCACCTACTCGCAGCAGCCTGAAACAAGTACCTGTGGAGCAGTGGTTCTTAACCTGGGGTGCACGCGTAAGAATTCCCAGGGGTGCGAGAGAAGTTTCGATGGACGACAGCAATTTTGATAAAAGACGATCTTATTGAAATACGAGCCAATGCACGTATTCAGATGGAATTTGATAGGTAGGTATTTAATTAACGTCGCACTGGAGCGACACAATGACGGTCCGGGATCAACCCCCGAAGGGAAAGATCTGAGGACAACACCACGTCATTTTGAACCACGGTCCAATGACAAGGTGAGCTCAAATGGAATTTGAAAAACTGGACTTGGAACAATTCTGGTGTACACAGTTAGAACATTATCCACAGCTGGCAAAAGCAGCATTGCAGACACTTTTGCCATTTGCCACCACCTGTGTGAAATGGGATTTTCATCACTTTTGTACATAAAAACAGAAGCCAGAAATCGCTTCAATGCAAATGGTGACTCACGCGTGGCTCTTTCAAAAAAGGAGCCTCGCTTCAAAAGTATTATAATGAATAAACAACAACGTAGCCATTAAAAATTGAGATATCGTTTTGCATGTACAAAGGAGTATCAAAAAGTAAGGTGAATTTTTGATTGACAGATAAACCTGCAGAGATAAATATAGGAAAATTTATTATGTTTGACAATTCGTATCACACTATCATTCGACAAAAGGAACCATAGTGGTATAAGCATTTATTCCAACGTGGTACCCAATCATCCATGCCCATTTCAAAGAAATCTTGCTCCAGGTTCCCTAACCAGGTAGCCTGTTGTGCCTCTTCCAGTGAATGGAAACGTTGCCCACGGAGGTGTTTCTTCAGGGGGCCAAACAAATGGTAATCCGAAGGGGCTAAATCAGGCTTATATACGGAGGTTGGTCAAGAATTTCCCACTTCGATACTGCGCACTGAACCATATGAGCTATTCAATGCATTAGCATTATCATGCAACCTCACTCTTCTGTCTTCACGAATCATGGCATCGACGACAGCCACATTCGTGTCGTTACACCACACGTACACTTGTTTCTGCGACATAACACTCTCTCCATAGACTTCCAACAATTCTCGATGAGTATCAAATGTTTTTTCCCCTTGGCCCATAAAAAACGAATGACGCCTCCTCCTTGGAGTAATGCTCAAGTCGATGCGCTATCTTTGATTTGCTCTAAGCACCAGACGGGTTGACGTAGAAGTTTCTACAAGCCGTCGCACTTCTATCACCTTTGTACTTGCAACATATAAAAAAATTAATTAGCTACACAAAAAACTGAGTTTTAGAGACAAATTCACCTTACTTTTTGATATAACCTTGTATATGTAAATGTACGTGCTTATTTTTCAATAAATAAATGATCTTGCAATAGAAGTAATTTCCTAAATAAAGACATCGAAACACATTCTTAAAGGGGGTGCGAGAACTTATTTTTAGATTCAAGGGGGTGCCGATCACTAAAAAGGGTAAGAACCACTGCTGTGGAGCATTAGAAATCACCAAGGAATCAGAGCCAAATGAGACTCGGATCAAGTTTAAGTTTTTCTTGTATTTGAAATTTTAAGATATTGATGAAATAAGGAAAATAATTGTTTCAGTCTCTTCCCGTGTGAACAAATATTACTCAGTAGTTGCTCACCATTGTTGCCTCGGAAGAAGACGGTACCGCACTTGTGCTGGAGCTGGCCATTGATGTATTCCTCCGTTTCTTGAAGAACAATGTTCATGGAGCCATCTAGGCATGCCAACACGCCTAGAAAACAAGCCACGATTAACTGCTACTATTGGAAATAAGTCACACTGGCAATACTGTAAGATTCACTTGCAATATTTGCTTAAATTTTTCACTTACAATATGATTGTGACAACATCAGTTTGATAATTTTCCAACTCTTAAGATTGCAATAACTTCAAGATTGCAATCACAAATCTTCGACTTTTCCTCATCGCATATTTTAATTTTTTATTTCACCGTTACGAAAAATTTGTATAATATCCTACTAGCTGAATTACCCGGCGTTGCTCGGGTTGAATTGTTTATAATTCATAGTAATATTATTCAATATTATTCCTATGGAGATTTCGAATTGTTTTATTCCCCCTTGCAGACCCAGGACAAATCGAACGGGGTTAATATATAGCCTATGTGTCCTGCAGAATTCTACAGGATGAACGTACCAAGTTTAGTGCGAATGGGTCTGACATTGATCGTATAAAAACTCAATGTTATTCCTATGAAGATTTCGAATTGTCTTTAGTCCCCTGTACCATATCGACGATAAAGAGACCACTTTCTATAAAGATAATCTTATATTATCATAAAAATTACATTCCAATAATAAAGCTACAGTTTAAGAATCAGACGGGATAGGTAAACGATATGATACTGAGTGATTTTCAGCACAACCACACCCATCTGGGACTGCACCATACTCGAAGATTCTAAAAGAAACTCCAAGGTCATCTTGAGAGGCGACTCGTGTAGATGTTAACTCTGACGTCATCTGCACAGCCAGACCGGGAGAGAGCGCCCCCTAGCAAGTGCTCTGTCCAGGATGACGGGACGTTACACCCCTCTGCACACTCAAGACAAATAGGACGGGGGTTAATGTGTAGCCTAAGTTGCCCGTAGGGTTCCAAAGAATAAGTGTACCAAATTTGGGATACGGTATAGATTTGTATAGAGAACAGACAGGTGCCAACTCTGCTTTATATGTATAGATAGAATTATGTCTCGTTTTTCTGTAAGCTCTATAAAGTTACTTCTATAGAATGTCTGTAGAAACCTGTATAGGAGCTCATTTTTATTGTTTTACTTTACTTTTCTAAAGAATTCTATAGAAATACATTTCTCTATAGAATCAGCTCGTTTTCTCTTTTGAATTGCTTGCTTTCTATGGAAACGAAATTTCGTTTCTCAATAGAACTCTCAATTTGTTCGTAAGAGCATCTATCTGGTTGATTTTGGGTTTTTCGGCGCAAGAACCATATTTGGCCAAGCTGCGCCAAGCACAAGACAGACTAACGTCAAGTAAAAAATGTCGCAAAAGGGATTAGAGAACAGAGTAGTAGGATGGGAACAGAAAAAATTCGCTTGGGGACCCCAAGAACGCGACTCCTGTGCTAAAAACAGTAACTAAACTAAACTGTGTTAAAACTGTGTTTACTAAAACCAGTAAACCCCATGGGTAGATAGGTATTTTAATTAAAGTCGCACTGGAGCAACACAACGGTTTATTGGTGACGGTCCGGGATAAATCCCAAAGGGAAAGACCCGAGGACATCACCACAGTCAGATGACGAGGCAACACCTGAGCTGGCACCCCACTCTCCAAACTTATATTTTAATTTTTTTATCCCCTTATATTTTAATGAATTTCTTTGATGTGGAAGCAAACAACAAAATGCTAATACATTTATTGTGAATATTTTCATTATTGTCTCTTTCCGAGATGTCATTTAGATTCAGAATTAATACTGACAGTATCTTTTTGTGGTACAATTGTATATAGTCGTTTAAATTATAAAGTTCTATTTCAAAGGGTAATGAAGATTGGGCTGCGCCTTGTACTTCCTATTTGAATTCAGCTTAAGAAACTTCCTTGTATACAATTACGTTATAAAGTTCTATCTCAAAGGGTAATGAAGGTTGGGCTGCGCCTTGTACTTCCTATTTGAATTCAGCTTAAGAAACTTCCTTGTATACAAAGGGCCGCGGTGGCCCGGTTGGAAGAGTAACGGACTTGCAACCGAAGGGTTGCGAGTTCGAATCCAGCCAAACACCGTCGTGTACAAAGGGGGCTGGTGCACGTTAAATCTGTCGTGGCCTCAAATGTCCTCACGTTGGCGTGGTGTGGAAGTTTGGAGAGTGGGGTGCCAGCTCAGGTGTTGCCTCGTCATCTGACCGTGGTTCAAAATTACGTGGTGTTGTCCTCGGATCTTTCCCTTTGGGATTGATCCCGGACCGTCACCAATAGCCCATTGTGTTGCTCCAGTGTGACGTTAATTGAAATACCCCCCCCCCTTGTATACAATTAGATTATAAAGTTCTATCTCAAAGGGTAATGAAGGTTGGGGCTGTGTTGGAATCGGTCTCAAACCTCCATTTATAGTGCCGTGTGGGGCACATAAATTAAGAATGTAAATCTTTAAATGTATAAAAGTGAAGAAAAAGTGGGATCATGAACTGATCAGACTTCTTGTTTCTTTAAAATGTATGTTTTAAACCATAAGACTTGGCTACGTAAAAAAATTTATTTTTAATGTATAAAACTCTGTCTTCAATCGATAAAACCCAACAATTGGTTATGGGCCTCAGACCTTAAGCTGAACCTGAATTCTGCCACTACCGGTTTCCAGTATGATGGGTATTCAAGAAATGTCCATGTTTTCCTTCCCGAAGTTATCGGATTTCAACTATGCCACGTGGAAGACGGACATGAAGGTATTGCTAATGGACCGGAACTGCTGGGAATTTATCACTAAAACGGAACCTCTATTATTGGAAGATGCTCCAGAACAAGAAAAAAGAGACTATCGTTATAGGAAACAGAGGACATACACAACTATCTACCAGGGTATAGACAGAAAATATCAAGTCTTAATTTCATTTACTGAGGACGGTAAGGAAGCCTGGGATATATTAAAGACCAACTTTGAACCAGCATCTAGAGCACGATTGGCAGGCCTTGTGGACGAGTTCTTTTCAATCCGCTACCAGCCGGAGGACGAATCCATTGGACTCTTCTGCAAACGAGTGCATGAGAAGCTGTTACAGATAAGAGAAGGTGGATTCGAAATCCCAGACCTCTTAGTTTGCTTTCAACTAATAAGACATTTGTCTCACGAATACGATAATCTGGTACAACTGCTATACAGGATGGATGACAACGAGTTCACGCTAGACAATTTGTCTAAACATTTAATAACAGAATCCAGCCGGATCGACCTGAAGCGGAAGGACGAAGACACAAAATTAAGTATCGTGGCCGATGCTTATGCTACAAGAAACGAGTCATCTAGATACAAGGAGACACGGGCATCTACTCCTGATCACAGCAGATGCGTACTGGACCCTGAATTAATTCCTTCAAGCCCAAGAAAGTCGACAGTTTGTCGTATGGGGCCACGACCATTCTGCAACTACTGCAAAAAGTCGGGACATTACGAATCGAAGTGCTTCAAGAAAAGCAATCGGCAGAAACCTGGTGGTGAATTATTTTATATGGAGGACAATCCAAAAACTGATCCTCAACGTGCCTATGCAGTTTCAAATTTTCCAAATGAAAGTCCGAGGGAATTTCTTATTGATTCTGCTGCAACTGCCCACTTCTGTAAAGAACGCGATATGTTTACGACATTCAGAAAACTACCACCACAGAAGATCCTAGTCGGAGACAAGGACAGCACCTCGGAAGTATTAGGTATGGGTGATATTCAATTTACAGTTTTAGATAGAAACAGAAATTATGATATAACTTTAAAAGATGTGTTATACTCGCCTAATATGAGAAAAAATTTAATTAGTGGTGCTCGTATTTGACCTTGTGGGAAACCAAATTAAATGGGGAAATAACAAAATGATTATTTATAATAGTTATAATAAATATTTGTTTACTGTTCCCAGAATTGGAAAATTGTGTATCTTAAAATGTTATCCCAAGATTAAAAATTATACATATGTAACTGGTTTAGATCTAGAAAAAGCCCACCGTAGGTTTGAAAACTAAAGGTTACAGAATATATGTACCAAACGAGAAGAGAATAGTTGAAACAGTCCATGTTCATATCGACGAAAGTAAGAAAGCTGTTGATGTACTACTTGGTAAAAACTTTGAGTACGTTTCTTTTGATCTTAATTCTGATATTCCTATTTATCAATCAAATGAAAATATAAAAGTAAAATCGGAAAGTGAAACTCAAGTTTTAGATTCTAAAGATTTAGATAAAACTGAGAACTTAAAATGTCTTAACATTTCAAATTGGCGTAGAATCGAAAAACCTAGAAATAAAAGCAATAGGATAGATGTATACTATTATTCTCCTGAAAATTTGAGAATGAGATCTTTAAATGATATTAAAAAGTACTGTACTAAAAACAAGATTAGGTTTGATCCTGTAAATTTCAATTTTAAGCCAGAAACTGAACATCCTAATGTGGATATTTCTAATGTGCCATCTACTTCTAGTGATGAATCTAATTTTTTAGACCAACAGATGTACGACATGTATGATCAGTGTTACAATGTCGAAATCCCCAAAAGTTATGAAGAAACGCAAGCAAGTAAGGATAAAATTAAATGGAATACTGCCATGAATGAAGAAATTCAGATAATGAAGGATAGGCAAGTATGGAAATTAGTGGACACCCCCCCAAATACAACCATAATTGGAAGTAAGTGGGTGTACAGCATAAAAATGGACGAAAACAATATACCTAAAAGGTATAAAGCTCGTCTTGTTGCTCAAGGTTTTAAGCAAAAACCCGGCATTGATTTTAAAGATATTTTTTCACCAGTTGTGAATTTTTCTATTGTTAAATTATTGTTTGTACTATTGATTTCTATGTTGGGTTGGTATCACTGTCAAGTTGACGTGAAAAGTGCATTTTTATATGGACACCTTAAGGATACTATATACATGAAACAGCCAAAAGGATTTGTGCTGAAAGGATCCGAAAACAAAGTATGTCTATTGGAAAAGGCTATATATGGTCTGCATCAAAGTGGTAGAGAATGGAATTTGGAATTAGACGGTATTTTAACTAAATTAGGATTTTCTCAGTTAAATTGGTGTAATTGCGTCTACAAATTTAAAGATGTAATTTTAATTGTTTATGTAGATGATATGGTTTTGTTTTCAAAAAGAGAACATTTGATAAATGACGTAATCGAATTATTGGACAAAAAATTGGATCTTACAGTCCTAGGTAAAACTAAATATTTGTTAGGCGTAAACTTTCAAGAAATTGAAAATTCGATTTATTTACATCAAATTACCTACATTGAAAAATTAATGTCAAAATTCAAAGATCTTCCTAAAAGTTTTGTGAATTTACCTTTTAAAATTGGTTGTAACTTACCTGATAAGGTTAAAGAGGAAGAAATAATTGAAAATGATTTAATGAGGAAATTTCCCTATCGTTCCTTAATAGGATGTTTATCGTTTTTGTCAGATAGATCCAGACCAGATATTGCATTTGCCGTTAATATAATGTCTCAGTTTTGTAATGGTTATACTTACAAACACTGGTCTTACGTTGTTGATATTATGAACTATGTTTTTCTTACAAAGGATTTTAAAATTAATCTTTCCAATGTAGAAAGTTCAAATTTGATTGCTTTTTCTGATGCAAATTGGGGATGTGGTCTCACAAAGAGACATTCAAGCAGTGGCTATTTAATTTATTTTGGTAACATCCCAATATCATGGAAATCTTCTAAACAAAAGTGCATAGCTCTTAGCTCAATGGAATCTGAATTTATTGCACTAACCGATTGCACTAAAGAAGTTATTTGGTTTAGTAGAATTATAAATGAATTAAGTTTGTGTGATTACATAAGACCCCAAGTATATTGTGATAATCAATCTGCTATCTATTTTTCAAAAAATAGTCAGGAAAATTTAAAGACTAAACATATTGATATCAAATACAAATTTATTCGTAAATTAATAAAAGATGAACTATTCAACGTAAATTATATTTCATCGGAAAATAATTTGGCTGACTTTTTAACACAGCCTTTATTGTTAAATAAATTTAAAAATATTATTAGAAAAATATTTTGTTCGATTTATATATATGTGTTGAATTGTAATACATCTGCTGAGGTTTTACAACCGATGGGGCCGTATGTTGGAATCGGTCTCAAACCTCCATTTATAGTGCCGTGTGGGGCACATAAATTTGAAGAATGTAAATCTTTAAATGTATAAAAGTGAAGAAAATGGGGATCATGAACTGATCAGACTTGTTTCTTTAAAATGTATGTTTTAAACCATAAGACTTGGCTGCGTAAAAAAATTTATTTTTAATGTATAAAACTCTGTCTTCAATCGATAAAACCCAACAGGCTGCGCCTTGTACTTCCTATTTGAATTCAGCTTAAGAAACTTCCTTGTATACAATTACGTTATAAAGTTCTATCTCAAAGGGTAATGAAGCTTGGGGCTGCGCCTTGTACTTCCTATTTGAATTCAGCTTAAGAAACTTCCTTGTATACAATTAGATTATAAAGTTCTATCTCAAAGGGTAATGAATGTTGGGGCTGCGCCTTGTACTTCCTATTTGAATTCAGCTTAAGAAACTTCCTTGTGTATAATTACGTTATAAAGTTCTATCTCAAAGGGTAATGAAGGTTGGGGCTGAGTTTTTAAATTTTGTATTTGGATATGTAGTAATATTGTGTCAAAATTATGCAGTGAATCAGTTGCCTGTGAATCTTTCATATATGTTGTATGCTCGTCAATTGCGATGTCTCTATTCTTAAGTGCCGAAGTAGCCCGTTTGAAAGAGTAACGGATTAGCAAACCGGAGGGTTGCGAGTTCGAATCCAGCCAAAGACCGTCGTGTACAAAGGGGGCTGGTGCACGTTAAATACATCGTGGCCTCAAATATACTCACGTTTGCGTGGTGTGGACGTTTGGAGAGTGGGGTGCCGGCTCAGGTGTTGCCTCGTTATCTGACCGTGGTTCAAAATTAAGTGGTGTTGTCCTCGGATCTTTCCCTTCGGGTTTGATCCCGTACCGTCGCCAATAGCCCATTGAATTGCTCCAGTGCGACGTTAATTAAAATACCTACCTGTATTTCTAATAAATGTCCTATTGGACTTTTGAGTTGCACTCTTATCCCACTATCACAGTACATGACAGAAATTTTAAAAAAGTTGAAATTGCAGCTTAAAATGTAAATAACACAAAAGCCAGGCACTAGACATCATTCGCCATAAAAGTAAATAAGAAAGTCTTCGATCATCTTGATTAGTAAGGAAAAGATAAAACGGAAATAAATAACACACGTTTTTGAAGAACAGACATTAGATTTGAGAATAAGCCTAAGTGAAAAAAGAACTTGAATTTTATTGGATCATTTTGTTTATCCACAAACGAAGATTTGTTGTGTCTGAGTCAAACATCGCCGTGTGCATTTTGCACAACTTTGGCGATTATTTTCTCGCAGTGAAGCTGATCTTGAGGATGGTACAGATGGTTTGAAGAGAAGCTGCTATTGGCAGGGCAGGTGAATATAGAATTAGGTGCGAGTTCAACGTACAGACACTTGTTACAATGTCTATACGTTCTGGTTCCATCAGTGCTAATTCTCATGCCTTTAAAATATCCCGTTCTCAGTCTGAGTTGTGTGGTGGTTTTTCTATCAGGTGTTAATTTCACGAATTTGCTGTTTTGTTTCAATTTTTTTATAGGATAGGAATTTAAATTTTACCAAAGCATTAGCATCAGAAAGAGTTATTGGGGTGTGTTCAGCATTGAATTCTCTGGATTCCTTTGCCAAACATACGAAGCCCTAGCAATATGTGTACCCACAAGTTCAATATATTTCTTTAAACTTTGAAAACAATGAATGAAATATGAGTTTTTTACTATGGTTTCTTGTTTTCGATTTGACTTATATACACTCTATAACATAAAAATCGACTCACCATGAAGGGGGTATTTCAATTAACGTCACACTGGAGCAACACAACGGGCTATTGGTGACGGTCCGGGATCAATCCCATAGGGAAAGATCCGACGCACCATGAAGGAGTTATCCGAATGGGTTGAAAATCGGTAGATGCGATGCACATGTATTGAAAACGAAACGATAACAGTATCATAGGAATTGAATGTTTTATTTAGGAAATACAGCTACGAGAGCAAAAAAAATCAATAATGCGTTGGCCCACCTGTGGCCCTGAAGCAAACAGTTATCCAGCAGGGCATTGACTCGTAGAGTAAGCGGATGTCCTCCTGTGGGATTGCTTGCATACACCTTCCAATTGGCGAGTTAGATCGGCGTGATCCAGGGACGGTCGTAAACATCTGCTCATCAGAACCCAAACGTTCTCTATTGGGGAGAGATCTGGCGTTCGCGCCGGTCAAGGAAGTGTTGGAGAAGCACGAAGACAATCTGTAGAAAGGCGTGCCGTGTGCGGCCGGTGTTGCCTCGCCATCTGACCGTGGTTCAAAATTACGTGTTGTCCTCGGGTCTTTCCCTGTTGGATTGATGCCGGACCGTCGCCAATAGACCGTTGTGTCGCTCTTCTATGACGTTAATAAACTACCTTCAATCCAAGATGAGGACATATGATGCCACAACAGATTTGACATGCACCAGGCCCCTTTTTATGCGACGGTCTTTGGTTGGATTAGAACTCATACTTGAAGATTATATACGTACATGCATATACAGGGCGAGTCCAAATTGTTTTTACCAAATAAGAGGGGTGAAAGTACCCATCCAGATGAGTAATAATTACCATGGAACATAGGGTCGCATTCCACTCTGAGGCAGTAAAGAGTCAAATTAGAATTTCACCATGAAGTTACAACAGTGTCGGGAAAGCGAATGAACGATACCAAAAGTTGCACAATCTGATTGATTGATCAGAGAAAAACTCACAGCAAGTGCTCCAAGTGGCGGGCGGCCACGCGTGTCGTTGCACAGTTCACACCGTCGAAGGAATGACTGGCGCACCCTCTCGAAGATTCCTGGTGTGTTAAATTTGTCTGCGGCAACACCGATTCTCGCTACGAGATCTTCAGTCGACTCCACAAGCGTATGGTACACTAAAGATTTCATGTACCCCAGAAGAAAAAGCATCTTGCTTAGGAGATATGCTACGTAGCCAGGTACAAAACGACGTCAGAGGCTCGACGCGTTTCGACTTTACTCTTTTCTGCCTCTCAGAGTGGAATGCTATGTTCCATGGTAATTATGGCTCGTCTGGATGGGTACTATCACCCCTCTTATTTTGTAAATACAATTTAGACTCACCCTGTATACGTACATATATATATATATATATATATATATACATATATGTGGGTAATGTTTTAAAGATCAGCATTTCATCTGCCACTCCCTATGTGTAATACAGGAAATGAAGCGCCGCGAAGTCTAGAGAGGCCAGTGACTTAAAGATTTCCCAGACTCGAGACAGTTGCAGAACGATGACAAGAGAAGATGGCGTACGGCCATACCTAACGAATACCAGATGAAGTTGAATTGTAACGATATTTAATATGTAAATATTCCCCCTTTATCTGTAAATAATCGTCTTTAATTGTTAATTATGTCGCTTTTATCCCTTTTGCTAATGTACGGTGCTATATATTCTGTATGCAAACTCATCCTAAGGTGTTCTAAGTATTCTACATTTATATATATATACATACCTATATAATATATATACATATACTATATTGATTTATTTATATATGCATACATGGTACAGGAGCGTATCTGCATTTTGGTGTCAGCATTTTATGTTTTAATGCTATGACAAAGCCACGAATCATCTTGATTCTTAGTGGAAATGCCGATTTTCATGAGGAAACAACATTCAAGTCGTGACTCGATTTTTCCCGAAGCATAAAACTATGAAAGCGTTTTAGTAGAAATGTCAATTTTGCAGATACTCGCTTTTGGCGTGGTGGTAACGATATGTAACATTTGATTCTTCATCACATTCCTAACATAAAAAGGCAACGATTTAAGTCCCAGAGCAACAAAATACAATAAGTAGACGAATTCCAACTTATGTATCTATAGAAATGTGCAACAAAAATGAATAACTTTTAGGCATAAATTTAAGTACTCAACATAGAACATTAAATCTTTGGTCATGCAACCGAAAATGCATGAGCATAAATTCTTTTAAATGTATTACATAAATTTTCAGAAGAAAAAATATGTTTAAAAATAAGCAGTAATTTGATACTTATTAACCTACTTTAAGTATTAAATTACATTTCTAAACTATTCTGTCTTTTACCTATACCTTGTTTACACAATACTAATTATCAAAAACATTCTAAAAGTTCATTTTTAAATCAAACAAACATGTATATATACATATAAAATATCGAAACGTCGTATAAAATACTTCAACATGAATAATTTACGTGATGTCCTTTTTAAAATCTAATTATGAACTAAAATTTCACAAAGCCGACAAATTTCACTATTCTATTCAATACTCATGTGACACCATACACTAATTGTTTAAAATTGAATTAAATCAGACTTGAAGAGTCAGTCTTACTTTTTCTGGTTTTAGTCAATTCTAAAATACGTAAAATCATAATTGTCTTTTGTAAAATTTGATAATCTTCGTGAGTAGTCACTGCGCGACGCTGCAAGAGGTACCATTTGGGAAACACTTTCTTGAGAATTTCTCATTTAGGTTCTGTCTATTGTGGATCAGTAAATGTCGAACTAAGTTTGAAGTCGTTTTGCAAAATTTACTCGTAAGGCCTTTCTCTAGTGTGAATCCGCACGTGAGTTTTTAAGTGCGATTTTTGATTAAAAGTTTTGCCACAAACGTCACACTCGTAGGGCTTCTCTCCAGTATGAATCCGCTCGTACATTTTTAAGTTCGATGGGTGATTAAAAGTTTTGCAACAATCATCACACTTGTAGGGCTTCTCTCCAGTGTGAATCCGTTCGTGGCTTTTTAAGTTCGATGTTCGATTAAAAGTTTTGCCACAAACGTCACACTCGTAGGGCTTCTCTCCAGTGTGAATCAATTCGTGCATTTTTAAAAACGATGGGTATATAAACGTTTTGCCACAATCATCACACTTGTAGGGCTTCTCTCCAGTGTGAATCCGTTCGTGGATTTTTAAGATCGATGGTTGTGTAAACGTTTTGCCACAATCATCACACTTGTAGGGCTTCTCTCCAGTGTGAATCCGTTCGTGGGTTTTTAAGTTCGATGGTTGATTAAAAGTTTTGCCACAAACGTCACACTCGTAGGGCCTCTCTCCAGTGTGAATCCGTTCGTGTCTTTTTAAAAACGATGGGTATATAAACGTTTTGCCGCAATCGTCACACACGTAAGGCCTGTCTTTAGTGTGAATCCGTTCGTGGGCAATAAAATCCTTTTGATGAGAAAAACATTTTTCACAAAAGGAACATGGAAAGGGCTTATCCTTCGAATGTCTTCTCTGGTGTTCCTCTAAATTACCTTTGAATCGAAACGATTTCCCGCACAAATTGCACATATATTTCCTCGATTGTTGCTTCTGTTCTCCCAAATCATGGTTGGAACTATCTGAATTCGAAGATTTCGTATCGGCTATCGATTTTGCAGGGATCGGTTTAAATTCTGATGATTTGGTACCATCTTCGAGATCTATGACTTTGCCGTGTTGATCGCTGTCTGACAAATTCCAAACCAGTGGATCTGCATGCAGCAAATTTTCTGAAACGCTGAACTCGTTTTCCCTCGTTTCGAGTGATGTCCGTTTGAGATTCACAGGCCATCCATCGTCCGAGGATCTCAGTACTGGACTTGGACCAACTGCAGAACTTCGTTCGTTGCAACGAACTTCATTGAGGACGGAATCTTTCATTGGATCGAATTCTTTGGATAAAGCTCCATTGTCAAGTAGATCCTCCACTGCTGTTTTATCCTCTTCAGACGGATGTGGATTATTATAACCATCTAAGGAGGTTGACGGATCTTCCTATGTTGGCAATGTATACGGTTGTGTTCGTATTCTTCTCGGTAGAAAACACCTCGGCATATTCGATTACTATCACTTTAAAATTATGCGGCTATAAACCAGTAAAATCAATTCGCAGTTATTTTCAGCTACCGCTTTGACAACTGAAGTCAATTTGAAATATTGACTTCAGTTGTCACTTTTATATGTGAACTTTAAGTAGCTTCTTCACTTCAATGCGCATGAAGTTAAAAAAAAGCAATATTCTGGATAAAAATATAAATATTGTTCGTGAACTTGGATGGGGAAGGGGTAATTCAATTAACGTGACACTGGAGCAACACAAGGGCTATTGGTGACGGTCCGGGATCAATCCCAAAGGGAAAGATCTGAGGACAACACCACGTAATTTTGAACCACCGCGTACTTGGGAGAAAGTCTTTTTTGCAGTTTCCCTGAGCAATTTGTAAAACTTTTTTCATATCATGGAGACTTCATTTCATTCAGTTTACATTTTCAAGTTACACTCTTTTGTTACCAAATTGGCGTGGAATGCTATTTTTCAATTAACGTCACACTAGAGAAACACAACGGGCTATTGGTGACGGTCCGGGATCGATCCCGAAGGGAAAGATCCGAGGACAACACCACGTAATTTTGAACCACGGTCAGATGACGAGGCAAGATTTGAGCTAGCTGGCACCCACTCTCCAAACTTCCACACCACGCCAACGTGAGGACATTTGAGGCCACGACAGATTTAACGTGCAGCAGCGCCCTTTGTACACGACAGCGTTTGGCTGGATTCAAACTCCCAACCCTTCGGTTACTAGTCCGTTACTCTTCCAACCGGGCCACCGCGGCCCCCGGCGTGGAATGGATGTTTGGAGAGTGGAGTGCCAGCTCAGGTGTGCTTCGTCATCTGACCGTGGTTCAAAATTATGTGGTGTCGTCCTCGGATCTTTCCCTTCAGGATTGATCCCGGACCGTCACCAATAGCCCGTTGTGTTGCTCCAGTGTGACGTTAATTGAAATAACAATAACAGATCCCGGACCGTCACCAATAGCCCGTTGTGTTGCTCCAGTGCGACGTTAATTGAAATACCTACCAACCGGGTACCACGACCTCTAATTTATTTGGTAGGTAGTACATTAAAGTAGTACTGGTGCAACGCAACGGGGTATTGGTGACAGTCCGGGATCAATTCCCAAAGGGAAAGATTCGAGGACAACACCACGTAATTTTGAACCACGGTCAGATGACGAGGCAACACCAGAGATGGCGCCCCACTCTCCAAACATCCACGCCAACATCGTCACCTGACCGGTCCGCGGTATCCCGGTTGAAGGTAGATAAATATTTTTATTAAAGTCGCACAGGAGCAACACAGAGGTCTATTGACAACTGACCGGGATCCAACCCGAAAGGACAGAACCGTTGTACCGGTTTGAAGAGTAATGGATTAGCAACCGTAGGGATGCGGTTTCGAATCCAACCAGAGTGCCATGTACAGAGGGGATGGTGCACATTAAATTTGTCGTGGCCTCCAATATCCTAACGTTAGCTTGATGTGGAAGTTTGGAGAGTAGTGTGCCATCTCTCAGGTGTGCACTAATCATCTGGCCGTGGTTCAGAATTACGTGGTGCTGTCCTTGGATCTTTCAGTTCGGGATTGATCCCGGACCGCCCTTTTTTGGCTCCTGTTCGACGTTAATGAACTACCTACCCTACCTTCACGCCAACATGAGGACATTTGATGCCACGAGATTTGACATGCACCAGCCCCTTTTTACACGACGGTATTTGGTTGTATTAGAACTCGCAACCCTCCGTTTACTAGTCCATTACTCTTCTAACCGGGCTACAGCGAAATGAAAGATCCGAAGAAATTGTCATGAAATAACCAATTTTACTTTCAAGAGTATATACATATGCTATATACATATATGTAGGTTATGTTTTAAAGATCACCATTTCATCTGCCAATCCCTGTGTGTAATACAGAAAATGAAGAATCACCGCGAAGTGTACACAGCCTTTTAAATCACGGATTACCCAGACTCGAGTTTCAGAACGATGACACGAGAAAATGGCGTATGGCCATGCCTAACGAATACCCGTTGAAGTTGAATTGTAACGATGTTTAATCCGTAAATAGTCCGCCCTTATTTGTAAATAAACGTCTTTAATTGTTAATTATGTCGCTTTAACCCTTTTGCATAAGTAGAGTGCTATATATTCAGTATGCAAATTCATCCTAAATTGTTCTAATATTATACATATATATATGTAATACATATACGCATATATATATATGTGTGTAATACATATATACATTTACAATATTTATTGATTTATATATATACATAGTACAGGCGCGTATCTGAATTTTGGTGTCATCATTTCATGTTTTAATACTATGACAAAGCCACGAATCATCTTGATTCTTAGTGGAAATGCCGATTTTCTTGAGGAAACAACATTCAAGTCGTAACTCGATTTTTCCCGAAGCATCAAAACTATGAAAGCGATTTAGTAGAAATGTCAATTTTGCAGATACTCGCTTTTGGCGTGGTGGTAACGATATGTAACATTTGATTCTTCATCACATTCCTAACATAAAAAGGCAATGATTTAAGTCCCAGAGCAACATAATACAATAAGCAGACGAATTCCAACTTATGTATCTATAGAAACGTACAACGAAAATGAATAAGTTTTAGGGGGGGTATTTCAATTAACGTCACACTGGAGCAACACAATGGGCTATTGGTGACGGTCCGGGTTCAATCCCAAAGGGAAAGATCCGAGGACAACACCACGTAATTTTGAACCATGGTCAGATGACGAGGCAACACCTGAGCTGGCACCCCACTCTCCAAACTTCCACACCGAATAAGTTTTAGGCATAAATTTAAGTACACAACACTGAACATTAAATCTTTGTTCATGCAACCGAAAGTGCATGAGCATAAATTTTCTTTTAAATGTATTAGATAAATTTTTTGAAGCAAAAGATGTTTAGAAATAAGCATTAATTTGATACTTTTTAACTTACTTTAAGAAATAAAATTACATTTCTAAACTATTCTGTCTTACCTATACCTTGTTTACACAATACAATTATCAAAAATATTCTAAAAGTTTATTTTTAAATCAAACAAACATGTATATACACATACAAAATATCGAAACGTCGTATAAAATACTTCAACATGAATAATTTACTTGATGTCCTTTTTACAATCTGATTATTAACTAAAATTTCATAAAGCCGACAAATTTGACTATTTTATTCAATACTCATGTGACTAATTGTTTAAAAATGTTTAAAATTGAATTAAATCAGATTTGAAGAGTCAGTCTTACTTTTTCTGGTCTTTAGTCAATTCTAAAATACGTAAAATCATAATCGTCCTTTGTAAAATTTGATAATCTCCGTGAATAGCGACTGCGCGACGGTGCAAGAGGTCCATTTGGGAAACACTTTCTTGCGAATTTCTCATTTAGGTTGTCTGTCTATTGTGTGGATCAGTAAATGTAGAACTAAGTTTGAAGTCGTTTTGCAAAATTTACTCGTAAGGCCTTTCTCTAGTGTGAATCCGCATGTGGCTTTTTAAGTGCGATGGGTGATTAAAAGTTTTGCCACAAACATCACACTCGTAGGGCTTCTCTCCAGTATGAATCCGTTCGTGGGTTTTTAAGCTCGATGGGTGATTAAAAGTTTTGCCACAAACGTCACACTCGTAGGGCTTCTCTCCAGTATGAATCCGCATGTGCCTTTTTAAGTGCGATGTTCGATAAAAAGTTTTGCCACAAACGTCACACTCGTAGGGCTTCTCTCCAGTGTGAATCCGCTCGTGGCTTTTTAAGTTCGATGGGTGATTAAAAGTTTTGCCACAAACGTCACACTTGTAGGGCTTCTCACCAGTGTGAATCCGCTCGTGGCTTTTTAAGTGCGATGGGTGATTAAAAGTTTTGCCACAAACGTCACACTCGTAGGGCCTCTCTCCAGTGTGAATCCGTTCGTGTCTTTTTAAAAACGATGGGTATATAAACGTTTTGCCGCAATCGTCACACACGTAAGGCCTGTCTTTAGTGTGAATCCGTTCGTGGGCAATTAAATCCTTTTGATGAGAAAAACATTTTTCACAAAAGGAACATGGAAAGGGCTTATCCTTCGAATGTCTTCTCTGGTGTTCCTCTAAATTACCTTTGAATCGAAACGATTTCCCGCACAAATTGCACATATATTTCCTCGATTGTTGCTTCTGTTCTCCCAAATCATGGTTGGAACTATCTGAATTCGAAGATTTCGTATCGGCTATCGATTTTGCAGGGATCGGTTTAAATTCTGATGATTTGGTACCATCTTCGAGATCTATGACTTTGCCGTGTTGATCGCTGTCTGACAAAATCCAAACCAGTGGATCTGCATGCAGCAAATTTTCTGAAACGCTGAACTCGTTTTCCCTCGTTTCGAGTGATGTCCGTTTTAGATTCACAGGCCATCCATCGTCCGAGGATCTCAGTACTGGACTTGGACCATCTGCAGAACGTTCGTTGCAAAGAACTTCATTGAGGACGGAATCTCTCTTTGGATCGAACTCTTTGGATAATGCTCTATTGCGAAGTAGATCCTCCTCTGCTATTTTATCCTCTTCAGACGGATGTGGATTATTATTACCTTCTAAGGTGGTTGACGGATCTTCCCATGTTGGCAATGTATACGGTTGTGTTCGTATTCTTCTCGGTAGAAAACACCTCGGCATATTCGATTACTATCACTTTAAAATTATGCGGCTACAAACCAGTAAAATCAATTCGCAGTTATTTTCAGCTACCGCTTTGACAACTGAAGTCAATTTGAAACATTGACTTCAGTTGTCACTTTTATATGTGAACTTTAAGTGGCTTGTTCACTTCAATGCGCATGAAGTTAAAAAAAAGCAATATTCTGGATAAAAATATAAATATTGTTCATGAACTTGGGGGGGGGGGTAGGGTAGGGTATTTCAATTAACGTCACACTGGAGCAACACAATGGGCTATTGGTGACGGTCCGGGATCAATCCCAAAGGGAAAGATCCGAGGTACCACGTAATTTTGAACCACGGTCAGATGACGAGGCAACACCTGAGCTGGCACCCCACTCTCCAAACTTTCACACCACGCCAATGTAAACCCCATGGGGAAAGAAAAAGATTACTAGAATACCTCGGGTCCGTGTATCCTGTACACACCTAAAGAAGATGCGCTCCTGTGGTTTCATGTATCAGCAAGTCTTTCTCATGGTGTGTCTCACCTAATATTTTAATGAATTTCTTTGATGTGGAAGTAAACAAAGTGTGAATACATCTATGGTGAATATTTTCATTATAGTCTCCTGAAGTGATGTCATTTATATTCGAAATTAATACTGACAGTGGTTTTTTGTGGTACAATTGTATATAGTCGTTTAAATTATAAAGTTCTATCTCAAAGGGGGTAATGAAGGTTGGGGCTGCGCCTTGTACTTCCTATTTGAATTCATCTTAAGAAACTTGTTTTTCTATTACATTATAAAGTTCTATCTCAAAGGGTAATGAAGGTTGGGGCTGAGTTTTTAAATTTTGTATTTGGATATGTAGTAATATTGTGTCAAAATTATGCAGTGAATCAGTTGCCTCTGAGTCTTTCATATATGTTGTATGCTCGTCTATTGCGATGTCTCTATTCTTAAGGGCCGAAGTAGCCCATTTGGAAGAGTAACGGATTAGCAAACTGGAGGGTTGAGAGTTCCAATCCAGCCACAGACCGTCGTGTACAAAGGGGGCTGGTGCACGTTAAATCTGTCGTGACCTCAAATATACTCACGTTGGCGTGGTGTGGAAGTTTTTAGAGTGGGGTGCCGGCTCAGGTGTTGCCTCGTTATCTGACCGTGGTTCAAAATTAAGTGGTGTCCTCGGATCTTTCCCTTCGGGTTTGATCCCATACCGTCGAAATAGCCCATTGAATTGCTCCAGTGCGACGCTAATTAAAATACCTACCTCTATTTTTAATAAATGTCCTATTGGAATTTTGAGTTGCACTCTTACTCCACTGTCACAATACATAACAAAATTTTTTAAAAAGTTGAAATTTCAACTTAAAATGTAAATGGAACAAAAGCCAGGCACTAGACTACATCATTCGCCACAAAAGTAAATAAGAAAGTCTTCGATCATCTTGATTAGAAAGGAAAAGATAAAACGGAAATAAATAACACACGTTTTTGAAGAACAGAGATTAGATTTGAGAATAAGCCTAAGTGAAAAAAGAACTTGAATTTTATTGGATCATTTTGTTTATCCACAAATGAAGATTTTTTATGTCTGAGTCAAACATCGCCGTGTGCATTTTGCACAACTTTGGCGATTATTTTCTCGCAGTGAAGCTAATCTTGAGGATGGTACTCGATGGTTTGAAGAGAAGCTGCTATTGCAGGGCAGGTGAATATAGAATTAGGTGCGAGTTCGAAATACAGACACTTGTTACAATGTCTATACGTTCTGGTTCCATCAGTGCTAATTCTCATGCCTTTAAAATATCCCGTTCTCAGTCTCAACAGTGTGATGGTTTTTCCATCAGTGTTAATTTCAGAAATTTGTTGTTTTGTTTCAATTATTTTATTGGATAGGAATTTAAATTTTACCAAAGCATTAGCATCAGAAAGAGTTATTGGGGTGTGTTCAGCATTGAATTCTCTGGATTCCTTTGCCAAACACAAGAAGCCCTACCAATATGTGTACCCCCAAGTTCAATATATTTCTTTAAACTTGAAAACAATATTTGAATGAAATATGACGGTTTTTTACTCTGGTTTCTTGTTTTCGATTTGACTTATATACACTCTATAACATAAAAATCGACGCACCATAGAGGAGTTATCCGAATGGGTTGAAAATCGGTAGATGCGATGCACATGTATTGAAAATGAAACGATAACAGTATCATAGGAATTGAATGTTTTATTCAAGAAAAACAGCTACATGAGCAAAAAAAATCAATAATGCGTTGGCCCACCTGTGGCCCTGATGCAAACAGTTATCCAGCAGGGCATTCATTGACTCGTAGATTTAGCGGATGTCCTCCTGCAGGATTGCTTGCCATACACGTTCCAATTGGCGAGTTAGATCGGCGCGATCCAGGGACGGTCGTAAACGTCTGCTCATCAGAGCCCAAACGTACTTTATTGGGGAGAGATCTGGCGATCGCGCCGGCCAAGGAAGTGTTGGGGAAGCACGAAGACAATCTGTAGAAAGGCGTGCCGTGTGCGGATAGGTGCTTAGGAGATATGCTCGCCATCTGACCGTGGTTCAAAATTACGTGTTGTCCTCGGGTCTTTCCCTGTTGGATTGATGCCGGACCGTCGCCAATAGCCCGTTGTGTCGCTCCTCTATGACGTTAATGATCTACCATCAATCCAAGATGAGGACATTGGATGCCACAACAGATTTGACATGCACCAGGCCCCTTTTTACGCGACGGTCTTGGATTGGATTAGAACTCGTACTCGAAGATTATATACGTACATGTATATACAGGGTGAGTCCAAATTGTTTTTACAAAATAAGAGGAGTGATAGTACCCATCCAGACGAGCAATAATTACCATGGAACATAGGGTCGCATTCCACTCTGAGAGGCAGAAAAGAGTCAAATTAGAATTTCAACATGAACTTACAACAGTGTCGGGAAAGCGAATGAACGATACCAAAAGTTGCACAATCTGATTGATTGATCAGAGAAAAACTCACAGCAAGTGCTCGAAGTGGCGGCCACGGGTGTCGATGCACAGTTCAGACCGGCGAAGGAGTGACTGGCGCACCCTCTCGAAGATTCCTGGTGTTGTATTAAATTTGTCTGCGGCAACACCGATTCTCGCTACGAGATCTTCAGCCGACTCCACAAGCGTCTCGTACACTAAAGATTACATGTGCCCCAGAAGAAAAAGCATCTTGCTTAGGAGATATGCTACATAGGCAGGTACAAAACGACGTCAGAGGCGATGACTTGTTCATGCTCGACGCGTTTCGACTTGACTCTTTTCTGCCTCTCAGAGTGGCAGAAAAGAGTCAAGTCGATATATATATATATATATATATATATATATATATATATATATATATATATATATATATATATATATATATATATATATATATATATATATATATATATATATATATATATATATATATATATATATATATATATATATATATATATATATATATATATGTGTGGATAATGTTTTAAAGATCAGCATTTCATCTGCCACTACCTATGTGTAATACAGGAAATGGAGCGCCGCGAAGTCTTGGCAGCCCTGATTTACGATTTTCCCAGACTCAGACAGTTGCAGAACGATGACACGAGAAGATGGCGTACGGCCATGCCTATCGAATACCAGATGAAGTTGAATTGTAACGATGTTTAATCTGTGTAAATATTCCCCCTTTATTTGTAAATAATCGTCTTTAATTGTTAATTATGTCGCTTTTATCCCTTTTGCTAATGTACGGTGCTATAATATTGTGTATGCAAACACATCTTAAGGTGTTCAAAGTATTCTACATATATATACATACCTATATAATATGTATACATATTGTTCCGTAATGACGGTAGATGGCGCTCTTGCGCCAATCAGTTGAACTGTAACAATGGAAGCGTAAAGACGCGCTTAAATATCTTGGCCGCATTATGAAGCGGAATTGTATTGTAATTTTAAAAATGTCACCTTATTAAATTTTTGTTAAGTTTTAATCTCAGTGAATTTATTGAAATTGGATTCATAAATCTTGACTCTGGACAGCAAAATTTGCAACCTTTGATTTTAAAATAGGATATGGACTCTTGAAATCATAGCTCTCCCAACCCTCCCACATTTTTTGGTGCCGAAACCCGGGAATGGAATATTGCCTTTAAAAAGGTAAGAGAATTTTGAAGTATCTGCATGAAAAGAAATATTGATCTTTGAAAACTAATTGAAAATGGCTCTTTAGGACAAAACGAAAACAGAACTTGAAAAATTGAAAACGAAACGCTCTTCTTTTAGAGCTGGAGTTACGAAAATTATAACTAAAGTTGATAATTTGCTTGTAATTTCTGATTTAACACTACAAAACCTTCAAGAACTGAATGAATATTTGGAAATTTTAACTGACAAGCATAAATCTTTGAAAGAACTTGATAAAGAGATCGAAATTCGCATCACTGACACAAACGAATATGAAAAGGAAATAAATGTCAGTGAAGAATATAATGAAAAATTAATTTGTTGTAAATTGAAAATTACGAATTGTCTGAAGAAATATGATATAGGTATTAGAAGTTCTAATACACAAGTTGATACGAGTACTGAAAATAATTCCTCTCAGTGTGTAATTTCGAATTCGCCAAATGTTTCTATTAAACTTCCTAAATTAATTCTAGAAAAGTTTTCTGGTGATTCTAGCATGTGGCCTGAATTCTTTAATGCCTATGAAAATTCAATTCATAACAATCCAACTCTATCTAAAGTAGAAAAGTTTACATATTTGAAATCTTTACTTGTTGGAGAAGCATTTAATTGTGTGTCTGGTTTCTGTCTTACTGAAGATAACTATGATAGTTGTTTAATATTGTTGAAAGAGAGATATGGGCGAAAGGATTTAATAATAAACAATTATTCTTAAATTACTTCCACAAGATTTAGCACTAGAGTTTCATAGAAAACGCACTTCTAAAGAAAACTTTGAAATAACTGAACTAATTGAATTCATCAAAAATGAAATTGAGTGTCGCGAAGCCACTTTAATGATAAATATATAACTCACGAAGTGTAAAAACAGCAGAAACATTTAATCGAAATCAGACGTCATTTAGAAACAAAAACGCTCATTATAATAATTCTAAGCCGTCAGCCTCTGCTTTTAATACAGCAATAAAAACGTTTTGCATATTCTGCAGATCTAATGAACATGTGTCCGCCAATGTTTTAAATATTCTGATGATCAGAAAAGACACAAGTTAAAGAAAGAAGGCAGGTGTTACAGATGTTTCCTTAAATCTCATTTGTCAGTCGATTGTAGATCAAAAATACAACCATGTGAAATTTGTTTTGGTAAAAATCACAACAAACTCTTTTGTTATACCAAATCTAAAGATCAAAAAGAGTTAGAGCCTGAAAATAAAACTGTTGTGTCAATATCACATTGTAATATTCCGAAGCCTAAAAATAACGTTCTTTTACAAACATGTTCAGTTATTGCTCAATCCAGAAATAAATCGAAAGTGGCAAGACTTTTAATTGACTCAGGAAGTGAAAGAAGTTTCATAACTAAAGATTTAGCTCGATAATTAAAACTGCAGATCATTCGAAGAGAATGTTTAACAATTTATTCATTTGGAAGGCGTCATGGAAATCAACAAGAGTTCGAAGTATTCAGTCTGCGATTAAAAATTAAAAACGACGATCGCTCCAGTATAACGGTAGAAGTTCTCGCCACAGATTTGATTTCCTGTATCGCTGTTCAAGGTTCTTCCAACTGTCTAAACCATAGGTTCTCAACGTGGGCGATAACACCCCCTTGTGGGCGTTTGAGACTTTCAGGGGGGCAGTAGAAGACCCAGAGAAAATTAGGGGGCGTTGAGATGGCACGGAGGGGCGTGGGCAGATTAAAAAAATATAGTCTAAAAAAGACAAAAAAACACGCTAGTCACGTACTAACTAAAGTAAACTTTAATATTAGTTATTTTTTGTTATTGTATGTATTTTAATCATTTTTATTACGTGTGCGAAAATTCACATATTTCGGTAGTTCGGGAAGTGGATGAAAATTGAACTTAAAGATTCCATTACATTCAGATCTACATAAAATTGAATGATTAAAAATTTTCAATTTTAGATTTGAATTAAAAATTTTTAAATCTACAAATTTCAAGTGAAATATCTCATATATAAATACAGGTAAAGCTAACAAAAGCCTGTTAATAAAAAATATGCTTGTAGCAATTCAGTTATAACAAGTTTTTGTTAAATAACGTGATTTTTGCAATCCTGCAAGAATTGACAGTATTTTCTCTGCTCCCGCATCACCCTTGCCCCGCGCCGGGTGTTATAAACGAGTCACTGCATGTTTATCTTATTCCTGTCGATGCGTGTTATGTCTCCAACCTATATAAAGGCATTTATATAGGCAGTTCATTTTATTTTCATTAGCATTATCGCTAGCAATTGATGGCAGGGTTTTAAAAGTTGATATTTTCACTACTAACTACTCACGTATCTGTAAAGTAAAAACCATGTCGGAAGCAAAAAAGAAGAGACGGCAGTACAGTGTGGATTATATTAAATACGGATTTATCGAAAATTCCACAAATCCATCATCGCCTATGTGCCTTATTTGTCAAAAAACATTTTCAAATGAAGCGATGAAGCCTTCTAGGCTTCAAGATGATTTTAATAAAATACACCCGGATAAGAAAGACAAAGATGTGACAAGTATTTTCAAGACATGAAAAAGAAGTACGAAATTCAGCCAACTATATGAAAACTTTTTTCAGCAGCTTCTAAGCAAGACGATGTCGGACTTCGAGCTTCGTACAATATCTCATTGTTGATACATACTATTAGGGAAGATTTAATTTTACCAGCAGTAAAAGAAGTAATAACCACTGTGCTCCATAAACCAGCTGCAGATATTATCCGAAAAATTCCTTTGAGCAATAGTTCTGTGCAAAGACGAATTGATGAGATGGCTGAAAACATTGAAGAATCATTGTGCAATCATTCTGCAGACTTGTCAATTTTCAATTCAGCTGGATGAGTCCACTTTACCAACCAATGAAGCATTGTTATTGTCATATGTGAGGTTTATCAAAGATGAGAAAATATGTCAAGAACTATTGTTTGCTACCAATTTGGAAACAGATACAAAAGGAGAAACCATATTTAATACACTGGAAAAGTTTTGTGACGAAAAGGAAATTCCTTTTAATAATACACTGCTGGCCACCCAAATTGCAACACCAAGAAAGACAAGAGATATCACAACAAAATTTATTTTGTAGATAACATGTTGACCAAGTATCAAATGATTAAATTTATAGACTTCTGTGAAGTGTGGTTCCTGCCAAAATCAGTAGCCAGAGTAGCCGCCATTGTTGGAGATCACCGCTGCCACACGCCTCGGCATTGATTCAAAGAGACTTTGGATGTGTTCTTGGGGTACAGCAGACCAAGCAGCTTCCACACGTTGCCAAAGTTGATCTGGTGTGGCAGCTGGGGATGTATTCTGGGTCAATCGTTGAGCAACCATGGACCACATGTTTCCTATCGGCGAAAGATCCGGAGAGCGAGCTGGCCAGGGAAGCAATTCAATCTGGCGATTGACGAAGAACCCTTGGACAATTCGTGCCACGTGTGGTCGCGCATTATCCTGTTGAAATATGGCTGTGGGCAAGCCCTGAAGGTAAGGAAGGACAACTGGCTCCAACACCTCGGAGATGTAGCGCTGGCTGTTTAAAGTACCGGCCATGCGTACTAGAGGAGTGCGAGAGTGATATCCAATACCGCCCCATACCATAATACCCGGTGCAGGACCAGTGTGGCGGTGCATAACGCAGCTGTTCAGCATCCTCTCTCCACGGTGTCTCCAGACTCGAATCCGACCATCGTGGTGTTGCAGACAGAAGCGTGACTCGTCAGTAAAGACAATTTCATTCCATTCTGCCGTCCACATCCTTCTTTCATCGCACCATTGGCGGCGGAAACGTCTGTGGTTCTGCGTCAAGGGTAGACGAAGCAATGGACGTCTTGCGGACAGACCACTCTGCTGTAAACGGCGTCGAATGGTACGCGCAGACACTGGATGATGCGGTACAGACTGAATGTGCTGTGCTATGGTTCGTGATGTGGCTGAGCGATCCGTCACTGCCTTACGCACAATATGCCTGTCATCACGTGAAGTGTTGCACTGAGGTGGATGCGATCGAACACGTCGGTCCGTCGTACCCTCCTGCATCCAACGATCACATATCCGCATTACAGTTGTTTGGTTTCGTCCAACACGACTACCGATTTCCCTGAAAGATAATCCACAATCTCGGTAGGCCACTATCCTTCCTCTGTCGAACTCGGATACTTGATCAAAAGATGATCGCTGTTTTCTACGAGGCATAATTGATCGTTTTTTTTTAAAAAACTACAAGAAAAACACAATTGCCGTACTTGAAATCGTCGAAATCTCCAAGCCTTAAATAGCGCTTTGAAGTGGCGCCACAGGCGCGCGTGATGTGCGTCTGCGCTGAAATTCTAATCATTTGCATATCTCACCTCCGCTAATGCATGTTGTAAATTTCATATTATTTGCATGCTTCCTTCAGGGTGTTGCATTTACGGTGGCCAGCAGTGTATTTTGTCAGTTGCTACGGATGGCGCACCGGCTATGACAGGGCGTCACAAAGGCTTCATAGCGTGCTTAAAAAATAATGTTCCTGACGTGCTTGCTGTGCATTGCGTAATTCATCGCCAGCATTTGGTTGCGAAAAATCTGAGTGAACGCCTCCATACATCACTGCAATATGTTATCAGAGCAGTTAATAAAATCAGAAGTAACTCGTTGAATGACAGATTATTTAGTCAGCTTAGCATTGCCGATGATGAAGATTTCAACCGATTGCTGCTTCACACAGAGGTGCGCTGGCTGTCAAAAGATATTTGTTTGACTCGATTTTACAATCTGTTTGGGTCTGTGATAGAGTTCCTAGGAAACAAAGACACGGAATTGTGCGACAACCTCATCTCATCAAAGAACGATATTGCGTACTTGACAGACCTGTATAAATTGTTTAATGATGTCAATCTACAACTTCAAGGCGACGACTTAAACTTGATTAAGACAAAAAATAGCGTTGCTGCTTTCGTGTCCAAACTGCTATTATACAAAAGAAATATCGGCAGACGCGAATTCAATAACTTCCCAAATTTATCAGCAGTATCATTCAAGCACGACGACTTGCTTGTTTACTGTCAACACTTGGAAAACCTCCACAGTGATTTCAAGGAACGATTCCAGGACATTTTAAACATGGACATACCAGACTGGGTTTTGGATCCTTTTTCAAATGTCAACACAGCAGGATCATCCCAGTTAGAAGAACTAATAGAACTGACGACAAATGAGGAATTAAAAATTAAATTCAAGAATGGCTACCAAGAATTTTGGCTGCAGAAGCCGATTTTGCAACTGTACCCAGGATTATGGTCGATTGTTCAACGATTTCTAATAGCATTCCCATCTTCCTATTTAGCTGAACGTGTATTTAGTGCTGTAGCAACGTTGGTAACTAAAAAGAGAAATCGGCTCCATGTTACTGAACGCGTCGACTTACGGTTGTTTTTAAGTAAAATCGAGCCTGATATTAATAAACTCCTTAAAATGCATCAAATTCAACCGTCTCATTAGATAAGTTATAAATTCAATGTCTTTTGAATGTTAATAAAAATACTTTTCAATATAATTAAGTATGTGTTTTAATTGTTCTCATTGAAACAGTCTTCTTTAAACTCAGAAATAAGATAGGGTCATATCCTATCTTACGACTATAGTATAAAATATTACACGTTTAAATATAATCGTGGCAATAGCTGTTTCAGATTCGCAAGTAAAAAAAATTGGGGGGCTTTAGAAAAAAAAATATTCTCAAAGTGGGTGGTGGGCAAAATAAGGTTGAGAACCTATGGTCTAAACATTCAAGAATTTATGAGTAGGCGAGGATGGGTACTGTCCGATTCGAATCCTAATAATGAAAAAATAAGTATTTTACTAGGAGCTGAATATTTTTGGCGTGTGCAAAATGGTCGTGTTACTCAAGTCGATGATGATTTATTTGTATCGCCAACTATTTTCGGTTTTACTTTAATGGGCAAAGTCGAAAGAAATAATAATAGAATTAATGCGTTATTTTTATCTAGTGATGAAGCAAAAACATTTGACTTGCAATCCTTTTGGAAACTAGATTCGATAGGCATTGAAGATAAAAACGAAACACTTTCTGAGACTGATTTAAATACCATTAAATCTTTTGACGATAATTTGAAATTTAAGGATGGTCGATACGAAACAAAACTTTTGTGGAAAGAAAATAAATCGGAACTTTCAGATAATTTTTTTGTTGCTAAACAACGATTTCTTGGACTAGAAAATAAATTAAAAGGAAATTATATCTTATATAATGAATATGATAATATTATTAAAGAACAAGCTGACAAGGGAATTATTGAAGAATGTAAGTTTGTTGAAAATGAAACTAACTGTTATTATATGCCTCATAGACCCGTTATACTGGAAGACAAATCAACAACAGAAGTTAGGATAGTTTTTGATGCTTCATCGAAAGCGAAAGATGCTAAATCATTAAATGACTGTTTGATATCTGGCCCAAATTTAAATCCCAACCTGTTGGATGTAATTTTAAAATTTCGTATGTACAAAATTGCATTTTGTGCCGACATAGAGAGGGCTTTTCACCAAATTCAAATTGCTGATGAAGATAAGAATTTTTTGAGATTCTTGTGGTTTGACAATTCTTCTGACAACAGTTTCGGTTTTAAAGTTTTTCGAATGTGCCGAGTAACATTTGGTGTTACAACAAGTCCATTTATTCTTTCGGCCATTATTAAGCATCACATAAAAGGTTACGAAAAGGAACATAGTGAAGTGGTTGATATGCTTGATAAGTCCTTATATGTGGATGATCTGATCTATGGAGCAGACTCTATTGATGAAGCTATCTCTTTGTCTACTACTGCAGTTAAAATACTTGAAAACGCTAGTATGAATTTAAGAAAATTTGAATCTAATTCTGTATCTTTAAGAAGTAAATGGGAAGAGAAAGGAATAATTAGCAAGGAAGACAGTTTAAATCAAAAGACATTAAAGGTTTTGGGAATTATCTGGGATTCTGAAGAGGACGTATTAAAATTAGATGTGCAACAACTTTTACAATCATTTGATTGGCAAAATATTACAAAACGGAAAATATTACAGACTGTGGCTAAAATATATGATCCCATTGGATTCATTGCACCTTTTGTTATCAGAATAAAATTCTTGTTGCAAGAGTTATGGGAACTGGGCATTGATTGGGACAGAGTTTTGCCCATAGATTTAAGTGAAAAATTTAAATTATGGTATTTTGAAATTGAAGTTATATTGAATTTTATGTATTCCTAGAAGAAATTTTTTGAATGATGAATGCAAATTTTGCTAGGTTAGAACTTTGTTTGTTTTGTGATGCCAGTCTCAAGGGATATGGAGCTGGCGTATTTTCGGGATCCTGATTTATGCTCTACGTCTTTTGTGCTTTCAAAGAGCCGAGTGTCCCCACTTAAGAAATTAACTTTGCCTCGTTTAGAACTCATGGGGGCTGTTATTGCCGCAAGAATTGTTAAATATTTGAAGAAATTATTTGGTATCAGTGAAGATAATATATTTTGTTTTAGTGACTCTCATATCGTACTTCACTGGATAAAAGGTTCAGCTAACAATTGGAAACCTTTTGTTGCAAATCGTGTACGTGAAATTCAAAATCTTGTTTCACCTACGCAATGGAAATACTGTAAAGGAACCGAAAATCCTGCCGATATAGTCTCACGTGGATCCACGGCATCTGATCTCGTAAAGAATGAAATTTGGTTCCATGGTCTAGTGTGGTTGAAAGAAGGAAATCTACCAGCATCTCAATTTCATCCTTTGATAACTCCTAAGGTAGAAGAAGTATTTCAAGAACAGCGTCGAGCTGTTATATGTTCTATTGCTAGCAAAGAGTCCGAATTTGAATTGATCTTCAAGTTTTCTTCCTGGACCAAATTGAAACGCGTAACTGCGTGGTGTTTGAGGTTCTACAATAATGCTAAACCAACATCTTCAAAACTTAAAGGATTTTTAACTATTCAAGAACTTGAAAAAGCAACCATTTTGATTTTGAAATTTATACAGCAACTTGAATTTAGAGAAGAAATTAAGCTTTTGAAAACTGGAAAGAATTTAACTCTCAATAGTAAAATCTTGGCATTGAATCCATTTCTTGACAAAGAGGAGATCCTCAGAGTTGGTGGAAGGCTTAGAAATTCAAACCTTTCAGAAGACCAGAAGCATCAAATCATTCTTCCTAAGAAACACCATGTTACAGATTTGATAATCAAACATTTTCACGAAGTGAACCTCCATGGTGGTCCTACGTTAACAATGTCAACTCTCCGACAAAAGTTTTGGATTATTAACTGCCGAGTTGTTAGAAAAGTAATTTGGAAATGTATGAAGTGTTTCAGAAATCGAACAGCTACTGCCACTCAGATAATGGCAGACCTCCCAACTGCTCGTGTTGTGCCAGACAGAGTATTTTCCAAAATTGGACTGGATTTTGCAGGACCTTTCCTGATTAAGACTCGAAAGGGAAGAGGTGTGAAACCATTTAAATGCTATGTTTGTCTCTATGTATGCTTCTCTACCAAAGCCATTCATCTTGAAGTAGTCAGCGATTTCACTACAGAAGCATTCATAGCATCGCTGAAAAGATTCGCTGCACGTAGAGGGAAACCAAAAGAAATTTTTTCAGACAGAGGTACCAATTTTGTTGGAGCTGACCGAGAATTAAAAAGAATCATGGCCACATTTTCTTCCGCTGAAAAAACTCAGAACTATTTAACTGAAGAAAATATTCAGTGGACTTTCAACCCTCCAGCTGCACCTCACTTTGGTGGCCTCTGGGAGGCTGGTGTAAAACAAATGAAAGTTCACTTAAAGCGAACTGTTGGAACACAAATTCTAACGCATGAAGAGTTTCACACACTAATTGTACAAATCGAAACATGTTTGAATTCCAGGCCGATAGTTTCCATCTCTTCGGATCCTGATGACCTAAGTCCCTTAACACCTGGGCATTTCATAATTGGAACTGCATTGACTGCTATCCCTGAACCTGATTTTACCATAAACAAGCTGACCCCAACAGAAAGATGGAAATTGACCCTACAGCTTTTCCAAAGTTTTTGGAAACGTTGGTCCACGGACTATCTCTCACAGCTGCAAGGACGTGCTAAATGGTTGAAGGATAAGCCCAATTTGAACATCAATGACTTTGTCTTAATTAAAGACGACAATTTGCCACCATTAAAGTGGCGACTTGGGCGAATAGTGGAACTGTACCCTGGTGCAGATGGAAAAGTGCGTGTGGTGAAATTAAAATCTTTATTTGGAGAACTGAAACGCCCTATCCATAAACTTTCACTCTTGCCCTTATCTAAATAGACTTTTAGAAACATTAATTATTATTTCTTGTTTTCTTTAAAATTTTCCATTTTACTTTGTATTAACATGTCAAGTATTGTGTTTTCCAGATTTAAAGTGTAAATTTGCTAATTCTTCAGATTGTGAATTTTTAAGCAGGTATATATTTTTTCCTTTAATTCTGAGGATTTATAAGTATATTGTGCATGTTATTTCTCATGTTTTAAATTTAGTACTTGATAATATTTGAATTTAATTTTGTAGTATTTTTTGTTGTATTTTGTATTTTGCTGAACATTTTTATATTTTGTTCAAAGCTTAAATTTGAATATTTGATATTATCTATATATTATTTTATAATGAACCAAGGTTCATCGTGGCGGAGTATGTTCCGTAATGATTTTAGGTGGCGCTCTTGCGCCAATCAGTTGAACTGTAACAATGGAAGCGTAAAGACGCGCTTAAATATCTTGGCCGCATTATGAAGCGGAATTGTATTGTAATTTTAAATGTCACCTTATTAAATTTTTGTTAAGTTTTAATCTCAGTGAATTTATTGAAATTGGATTCATAAATCTTGACTCTGGACTGCAAAATTTGCAACCTGACTTTTGAAACAGGATATGGACTCTTAAAATCATTAACTCTCCCACCCCTCCCACAACCGCCATAGGTGATTTTGGCACTCGCAAACCCCTCAATGAATAAGCTCGGAGCCAAAAATACGCACTAAGGTAGGTAGGTAGTTGAAATAATGTCGTACTGGAGCAACACAATGGACTATTGGCGTCGGTCAGCTTAAGGAACTTCCTTGTATACAATTACATTATAAAGTTCTATCTCAAAGGGTAATGAAGGTTGGGGCTGCGCCTTGTACTTCCTATATGAATTCGGCATAAGAAACTTCCTTGTATACAATTACATTATAAAGTTCTATCTCAAAGGGTAATGAAGGTTGGGGCTGCGCCTTGTACTTCCTTTTTGAATTCGGCATAAGAAACTTCCTTGTATACAATTATGTTATAAAGTTCTATCTCAAAGGGTAATGAAGGTTGGGGCTGAGTTTTCAAATTTTGTATTTGGATATGTAGTAATATTGTGTCAAAATTATGCAGTGAATCAGTTGCCTCTGAGTCTTTCATATATGTTGTATGCTCGTCTATTGCGATGTCTCTATTCTTAAGGGCCGAAGTAGCCCGTTTGAAAGAGTAACGGATTAGCAAACCGGAGGGTTGCGAGTACGAATCCAGCCAAAGACCGTCGTGTACAAAGGGGGCTGGTGCACGTTAAATACATCGTGGCCTCAAATATACTCACGTTTGCGTGGTGTGGACGTTTGGAGAGTGGGGTGCCGGCTCAGGTGTTGCCTCGTTATCTGACCGTGGTTCAAAATTAAGTGGTGTTGTCCTCGGATCTTTCCCTTCGGGTTTGATCCCGTACCGTCGCCAATAGCCCATTGAATTGCTCCAGTGCGACGTTAATTAAAATACCTACCTGTATTTCTAATAAATGTCCTATTGGACTTTTGAGTTGCACTCTTATCCCACTATCACAGTACATGACAGAAATTTTAAAAAAGTTGAAATTGCAGCTTAAAATGTAAATAACACAAAAGCTAGGCACTAGACTACATCATTCGCCATAAAAGTAAATAAGAAAGTCTTCGATCATCTTGATTAGTAAGGAAAAGATAAAACGGAAATAAATAACACACGTTTTTGAAGAACAGAGATTAGATTTGAGAATAAGCCTAAGTGAAAAAAGAACTTGAATTTTATTGGATCATTTTGTTTATCCACAAACGAAGATTTGTTGTGTCTGAGTCAAACATCGCCGTGTGCATTTTGCACAACTTTGGCGATTATTTTCTCGCAGTGAAGCTGATCTTGAGGATGGTACAGATGGTTTGAAGAGAAGCTGCTATTGGCAGGGCAGGTGAATATAGAATTAGGTGCGAGTTCGACGTACAGACACTTGTTACAATGTCTATACGTTCTGGTTCCATCAGTGCTAATTCTCATGCCTTTAAAATATCCCGTTCTCAGTCTCAACAGTGTGATGGTTTTTCCATCAGTGTTAATTTCAGAAATTTGTTGTTTTGTTTCAATTATTTTATTGGATAGGAATTTAAATTTTACCAAAGCATTAGCATCAGAAAGAGTTATTGGGGTGTGTTCAGCATTGAATTCTCTGGATTCCTTTGCCAAACACAAGAAGCCCTACCAATATGTGTACCCCCAAGTTCAATATATTTCTTTAAACTTGAAAACAATATTTGAATGAAATATGACGGTTTTTTACTCTGGTTTCTTGTTTTCGATTTGACTTATATACACTCTATAACATAAAAATCGACGCACCATGAAGGGGGGTATTTCAATTAACGTCACACTGGAGCAACACAACGGGCTATTGGTGACGGTCCGGGATCAATCCCATAGGGAAAGATCCGACGCACCATGAAGGAGTTATCCGAATGGGTTGAAAATCGGTAGATGCGATGCACATGTATTGAAAACGAAACGATAACAGTATCATAGGAATTGAATGTTTTATTTAGGAAATACAGCTACGAGAGCAAAAAAAATCAATAATGCGTTGGCCCACCTGTGGCCCTGAAGCAAACAGTTATCCAGCAGGGCATTGACTCGTAGAGTAAGCGGATGTCCTCCTGTGGGATTGCTTGCATACACCTTCCAATTGACGAGTTAGATCGGCGCGATCCAGGGACGGTCGTAAACATCTGCTCATCAGAACCCAAACGTTCTCTATTGAGGAGAGATCTGGCGTTCGCGCCGGTCAAGGAAGTGTCGGAGAAGCACGAAGACAATTTGTAGAAAGGCGTGCCGTGTGCGGATAGGTGCTTAGGAGATATGCTCGCCATCTGACCGTGGTTCAAAATTACGTGTTGTCCTCGGGTCTTTCCCTGTTGGATTGATGCCGGACCGTCGCCAATAGACCGTTGTGTCGCTCTTCTATGACGTTAATAAACTACCTTCAATCTAAGATGAGGACATATGATGCCACAACAGATTTGACATGCACCAGGCCCCTTTTTATGCGACGGTCTTTGGTTGGATTAGAACTCATACTTGAAGATTATATACGTACATGCATATACAGGGCGAGTCCAAATTGTTTTTTACCAAATAAGAGGGGTGAAAGTACCCATCCAGATGAGTAATAATTACCATGGAACATAGGGTCGCATTCCACTCTGAGGCAGTAAAGAGTCAAATTAGAATTTCAACATGAACTTGCAACAGTTTTGGGAAAGCGAATGAACGATACCAAAAGTTGCACAATCTGATTGATTGATCAGAGAAAAACTCACAGCAAGTGCTCCAAGTGGCGGGCGGCCACGCGTGTCGTTGCACAGTTCACACCGTCGAAGGAATGACTGGCGCACCCTCTCGAAGATTCCTGGTGTGTTAAATTTGTCTGCGGCAACACCGATTCTCGCTACGAGATCTTCAGTCGACTCCACAAGCGTATGGTACACTAAAGATTTCATGTACCCCAGAAGAAAAAGCATCTTGCTTAGGAGATATGCTACGTAGGCAGGTACAAAACGACGTCAGAGGCTCGACGCGTTTCGACTTTACTCTTTTCTGCCTCTCAGAGTGGAATGCTATGTTCCATGGTAATTATGGCTCGTCTGGATGGGTACTACCACCCTCTTATTTTGTAAATACAATTTAGACTCACCCTGTATACGTACATATATATATATATATATACATATATGTGGGTAATGTTTTAAAGATCAGCATTTCATCTGCCACTCCCTATGTGTAATACAGGAAATGAAGCGCCGCGAAGTCTAGAGAGGCCAGTCACTTAAAGATTTCCCAGACTCGAGACAGTTGCAGAACGATGACAAGAGAAGATGGCGTACGGCCATACCTAACGAATACCAGATGAAGTTGAATTGTAACGATATTTAATATGTAAATATTCCCCCTTTATCTGTAAATAATCGTCTTTAGTTGTTAATTATGTCGCTTTTATCCCTTTTGCTAATGTACGGTGCTATATATTCTGTATGCAAACTCATCCTAAGGTGTTCTAAGTATTCTACATTTATATATATATATACATACCTATATAATATATATACATATACTATATTGATTTATTTATATATGCATACATGGTACAGGAGCGTATCTGCATTTTGGTGTCAGCATTTTATGTTTTAATGCTATGACAAAGCCACGAATCATCTTGATTCTTAGTGAAAATGCCGATTTTCATGAGGAAACAACATTCAAGTCGTGACTCGATTTTTCCCGAAGCATAAAACTATGAAAGCGTTTTAGTAGAAATGTCAATTTTGCAGATACTCGCTTTTGGCGTGGTGGTAACGATATGTAACATTTGATTCTTCATCACATTCCTAACATAAAAAGGCAACGATTTAAGTCCCAGAGCAACAAAATACAATAAGTAGACGAATTCCAACTTATGTATCTATAGAAATGTGCAACAAAAATGAATAAGTTTTAGGCATAAATTTAAGTACTCAACATAGAACATTAAATCTTTGGTCATGCAACCGAAAATGCATGAGCATAAATTCTTTTAAATGTATTACATAAATTTTCAGAAGAAAAAATATGTTTAAAAATAAGCAGTAATTTGATACTTATTAACCTACTTTAAGTATTAAATTACATTTCTAAACTATTCTGTCTTTTACCTATACCTTGTTTACACAATACTAATTATCAAAAACATTCTAAAAGTTCATTTTTAAATCAAACAAACATGTATATATACATATAAAATATCGAAACGTCGTATAAAATACTTCAACATGAATAATTTACGTGATGTCCTTTTTAAAATCTAATTATGAACTAAAATTTCACAAAGCCGACAAATTTCACTATTCTATTCAATACTCATGTGACACCATACACTAATTGTTTAAAATTGAATTAAATCAGACTTGAAGAGTCAGTCTTACTTTTTCTGGTTTTAGTCAATTCTAAAATACGTAAAATCATAATTGTCTTTTGTAAAATTTGATAATCTTCGTGAGTAGTCACTGCGCGACGCTGCAAGAGGTACCATTTGGGAAACACTTTCTTGAGAATTTCTCATTTAGGTTCTGTCTATTGTGGATCAGTAAATGTCGAACTAAGTTTGAATTCGTTTTGCAAAATTTACTCGTAAGGCCTTTCTCTAGTGTGAATCCGCACGTGAGTTTTTAAGTGCGATTTTTGATTAAAAGTTTTGCCACAAACGTCACACTCGTAGGGCTTCTCTCCAGTGTGAATCCGTTCGTGGCTTTTTAAGCTCGATGGTTGTGTAAACGTTTTGCCACAATCATAACACTTGTAGGGCTTCTCACCAGTGTGAATCCGCTCGTGGCTTTTTAAGTGCGATGGGTGATTAAAAGTTTTGCCACAAACGTCACACTCGTAGGGCCTCTCTCCAGTGTGAATCCGTTCGTGGCTTTTTAAAAACGATGGGTATGTAAACGTTTTGCCGCAATCGTCACACACGTAAGGCCTGTCTTTAGTGTGAATCCGTTCGTGGGCAATTAAATCCTTTTGATGAGAAAAACATTTTTCACAAAAGGAACATGGAAAGGGCTTATCCTTCGTGTGTCTTCTCTGGTGTTCCTCTAAATTACATTTGAATCGAAACGATTTCCCGCACAAACTGCATATATATTTCCTCGATTGTTGTTTCTGTTCTCCCAAATCATGGTTCGAACTATCTGAATTCGAAGATTTCGTATCGGCCATCGATTTTGAAGGGATCGGTTTAAATTCTGATGATTTGGTACCATCTCCGAGATCTATGACTTTGCCGTGTTGATCGCTGTCTGACAAAATCCAAACCAGTGGATCTGCAGGCAGCAAATTTTCTGAAACGCTGAACTCGTTTTCCCTCGTTTCGAGTGATGTCCGTTTGAGATTCACAGGCCATCCATCGTCCGAGGATCTCAGTACTGGACTTGGACCAACTGCAGAACTTCGTTCGTTGCAACGAACTTCATTGAGGACGGAATCTTTCATTGGATTGAACTCTTTGGATAAAGCTCCATTGTCAAGTAGATCCTCCACTGCTGTTTTATCCTCTTCAAACGGATGTGGTTTATTATAACTTTCTAAGGTGGTTGACGGATCTTCCCATGTTGGCAATGTATATGGTTGTCTTCGTATTCTTCTCAGTAGAAAACACCTCGGCATATTGGATTACTATCACTTTAAAATTATGCGGCTACAAACCAGTAAAATCAATTCGCAGTTATTTCCAGCTACCGCTTTGACAACTGAAGTCAATTTGAAATATTGACTTCCGTTGTCACTTTTATATGTGAACTTTAAATGGCTTCTTCACTTCAATGCACATGAAGTTTTTTAGAAAAGAAATATGCTGGGGGTATTTCAATTAACGTCACACTGGAGCAACACAACAGGCTATTGGTGACGGTCCGGGATCAATCCCAAAGGGAAAGATCCGAGGACAACACCACGTAATTTGAACCACGGTCAGATGACGAGGCAAGATTTGAGCTGGCACCCCACTCTCCAAACTTCCACACCACGCCAACGTGAGGACATTTGAGGCCACGACAGAATGAACGTGCACCAGGCCCCTTTGTACACAACGGTGTTTGGCTGGATTCGAACTCGCAACCCTTCGGTTGCTAGTCCGTTACTCTTCCACCGGGCCACCGCGGCCCCCGGCGTGGAATAGAAGTTTGGAGAGTGGAGTGCCAGCTTAGGTGTGCTTCGTCATCCGACCGTGGTTCAAAATTACGTAGTGTTGTCCTCGGATCTTTTCCTTTGGGAATTGATCCCGGACAATTGCCCGTTGTGTTTCTCTAGTGCGACGTTAACTAAAATACCTCCCTACCTACCAACCGGTGTACCACGGCCTCTAATTTAATTGGTAGGTAGTACATTAAAGTCGAAATGGTGCAACGCGACGGGGTATTGGTGACAGTCCGGGATCAATCCCAAAGGGAAAGGACCGAGGACAGCACCACGTATTTTGGAACCACGGTCAGATGACGAGGCAACACCAGAGATGGCACCCCACTCTCCAAACATCCACGCCAACATCGTCATCTGATCGGTCCGCGGTATCCCGGTTGAAGGTAGACAAATATTTTAATTAAAGTCGCAGTGGAGCAACACAGAGGTCTATTGACATCTGACCGAGATCAAACCCGAAAGGACAGATCCGTTATACCGGTTTGAAGTGTAATGGATTAGCAACCAGACGGATGCGGTTTCGAATCCAAGAGTGCCATGTACAGATGGGATGGTGTACATTAAATTTGTCGTTGCTAGAATATCCTAACGTTAGCTTGGTGTGGAAGTTTGGTGAGTAGTGTGCCATCTCACAGGTTTGGACTAATCATCTGGCCGTGGTTCAAAATTACGTGGTGCTGTCCTTGGATCTTTCCGTTCGGGATTGATCCCGGACCGCCCTTTTTTGGCTCCTGTACGACGTTAATGAACTACCTACCCTACCTTCACGCCAACATGAGGACATTTGATGCCACGAGATTTGACATGCACCAGCCCCTTTTTACACGACGGTCTTTGGTTGTATCAGAACTCGCAACCCTCCGTTTACTAGTCCATTACTCTTCTAACCGGGCTACAGCGAAATGAAAGATCCGAAGAAATTCTCATGAAATAACCAATTTTACTTTCAAGATTATATACATATGCTATATACATATATGTAGGTTATGTTTTAAAGATCACCATTTCATCTGCCAAATCCCTGTGTGTAATACAGAAAATGAAGAATCACCGCGAAGTGTACTGTGACATCTTAGCGCCTAAGAGTCTAGGATGGCCGGCTGCAGACCCGGAAGTTTCCTGTTAAAAAGTCCTTCAATACTGCGCTTGCGCATGTGAGGAGAATGAGAAACAGTTAGCTCACGGACTCCGTCTAGTTGAGACGTCTTCGTAGCAATTCGTAAATTTTAATATGAAAATAAGCATTTTTGTTTCGCGCGTCCATTGTAAACCCATTGTTTTGTCTGTGTTAAAATAAATGTTATTTTTTAATGTCGAACAAAAGTTCGGATTAATTCATCACAGTACACAGCCTTTTGAATCACGAATTTCCCTCGTCATCTGACCGTGGTTCAAAATTACGTGGTGTTGTCCTCGGACCTTTCCCTTTGGGATTGATCCCGGACCGTCACCAATAGCCCGTTGTGTTGCTCCAGTGTGACGTTAATTGAAAATACCAAATACCAATACCACGAATTTCCCAGACTCGAGTTTCAGAACGATGACACGAGAAAATGGCGTATGGCCATGCCTAACGAATACCCGTTGAAGTGGAACTGTAACGATGGTTAATCTGTAAATAGTCCGCCCTTATTTGTAAATAAACGTCTTTAATTGTTAATTATGTTGCTTTAACCCTTTTGCATAAGTAGTGCTATATATTCAGTATGCAAATTCATTCTAAATTGTTCTAATATTCTACATATATATATTATACATATATACATTTACAATATTTATTTATTTATATATGTAAGAATAGGGTACACAATATTCCGGTAAAATTAATATTTAATTATGAAGAGATGAAGCTGGTGAAATATGTACAGATGCAGCGTTCTTATTACAAGTGCAAAAATGATGAATGCCCGTCTGGAATCACAAACAGTTCCTGAGCACGTATTGCTCATTCGATAATCGTTGACGAACATCAGAGGAACGTCTTTCCTTGTTCGATTTCAGCTCGGACTCTCCTCAAGAGCGTTCGCACTTTTCGCAGCCCATCGGAGGTAGAGGGCGCTGGTGATGAGAAGTGGGGGAGGTTTGAGGTTTCCATCCCTACAGAATCGGCCGTCCTGCGCACAGACGTCCTCGGCTGGCAACTCCACAGCATCAAATGAATTGGTATATAGAAAGAAGAATCTGAAAAATACAAAAGAAAAAAAAAAGGAAAGAAACTATCTAGTTCTTCACACTATGTGAATTCACTAGTGTAGGTCATTCGACCATAGCTTCATGTGGTCGGTAGCGGTAGATGTCTTGTTAGGCCCGTCATGGCATCCGACCTTTTCCACATCATACCGGTCGTTGAATTTGACTGACGTGACTCTGTAAGGACCGTAAAACTTGGCCCTGTTTTAGGCCTGTCCCATACTGAGTCCTTTGAATGTCAACTAAGTCGTTCAGCTTGTAGAGGTAGGGTTTCTTTCTTCTCTTATTGAACTGTCTTCTATTTTCTTCTTGTAGCTGTAGGGTATTTCTTTTAGAATCGTTTCTCATCTCATCACGTTTATACATTAGATGATTTAAATACTCTTCATTCAGTACTCCGTTGATTCGCACGTCTTCTTTTTTGAAATTACGACGCGCAGTCTCATAATCATCCAATTTGTTTACTAGTTCCTCGATATTTTTAATTTTAGGCAGCTCATCGATAAAGTGTTCACGTACTTCAGACGGTATTTTCTGTTTCAGTTGGTCTGAAACCAAAAGTTGTTTTAAATCTTCGAAAGTTTTGACGTTTAATCCGGATGTCCATTCATCAAAGTAATTTTCCAGTTCAAATGCAAAATCGCGCCAAGAGGCAGACGCTTCTTTCTTATGGGCAACAAATTTTTGGCGGAATTGTTCAGGGCTTAACTTGAAACGTTTTAGAAGCAATGTTTTAACATGACTATTCATTAGCATCTGGATCGGGTTCTCGGGCGACAATGTTGACAATTTCCAATGGAAGCAATGGGAGTAGATGTGTGACCCAATCTTCCTTGAGAATTTCAATACGACTTATCTGTCTCTCAAACAATGACAGATAGACACTAATATCGCTACCCATATCATAATGAGGCATTAATTTCAATAAGTTTTGCGTTTTCGGGACTGTTGAAGAAACAGGACTAACAGTCTTTATTTTCGCTTCTAGTTCTAATTTTTTTAATTCGAATTCTCGACTTTCTTGCTCCTGCCGAACATCAGGGATTACTTCTAAGCGAATTTTCGCAAATTTTTCATCGTACTTTTCATCTGTAGTTATTAATTCTACTATCTCAGGGATTTTAGTACCAAGTTGTACAGTTAATCCTAATTCATCGGTGAGATTTAGGAGATCAATCTTTCGTGCTCTTAATAAGAATGTCATTTTTAAAGATTGTACTCACAAGATTGCTTGCTGTCCAGAAGATCAACGTTCCAGGAGATATCCACTGCATCTACGTTTACGATTGTTGTCCAGAAGGTCAATGTTCCAGTTCCACAGAAGTTAGAGCACTGAGTTCGGTTCTAATTCACCTACTTTAATATTTTTTTTTACATCTACTTCACACCGGAATGTCCGTGTATCCCGGTCGAACCCCCAAAATTGTAAGAATAGGGTACACAATATTCCGGTAAAATTAATATTTAATTATGAAGAGATGAAGCTGGTGAAATATGTACAGATGCAGAGTTCTTATTACAAGTGCAAAAACGATGAATGCCCGTCTGGCATCACAAACAGTTCCTGAGCACGTATTGCTCATTCGATAATCGTTGACGAACATCAGAGGAACGTCTTTCCTTGTTCGATTTCAGCTCGGACTCTCCTCAAGAGCGTTCGCACTTTTCGCAGCACATCGGAGGTAGAGGGCACTGGTGATGAGAAGTGGGGGAGGTTTGCAGTTTCCATCCCTACATATATATACATAGTACAGGCGCGTATCTGCATTTTGGTGTCATCATTTCATGTTTTAATACTGACAAAGTCACGAATCATCTTGATTCTTAGTGGAAATGCCGATTTTCTGGAGGAAACAACATTTAAGTCGTAACTCGATTTTTCCCGAAGCATCAAAACTATGAAAGCGATTTAGTAGAAATGTCAATTTTGCAGATACTCGCTTTTGGCGTGGTGGTAACAATATGTAACATTTGATTCTTCATCACATTCCTAACATAAAAAGGCAACGATTTAAGTCCCAGAGCAACAAAATACAATAAGCAGACGAATTCCAACTTATGTATCTATAGAAATGTAAAACAAAAATGAATAAGTTTTAGGCATAAATTTAAGTACCCAACACAGAACATTAAATCTTTGTTCATGCAACCGAAACTGCATGAGCATAAATTTTCTTTTAAATGTATTAGATAAATTTTTAGAAGCAAAAGATGTTTAGAAATAAGCATTAATTTGATACTTTTTAACTTACTTTAAGAAATAAAATTACATTTCTAAACTATTCTGTCTTACCTATACCTTGTTTACACAATACAATTATCAAAAACATTCTAAAAGTTTATTTTTAAATCAAACATGTATATACACATACAAAATATCGAAACGTCGTATTTTTATACCCGTCATACTTCAACATGAATAATTTACTTGATGTCCTTTTTACAATCTGATCATGAACTAAAATTTCATAAAGCCGACAAATTTGACTATTTTATTCAATACTCATGTGACACCATACACTAATTGTTTAAAAATATTTAAAATTGAATTAAATCAGATTTGAAGAGTCAGTCTTACTTTTTCTGGTCTTTAGTCAATTCTAAAATACGTAAAATCATAATTGTCCTTTGTAAAATTTGATAATCTCCGTGAATAGCGACTGCGCAAGAGGTACCATTTGGGAAACACTTTCTTGCGAATTTCTCATTTAGGTTGTCTGTCTATTGTGGATCAGTAAATGTCGAACTAAGTTTGAAGTCGTTTTGCAAAATTTACTCGTAAGGCCTTTCTCTAGTGTGAATCCGCATGTGGCTTTTTAAGTTCGATGGTTGTGTAAACGTTTTGCCACAATCATCACACTTGTAGGGCTTCTCTCCAGTGTGAATCCGCACGTGAGTTTTTAAGTGCGATTTTTGATTAAAAGTTTTGCCACAAACGTCACACTCGTAGGGCTTCTCTCCAGTGTGAATCCGCTCGTGCATTTTTAAGTTCGATGGGTGATTAAAAGTTTTGCCACAATCATCACACTTGTAGGGCTTCTCTCCAGTGTGAATCCGTTCGTGGGTTTTTAAGTTCGATGTTCGATTAAAAGTTTTGCCACAAACGTCACACTCGTAGGGCTTCTCTCCAGTGTGAATCAATTCGTGCATTTTTAAAAACGATGGGTATATAAACGTTTTGCCACAATCATCACACTTGTAGGGCTTCTCTCCAGTGTGAATCCGTTCGTGGATTTTTAAGTTCGATGGGTGATTAAAAGTTTTGCCACAAACGTCACACTCGTAAGGCTTCTCTCCAGTGTGAATCCGTTCGTGGCTTTTTAAGATCGATGGTTGTGTAAACGTTTTGCCACAATCATCACACTTGTAGGGCTTCTCTCCAGTGTGAATCCGTTCGTGGGTTTTTAAGTTCGATGGTTGATTAAAAGTTTTGCCACAAACGTCACACTCGTAGGGCCTCTCTCCAGTGTGAATCCGTTCGTGGCTTTTTAAAAACGATGGGTATGTAAACGTTTTGCCGCAATCGTCACACACGTAAGGCCTGTCTTTAGTGTGAATCCGTTCGTGGGCAATTAAATCCTTTTGATGAGAAAAACATTTTTCACAAAAGGAACATGGAAAGGGCTTATCCTTCGAATGTCTTCTCTGGTGTTCCTCTAAATTACCTTTGAATCGAAACGATTTCCCGCACAAATTGCACATATATTTCCTCGATTGTTGCTTCTGTTCTCCCAAATCATGGTTGGAACTATCTGAATTCGAAGATTTCGTATCGGCCACCGATTTGGCAGGGATCGGTTTAAATTCTGATGATTTGGTACCATCTTCGAGATCTATGACTTTGCCGTGTTGATCGCTGTCTGACAAATTCCAAACCAGTGGATCTGCATGCAGCAAATTTTCTGAAACGCTGAACTCGTTTTCCCTCGTTTCGAGTGATGTCCGTTTGAGATTCACAGGCCATCCATCGTCCGAGGATCTCAGTACTGGACTTGGACCAACTGCAGAACTTCGTTCGTTGCAACGAACTTCATTGAGGACGGAATCTTTCATTGGATCGAATTCTTTGGATAAAGCTCCATTGTCAAGTAGATCCTCCACTGCTGTTTTATCCTCTTCAGACGGATGTGGATTATTATAACCATCTAAGGAGGTTGACGGATCTTCCCATGTTGGCAATGTATACGGTTGTGTTCGTATTCTTCTCGGTAGAAAACACCTCGGCATATTCGATTACTATCACTTTAAAATTATGCGGCTATAAACCAGTAAAATCAATTCGCAGTTATTTTCAGCTACCGCTTTGACAACTGAAGTCAATTTGAAATATTGACTTCAGTTGTCACTTTTATATGTGAACTTTAAGTAGCTTCTTCACTTCAATGCGCATGAAGTTAAAAAAAAGCAATATTCTGGATAAAAATATAAATATTGTTCGTGAACTTGGATGGGGAAGGGGTAATTCAATTAACGTGACACTGGAGCAACACAAGGGCTATTGGTGACGGTCCGGGATCAATCCCAAAGGGAAAGATCTGAGGACAACACCACGTAATTTTGAACCACCGCGTACTTGGGAGAAAGTCTTTTATGCAGTTTCCCTGAGCAATTTGTAAAACTTTTTTCATATCATGGAGACTTCATTTCATTCAGTTTACATTTTCAAGTTACACTCTTTTGTTACCAAATTGGCGTGGAATGCTTTTTTCAATTAACGTCACACTAGAGAAACACAACGGGCTATTGGTGACGGTCCGGGATCGATCCCAAAGGGAAAGATCCGAGGACAACACCACGTAATTTGAACCACGGTCAGATGACGAGGCAAGATTTGAGCTGGCACCCCACTCTCCAAACTTCCACACCACGCCAACGTGAGGACATTTGAGGCCACGACAGAATGAACGTGCACCAGGCCCCTTTGTACACAACGGTGTTTGGCTGGATTCGAACTCGCAACCCTTCGGTTGCTAGTCCGTTACTCTTCCACCGGGCCACCGCGGCCCCCGGCGTGGAATAGAAGTTTGGAGAGTGGAGTGCCAGCTTAGGTGTGCTTCGTCATCTGACCGTGGTTCAAAATTATGTGGTGTCGTCCTCGGATCTTTCCCTTCAGGATTGATCCCGGACCGTCACCAATAGCCCGTTGTGTTGCTCCAGTGCGACGTTAATTAAAATACCTACCAACCGGAGTACCACGACCTCTAATTTATTTGGTAGGTAGTACATTAAAGTAGTACTGGTGCAACGCAACGGGGTATTGGTGACAGTCCGGGATCAATTCCCAAAGGGAAAGATTCGAGGACAACACCACGTAATTTTGAACCACGGTCAGATGACGAGGCAACACCAGAGATGGCGCCCCACTCTCCAAACATCCACGCCAACATCGTCACCTGACCGGTCCGCGGTATCCCGGTTGAAGGTAGATAAATATTTTTATTAAAGTCGCACAGGAGCAACACAGAGGTCTATTGACAACTGACCGGGATCCAACCCGAAAGGACAGAACCGTTGTACCGGTTTGAAGAGTAATGGGTTAGCAACCGTAGGGATGCGGTTTCGAATCCAACCAGAGTGCCATGTACAGAGGGGATGGTGCACATTAAATTTGTCGTGGCCTCCAATATCCTAACGTTAGCTTGATGTGGAAGTTTGGAGAGTAGTGTGCCATCTCTCAGGTGTGCACTAATCATCTGGCCGTGGTTCAAAATTACGTGGTGCTGTCCTTGGATCTTTCAGTTCGGGATTGATCCCGGACCGCCCTTTTATGGCTCCTGTTCGACGTTAATGAACTACCTACCCTACCTTCACGCCAACATGAGGACATTTGATGCCACGAGATTTGACATGCACCAGCCCCTTTTTACACGACGGTATTTGGTTGTATTAGAACTCGCAACCCTCCGTTTACTAGTCCATTACTCTTCTAACCGGGCTACAGCGAAATGAAAGATCCGAAGAAATTCTCATGAAATAACCAATTTTACTTTCAAGAGTATATACATATGCTATGTACATATATGTAGGTTATGTTTTAAAGATCACCATTTCATCTGCCAATCCCTGTGTGTAATACAGAAAATGAAGAATCACCGCGAAGTGTACACAGCCTTTTAAATCACGGATTTCCCAGACTCGAGTTTCAGAACGATGACACGAGAAAATGGCGTATGGCCATGCCTTACGAATACCCGTTGAAGTTGAATTGTAACGATGTTTAATCCGTAAATAGTCCGCCCTTATTTGTAAATAAACGTCTTTAATTGTTAATTATGTCGCTTTAACCCTTTTGCATAAGTAGAGTGCTATATATTCAGTATGCAAATTCATCCTAAATTGTTCTAATATTATACATATATATGTAATACATATACGCATATATATATATATATGTAATACATATATACATTTACAATATTTATTGATTTATATATATACATAGTACAGGCGCGTATCTGAATTTTGGTGTCATCATTTCATGTTTTAATACTATGACAAAGCCACGAATCATCTTGATTCTTAGTGGAAATGCCGATTTTCTTGAGGAAACAACATTCAAGTCGTAACTCGATTTTTCCCGGAGCATCAAAACTATGAAAGCGATTTAGTAGAAATGTCAATTTTGCAGATACTCGCTTTTGGCGTGGTGTTAACGATATGTAACATTTGATTCTTCATCACATTCCTAACATAAAAAGGCAATGATTTAAGTCCCAGAGCAACATAATACAATAAGCAGACGAATTCCAACTTATGTATCTATAGAAACGTACAACGAAAATGAATAAGTTTTAGGGGGGGTATTTCAATTAACGTCACACTGGAGCAACACAATGGGCTATTGGTGACGGTCCGGGATCAATCCCAAAGGGAAAGATCCGAGGACAACACCACGTAATTTTGAACCATGGTCAGATGACGAGGCAACACCTGAGCTGGCACCCCACTCTCCAAACTTCCACACCGAATAAGTTTTAGGCATAAATTTAAGTACACAACACTGAACATTAAATCTTTGTTCATGCAACCGAAAGTGCATGAGCATAAATTTTCTTTTAAATGTATTAGATAAATTTTTTGAAGCAAAAGATGTTTAGAAATAAGCATTAATTTGATACTTTTTAACTTACTTTAAGAAATAAAATTACATTTCTAAACTATTCTGTCTTACCTATACCTTGTTTACACAATACAATTATCAAAAATATTCTAAAAGTTTATTTTTAAATCAAACAAACATGTATATACACATACAAAATATCGAAACGTCGTATAAAATACTTCAACATGAATAATTTACTTGATGTCCTTTTTACAATCTGATTATTAACTAAAATTTCATAAAGCCGACAAATTTGACTATTTTATTCAATACTCATGTCGTCATCTGACCGTGGTTCAAAATTACGTGGTGTTGTCCTCGGATCTTTCCCTTTGGGATTGATCCCGGACCGTCACCAATAGCCCGTTGTGTTGCTCCAGTGTGACGTTAATTGAAATAACAATAACAATAACATCAATACTCATGTGACTAATTGTTTAAAAATGTTTAAAATTGAATTAAATCAGATTTGAAGAGTCAGTCTTACTTTTTCTGGTCTTTAGTCAATTCTAAAATACGTAAAATCATAATCGTCCTTTGTAAAATTTGATAATCTCCGTGAATAGCGACTGCGCGACGGTGCAAGAGGTCCATTTGGGAAACACTTTCTTGCGAATTTCTCATTTAGGTTGTCTGTCTATTGTGTGGATCAGTAAATGTAGAACTAAGTTTGAAGTCGTTTTGCAAAATTTACTCGTAAGGCCTTTCTCTAGTGTGAATCCGCATGTGGCTTTTTAAGTGCGATGGGTGATTAAAAGTTTTGCCACAAACATCACACTCGTAGGGCTTCTCTCCAGTATGAATCCGTTCGTGGGTTTTTAAGTTCGATGGGCGATTAAAAGTTTTGCCGCAATCGTCACACTTGTAGGGTTTCTCTCCAGTATGAATCCGTTCGTAGGTTTTTAAGCTCGATGGGTGATTAAAAGTTTTGCCACAAACGTCACACTTGTAGGGCTTCTCTCCAGTATGAATCCGCATGTGCCTTTTTAAGTGCGATGTTCGATTAAAAGTTTTGCCACAAACGTCACACTCGTAGGGCTTCTCTCCAGTGTGAATCCGCTCGTGGCTTTTTAAGTGCGATGGGTGATTAAAAGTTTTGCCACAAACGTCACACTCGTAGGGCCTCTCTCCAGTGTGAATCCGTTCGTGGCTTTTTAAAAACGATGGGTATGTAAACGTTTTGCCGCAATCGTCACACACGTAAGGCCTGTCTTTAGTGTGAATCCGTTCGTGGGCAATTAAATCCTTTTGATGAGAAAAACATTTTTCACAAAAGGACTTATCCTTCGAATGTCTTCTCTGGTGTTCCTCTAAATTACCTTTGAATCGAAACGATTTCCCGCACAAATTGCACATATATTTCCTCGATTGTTGCTTCTGTTCTCCCAAATCATGGTTGGAACTATCTGAATTCGAAGATTTCGTATCGGCTATCGATTTTGCAGGGATCGGTTTAAATTCTGATGATTTGGTACCATCTTCGAGATCTATGACTTTGCCGTGTTGATCGCTGTCTGACAAAATCCAAACCAGTGGATCTGCATGCAGCAAATTTTCTGAAACGCTGAACTCGTTTTCCCTCGTTTCGAGTGATGTCCGTTTGAGATTCACAGGCCATCCATCGTCCGAGGATCTCAGTACTGGACTTGGACCATCTGCAGAACGTTCGTTGCAAAGAACTTCATTGAGGACGGAATCTCAATTTGGATCGAACTCTTTGGATAATGCTCTATTGCGAAGTAGATCCTCCACTGCTGTTTTATCCTCTTCAGACGGATGTGGATTATTATTACCTTCTAAGGTGGTTGACGGATCTTCCCATGTTGGCAATGTATACGGTTGTGTTCGTATTCTTCTCGGTAGAAAACACCTCGGCATATTCGATTACTATCACTTTAAAATTATGCGGCTACAAACCAGTAAAATCAATTCGCAGTTATTTTCAGCTACCGCTTTGACAACTGAAGTCAATTTGAAACATTGACTTCAGTTGTCACTTTTATATGTGAACTTTAAGTGGCTTCTTCACTTCAATGCGCATGAAGTTAAAAAAAAGCAATATTCTGGATAAAAATATAAATATTGTTCATGAACTTGGATGGATGTCGAATTACAAATTTGAAAATTAAAGTTGCATTTTATAACTACGGGGATTCAAAATGAAATTTTTGTTTGGTTAAATATTTAGTAGTTTAAGAGTACTATTTTATGACAAAACCTAAAGATCGTCGCGCACTTGGGGGTATTTCTATTAACGTCACACTGGAGCGGGCTATTGGTGACGGTCCGAGATCAATCCCAAAGTGAAAGATTCGAGGACATCACCTCGGTCACATGACGAGGCAACACCTGAGCTGGCACCCCACTCTCCAAACTTTCACACCACGCCAATGTAAACCCCATGGGGAAAGAAAAAGATTACTAGAATACCTCGGGTCCGTGTATCCTGTACACACCTAAAGAAGATGCGCTCCTGTGGTTTCATGTATCAGCAAGTCTTTCTCATGGTGTGTCTCACCTAATATTTTAATGAATTTCTTTGATGTGGAAGTAAACAAAGTGTGAATACATCTATGGTGAATATTTTCATTATAGTCTCCTGAAGTGATGTCATTTATATTCGAAATTAATACTGACAGTGGTTTTTTGTGGTACAATTGTATATAGTCGTTTAAATTATAAAGTTCTATCTCAAAGGGGGTAATGAAGGTTGGGGCTGCGCCTTGTACTTCCTATTTGAATTCATCTTAAGAAACTTGTTTTTCTATTACATTATAAAGTTCTATCTCAAAGGGTAATGAAGGTTGGGGCTGAGTTTTTAAATTTTGTATTTGGATATGTAGTAATATTGTGTCAAAATTATGCAGTGAATCAGTTGCCTCTGAGTCTTTCATATATGTTGTATGCTCGTCTATTGCGATGTCTCTATTCTTAAGGGCCGAAGTAGCCCATTTGGAAGAGTAACGGATTAGCAAACTGGAGGGTTGAGAGTTCCAATCCAGCCACAGACCGTCGTGTACAAAGGGGGCTGGTGCACGTTAAATCTGTCGTGACCTCAAATATACTCACGTTGGCGTGGTGTGGAAGTTTTTAGAGTGGGGTGCCGGCTCAGGTGTTGCCTCGTTATCTGACCGTGGTTCAAAATTAAGTGGTGTCCTCGGATCTTTCCCTTCGGGTTTGATCCCATACCGTCGCCAATAGCCCATTGAATTGCTCCAGTGCGACGCTAATTAAAATACCTACCTCTATTTTTAATAAATGTCCTATTGGAATTTTGAGTTGCACTCTTACTCCACTGTCACAATACATAACAAAATTTTTAAAAAAGTTGAAATTTCAACTTAAAATGTAAATGGAACAAAAGCCAGGCACTAGACTACATCATTCGCCACAAAAGTAAATAAGAAAGTCTTCGATCATCTTGATTAGAAAGGAAAAGATAAAACGGAAATAAATAACACACGTTTTTGAAGAACAGAGATTAGATTTGAGAATAAGCCTAAGTGAAAAAAGAACTTGAATTTTATTGGATCATTTTGTTTATCCACAAATGAAGATTTTTTATGTCTGAGTCAAACATCGCCGTGTGCATTTTGCACAACTTTGGCGATTATTTTCTCGCAGTGAAGCTAATCTTGAGGATGGTACTCGATGGTTTGAAGAGAAGCTGCTATTGCAGGGCAGGTGAATATAGAATTAGGTGCGAGTTCGAAATACAGACACTTGTTACAATGTCTATACGTTCTGGTTCCATCAGTGCTAATTCTCATGCCTTTAAAATATCCCGTTCTCAGTCTCAACAGTGTGATGGTTTTTCCATCAGTGTTAATTTCAGAAATTTGTTGTTTTGTTTCAATTATTTTATTGGATAGGAATTTAAATTTTACCAAAGCATTAGCATCAGAAAGAGTTATTGGGGTGTGTTCAGCATTGAATTCTCTGGATTCCTTTGCCAAACACAAGAAGCCCTACCAATATGTGTACCCCCAAGTTCAATATATTTCTTTAAACTTGAAAACAATATTTGAATGAAATATGACGGTTTTTTACTCTGGTTTCTTGTTTTCGATTTGACTTATATACACTCTATAACATAAAAATCGACGCACCATAGAGGAGTTATCCGAATGGGTTGAAAATCGGTAGATGCGATGCACATGTATTGAAAATGAAACGATAACAGTATCATAGGAATTGAATGTTTTATTCAAGAAATACAGCTACATGAGCAAAAAAAATCAATAATGCGTTGGCCCACCTGTGGCCCTGATGCAAACAGTTATCCAGCAGGGCATTCATTGACTCGTAGATTTAGCGGATGTCCTCCTGCAGGATTGCTTGCCATACACGTTCCAATTGGCGAGTTAGATCGGCGCGATCCAGGGACGGTCGTAAACGTCTGCTCATCAGAGCCCAAACGTACTTTATTGGGGAGAGATCTGGCGATCGCGCCGGCCAAGGAAGTGTTGGAGAAGCACGAAGACAATTTGTAGAAAGGCGTGCCGTGTGCGGATAGGTGCTTAGGAGATATGCTCGCCATCTGACCGTGGTTCAAAATTACGTGTTGTCCTCGGGTCTTTCCCTGTTGGATTGATGCCGGACCGTCACCAATAGACCGTTGTGTCGCTCTTCTATGACGTTAATGAACTACCTTCAATCCAAGATGAGGACATTTGATGCCACAACAGATTTGACATGCACCAGGCCCCTTTTTATGCGACGGTCTTTGGTTGGATTAGAACTCGTACTTGAAGAATATATACGTACATGTATATACAGGGTGAGTCCAAATTGTTTTTACAAAATAAGAGGGGTGAAAGTACCCATCCAGATGAGTAATAATTACCATGGAACATAGGGTCGCATTCCACTCTGAGAGGCAGAAAAGAGTCAAATTAGAATTTCAACATGAACTTACAACAGTGTCGGGAAAGCGAATGAACGATACCAAAAGTTGCACAATCTGATTGATTGATCAGAGAAAAACTCACAGCAAGTGCTCCAAGTGGCGGGCGGCCACGCGTGTCGTTGCACAGTTCACACCGTCGAAGGAATGACTGGCGCACCCTCTCGAAGATTCCTGGTGTTGTGTTAAATTTTTCTGCGGCAACACCGATTCTCGCTACGAGATCTTCAGCCGACTCCACAAGCGTCTGGTACACTAAAGATCTCATGTGCCCCAGAAGGAAAAGCATCTTGCTTAGGAGATATGCTACGTAGGCAGTTACAAAACGACGTCAGAGGCGATGACTTGTTCATGCTCGAAGCGTTTCGACTTTACTCTTTTCTGCCTCTCAGAGTGGAATGCGACCCTATGTTCCATGGTAATTATTGCTCGTCTGGATGGGTACTATCACCCCTAGGGATGGGGAAAAAAGAGCGAACTGTTCTTTTTCACCTGTTCTTCAAAAAGAACGGAACAGCCTGTTCCCACTTTTCACAAAAACCTGTTCTCGGTTCTTTTTGTAAAAAGAAACATTGCAATCTTTTTATACTTCGATTTTAAACAGGTGGGAATTTTGCAGTTCTCTTTTCTCGAATTTTCAAAGTTCGCAAAAATCTTCGTATATTCTAAATTATGGTAAGTCTGAAACATAGCTGTTCATCCTACAGTTCGTGACTCATTGTTTCCTGTTGATTCATTCATCCGTTCTCTGTCCATAAACCTACTCCCTGCACAGAGACTACGTCCTGTTTGAGAGCAGGAATCAAATTTACCGAAGGAATCGATTCCTGCTCTCAAACTGATCCGACCTTGTTCTCCGTTCTCGGAGCTGGTCTCCGTTCTCAGAGCAGTTCTCTGATCTTGGAGGTGTTCTCCGTTCTCAGAGCAGTTCTCTGATCTCGGAGCTGTTCTCCGTTCTCAGAGCAGTTCTCTGTTCTAGGAGCTGATCTCGATGACTGCTCCAGGAACTGTTCTCGACTGAAGCCCCGACGTCTGATGAATTTGCGAGGAGATTAGCGTAATAATTGTGAAATTTTATAATTGTTAGGCAATGACATGAAAACTTTATTTTAAAACCAAATTTTACAAAATTGAAAGCAAAAATTGAAACATATTTCACTGTGAAAAGGAAATTCGGATCGGGTGTCATGCTCTCTATAAGTTGAAAAGGGATCTCATTAAGTCAGGTATTACGATTTTAAAGACATCTCGGAAATAAGAATCCCACCACAAAACTAATGTGTTGTAAAGCTAAAGTGATTTTTTGACTTGTATTTTTTGTTTTAAACGTGTTTAGATAGATCATATAATATAAACCTGTTTTTCAAACCAATTTTACTTTCCAAGTGGTAATCCCGGTATGCGTTTTTTGTGTTCGTAATCTTTTATAAAGGGCAACTCCTTATTGCATAACGTGATTCAAAATTACCTGGTGTTGTCCTCGGATCATTCTCTTCGGGATGGATCATGGACCGTCGTTTTATTGACTTGAATGACCATTTTGTTGACTCAAAAATTATATTAAAATCTAAAAAAATTATTACTTTCGCTTGCGTATTTGTTTTGTCCAAGGCACTTCATGTTTGGGAAACTACTTGAGATGGTTCAGATGTGGGACATTGTTAGTTGTCACTGGGGAGAGAATTTAAACGTTTCGATTTGGCAAGAATGTTTTCCAATTTACGGAAAAATTCTGATTTTCTTTTCTCAATTACTGATAGTTTGGCGCAGTTTGAATAGACTTGCCCCTTTCGCCATAAAAAAATCAATCAATCGATAATACGAAGACTCCGAGTCATTTGTATTTTTTTATATATGCACGCCTATACAAAGTACTAACAAAGATGACGTCAACAAAATTCGGTCCCTGTCTATCGCGAAAACTGCTGGCGTCACATAGTCTACGAGGAGGAACAGGGCTTGCACATTTCGAGTAGAGACATTTGGGAACAGAAGAACAGGTTAAAGAACAGTTCTTTTAAAAAGAACGGAACATCAAAGAACTGTTCGCCGAAAAGAACAGTATTTCCCATCCCTAATCACCCGTCTTATTTTGTAAAAATAATTTCGACTCACCCTGTATACGTACATATATGTGGGTAATGTTTTAAAGATCAGCATTTCATCTGCCACTCCCTATGTGTAATACAGGAAATGAAGAAGAGAAGTTTAGACAGCCCTGATTAACGATTTCTCCAGACTCAGACAGTTGCAGAACGATGATACGAGAAGATGGCGTACGGCCATGCCTAACGAATACCAGATGAAGTTGAATTGTAACGATGTTTAATATGTAAATAATCGTCTTTAATTGTTAATTATATCGATTTTATCCTTTTTGCTAATGTACGGAGCTATATATTCTGTATGCAAACTCATCCTAAGGTGTTCTAAGCATTCTACATATATATATACATACCTATATACTATATATACTTTTACTATATTGATTTATTTATATATGCATACATGGTACAGGAGCGTATCTGCATTTTGGTGTCATCATTTCATGTTTTAATACTATGACAAAGCCACGAATCATCTTGATTCTTAGTGGAAATGCCGATTTTCATGAGGAAACAACATTCAAGTCGTAACTCGATTTTTCCAGAAGCATCAAAACTATGAAAGCGTTTTAGTAGAAATGTCAATTTTGCAGATACTCGCTTTTGGCGTGGTGGTAACGATATGTAAAATTTGATTCTTCGTCACATTCCTAACATAAAATGGCAACGATTTAAAACCCAGAGCAACAAAATACAATAAGTAGACGAATTCCAACTTATGTATCTACAGAAATGTGCAACAAAAATGAATAACTTTTAGGCATGAATTTAAGTACCCAACACAGAACATTAAATCTTTGTTCATGCAACGGAAAGTGCATGAGCATAAATTCTTTTAAATGTATTAGATAAATTTTCAGAAGCAAAAAATATGTTTAAAAATAAGCACTAATTTGATACTTATTAACCTACTTTAAGAAATAAAATTACATTTCTAAACTATTCTGTCTTTTACCTATACCTTGTTAACACAATACTAATTAACAAAAACATTCTAAAAGTTTATTTTTAAATCAAACAAACATGCATATATACATATAAAATATCGAAACGTCGTATAAAATACTTTAACATGAATAATTTACGTGATGTCCTTTTTACAATCTAATTATGAACTAAAATTTCATAAAGCCGACAAATTTGACTATTTTATTGAATACTCATGTGACACCATACACTAATTGTTTAAAAATGTTTAAAATTGAATTAAATCAGACTTGAAGAGTAAGTCATACTTTTTGTGGTCTTTAGTCAATTCTAAAATACACAAAATCATAATTGTCCTTTGTAAAACTTGATAATCTCCGTGCAAAATTTACTCGTAAGGCCTTTCTCTAGTGTGAATCCGTATGTGGCTTTTTAAGTGCGATGTTCGATTAAAAGTTTTGCCACAAACGTCACACTTGTAGGGCTTCTCACCAGTGTGAATCCGTTCATGGCTTTTTAAGTTCGATAGTTGATTAAAAGTTTTGCCACAAACGTCACACTCGTAAGGCTTCTCTCCAGTGTGAATCCGTTCGTGGCTTTTTAAGCTCGATGGGTGATTAAAAGTTTTGCCGCAATCGTCACACTTGTAGGGCTTCTCTCCAGTATGAATCCGTTCGTGGGTTTTTAAGCTCGATGGGTGATTAAACGTTTTGCCACAAACGTCACACTCGTAGGGCTTCTCTCCAGTGTGAATCAATTCGTGCATTCTTAAAAACGATGGGTATGTAAACGTTTTGCCACAATCATCACACACGTAAGGCCTGTCTTTAGTGTGAATCCGTTCGTGGGCCTTTAAATCCTTTTGATGTGAAAAACATTTTTCACAAAAGGAGCATGTAAAGGGCTTATCCTTCGTGTGTCTTCTCTGGTGTTCCTCTAAATTACCTTTGAATCGAAAAGATTTCCCGCACAAACTGCACATATATTTCCTTGATTGTTGTTTCTGTTCTCCCAAATCATGGTCGGAACTATCTGAATTCGAAGATTTCGTATCGGCCATCGACTTTGCCGTGATCGGCTTAAATTCTGATGATTTGGTACCATCTCCGAGATCTATGACTTTGCCGTGTTGATCGCTGTCTGACAAAATCCAAACCAATGGATCTGCAGGCAGCAAATTTTCTGAAACGCTGAACTCGTTTTCCCTCGTTTCGAGTGATGTCCGTTTGAGATTCACAGGCCATCCATCGTCCGAGGATCTCAGTTCTGGACTTGGACCAACTGCAGAACTTTGTTCGTTGCAACAAACTTCATTGAGGATGGAATCTTTCATTGGATCGAACTCTTTGGATAAAGCTCCATTGTCAAGTAGATCGTCCACTGCTGTTTTATCCTCTTCAGACGGATGTGGATTATTATAACTTTCTAAGGTGGTTGACGGATCTTCCCATGTTGGCAATGTATACGGTTGTGTTCGTATTCTTCTCGGTAGAAAACACCTCGGCATATTCGATTACTATCACTTTAAAATTATGCGACTATAAACCAGTAAAGTCAATTCGCAGTTATTTTCAGCTACCGCTTTGACAACTGAAGTCAATTTGAAATATTGACTTCAATTGTCACTTTTATATGCGAACTTTACGTAGCTTCTTCACTTCAATGCGCATGAAGTTAAAAAAAGCAATATTCTGGATAAAAATATAAATATTGTTCGTGAACTTGGATGGGGGGAGGGGGTAATTCAATTAACGTCACACTGGAGCAACACAAGGGCTACTGGTGACGGTCCGGGATCAATCCCAAAGGGAAAGATCAGATGACAACACCACGTAATTTTGAACCACCGCGCACTTGGGAGAAAGTCTTTTTTGCAGTTTCCCTGAGCAATTTGTAAAACTTTTTCATATCATGGAGATTTCATTTCATTCAGTTTACCTTTTCAAGTTACACTCTTTTGTTACCAAATTGGCGTGGAATGCTATTTTTCAATTAACGTCACACTAGAGAAACACAACGGGCTATTGGTGACGGTCCGGGATCAATCCGAAAGATCCGAGGACAACACCACGTAATTTTGAACCACGGTCAGATGACGAGGCAAGATTTGAGCTAGCTGGCACCCCACTCTCTAAACTTCCACACCATGCCAACGTGAGGACATTTGAGGCCACGACAGATTTAACGTGCACCAGCACCCTTTGTACACGACAGTGTTTGGCTGGATTCAAACTCGCAACCCTTCGGTTACTAGTCCGTTACTCTTCCAACCGGGCCACCGCGGCCCCCGGCGTGGAATGGAAGTTTGGAGAGTGGAGTGCCAGCTCAGGTGTGCTTCGTCATCTGACCGTGGTTCAAAATTATGTGGTGTCGTCCTCGGATCTTTCCCTTCAGGATTGATCCCGGACCGTCACCAATAGCCCGTTGTGTTGCTCCAGTGCGACGTTAATTAAAATACCTACCAACCGGGGTACCACGGCCTCTAATTTATTTGGTAGTTAGTACATTAAAGTAGAACTGGTGCAACGCAACGGGGTATTGGTCACAGTGCGGTTGAAGGTAGACAAATATTTTAATTAAAGTCGCACAGGAGCAACACAGAGGTCTATTGACAACTGTCCGGGATCCAACCCGAAAGGACAGATCCGTTGTACCGGTTTGAAGAGTAATGGATTAGCAACCATAGGGATGCGGTTTCGAATCCAACCAGAGTGCAGAGGGGAAGGTGCACATTAAATTTGTCGTTGCCTCCAATATCCTAACGTTAGCTTGGTGTGGAAGTTTGAAGAGTACTGTGCGAACTCAGGTTTGGACTAATCATCTGGCCGTGGTTCAAAATTACGTGGTGCTGTCCTTGGATCTTTCAGTTCGGGATGGATCCCGGACCGTCCTTTTTTGGCTCCTGTACGACGTTAATGAACTGCTTACCCTACCTTCACGCCAACATGAGGACATTTGATGCCACAAGAGATTTGACATGCACCAGCCCCTTTTTACACGACGGTGTTTGGTTGTGTTAGAACTCGCAACCCTCCGTTTGCTAGTGCATTACTCTTCCAACCGGGCTACTGCGAAATGAGATCCGAGGAAATTCTCATGAAATAACCGATTTTACTTTCAAGATTATAAACCTATATACTATATATATACACTACTGGCCACCCAAATTGCAACACCAAGAAAGACAAGAGATATCACAACAAAATTTATTTTGTAGATAACATGTTGACCAAGTATCAAATGATTAAATTTATAGACTTCTGTGAAGTGTGGTTCCTGCCAAAATCAGTAGCCAGAGTAGCCGCCATTGTTGGAGATCACCGCTGCCACACGCCTCGGCATTGATTCAAAGAGACTTTGGATGTGTTCTTGGGGTACAGCAGACCAAGCAGCTTCCACACGTTGCCAAAGTTGATCTGGTGTGGCAGCTGGGGATGTATTCTGGGTCAATCGTTGAGCAACCATGGACCACATGTTTTCTATCGGCGAAAGATCCGGAGAGCGAGCTGGCCAGGGAAGCAATTCAATCTGCCGATTGACGAAGAAACCTGGACAATGCGTGCCACGTGTGGTCGCGCATTATCCTGTTGAAATATGGCTGTGGGCAAGCCCTGAATGTGAGGAAGGACAACTGGCTCCAACACCTCGGAGATGTAGCGCTGGCTGTTTAAAGTACGGGCAATGCGTACTAGAGGAGTGCGAGAGTGATATCCAATACCGCCCCATACCATAATACCCGGTGCAGGACCAGTGTGGCGGTGCATAACGCAGCTGTTCAGCAACCTCTCTCCACGGTGTCTCCAGACTCGAATCCGACCATCGTGGTGTTGCAGACAGAAGCGTGACTCGTCAGTAAAGACAATTTCATTCCATTCTGCCGTCCACATCCTTCTTTCATAGCACCATTGGCGGCGGAAACGTCTGTGGTTCTGCGTCAAGGGTAGACGAAGCAATGGACGTTTTGCGGACAGACCACTCTGCTGTAAACGGCGTCGAATGGTACGCGCAGACACTGGATGATGCGGTACAGACTGAATGTGCTGTGCTATGGTTCGTGATGTGGCTGAGCGATCCGTCACTGCCATACGCACAATATGCCTGTCATCACGTGAAGTGTTGCACTGAGGTGGATGCGATCGAACACGTCGGTCCGTCGTACCCTCCTGCATCCAACGATCACATATCCGCATTACAGTTGTTTGGTTTCGTCCAACACGACTACCGATTTCCCTGAAAGATAATCCACAATCTCGGTAGGCCACTATCCTTCCTCTGTCGAACTCGGATACTTGATCAAAAGATGATCGCTGTTTTCTACGAGGCATAATTGATCGTTTTTTTGAAAAAAACACAAGAAAAACACAATTGCCGTACTTGAAATCCTCGAAATCTCCAAGCCTTAAATAGCGCTTTGAAGTGGCGCCACAGGCGCGCGTGATGTGCGTCTGCGCTGAAATTCTAATCATTTGCATATCTCACCTCCGCTAATGCATGTTGTAAATTTCATATTATTTGCATGCTTCCTTCAGGGTGTTGCATTTACGGTGGCCAGCAGTGTACTTATATATACATATATATAGATATATATACATATACGTATATCTATTTATATATATATATATGTCGGAATGTCTAGGCGCCAACCTGCCCACGTTCCAAAAAGGGCGGGAAACATTTCCCAAAGACCAATCGGAGCACTTCCCGCCAGAAGGCGCGAACCCCGCAGACTGACTCCGAGCGATTTGATGTTAAGACGTGGCTTTGCACGGACGTGCCACCAGGATGTTAATCCCACTATGATTTGATGTTTAATCTGATATTTGTACATAATTGACCCCTGTAATTAACCCCCCTTTTCCCCTAGATTTTATTAAAACAATATTTAATAGTAATGATGCTCTCCTCAATTCACTTCTAACATATTAATCCACAACATGGGGGCTCAGGCCTCCCGTTGCCTCTCAATCGTAAGCTAAGTAGCTGCAAGCTGTAAAGCTAAGTAGTGCAACGCCAAGTGTTAAGAAGATACGACAATCCGAATGGATAACGACGATGCCACTTTGCGATGCCTACAAATGGATACATTCTGTCTATGGTGCCTACAAGTGAACGAGATTTGACGAGCCAAAAACGACGGAGATTCTAACCAGGACTATATGTGAGTGTTTTCTGTTCACATTTTTTAGATTTCATTGCATTTACATTGAAAATGACGACTCTTGGAACAATTCCACATGTTGCTTCATCCATAAAAACGTCGAGCACGAAAAACGTGCAAATGCTGCATAAAATTCTATTTCCGAATACAGAACTTGACAGAAAATGTCGACAAAATCTTCGTAATTTTTCTGGTTTTTCTGATGATACAGACTTTGACTCTATCAAGAGTAAAATTCTGGAAGATTTCTCACTTCCACAACTGATTACAATTTGCAATATTTTGCACATTGAAATTTTAGAAGACAAATCCCTTTGCTGCGACGCGATAATTACTTCTTTAAAAGATTTTTCGCTTCTAACTTCGAATGATGATTCAGGCGGTGAAAGCGAAACGGAACAAGAAAATCAAAGTTCTTTTTCCCAGCGTGAAAGTTCTGCATTCACGAATTTAAATGTGTCAGCAATTGGTCAAGGCCACGAGCAAATGCAGCGCTCATCGAAAAATACAAAACACATCTCCGAAACCGCTTTTGGGCCGCGGTGGCCCGGTTGGAAGAGTAACGGACTTGCAACCGAAGGGTTGCGAGTTCGAATCCAGCCAAACACCGTCGTGTACAAAGGGGGCTGGTGCACGTTAAATCTGTCGTGGCCTCAAATGTCCTCACGTTGGCGTGGTGTGGAAGTTTGGAGAGTGGGGTGCCAGCTCAGGTGCCTCGTCATCTGACCGTGGTTCAAAATTACGTGGTGTTGTCCTCGAATCTTTCCCTTTGGGATTGATCCCGGACCGTCACCAATAGCCCATTGTGTTGCTCCAGTGTGACGTTAATTGAAATCCCCCCCCCCCCCCCGAAACCGCTTTTGATTTTGAACCAATGCGGAATCCTTTTTACGACGATTCGCGGTCTCGCAAAAAAGAAGAAACTGTTTATCCTTTTGCTTCTGAAAATAAACAGAGTTTCAACATTAATTTTTCTCTGAAGGATTTAGTTGAAACAATTCGACCTTTTTCATCCGAAGATAATTACCCCATTGAATTGTTTATCCAAGAACTCGAAGAAGTGTTTTTATTTCATAATTTATCTAATGACATGCAAAAAATTGTTTTTACTAAGCATTGTCTATTGCACTGCAAAATTATATGCACAAACATTAAGAGGTATTGATACATTTGAAGCATTAAAACATTCTTTATTAGATGAATTTAAAGCATGTATTTCAAGTGTTGACTTACATAATCTTTTGCGTTCCCGTACATTAAAACCCGGAGAAAATTTATTTGCATATCTAATAGCTATTCGAGAAATTGCAAGTCGTGGTAATATTGATTGTGCTTCAACCCTTGAATATTTTATAAATGGTATACCTGATAATTCACATAACAAAATTATTTTATATGGTTGTAAGTCTTTTGGTGAATTTAAAGAGAAATTAAAAGTGTATGAGAAGTTGTTTAATGTAAGCAACCATAAAAAAGATTTTATTGATCACTCTCATCGCCCAAGGTATGATTCTAATAAAAGTCAAAATTATCAAAGATCCAAGCAATCTTCTAATGTTGCAAAGTCCACTAATCACTGTTATATATGTGGTAGTAAATTTCATATTTCTAATGAGTGTACACATAAAAGTAAAGGTTACAAATGTTTCTCCTGTAATGTATTTGGTCACCGTTCTGCAGAATGTCCCAAAAAAGCTGCTCAAACGCCAAAATTTACAAACTATTCCAGTGAACCAAAAGCTCAAGTTCATTCACTTGCTATTGAAGAACATTATCCCATAAGTCCCATGGAAATTGAAGTTACCCTTGGAACTGTCACATTTCATAGTCTAATTGACACTGGAGCACAAGCTAGTTTAATAAACACTGATGTACACAAAGAAATTGGATCCCCACCACTTGAAAAATCCCAAATCACATTTTCTGGAATTGGTAACACCACAGTTCACCCTCTTGGTTTTTTTCATGGTGATATCAAAATTGAAAACAGCAATTTTCCTTGCAAAATTCACGTTGTTCCAACTCATTCAATTCCCTACAAGGCAATCTTAGGAACTGACTGTATCCAACAAGCTGAATTTAAAGTGGGTAAAAATGGTATTTCTCTTATCAACGATGAACCAAATTTCCTTCTTAATGTTGTTAATGTAGTAGAAGATGTCAACTCCTTAGATCTTCAACATATAAAAAACAAAACAATCCGACAGAAGGTTGAACACTTAATTACAAACCAAACAAATTACAAACCAAACAAAACCGAAAGTACCGACTTACAAATGAAAATCATTTTGACGGATGAAACACCCATTGCACAGCGTCCACGAAGGTTGTCTATCGCTGAAAAACAAGAGGTAGACAAACAAATCGAACAATGGTTGAAGGACCAGATAATTTCTGAAAGTACATCCGACTTTAGTGCACCTATGGTTTTATGCAAAAAACCTGATGGATCAACGCGTATTTGCATTGATTACAGACTTTTGAATTCCAAAATAATCCGAGACAGACAGCCCTTACCGTTGATAGAAGACATCTTTGACAGCTTACAAAATGCTCAAATTTTTTCTACATTAGATCTCCGGAATGCTTTCCATCATGTTGACATACATCCAGATAGCCGCAAGTACACTAGTTTTGTAACTCACTCCAATCAATACGAGTTCAACAAGGTCCCATTTGGATTAAACAAAAGCCCTTTAATTTTCCAGCGATATATCCAAATTGTATTTCGTGAACTGTTAAAACAAGGAACTGTCATAATATACCTGGATGATATTGTTATTCCTGCTTCTGATGAAGAGGATGGTCTTCGTAAACTCAAACAAGTTTTCAATACCGCCTCAAAGTTTGGTCTTGAATTTAACTTCAAAAAGTGTAGTTTTCTCCAAAGAAAAATTGAATTCCTAGGTCATGTAATAGAAGATGGTACCATTCGACCCTCTGTAAACAAAACACGTGCAGTTCAAAATTTCCCTACCCCGAAAACTCAGAAACAAGTTCAAAGCTTTCTTGGTTTATCGGGATATTTCCGAAAATTTATTAAAGATTATTCACTAATTGCTAGACCCTTAAGTGACTTGTTAAGAAATTCTACTCCATTTCATTTTGTCCCCGAACAACGAAAAGCTTTTTTAATGTTGAAACAAGCTTTATCCTCCGATCCTGTATTACACCTATATCAACAAGGCTCACCTCTCCAACTGCATTGTGATGCAAGCAAACTAGGTTTTGGATCAATCCTACTACAAAAAGATTCTGATGAACACTTCCACCCCATTCAATATATGAGTATGAAAACATCACCTCAACAGGAAAAATACTCCAGTTATGAACTCGAAGTATTAGCAATTATAGAATCCCTTAAGAAGTTTCGACACTATTTAACGGGCACTAAATTCCAAATATTCACAGATTGTCAAGCGTTTCAGAAAACAATGACCAAGAAAGATTTAACCCCCAAAATTGCACGATGGGCTTTATTCCTTCAAGGATTTGATTACGAACTATTACACAGATCAGGACAACAAATGCAACATGTAGATGCGTTAAGTCGCTACCCCGTTCTTGTGATTACACCTGACGAACTAACCCAAAAAATTAAAGAAACACAAGATAATGATGAGTTTATATCAGAAATTAAGAAAATGATAACAACAACCCCTTCAACTGAATTTTTCTTAAAAAATGGTATTTTGTTCAAAATGAACAAAGATGATGAACTCTTAGTTGTGCCACAAAGCATGCAAAAAGAAATAATTCAAAATGCACATTTAAAAGGACATTTCGCCTCACGCAAAACTGAATCGTTTCACAAGACTTTTACATCCCAAATCTTACACATCAAGTGCAAGAAGTAATTTCGAATTGCATCCCTTGCATTCTATCCTCACGCAAAACCGGTAAACCGGAAGGACTGCTCAATCCCATTCCGAAAGGCGACGAACCCTTAAGCTGTTACCACTGTGATTTTCTAGGTCCCTTACCATCAACAAATAAAAATTACAAATACATTTTTGCAGTTATTGATGCATTTACAAAGTTTTTATGGCTTTATCCAACTAAATCTACTTCTGCTCAAGATGCACTTCAAAAGCTAACTCTTCAACAAACAACTTTTGGCAACCCCTCAAGAATCATAACAGATAAAGGTAGTGCTTTTAAGTCAACCGACTTTAAGAATTATTGCAACGAACAATCAATCGAACATATACAAATTACAACAGGAGTGCCACGTGGTAATGGTCAAATAGAACGAATGTTCGGTACATTAATCCCGATTTTCACAAAATTATCACTTAACGAACCCGAAAAATGGTTCAAATTTGCCCCACATATCCAGCGTATAATGAACAGTACAGCTCCCAGAAGCACAAAATTCACACCCTTTGAACTTTTGATCGGAATAAAAATGAAACAAAAAGAAGACCTACACATGAAACAAATTTTGGACGAAGAACACTTATGCTCCACAATAACAGAAAAACAAATTCTCAGAAACGAAGCTAAAACAAACATCTTCAAAATGCAAGAAGAAAGCCGACGACAGTACAATAAACACAGAAAAAAGGCCCACATTTACAAAGTTGGTGACCGTGTCGCCATAAAACGTACTCAGTTTGGAACACTCCTTAAGTTACGACTCAAATTTTTCGGACCCTACGAAGTTACAGCAACACACCCTCATGATCGTTATGATGTTAAAAAAATTGGTCAACACGAAGGACCAAATGTAACTTCCACGTCAGCTGATAACATGAAACTGTGGTCAAGAAACTGATTTTGAACTTTAACTTTATTATCTTTGTCATTTTATTTGTATTATTTTTTATTTTTGTGTCTACTTTTGAAAATGAAAAACTTTTTCTGAAAATTGTCAGCAAATCTATTGTGAATCTGTCAACAAGCCAACGAACTGTCACGTGAACATGTTTGCAAACAATTAGCATTTCCTTTGTAAATATTGACTGATGTCCACTCCTGTAAACGCCATCTACGATGTCCCATGGCAACGATGCATAGCTAAATTAGCTATTAACCATGACCAATGGTTACGATGTTATTACGATGAAAAGCACACACGATGAGCAGACCACGATGTTCTCTTTGCTGCACCAGTGCAGTTATCAGTCCATGAAAATTTCCCACAATGGAAAGCCGAAGCATCCCCAACATGCTCAATGTTGACAATCAATCTACAAATGCTGACATTGACAGATATTTTTTTTCGAACTTTTCCTCTTTTGTTTTTGCTTCTCGTTTCAGGTTTCTTCACTGCCCAGCGTGTCAGGAGGACCTGACATGTCAAGATGGACGAGTGTCGGAATGTCTAGGCGCCAACCTGCCCACGTTCCAAAAAACGCGGGAAACATTTCCCAAAGACCAATCGGAGCACTTCCCGCCAGAAGGCGCGAACCCCGCAGACTGACTCCGAGCGATTTGATGTTAAGACGTGGCTTTGCACGGACGTGCCACCAGGATGTTAATCCCACTATGATTTGATGTTTAATCTGATATTTGTACATAATTGACCCCTGTAATTAACCCCCCTTTTCCCCTAGATTTTATTAAAACAATATTTAATAGTAATGATGCTCTCCTCAATTCACTTCTAACATATTAATCCACAACATATATATATATATATACATATACACCTAATTCTGCTTTTGCACGAATCTTTTTTACACGAATTGGATTTAACACGAATTCAAAATAAATATTTCATCCTCTTTTTACGCGAGTCATTTGGATTTAACACGAGCGGTCCAATCCAATTTCTAACAATTTTTTGCCTAAATTCTAAGAAAACAAAATTTTATTTGTGGCGTAGTAGATCATTTCTATTTTCTATATGTATAACAGCTAGTGGTGTGTTTTGAAACGCGTGCTTTCCTCTAGATACATTACATACCGTTTCTATTATTGAATTTGGTGCACATCTACCGTATTCGTGCATTGCATCTTCGGAAGACAATTAGTATGTATCTCTATTTCAAAGTGAAAGAATCTATAGTGAAATTTGTGCACATAAATTAATAAATTTTGCCGAAAGTCAATAAATTGTAAGTTTACAAGTATTTCATACCTTATTGATTAATTTCAATTTGAGATATTTTTCGGTAGCCCTTATATAATGTCACATAATTCACCCATTACCAAAACGAAAAGGAAAGCGATTTCTTTGGAACTTAAAATTCAAATTTTAGATCGTCTTACAACTGGACAAGGTGCTACGTCTGTTGGAAAGCGTTTTGGTGTACATAAAGCTACCATAGGAACAATTAAGAAAAATGAAGCTGCAATTAGGAAGTCAGTATGTTCTGGAACAAAAGTAAGTGTTAATTCATCATCATACACAAGAGATATTGTCAAGGAAAAGATGGAAAAGGCTCTGGTAATATGGATAGAAGTCACAAAAAGCGTACCAGTAGATGGAAATGCCATCAAGCAAACGACACTAAGAATTTATAGACAGATTAAAGAAAAGGAGCCAAGCACTTCATCTCAATTAAACAGAAAGTATGAATTTTCTGCAAGTACAGTTTGGATGACAGGGTTTCTTAAAAGGCATGCTTTTCATAATATAAAAATTAAAGGTGAAACTGCATCTGCAGATGAATCGGCTGCTAAAGTATTTTCTCAGGAACTTGCTAAAATTATTAAAGATGGAGGATACACTCCTGATCAAGTATGGAATGCAGATGAAAGTGGTCTCTTCTGGAAACGAATGCCGAACAGAACGTATGTAGCCAAATCGCAGAAAACTTCTGGTGGTTTTTAGGTAGCTAAGGATCGTGTGACCTTATTTTGCTCCAACGCTTCAGGAGATCATATGTTGAAACCACTGCTGGTAAATCGAGCCCTAAACCCACGTTCAATGAAAGGTGTAGATATCAATAAAGTACCTGTTCACTGGATGGCAAACAAGAAGGCCTGGGTGACCAATTCTATCTTTACAGAATGGTTTAACAAATGTTTCGTCTCAGAAGTCAGACGTTACATGAATGTGAAAGGTCTCGAATTTAAAGTTCTTCCGATTCTTGACAATGCACCCGACCATCCTGTCTTGGAACACCCAAACGTACTAATTTTATTTTTGCCACCTAATACTACATCTTTGATACAACCGTTAAACCAAGGTATAATGCGATATTTAAAACATACTACGTAAAACGAACATTCCAACTCGTTTAGGACAAACTGAATGACGAAATACTAACAATCATTGATGTGTGGAAGAAATTCTCAATTATGGATTGTATCAATCAAGTCGGATTAGCGTTAACTGAATTAAAACCAGCAACTTTGAATGCGTGTTGGAAAGCGGTTTGGCCACAATGTGTAAAAAGCAAAGATCCCATCATCCCTAATACGACCGAATTTCCCAACATCATTACAATGGCACACACAATTGGTGGAGAAGGATTCGATGATCTATCGTTTGAAGATATTGATGAATTATTAATCGATAAAGCCTTAAGCGAAGATGAAATATTAGAGGTTGTCCTTGAGACTCCTAATCCCACAGAACGTAGTGATAATGAAGAAAATGACCCTGTTCTAAATGTAGATTTAATAAAAGAAGGTCTGGAACTAGCCAAAAAATTGGGTATTCATTTTGTCAAACATGACCCTAATGAGGAAAGCGCTGGGAAGTTTCAACGTGAACCGAAGTTGTTGACAGCCTCTTACCGAGAATTATATAACGGCCTAACCAAAACAAGAACACAAAGGTTAATAACTGAATTCGTTCGTAAAACCGGTGAAACATCAGCACCAGAGGAAACTCGTGCTGATTTTGCTCTAGAGATCAGAGAAAGAATTTCATTAGTAGAGGAAGAAGACGATGTCCACAACATTTTCAGTGATATTCCAGTCGTACGCAAATGTATGCGCCGTTTATTGTCAGAAAGTGAAAATGAATAAAAAAATTTTATGTGTAAAACAGATTTTTTTGTTTATGAAGAATTTTTTTTATTTTCATTACATATTATTACCTGTGTATTTTGTTGAAACAAAATAATAAGCTCAAAACGAATATTTTCATATGGTTTTTAAAATTATTTTTACCGATTTTTTAGATCCGGAACCAATCTTCTTTTCTTCCATAGATACAATGTCTTTTTTAACACGAATTTTTTTACACGTATTCTTCAGGAACGTATCTATCGTGTAAAAACAGAATTAGGTATATACATTTACAATATTTATTGATTTATTTATATAACGTACATGGTACAGGCGCGTATCTGCATTTTTGGGTCACCATTTCATGTTTTTATACTATGACCAAGCCACGAATGAGGAAACAACATTTGAGTAGTAACTCGATTCTTCCCGAAGCATCGAAAGCATTTTCGTAGAAACGTCAATTTTGCAGTTACTCGCTTTTGGCGTGGTGGTAACGATATGTAACATTTATTTCATCACATTCCTAACATATAAAGGCAACAATTTAAGTCCCAGAGCAACATAAAATAAGCAGACGAATTCCAAATTAAGTATCTATGAAAGATACAACAAAAATGAATAAGTTTTAGTAAATAATTTAAAAAGTACCCAAAATAGAACATTAAGTAGTAAATCAGTTCATGCAGCTCAAAGTGTATGCACGAATTTTTTTATTTCAAATGTATTACATAAGTTTTTAGAAGCAAAAGATATTTGCTACTTTTTAACATACTTTAAGAAATAAAATTACATTTCTAACCGATTCTGGTTTTTAATTATACTTTGTTTACACAATGCAATTATAAAAAAACATTCTAAAATTTTATTTTTAAATCAAACAATCATGTATATATACATATAAAATATCGAAACGTCGTATAAAACAGTTCAACATGAATCATTTACATGTCCTTATTACAATTTAATTCACCAAAATTTCATGAAGCCGACAAATTTGATTATTCTATTTAAAACTCATGTAAAACCATGCACTAATTGTTTAAAAATGTTTAAAATTGAATAAATAAGCTTTGAAGATAAGTCTAATTTTTTCTTGTCTTCAGTCAGTTCTAAAATACGTAAATTTGTAATTGTTCTTTTGTAACATTTGATGATCTCCGTGAATACCCACTGCTTGACGGTGCAACATTTAGGCAATACTTCCTTGCGAATTTCTCACTTAGGTTGTGTCTAGCGTAATGTCGAACTATGAACATGAATGCGTAAATGTCGAACTAAATTTGAAGAAGTTTGAAAAGTCCTTTTGCAAAATTCACTCTCCAGTGTTAATCCGTATGTGTCTTACTAAATGCGATGTTCGATTAAAAAAGTTTTTCCACAAACATCACACTCGTAGGGCTTCTCTCCAGTGTGAATCCGTTGGTGGCTTTTTAAATGCGATCGTTTTGTAAAAGTTTTGCCACAATCGTCACACAAGTAAGGCTTCTCTCCAGTGTGAATCCGTTCGTGGCTTTTTAAGTTCGATATTTGATTAAAAGTTTTGCAACAAACGTCACACTCGTAGGGCTTCTGTCCAGTGTGAATCCTTTCGTTCCATTTTAAATGAGACAGTTTTGAAAGTTTTCCCTTAAGTTCGTGGGCCTTTAAAGCCTTTTGAAGAGAAAAATATTTTTTCACAAAAGGAACATGTAAAGGGCTTATCCTTCGTGTGTCTTCTCTCATGTTCCTCTGAATTACCTTTGAATCGAAACGATTTCCCGCACAAATTGCACATCTATAGCCTCGATTGCTGTTTCTGTTCTCCCAAATCATGGTTTGAACTATCTGATTTCGGAGAGTTCGTATCTGCTATCGATTTTCCAGGGATAGGTTTAAATTCTGATGATTTGGTATCATCTCCGAGATCTATGACTTTGCCGTGTTGATCGCTGTCTGACAAAATCCAAACCAGTGGATCTGCAGGCAGCAAATTTTCTGAAACGCTGAACTCGTTTTTCCTCATTTCGAGTGATGTCCGTTTGAGATTCACAGGCCATTCATCGTCCGAGGATCTCAGTACTGGACTTGGACCATCTGCAGAACTTCGTTCGTTGCAACGAACTTCATTGAGGACGGAATCTTTCTTTGGATCGAATTCTTTGGATAGTGCTCCATTGCCAAGAAGATCCTCCACTGCTGTTTTTTCTCTTCAGTCGGAGGTTATTAAAAAGTTAAACAGAAAAAATAATAAACAGTAAAAAAGTTAAACTCTATATAAGAGTTAAAGAAAAAAAAGTTATACAGTAGTGAGAGAGAGAAAAAAGTTAAGCAGTAAAATAAAGTACAAAAAGTTTTAAAAAATTAATAAAATATAAATATAAATAATTCTTTTAAAGTGTGAAATATTTTAAAATGCTTTGACAAAAGTTTTAAGAAGTCCTCACTAAAAGAAAGAAACACTCAAAATGAATTATTAATTCAAGCGTTCTTTCTTCCATTACAGAGTACATTTACACATCTTTCCTAAAGCATTTAGTAACTCCTGTTGAAGGCACTTTAAAATTCTTTAGTAAATAGGTTTAACATGTAATGAACAAACAACTAATAATTATAATAGCCAATATACACTCTATAACATAAAAATAATCAACGCACCATGAAAGAGTTATGCGAATGGGTTGAAAATCGGTAGATGTGATGCGCATGTATTGAAAACGAAACGATAACAGTATCATAGGAATTGAATGTGTTTTATTCAGGAAATACAGCTACAAGAGCAAAAAAATCAATAATGCACAAAGCGCAAAATGCAAATTCTGAGCTTGAGCGGAGGATTAAAAGTCACGTGCCTTGCCAAGTGATATTCGAAACGAATCGGAGATGTATTTCATACATTGCCGGTTTGTCATTCTATAGAATGCCTAGGAAATATGTGAAATATTGATCGTTTCATACATTGCCGGCCAGTTTTCGGCATTCTATGAAATGCCTAGGTATTCTATAGAATGCCGGATTTCAAACTTTCCCGGTAGCATATACACATGGGCTCAACAATGGACGCGCGAAATGCAAAACAAAACGTTTAATTTCATAATCGAATTGCTCTTGTCCGAAAGCTAATTATTTTCAGTTCTATTCGCAGGCGCAAGCATCGAGGGCACTTGGAAGACAGGAAGCTTCCAAGACCCGATATCCTAGACACCCGGGCAGTAGGACGCTACAGCAATTTTGCTGCAGCTGGCATGTAATTATATCTATCTAATAAAAACGATTACTTGTAGTCAAAGGTTCGCGCGTCACTTGCAAAATATGTAAGTTCCAAGGGGATACTTACCTCGATAGTCACCGGATTTTGAATTGAGCTTCACTACCACGGATTGTCCGATAATGCGCTTCAGGAATTCACTCGGGGTTTTCCTTCGAGTCATCTTCTCTGCCTCAAAGTGGAGTACCTGTGAAATAAATTGTTAAATCTTGCTTAATGTGTATATAAAATGCTTCACAGGTTTGATCCTGTTTTGAAAAAAAATAACCCTTCTAATATTAAGTTTCAATAAAAATTCTAAAATAAATTTTCAATGAATCCCATCACATGTTATCATTCCGGGCAATGAGAGAGCTGACTTATTTGGCAAAAGCTGGAGCAAATAAACAACCTGGCACAAGAGAAAGTACCGTCCTGTTCTCAGAGGACGACCACCTGTCCGTACTTAAAAAGCAATTGCGCAGATCATCTCCAGTACCCTTTCATCACCTCAGAGGAACACCAGGAGAGCTGCTGGCCTTCAATTTATCCCGAAAAACTTTCTCTATGCTTGCCGGGCTCCGATCTGGCCATTTGAAAAAGACGATTTTCATTGATGGCCAGAAATCCTTTCCCACCTGTGTAAAGTGCGGCTTATTACCAGCCTCTCCCTCACACATCCTGAATTGCATTGGAGCCATACATGAAGACATTTTTAAGGACCCCTATTTGTCATTGCCCAAATACTTCTTTTGCACAGACTCAACAACTTAGTGTAATTTGTTTTTTTTTTACACTGGGATAAGAAAGATACAATGGTACCTTGAGATACGAGTTTAATTCATTCCATGACCGAGCTCGTAACTCAAAATGCTCGTATGTCAAATCAATTTGCCCATTGAAATTAATTGAAATGAGATTAATTCGTACCAGCCCCCAAAAAACCACTCCAATTTTTTATAATAATGTATTTATAATGAAAAAATATTGTAGCTGGAGTTATAGCCTTTATCGAGTCCTTCTTCAGAATAGAACATATCGTAGAAGTAGTGCGATCGTACTGCTTTGCCACCTCTTACGCCTTACTCATGTTTGTCTATTATCTTTAATTCCATGGATATTACCTTTTTTTCCTTTTCTCACCACTGTTCTTTACACTCACATTCTTTGGACTCATGGTTATACGAAAAAGAATTAGCTAAATAAATAACTGTACACACCCCGTTTTTAGAATTGACGTATCTGGTCGGAGAAAAGTGAAAACAAAAATAAGAAAGGGACTCTGGCCTCCAGGTGGCAGATGTCAAACCAAATTAAGAAATTGATTGATTTTGCGACAGACGTTAATTGTCATCAGGTGAGGTAAACATGTGAACTGGAGGAAGCGCAAGACTCGGGAATCTGAGTGGAGTGGTGGTTGTGACGTCACCGAAGCAGGCTCGTTACTCAAGGCAAAAAATCGACATAGTGACGGCTCGTATCTCAAAAAACTCGTATATTGTGGTACTCGTATCTCAAGGTACCACTGTATATGTTACGGTTCAAGTGATCAATTGGGTTATATTATTAATCGGTTAATATTAATAATAATAGAATAAAAAGGTTAAAGTGAATAATTTATAAGAATTTATCACACACACATGAACCGGTGATTATTAATAACTCGCAACTGAAATAATTTTCAATGCGTTCGGTTTGAGATTCACCTTCGCGCATACGTATGACAGTAAATACTACTATAGTAAATAATCACTGTACAGTCGAACCGAAAAGTACTGTCAAACAGTACTTTAACCGAAAAGTATGTTTGAGTTAAACGTATTATTGTTTTTCTTGTGGCAGATTTGTATCAGTAAAAATGGTGACAACAGGTATTTTCTTGGTCAGAAGTAATAAAATCCAACGAAATGATAACTCTTCAAGCTACCAAAGGCCATGGGCTCACTTCAAATGCCCTACCTTTATAACATATTGTAACCTTTCAAAATTCTGAATTTTATTTCCTGTGTCAACTAATTGGTTGTAATTTTTTGCAGAACAATATCCAACTTCATTTAAGTGATGAAAGTCCATCAGTATATTTTTTCAGGGACAGATGTTCAGTGGAAATACAGTATCCCGACAGAAGATGCCGCAACATTGAGTAGTTCTCTTAAAAAAGGTCACTCATTATTTTCATGATTTTCTTAAAATATGGCTTGTTTAAATATTTCCGGTAATGTTTAAAATTTGTCGTGGCTCAAATAAAAACACAAAATTTAGTACTGTTTTTTTCAGTTTACAAATATTGATTCAAATTGCTGTACTATCCTAAGTAAAAAGGGAATTGCTGTTCTATTCCTAAGTACTCAAGTAATTACTGTACTATCTATCCTAAGTGCATAAATAGTGATTCCTTTGAAGGAACGCTGGCAATATTCTATCTTATCAAGAGATTACACTTTCTGAGTTGACAATGTTCTTAGTGCTTTCCAAGAACATGAAAAGTTATGCCAGTTAAAGAGTGGGATCAACAACTCATGGAGATATGGGACGCGAACAATAAGTTGTAAGAAGTAATAACACTATGGTAAAATAATCATTTAAAACTGTTAACATCTTTATAATAGTTATATTTGCAATTTAAAACTAATGTCATATTATATTGATGCTAAGTTGCAACTTTTATATCATTATCTAAATTATATATAAAGCAGTGTTGGCGTCTGTCTGTTCTCTATACAAATCTACACCGTATGATCAATCCACACCAAATTTGGTACATGCGGGCAACGTAGACTACATATTAACCCCCATTCTATTTGTCTAGGTGTGCAGAGGGGGCTAAAAACAATTTGAAATACTCATAGGAATAACATTGAGTACAAAATGATTGCGGTACTCAATTCAGTTTGTTTTACCAGTATTATGGATAAACAATTTTCCAACAACACTGTTTTACCAGTATTGCTCAAAAAGCAATTTTTTCAAAACAAAATTAAATTCATGTTTGAGCTGTTTTTTTATTTCTTCCCTCCGAAAAAAAATAATTTATGAATATTTGTAAATGTTATGTGAATTGAATTTGAATGAAAATTGTTATATAAAATTAAAAAAATATTTAATCATATAACTTACATTTCGTAATAGAACTGGAAAAAATTTCAAGCGAAAAACTCATTGATCACAAAAGCTCAATTTTGCTATTCAGTATCTGGCACAACGCCAGAATTTATGTTTTATTTTATAAATTTGATTTAGAATTCCGTGTTTGTTTATTTGAGTTGACAGCGAAATGTTGCGGTTATATTTGAGCATTTCGAAATTTTATAAATGTGTTCTTTTTGTAAATAAATCATTATTGTCTTTATCAATATCTTTCAAACGTCCTTTTCGACTTGCTCAATTTCAAAATATACTCAGAAAGTCGACACGCTTGTTCTTTCATTTTCAGAATTCTGCATTTTTTCAATGATCGGAATTTCGTTTCTGTTTGCATTTATTTGTTCCAACATTTTACATATTGCAGATGTATTATTTAGGAGTTAAATTTTAAGGGATTATTTTTATTTTCTGCAAAATATCACTAGACATGGGTAATTAATTAATTGGCGGTATATGTATATTTCGACCAACTTTCCTTAAGTCTGGTTAAATACGTAATGGTTTGTAGAATTCTGTTTCATGAGTATAAATAAAATATACAAAACGAAACTTTTTTAAGTAATGTGTGTAACTCTTTAATTTAAAATGACCTATAAAGCTAAAATAAAATTATTTTAAAATAAGATAGGTTACGTTAAATTAAAACGGGTAGCCATACGTTGTAGTTCATCAACTTCTGGAGTAGTCGTCACCTTAGAAAAAACTTTTGTAATTTTTCTTACAGCAGAAATGCGATGAATATATATCATGTATGCATATTTGAGTCCGAAGTAAATTGTAGAAGTTATGAAAAAGTTAAAAATTTATTTTCCGTATACTTAAATGATATTTGCAATGATTTAAATTGATAATGATTTAAAAGCGATTATACTATTCATTTTTCTTTCATAGAAAAACTATGAAAGAAAAATGAATAGTATAATCGCTTTTAAATCAACATTTAATCAATTAACCCGAGCAACGCCGGTTAATTCTACTAGCAATCTATATAATACAGTGGATGTTTAGACCCTCCGAGTTATTAGCTAAGAAATGAATTTTTAGTTGATGTATAAATATTTAAATTCCTGAAAAAATCTTGATTTTTGTGCTTCCAAGTTGAAAAAAAATGTAAAAAAATCCTATCCCTCTACCAATTTGATTAAGGGTATCTTTAAATGTAACTTTTTTATGAAGGTATAACATGAATAATAATAACAGGAATTGTTATCACGTTAAAAAAACTTGCTAATTAGTTAATTATATCAATTAGAAAATTAATGTTTGGCTTAATATAATATGTTTCACACTGATATGATTTTAAGCATAAACCAAGGAACTTCTGCAAAAACACTGGATTTTATAGTCAAAATTTTTAAAAAATCTAGTGTATCTATCTGATCTTGAATCTCTCCAAATATGTCTCCAATGAAGAATGCGTTTGTAAACACGCCATTTTAGGCTTAACTGGACAATGATAAAACGAATGAAGTAAAATCGTCTTCGGACTCCAACTTTATAATTAGAGTAAAATAACGAAACAAATTTTTAAGTATTAGATTAATAAGAAAATATGAAAAAAAAGCTGAAATTCTCCTTTCTTAAGTTTTTCACCAATTTTATGCTTTTCCAATCAATGGAACAATCACACACACAATTCTTTTCCCCTCACATGAATTTTCAAAGAAATGTAGAACTAAATGAAACTTAAAATCGGCTCGCACTAAAAGATACGGTGTAATCAACCATGATTCCTCAAGCAAATCCAAAAAAGTTGCTTATTCTGACATAAATAGATACAAAACAAAAGATTACCAAATCCCTCATTTCCAAAATTCAGCGAAAGAACATTCAGAAACTTATCTGCAACACAAAACACAGAAGATAGTTTCGGTTGACGAAAATGATTAAAAGAAAAACAAAAAACGATAGGTACTACCTGAAGCGACCGCAATGTGTTGTATTCAAAACACCAACTGATAGAATTCTTCAAATAAACAAAACAAATTCGCGAAAAAATGCAAAAGGACCAATGAAATCAAACGACAAAAAACGGAAATGAAAAGATATAAGGATGGGGAAAAAGAACAAACTATTATTTTTCACCTGTTCTTCAAAAAGAACGTCAACAGCCTGTTCTCACTTTTCATAAAACCCTGTTCTCCGTTCTCTTTGTAAAAAGAAACATTCAAATTTTTCTACTTCGATTTTAATATTACGGTTGAAATAGGAATTTTGCAAATTAGTTTCTCTTTTCTCAAATTTTCTAAATTCGCTCAAAATTTTCATATTTTCTAAATTATGCTAAGTCCGAAACACAGCTGTTCCTGTTGATTCATTCACCCGTTCCCTGTCCATAAGGAACTCCCAGCTCTGAGACTACTTCCTGTTCGGGAATCGATTCCTGCTCTGAGACTACTTCCTGTTCGGGAATTGATACCTGCTCTGAGACTACTTCCTGTTCGGGAATCGATTCCTGCTCTGAGACTACTTCCTGTTCGGGAATTGATACCTGCTCTGAGACTACTTCCTGTTCGGGAATCGATTCCTGCTCTGAGACTACTTCCTGTTCGGGAATCGATTCCTGCTCTGAGACTACTTCCTGTTCGGGAATTGATACCTGCTCTGAGACTACTTCCTGTTCGGGAATCGATTCCTGCTCTGAGACTACTTCCTGTTCGGGAATTGATTGATACCTGCTCTGAGACTACTTCCTGTTCGGGAATCGATTCCTGCTCTGAGACTACTTCCTGTTCGGGAATCGATTCCTGCTCTGAGACTACTTCCTGTTCGGGAATCGATACCTGCTCTGAGACTACTTCCTGTTCGGGAATCGATTCCTGCTCTGAGACTACTTCCTGTTCGGGAATCGATTCCTGCTCTGAGACTACTTCCTGTTCGGGAATTGATACCTGCTCTGAGACTACTTCCTGTTCGGGAATCGATTCCTGCTCTGAGACTACTTCCTGTTCGGGAATCGATTCCTGCTCTGAGACTACTTCTTGTTCGGGAATCGATTCCTGCTCTGACACTACTTCCTGTTCGGGAATCGATTCCTGCTCTGAGACTACTTCCTGTTCGGGAATCGATTCCTGCTCTGAGACTACTTCCTGTTCGGGAATCGATTCCTGCTCTGAGACTACTTCCTGTTCGGGAATCGATTCCTGCTCTGAGACTACTTCCTGTTCGGGAATCGATACCTGCTCTGAGACTACTTCCTGTTCGGGAATCGATTCCTGCTCTGAGACTACGTCCTGTTCGGGAATCGATATCCTGCTCTGAGACTACTTCCTGTTCGGGAATCGATTCCTGCTCTGAGACTACTTCTTGTTCGGGAATCGATTCCTGCTCTGACACTACTTCCTGTTCGGGAATCGATTCCTGCTCTGAGACTACTTCCTGTTCGGGAATCGATTCCTGCTCTGAGACTACTTCCTGTTCGGGAATCGATTCCTGCTTTCAAACTGTTCCGACCCTGTTCTCCGTTCGCAGAGCTGATCTCGCTGAATGCTCCTGGATTTGTTCTCGACTAAACCAAGTCCCGACGTTCGATGAATTTGCGAGGAAATTAGTGTAATAATTGTAAAATTTTATAATTTTTAGGCAATGACATGGCGATGAATTTTTAGTTTTAAACAAATTAAAAACATTTTTAAGATAATACTGATCAAGATTTTGTTGTCCAGCTTTCTCTCTGGTGGTGTCGCCTCTACTCGTTCTTAGGATTTTCGATGCTTTTAACTTTATTTTAAAATTAAATTTTACAAAATGAAAAGCAAAATTTCAGATGTGTGGACATATTTCATCGTGAAAGGGAAAATCGGATAGGATGTCATGCTTTCTCTATAAGTTGAAAAGGGATCTCCTTAAGTCAGCTATTACGATTTTAAATACACCTCGGAAACAAGCATCCCACCATAAAACTAATATGTTGAAAAGCGAAAGTGATTTTTTGACTTGTATTTTTCAAGTTTTAAGCGTGTTTACATAGATTATATAATAATTAACCTGTTTTTTCTGACAAACTAATTTTACTTTCCAAGTGGTAATCCTGGTATGCGTTTTTTAAGTGTTTATAATCTTTTAAAGGGCAACTCCCTACTGCATGACCTGATTCAAAATTACGTGGTGTTGTCCTCGGATCTTTCTCTTCGGGATGGATCACGAAACGTCGTTTCGTTGACTTAACTGTCCATTTTGTTGATTTAAAAATGACATTAAAATCTAAAAAAATATTACTTTCGTTTGCGAATTTGTTTTGTCCTGGCACCTCATATCTGTTTGGGAAAACGTACTTGAGATGGTTCAGATGTGGGACATTATTAGTTGCCACTGGGGACCCAGAGAGAATTTAAACGGTTTCGATTTGCAAGAACGTTTTTAAATTTACGGATATATTCTGATTTTCTTTTCTTAATTACTGATAGTTTGGACAGATTTGCCCCTTGAGCCATAAAAAATCAATCAATCGATTAACAATACGAAGGCTCCAAATTATTTTATCTTTCGTTTTCTTCCTGTCAAAACTAGAGAAAATGTCACCAATAAAAAAGCTAGCAGAAGAGTCATTTGTATTTTGTTTATATATGCCTACAAAGTACACCTAATTCTGTTTTTGCACGAACTTTTTTACACGAATTTGATTTAACACGAATTCAAAATAAATATTTCATTCTCTTTTTACGCGAGTCATTTTGGTTTAACACGAGCGGTCCAATCCAATTTCTAACAATTTTTTGCCTAAATTCTAAGAAAACAAAATTTTATTTGTGGCGTTGAAGATCATTTCTATTTTCTATATGTATAACAGCTAGTGTGTGTGTTTTGAAACGAGTGCTTTCCTCTAGATACATTACATAACGTTTTTATTATTGAATTTGGTGCACATCTACCTTATTCGTGCACTGTATCTTCGGAAGATATTTAGTATGTAGCTCTATTTTAAAGTGAAAGAATCTATAGTAAAATTTGTGCACACATAAATTTATAAATTTTGCCGAAAATCAATAAATTGTAAGTTTACAAATATTTCATACCTTATTTATTAATTTTAATTTGATATTTTTCGGCAGCCCTTATAATTCACCCATTACCAAAATGAAAAGGAAAGCGATTTCTTTGGAACTTAAAATTCAAATTTTAGATCGTCTTACAACCTGACAAGGTGCTACGTCTGTAGGAAAGCATTTTGGTGTATATGAAGCTACCATAAGAACAATTAAGAAAAATGAAGCTGCAATTAGGAAGTCGGTATGTTCTGGAACAAAAGTGTTAATTCATCATCATATACAAGAGATATTGTCAAGGAAAAGATGGAAAAGGCTCTGGTAATATGGATAGAAGATAAATCACAAAAAAGAGTACCAGTAGATGGAAATGCCATCAAGCAAACAGCACTAAGAATTTATAGACAGATTAAAGAAAAGGAGCCAAGCACTTCATCTCAGTTAAACAGAAAGTATGAATTTTCTGCAAGTACAGGTTGGATGACAGGGGATGTAAAACATTTTTTTTGTTCATGAAGAATTTTTTTTCATTTTCATTACATATGTATTTTGTTGAAATAAAATAATAAGCTTAAAACGAATATTTTCATATGGTTTTTTTTAATTAATTTTTACTGATTTTTTAGATCCGGAACCAATCTTCTTTTCTTCCATAGATACAATGTCTTTTTTTACACGTATTCTTCAGGAACGTATCTATCGCGTAAAAAACAGAATTAGGTGTACTAACAAAGATGATATGTCAACAAAATTCGGTCGTCTATCGTAAAAGCTGCTGGCGCCATATGGTCTAGGAGGAGGAGGAACAGGGCTTGCACATTTCGAGTAGAGAGGCATTTGAGAACTGTATTTCCCATCCCTAAAAGAACATTCCAACCTTTGAAATTGGAAATTCAACGCGGAGCACTAAATTTTATCTCGCTTTATATACTGTATTTAGTAAATAGAACAACAAAATAGCATTGACGATACAAGATAGTTCCGTCATTTAAGCTTGCAGGACATTAGATTTCACCGTTTAATATTTTTCTGCGCTAATTTACCATTGCAGACGGAAAACACATTTGAAAATAAATTTAGGGCAAATATTGCAGATCCACAATTTGTTATTTTATTAATTTGGCATTATTACATTTGTTACACATTTTTACTTGGTTTCGTTAAACAGAAATTTAATGAGTAGGATGAGGCTGTTTTGATTTGCACAATGAGATCTGGCTGATCAGTAGGATCAAAACAGTTACTGGTTTTCCTTGAAGTGAGAGACATAAATCATTAACTTTTGTAAAAATATCTGCCAAATACGCCAATTTCATTAGCCCACGATCATCACACAACTTCTCTCCCAAAGCAAAATCATTGTCACTCATGAAGATTCTGACTTCATTCCTTAGTTCAAAGAGGCGCATTGAACTTTTACCACGGGAGAGCCACCTTATTTCTGTGTGAAGAAGTAAAGACGTATGCAGACTCCCCATGTCATCACATAAGAGTTTGAACAACCTGGTATTCTTAAGTCGTGATTTTATAAAATTTATTATTTTAACAGTTTCATCCAGCACTTCTTTTATAAAAGGTGGCATTTTCTTCATTGCAAGAGCATGTCGGTGAAGTACGCAGTGGCTACTGCTGCACCCCTTGGCTTTTTCTTTTATTTTTGCGATTGCACCAGACACCTTACCAGTCATAGCTTTCGCTCCATCTGTGCACCACATCAACACAGTTATCCCATAGGATGCTATTCTCCGCGAAAAATTCATCTAATAATTTAAATATTTCACTGCCACTTGTGGTAGTCGGTAATGGCTTGCAGAGAAGTAAATCCTCTTGAAAAGAGTCCAAATATGGATAGCGCACAAATACCATAAGAATTGCCAAACCAGCACCATCGGTTGATTCATCCATTTGAAGCGAAAATTTAGTGGATTTTATACGAGAAATTAAAGTAGCTTTTTAGAGCTGAATCCAATGACTAATGCAAGAATTGGCCAAAAGAGCAATTTTAATTAACACTAAGCACAAGACAAAACAATTACAAGAATAAACAAACATAAAAAGTTACATCTCGGGGGAACAAAACTTCAGCGCGTCAGTTCTACGCTCGCCTTGGGAAACAACTAGAGAAAAAATGGTTCATTCTCTTTCGCGGAGAGAGTGTCACGTGGTCCGCCATCACCAATCAAGGCGCATATCGCTGAGACACACGTTAAGGGGCTGATGCGTTACAACCTCCCCCTCTGGCTCCGACGACGTCCCGACGAGGAGTCAGCATTACGTGCTTTAGGAGGGCGTCCTCTCTTTCTTAGTGGGACCACAGGAGTACTGTCAGTAGCTTTACATGCCTTGAGAGCTGAAGAGTGATAAACTCCTATAGGTGTGGTCGGATTTTTGGGATCTGCAATTTCATAAGTTGTAGGTGAACGTTGAGTGAGCACCACGTAAGGTCCGTCACGTCGAGGCATGAATTTGGCAGTCCTTTTCTTTTCTGCGTTACTCACAGGGTGCATGGTGACCCAAACGTGATCACCAGTATTGATCCGATGTTCTATAAAAGGGGTAGGTTCTCCCCCTTGCTTGAAGGTAGACTCAAATTTTTCCAACAAACCATTCATCTTTCTGCGCTGATCGGACGTTAAATGTTCTCCTTCATCAGAACGCAGTGAGCTTGGTGATATAGCTTGGCTGTATGAGAGTTGCTGGTTGCAACTTGAACGTTCATCTTCTTCATGAAAATTTCCTTTGTTGCTACAGTTGTCGACAGGCTGTCGACTCTTTACTGGTGGGTCTTCAACAGATAGAAGATATTTTACAGGGATATCTTTCTTGAAACCAATCTTCCGACAGGGATTGTCAGAGAAATGCCAATTTTTGTTCTTCATGTCTAGAACAATTCCGGACTTTTCCAAAAAGTCGGTTCCTAGTAGAGTACGATTCTTTTTTGCATTTGGTAATGCCAGTAAATTCAGCGAGACTGATTTTCCTTCAATCTGTATTGTCACCATGGCGGTGCAAGCCTCTTCAGTTGTTTGACAGCCATTTGCCAAAGTCATTGTTACTACTTCTCTTTGGAACTCTACTCCTCTCTTTTTTAATTGGTGGTACATGATCTCTCCAGCGACTGTTCTGCTGGCACCACTATCAACACAAACCCTGGCTCTTACTCCCGATATACAGATATCTATTAGCGCTAACGGGGATGCATCGGTGTGACAGGTATACATGCGGATAGAGTTCGCTTGGAATGGCTCCCTTCTTGTCGATGACGAACAGTTTTTGCATTTTGATTTGATGGTTCCTGGTGCTCCACATCCGTAGCACGATATTTCTTTCTTCTCTTCAATACCCCTTGGTGTAATTCTGCCTTGTGAAAAGGAGTCCCTCCTACTTTGACTGAGGACCCCGGGATCCCGCCTACTGTTACTGGGAATCCCTGGCAGACTTTGTCTATTATCTCTTTGTTCCAATTGTGATTGTTGGGTTCTATAGTAATTTCTTTTTTGGAACACTGGTTTTGTTTCATGTTGCTTCGGTGGAAGCTTCGGGTTGACAGTACGTAAGTTGTCGTAACTGTCCATCTTCTCCACTAGGTCACTTGGGGTGACCCATTCGCTCCATACGTCCAAGAAATGGTTCTTAACCTCTGAAGGAACACGTTTCTTCATTTGATCCAGGATCATGAGGTCTTTCAATTTCTCAAAATCCGTTATGTTCAATTCTGCTAGCCATGCTTCAAAATAGCTACGCAGTTCAAAATGGAAGTCCTTCCATGTGCTCTCAGGACTTTTCTTGTGAGTTGCGAAGAGCTGTCGCATTCTCTCAGCACTTAATTTAAATCTCTGAAGCAGCATTGTTCTAATGTGATCAAAATCATGAGACTTCTGTTCTGGTTCTCTGGCGATGAGTTGTGCCACGCTATTAGGTAATAGGCCCAGGAGATAGGCAACCCAGTTATGTCTCCCTACTTTAAGAACTTTCATCTGTCGCTCGAATAACTGAAGAAACAATGTCATATCACCATCATTCGGATCAAAATCAGGTAGCAACTTTTTCAAGTTAAAGTTGGGTTGATGGTCTGCAGACAGAGGATTAAAACCAGAGACCTGCTCCAATTTCTGTGATTCTACCTGCAGACGGAGTCTTTCCAACTCGTACGCTCTTTCCCGTTCTATTCTTTCATTTTCCCGTTCTATTCTTTCCTTTTCCTCAGCCTTTTCCCGTTCTATTCTTTCCTTTTCCTCAGCCTTTTCCCGTTCTATTCTTTCATTTTCACGTGCTATTCTTTCTTTTTCTTCTGCTTTCTCTTTTGCACGGTTTTCGCTTACAGACAGAAGCAGATTTTTCGTGAAGTCTTCATCATAACTTTCATCTCCAGTGATAAATCTTTTTATATCAACTACTCTAGCATCAGTAGGTATTTCGATGCCGAGTTCATTCGCCAACTCTATCAGGTCACATTTAAGAGCTCTTGCCAAATAAGACATCTTTAGGTTACGAAGTGTACAAATAATTTTGAATACGAAAGTAAACAAGTTCAGTAAAAAAATTTTTAAATATATCCCACACAGTTTGTTTTCAAGAAGAAAATATAAACACATTTCTGCGCACGTTGCACGTGATTCATACATATATTAACAAAACCAATAACTCTCAAAAGGAAATCGCACAATGTAGCTCAAACACAAAATAAAGAAAAAAATCGCTTTAAACATCAAGAAAGGTTTTCTTTTTATTTAATGCAGCTGGCAGAAAACAGACCTTGAATCTATTGAGTTATGACTCATGAACATGACCGAATCAGAATGCGATCGGTTCTTGCACTTTTAAAACGAAATAACGCTGTAGCTTTCGTTTTTTGAACACAATTAATTCATACCACTTATTATTTTTACAGAGTAGCTTATTACAAAATGAATACACATAACGTATTTTCAAAAAAACTTATTCTAGCAGTACACTTAATCAAAACAATACTACTTTGCACTTTTACTTTAAGAACAAAACTTTTCATAAAACACAAATACTTTTCACAAAACACAAATACTTTGCACTTGTGAACCAAAGGAATAATAACATTTAAAGTGATTTCACACTATATTTTAAACAAGAATACTGTTTGAACACAAAACGAAACTTCAAAATTCTGTTGCTGGACACGGGTTGGCCAAATCGAAAGTACTGCTAGACAAGAATGATTTTAAACAAATTAAAATAAACTTATCTCATTCTTCATCACCACTTGGGGATACGAGCATAAGGATGATCCGTGGAAGGGATTTCCACCCATATTCAATAGGATACACCTGGGATGAGGCTTCCTAAAATAGTGACTTCGACGCCGCTGCAGAACACCAAAACCATGGCTTTTCCTACCAGTATGCTAACTCGGGATGAGTTTCTAAACATCAATGAAACACAGGGTGTGTTTTTCTTTCAATACCAACAGTGTTGGACCTAGATTCCTGAACAAAAAACAAGTTGTTCCCAAAGGCTTTAATTCGGGCCACAAGATTGGGCGTCAATTTTAGAGCTGAATCCAATGACTAATGCAAGAATTGGCCAAAAGAGCAATTTTAATTAACACTAAGCACAAGACAAAACAATTACAAGAATAAACAAACATAAAAAGTTACATCTCGGGGGAACAAAACTTCAGCGCGTCAGTTCTACGCTCGCCTTGGGAAACAACTAGAGAAAAAATGGTTCATTCTCTTTCGCGGAGAGAGTGTCACGTGGTCCGCCATCACCAATCAAGGCGCATATCGCTGAGACACACGTTAAGGGGCTGATGCGTTACAGCTTTCACATTCTCTGCTAAGGGATTATTCTCTTTTAGGGATTCTAATTTTTCAAGATTTTAAAATGTCGTAATGAGTTTAATCATTTTGATACACGAACGACAGTCAACAGATTGCAGGACTAGGTGTACGAAAATGGATAGGGCATATAGTTTTCATATGCTTGAGAAGAAGCAAAACAACGAATTATAAACAACAAACAATTCTCAACATTTTTTGTCTATTTTACAATTTATGGTATTTTAAATTATGTAATTGAAATTTCATCTACAAACAAGAATTATTGTTTTCGGCATTAAAACTTAAAGTGCAAAATAAATTTTTACTTTTTTAAGATTACTTAATTTAAAGATTTAATTTTTTTTCTTTATTATAAAAAAATGAAAAACTAATAAAACTGAAGTGCAAATAAATAATAAAACTTTTGTTTATTTCTCTTACTTTCTCGATTATGGAATGTTTGCTTTAGTCTGCAGTCTCATGACTTTATATTTTTTAAATTTAATACGGTACATTTTTTAAAAAAATAAAGGAAATATCTTAATATATTTGGGGTGCTGTGTCCCCTCAAACATCGAATAAAACCAAAACTAGTACATACCTCTTCGATGTTGATGCTTCCGCTTCTATTCCAATTGGCTTGGCAAATGTTTTGATGATTTTTAAGGACCCCGTCTCCATCCAGCCAGCGATCCATTGAAAGAAAATCGACATTATTTCCCGTATTTAGTATTTGAAGAAACCTCCACAAGACAGATAGTTTGTCATCAAAACGAAAAATCTGAGAAGCTACAGAAAATTGATTTTTAAAAATAATAAATTACATATAATGAACTTTATAATTTGTCGGTTCTCGACTGAATGTTGACTAAATGCAACTGATTTGAGAAGTGAGTAAACCACCAGTTTTATATGCAATAAAAAAATTTCCGATAATTCTGGAAAGGTGTCGAAGCTTCTAATTGTTTCTGCAAACGCGGAGACAGTGAGTCCAGCCTCTGTCTGGCTCCGTGTTGTCTGGTGTTGCCTTTTGACGTAAATTTGTTTTGTCGACTGGCGGACGAGAAACTGACACATTGAATGCCGACTACCTTTTTATTACAGGCGGCCCTCGACTTTCGCACATAATTTGTTCCTGAAAATGTGTGCGAATGTTGAATGTTCGAAAGTAGAGGGATGTAAAAAAACATCAAAAATTGTATTCTAAAAGATTTATTTATCAATAATATATTAAAAATATTTATTTATCAATATACATAATTAAGTTAACTAGGCGTGTTTAAGTGCTTTCAGGTGTTTTCTTTATAAACTTGTCAAGAGTTAGTTGAATACCACCTTTTTTTCTTTTCTTGATAAAGAGTTTTATAACATGCTGTGTCTTTCTCAATCGCCAAGAAGCAATGTCAATCGGTTTTTAGAAGGTTTATGTCCAGGGGCAACTGATTCTTCCTTCGATAAGAATGTACGATTAGACAACTTTTTCCAAAATAAACCCGTCTTGTCTCCATTGAATATTTGCCTAGAAGAATATTCTCCATCTACAATAATTTTGGACAATGAAGAAATAAATTCTTTTGCAGCATCTTTATCTGCATCAGCCTATTCTCCAGTGAATTTAATATTATGTAAGGAATACCTCATTTTAAATGTGTCGAACCAGCCATTACTTGCTTGAAACACCGTGTTAGAATCTTCTTTTTATCTAGTTCTTCATGCAAACTGAGAGCCTTAGCTTGAATAATTGAAAAACTCAGAGGAACAATGTTTCGATGTTGATCATCAATCCTTGATGACAAAGATCTTTCCATTTCATCCATCTCTATGCCGTCTTTTGGAAACAATATTTGAAGATATATTTTCACAATTTTGAACGTATTCCTTAATTTTATTCTTGTTTTTCAAAAATTGAACGTATCGTGGACCTGTTTATGTCGGTACGAACGGCCGATTGAAGCAAAAGATTCACCGCTTTCAGAACGTCTAATATTTCCATCTTTGTCTTTATCGTATGAAGTTTATGAGTCCTCAATTTCTATTTGTTCGTACACTGCAGTTTCTCACTCCTGTTTATAAATTTATAAGGGCGAAATATTTAAACATAAACAAATAAATTGGCAAAACACACAACGCATCGACACGCGCCCTAATTCAAGACTAAACCTGTTTAATACATTGTATATATTTGACATTCAGCCACCGCGGCTCGGAACCCTAGTGACGTCACAACGATTCCGAGAAGTCCGCTACTCTAGGCGGCAATGTGTGAGTGAGCGAGAGCTACCGCGCTCCGTGGGAGTGGCTGCATGGAAGCGAACAATTTTTCAATTATCGACAAAAATCTTTAAAAAATTGAATTTTTAAAAATGTGCGAATTGTGCGAAAGTAGAATGTGCGAAAGTCGAGGGCCGCCTGTATCGTCAATGTTTCAAATGATCGGTGATAAATGATTTATACTCGATTTTTCTCTTACACACCGAGAGCGCAAAAGGTCATAATATTCAAATATTTTTGTCCCATTTTTTTCGTAAATGATATTTTTAACTTTAAACTTTAAAATATGTTTAATAAAAATATTTTTAAATTTAAACATGTCCTATCGTTTCGCGGAGCACTGGGAATTGTTTTGCGGAGCTCTAAGTGATCCGCGGAGCACAGTTTGAGAAACGCTGTAAAAGACTATTAAAAAGCGGGAAAAGCATGCTTAAACTTCTCTCACGAGGTTGCCATAACTCTAAGACACCAGGATTGGCAATTCCTGCCGCAACTCGCAACAAAAAACATGCGTCTAGTTTCTAATCCGCGACTCTGCCAACTGGGCTACCACTGCCTCGGTTCCTCGAAAGGACCGCTGACGACATCGACTAGAGATCAGACACAGATGTCGAGAGAGACAGTCAGAGAGAACCGACAAGTTGACAATGTTCTTGGTGCTTGCCAAGAACATGAAAAAAGAAAGCCAATCGACGCTCTGTGTTCGTGGGGGCTGGGGAACGTTCAATCTGTCGTTGCTTCAAATGTCCTCGCGTTGGCTTGGTGTGGAAGAATGGAGAATGAGGTGCCAGCTCACCTTGTCATCTGACCATGGTTCGAAACGACACATCCTCGCATTTTTCCCTTCTGGATTGGTCTCAGACCGTCACCAATTTCCAGTTGTGTTGCTCCAGTGCAACGTTAATTAACTACCTACTGGTTGCCAATCCGCGACTCAACCAACTGGGCTACCACGGCCCTGAACGTATGTGAGAAGAAACCTCAATCGAATGCTACGAAGCGTTTTCTTCATCTTTAGGATCAAGTCAAGGAATGACGTGGATAAGTCAAGGAATGACGTGGATAAGTCAAGGAGTAGGAGTGACATAATGGCAAGTAAATAGACACACAGGAAAAGTTTTACTAATACAAAAGAGAGAAATAACGCACAGGAAGGAATCGAACCGTCTTTATTATCACAATTATGCATTTTGTACATTTTATCTTTAATCATTTCTGAGTGGTCAATAATATACTAGAACGCGGATTTCAAAATGGTATGTCTATCTCCACCTTTTATAATTTCTTTTCAGTTTTCTAGTCAAACGAAAGGTGAATTTTCAAAACAATAAACCGAAAAAAAAGCAAATCTATCGCATTTCTAAACTCGTCAGGGTTGACCCCAATCGAGTTACATAAAACTAAGTTATCTGCTGCTATTTCGGCAAAACAAAGTCGTGTCATTACGAGGATGAGAGGTTAATGAACCATTCGAAAATCACTCCAACCGCTAGGTTTCGTTTATCGCTTCCGAAATCTCCGTCCAGTTGTTTTGCTACGATTTGCTTCGACCTACACTACCAAGAACAAAAACAGAATGCATTTTCTTGTTTACATACGGCCTTGTTATTGATCGCGTCTTAGTGTTTGTTCTGGAAAGCTGTACACATTTACTTCCGTACACATTTCGGGGCCGATATAGCCATTTGGAAGAACAGCGGATTAGCAATCGGAGGGTCGCGAGTTCGAAACTCGGTCCAACCAAAGATGGTGCGCGTTAAATGTGTCGTGGCCTCAAATGTCCTCACGTTGGCGTGGTGTGGAAGTTTGGAGAGTGGGGTGCCAGCTCAGGTGTTGCCTCGTCATCTTACCATGGTGTTAAGTGGTGTTGTCCTCGGGTCTTTCCTTTGGGGATTCGTCTCTATCCGTCGCCAATAGTCCGCTATGTTGCTCCAGTGTGAAGTTAATTAAAAAATACCAAATACCGCGGATATCAGAAATATTTCCCCAGTCGCCCTTCGATTACACCCCGAGCCCCGTAGCCGCCATCTTGTGAAAATACCTTCCTTCGTGCTATGTCCACCATCGCGTTCCATCCACAACTACAAAACTAATTTCGATTTCATGAAATGTTATATTTAAAACTTACTCGTGTTTTATGTATTTAAGCAGGTATACTATTTTAATTGGGAGTATGTTTTTTGCAGCAAACGTCACAAAGGTAGTCGCATCGATTCTGCATGACTCTCAATTGAGTCTGTCGGAACAAAGTTCGAACTAGGACTCTGAACTTAGTTGCTTATTATTTAACCTAGCCACGTGCTTGGTTTACTTTAGTTTGTTTTGTTGCTATGTTGTGATTAAGCTGTGATATTTGTTATTTGAGCTCGAGTGTGCTTCATTCTTTTCTCTGGTAGTCACTGAACAGATTCCATATAGTTCAATGCCGTCCTTGGCACTACGAAAGCTGACTTCAGCCATTCGCTAAGTCGAAGTACTCTTTGATTCAGAGGTAGGTATTTTAATTAACGTCGCACTGGAGCAACGCAACGGGCTATTTTGTTTCAGAGGAATGACGGTACTATGTTTTTTAAACTACGTCGCCGCATGGTACCTGTAAGATCTTCGTGTGGTTCTTTTTGGCAAAAGGTATTAACGTCGCAGTGGAGAAAAACACGGAAACGGACGGTCCGAAATCAATACCGAAGGGAAAGATCGAGGACAATACCACGTAATTTTGAACCACGGTCAGATGACGAGGCAACACCTGAACTGGCATCCCATTCTCCAAACTTCCACACCACGCCAACGTGAGGACAGTTGGGGCTACGGCAGATGGAACGTGTACCAGCCCCCCTGTGTACACAAAGGTCTTTGTCTGGACCGAGCTACCCTCCGGTTGCTAATCCGTTGCTCTTCCAACGTGACTACCTCGGCCCTCTTGGGCAAAAGAATGTGAACACTTGAAAGTGAACAAAACGTTTATTGGATAAACTGGATGGATTTATTGTTATCTGTTACTGTTATTGTTATCTGTTAAAACAACAGATAACGCAATAAATGACAATCTTTTGTGACAGGCCTTACAAAGCACGATCGGTCTACAATGCCCGATCATCTCCCTCGATCTTTCGTTCCCTGTCCCCTTATCCGACCTTTCCTCTACTCCGACCATCCACAAGTCACACGGTCACTTCTCCCCCTGACCACGTGATGCGAGTTCGGGTCCGACCAAAGACCGTCGTGTACAAATAGGGCTGGTGCATGTTAAATCTGTCGTGGCCTCAAATGTCCTCACGTTGGCGTTTCGGAGAGTGGGGTGCCAGCTCTGCGTGACCTCGTCATATGACCATGGTTCAAAATTACGTGGCGTTGTCCTCGGCTCTTTCCCTTCGGGATTGATCCAGGACCGTCGCCAATTGTGTAGCTCCAGTGTGACGTTAATTAAAATACCTACCTTCCTACCTTGATCACGTGACACTTGCACCTCTGTTTTCTCCCAGTCAAGTAGGGGTTGGGTGAAGGAGCAGAATATTCCACAACAGTACTTTAGTTGTATACAGGGTGATGCTACGGTCATGGGACAAACTTCAGGGGGTGATAGAACACATCGAAACAAACACTTTTCTGTCGTGTAGTGGTTAACACTTGTAAATAATCAACTCCTTTTTTTAAAATCCATTTATTGGTGGGGTCCAGTTCAAAAACAAATCGGCTTTACCTAGGGATCCGGATACCTGAATATGGTGAGAGGCCGGGGCAGGCCGGATAAGGAGTGGAAACGACTCGCCCGGATCCTGTTGGACTTCTATCTGAGGACTTTGTCTCGGCATGGACGCTGGCTCGCGTCCGGAGTTCACGTTTTTGTCCCCCGAGCCTTATTTTTGCGACCTCACAGATTTGTCGTCCTTCGCACTGTGCCTCTCCTCTTTTCTTCCGCTCTGGCAAGTCATTCAGGGGAACAACACCCCCTTTCGCCTCGACTCTCGCCATCCAGCGGACATCCCCAAGTTCGGCTCATACAAAATACCAAGCGAGGGCCATCGAAGATCATAACATAACATTTCCCCCATAGAATGTAGGGTCGCAAGTGCAGCGGTTGGCCGCTAGAGAGCGCAGTCAAACGCTTGTATAAAAGCGTTACTTCTGCATCAGGGGGGTGTGGTGGTCGACATTTTGAACAGCTTCTGTAATTGTGCATTGTACTTACCGACTGATGTTTGCACATGTCGTTTCATTTCCATGTGAAAAGTTTCTCACGTTTGTACATGTCATTTCTCTCTTACCCGTTGTTCCTTGTACTTATCTTTAATTGATGCAAATCTAATTGAATTATTTCGTTTTGTCAAGCAGTTATTGATGTTTATTTGACATTAAAGCGTTGTTTCCATATTTCATGCCTCTTTCCAACTTGCGTCGGACCGTGTGTTTGTGCCGAAATGGAAAGCACCCTCTAGCGACCCTGCATTCTATGGTGAAAAGTGTTTGTCTCGTTGTGTTCTATCACCCCCTGAAGTTTGTATTATTTGTTTAGACTCACCCTGTATGTTTTGGGACTTTTTGTCATTCTGTTGCAATTAAGCTTTGACATTCAATGCCGTCTACAAATCCCTGACTTCAGCCATTCGTATAGCGCTAAGCCGAAGCACTTTGAGAGAAATGACAATATGACTTTTTAAACCGAATATGTCTCTCAAAGTCCTATCCCATGGCCACATCGTGACGAGTGCACACGAGGGACACGGGGGGTGAAACGGGTTGCACAGGTGAAGTACGTCGGAAGTATATATGCTCTTGGAAGGCCACCCAAAGTTTGAAGGCTGTTCTGCTTTACCGGGCTAACATAGGAAGGTGAACGGGTGGCTAAATCGGACTGCTGCAGAGATGGCTCCCGGATCTTATGAGCAATAGCAGACGAGCCCATGTAATGGACTTGTGCAAATCTCAGAAGACGACCTGTCCGTACTTAAAAGGCAATTGCCTAGATCATCTCCAGTACCTTTTCATAACTGGTACCTCAATAAAATCTTACCTTCAATATTTCCCAGAAAACTTTCTTTATACTCGCCAGGTTCCGATCTGGCCATTTGAAAAAGATGATATTCTTCAATGGCCAGAAATCCTTTCTCACCTGTAAAAAGTGCGGCTTATTACCAGCCTCTCCCAACACATTGGAGCCATACATGAAGACATTTTTAAGCACCCATCTGACATTGCTCAAAAACTTTGCACGCTCACTGACAGTGTAATTTGTTTTTGTTTTTCTATGGGATAAGAAAGGAGAAACCGAATATGTTGCCGCATGTTACCTTTGTTGTGAAGGTTTTTGTCATTATGTTGTAATTAAGCTTTGACATTTATTGTTCGTGCTTGCATGTGCTTCGTTATTCCTTGATAATCGCAACAGATTTTATATAGTTCAATGCCGTCTTGGGCATTCTACATATGCGTGACAACTCGTTTCACTTTCTCCGGTGCCACGAACGAGGGCATTCCTCAAGGTCACGAGCCTCTCCATCGAATCAGGAAGATTTACGGCCGCCTAAATGAGCTTCGGACAATGTGAATATGCATAACGGCCCACGGATACTCAATAAAATCCGGTGCGAAAACTTTTCTACGAGTTAATTTCAGCGCGCAGTGTGGTAAATTCTCGGAACAATAGCATTTTTATGCATCGATATAAATAAGATTAGATTTCAAATGGACGCCAAAAAATATCCTATTTAGAATAAATTAAAAGGAACTTACAAATATTCGTTGGAACAGGAGAACGATTCTTATGGTATAAGGTCAGCGGTTGATGTCTTCAAAAGCTTTAACCAACTCAAAAATAATACAATCTTTCCAAACAAATTTGTCTTTCTACAAGAACTTTCAAAGTACCAAGCTATAGCAGCGACAGAAAAAGAGAATAACCACAATTCTGATGCGTTCAATTCCAGAAACAAGACAAATTTATTTCCTTTTTTACAAGAACTTTCAAAGTACCAGGCTATAGCAGCAACAGAAAATCATGAGAATGACAACCAGAATTCCGATACGTTAAATTCCAAAACAAAGTAGAAATTAGAAATACAAACGATATCGGAACTAAAACTATACGTTAAATAGAAAAATGCGAACTGCAAAAGATAAGAATGTAACGACATAGAAAGTTCTAAAAGGAAAACCAGACTTGCATAACAAAAAAGTCCCAAAACAAATTAAAAAAAAGCTTGCTGCCGATAAAAAATTCTAAAAGAAGCAAGCGGCAACGGGAAACAAGTTTTTTTCTGTCTCACAACAATAAGTTACTCCTATGTTACCATCGCATGAGAATAATTCAGAACTCATTGTTTACGAAAAATGTATATACATTTTACGTTTGTTAAAAACACTTTTTGCATTTTATCGTCGCAATTGGTCATCGGTTTTTCCCTTCGGCATTGATTCCGGACCGACACCAATATCCCTTGTGTTGCTCCAGTGCGACGTTCATTCAAGTACCTACTAAAAGAAAAAGTTGTATTTCCAAACAACAGCTTCGATTTTATAAGTTTGGGCTTAGTTTCGGAGTATCCAAAACGATCAGAACAGCAAAGCGTTTTAGGACAGAATAATGATGTAAACCACAAACTGTGAGCATTGTTATATATATGTGTGCAGTTTTCTTCTAGTAACGAGATATCTGGCCCATCAAACTCTGGTCAGTTTTCTTCCAATAACGAGATATCTGTCCCATCAAGCTCTGGTCAGTTTTGCTAACGACGCGATACCTCTTCGTCATTAGTTTAAAACTGCATTATCTTCATGATTCGGAATTTAATTGGCATTCTTGAAGACGAGATATCGTGTCATTAGCATAAAACGGCATTATCTTCATGATTCGGAATTTAATTGGCATTCTTGAAGACGAGATATCGCGTCATTAACATAAAACAGCATTATCTCCATGATTCGGAATATAATTGGCATTCTTGATGACGAGATATCGTGTCATTAGCATAAAACGGCATTATCTTCATGATTCGGAATTTAATTGGCATTCTTGATGACGAGATATCGTGTCATTAACATAAAACGGCATTATCTTCATGATTCGGAATTAAATTGGCATTCTTGAAGACGAGATATCGTGTCATTAGCATAAAACGACATTACCTCCATGATTCGGAATATAATTGGCATTCTTGATGACGAGATATCGTGTCATTAACATAAAACGGCATTATCTTCATGATTCGGAATTTAATTGGCATTCTTGAAGACGAGATATCGTGTCATTAGCATAAAACGGCATTATCTTCATGATTCGGAATTTAATTGGCATTCTTAAGGACAAGTTATCGCGTCATTAGCAAAATGTTGATAGACGAGATCTCATCCAAAGCACTTTAGAGTGATCAGAAATCGATTTTCCGATCGATTTTATTGATTTTCAAAGTCTGTCCCTTTAATGTTTCTAAACATTGCCTCATTAGTAAATTTGCACACAGGCAAATCTTGCATCAGATAATGCAATACCAATGCAATTCATCTGGATTGCACTGGGCGTGTTTTGCCGAGACATTTCCGTATACTTTCGTAGGAGCAATCGCTTTCGTCACGGTTGGTTTGGCGTTTTATGGCGCAAGGGCCATATTTGGCCATGCTGCGCCAGACACAAGACATACAACCTCTAGTAATAGACAAACACAATGAAAGTTTTACTAACGCAGAGAAGAGAGAAATACACCCAGGGAGGAATGCACCTGAAAGGGATCGGACTTTCGCCGCCTGCAACTCGAAACTTGCTAGCACAGTGGGCATGCCCATTGAGCCACGACGGCCCCGGAAACAATGGTAGGTATTTAATCAACGTCGCACGGGAGTAACGCTTCGGTCTATTGGTGATGGTCTGGGATCAATCCCGAAGGGAAAGATCGAGGACAACACGACGTAATCTTGAAGCACGTCTTGTGACGACGTAGCGGATTAGGAACCGGAAAGTTGCGAGTTTGAAACTCGATTCAACTAAAGACCATCGTGTATGTGGAGGCTGGTGCAAGTTAAATCTGCGGTAGCCTCAAATTTCCTCACGTTGGTGTGGAGATTTTGGCGCCTGACCGTGGGACCTACCTACCTTATATCTTTCCCAATGGAATCGATCCCGAACCGTCGCCAATAGTCCGTTGTGTTGCTCCAGTGTGAACGTCCTACCTAGTTTATGCAAGTTTTTATTTTTATCAAATTGTTTTAGAAATTTCAATGTTTTGATTTTGAATTTCATTTGGTGGGTATTTAGTTAACGTCGCACTGGAGCAACACAACGGGTTATTAGCGACGGTCCGCGATCATACCGAAGGGAAAAATCCTAGGACGCCACTTGATTTTGCACCTCGTCAGATGGCGAGGTCACGCATGAACTGGCACCTCACTGAATTTCATTCGGTTCGAATCGCTTCAATGCTATCTCAATGACATTTGCTATTACGATCTCCTTCGATACGTTCCTAAATGTTGTTGGGCCGCGGTAGCCCGGTTGGAAGAGTAACGGACTTGCAACCGAAGGGTTGCGAGTTCGAATCCAGCCAAACACCGTCGTGTACAAAGGGGGCTGGTGCACGTTAAATCTGTCGTAGTCTCAAATGTCCTCACGTTGGCGTGGTGTGGAAGTTTGGAGAGTGGGGTGCCTCAGGTGGTGCCTCGTCATCTGACCGTGGTTCAAAATTACGTGGTGTTGTCCTCGGATCTTTCCCTTTGGGATTGATCCGGAACCCTCACCAATAGCCCGTTGTGTTGCTCCAGTGTGACGTTAATTGAAATCCCCCCTAAATGTTGTTTTGGAATAGCACTTATTTAATCTGCTATCGAAATAACAATTGGTGCACTTCAGATTTAACGTGCACCAGACGGTCTTTGGTCGTACCCTTCGGTTGCCAACTCTGATCTAGGCTACCGCGGCGCCTTTTATTCAACAATAGCTGTTATTTAATCTGTTATCGAAAGAACAGCTCATCGCTGCTATTTACCTAACACGTGCTTGGCACCTGCTTTGCAATTTCCAGTCTCACAACTGAAACGTCTGTCCAGACAAAAGCGGCCCTTCTGGCAATCCCCAGGTGGCCAATCTGCTATTTTGGAAAAGCTCGGGTTTTCCCCACTCTTCTCAAGCATTCCTTCGGAATCTGCAAACAGCGAGTCTTCTCAGATTGCACCACTGGACGTTGTCTCAAAGCGAGTGTTGCGTCACCATTCAAGAGAAAGGGACGTCAGAGGGGAAAGGTCAAACTAAGAGAGCGTCTAATCTTCCACATCTGCCGACCACTACTTAGACCGGTTCTGAGAACGAGAAATGCTGTGATAAGACTCACCCCTGCTCGTTGGCGACCGAATTTGGCGACGTTTCCTGCAGGGTTATTCTTTTTTGTTTTTCGGTGGATTTCTAAGTATGGACGAAACTGTTATTTTGGGACAAAGGTTTGCAACAAGAGTTTCGACGTCTTGAATTAATTTTTAGATAAGGCAAAACTGTTGATTTCCGATAGGAGTGTCAAGTGTTGCTCATTTGAGGGCTGCATCAGCCACAGACGTGAAACTAACGACAACAGCGTAAAGTGTTGCTCATTTGAGTTTTGTACCAGCCATAGACGTGAAACATAAGTAGACTGAGCATTGCTATTGAGAGGTAGGTAGTTAATTAACGTCTTATTGGAGCAACACAACGGGCTATTGGTGATAATCTAGGATCAATCCCAAAGGGGGGTATTTCAATTAACGTCACACTGGAGCAACACAACGGGCTATTGGTGACGGTCCGGGATCAATCCCAAAGGGAAAGATCCGAGGACAACACCACGTAATTTTGAACCACGGTCAGATGACGACAATCCCAAAGGGAAAGATTCGATTTAAGATTTGGGAAAAACTGTTAATTAACGATAACAGTGTCAAGTGTTGCTCATTTGAGGGCTGTACCAGCCATAGACTTGAAATATAAGTAGACTGAGCATTCCTATTGAGAGGTAAGTAGTTAATTAACGTCGCTCTGGAGCAACACAACGGTTATTCCTTTTCTTCCGGGATAGCGATAAGTTGAAAGTAAAACGTCGCCAAAACGGCGCTATAGGAGCCAAACCGGTCCCCGTCCCACTTGCCCCTCAAGCGCACATGGTCAGTTGTTCCGGCTCCGAGAGTGAACTTTCTCTGAAACCGCGTGTTTGTTCTGCCTATGAGAGTGCGGCATGCTTTCGATTTCGCGAGGGCAGCGCACAGGATTCCTGTTTTACGTAACACTCGAAAGCATCCGATAGCTCGGCCGTATTTTGCATCGCAGCCTTCCCCGGAGTCAATGCATCGTGGAAACACTTGTTGAAACAACGAAGCGCTTTAAATTGGACGAAAAAGGACCGAAGGATTTGTTCTGACGATCAGGTGCTTGAATTCGTTGGTGCATTGACTTTGAAACAGGTAGGCATTTTTGGAATAACAATCGTTCTGATTCAATTCGGGCTAGCTAAATCAACAATTCGCACTGATTACATTGAGCGCTCTAATTCCATTCGCACTAATTAAATCAGTCTTTCTAATTCAATTCGGACTAGTTAAATTAATCGTTCTGACACAATTCGGACTAGTTAAATTTATCGTTCTGACACAATTCGGACTAGTTAAATTAATCGTTCTGACACAATTCGGAATACTTAAATCAATCTTTCTAATTCAATTCGGACTACTTAAATTAATCGTTCTAACAATTCGTACGAGTTGTACGAATTGTTAGAACGATTAATTTGAGTTAAATTAATCGTTCTAACAATTCGTGCGAGTTAAATTAATCGTTCTAACACAATTCGGACTAGTCAAATCAATATTCCTAACACAATTCGGACTAGCTAAATTAATCGTTCTAACAATTCGGACGAGTTAAATTAATCGTTCTAACAATTCGGACGAGTTAAATCAATCGTTCTGACACAATTCGAATGAATTAAGTTAATCGTTCTAGCTCAATTCGAAGTTCAGACAAATTAAATTAATTATTCAAATTTATTTCGTCGCTAAATATGTCGAAGTTTTGAATTTCTAGGGAATCAGTCTTTTATGACTCTGAAATGCATTCTTGTTTATTGATACGCTTTTGTGGATAATCTGGTTAATAGTTGTTTAAAACCAGCAGTATTTTCTGACATTGCTCTGGTTGAATTGATTGGTTGTAGATTCAAAACGTATTGGGAATTTTCACTTCCACAGAAAAATACAAATATCATCTATATGCCCGGTAGGTAGGAAGTTGAATTAACGTCACACTGGAGCAACGCAACTTGCTATGGGCAACGGCCCAGGATCAATCCTTAAGGGAGGACAACGCCTCGTCCTTTTGAACCACGGTCAGATGACAAGGTCAACACCTGAGTCGATGCCCACTCTCCAAGCTGCCACGCCAACGTGAGGATTAGCAACCGGAGGGTTATGAGTTCAAAACTCGGTCCAACCAAATATCGTCCTATACGCGAAAGCTGGTGCAAGTTAAATCTGTCGTGGCCTCAAACGTCATCACATTGGCGTGGTGTGGATGTTTGGAGAGTGGGGTGCTGTCTCAGGTGTGTGTTCAAAATAGGCGTTGTCTCCCTTCGTTGTGTTGCTGCACTGCGACGTTGATTAGTTATCTTATCTACCGATGTTATAATGGTTTTTCTACAAGTCGAGAGGTCATATTTTCTTAAACTTCCAAGTGTTGCGCTATGTAAGCCAAGCACTACGTGATTTGAAACCTACTTACATTGTTGGTTAGGTAATTGGGATATTTTATCTATTGTGATTGGGTCATTCTGCCTTGCGTTTGGCGCAGCTTGGTTTCTTCACCTTGCTGCGCCAAACGCAAATGAAGCATCAAGTACCCAGTGCAGTTGGAACTTAGTGCATCCCCAATCAGTGCAATTATCTTTAGTGTCCTCAAAGTAGGGAGGCCAGTAATTATCAGTTTTATAAAGGATCGACCTGGGAGGCTACTGATAGAGTACAAGCAAATTTTTAAAATGATTTGTATTGTCCCATTTTGTTCGAGGTTATTTCATTTTCAATATTATTAAACTTAAGAAAATTAAAGTGATTTAAATCAATGACTTTTGACATAAAAATCACTTGATTTAAATCGGCATACCCAGTTGTTTCGTTTCAGTATGTTTGCATGTCCATTCGCTTGGCGTAGTCGGGGTAGAGGGGGCTGCGCCCCCCAATTAGTAGTGGGACTCCGCCGGCTTTCTGGAGAACTTCAATGGATTTTCATATCCATATATAGAATACCAACGAGAGTGACGTTTCTGTATGGGGTTCTTGGTTATTTACAAATAGATATTACAACAAATCTCGCACATTTACAGCGAAAGGACCCTCGCGCGTCTGCATCCGCCGGTCAGTCTCCCCTTTTCCCCTCCCAGTTCTCCCTTTTTCTTTCTCTTCTGGCCCGGATGATCGTTCAAGGTCACGCCCCCCTCGTCCCTCGGGGACCCAATGCTTCCTTCCGGTCAACGTTCCTCCACGTGTTGGACGGAGAACCTCACACCAACCATCCTGTTAATTATTTCTCCTACTTTCCTTCTGTCACAAAGTTATTAAAGCGCTTCTTGTAGAAATAGCAAAAAGGCGCCCCATCAGTAAAAATCGAGTACGTAGGCTAACCCCCCTCCTAACCCAAATTCACAAACATTCCGTGAGGCTTCGAAATAAAAAGTATTGTGACCGAGAATGCTTGTACTGTTGCAACAGGCGCGTGTCCTAACGGATCGTTGATGTCCTGTTCGTGTTTGCTTAGCTGTCGTGTTAAGTTGTCGTAAACATTCTCTCTTCCGTTTTTGACAGAAAGTACACAGTGAATCAGGTCAATGTACAGAAGCGGGGCCGTGATAGCCCAGTTGGGAAGAGTAACGGATTAAAGCAAACGGAGGGTTGCGAGTTCGAAAATCGGTCCAACCAAATACATCTCGACGAGATATCTCGTCCATCGAGATCTGACCAGTTTTGCTAATGGCGAGACATCTCGTCCATCGAGATCTGACCAGTTTTGCTAATGGCGAGACATCTCGTCCATCGAGATCTGACCAGTTTTGCTAATGACGAGACATCTCGTCCATCGAGATCTGACCAGTTTTGCTAATGACGAGACATCTCGTCCATCGAGATCTGACCAGTTTTGCTAATGACGAGAGATCTCGTCCATCGAGATCTGACCAGTTTTGCTAATGACGAGACATCTCGTCCATCGAGATCTGACCAGTTTTGCTAATGACGAGAGATCTCGTCCATCAAGATCTGACCAGTTTTGCTAATGACTACATACTACGTCGAGAAAACCATCAGGAGGGTTAACACTGTCTATGTTGTGTGCTACATGCCCAAGTGTGGCCCTTGAGCCATAAAACCCAACCAAACTAGGCCAAGTGGGACAAGTAAAATGACAAGAGATTAATTGTCGCAAGAGTGTTCTACATATCATAGCTTCTAGTGCCTATGATATGTAGAACACTATGAGTCAAAAGTGAGTACATTGTTTGCAAGACATCATAGATATGCGTTCTGGTGATAGGAGGAAAGGCAGGAGAGAAAACAAGTTTCTGGGATAAAACAGGACGACTTTTTAATCCTAAACTGGTGCAAAGGGGCAACTGAGAAGTGGAGGTCGGTGGTTTTTCTAATCAAAACAAACTCAACCTGCGTGACGGTGATAAGAGGCACGCAGTCGTCTAAGAGCTTCACTTGACGTTGTTTGGCACTGCTTGAGAAATAAGATCCTTGCACCATAAAGCCAAACTGTTGGCTTTGATCGATTGTGGCCAAAGGACATTAAAGTTTACGAGACATCATTAAAAACTAATTTTATTGAAACCTACTCGTATTTACAAACAACGTATTCGAAATCAAGCCGTCTCATCTTTTACACTATTTCTTCTGCTATCTTTTATATACACCAGATTAACAAATACTTTCATATACACCATACGGCCCTATGATGTCAAGTCCTCTGCAGGGGTTGAGACCGATTCCAACACAAACAACCAATGTTAGAGTGATGAAAACACCATTTTGACTTGCATGGAGGCTACAATTAGATTTGTTACTCAAATAATGTAAGGCCCTAAGAGGTACGGGTGGATTACGTGGTGTTGTCCTCGGATCTTTCCCTTGGGGACTGATCTTGCACCGTCGCCAATAGCCCGTTGTGTTGCTCCAGTGTGATGTTAATTGAACTACCTACCATCCCAGAGAAGAAAACAAATTTGTTTTTATTTCCTTTAGTTATTTGTTTTTACAACTTAATCCAAGGATTAAATTAACCTTAGTGTTGTGATTCACTCATCTTTCTGTTACCTTGTGTTTGGCGCAGTATGGCTGAACCGGTTCTTGCGCCGTAAAACCTATACCCAGAACCAAACCAAAAGAATATCCCTCGCTTCACAATCAAACCTAATGCACGTCACTTTTTTTGGCCGTCGGTGCATTTGTGAACCAAAGGACGAAGCATTGAAGAGTGGAATAAACAGATCAAAACCTTCGGATCGGTAGAGACAAATGCAAAGCCTTCAAAATACCCGATAAGTTAAAATTGAACAGATAAGATAGTCAATGGTCATTTCGGTGGAGTAAAGTTTGTTTGTTTACTTATTTTTTTACTGAAATAACGAAGTAAACAAATCTGCTATCGCTCAAAGCTGTTGTGGATTTTCTCACCAGTTTGATTTCAAATAAGCAAAAGTATCCTTGAGTTAAACATCGGAGAAAAAAAGCCTTATCTATTTTTACGTGGTCAAGCACTAGCGTTTCTACAGTTTTACTCGGTGGCTTTGAAAGGGTTAGTTAGAAAAGTGAGTTCTGGCCACACTATTCAACAATTTAAACTCGCGTTTCTTGCGTCTTAAATCTGTCCTGGACGGACATGGTGGACGTTTCGTTCCACCGAAATGGCCATGGACGATCTTTTCTAAGTTTTCAAACCTTCAGGGGCACATCTTTAGATGTGTACGAGCATCACAACCCTGAGGTACCGGTTTTTCTTCCCTCGTTGTCTTTTGTTTGACGCAGCTTGGCCAAATTTGGCCCTTGAGCCCTAAAACAACCAACAATTTAAGTTTTTAATCTCTCTTAGGCGTTGTTTTGAAGGTTTTGCATTTTTTACTAAAAGCGAAATTATGTTAAAGTTTTCAGACCCGTACCTTAAGAATTAACTCAAAATTACAGCCACTCCCTACCAACCATCGTGGCTCGGTGGGTGTAGTCACTACGCTAGCAGCCTGCGAGATGTAGGCGATTCCCCCTGGGTATATTTCTCTCTTCTGTGTCAGTAAAATATTTTGTTTGTATGTCCACTGCTTAATACTGTCTGTCTTGTGTCTGGCGCAGCATGGCTAAATAGGCCCTTTAACCCAGTTCAACCATCGAACCAGGCATTGACGTCTTCGCTATACGAAACCAAAGTGAAATATCCCTCCACAGTTTTATGTGCATGTTGGCTTCTTTTAAATGTAATAAAAAATACATTTTTATTTCTTACACATTGTAATAACTTCTCTGGGTAGCGTGGTAGATTCAAATCTATAGAGAACAGTCTAGCTAAAATAACAAACATTACTTTTATTTAGAACAATTTCTTGACTATATTAGAATCTATTTACACGGCACTTTCACGAATTTCTATGCCTCTGCTAACTGGATGCGACAGGTTGTCGAAATCTCAGGTACGTACGAAAGTCTCTGAGTGGGAGAAAGGTCTCTCAATTATCTCGGGGTGAGATTCTATGCGTCGGGTGACGATTACAAAAGATCGGCACCGGATCTTCACGGGATGACGGGTCGATTCAGGTTCCCTGCCGGACGAGAAGTCGGCACCGGATTCTTCGCAGGTGGTCGGTTCGGCACAATTCAGGGAACGGCTCCGCTGGGATCGTCGGGTCAGCACAAGACGGGAACGGTATCTTTCCGGAACTCCAGTACGTTCCTTCTGTTATTCTCTGGGTGAGAAAACAACTCCGAGCTATTTACTGGCTAAAGAGTTAGACCACTCGCAGGGTCGATGAGTCGAGCCTCTCGGATGAGACCAAGCAAGAACTCGAGATGGGCAGCCTACGCCAGGCTACAAGAACGCGTACTCTCGGGGTGAGAGAACCGTCTTTCCAAAAATAGATTAGCTCCCTAAGGAGTTTGACCGCTCAAAGGGTCGCTGAGCCAAGCCGCTCGGACGAGAACACAAGCAAGACTCCCGATTCGACTATCTTCGTTTCCCTTGAAACCTCGGAGCCTTTGTTTCGCTAGTGGTTTTTGATTCGCTGTTGATCCGGCGACGACTGTCTGACGTAAAATGGGATTAGCTACTTAGCGCAGGTGGGCTTAATTACCTGGCAAGTGGACCTAATCACCTGGCAGGTGGACCTAATCACCTGGGCGTTCCGGAACGAATTCTCATTGTCCGTCTTCGGTACAAGTCCAGACCGTCTGGTGCCAGAGAGATGGAAACACATTATCCGTGTTTTAACGACTCTGCCGTAGGAGGGTTAATTGAGTGGTCCATCAAAATGAATATTCACAACATTAACTATATTACATGCGGCTTGTATTAATTCCTCTTTGAATGCGTTGGAGGCAAGCCAATAGGTTGGATATCCTGCTTTGGGGACTATTTTACCCCGATGAATAGCTATTTGCAAGGCTATTCTCATTTGTAATCGGAGACGAATTGTAAACAAGTACTTCTGGAGTTTACTTAGGTTACTTTCTGCTTATTAGGTTCGATAGAAACCCGTTTAACCCTCTGATTGTCCCCCTCGGAGGCACATCTTTAGGTGTGTACGGCTTCATGAACCCGGGCTCTTCTCCCATGGGGTTTACTGTCGTTGGTAAACACGGGAATCGCACTCCCGGGGTACCCACAAGCGATCTTTTCCTCCTGATGTTCTATCTCCCACCCCCTCTTGTTTTCCCCTTTCATGTGTCTTGTGAACAGCATTGTAATTATGAACAATTTTGCTATGAAATCCAATTATATATCATCAATCATATCAAGATTCCATTTGAGTTTTCCAATTTGATTTGTTTTTTTAAGAAAATTCCCATCACTGAGTTATGTTTGAATTTTACTTTATAAAATGTCTACTTTTTATGACACGCATGTTTGCCGTGTGCGGCGTCCCATATCGTGGGAAAATGGAATCATGTGGTACGTTGAAGTACGTGCCTTTTGGCCCATGCTTCAACGTAGGCGGGTGACCAGAGTGAGCCCACTCTGATCAATCGGCTCACTTAAGTTCTCTGGGTTTCACCACTTCAGAGTGCTTATCCCCTCTGTCGTGCTGGACTTCACTGGTCTTAAGTTTTTTGGGTTAGTGCTGCAGCTAGGCATGTCCTGGGTGAACCACATTCCGATACTGTAGCACTATATCATGGTGGTATCTTGAAGTGTGTGCTGAGGCTGGAATGTTCCATAGCCAGCAACCACTTCACCTTGTTTGACTCCGTGGTGGGTATGGGTCCATCATGAAGAAGTTACATATTCAATCTATGGATCCAAAAATCTCTTTGTGGAGGACTAGTTTCCTTGTTGTGTTTTCTAGAGGCCCAAATCCCTCTAACAATGTTAATTTCTTAATACCTAAATTTTTAATTATCAATAGCCCTGAAGGGAAACTTGCAACGTTTTCACCATTTTCTGTACAAAGATATATTCAGTCTACATATCAATCTGGGCAACTAATGAAATTAAACCAAATTGGCGAACTAAAAGTTAATGTAGCTCCACACAGAACCCTAAATTATTCTAGTCGTGGAGTTATATCCGAATCTGATCTTTTTAATGTATCTGAACAAGAGTTTATCGAAGAATTAAAATCTCAGCATTTTTGTTCAGTCAAACGCATCTGCATCAGACGAGATGATAAAAGTATTAACACAAAACATGTAATATTAACATTCAACACACCAGACATGCCGACATCCATTAAAGCAGGATACTTAAATTGCAGCGTTAGACCGTTCATTCCAAACCCTCAAAGATGCTTTAAGTGTCAGGTTTGGACATTCTCAGGCTTCATGCCGATCACCCGCAATTTGTGTCTGATGCTCAAAACCCGAACATGGCGAAAACTGCACCTATGAACCTGTATGCTTCAATTGTAAGGGAAATCATCCTACTTACTCCAGGTCTTGTCCTCAATGAAAAAAAAGAAATCAAAAGCATAAAGGTAAAACAAAAGATTTCATATGTCGAAGCAAAAAAACTAGTAGAAAGTAAGACACCAAGAGCAAATAATTCATACGCAACTGTAATTAAAACGATGAAATCCGTTGCTATCCAGACAGATACCATTCCCAATAAAGAAATTAAAAAATCCGTTGCTGTCCAAACAGATACCATTCACAATGAAGAAATTAAAAATACAATTGTACAAAAGAAAGAAACAATCGTCCAGAAGAGAAAAAGATGCAACCATTAAAAAATGAACAAAAACGAACATTCCCAAACCTATTCTTCATCTGACTCATCTGGTGAGAAAATGGAAATAGACAAAAATAAAAAGATTACGCACAAACGCAAAAAATCTGAAGGAATATAATGGTTAGAATAATATTTTGAAATTGCGAATGCTGCCGTAACCATGTTGAGAACGTGGAGACTTTGATTACTGCCATCCTGTTATGTCTTGGTCTGCAGGAATCTTTTTGACACCAGCAGTATGCACAAAATTGGAAGATATATCGCAAGAGATAATTTAAAAAACAATCATGCTAGTGGTGTAGCGCTTCTGGATTGTCCATATTCGGCTGTTTAATTTCCACTTTCAAAAATTTATGCTTTTTTTATTTTGTACATGTAAATTAAATTCTTCAGTCTCAGTAGTTATGCCTCAGATTATCTTGTTTTTATTATCTGACTATTTAAATGTTTTTATTATCTGACTATTTAAATGTTTTTATTATCTGACTATTTAAATGTTTTTATTCTCATCTACACGCGTTTTACATGTTTTAAATTTACCATTTATCTTTGTCTTGGACTTCATTTTTAAATGTTCTGCGCTTTTATTGGGCTATATTCTGTCTTGTGTTTGGCGCAGCTTGTCCACTTGCGCCATTAAACCCTCAACATCCAATCCCTCTGATTGTCATGAGATTTGTGAGAAGTCAACGCTTTCTCCACAACACACATGGTTAAATAACCACTTCTGTTGGCTAAAGAAATTCATATTAAAAAATACTTTCAACTTTTAGGAAAATTATTTTGGTTTCTTCTCTAGAATAGAATGCTTTTGAAAGATTATATTGGCCTTTTCTCTAGAATAGAATGCTTTTGAAAGATGTTGGTTCTTTCCCTAGAATAGAATGCTTTTGAAAGATGTTGGTCTTTTCCCTAGAATAGAATGCTTTTGAAAGATGTTGGTTCTTTCCCTAGAATAGAATGCTTTTGAAAGATTATATTGGCCTTTTCTCTAGAATAGAATGCTTTTGAAAGATGTTGGTTCTTTCCCTAGAATAGAATGCTTTTGAAAGATGTTGGTCTTTTCCCTAGAATAGAATGCTTTTGAAAGATGTTGGTTCTTTCCCTAGAATAGAATGCTTTTGAAAGATGTTGGTTCTTTCCCTAGAATAGAATGCTTTTGGAAGATTATATTGGCCTTTTCTCTAGAATAGAATGCTTTTGAAAGATGTTGGTTCTTTCCCTAGAATAGAATGCTTTTGAAAGATGTTGGTTCTTTCCCTAGAATAGAATGCTTTTGAAAGATGTCTTTTCCCTAGAATAGAATGCTTTTGAAAGATGTTGGTTCTTTCCCTAGAATAGAATGCTTTTGAAAGATGTTGGTCTTTTCCCTAGAATAGAATGCTTTTGAAAGATGTTGGTTCTTTCCCTAGAATAGAATGCTTTTGAAAGATGTTGATTCTTTCCCTAGAATAGAATGCTTTTGAAAGATGTTGGTCTTTTCCCTAGAATAGAATGCTTTTGAAAGATGTTAGTTCTTTCCCTAGAATAGAATGCTTTTGAAAGATTATATTGGCCTCTTCTCTAGAATGGAATGCTTTGGGAAGATTTTGTTGATCATCAAAGTCAGAATAGGTTATTAGTCGGGCAGGAAAGACTAGGTTACAAGTGGAATAATGCTTGTGAACCCCTCAGAGGGCAAAAGCTGTTACAGATGAAAAACGCTTGGAGAAAAACGAAGCAGTCCAACTTTTAGCTGACCCACATTTTTTTCCAGATCTTAATCCTCCCCAAAACAGACTTAAAACGCTTCGAAAACGTGCCAACATCTAATTCATGTCTGCATTGAAAAACTGCCTCTTCATCTTCTGAAACAACGGCCTAGACCTTTGCTCTAGGCTTAGAGGTGGTTCAACAAAATATTAGACTGCAATCGCTCAAGTCATTTTGTTTTTCATTTCAAAATGGCATCTTGCTTCGTTTAAGTGCAACCTATTAAATTTCGACCGTAAATCAAGGGTTTACTAAAACTTGTTTTGCGGGTTGCAAATGTTAGTTTTAGTTTATTTTTAGTACCTTGTTCTCAGATAAGATTTTCGTTTTCCGGCTTGAATATTTAAGTTCTTTTGTATGATTACAGTCTACATTGTCCTCTACTTGTAACGTAACATGCACGAAATGAAATTAATTGAAAAATTATTCGCTTGGAAGACTTGAAAATTTCTGTTTTCCTCGTGGAAGTTTGTCCTGTTCAGTAAAAATGGCTAAAATTACCCGACATTAGTATGGTGGCAAATCATGAGGTAAGCTGACATTTTTCTTAGCCTCATTGAACGTCCCACGAAATCGCTTTGGGTCAAAATAAAAGGTTTCTACACATTTGTTTCGAGTATTCCATCAATGTAGCTCGGTTGGAAAAGTAGCGGATTAGTAACCAGAGGGTTGTGAGTTCGAGACCAGACCAAACCGAGGCCTCGGCGCGTACGTGGGGGCTGGTGCACGTTAAATCTGTCTTGGCTTCCAATGTCCTCACGTTGGTGTGGAAATTTGGAGAGTGGGGTGTCAGCTGAGGTGTTGACCTCGTCATCTGACCGTAGTTCAAAATGAAAGAGGTGTTGTCCTCGAGCCTTTCCCTTCGCGATTGATCCCGGATCGTCGCCAACTGTTTATTATGTTGCTCCAGTGCGACTTTAATTCAACTACCTGCCTGAATCAATAATATTTCATGCAAAATTATTTAAAAAAAAAAGAGAATTTTAGATTTTCTTTGGTTTCTATAATAGTAAATAATGTAAAATATCGTAATATAAAGGGCAAGTGCATAATATATAAACTAATGTAGGGGAAAAGGTGACAGACAAACCATAATATACGAAATACAAACTATCAGCATCATTTAAATAACAAATTTCCGTCGATTGCTTGACCTATATCTAGAAAGATACGAATAACTTTAGTCATACGCAACTCACAAATAGATAATATCAGCAATAGAATCAGCTTATTTTAATGTTGATGTTTTCTATCTGATAAAAAAATCTTATTTTTTTATTCCAAAACGTCCTCCATTTCAATTAATCTCGGAACAGACAGTCCCTTTTCATCTTTACGTCTTGCAATCCTAGTTTTAAGAAAAAAGAAAGGGATATCTGTCTTCCAAACGGATTCTGTATAGCTTTAGTAGTCGAATGCTGCTGTAATGAATTAGACATTTTTGTTTATTTGTGAGTTAACAATGGAAATGAAACAAAGAAAATCACTTCGATGTTTCTATCGATTGTAGTGAATTTCGATGTCGCAACGCTCTGCTGGTCGGCGATGAGGAATTTTAAGGTCGCCGCAAAGTGAAAGGTATTTTGAGGTTTCCTCAATGCTAACAGATGGTTATCTGGTTGCGTTTCGGTTCTGAATCGCTTGACGTTTGAATGAATGCAAATCAGTGTTGGTTATCGGGAGATGAAATATTAGTGACGGTGATGGGATTTTCTTTATTATATATGTCCGCATGGCAACAGTGGAATGTAAGGAATGCTCAAGGAATCGCAGCAATTCTTACACTAGAACCATGGAAAAAATTTAAGCAATTGAACCTAAAAATTTTACTCGTAACTTTCCTGGTGGTTGTCTCGACGAGATATCTCGTCATTAGAAGGAAACTGAGCATATCTTGATGGGCGAGATACCTCGTCATTAGAAGGAAACTGGGCAGATCTTGATGGGCGAGATGCCTCGTCATTAGAAGGAAACTGGGCAGATCTTGATGGGCGAGATGCCTCGTCATTAAAAGGAAACTGGGCAGATCTTGATGGGCGAGATACCGTCATTAGAAGGAAACTGGGCAGATCTTGATGGGCGAGATACCTCGTCATTAGAAGGAAACTGGGCAGATCTTGATGGGCGAGATACCTCGTCATTAGAAGGAAACTGGGCAGATCTTGATGGGCGAGATGCCTCGTCATTAGAAGGAAACTGGGCAGATCTTGATGGGCGAGATGCCTCGTCATTAAAAGGAAACTGGGCAGATCTTGATGGGCGAGATACCGTCATTAGAAGGAAACTGGGCAGATCTTGATGGGCGAGATACCTCGTCATTAGAAGGAAACTGAGCAGATCTTGATGGGCGAGATACCTCGTCATTAGAAGGAAACTGGGCAGATCTTGATGGGCGAGATACCTCGTCATTAGAAGGAAACTAGGCAGATCTTGATGGGCGAGATACCTCGTCATTAGAAGGAAACTGAGCAGATCTTGATGGGCGAGATACCTCGTCATTAGAAGGAAACTGGGCAGATCTTGATGGGCGAGATACCTCGTCATTAGAGGAAATTGAGCAGATCTTGATGGGCGAGATACCTCGCCATTAAAAGGAAACTGGGCAGATCTTGATGGGCGAGATACCTCGTCATTAGAAGGAAACTGGGCAGATCTTGATGGGCGAGATACCTCGTCATTAGAAGGAAACTGGGCAGATCTTGATGGGCGAGATACCTCGTCATTAGAAGGAAACTGGGCAGATCTTGATGGGCGAGATACCTCGTCATTAGAAGGAAACTGGGCAGATCTTGATGGGCGAGATACCTCGTCATTAGAAGGAAACTGGGCAGATCTTGATGGGCGAGATACCTCGTCATTAGAAGGAAACTGGGCAGATCTTGATGGGCGAGATACCTCGTCATTAGAAGGAAACTGGGCAAATCTTGATGGGCGAGATACCTCGCCATTAGAAGGAAACTGGGCAGATCTTGATGGGCGAGATACCTCGTCATTAGAAGGAAACTGGGCAGATCTTGATGGGCGAGATACCTCGTCATTAGAAGGAAACTGGGCAGATCTTGATGGGCGAGATACCTCGTCATTAGAAGGAAACTGAGCAGATCTTGATGAGCGAGATACCTCGTCATTAGAAGGAAACTGGGCAGATCTTGATGGGCGAGATACCTCGTCATTAGAAGGAAACTGGGCAGATCTTGATGGGCGAGATACCTCGTCATTAGAAGGAAACTGGGCAGATCTTGAACGAAATATTTCGTTGAAACCGCTTGAAGGGTTAACTGAATAACCTGACTTGAGACTTCCTTAAGAATTAACGGATCCGATGTACTGTGACATCTTAGCGCCTAAGAGTCTAGAATGGCCGGCTGCAGACCCGGAAGTTTCCTGTTAAAAAGTCCTTCAATACTGCGCTTGCGCATGTGAGGAGAATGAGAAACAGTTAGCTCACGGACTCCGTCTAGTTGAGACGTCTTCGTAGCAATTCGTAAATTTTAATATGAAAATAAGCATTTTTGTTTCGCGCGTCCATTGTAAACCCATTGTTTTGTCTGTGTTAAAATAAATGTTATTTTTTAATGTCCAACAAAAGTTCGGATTAATTCATCACAGACTAGAGTTTTGGTGTCCTGGAAGTTGGATGGAAGCAAGAAAGCAGGAAATGCAGGTAGGCCCACCCTTGTATTAAATTAAATTTATTGAGGTTCTGGCTTACCGGAATTAGTGAGGCAAAGAGCCTAAATAGTTTTGGTTAAAAAAACAAACAAAAAGAAATGACTACATATCCAATTTTATTTTGTGGTTATTTAAATTTTGTCTTTATGAAAGTTAATAGAAGTTGATGATAAAGTGAATTTGCATGTTCTACTAAGTAGATATTATCAAGTTGATAAAGTCACGGCCAAAAAGTGCCAAATCGAAAGTGAACGAAAATTTAAATTTCGTTTTGATTTTACTGAAATTTTGTGTTTTGTGCATTTAATGATTTGAAAAGAATCAGATAATTTGAATTACATATGGTAATTACGCATTAGTAAAAGAAAACAAATATTTAATTGCAACTATATATATTGCATCTTGTGTATTGTATATGCTACGATATAGTTTAAGATTCTGTTATTATATTTGAGAATTGTGTTTGATATTAAATCTTATCTAGTATTTGAAGCATATTTGGCATTGAATATATTTTGTGAATCATATAGTTATTAGAAAATATTGGTAACTCTATTTATGATAACAAAATTGGATTGTTTACTAATAAGTTATTCATCGATCATGGCTTTTCTTTCTCGTGGGAGAAAAGAAGACCTCCTCGAACTCGCAGATGAACTTTGTGAAAAGGTATCGCATGATTGTAAACTGGTTGAGATAAGGAAAATAATCCTAAACAGTGAAAACTATGAAGAAGAGGAAGTTAAAATTTCTTTAACTCGTATTATGGAAGATAGGATAAAGAGAGAGAAAGAAGCAAAAGAAGAAATTGCCAGACGAGAAGAAAAAGAAGAAATTGCCAGACAAGAAGCAAAAGAAGAAATTGCCAGACGAGAAGCAAAAGAAAAAGAAGAAACTGCCAGACAAGAAGCAAAAGAAGAAATTGCCAGACAAGAAGCAAAAGAAGAAATTGCCAGACAAGAAGCAAAAGAAGAAATTGCCAGACAAGAAGCAAAAGAAAGGGAAGACCGTAATATTCGAATGGAAGAAATAGCTTTAGAGAAGAAAAAGCTAGAAATGCAAGCTGCAAGTGAGCTAGGACTATCTAATAGAGAACGGATGCCAAATCATAAAATTGAGCTCATCAAAATTACCCCGAAATTTGAGGAAAAGAAAGATGAAATGGGTCTATATTTAATAAATTTTGAAAGAAGAGCTGAGATGGCAGGTGTGCCTAAAGAAGATTGGGTGCCGTATTTACTAGGCGTATTGCCTTCGGAAATTTCGAGCATGATGGCTAGAGAATCGCCTGAAGATGCAAAGAATTACGATTATGTGAAAGATATTATTCTTCAGAGGTATAAAATGAGTTCTGAGAAATTGAAGCAGATGTTTTACCGTCATCAAAAAGTCCCGGATAAAACATGGAGGAGTTACGCTCATGAACTTACAAGCTACTATGATGAATGGGTTTCTGATTTGGAAATCAAAACTTTTAAAGAACTCAGAGACTTGCATATCACTGAGCAGATTAAAAGACGAGTGCCGTCTGAAGTAAAAGAACATTTTCTGGAGGAGTGGATGGACTTAAATTCTCCGCTAGAATTAGCTAAAAAAATAGATCAATTTGAAAGCTTGAAGGAGAGTCTTTCACCCAGAAATACTAAAGGTTCCCATAATACAGAGGGTATCAAGAAAACATCCGTTGGTTTTCGTAAGTTTGAGGGAGAAAACAAACCCTTTGGGAAAACAGAAGTAAACAGAGAAGATTATGAAGAGAGAAATTTTGAAAAAAGAAAGCAACTTCAATGTTATGAATGCAATTCCTATGATCATCTTAGACCTCAATGTCCTAAGTTGAAGAAAACTGAAATCATAGCTGCTAACGAAATTATGGGAAAGGGAATAATAGATTTGATGTCTCCCTACATTAGTGTCGGAACTGTAAATGGATCTCAGATTTCTATCTTACGAGACACAGGATCCAGCATAGATCTAATTCCTAGGAAGTTTGTTAAGCCACACATGTATACGGGTGAACATGTATGGGTAGCATCTCCTTTAGCGGATAACCCTATTTGCTTGCCTATAGCGGAAGTAAATTTAGTGTGTGAGTTGGGTCATGTTATAACCAAAGCTGCTGTCAAGGATAACTTCCTAGATAAAGAACGCTATTTACTAAGCAACAAGACCGTTGTACTTATAGAAGATATGAAAAAAGACAAAGACTCTGATATTGAAGTAAAAGACTCTGCAACGCCCAAGTGCCAAAGGTCTCCATATTTAAATGAAACATCGAAAAACGACTGCCCTTGTAACAGTAACCGTTTTAGTTCTAGCAGTGTTACTCCTAAAGAGACTGGAATCGTTGAAAATTTGTTACGTTCATATGGTTTTATACAATGTTGCGAAAGACAAGCAATATATTTTTTTCACTACAGTCAATTTTCTGGAAATATTGATAATTTAAAACGTGGTGATGCAGTTGAATTTAAAATTACTCATAATCGTCGTACTGGAAAACCAATTGCTAGTTCTGTTTGTAAAATAATGTGTAAAGAGACAGTTTCTGGATTTGAAACCACTGAAAAAAAGGAAAATACTGAAGGTAAAGTTGCTTATGAAAATCGTGGTGAACGGCCCTATTCTGCTGAAAATGTTGATGGTAATGTAGATTTTCATCCTCCTAAAAAGATCACTTTTAGTATTCCTATTGACAAAAATACAAGAAACCTTAGACCTTGTAAAATGCGTTCGGAACAGCCCTTACCTGTGAGATACCGTGGTGTTATCTGTGCTCTTAAAGGAACATTTGGTTTTATTAAAAGGGGTGATGTAAAGGATATGTTTTTCCACTCTAGTGAATGCAAAGTGTTCAAAAATCTTAATCTTGGCGATGATGTTGAATTTGGAATACAGACTCGTAACAACAAGGAAATTGCTGTAGGTGTAACTAAATTGCCCTTAGGGACAGTGATATTTGAGGACGTTGAAACTGAAAGTTCGGTTGGTGAAATAACTGAATGCTTAGACAAATCTAAAAGTCGTTTGAAGAAAGCATAAAAGTTACGAGACAAAGTTGAATTCACTGTGATCCAGGATTACGAGGTAGTCCATAGAAAGGGAAAACAGCATATAAACGCTGATAATTTAAGTCGTACACCTCACGTACAAAAATAAAGTGCTATTTTTTTGTGTTTGTATTTGTGATATCTTGCATATATAAAAATACTTTATTCCTAGTGTACATTGATACATTTACATTGCAAAAAGTTTTAAATTTGAATTGAAAATCTGTAAATATTTTGAAATTGAATTTCTTTGATGATTATCACTGAGTAAAAATTTTGATTATACTTTGTTAAAATTATGATATGTTTTTTTTTAATTTAGAGTAGGCGGTACACACAGCCAGGATCTTAAGGGTGTATGGTCTACTTGCATATTGCTTTGGGCATGAGTTGTTGCCTTCGCGAAAATTCTGTTGCTGCTGTTTTGTATCTTTTTTGCAGGTGTCTGTCTCTGCAGAAAAAGAATCTTGAGGAGGGAGGAAATAGACTGTGACATCTTAGCGCCTAAGAGTCTAGAATGGCCGGCTGCAGACCCGGAAGTTTCCTGTTAAAAAGTCCTTCAATACTGCGCTTGCGCATGTGAGGAGAATGAGAAACAGTTAGCTCACGGACTCCGTCTAGTTGAGACGTCTTCGTAGCAATTCGTAAATTTTAATATGAAAATAAGCATTTTTGTTTCGCGCGTCCATTGTAAACCCATTGTTTTGTCTGTGTTAAAATAAATGTTATTTTTTAATGTCCAACAAAAGTTCGGATTAATTCATCACAGTACCCTAGTGCTCTTTTCTTTTCCCCTGGGGTTTCCTATCTTTCGTAAAGTAAACACAGGGTTCGCGCTCCAGGGACACCTAAGCAATCTTTTTCCCTTTCACAATATATTTTAGTTGACTTGGAAGCTTGTGTTTAGCACAGCTTGGTCAAATACGACCAAGGTCCGGACCGTGGTGGCCGGTTCTAATTGTAGCAGGCTGGAAACCGGAGGGATACGAGTTCGAAACTCGATCCAACCAAAGACCGTCGTGCACACGGGGACTGGTGCACGTTAAACTGTCGTGGCTTCCAATGCCCACACGTTTTCTTGATGTGGAAGTTAGGAGCGAGAGGTACCAGCTCAGGTTTTGATCTCGTCATCTGACCGTGGTTGCGGTTTGTTCTAGGTTCTTTTCCTTGGGGATTGATCCCGGTACCGTCACCAATAGCCCTTTGTGTTGCTTCAATGCGACGGTAATTGTCTTCCTACCTTTTGTGAACACCTCAAATGGTAATAGACGCACAAAATTTGGAATTATTTTATTGCATAGTTTCGGGCTTGTAAAACAATTTCCTGAAGCGGTAATTTTAGCGAAAACGAGACAATTCCCTCCTTAAAAAGGCCATCTGCCCCAGTGCGGGGGGGACGGATGTCAAACGGACCCTTTTCGCATTGGGCACACTCGATTTACTTATCGTCATCTTTTGTTGGGCGAGAGCCCCTATTTGTTCTACATGCTCTTCAGATTTTATAGTTCATCATATTTTAATTGTCCTGCTTTTAATCCTCATCGCCAAAAAATTTTTAAAAGTACAATTTTAAACTTACAAGATTTGGTTGGGGAAAATCCCCATCCAAACCTTTTTGCATTTTTACGTTCAGTTGGTTTTTACTTCTCATCTAATTTGTTTCCAAATTCAAAAAGACTCATCAATCTATTTTATTCAAATTCTTTTATTAATTCAATCTTTTAAATTTCCACTTCCAAATTTTATACATATGTAAATTAAATTCATTAGTTATGCTCCAGACAATGGTCTTGTTTTTTTCATCTGACTGTTTGAATATTTTTATTCTCATCTACACATTTTACATGTTTTAAATCTACCTTTTATCTTTGTCTTGGACTTAAATGTTTTGTGCTTTTATTGGGCTATGTTGTGTTTGGCGCAGCTTGTCCGCTTTTGGACCTTGCGCCATAAAACCCAAACATCCAATCCAATCTCCAGTTTCATTAGTTATGTTGCAGGCGATGATCTTATTTTATCATCTGGTTTTTGTTTCAATATTTTTATTCTCATCTATACACTTTACATGTTTTAAGTCACCTTTTATCTTTATCTTAGACTATTGACTTTTAGATATTATACTTTTATTGGGTCACGTTCTGTCTTGTGTTTGCCGTCACCAATAGCCCGTTGTGTTGATCTAGTATGACGTTAATTAAAATACCTACCTACCTGTCTAGTGTTTGGCGCATTTTGTCCGCCTTTGGACTTGCGCCGTCAAACTCCAACATCCAATTCAATCCTTAAAAAAAATAAAATCCACACTTGGTTTTTACGCTCTTTCATAGCGTGCTTGCAAGCGCTTAGACATTGTCTGACAATTTTAAAAAACTCGTAAAAACCCAAAGGATGATCCGAAAAGCGGATCATCCTTTTCCTAATAATGGGCGACAAATTATAAAGTAAATCTTCAAGCAGCGCATTGTCACAAAACTGTCATTAAACCAGGAAACCCGAGAAAGCAATTTGATTACCATATATACCTTTATTGCACCCTCGGAGTCAAGGACACAGAAAGAAATCCAAAAGCATGATCCTCTTCTCCAAGACCTTGCCCAAGGCTCAAGGCCGTTTCGTATCATCAGCAGTTAATGTGCTTTGTATCGACTTCCAATTGCGTGTTTTCTTAAGTAACAAGACAAACGGATGCTGCTTAACTGGAATCTGACATTTCTTCCGTACAGATATAAACTGAATGGTAATACAAAGAAGCCGAATCATCGTTAGATTTTATCAAGGCTTTTTCTATTCGTGGCTGAATGAGTTATGCTTACCTTGAGATTAGTGCGTGTACGGATGTGGTATTTTAAATCCACGTGCCTTCGTTAAAGTCGTTTGTTAGCATTTAAGGTATCCTGGAAGATTTTCCTTAGCTCTCCTGGTGGTTGTCTTGACAAGGTATCTCCTCATTAGCGTTATGTCTCAGTGGGTATGCCCACTGCGCTAGCAACCTTCGAATTGTAGGCGGTGCAGGTTCTATTCCTGTTAGGTGCATTCCTCTCTGGGTGTATTTCCATCTTCCGTGTCAGTAAAACTTTCAATGTGTGTCTGTTACTTGATATTGTAAGTCTGGTGTACGTTGGCCAAATGTTGCCCTTGCGCCATAAAACCCCCCAAAACAACCAACGAACCTCATTGGCGAATCTGATCTGGATGGACGAGATATTTCGTCGTTAGAAGCGGTTCAGACAGACTATGTATATGGGTATGTCGGACCTCAAATGTCCTCACGTTGGCGTGGTGTGGAAGTTTGGAGAGTGAGGTGCCAGCTCAGGTGTTCTTGAAATCTGACCGTGATTCAAAATTACGAGGCATTGCCCTTGCATCTTTCCCTTCGGGATGGATCGTCGCCAATAGCCCTCTGTGTTCCTCCAATGCGACATTAACTACCTACCTCGTAGTTAGAAGAAAACTGATCAGATTTCGCCATCATCGAAAAATCGGCAATATCTCGAGGACTAGATATCTGGTCATTTGCAAAATGGGACAGATCTTGATGACGAGGTATCTGGTCATTTGCAAAATGGGACAGATCTTGATGACGAGGTATCTGGTCATTTGCAAAATGGGTCAGATCTTGATGACGAGGTATCTGGTCATTTGCAAAATGGGTCAGATCTTGATGACGAGGTATCTGGTCATTTGCAAAATGGGTCAGATCTTGATGTCGAGGTATCTGGTCATTTGCAAAATGGGTCAGATCTTGATGACGAGGTATCTGGTCATTTGCAAAATGGGTCAGATCTTGATGACGAGGTATCTGGTCATTTGCAAAATGGGTCAGATCTTGATGACGAGGTATCTGGTCATTTGCAAAATGGGACAGATCTTGATGACGAGGTATCTGGTCATTTGAAAAATGGGTCAGATCTTGATGTCGAGGTATCTGGTCATTTGCAAAATGGGTCAGATCTTGATGACGAGGTATCTGGTCATTTGCAAAATGGGACAGATCTTGATGGACGAGATATCTCGTTGAAACCACAAAGAATTAACAATGGAATGTTGGGAATTGTTTTGTTATGTTTTATTTGTTTATTCAATTGTTTCTATCTATAGAAAATATCCAATTATAGAGAACAAAAATGAACGAAAAGACACACAAATACAGTTAGATAATCGACTAAACAAAACACTTTATTGAGGCATATTACTTATTACATTAAATTATCAACTAATGCATTTACCTCCGAGAAAATATTGCCCTCTGCGACACATCACCTTCAGGTGTGTACGGGCTTCACGGTACCGAGGTACCCAAGTGATCTTTTCTTTCCACATGGGGTTTACTGTCTAGAAAACTCGGGGTTCGCGCTCCCGGGATATCCAAGCGATCTTTTTCTGCTTTCATCCCTCTACTCTGTTTCCCAATCCCTATATTTTTTCCATTCACGACATTTTTTATTTGACACTTTGTGTTTGGCGCAGCATGGCCAACTATGGCCCTTTCGCCATAAAACTCCAAAACAACCAACCTAATTTTATCCGTCATCGTCATATTAGAAGCATAATTTTAAACTTGGAACATTTGATTGGGGAACTCCTCGTACAAATGTTATTGCAGTTTTACATTTCATTGGTTTTTTTAACGGTACATGATATTACCTTTGATGTCTTTCACATCTTAAAATACCTTTTATGTTGTTTCTTATCCCCAAAGTTCAGGATAAGCCTAAACCAGGTCCATAAGACCATGTCGCGCTGAAAGAAAGGCAACTTTCTCCTGATCCAAGATATCATATTTCCCTAATCGTGGCGTTTGAATATTTATTTTTAAATTTAATTACTTCTAAGATTTGACAAATGAACCTTAATTTTTTTTCTCGTATTGGGTTACGTTGTCACTTGTTTGGCGCAGCACTTTTAGACCTTGCGCCCTTAACCCCAAATCAACCAACCTGATAAAACCAACCAAAAAAGGATAAGCTGTCCCACGAAAACACCGATGCAATCGATAAAGTGGGCAGGGGTTGCAATGCTTGTGGAACAGGGACATCTGGAGACTAATTGGTTTCTACTCAAAAGACTAAAATGTTGTCCAAAAGTATTAGGTCTGCGGACGTTATTACTTAAAACATGGTTCAAAATTTCTGAAAAATTAGCATAAGTTGAATGGTTCATACGCAGTAATTTGTTGCGTATTGTCAAAATTTTATCAACTGTAATGCAACAGAAAATTGCATTAAAAGGCCTAAAAATTTAAAAAAGCGAAGGTTAGGCAACCATTTTTAAACGAAATTTCAAATTTTGGAAGCATAAAGAATTTATTTCTCATTTTAACCTTAATATTCACATCAGATTGTAAGGATTGCCAAAAGAAATTCAAGAAAAATCAATTCAAACCAGATGCGCAGGGAAGATTTCGAAATCAGAAGAATGTCAAAAAGTCTGAATCGGAGAAAATGTGTTTTCTAGCAGACTTGATATACTTATCTGGGTGAATCATTCAAATCCAGGAAGGATATTCGCCTCATCATCTTCGAATCGAATGATATATTGCATACAGGTACATTTTGGGCCACCTTGAATCAACATATTTTTTATAATCTCCAAAAAGAATTTCTTCGAGGTACAGGGCTGTGAAAGTGACGTCACAAATTAAAATTTATTTTTCTTAGCGTACATTACCAAGTTAAAAATCGCATATCTCCCAAAGTATTTAAGATAATCCAATTTTGTTTTTTCAAAACAATTGTAAGACTTTAGATCAACGATTGATACTAATTTCATAAGTGGTACGTAAATAGTATTGGAAGCATGAATTTTTCAATTTTATGAATTTTAAATTCATTTTTCTCAAAAAAGCCATCTTTTAAAAATCCGATTATTTTTTTTTCTAAGTTCCTATATAAATATGCTATCGGATTGTGTGATCATGTTTTGAAGTTTTTGAATAGTTAAGGTTAAATTATTTTGTGTAATGATCCTGATCAGAAAAACCCAACGCGACCAGAAAATAACCTTCAAATTCCCCTTCGAAGTAAGAAAAATCCCTAAGCGCATATCAAATTCCCTATAAAAGGACGAAAAGGTTTTCGAAATCCCTAAATTAAATCGGGATTACTTTTCAGCCAGTGGGAACCGCCCTTTCTGTATTTGCTTAAAATACTTTTTACTCAACGTTAATTTGAATAATAATTTAAAGTATTTACTTAATTTGAATAAATTATCTAGCACAAATATATATATTAAACATCTACACAGAATTTCATAAACATAATTTTGCTGTTCATCTCACTACGAAACCAAATTTAAAAAATAAACTAATTGTTTTGATATAGAAAGGATCATAGTAATAAACTACATACTTAAAATATTAATAAATTCCTATAACTATTAAACATTTAAACAGTATTGAAACTAGCACAAACGTAATACCCTATAAATCCTCGTGAAACAGATCTAAAATTGCATAGATAAAAAAATTACGAAGTATATTACATTAATATATTTAACATCGTAGATAAAATAATGATATAAATTTTTATTTACATTAAACAATAAGAAAAGTTGCCAATTTGAATATTAGTTACTCTAATTAAAATAAATTGAGAGATTCGTTAAATTCGGCGAAAGTGTTCAATCTCCTTTCTGCCACACATAAAACTCCAAGAAAGCATTCAACAGATACTTCAATAAATAACTATTTCAATGTTGAACTTCTCACGAATGCAATTCATAACTAAATACAGCTTCATAAGTAAATAAACTTTCAATCATCCTCGATTCTTGTAAAGTTGCACTTATGTCACAATACTAGGAGATTGAATTTTCGTGTATGACAAGAGGACCGACTTTGTCATATGAGCGCACCATTGTAAAACTTTCAACAAGAGTGAACTTGTTAGTTATTTAAAAACTATGTTTTGATCTTGCAGGAAAATTTTCATGTGCCTTCCTCCATAAAAAGGCACAATTAAATTTATTTGTCTCTTCTGAAACCATGAAATTGCTTTCAACTTAATATATTGATTTGTTTGAGAGATTAATTTCATAAAAATCCCAGAATAAATTCTACCCAAATCCAAGAATGAATTAAGAGTAAATGAGTATTATATACTAAGCGATTTAAAATGGATTGGAATAAGATGTAATCAGACAAAGGTAAAGGCTTTTTAATGTACCAATCATGACGATGATTGGTACATTAAAAAGCTACTCTTTCACTATATAAAAATAATCTTCCCCATGTGAGCAACTGGGTGCATAAAAAGCGGCTGCTTGTAGAATGTAAACAATCAACACTCCTAGAGCCCTCAGAATAGTATGTCTTGTAACTTTATTTTATAATTTGTTGCATTAGGTACAAGTGAAACCATGTGTGCAAGTTTTCACCAAGTGACAATTTTAATGTAAAGTTCTGAAGAAGCAATATGCAGCCCAAATATTTCCGCGGTAAATAATTAGAAGTTAATAAGTTCCGCGGTAAATAATTAATAGTTTTAAAAAAGAAATCACACACAGCCAAACTCTAACAGTAGAATTGCAGGATTATCAAAAATCTTAATTCCATACACTTTATTGTTATATGTATAGAAATAATGAATCACATGTTAAACTATCGCATCGAAAAAGGTGCTTGAGCTTCTGGTTGAGGAGATTCGAGCGCTTACTTACTTACTAGAGGAGGGATACAGTTCGCCCCGCTCGTTAAGCGAGCGTTAGCGGTTGAGATTTTGATATCTTGCATTGAAGGCTCCTAAAAATCCATCTTTGAGAAACTGCATTACCTATATAGGGTACTACATTAACAACATTCTAATGAACTTACACAAAAAGTTTCAAAAATTTAAAGATGGCTTTTTTATTAAATCTTAACCAAACTTCAGCAAGTTCCATGACAAACTTAAAAAATTAATCCAATTTTAAAGATATATTTTTACTTATTACGAACAGTACATTTAAATATCACAAGCAAAAAACAAAACACGTTTATCTCTAATAGTTTAAGCGTAGCGAAATTTTAAGTGCTAAACGACATTCTTGAAAAGAAAAATTGAATATTTTTGACCGCCTTCTAAAGGGTCTTATTTCCATGAAAAAAAATTATTTTGCAAAAAGTAAACATGGCATATAGGCCACTGGACACCATATACTAAATTTTAAAAAAAATCGAAGGTTGTGAGGCGAACATTTTATTTTTTAGTGCCTGAATTTGAATGGATTCACCCAGCTACTGTTTTATGTAGTTATGTAGCGCGGACATTAATACCACGCCATCTAAGACTTTAAAGACGCGCAGGCGCAGAACAGCTCCCCTGCGTGAATCTGAATGAGACCCGTCAGTTAGGACAAAGTAGTGAGGGAGAACAGTTGTCCCTTCTTCCCCGAGAATCTTTTTAAACTTAAATATTATGATACAGTGCCCTTATAACGATTGTTTCTAATTAATGTCAAATGTTTAGTGTTCGTGTTTGTAAAAATGTAATGTCTTTTGTTAGTAAGAATAAACTTAATTGCCTGAGATAGCTAGCCTTGTGTTATAATTGGCGCCCAACCCGCGGCCATGTTTTCCTTCTCTTCCTCTTTGTCCTAACTCACTTTAATTTTTAGACTCCCCTGTCTGAAGAATTGCAATATACACCATCCAGGTACCCAGGTTATTTGATGTGATATAAAGTCTGATTTTTAGATAAGTACATTTATGTATTTTATTTTAATATCCGTAATCTTGTTGATTTATATTATGCTACTTTCCATTCATTATCTTATCATTGATAAGTATATGTGAATTACGTTAAAGCATTTTATCATCTTGCCAACCAGGCATATTTTATTATGAAGCACACCCAGTGCTATCCTTATTATTATGTTATGTTATGATTTCGAAAACGGAAGTAGATCGAGTAGCTTATTACTTAGTTTTGTAAAGTAGCATGACCAGTTAAGCATTTTGCAATCCATGCATATCTCGTATAAATGCACATTCAATGCTATTTTGAAAACATGTTAAGTTAAATTTAATTTGATTACTCTTAAAAATTGTGATATTGAAAAATTGATTCTTCAAGCAGTAAGAATATTTCTTTTACTTGTGTACCGGAAACATTCCGAAAAAGAAAACCAGTGACTCATTTTATGCTATGGCTCATTTTATTCGTGTTGATTAACCTTGAGTTTTGATCTGTGATTTTTCGAAGTGTATTTATGTGTTCCTTTTAAATAACACTGTGTTAAGAATGTATCTTCGTAGTTGAGTCAGAAAAAGTATTACATTTGGGATTGTTTATAAACATTAATATTCAGTTTCGGTTTCACTTCTTACTGGGTTGAACTGCGGATATTTTATCTGTGGATTTCATTAAGTATTTTATTAATATCTTAGTAAACTCTGAAAATTGATTTAAATACTGTGGAATTTGAACACTATTTATATAAATGTGTCATTATAACTGAATGTTTATAAAATAACTTAAAGTCAAAACTTTGCATTTGGTCTCAATAAATAAATAATCATGGCGTTTCTGGGGAAAGGTAGAAAAGAAGATCTCAGAAATTTGGCTAAGGAAATGGGACTGGACATTACTGATGACTTAAAAATTATACATCTTAAGAACCTTATAACTAAATCCGAAGACTTCGAAGAGGAACTTGTAAAAAATATGCTATCAACTGTTATCGAGGAACGGGTTGATAAAGAAAAAACAGCTGAATTAGAAAGACTGGCGACAGATAGAGCGGCTGAAATAAAACGAATCGAAAAAGAGAGAGACTTTGAATTAGAAAAACTTCAATTAGAAGCAGAATCTCAACTCGTTGCCAAAAATAACGTGTCAGCAAGCGTTCCAGATGTTGAACACCCAAGATTTGAACTGCATAAGTTAATTCCTAACTTCAATCCCGACACTGATGATATCTCTAGTTTCTTGCACCTATTTGAAAGACAAGTGAAATTTCTAAAAGTTCCGGAAGTACAGTGGGTACCTTACTTAATTGCTGTTTTACCAAGTGAAATTACTAAAATCATCGCACGTGAACCTGATGACAGAGCTCAAGACTATGAATATGTTAAAGACGTTCTCCTAAAAAGATTTAAGATGAGTGCTGAACGCTTTCGACAACTCTTTGCGACTCATAAGAAGAGTGCTGAATCCACTTGGAAGGATTACTATTTTGAACTCGGAACTTATTTTGAAAGTTGGATCAAAGAAGTTAATGTGGATACGTTCGAAAAACTTAAAGACCTAGTAATAACGGACCAAATTAAGAAGAAATGTCCTTCTGACTTTAAAGACCACCATATAGATGAATGGGGATACCTCTGTTCGCCTGTGGAACTGGTGGAAAAGTTGGATTCCTTCGAGAATCACCGAAATAACTTCAAGAAAGAAGGAATTATTACAAATAAAAGAAAACCATTCTTCAAACCTGTAGAAAGAACGGAAAGATACTTTCATCCCAAAAAAGAGTTCCATGAAAAGAAATTTGAGAATACAAAACCGAAAGAAACATCTACTATCCACTGTTATGGTTGTGGCACACCTGGCGTAACCAAGCCCAAATGTCCAACCTGTGCTCCTGCAAAGGGCAGAACCGAATTCAGTGCTGTTACGACCTCCGAGTCACCTTCTACTTTGGTTGCTTTCCTTCCTGTCCGAATCGACCAAGTTAATGGAATTGTCTGTGCTGATTCCGGAGCCACACGCTCCATTGCTGGAGAGGGTTTGTCCAAAATTCTTCAGAAACAAGGTGCGAAGTTTGAAAAAGAATCGATCAACTTGACGTTTGCTGATGGACGATCTTCTGTTGCTGAAGTCCTCACCACCCAGGTGAATGTCCAGATAAAAAATAGAAAAATTTTAACCTCTTTTATGGTTTTGCCTGACACCAAAGGAAACAGAACATTGCTAGGACTTGACTTCTTACATAATGCAGGCCTGGTTCTTGACCTTAAGAGCCACAAATGGTATTTTTCTGATAGCCCTTACAGAAAATACCCTTTCGAAAAGGACATTCACCTACCTCAGTTTCCACACTCGGAATACGTTTCTGAAGTAAAAGCTGAATCCTTACGAGAAAATGAGGGAACCATTCTTACCACACAGCAGAGAACCACTCTCAGTGTTGTAGTAAAGGAATTGTTCAAACTAGGGGGAGATCCTACACCCTATATCGAACACCATATTGACACACAAAACAGACCACCTGTTGCTGTTCCTCCATATAGAGTTTCTCCAGCCAGAAGAGAAATTCTAGAAGCTGAGATTAACAGACTTCTACATGAAGGTATCATCGAACCTTGTGAATCACCGTATGCTGCTCCTGTTGTTTTGGTCCCCAAACCGAATGGAACTTTTCGTCTTTGCGTCGATTACAGGAAGCTGAATTCTATCACCAAAACTGATGCATATCCCTTACCAAGGATAGACGATCTTCTCCACACTGCCAAACACACGCAGTACATGAGCACCATTGATTTAAAAGCCGGTGGCTCACTAAAGAAACGAGGACGTCCATCAAAGACTAAAACTACCCCTTCACGTTCTGGAGTGCGATCACCTCAACAGAGCTGTCCGCCACGCCGCCCTGGCAAACAAGACTGTTCTGGTTCCTCATCGGGACGCTTTCGCAACCAGAGGGGGAGATTGTAGCGCGGACATTAATACCACGCCATCTAAGACTTTAAAGACGCGCAGGCGCAGAACAGCTCCCCTGCGTGAATCTGAATGAGACCCGTCAGTTAGGACAAAGTAGTGAGGGAGAACAGTTGTCCCTTCTTCCCCGAGAATCTTTTTAAACTTAAATATTATGATACAGTGCCCTTATAACGATTGTTTCTAATTAATGTCAAATGTTTAGTGTTCGTGTTTGTAAAAATGTAATGTCTTTTGTTAGTAAGAATAAACTTAATTGCCTGAGATAGCTAGCCTTGTGTAATAGTTATACATGTAACTCCGTCGAAAACGAGATCGCAATTGAGAAACTCTTTGCTATCAGATATATCTATACAGTTTGATATCGATTTATTTTTAACGTTAAAATTAAGAAATTGATTTTGGTGATTTTGGAAGTTTGCTGTCCCCTTAAACCAGGGACCGCCTCAGCATGTGCTATTTTAAGGATCGGTTTTCTGATTTTCAAAAAATAAAACCGTTGCTAGATTTATTTAGCAACCCCTTTGACACTTTGCTTGAAAATGCACCCGAATCGGTATAGCTTAAACTCATCGACGCGCAGAACGACGAAAACCCGCGAAATAAGTTTAATGAAAACATTTAAATCTCTATTGTATCGGATAAAAACAATTGTAAATCTCTGCTAGACAAAGCATTAAAATGCGCTAGAATTTTTGAAAAAGTTTCTTCAGATACATGCTGACTCAGTCATAAGTATTAAGAAATCGGAACCGCTTGACGAAGGAAAATTTAGAACCAATTTTGCACTTGACTACTACAAAAATCGAATGAAATATTAAAACAATTAAATCAATGTAATGTCAAGCATCAAATTAGTCTATTTACTTTTTATCATCTTGGCAAAGATGTATGATAAATAATATACAGGGTGAGTCTAAATTGTTTTTACAAAATGAGAGGGGTGATAGTACCCATCCAGACGAGCAATAATTACCATGGAACATAGGGTCGCATTCCACTCTGAGAGGCAGAAAAGAGTAAAGTCGAAACGTGGTAAAGAGACATGTGGTTGATGCACGAAGGAGTCCCAGCACGGTCTGGCTCTTCTTGAATGCCACATATCCCGCACGATGGATCGGACGTGGCGGACCTGTGGCTTGGCCTCCTCGCTCACCGGACCTCAACCCACTGGACTTTTTCTTCTGGGGGCACATGAAATCTTTAGTGTACCAGACGCCTGTGGACTCGGCTGAAGCTCTCGTAGCGAGAATCGGTGTTGCCGCAGACAAAATTAACACAACACCAGGAATCTTCGAGAGCCAGTCATTCCTTCGCCGGTGTGAACTGTGCAACGACACGCGTGGCCGCCACTTTGAGCACTTGCTGTGAGTTTTTCTCTGATCAATCAATCAGATTGTGCAAATTTTGATATCGTTCATTCGCTTTCCCAACACTGTTGTAAGTTCATGTTGAAATTCTAATTTGACTCTTTTCTGCCTCTCAGAGTGGAATGCGACCCTATGTTCCATGGTAATTATTGCTCGTCTGGATGGGTACTATCACCCCTCTTATTTTGTAAAAACAATTTAGACTCACCCTGAATAATACATGATAGATAACTCCATGGTTTTTTTGGGGGGAGCAGGGGCGTCATGGCTCAGTGGGTATGTCCACTGCTCTATCAACCTTCGAGTTGTAGGCGGCGAAGGTTCGATTCCTGACAGGTGCATTCCTCCGTAGGTGTATTTCTCTCTTCTGTGTCAGTAAAACTTTCATTGTGTCTGTTCATTACTTGATATTGTCTGTCGCGTCTGTTGTAGCATGGCCCTTGCGCCATTAAAACCCCAACTAACCAAACCATGTCTTTTTGGCGGCCCGGCCATAAGTCAGTGATTCTGTGTGGACAAGACGCCCTTGGTCTTAACCCTCCAAGTGGTTTCGACGGGATATCGCGTCAATAAAGATTTGGCCAATTTGTTAAAGACCCGATACATCGTCATCAGGGTAATGCCGATCTTCTGACGATGAAAAGATCAAGATATGGTCAGTTCTTTTTCTTTAGACGATATATCTCGTCTATCGAGATTTAGTCAGTTTTGCGAGATACCTCCTCGAGACAACCACCGGGGGGGAGTAAAAAGTCTGCATCCAAGCCCAACGAACCGAAAGTTTCTGTCCGGTCACAAGGTGGCGTTCTTTTTGGTCCGTTATTATTTAATAATGCCCTTGGCGACAAACACAGGATAATTCAAACCCACGTGAGTATTACCAACTCGTCTTGGCCATGTTTAGGTGTGTACAGGCTTCACGAAAGGTGATACCCAAGTGATACTTTCCCCTTGGCTGGATGGAGAAAATTCTCCTTTGTGCTACCACTGCAACGGAGATCTTACGCATTTCTTAACTTCATGTGCTGGTTTACGGCATTTTTACATTCGCTTTTTTAAAACTTTCTCGCCTAATGTGTCTGCTTTGCTGGGCAATCCTCCCCACCTTGCATTCTTTCCTTTTTTACAATGTTCTGAATTTTTAAAATGTATATAGTTGTCATCTTCATGTTTCAAATGTATATAGTTGTCATCAGTCATATTTTTAAAAATGCATAATTTCTTATCTTTAAGGTTTTTAACCTTCATCTACCATTCTTTGTGTTGAAAACAAAGAATCGTCCTGTATTTATATTTTTTAACTTAGACTTTTTATATTTGAAAACTTAAATTTTGGAGTACTATTTTATTACTTTGGCTATTTCACCTGTTTTTATTGGGTATATTTAATCTTGCGTATGGCGCAGCTTGTCCGCTAACGGACCTTGTGCCATAAGACCCAAACCAACCTTTCCCATGAGGTTCATTGTCTCTGGTAAAAGATAAGGGTCGCGACCCCAGGATGCCCAAGCGATCTTCCTCTATCTCCTCTCCATCCTGTATTTTCGCAATTACTTGACATTGTTTGCCTTGTGTTTGGCGCAGCTTGGCCCAATATGGCCCTCGCGCCATAAAACCCGAACGAACCGGACTGTACTAACAACTCAACTCTTCCAGACTCCGCAGAGGCCGCAAGCGATGTCTTCTCGCCAAGTGTTCGAGGTGTGGGACTACCTGGTCGTCGCGACGATGCTCGTCATCTCGGCGGGGATCGGGATCTACTTCCGGTTCTCCGGGGGCAAGCAGCGAACCACCAGCGAGTACCTGATGGCCGGGAGGAACATGGGGATGTTGCCCGTCATCCTCTCGCTCATGGCGACCATCCAGACCGCCGTGGGAACCCTGGGGTTCCCCGGGGAGGTGTACCTCTACGGAGCCCAGCTGTACCTCTACCCAATGGGATTCACCGTGGCGTTGATACTGTGCACCTTCGTCCACACTCCGGTGTACTTTGGGATACAGGTGACCAGCGCTTACGAGGTAAGTGGTCAACCCTCTAAGTCAGTGGTCTCCAAGCTTTTTCACTTGAGGGCCAGATTGAAAAATCCTGGAAGTCAGGCAGGCCAACAACACACACATAAATATATACACACTACCTGACATTGAAAATGCAACACCCAGAAGGAGTGCGCAGAACTGGATGAAATTTACAGGGTAGACGCAGCTCACCGAGATATGTAAATGATGCAAACTGCGCAGCTGTCCCGCGCACGGCGAGTGAAAAACCAGGGAAGGAACCTGCAAAAGTGGTCAGTTTTGCGCCGCTCTGTTTGCCAGGTAAATCCTGTTGCAATTTGTTTTTGTGTCTCAGAGGAAACTTCTAGTTGCGGAGAATGCCAGGACGCCGCCAATCAAGACAGTTCCAGCAAACAGACGAATTCACGAGGGGTATGGTGATTGGCCTCAGAAGGGCAGGTTGGTCCATTCGTCAAATCTCAGCAGATACCCACCTACACGCGTCCACGGTGCACCGGTTGTGGCACAGATGGTTGGACCAAGGGAATGTGGCACGTTTGAGGGGTTCCGGTGCAGCCAGAGTGACGTCAGCACGCGTGGACCGACGCATCTGCCGGCAAGCATCGGCGGCTCCGCAAGCCACGTCTGTCGCCCTTTTGCAGCATGTGCAGGAAACCCTTGATGATCCCATATCGTCCAGGACCATTAGCCGCCGATTGATCGCTGGCGTCCTGCACTCATGGCGCCCGTTGAGACGACTACCATTGACCCAACAGCACAGACGTCTCCGTTTGCAATGGTGTCGAGATAGAGCCACGTGGACGACGGAATGGCACAGGGTGGTGTTCTCAGACGAGTCACGCTTCTGTTTTAGCAATGACAGTCGCCGTGTACGAGTCTGGCGCCGACGTGGTGACAGGGCCAATCCGGCCGCATCTGTGGAACGCCATACCGCGTGACAACGCGGTATAATGGTTTTTGAGGCGCCATCGCCTACGATAGCAAGTCACCTCTGGTCCGTATTCAGGGCACTATGACGGCCCAACGATACGTGGAGGACGTGTTGCAGCCGGTGACACTACCTTTCCTTCAGGGGGTGCCCAATGCCATTTTCCAGCAGGATAACGCTCGGCCGCATACGGCACGCATCAGCCAACATGCCCTGCAAGGTACCCAAGTGCTTCCCTGGCCAGCTGTCTCCCCTGATCTCTCACCTATCGAACATTTATGGGACGTCATTGGACGTCGCTTGCATGCGTTGCCACCGGTACGTTCAGAAGACGAACTCTGGCAAATGGTTGACAGGGAATGGGCAGCCATCCCTCAGAACACCATCCGCACGCTCATTGCGTCTGTACCTAGGCGTGTTGCTGCCTGTATCGCCGCTCGCGGTGGTCCTACAACCTACTGATCAGACGTTCTTGCTGCTCAGTGGCAAGGTGTATAATGTTGCAATAAAGATCACTTATTGCTCGTTGCTGTCTCTCTCTGCCAAATTTCATCACTTTCTGCCAACTCCTTCTTGGTGTTGCATTTTCAATGTCAGGTAGTGTATATACATATATAGACAATCACCACAAATCAAAAAAGAGAAACCAAATAAAAACAAAATGCAAGTAATAACAAGAACAAAAACAAAAAGGTGGAGCAAAACAACAATAATGAATCTCCGGGGGCAAGCAGAAATCTAGTCTTAGATTAGCTTTACTTAATTATACATACGTATAAACAGGGTTGTTAGCCCTGTATACGTATATACAGGGCTAAATTGTTTTTACAAAGTAAGAGGGGTGATATTACTCATCCAGACGAGCAATAATTACCACGGAACATAGGGTCGCATTCCACTCTGAGAGGCAGAAAAGAGTAAAGTCGAAACGCGCCGAGCATGCACGATGGAGCCCCAGCACACTTTTCCAGCACGATCCGGCACTTGAATGCCACATATCCCGCACGATGGATCGGACGTGGCGGATCCATCGTGACTTGGCCTCCTCGCTCACCGGACCTCAACCCACTGAACTTTTTCTTCTGGGGGCACATGAAACTTTAGTGTACCAGTCGCCTGTGTACTCGGTTGAAGATCTCGTAGCGAGAATCGGTGCTGCCGCAGACAAAATGAACACAACACTAGGAATCTTCGAGAGGGTGCGCCAGTCATTCCTTCGCCGGTGTGAACTGTGCAACGACACGCGTGGCCGCCACTTTGAGCACTTGTTATGAGTTTTCCTCTGATCAATCAGATTGTGCAACTTTTGGTATCGTTCATTCGCTTTCCCAACACTGTTGTAAGTTCATGTTGAAATTCTAATTTGACTCTTTTCTGCCTCTCAGAGTGGAATGCGACCCTATGTACCATGGTAATTATGGCTCGTCTGGATGGGTACTGTTGCGCCGGTAGCTCTGGTGGTGGACTGTATTTTAATTGACACAATTCATTGTAATAAAAACAAGTTTATTAACAACAAATATAACAACGTTGTGGAAGGACCACTTTCTCGTTAGTGCTAAGGAAACCTTGTAGTTCATTTGAAAAATATCTCGTTCCGTTTCCGCTCAGCTCGTAGCCTCGTTTCCATTCGGCTCAGGTCGCCTCGTTCCCGTAGTCTCGTGGAGACTTAACACTCCCCGCGATTGAAATTTCAATATAAACATATTATACACAAATGATAATTATACAACTCTACAAATTAATACACAATAATACTTTCAAATACTAAATGAACTTAACACTTGAAACACAATAACAATCAATTATTCAATTGGAAGAATAGCAATATTCCTAACACATCTTTTCAATGTCTTACCATTAGGTAGACACAAATTTACAACTCGAACTTTTTTATCTGCACCATAAAACACTTCAGTAATCCTACCAGTCATCCACTGTGTGCCTGTAAGATTCTCATCCTTTATTAGTACTAGGGAACCAACTTTTACATTATCTTTACAAAAACGCCATTTGCTACGTTCCTGCAAACTATTTAAATAGTTCCGCTTCCATAATTTCCAAATGCGTTGAGTAATTTTCGTAACTCTTTGCCATTTCGAAAGTCTATTCTCATTTATTTCATTAAGTTGAGGCTCTACAAAGGATGCTATAGGTATGCCTATTAAAAAATGACCTGGTGTTAAGGTCTCAAAATTGTCGATATCTAATGATAAAGGAGTTAGGGGTCTGGAATTTAACACTCCTTCAATTACTGAAATTATGGTCAGAAATTCCTCAAGAGTTAGGCTTGAGTTTCCAATGACCCTCCTCAAATGAAATTTAAATGACTTGACCCCGGCTTCCCAAAGACCACCGAAGTTCGGCGATTTTGGAGGGATAAATTTCCATTCTATGCATTCATCAGTAAAGTAATTTGCTAAGGTTTCATCTGGACAATGCGCAATTTTGTGTAATTTTTTAATCTCTTCACTAGCTCCAACAAAATTTGTGGCATTATCGCTAATTATTTTAGAGCATTTGCCTCTTCGGCCAAAGAATCTTTTTAAGCTGGCAATGAAAGCTGTTGAAGTTAAATCAGTTACAAAATCTAAATGTATAGCTTTAGTACACAAACAAACTTATATTGCAACATATACTTTGTTAAATATATCCTTTCTTTGATTTTTGAATTTTATACAGAAGGGTCCACAAAAATCTATTCCGACGATATTGAACAGATAATTGGTTGTTACCCTTTCTTTGGGAAGATCTCCCATTATTTGGCTTCCCATAACAGGTTTATTTTTGAAGCACGTTACACAATTATATACGATTTTTCTACAAATATTTCTGCCATTTAATGGCTATAACCTTTGACGAACATTATACAGTAGTGTTTGCGGCCCAGCATGTAAAAACTTTAAATGCATATGCTTCACTATAATGGATGTAAGTTGATGATTTGTAGGCAATATGGCAGGATGTTTTTGATTGAAATTTAGGTCTGAATTGTTCAACCTACCTCCTACTCTTATTATACCTTTATCATCTAAAATGGGGAAAGATTTTTTAGTTTACTACTGGGTGGTATTGGCAGCTCTTTCCTTAGATTTCTCATCTCGGTGGAGAACTCCGCTTCTTGAACACCTCGTATGAGGAAGTCCTCAGAATCCCTCATCTCCGAGTAGGTTATTAGGCCAACTCGTCTATTCGTTCTTACGTTGTTGCTAAACCTAAAAATAAAACTAACAACACGAACAATAGTACTGAAATTGTTACTGACATTCAAAATACTCTCTAAAAAGGTATGGGATTCAGTCAAAGTAAAGTTCTATGATATTTCTCTAAGATCACTCACTGACTGTCTTTTAAGTTCATGCGAACAGTCCTCTGAGTCCAAAGTGGCAACATCAAGGAGAATGTCTTATCGGACAAAGTCTTTTTCCTCCAAAAAGGCAGGACCATTCCACCACTTCTCGCTGTTCAGCATAATCTCGATGCTAACTCCACGGGTCACAAGATCGGCAGGATTGTCTTTGCCGGCGCAATGGATCCAAGAATTTTGATCAGTCATGCACTGTATTTCTTTCACTCGGTTGGCGACGAAGGGTTTTCACTTGGTGACTGAACCCTTTATCCAAAATAAAGCTATTTTGGAATCAGTCCAAAAGTAGGCAGTGGAAGGCTTTTTCCGGTCTACAACTTTCTGAACTTCTACTCCTAAACGAGCAGCAAGCAATGCACCGAGTAACTCCATCCTTGGCAGGGTTATCTTCTTCAGAGGAGCAACACGACTCTTTGAAGCAACGAGATTCACTAACACCTGATTTTCGGATTTTACTCTTATGTAAACTGCCGCACCATATGCCTTTTTACTGGCATCTGAAAATGTGAGTATTTCAATTTCACTGGGATTGTCTACCGAGAACTCAAGTATATTCCTTGGCACATTCACCTCAGAAAGTCTTTGAAGTTCCGAACACCACTTTTGGAACGTCTCAGTAATATCTGCTGGAAGTTCAGAGTCCCATGGTACCTTTGTAAGCCACAGTTCTTGAAAAAGGCACTTGATTCTGATGGTGAATGGAGATAGCAATCCGAGGGGATCAAAGATTCTCCCTGCCGTTTGTAACAGGAAGCGTTTAGTTTTCTTATTCTGACTCAAGAAATTCAGCAAACTTTCGATTTCCATTGTGAGAATGTCTCTATTAGGATCCCAAGACATCCCTAAAACCTTGAGCAGGTTTACTTCTGAAGTAGTTGAATGATGAGGATGAGTAAGGAACTCCTCATTTTCCCATTCGCGCATGAGAAGAGCATCATTCGAAACCCACTTCCTCAAGTTCATACTTGCGGACTTCATTATGTTTTGTGCCTCACGTGATAATTCCAAAGCGGAAGTAACATTGTTTGCACCTGATACTAGATCGTCTACATAAACACATGTATCGAGCATTTGTGAAGCAGCAGGTTGTAGCTCTCGAAAATTTTGGATGTGCTTTTTTATTGTAGCCGACAGCAAGAATGGGCTTGCGTTAACCCCAAAAAGAACACGCTTAAATCTGTATACTTGTGGGTTGACGCCAGTTATGTTATCTACTGATTTATCACAAGTGAACAGAAATCTGACAGCGTCTCTGTCGTTTTCTGCCAACGAAATTTGCAGAAAGGCCTTCTCAACATCTGCTAAGATTGCTATTCTATTTAGACGGAAATATAGTAATATCTGGAAAATGTTAGGATTCAGATTTTCACCTGTCCAGAGACAGTCATTCAGTGATAATTCTCCAGATTCATGGGAACTGGCATCAAATACTAATCTCATTTTTGTGGTTACGCTTTCCTTTCTGAATACTGCCTGGTGTGGCAAATAATATACAGGTCTGTCTACCGGTTGGGTCTTTAAAGGCACCTTCTCTATAATGCCCTGCTTTAAGTAATCTTCAATGACCTCGTGATACTGTGTAAAGAGAGTTTTGTTTTGGTTCAACCTCTTGGTGAGGGACTTAAACCGCGTTTCCGCAACACACAAGTTATCTTTTAATTCTCTCCAATCCCTTTTCCAAGGTAAACTGACCTCATAACGTCCCTCTTTGAAACGGACTGTTTTATTGATGTTCAGTGCCTCATCTTTCTCGTGACGATTAGGATCGTCTCTAATACCCAAAGATTCAAGTTCCCAAAAGTTTCTTAGGTCCATTTCCACTTGATTTTTAGTGAAATGACAGTGTAAATTGTTTGAAATCCCTACATCTTTGAGTGTTCCCGTTACGATCCACCCAAATACCGATTCTTGTAGGGGTAAACATTTACTGTACGGTCACCCTTGGCGACTTTTTCAAAATCTCGCCAAAAGTCGCCAAAATGGCGACTTCTTGCACGAGCGAGATCTAAAGAAACAGCGTAGTGAAAAATGTTGCCTGTGCAAAAAAATGGCGGCCAAATCGCCGAAATCGTTAATAATGAACAATAAACATACCTCTCTCCCATTTGCATCTATCGCTCGCCCTCTTCACCAACTCCCTCCGCCTCTACTTCGCTGCGGCTGCCGGCTCATTGTCGCCTCTTTGAGGAGGGTAAATTCGAATGACTGAATCCATGAAGGCCATGAATTTGTTGCACATGTGCTTATTTTTTTTGCGCCACACATATTCTGCTAAATAATAGTCTAATTGACTTTTGGCTTTGCTCGCCGGAATACCTCGTTTCACTGCTCCCCACGTTCCTTCTATGGTATTAGTGTGGGCACCTGTATCCGGGTCCTTGAAATTTAGACTATGATTCACCTTCAGATGCACGAAGCCTTCATTAGAAAGGCAATCGTAGCTCTTCCAGCAGTCTGAAATTATTGTTGAACCCGGAAGAATATATTCATTAATAACAGTCAACAAAGAATCAGTCGTCCTATCATCTACAACTTGCATAAAACATTTACCCGTCCCGCGCTCAACTCCCCCAAAGACCCATTTACCTTCCACACGTTTTCCCCGATTAAATTTACGTTTACCAAATTTACTCTCATCTATCTCAACAGTCACGCCGCTTCCACCCACTTTCATACTACTTTCAATCATCTCTATCACACAAACCTCACGGCAAAAGGAACGAAAATCACATATAGTCTTAGAAGAACATTTACTCTCTTTCATATTAAAATCAACCTTATTCTTACTCACCCACAAATAAACCTGAACTAAAATCTCATTCATTGTCATTCGACTCAATTCAAAAAAGGAACCCTTTCTCACACTCCTTTTAACGTCATGCATTTGTTCTTTCACCTTAGATTTACACCTCCACTCATAACCATCACTTATATCGTGCCTTTCAACCAATTTCATATCCTGACCACACTTACAGCACTCATATCTATCCGCAATTAAACCCGCTTTCATACAAAATTCAAACGTTTCCTTCCCTTTATCCAATCCATACAAATACCTTAGATTAACATTCTCATCAAACCACATAACATCATTCTCACCAAACATTCTCGCACTTACCTCAGACATTCCCCATGCAGCAGCCATCACAAAAATTTCACGGAAAGAACACGGGAGCTGAAAACTAAAAAAGCACACGTGCAACGTGGTCGAACAAAAATTAATCAATTACCTTCAACCTCTCCGGTTTTGCTAATATATTCCGTTGCGACCCGGTGATATATTCCGTTGCGACCCGGTTAAGCGGTAACCAATTACAATCCTTCTAAAGAGCTAAGACATCAACTAACACAAAAAGAATTCAAATTTTAAAACGGTAACCAATCATATAACGCAAAACATCGATATTTTGTTAAAAAAATGCGTTCGTTAAAAAAAAAATATAAGCGCTCTTTCCTTCCGAAAAACCAACCTTTTCCAAGTTTCAATAGGGTTGCTGCAATTTATTGTCGGGTCGGATGGGGGTTGCCATATAAAAAAATTTATCGCCAATGTGGAAAAAATCGCGCCAAGGGTGACCGTACAGTAAATGTGATCCCTTGTAGGATTATTGATTCATCTTTTAATTTAATTTGATTACCTTGCAATAATTGATAGAAAAGTTCTGCTCCTAACAATGCGTCAATTCTCCCCCGTTTATTGAATTGGGGATCCGCATACGTTATATTACTTGGAAATTTAATCTTAGACACATCAAGAGGTTTTGAAGGAGTAAGATCTGCAACCTTTGGAACGATTAGTAGTTCAATTTCTTCATAAAAGTCTTCATTTATGTTAGATATTAACGCTGAGGTTTTTCTTCTTACCATTAAAAAGGAACCGTTCAAACCCGTGATAGGAGCATTTACTGTTTGTTTCGTTAAGCTCAAAGAATCAACTAGATCATTACGAATAAAGTTAGTCTGTGATCCAGCGTGAAGCAAAGTTCGGATGGGAAAGGAATTACCATCAACACCCTTAACGTAAACCATCGCAGTTGACAGGAATACGTATCTTTTTTCATCCCCCGTGTAGAAACACCCAGTATTGGTATTCTCTTCCGACCCTCTTGGCCTTGAAAAGGTTCCTGATGGTGACTCATAACTTCCTTCTCTCGTGGCGTCAGAGTTCTGTTCGCTCATGTTATAAACACTTTGCTTGGGAATATTGATTTGGACTTTTCGATTCTCGCTGTTTTCGAAATCCGTTCTATGGATCAGAGAATGATGACCTCTTCCACAGAACTTGCATTTTTTAGAATTAGTACATTGAGATACTCGATGAGGTTCTAGGCAATTAAAACAAAGTTGTTTCTTTTTTATTTCACTAATTCTTTCTTGTACGGATAAATCGTGAAACATTTTACATTTATATATCGGGTGATTTATCTTTACAGGATTGGGCAGTCACTTTTAGAGTTAGATTTTATCATAAGCCCTTTAAGCTTGGGTTTGAAAGCTATCTCTATTTTAGGCTTAGAGAAAGGGATGCGTTGGATATTTTCTAACACTTGACTTCTTTTTTTGCAAGAAGTTGATGAATTCTTCCCAGTCGGGAAACTCGGTTGTTTTTAATGACATCTCGTACTGTTTACGTGATTCACGATCTAATTTCGAAGAAATTATATTAATCAACATTAACTCGGTCAATTTGTTAGTCTCAAGATTTAGAAGTTTTAATCCTCGCAAATGTTTTAACATAGTATTGAGAAATGTATGAAGAGTTCCGTTCCTGACTCATGAGTTATTTTTTCCAGATTCATTATGGCATTTATATGGACATCCGCGATGAATCGCTTATTTTCGTACCTTTTCTCGAGTTCAGTAAACAAGGACTGAAAAGTATCATCTGCAGTTTGAATTAGTTTACTTTCTCCTTTCAGAGAAGCTTGTAGATAATGAAGTTTTTGGGAATCACTTAAGCCATCATTTAAAGTAATTAGAGTATTAAATTGAGCTTTAAATGTACTCCAGTCTTCATAAGTGCCCGAGAACTGAGGAAGTGGAATCTCGGGTACCTTAAAAGAAGTTCGGTTCATTTTAGAGTTTATCTGAGCATCATTAGCAGGTAATGTCAATTTCGAAAGAAGGTATTTCAGACGTACCTCTATATCTTCAGCTGTTGCCTCCAAGTCCTGAAGCTGGTCAGATTGTCTTCTAGATTAACTTCTTCAGGTAGCTCACAATATCCAGTGGAAAGTTCTGTAATTGCAGATTTGATTTCTACAATTTTGCTCGCCTGTTGCTGAAGTGCAATCTTCGTTCCCCCTCCCCCCTGCATGGATCTCCGCTACCATCCTCTTTACTTTCGAGAAAGTCCTCCATACGTTGCACTTTGGCTTTAATGGTTCCGCGCTTTCTATTCAGATTCGTAAGTACTCCGTTTCGTAAGTCCACAATGTAAGCTGGCTCATTTTGCGTTATTTTATTTTTACTCCGCACAATGCGACCACAATGTTGCGCCGGTAGCTTTGGTGGTGGACTATATTTTAATTGACACAATTCATTGTAATAAAAACAAGTTTATTAACAACAAATATAACAACGTTGTGGAAGGACCACTTTATCGTTAGGGCTAAGGAAACCTTGTAGTTCATTTGAAAAATATCTCGTTCCGATTCCGCTCAGCTCGTAGCCTCGTTCCCATTCGGCTCAGGTCGCCTCGTTCCCGTAGTCTCGTGGAGACTTAACAGGTACTATCACCCCTCTTATTTTATAAGAACAATTTAGACTCACCCTATATATATGTATGTATATTGCATGCTGCATTGGCTGGGTTTCCGCGGACAATGACCCTTTGCGGGCCGAGTCTGGCCCGCGGGCCGTAGTTTGGAGACCCCTGCTCTAAGTCAGGGATGTAATAGTATACAAATATTTTATATTATGGCTACTAAGATGTATAATATATATATATATATATATATATATATATATATATTATACATGTTCTCTCGTTTGATAGTCCGATGTTTAGTTTATCACATGTACTTTTGTTTTGTTTGTGTTTTACACGAAAATGTGTCAATTCTTTCGCAATAATATATGCTTAAGAAATATTTCATTGAAATTATGAATTGATTTTTTAATCTTTCTCCAACAGTATCTGGAACGAAGATTTGGAAAAGTCACCAGGACCATCATCTCCAGCTTGTTCGTGATACAAATGGTCAGTACCTCTTTCGTGAACAGCGTTTGGATGTTTTAACATTTACACTTAAATTGAAAGTCTAAAATCTTTTGAAAGCGACTGCCCACAATTCTGAGGTAAACATTCTCTCAAGATTGATGTCTTTTAAGAATGAAATCTCACTTGTTGATAAATTGTTTTCATGTTTCGGCAAACATCACTCCTCGCACAATTTGTCTCATTCCTTTCTCCAGATGTCATCTTCCGTTCATTGTCCAGCCAAAGACAGTCGTGTACACGGGGCTGATGCACGTTAAATCTGTCTTGGCCTCAAATGTCCTCACGTTGGCGTGGAAGTTTGGAGTGTGAGGTGCTAGCTCAGGTGTTCTCGTCATCGTGGTTCAAAATTACGAGGCGTTGTCCTTGGATCTTTCCCTTCGGGATGGATCCAAGATCGCCAATAGCCCGTTGTGTTATTCCAGAGCGAAGTTAATTAACTACCTACCTCTTCCAAAAAATCCCTCCTCGTAAGAATAATTTTTTCGCAAACCGCATTTAAATATACCAATTCCCAATTTCTTCAGTATTTGCGAATTTATGTTATGGTACACCCGGTATAGATTTTCGCGTTCATTTTATGCTGTTTGTTATGTCTCGTGATAGCGAAATAAGAGTGTAACTCTATGTCAAGACATTTAACAATTATAAAAAGACATTGCAACAGACAAGCATACAGAATGATACGAGTAGCGTAATCAGAGGCAACTGATTCACTGCGTATCACAAAAAGGATTGCATCAGACAAATTGAACTGATAAGAATATGTACACAGGAAATACTAATGTCCCATAAATATGAACGCAGAGTGATATAAACATTAGTGTTCTACAAAGCATTAATATAAACACTGAAAGTCATTAATATTAACACTAGCGATTTACAACACTCAGTGATATAAACACTGGAAGGAAATATACAACACTGTTTAATATCGCTGTTCTGTATTTCACTGTATATATTACTTTTGTATTACATTTACTTTATCCAGTTTAGAACTTGGGCGCAGCTTGGCCAAATATATGGCCCTTGCACAATAAAAACCAACCACCCGTTTGAAATTGTTTTTATATTGTATGTATTCTTTGTTTCTGTCTTTGGAAACAAACGCTACGTTTTCCCAATGGTGCTCGTAAGAGCTTCACACTGCTCTGCATTTCTTTAGAGGTTTTCTTGATTAATGCTCATTTAATTCTTTTAAACGGCGTATTCATGAAATTTTCATTTTGGTAGATGGAAGTTATGTTGCGTAATACTATCACACGCAGTTAAAGCGCAGGGATTAGCACATCATCCTCTGACGAAACGCACAAGAAAAGTTTCTTTGAAAACAAAAATCTGAAATGGGTAAGCTAACATGGCTTATCTACAACGAGCGGTAACGATGTGAAAGTGAGTTTTGACTTGGTAGATCGTTAATTAACGTCATACTGGAGCAACTCAATGGTCTATTGGCGAAGGCCCGGGATCCATTCCGAAGGGAAAGGACACCTCGTCATTTTGAGACAAGGTCGGATGGCGAGATCAACACCTGAGCTGGCAACCCACTCTCCTAACTTCTACACCATGCCAACATGAGAATATTTGAGTCCACAACCGATTTAACTTGCACTAGGCTCCACGTACATGGCGGTTTTTGGTTGGACTGAGTTTCGAACTCGCAACCCTCCGGTTTCTAATCCTCTATTCTTCCAACTGATACTGTGGCCCGATGTTTTACGTGATGCGTTTTTAAAATCAGACCAGACCTATCTGGCCAGTATGGAAAGTTGAGTGAAAAATTGGGGGGTTGTGGTAGCCAAGTTGGAAGAGCAACCTATTAGCAACCGGAGGGTTACGAGTTCGAAACTCGGTCCAACCAAAGATTGTGTACGTTCACGTTAAATATCTCGCGCTTGAAATATTCTCACGTTGGCGTGGTGTGAATGTTTGGAGAGTGGGGTACCAGCGCAGGGGTTGACCTCGTCATCTGACCGTGGTGGTCTCCTCGGATCTTTCCCTTCGGGTTTGATCCTGAATCGTCGTCAATGGCCCGCTGTGTTGCTTCAGTGCGACGTTAATTAACTACGTACCTACTATAAGTTTCATTAGGTTGAAGTGATTGGTGGACATAACTCGACTCACTCTTTTCCTATCAAGATACAGATATGAATACATATAGTATGTTCTTATATGTTGTGTTTTTTCAGGTTTTGTTTATGTCTGTGGGTCTGTATTCTCCGTCCATCGCCCTGAGTGCCGTGAGTGGACTTTCGCATTTAGTGTCCATTCTTCTGGTGGGGACAGTCTGCGCATTCTATTGTACGCTGGTGAGAAACTCCTGTTTGTATTTTCTCTTTTTTTTTAAATCTTGCCAAATTTAGTCATTTAACCCTCCTGGTGGTTGTCTCGACGAGGTATCTCGTCATTAGCTAAACTGACCAGATCTTGTTTTTAGGGCGGAATGAAGGCTGTTTTGTGGACTGACGTCTTTCAATCCATCCTCATGTTCTTCGCCCTTCTCTCCGTCATCATCAAGGGGTGTATCGATGTCGGAGGATTCCAAGAGATGTTGGCCATAGCAGAGAAAGGAAAGCGACTCAATTTCTTTGAGTAAGTTTTAGCTTTCTGCGAGACCAGGACTCCATTTTTCCAATCAATTTGCATGATTTTATGAGAGACTTTTTCTGCAAAGCTAAATGGGCAGATGACGCTAGTGTTTCTGTGGTAGCGTGTATCCCGTACTTATATTACGTAAAGCGTAGCTGCCCATTGACTTTCTAATGAAATAGACGGATTATGTGGGCGGAGTCGTCGTAAGATTTCGGAAGGGTCAATCACAAATCGACCTAGCCGATTGGCTATGGAAGCGCAGACTAGTGTTTTTGATCGCGGTGGACAATCACTTTAACCAATCAATCATTTAGGATTCATGCTGTTACCCACAACCACGTGACACATCTTCAAACCGAGCAACTGGAAGAAATAACAGGAAGTTACGGGCATTCTCCGTCTGTTTCATTTTAAGATCGATGTAGCTGTCAACAGTCTTTTACCATACGCCATATTTTAACCTCATGTCCTCGTCTTAAACGTAGGCGGCGCAGATTCGATTCCTGTCAGGTGCATTCCTTCCTGGGTGTATTTCTCTTCTGTGTCAGTAAAGACTTTCATTGTGTGTATGTCTACTTTTATATTGTCTTATGTCTGGCTAAGCATGACCAAATATGGCCCTTGCGACATAAAACCCCGAAGTAATCAATCAACTATCAATCTCGTCTTAAACGTTTGATTTTTTTTAACACTTCACCTATTTTAGCAGATTTGTTGAGTCACACCCCGGCACTCACCAAATCTTGTTTTTACATTACTTAGGCTTTTTAATGGATTTTTTAAACACTTTTCAATACATCTCATGACATCTTTAATCATCAACTAAGATGGCGATACTCCATCTTAGTCATTTCTGTTCTTCCTTTATTTTCAAAGTTCAATCTATTTTTTTATGTATCTCTTAATAAAAACTTGTGTATTTTGAGTAAAATCATTTGTATCGCTTTTAAAATCAACTTTCTCAATTCAACATTTTTTGTGACATGCGTTTATATATCGATATACTTGATTCGAAAACCCTTTCGTGTTTACCTACATTTATCACCCTGTATGATTGTTAGTTCTATTTTCTTTTTCGTCTCTTTCAAGTAGATTTTTTATCTTACCTTAGCCGCAGCTTATCCATGTTTGGATCTTGCACCAAAACACCTAAATCAACCAGCTAACCGTAATGCGTAACTAGAAGTAAAATTCTCGCCTTTCGGTGGTTCGTATATTTACACTGAAAATCCCTCAACGAATTTTTTCGTGGGAAAATTATTTTTTCTGAAAGAACTATTGTGACCAAAATATGTATATTATTCATCATTTTGTCTACCACAAATCCAATGTTGAGTGTATAGTTCATGAATGTTTTCCCTTAATTTTAGTGTCCTCAGGGGCACATCTTTAAGTGTGCGCGGGCATCACAACTCTGAAGTACCTGAATAATCTTACCTCCCTTTCATTTTGCCCTCGCCTACCCCTCTGCCTTTTTGCTTTTTCTTCCTCCGACATTGTGTTGTCTGTCTTGTGTTTGCCGCAGCTTGGCCCAATATGGCCCTTGCGCTATTATATCGCAAACCAACCAAACCTTAATTTTAAACAGTAGACTTGGACAACTTCAGAATATAGCAAAATGCCTCAAATTTTGAATGCTGAAAATTTTTATGACGGATTGTGTGGGCATAACTAATTTTTGTAATCCATCCTTTAAAATTTTTAAATATCGAATTTATTGATAAAATTTACAAATTCGAGCAATGAAGTTAAAAATATATTGAGTTGCGTCTGATGTTTATAAATATGACAGTTGAATTTGAATGTTTTCTTTTCTGAGTAATGGTTACATTATAATGCTGTGTAAATGTTAATATTCAAAATATATTTCGTGTAGTACCAAATTCGACTTGACTCAGAGGTTCACCGTCTGGAGTGCCTTGATTGGTGGATTTATGTATGGAATAACGACATGCGGAGCCAATCAAACTCAAGTTCAACGTTTGCTGACAGTGAGCTCTTTGAAAAGATCGCAATTGTAAGTACACTCATTACTGACCATATTAGCAGTTATGTGTTTCGTGTGTGAAGAAATGGGGTCACAGTGGCATATATAAGGAAAGGAAGATACCGTTAACCCATTAGCGTTTCCCATAAAAATCAAAGTAAAAAAGTATTTGAATTCTTCCTCTATAAAAAATTAACCTTCTGAGGATTTTACGTGAATTATTCCACCTTGTAACTTGCATGTACATGCGTTCAATCCAGTTTTGACATTGACCAATACAATCTTTCGAGAGGATTTTATTTTAAGCAAAGGGGCAACTGCATCTTTTTAAATGAATCGCTTTCAAGGAAAGGAGGGAATTACTTGTCCTCGGATCTTTCTCCTTTGGGATTGATGCCGGAACGTCACCAATAGCCCTTTATGTTGCTCCAGTGTAATGTTTATTATAATACCTAACTACCAAGGAAAAGAGGGACCGTCTTGGCTCATTGGGTATGCCCACCAGACTAGCTTCCTGCGAGTTGCAGGTGGTACAAGTTCGATTTCTCCCTAGTCTATCACTCTTCTGTGTCACTAAAACTTTCCTTGCGTGAATGTCCATTACTTGATATTGTATATCTTGTGCCTGGAGTAGCATGGCCAAACATGACTTTTGCGCCATAAAATCCCAACCACCTATCCAAGGAAAGGAGCAGCGGAATCTTTCCTAGGGGTTCGCTTCCATAGAAAGGAGCAGCGGAATCTTTCCTAGGGGTTCGCTTCCCTGGAAAGGAGCAGCGGAATCTTCCCTAGGGGTTCGCTTCCCTGGAAAGGAGCAGCGGAATCTTCCCTAGGGGTTCTCTTCCGTGGAAAGGAGCAGCGGCATCTTTGCTAGGGGTTCGCTTCCCTGGAAAGGAGCAGCGGCATCTTTGCTAGGGGTACGCTTACGTGGATAGAAGCAGCGGCATCTTTGCTAGGGGTTCGCTTCCGTGGAAAGGAGCAGTAGAATCTTTGCTAGGGGTTCGCTTCCCTGGAAAGGAGCAGCGGAATCTTCCCTAGGGGTTCTCTTCCGTGGAAAGGAGCAGCGGCATCTTTGCTAGGGGTTCGCTTCCCTGGAAAGGAGCAGCGGAATCTTCCCTAGGGGTTCGCTTCCGTGGAAAGGAGCAGCGGCATCTTTGCTAGGGGTTCGCTTCCCTGGAAAGGAGCAGCGGAATCTTTCCTAGGGGTACGCTTACGTGGATAGAAGCAGCGGCATCTTTGCTAGGGGTTCGCTTCTCTGGAAAGGAGCAGTAGAATCTTTCCTAGGGGTTCGCTTCCCTGGAAAGGAGCAGCGGAATCTTTCCTAGGGATTCTCTTCCATGGAAAGGAGTAGATTTGCGCGACTGTTTATTTTCGACTCGACTGGGAAATGTGTTCTGCCGGTTCCGACCCCTTCACACCTACAGAATCTGAATCAATCTCAATCTAGTAAAACCGCCTAACGAAGATTCGGGAAAGCCACTTCCGTAAGAGATTCAAGGGCCACCGAGGCTCAGTGGGTTCTCCCACTGAGCTAGCAACCAGTGAGTTTTAGGAGTTGCAGATTCTATTCCTCCCTGGGTTTTGTCTTATGTTTGGAGCAGCTTGTCCAAATATGAGCCTTGCGCCATAAAACCCAAAACCAACTATAAGAAAATAACTTGTTCGTCCTAAAAAATCCTCACACTGCCTGAATCCGGAGCATCCCGCTACAATACATCCGGATCTACATTCATTAGTTTCTTTTGGATTCAGATTGACCCGGATTCTCTTGGTATGAAGATGCCCTAAAATTTATTTTTAACTGTCTAAGTTTGTTCACTGAGAGTCACTGAAAAAATAATCTGAAATTTCGTGAAGTGTACACTTTTACTTCCTATTTCTCTACTCTCGATTGCATTTAATGAGTTACGTGTATTCTGGTTTGCAGCAACTCTAGAGGAATACCTCTTCATTTAACCCTCCAATTGGTTTAGACGAGATATCTCGTCCATCAAGATCTGATTAATTTTGCTATTGACGAGATATCTCGTCCATCAAGATATTACCATTTTTTTTTATGATGACGAGATCTGGTCAGTTCTCTTCTAAAGAGGCGAACGAGGTATCTCGTCAGTTGCTAATGTCGAGATATGTCGTCAACCAAGATCTGATCAGTTTTGCTAATGACTAGATACCACGTCGAGAAAACCGTTGAATATTACATAATAATCACAACCACAAGGAGGGTTAAAATCAAAGGCAGATGAGGGAGCGTTAGTATCAATGTTACCGTTAAAGTGCATAATTCAGTTCTTTCATAGAATACCTAGTTATTTCATGAAATAACTGATCAAGTCCAAGTGTAATAAATTAATAATTCCACACGTTTTAACTAGTTATTCTATAAATTAACTTATGTAGACAGTTGTTAAAGTGTAAAATAAACGATTTGACTGAATTATACAGCATACAAAATGTTATTTATACAGACACAATAAAATCATTTGTTACAACAGGGATTACTAAAATGGCATTTGGAATTGCATAGGACATTATTTCTAAAACAAATACATTTTTTGTTGATACTGCGTTTTACGTGAACATGTTTTAAATCCCTGACCGTTACCTAAACTTTGAGCTGTAGCAACCGACCGTAGCGATTTCTCTATCCGGCACTTCGATCTTAATTAGTTTTTGTTCACAGACGCTGAACTGGGATCTGGAATATAGCTGTTTTATGCGGCCGTTTCTTCCCAATAGAAAAAAAAATCCTTCGGTTATTTTATGGTAACAGCTAAAATAGATGTGGCGCCACCTCTTCCTCTGTCAACTTAGAGTTTTCTCTTTCCTCTGAACATTCAGTTCATTAAAATACAATTTGCAGATCTTCTGTACAACTTCGTCTTCCGAAATAGTCTTCTAAACATGATACGTCGCGACAGGCTCATTACATTCCGAACAAACTGTGTTTTCACTGCATTGTAAACAAACTATACATACTTTACTAATGGCATTATTTAACCTTGTTTTTTTCAACCAGCATCTCATTATCAGGTTGAGACGAAGTACTCATTGCAGTCAAAGAAGTTATTTTACACTTTAACGGGGTGTAGATCGTTATTCTATGAAATAACTAGTTAAACCATAGAATACAAGTGAGTTTTACACTTTAACTGACTTGATCAGTTATTTCATGAAATAAATAGGTGTTCTATGAAATAACGGATTTCATACTTTAACGATAACATCAACACTGAAATAAGCGAGTAAACAAAGTCTAAATTTACAAGCTTCCTTTTTGATAACCTGTTCCATCCAGACTTTGTATCTATTGTGTCGCTAACTTATCATCTTGCATTGCAGAGCTCTGCTCATCAGTATCCCTGCCAACTTGCTCATGTATTACACGATCTACACGTGTGGGCTCGTGATCTACGCCAACTTTGCCGACTGTGATCCATTACTGCAGACTACAAGTGGGATAACATCTGCTGATCAGGTTTGTATAAATTTCTATTTCTATAGCTAAGACATTGAATCTTTTTAATAGATATGGGGTGGATCTATTGATTCTATATATATCAATGGTCTTTTGACTCATAAAAGGGCAATGTTAAATTAAGACGATTATGAATTCTGCATATACATACCTATATTCATATATACTGAAGTGCCAAAAGTCATGGGATAGCAATATGCAACTATACAGATGGCAGTAGCATCGCGTAAGAAATGTATAAATGGGCAGTGCATTGTTAGAGCTTTCATCTGTACTCAAATGATTCATGTGAAAAGTTTTCTGACGTCATTATGGCCGCACGACGGGAATTAACAGAATTTGAACGCGGAATGCTAGTTGGAGCTAGACGCATGGGGCATTCCATTTCGGAAATTGTTAGGGAATTCAACATTCCTTGATCCTGTGTCAAGAGTGTGAAGAGAAAATATAATTTCAGTTATTACCTCCCACCATGGACAACGCAGTGGCCGTCTACTTAATGACCGAGACCAGCGACGTCTGCGTAGAGTAGTCAGTGTTAACAGACAAGCAACACTGCGTCCAATAACAGCAACAATCAATGTGGGACGTACGACAGATGCGTCTGTGAGGACAGTGCAGCGAAATTTGGCGTTGATGGGTTATGGCAGCAGAAAACCAACTCGAGTGCCCTTACAACAACACGCCATCGGCTGCAGCGCCTCTGCTGGGCTCGTGAACATAACAGTTGGCCCCTAGATGACTGGAAAAACGTTGCTTGGTCAGATGAGTCACGATTCCAGTTGTTAAGAGCTGATGGGAGGTTTCGAGTGTGGCGCAGACCTCACGAGGCCATGGACCCAAGTTGTCAACAAGGCACTGTGCAAACTGGTGGTGGCTGCATAATGGTGTGGGCTGTTTTTACATGGCATGGACGGAGTCCTTTGGTCAACCTGAACCAATCATTGACTGGAAATGGTTATGCTCAGCTACTTGGAAACCATTTGCAGCCATTCATGGATTTCATGTACCCAAACAACGATGAAATTTTCCAGGATGACAATGTGCCATGTCACCGGACCAAAGTCGTTCGCGATTGGTTTGAAGAACATTCTGGACAATTCCAGCGAATGATTTGGCCACCTAGATCGCCAGATATGAATCCCATCGAACATGTATGGGACATGATCGAAAGGTCAGTTCGTACACAAAATCCTGTACCGGCAACACTTTCGCAATTATGGACGGCTGTAGAGGCAGCATGGCTGAATATTTCTTCAGGAGATTTCCGACGACTTGTTGAGTCAATGCCACCTGGAGTTGCTACACGTCGCCGGGCAAAAGGAGGTCCCACACGATATTAGGAGGTATCCCATGACTTTTGGCACTTCAGTGTATACACCATCTATATATAAAGCAGAGTTGGCGCCTGTCTGTTCGCTATACAAATCCACACCAAATTTGGTACACTTATTCTTCAGAACCCCGCGGATAACGTAGGCTACATATTAACCCCCTTTCTGTTTGTCCTGGGTCTGCAGAGGGGGCTATAAAAACAATTTGAAATCCCCTTAGGAATAATATTAAGTATTTTTATACAATCACTCAGGCAAATTCACACCAAATTTGGTACACTCATTCTTTAGAATCCTGCGGAAAACAGGCTATATATTAACCCCGTTCGATTTGTCCTGGGTCTGTAGACGGAGCTAAAAACAATTCGAAATCCCCGTAGGAATACCATTGAGTAACATTACGATGAATTGCAACCAATTCAACCCGAGCAACGCCGGGTAATTCAGCCAGTATACATATATAACAGTCAGAATTATACAATGTTTTCGGTTAAATATTTGGAAAATTTTACAGTTTATAAGGCTACCGAGAGAGATTGAGTTCCTTAGAATATTCAGTTATGTGTTTTAAATCCATTTATCCAAGTATTTGATCTTCGTTTATCCAAGTTCTGTTAAATGAAGATCTGTGAATATTTACATTTAAATAGTGATCCAAGTCACCCATTATACCGCAAGAATAATTTGACGCCAATTATATCGCCAGTATTAATACTATTTGGATATTTGGACACCGCAGGTGACCACTTACCACCGACATGATTCAGGTTTAAGTGGTGTCTAGGTCACCTACGGGAAAGGGGTTTGAACCCACCCATAGGGAGAAGCGACAGTCACGGTTGTGACCAGACGTCTCGCCTTCATTTCTTAATGCATAATTGCATAAATTAGTTTTAGATCAATATACAAAAATATTTACAAAAGAAATCGAACATATTACATAGATTAGCAAATGTAAATTATTCTGTTGTGCCTTTTGAATTTCTAATTTTTTTTATCTTAACAGTCGCGGTATTTGCATTGTTCATTCACTTATATCACGCATGGATTGTTAGCCCCTATGTGCTTACATGTACTGACTGGTTAGTTTATGTGCTTTGCTATCTTTTAATAGTGTCAATGTTTTCCGTGAGGAATTGCATTATTTTTATAATTTTATGTAGCTTTTTATTGTTTTTTGCCCCATTCGTGGCCCCGATTGTGACGTTTATGTGTTGGTTTTCTCGCAGCTCATCCCGTACTACATGATCCGTTCCTTTAACATGTACCCTGGCATGGCCGGGTTCTGCGTATCGGGGGTCTTCTGCGCGGCGCTCACTTCCATCTCTTCGGCCGTCAACTCCCTGGCCGCCGTCACCTACGAAGACATCGTGAAGCCCTTCTGCTTGCCAAGCTCCTGGCTCAACGAAAAGTCTGGAGCCAGGATTTCCAAGTTTTTCGGTACGTTGCTGCGAATAGGTCGTTGGGCGGCTGTAGCCCGGTTGGAAGAGTAACGGACTAGCAACCGGAGGGTGGCGAGTACGAATCCGACAGAAGACCGCAGTGTACAAAGGGGCTATGGTGCGCGTTAAATCTGTCGTGGCCTCGAATATCCTTACGTCGGCGTGGTGTGGAAGTTTGGAGAGTGGGATGCCAGCTCAGGTTTCATCTCGTCATCTGACCGTTGGTTCAAAAATGCGTGGTGTTGTCCTCGAATCTTTAACTTCGGGATGGATCCCTGACCGCCGCCAATAGCCCGTTGTGTTGATCCAGTGTGATGTTAATTTACTTACCTACCTGATTTGCATCTCCATTCTGTAATTAAAATTCTAGCATAATTATAGATGTCACATCTTCTGGGGTATGGAATTTCTCCAGCTAAGTTAAAACCGTCGTGTACATGGAGGCTGGTTCACTGTTCTCGGATCTTTTAGTTAGGGTTTGATCCCGGACAACCGCTAATAGCCCGCTATGTTGCTCCAGTGCGACGTGAATTAAATACCTACGTTAAACTTTCATAAAGAGGCAATGCTTACTGTTTAAGATTACTCGATTGGCTCGTTGAATGGGCCGTATGGAAGCAAGGTACAGTTAAGGTAACCCGGAGTTGAGCGCTATCCCATTTGGTTTGCCATATTAACCCGTAAAGGAGTTCGCATTCATAATTCCACCATGCAATCTGCGGTCTTGCCTGCATGACTTCTAATTTTGACCTTATTCATCAATAGAATCTGTCTAAAGGATCCTATTAGGAATTGACCAATATTTACAAAGGATTCTAGGGCTCAGTGGCTGTGCCCTTTGCGTCTGCCACCTTCGAGTTGTAAACGGCGCATGTTTGGTTCCTGTCTGTTGGGTTTTATCGATTGAAGACAGAGTTTTATACATTAAAAATAAATTTTATTACGTAGTCAAGTCTTATAGTTTAAAACATACATTTTAGAAAACAAGAAGTCTGATCAGATCATGATCCCCAATCTTTCTTCACTTTTATACATTCAAAGATTTACATTCTTCAAATTTATGTGCCCCACACGGCACTATAATTGGAGGTTTGAGACCGATTCCAACATGCGGCCCCATCGGTTGTAAAACCTCAGCAGATGTATTACAATTCAATATATATATATATAAATCTAACAAAATATTTTTCTAATAATATTTTTAAATTTATTTAACAATAAAGGCTTTGTTAAAAAGTCAGCCAAATTATTTTCCGATGAAATATAATTTACGTTAAATAGTTCATCTTTTATTAATTTACGAATAAATTTGTACTTGATATCAATATGTTTAGTTTTCTGATTTTCCTGACTATTTTTTGAAAAATAGATAGCAGATTGATTATCACAATATACTTGGGGTCTTATGTAATCACACAAACTTAATTCATTTATAATTCTACTAAACCAAATAACTTCTTTAGTGCAATCGGTTAGTGCAATAAATTCAGATTCCATTGAGCTAAGAGCTATGCACTTTTGTTTAGAAGATTTCCATGATATTGGGATGTTACCCAAATAAATTAAATAGCCACTGCTTGAATGTCTGTTTGTGAGACCACATCCCCAATTTGCATCAGAAAAAGCAATCAAATTTGAACTTTTTACATTGGAAAGATTAATTTTAAAATCCTTTGTAAGAAAAACATAGTTCATAATATCAACAACGTAAGACCAGTGTTTGTAAGTATAACCATTACAAAACTGAGACATTATATTAACGGCAAATGCAATATCTGGTCTGGATCTATCTGACAAAAACGATAAACATCCTATTAAGGAACGATAGGGAAATTTCCTCATTAAATCATTTTCAATTATTTCTTCCTCTTTAACCTTATCAGGTAAGTTACAACCAATTTTAAAAGGTAAATTCACAAAACTTTTAGGAAGATCTTTGAATTTTGACAATAATTTTTCAATGTAGGTAATTTGATGTAAATAAACTGAATTTTCAATCCCTTGAAAGTTTACGCCTAACAAATATTTAGTTTTACCTAGGACTGTAAGATCCAATTTTTTGTCCAATAATTCGATTACGTCATTTATCAAATGTTCTCTTTTTGAAAACAAAACCATATCATCTACATAAACAATTAAAATTACATCTTTAAATTTGTAGACACAATTACACCAATTTAACTGAGAAAATCCTAATTTAGTTAAAATACCGTCTAATTCCAAATTCCATTCTCTACCACTTTGATGCAGACCATATATAGCCTTTTCCAATAGACATACTTTGTTTTCGGATCCTTTCAGCACAAATCCTTTTGGCTGTTTCATGTATATAGTATCCTTAAGGTGTCCATATAAATATGCACTTTTCACGTCAACTTGACAGTGATACCAACCCAACATAGAAATCAATAGTACAAACAATAATTTAACAATAGAAAAATTCACAACTGGTGAAAAAATATCTTTAAAATCAATGCCGGGTTTTTGCTTAAAACCTTGGGCAACAAGACGAGCTTTATACCTTTTAGGTATATTGTTTTCGTCCATTTTTATGCTGTACACCCACTTACTTCCAATTATGGTTGTATTTGGGGGTGTGTCCACTAATTTCCATACTTGCCTATCCTTCATTATCTGAATTTCTTCATTCATGGCAGTATTCCATTTAATTTTATCCTTACTTGCCTGCGTTTCTTCATAACTTTTGGGTATTTCGACATTGTAACACTGATCATACATGTCGTACATCTGTTGGTCTAAAAAATTAGATTCATCACTAGAAGTAGATGGCACATTAGAAATATCCACATTAGGATGTTCAGTTTCTGGCTTAAAATTGAAATTTACAGGATCAAACCTAATCTTATTTTTAGTACAGTACTTTTTAATATCATTTAAAGATCTCATTCTCAAATTTTCAGGAGAATAATAGTATACATCTATCCTATTGCTTTTATTTCTAGGTTTTTCGATTCTTCGCCAATTTGAAATGTTAAGACTTTCTAAGTCCTCAGTTTTAACTAAATCTTTAGAATCTAAAACTTGAGTTTCACTTTCCGATTTTACTTTTATATTTTCATTTGATTGATAAATAGGAATATTAGAATTAAGATCAAAAGAAACGTACTCAAAGTTTTTACCAAATAGTACATCAACAGCTTTCTTACTTTCGTCGATATGAACATGGAATGTTTCAACTATTCTCTTCTCGTTTGGTACATATATTCTGTAACCTTTAGTTTTCAAACCATATCCTGTCAAAATACCAAGTTTTGCTCTGGGTTGTAATTTATTTCTCTGTATTTTAGGAATATGAACATATGCCAAAGAGCCAAAAATTCTAAAATGTTTTACTGATGGTTTGAAACCAGTCCATATTTCGTTAGGAGATATACCCTCAGTTAATTTGTGTTCGCATCTATTTTTAGTATGAATAAATGCTAAAAGTGCTTCTGACCAAAATTGTGGTTGTAAACCACTGTCTTGAAGCATAGCTCTGACACAATCCATGGCTGTTCTATTGAACCTTTCTGCAATGCCATTTTGTTCAGGGGTATAAGTTGAAGTTCTTTCGATTTTTATTCCTAGATCATTTAAAAACTTTTTAAATTCTTTGTGACAAAATTCTAAACCATTGTCAGTTCGGACACATTTTAACTTAACATTTAGCTGTCTTTCAGCTCTAACCAAGTATTTTTTAAAGTAATCAAAAACTTCATTCTTATTTCGAATAATATAAACAGTTACTTTACGTGAAAAATCATCAATAATAGATAAAAAGTATTTATTTCCACCTAGAGAGTTAACTGGAGCAGGACCCCACAAATCCATATGGATCCTTTCCAAAACATTTTTAGTTTTCCTTTCGTACATATAGTTTCTTTTTAAGGATATTCTAGTGGATTTAGCAATAGCACAAATCTTACAATTTTTATCTATATTCTTACAATTAAGTTTTTCAATTCCTTTTACACAATTAATTTTACTCATATTTTCAATTAAGGGCATGTTAACATGACAAAACCTACGGTGGGCTTTTTCTAGATCTAAACCAGTTACATATGTATAATTTTTAATCTTGGGATAACCTCTTTTAAGATATACAATTTTCCAATTCTGGGAACAGTAAACAAATATTTATTATAACTATTATAAATAATCATTTTGTTATTTCCCCATTTAATTTGGTTTCCCACAAGGTCAATACGAGCACCACTAATTAAATTTTTTCTCATATTAGGCGAGTATAACACATCTTTTAAAGTTATATCATAATTTCTGTTTCTATCTAAAACTGTAAATTGAATATCACCCATACCTAATACTTCCGAGGTGCTGTCCTTGTCTCCGACTAGGATCTTCTGTGGTGGTAGTTTTCTGAATGTCGTAAACATATCACGTTCTTTACAGAAGTGAGCAGTTGCAGCAGAATCAATGAGAAATTCCCTCGGTCTTTCATTTGGAAAATTTGAAACTGCATAGGCACGTTGAAGATCAGTTTTTGGATTGTCCTCCATATAAAATAATTCACCACCAGGTTTCTGCCGATTGCATTTCTTGAAGCACTTCGATTCGTAATGTCCCGACTTTTTGCAGTAGTTGCAGAATGGTCGCGGCCCCATACGACAAACTGTCGACTTTCTTGGGCTTGAAGGAATTAATTCAGGGTCCAGTACGCATCTGCTGTGATCAGGAGTAGACGCCCGTGTCTCCTTGTATCTAGATGACTTGTTTCTTGTAGCATAAGCATCGGCCACGATACTTAATTTTGTGTCTTCGTCCTTCCGCTTCAGGTCGATCCGGCTGGATTCTGTTATTAAATGTTTAGACAAATTGTCTAGCGTGAACTCGTTGTCATCCATCCTGTATAGCAGTTGTACCAGATTATCGTATTCGTGAGGCAAATGTCTTATTAGTTGAAAGCAAACTAAGAGGTCTGGAATTTCGAATCCACCTTCTTTTATCTGTAACAGCTTCTCATGCACTCGTTTGCAGAAGAGTCCAATGGATTCGTCCTCCGGCTGGTAGCGGATTGAAAAGAACTCGTCCACAAGGCCTGCCAATCGTGCTCTAGATGCTGGTTCAAAGTTGGTCTTTAATATATCCCAGGCTTCCTTACCGTCCTCAGTAGATGAAATTAAGACTTGATATTTTCTTTCTATGCCCTGGTAGATAGTTGTATATGTCCTCTGCTTCCTATAACGATAGTCTCTTTTTTCTTGTTCTGGAGCATCTTCCAATAATAGAGGTTCCGTTTTAGTGATAAATTCCCAGCAGTTCCGGTCCATTAGCAATATCTTCATGTCCGTCTTCCACGTGGCATAGTTGAAATCCGATAACTTCGGGAAGGAAAACATGGACATTTCTTGAATCCCCATCATACTGGATACCGGTAGTGGCAGAATTCAGGTTCAGCTTAAGGTCTGTGGCCCATAACCAATTGTTGGGTTTTATCGATTGAAGACAGAGTTTTATACATTAAAAATAAATTTTATTACGTAGTCAAGTCTTATAGTTTAAAACATACATTTTAGAAAACAAGAAGTCTGATCAGATCATGATCCCCAATCTTTCTTCACTTTTATACATTCAAAGATTTACATTCTTCAAATTTATGTGCCCCACACGGCACTATAATTGGAGGTTTGAGACCGATTCCAACACTGTCAGGTTCGTTGCGCTTGGCGCAGCTTGTCCTCTGGACCTTGCGCCATAAAACCTAACAATCAATCAATCAGGTTCGATCGATACCTCCCAATACTTGACCTGTCTGTATGGCCAAATATGCCCATAAAACCCCAACCGTTTCACATGCTGTCAAAACTAAGGTCGACCAACGCGTCCATGGTCAAGTGTCAAAAGAATGGCAGGGAGATTCTTTTTCCGTTAACATCGCACTGGAGCAATACAATTTGCTATCGGCGACGGTCCGGGATCCATCCCGAAGGGAAAGATCGAGGACAATACCTCGTCGCTTTGAACCACGATCAGATGACGAGGTCAACACCAGAGCTGGCATCCCACTCCGAATTTCCACAGGACGCCAATGTGAGGGCATAATTGAGGCCATGGCAGATTTAACGCGCACCAGCTTCGCTTAACCGACGGTCGTTGGTTGGACTGAGTTAATCCGGTTAATCCGTTGCTCTTCCAGCTTACGGCCAATAGTACGTTCTGTTGCTTCAGTGTGATGTTAATTCAAATACTTACCTTCTGAGCCAGTAAAACTTTCCTTTGTGTGTTTGTCTATTACTTGACGCCCGTCTGGCCCTTGCGCGACGAAACCCCCAACTAACCAGCCATTCGATTCCTGTAATTACCCTGGATGTATGTATTTCCCTTTTGTGCCTACTGGGCCTTGCGCCCTAAAATCCAAACCACCCCTTTTGTGCCAGTAAAACATTCATTGTGTCTATGATCATTTACTTGGCAGAAAAATCATCGCATTACTGCCAAATCTAGCCCTTGCTTCGTTAACAACCAACCAACATATGCATTAAATGAACGTCGGTGTAATTGAACTAGTTCGTGAAATTTTACACAATTAATTTCTTCCTCATTCCAGCATTCTTCTACAGTGCATTGTGTATAGCAATGACGTATTTAGTTGGGAATATCAAAGCCATCATTCCTGCAGCTTTCGTTGTCTTCACTGCGATTGGAGGTCCTACCTTGTCAATTATCACCTTGGGCATGCTCTTCACGACTGCTAATCAAAAAGTAAGTAATCCATTCCTCTTACATTCCAACGCGACATTCGGTCTCCGATTAGATTCGGTTTCTCATTGGAGGCACGGGTCTCCGATTAGATTCGGTTTCCGATTCGAGGCACGGGTCTCCGATTAGATTCGGTTTCCGATTCGAGGCACGGGTCTCCGATTAGATTCGGTTTCCGATTCGAGGCACGGGTCTCCGATTAGATTCGGTTTCCGATTCGAGGCACGGGTCTCCGATTAGATTCGGTTTCCGATTCGAGACACGGGTCTCCGATTAGATTCGGTTTCTAACTAAGGTCCTCAGTTAGATAGTTTCTAATTTGCGGGATAGATCTTCAATGAGGTTCAGTTTCTAATTTATGGGATAGATCTTCAATTTTCTACTTTGCTGGATAGTACCCCAAAGAGATTCAGTTTCCACTTTGCCGGATAGGAGCCCAATGAGATTCAGTTTCTACTTTGCTGGATAGGACCCCAATGAGATTGAGTTTAAAACTTGCGGGACAGGTCCCCACAAATTAGATCCTGTACCACCGTTCCATAAAAACATTTCCTTCTATGCCATTCCCTCTGTACAATTCCGAAGTGTTAATGAAAGACACGAGCATCTTCGTTCCAGGGCATCATCGTAGGACTCCTGAGCGGCATCGCCCTCAATGCCTGGATCGGGACCGGAGCCATCATCTCCGACTTCCCTCAAACCAAGCTGCCGCAGAGCATCGAGTCCTGTCCGTCCAACGCCTCCGTGTTCCTCTCCCTCCTGTCCAGCGCGACGAACTCGAGCAGCCTTAACACGACGACCCTTCTGGACTCGGTCACGACTACTGAGTTTCCTACCAGCACGGACGCCATTTCTGTCCTCAAAGAGTAAGCATGTTCGATACCTTAAATCCGAAGTTCCAAACCAACGACCATCTAACGAAATAGACGGAGCATGTGGGTGGTAGGTATTTAATCAACGTCGCACTGGAGTAACACAACGGGCTATTGAGCATATGGGCGGAGTGGGTGTCCTAAGATGGCGCACGTTTGTTTCATTATATATGTTTCACTATGTTCCGTCTGTTTCATTATAAGGTCGATGTTCCCAACCTTTTTGGCTAGTTGCGCACATCGATTTTCGATCGTACGGAAAAATATCGAACGATATTTTATCGTGTGCTTATTTTAATACGTGGTTGCACACACCACGGTTTTTTCTGTGTAGTAAGTAAGTGCAGTCGTTTGTTAAAAGCTCGTGCTCACACACACACATCTCAAGTTGTATGGAAAATGAATCCCGAACGTGTTTCTATTTGGTTGTGTACCGTCGTTTCAGGCGTCGTAACCGAACTTACAGGGTTGATCCCAATTAACCAGAAAAGGGAACAAGCACATGAACATTCTACACACTTGTACAAGAACTTCGAGATGAGAACAAGTTCAACTATTTTCGTATGTCAATATCATCCTTCGATGAACTGCATGAACGACTTAAAAGTGAAATCCGACATACGAATACGAAAATTATTCAATCAGAAAAAAGGCTTGCTGTGAAATGTGAAGTCACCGAACTCGTTTTTCTTGTCCTCCATATCTTCAAAATCCTTATTTAGTTCACAGCTGGCGTCTTTCCAAGCATTTCTGGTAGCATTTCTATCTTTGTACATTTATAACGTTTTGTCCCGCAGTAATGGTCTTATTTGTACCAATGAAATAAGGATTTCATTATCAATATTTTCTGCCATAATTAAAACAAAAATAACACTACCATATAACAAACTGGACTAACGTATAACAAACTGAAAGTACTATTTGAATACACAAGTAATTGTTGACAAATAAAATGGAACGCACAGGAAGTCAACTGAAGACAGGTTATCGTACGAATATAATCGTGAAGCGCCAATGGGTCACGTACACCACTGAATTCACGGAAACGGAGACCGTCTGTTGTGGCAGTGGACGATAGCAAAAAGGCGATTGTGCTGTGTGTAGATCGAACCTTGTGCAAGCTCCCACGCTCTTCGTTCCACTAAAAGAATTCGATCGTACGATATTTTTCCGTACGATCGAAATCGATGTGTGTGCAACTAGCCTTTGACTCGAATCAATTTTTATGTCGGAGTCCCTTAGGCATACCCTATGTTTAACAAGTTAATGGTGTTTAGGAGTAGTGTTACAGGAGAGGAAGAGGGGATAGATAGTAAAGAGATATTTAAACAATTGCGCAATGTCAATGCAATGAAATCATATTTTAAAAGCTTTTGAAATTTTTCCATAATATTCAATTTATTCTCAACTGCCACCAATACACAGGCTAGTGTCAAAATTTGGCCATACATAAAAGTTCTACCCAAGTTCAATAAATCAAACCCTTTTAGTTACAACAGATTTTATATTGGTGATATCAACAATAAGGTCCATGCAATAAACCCAATTCCTCCAATTCAATCGGCTGCGATATTCTGTTTTGTTGGGTCCCAAGTCACTTGGCCATCAAGGTTAACAAGTTTGCTGGCAGTGCTGCGAAGGCAGCTTCCGTTCCATTGCAGCAAGCCGTGCCTCTTAGTGATATCAAGATGTCCTCGAAGGAGTTCGTCGACTCCTTGTGGCAAGAGTTGTGGAACCTGCAAGTCACCAACAAGTTACATTCTATTAAACCCATCATTCATCAGTGGCCAGTGTCTCCAATCCGGAGTTCTGATGTCAAACTGACCCGTCTTCGCATTGGACACACTTTTCACCCATCGTTATCTTTTATTGGCACACCCATCTGCATTTCATGCTCTACTCCATTCTCTGTTTATCACATTTTAATTGTGTCCTGCTTTTCATCATCGTATCAAATTTTTTAAAAGCAAAATTTTAAATCTTGTTATTACTAAGAGGAACGGCTTTCTGCAATGGAACAGAAGCTGCCTTCGCAGCACTGTCAGTAAACTTGTTAACCTTGATGCCCAAGTGACTTGGTACTCAACAAAACAGAATATCGAAACCGATTAAATTGGAGGAATTGGGGAAATCCCCATTCAAATAAATCTCTTCTCATTTTTAAATGACATTGGCTTTTTAAACCTCATTTGATATCTTTTTACTATTCACAACTCATTACTCATACCTTTTTATATTATACACCTTGTTGCTGGTCAACATGTTTTAAAACATCAATTCATATCAAACATGATTTTTTATATATTGATGGCAAATTTTAATCTTGTGTTTTTTGTCATATCTAATCAAACTTAAATATCTTCTTCCACATGTACTTTTATCTCTATCTTAGACCAATAATTTTTTGATATACTTTTATCGAGTCGCATTCTGTCTTAACCCTTTCGGGACTAATGGGCATATACGTCCCAGAGATTAGATTTCATTCCCTATTGGGTAAATAAATCCCACTTTTGAATGGGTTTTTACGTTTTCAGTGTTCTTAAGGAATTAGGGAATAAAAATATGACTAAAGAAACCTGGCAGATTGCAAATGGCGGACTTATGTTTTTGAGCACGCCCATTCATTCTGATGAATGAGTGACCGAAAACAAACAGATGGTACAAAATTAGACGTTAGTTGCCCATTTCCCACTACACTATGCACATGAATTGAGTGGACCGCTGTGATGAAATGGCTACTTTTTAGGGTCATGGCAGAAAATCAGACAAGTGGTGGGAAAAGATTTTTAGTTATGATTTCTGTTGTGAATGCATGGATTACGAAGTCTGATGTGGAACATAAAACTATTATCATTCATGGTCCCCTTAGCTGAACAAATAATAAATGTTGGAAGGGAGAAAGCAAACACAAAAAGAACGCGAAAGTACGGTCTTCCGTCAAAAAGAGCAAAAACTACTAAATTAAAGTACTTTTCAGATTTAAATTTTAATCGTGCAAAAGTCGGGGCGAAAGGGTTAAGTTTGCAACTTGTCCGCTTTTGGACTTGCGCCATAAAACCCCGAAATCCAATCCAATCCAATTCACCAATTTAATCATTTTCATAATCAATCGTAAGTTTACAACTAGTGGCAGCAAAATGACCAAGTTTCGTTGCTAGAGGAGGCGCGAAATTTAAATTGCCGTTCGGAATATCATTTCTAGCTATCTCATTTTGATTCTACATTTGGTTTCTTATTTATTTTGCTTAATTTTTATTTATTTTATTTATGGAGCTCCTTCGTAAGGCACGCGAAGCACAGGTTGGGAACCATCGCTTTAAGTATTCATTAACCCGTTGTGTTTCTCCAGTGCGACATTAATTGAAATACCTACCTTTAAATATTCTATACGATCATAGACAGTTCATATATCAATTACAGTGGCTTCCCTTACGAAAACTTTCTCTAGAATTGCAAAAATTTCTACAGAATCCTATGGAATTATGGCCGGTTTTTATATTAGCTCTAAAATAACGTCTATGGAAGGTGTATAGACATATCTAGAATGAATAGAAACTTTATGGAATTCTATAGAAGCTCATATCTTGTTTTACGACTTTGCTGTTCTATAGAAGTACATGTCTCTAGAATTGCTCATTTTCTTTAGGAATTCTATAAAATTTTCGGGTTGCGGGGGGTAGCCAAGTTGGAAGAGAAACGGATTAGGGGTGTGAGTTCGAAACACTAGCCAAAGACCATCGTGTATGCGGGGGCGGGTGCATGTTAAATCTATCGTGGCCTCAAATGTCCTGATGGTGGCGGATTGATAGATAATGATGGCGAGATGCACTGCAACTAAATGAAATCGGGCTTATGAGGTTGAATTGAACATAGAAAAACGTCAAGTACAAATGCATAACACAAGAGCCGACATCAGAAAGACGGAATTGAAGCACACGTGATAATCTGAAGACCAGTTCAGGACAACCCAATGAATGAAGCCGAAGCTTTTCTCTTCAGTGGACAGTCTGGGCTCAGTGGTTGGTACACTGCGCTAGCAGCCTGTGAGTTGTAGGCTGTTCAGGCTCGATTCCTATTAGGTTTATTTACTCCCTTTTATTCTCGCTTCTGTGTAAGAACTTTCATCGAGTCCATATCTGGAAGTTTATCTTGTGTTTGGCCAAATACAAGCCTTGAACCATAGAACTCAATGTATCTCTTTAAATCTCGCTCCTGCAGGAGGGATTGTCTGGTATCGCCATCTTGTAGCGACGCATGGAGTTAAAAGTCGCCACTTGCTGATCGAATGTTTTGGTAGTGTTGTAATTTTATGAGATATTCTAATGCCGGAAGAAAATTGATTATTTTTATGGCGATTTTTGTACGCCAATTATTCGAGCATTTACTTTCTAGGCCAAAAGGTTCACTTCAATCAATTCAAAAGTTGTGAAAAAATCGCGTTCGCGTCTTTATTTTTTATCATAAAGGTATGAGGTTATCTTGGCTGACTAAGGGGGCCGCGGTAGCCCGGTTGGAAGAGTAACGGACTTGCAACTGAAGGGTCCGAACCAACCAAGACCGTCGGGTACAAAGGGCCTAGTGCACGTTATATCTGTCGTAGCCTCAAATGTCCACGTGTTGTCCCAGTTCTGGCATTGACCTCGTCATCTGACTGGTTCGAAATGACGTTGTGTTGTCCTCGGATCTTTCCCTTCGGGATGGATCCTGAAGCGTTGCCAATAGCCCGTTGTGTTGCTCCAGTTCGACATTAATTAAATGCCTACGTTGGCTGACTAGGTAGATAGTTAATTAACGTCGCACTGGAGCAACACGACGGGATATTGACGAAGATCCGGGATCAATTCCAAAGTGAAAGATCCGAGGATAACACCACGCTATTTTGTACCGTGGTCAGATGTCGAAGTGAACGCCTGAGCCGGCACCCCACTCTCCAAACTTCCACACCACGCCAAAGTGGCCACGACAGATTGAACATGCACCAGTCCCAGTGTACACGACGATCTTTGTCTGGACCGAGTTTCGAACTCGCAACCCTTCGGTTGCTAATCCATTACTCTTCTAACCGGGCTACCGTTGCCCGACTAGATGTATAGCGGCAGGGCAAAAAATCGAACCCCTTTTGGAAGTTTCGCGCATCGTTCATTGTAAATCATATTCAATCTTGTCGTGCCCAGACTGTCAATGATATTTTATGTCAACTTTTTATAAAAATTAAGATTTTGTTGATATTTACTTTCACATTGTTTATTGGATTTTTATGATGGATTGTGTACAAAGTAGGGGATAAAAGGGATGAAATGTCAATTCAAACATGGATTTTTATTTTTAAAATTTACAATACGTTGGCTAATTTTTTTCTTTTCAGGGAAATATTTCCTCTGTTTAAGCTCAGCTTCCTACTGCATCCGGTGCCTGGAACAATATTGACCTTCCTACTGGGTTACATTGTGAGTTATATTACAGGTGGGTTATTTGCTGTACATAATGGCGCTTAGTTTAATCTGCTTTCTTATACACGCCAATACGATTATACTAAACAAATGAAATCCTAATTTTAGTACACAAATTGGTATTGATGATGAATAATTAGTGCTGTTGTAGTTTTGGTTTGTGGTGTGTACCTACACAGGCTTACAGATGATGTTAAAGCTTTGATATAAAGACTTTGTGGCAACATTTTTGGCGTGCTTTTTGTAGCGAGTTGTGGCAGACAAAGGCAACCCCGCTGTATTAGGATTATGGAAACCTGGCGATAATTTAAATATCTTTTATTAAATTTTGTGTGTCATCTTTTTTTATTTGACCATGCCTATATAATTCAAGGTTGTTATTAATTCTAGCATTCATATTATACAGCCTGATTCCATTAGACTTAAAACTAAATTATATTTAACTTGGACAAACTAACAATATTTCTGAAAAAGTAAATATTTTTTTCATTTAAGTAAATACTTCCCTAGCAGTTCAAATAACCAGTTGTGTGGATTTTTCTATTTTCAAAATTATCTTCATTAATTTTATAATTATTTTCAGCTAAGCTTAAAATGGTCTTTTTTTCCAACATGGCCAAATATGGCCCTTGCACCGTGAAAACCCAATCCAATCAACTTAAGCGGTCAAGCTCTATCCTTAATACATATTAGATTGATAACGCCTTCTGAAATAGAAGTATTTATAGTTTGGTGGATTACGTTGTAATTAGTGCTATTTTTTATCTATAAGGTGGGGACAAGAACGTAGATGAAAATTTAATCTGCCCATTTATGAGAAAACGTCTTAGTGCAGATACTTTGAAAATGGATGCAAAAGTGGTAAGTTTAGTTTTAATACAATTTTGCATTTACTAATATTACATTAATTGAATTTGTATCTGACCCTAATGAACTCCTAGGACTAAAGTCCATTGAAATCCTTAGCATATTTCGTTTTGGGCCGTCTCACAATACCAAGGTTCCTACGGGCTATAAAAATGCCTTAAGAAGACTTAATTTTTCATTTTAGTTCTTAACCCTTTCGGGACTAATGGGAATATACGTCCCAGAAATTAGATTGGGTAAATAAATCCCACTTTTGAATGGGTTTTTACGTTTTCAGTGTTCTTAAGGAATTAGGGAATAAAAATAGGACTAAAGAAACCTGGCAGATTGCAAATGGCGGACTTATGTTTTTGAGCACGCCCATTCATTCTGATGAATGAGTGACCGGAAACAAAAAGATGGTACAAAATTAGACGTTAGTTGCCATTTCCCACTACACTATGTACATGAATGGAGTGGACCGCTGTGATGAAATGGCTACTTTTTAGGGTCATGGCAGAAAATCAGACAAGTGGTGGAAAAAGATTTTTAGTTATGATTTCTGTTGTGAATGCATGGATTACGAAGTGTGATGTGGAACATGAAACAGAACCACTCTTATCATTCATGGTCCCCTTAGCTGAGCAACTCATAAATGTTGGAAGGGAGAAAGCAAACACAAAAAGAACGCGAAAGTACGGTCGTCCGTCAAAAAGAGCAAAAAGTACTAAATTAAACTACTTTTCAGAGTTCAATTTTAATCATGCAAAAGTCGGGGCGAAAGGTTTAAGGGCCCTTAAAAAGCCTCAATGAGTGAAAGACCTTTAAAAGTTTTTTTTAAGCCTTAAGGATTGGTTTTTCATTTTAGTTCTTAAGGGCCCTTAGAAAGCCTTAATATTTGTTAAATTTGTAATGTTAAAAATTGCATTTTTAAGTTGTGTGAACCGCAAGCAGTAACTTGATTTACACTTAAAGGCTTTTCATAAAATATACACGCTAGCATAAGGATAAATTCAATAGGAAGACCTTCAAGAAACATTTTTACATTCATTCAATCTCTTCGCTTGCAATCATCATCCTTGTGTTTGATTTTGCTCTTCTAATGTGGGGAGGGGGCTCGGTAGACCGGTTGGAAGAGTAGCGGACTAGCAACCGGAGGATTGCGAATTCGAATCCAACCAAAGACCGTGTGCAAAGGGGGCTGGTGCTCTTTAAATCTGTCGTGACCTCTAATGTCCTCCCGTTGCGGGGTGGTTAGGAGAATGGAGTGCCAGTTCAGGTGTGACCTCGTCATCTGACCATGGTTCAAAATTACGTGGTATCGTCCTCCCCCTTAGGGGGTCGATCCAGGACCGTCGTCAATAGCCCGTTGTGTTTCTCCAGTGCGACGTTAATTAAAATGCCTACCTACCTCTAATGTGGTTTTTGATTATTTTAAGACTTCAATGTATTACGGGCTTGAAACAGAAACTCATTACATGATAAAATTTTTTCCCTTCAACTGTTTAAGGACTAACTATTAGTTTTGGGGTCAAAATAACAATTAACGTGTTGATACTGTTATATATTTTAACCCTCTGCATTCGTCGGGGCAGAATACCGTTTCCTTCTACGGCAGCCGGCCCAATTGCTTTACAGTCAACTTACTGAAACCGGCCGAAACGGCCTTTGCAATGCTTTCCCCCAGGAGGAGAGGGCATATGTGTCTTCCCATTATCACCTAATGTGCCGGTTTCTATTGTGGGGTCGTGGGTATGCCTAGAAGGGAAAGATTCTTCCCGGGTAAACTGAAAGGCGGCGGTGAATTTTTAAGTGTATCTGTTTTCATTTACTCAACCTCTCGCAATTGTTTATCCTCTCGAGGATAAACAATTTGCGAGACTCCCACTCCATAACCCTTACATCTTTGTCAACGCAGATATAAGGCTATTCACGCGCGGGTCTCTTTGTAGCACAGAAAAGAGGGGATAGAAATCGCAATGGGCTTCGGCGATTCTTCAGGAGTTTGAGGTCTGACAGAATTCGAGCCTTTCGTAACGAGGGGACTCGAAACTTTCGGCCGGTTTGGCCGGTCCCCGTATCCAGAGGGTTAAACACATTAAAATATGACAATATATTTCTCATCGTGAAAACAGGTATTTGGTGTCGCCAAAAAATGTCAATTACTGAATTTCTGTTCAAAGCCACGGTAGCCCGGTTGAAAGAGTTGCATATTAGCAACCAAAGACCGTCATGTACGTGTGAGTTTTTGCACGTTAAATCTCTCGTGGCCTCTCGTTGGCGAGATGCGGAAGTTTAGAGTGGGGTGCCAGCTCGGGTATTGACCCCGTCATCTGACCATGGTTCAAAATGACGAGGTGTCCTCGTATCTTTCCCTTCGGGATCGTGGCAGTCGGTATGTCCACTGCGCTAGTTACGTTCGAGTTGTAGGCGGCGCAGGTCCGATTCCTGTCAGGTGCATTCCTCCCTGGGTGTATTTCTCTCTTCTGTGTCAGTAAAACTTTGATTGTGTGGGTCTGTTTATTATTTGATATTATATGTCGCGTCTGGCGCAGCATGGCCCTTGCGCCATAAAACCCCAAAACGAACCAACCCTTCGGGATCATTGCCAATAACCCGTTTGTTGCTCCAGTGAAACGTTGATTCAACAGCCTACCTATTCAAAGCCGCCGATTTCGCTTGGCATGTGAGAAAATTTTGCTTCGGATATTTTTGGTAGCATTGGCACGCTCACTTAGAGGTTGCCTTGTCTCGGAAATAGTTCCTGCAGCTGGAATGTGGCGCCATCTCTCGATCTTGAGTTGAGAAAATCTCAAACTAATTTCTTTTATTGATTCATTACAATTCATGTGGTTTTTCAAATCTTAGCACCTCGTTTTCTTATTTCCTAGGATCAAAACGAAGCGTCACCTGACGGAGTCCATGCTACTGACAAAGGAAATTCCAACAATCCAGAAAATGGCGTTCATCAAAACGGAAAACTCAAAGAGCACATTTTAGAAGAAAGCAAACTGTGATAAGAAAACAGCATTAAACTCGTTTCTAAATCGACAACCCGAGAACTTAGTACTGCAGCATTTGCGACCTATTGTACTTAACCGTGTAGGGATCTCTGGGATTCATTATTTTGACAATTCTTGATTATTTAGAAGTTTGGTTTTAAAAATTTTTGACTTGAAAGCAAGCTCTGCGCTTGCACTCATTCCATATATTTCTTAAAATTATCTTATTGTAAGTGAAACTTGTGTCGGAAGTCAACTGTACTTTTTTGCTTTCCTCACATTTTTTGAGGCAGAAAATTGATAAGGCTTCATGTTTGAGATGTCTCTAATCCACATAACGTATTACCTTGTGATTAAATTACCTCGAACTCAAAGCTAAAAGCTTCTGGTTTGTGACACCTCCAATCCATAGGATCACAATCTGAACCTTAGTTACGGAAAGGACAAAGATCCACGTGATAGTATCATACCTTGTGATAACCTCAAAATCAGGAAAGCTGAAAGCTTCAGGATCAGGACAACTCCAATCCACAAAATCACAATCTGCAAACCTCCTTAGTTAGGACAGAGCAAAAAGGACAAAAAGTTCCACAGAGTCACAATTTGTGAACCTTAGGACAGAACAAAAAGGACAAAAAAGATCCACATGATCACATCTTGCGATAACCTCAAAACGACGAGAGCTGAAAGCTTCAGGATCAGGACAACTACAATCCACAGGATCACAATCTGAACCTTAGTTACGGAAAGGACAAAAAGATCGTATAATAAAGTTAAATTTTGTCTTCAGATGTCTCATAAATTCCCCCAAATACATTCCTATTTGACTCATGGATCAAAATACATGAAACATGTTCCTTACACAGCATTTATTTTTTAATATTCTACGTTTTGCAGTATGACCAAATTCAAATCTATCAACCCTTTTCTTTAAATTCGCTTACATTTTTAGAAACTAACAAATTTTATTGACAGAAAATCATGAGTCGTATATTAAAACTTCTAATTTTAATTAATTAGAGATTTTAAAAACCGGAAATTAATTATATTTTGAAACCAGAAATTATTGGATTTTTATTAGACTTAAATTCTATCTAAGCAGCTCTTTATAAAGGGATTGAAATAGTACTTATAAGCCTTTTTTGATTGATAAGGTAATCATACTTTATGTAAAAATTAATTAAATAATTGATAGGAAAAAGTACTTCATTGAAAAGTAATGAGAGGTCCCTATCTCTCTAATTGGTAAAAAAACGATAAATTCTTTCAGTGAATCAAATTAAAATTGGGAATAATGAGTTTTTAATGAAGCATGAATGTACAGAAATAAGTTAAATGATTTATTTCCAGAACTTTCGATTTATAATTGAGTAACATTTCTGCAATGAACTGGCTCTTGATTCAACAGTCAGTTTCCTTGGTGTCTTACCTGTTAATTTCCATACACGCATCGCATTTGTGCCTAATATTTAAGCTATATTTGCAGCACCCATCACTAATAGTGCACATGACTTCTATAGATTGGCTTTTATGAGGCAGCGTTTTTTAACCATACAAATCTTTCATAACATACATTGTAAAATAAAATTCATTTCATGCATTTTATGTGTTTATTTTTGTACTTTGACAAAGAAATATATTCGCATGTATTATATTTTTTATATGCATTATGAAGTTTGTAATAAATGACTTTATTCAGACTGGTTTTTCGTTGGTTCGTTTTGAGAAGCATGGTGTAAGACAATGAAAGCTTTTTCGGAACGAACAGGCGGCGCAGGTTCGATTCCTGTCGGGTGCATTCCTCCCTGGGTGTATTTCTCTCTTCTGTGCCAGTAAAACTTACATTGTGTGTCGGTCTATTGCTTGATATTGTCTGTCTTGTGTCTCGCGCAACATGGCCAAATATAGCCCTTGCGCCATAAAACCCCAAAACTAACCATCAGAACGAACACGTGTATTTTCGCAGTAGAGGAAGACGATAATAATCTGAAAAGCACAATAGTATTTATATGAAACTAAAGCGTAAGGATAACATAACAGAGTATGGGATATTACTTCCATCCCGCCTCCTGTAACAGGTAGTCTCCCTTTATCTCTACTCTTTTCTTCCCACACCCCACTGCAGCCCTTTGGTTAGACTTAGGGGTGGAGAATCTCACAAATGGTATGTCAACATTTCAAAAAAGTCCCGATTTCACTTACGAGGACCTAACCTTTCACCCGAACAATTCCTTTTTTATAACTTACTAAAATGTCTTAAATAACTTATTGCTTCACTCGTCGATACTTCAAAAGTTCGAGAACTGTTGGACTTTAAAAAAAGTTTGGTTAAGTTTCCAAACTATTCATCCCATATATTCGAATACCGAAGCATTCATCCAACTCATTTTTATATCCTTTCATCGCAGTTGGCTGATTCTTACTATCGATTAGTCGGTTTTTGAATACGTATTCGATTCTTGAAAGGTCTCGGATACCTAATCGATTATCAAAAGAAATCGATTCACCCTATCTACCTATAGCCTGCAAACTGCTTAAAGCTTCATTTTTGAAACTTTTAAGTTTCAAATTCCTTATCGCTAGTTATATCCAATAATAGATTTTATTAATTTCTAGTAGTAAATAAATTATTTCGTCTGTCTAACAAAGAAGCAAGAAAGATTAACTGAAAAAAAACCCGTCCAAAAAGTTTGGCTACACTGGATTGTTTATAAATGACAGCAAATTGTTGAAACAGTTTTCGGTTTCTTTATTTACATGCATGATTTCTTGGATTTGTGCCGTACGAATGTCCGACTGGAAAGACTGAATTATGTATTTTAATAAAAGTCGAGAAAAAATTAACTAGAAATTAAGCAATTGATTTGGGGTGCTGGAATTCCAGATTACAAGACTTCCCTGTAAGTGGTGGATTTTTACCATATGTATAAAACCGTATATTAGCTGCGGTTTGAATATTGGCCACTAGAGAGCAGCACGACAAAAACGAGAATCGGAAAAGATGAAACAGCTATACAAATCTAGATTCACAAGTCATCAATAGATGGCAGCACCACAAAATAACTGTCTCGATAAGAGTTATTCTCGACTATTTGGTTGGAGAAATTACCACTAAAGCAATTTACTTAAAACTCCAAGTAAACACCTTTGTTTCAAGCGACAAAAATGTTTAGAAATCAATCGAGGATGGTTTTTCAATCAACTAAAATGAGTAACAAAAGTACTCTTGAAAAAATAAATAAGTAATACCAGTTAATCTTTAAATATGTAGCGAGAAATTCAGAATTTTTAGATCAAAGCTTTAAAAAGATTTTGAAGCCATTATAACGATTCTATCTTGAGCAAACATTTCTATCGAACACAGTTGCTAATAAATTTATTAATCAACATGAGTACAACTTACCGTTTAGGAACATGACATTGAATATTTAACAAATGAATCGTATTTCTTAACTCTTCCATAAAAAAACTAGAAAGAAAAGTTGCCTTATACTTTTAGAAAGACGAAAGGACTAACTGACCCCACATTCCTAGAGCGCTGGATCAAATTAAGCGGATTAAATTAGGTAACACATTCAAATCGAAAATTTAAATCTCTAACCTGCTTATTTCATTTTAGTTTGAGAAAACGTTGAAGTCAGTACAGTTCAATTCTCGGGGTAAATTTTCCACATTGATTTTTTGCAATCCCAGCAGCTATCTTTCGACTGCTTTCGTTTGTAAAATGTTCCAAACCTGCATTTTGATTTTTTCTGATAATTCTTATGTACCTTAGTTGCAACTTAGTTGACTGCATTACTAATTCTAGATGCCACATTTCGAGTACGAAATTATTCACAACGTCAGGATAAAATTTCTCCAGCAAAGAAACGTGCACGTGGGGGCTTTTGCATGTTAAATCTGTTGTGGCCTCAAATGTCCACGTTGGCGTGGAGAGGAAATTTGTAGAGGGTGTAAACTCAAGTATAGACCTCGTCATCTGACCTTAGTTAGAAATGACGAGGTGTGCTCGGGTAGTTAGGTATTTAATTACTATCGCACTGGAGCAACACAACGGGCTACTGGCGACGGTCCGGGATCAATCCCGAGGGGAAAGATCGAGGACAACACGTAATTTTGAACCACGATCAAATGACGACAAACTGAGCTGGCACCCCACTCTTGAAACTTCCACACCAACGTGAAGACATTTGAGGCCACGGCATATTTAACGTGCACCAGTCCCCCTGTAAAAGACGGTCTTTGGTTAGATTTGAACGTTGCTTTTCCAACGGGACGTCTCCAACCATCCATGACTTTTCTGATTATTCATAGATGAAAAAGTCAGATGAAGGCTTATATATTCTTCACTCGACATGTTACTTTTCCTGTCTTTATTAGACTTCATTTTCAGAATAGGTGCTCTTCACCTTTTCCCCGAAGATGTTAAGGGCCGCGGTTGCTCGGTTGGAAGAGTAACGGACTAGCAACCGGAGGGTTGTGAGTTTGTAACCAGCCAAAGACCGTCGTGTACAAAGTAGGTTGGTGCACGTTTAATTTACCATGTCCTCACGTTGACGTGGAGAGGAAGTTGGGGATGGATCTCGGACCGTCCCCACTTCCCGTAGTGTTACTCCAGTGTGACGTTAATTAAAAAATACTAATACCAATACCGAATTTCACAACTCACTAAGAAAAGAAATCATTTCAAAGCTTGCCTTTCTTTGCTGCTGCGACATAAAGGCGAACCATTTATACACCGTATTGTTACGTGTGATGACAAATTAATTTTTTCCGACAATCGCAAACGTTCGCCAGAATGCTTGGATGAAGTGCCTAAACACACGACGAAACCGAATATTCACCAAAAAAGCTAATAGTGTCTGGTGGTCCAGTGCTGGTGTTTTCCACAACAGCTTCATGAGACCTGGTCAATCGATTACGGCGGATGTCTACTGTAACCAATTAGACGAAATGATGAGGAAGCTTGAGATTAAGCAGCCGAGATTGGTGAATAGAGACAGGCCAATCCTCTTGTAGGACAATGCTCGACGGCATGTCGCACGAATAACGTTGCTCAAACTACAGGAGCTGGACTTGGAAACTCTGTCACCCACCGTATTCCCCCAGACCTTGCACCAACTGACTACCATTTCCTCCAGGCATTGGACCATTTCTTGCAAGGAAAAAATATTTAATTCTCAACAAGCTGTAGAAAAAGCCTTTCGCTATTTTATCACCACTCGCTCTCCAGGCTTCTTCGCTGCCGGCATTAACAAGCTACCGTTGAGATGACAAAACTGTAACGACAGTTTAGGCGAGTACTTTGATTAATTATACCGCTTCTTGCTTGAGATATAATAAACCAAACTTTCAGCTCTAAATCGGACATTTCACACTTAATGACCTAATATTTAGAATTCTGAGTTTGTGAAAGACAGCGGAATGAGGCATATTTGAACATTTCTAAATGTATGAATATATTTTTTCAGAAAATATAAATTGGGGGTTATTGTCTTTAGCAATATATCGAATTGCTTCCTTTCTAAGAGGATTCGATCACGTTGGCGTGGGGTGGAAAGTTTTGGAGAGTGGTCCAGCTCAGTTGGTGACCCCGTCATCTGACCGTGGTTCAAAATTACGTGGTCGGATTTCTCCTTCCAGGATTGATCCCGGACCGTATCCAATAGTCCGCTGTGTTGCTACCATCGACCTTAAAATGAAACAGACGAAGCATGCGCCCGCAGCTTCATGTTATTTCTTCCAGTTGCTCGGTTTGAAGACTTGTCACGTGGCTGTGGGTAAAAGTACGAATCCTAATTTGATTGGTTGATCCACCGTGATCAAAAACACTAGTGTGCGTTTCCATAGTGTCAAAGTAAGACTGGTAACGATACGTTGTTATTCAAAGATTTTTTAAAAATTGTTACAGGTTTCCATTACAAGACAATTAAAATCAATAAACTTAATTTGTTTTCCATGTTCCAAAATACAAGGTTATATCAAAAAGTAAGGTGAATTTGTCTCTAAAACTCAGAGTTTTTGTGTAGCTAATTAATTTTTTTATGTGTTGCAAGTACCAAGGTAGTAGAAGTGTGACGGCTTGTAGAAACTTCTACGTCAACCCGTCTGGTGCTTAGAGCAAATCAAAGATGGCGCATCGACTTGAGCATTACTCCAAGGAGGAGGTGTCATTCGTTTTTTATGGGCCAAGGGGAAAAAACATGTGATATTCATCGAGAATTGTTGAAAGTCTATGGAGAGAGTGTTGTGTCGCAAAAACAAGTGTACGTATGGTGTAACGACACGAATGTGGCTGTCGTCGATGCCATGATTCGTGAAGACAAGAGTGAGGTTGCATGATATTGCAAATGCATTGAATAGCTCATAGGGTTCAATGAGCAGTATTACCATTTTGGATTACCCTTTGTTTGGCCCCTGAAGAAACACCTCCGTGGGCAGCGTTTCCATACACTGGAAGAGGCACAACACTTACCTGGTTAGGGAACCTGCAGCAAGATTTAGCTGGACCGAGTTTCGAACTCGCAACCCTCCGGTTTGCTAATCCGTTGCTCTTCCAACTGGCCTACCGCGGCCACACCGTGGCATTGCTATACCGGTTTGCATCAAATGCAAATATTCTTTGCATACTTTATCAAAACAATTCTCAAGCAATCGCTTTAATTTTCGCACGAATCACGACATAACGCACCTAATTAAGATTTGCGTCGCTGCTTTTCCGTCTCCATAAAAAGGACGCCGCCGACTTCTCAACGTCGTGATTGCTTGAATGTAATTGCTCTGCACCACGAAGCAGCGAGGACTCGAAATTAAAACGGTCGGTCCTGGTTTAAAAGTGGAGGAATAAAAGTCGTCCGTTCTGCGGAGTGATAAATGCGCTGCTCGCGAAACCCTTGTTATGCGGAGGAAATAACTCGAAGCTGCGAGATTCCTGGAACAGAATTTTTATTTCGCGTCGTGCGAACGCGGCGCGTTTTTATCCCCACATGATTTACGGCCGCGGAGGAAGGTGCCGGTTTGCGGAAGCTTTTTTGCAAGATCTGCAGGCCGCTTTTTATTGCTTCTCGTCGCAGCACGGGCTTCAAAAATCAGGTGGGCTTCAGTTTGATGGTTTGCTGGCTTTTTTTATGAGGTATTCGGCCATTTTGAGCTAAGCGTCGCTTATTCTTAGGGCTGGGATTTGGATGTGATTGCATCCTTTTTGGCTTGTAGGCGGCGCAGGTCCGATTCCTGTCAGGTGCATTCCTCCCTGGGTGTATTTCTCTCTTCTGTGTCAGTAAAACTTACACTGTGTGTGTATTACTTGATGTTGTATGTCTTGTGTCTGGCGCAGCATGGCCAAGTATGGCTCTTGCGCCATAAAACTTCCTCACCAACCAACCTAATCTTTTAGGGAGCTCAGTGGGACACTTCATCGTAACCTCTTAGGACACTTCAGTCCTAAAAGTTTTGGTTGGTTGGATTGGGTTTTATGGCGCAAGGGCCATATTTGGCCATGCTGTGCCAGACACAGGACATACAAACATCAGTAGACTCACACACAATGCGCAGCATGGCCAAATATGGACCTTGCGCCATAAAACTTCCTCACCAACCAACCTAATCTTTTAGGGAGCTCAGTGGGACACTTCATCGTAACCTCTTAGGACACTTCAGTCCTAAAAGTTTTGGTTGGTTGGATTGGGTTTTATGGCGCAAGGGCCATATTTGGCCGTGCTGTGCCAGACACAGGACATACAAGCATCAGTAGACACACACACAATGCGCAGCATGGCCAAATATGGACCTTGCGCCATAAAACTTCCTCACCAACCAATCTAATTTTTTAGGGAGCTCAGTGGGACACTTCATCGTAACCTCTTAGGACACTTCAGTCCTAAAAGTTTTGGTTGGTTGGATTGGGTTTTATGGCGCAAGGGCCATATTTGGCCGTGCTGTGCCAGACACAGGACATACAAACATCAGTAGACACACGCACAATGCGCAGTATGGCCAAATATGGACCTTGCGCCATAAAACCCCGCCAACCAACGTTTTTGACTAGACTAAAAATTTCGAGAGAATAGAGATGTGTCGCACAAAGAACTCTGATTGCTTCACCCGCAAGTGTTTCGCGGTAGCCCGGTTGGAAGAGTAACGGATTAACAACCGGAGTGTTCGAATCCAACCAAAGACCGTCGTGCATAGAGGGGATTTGTGTACGTTAAATCCGACGTGTCCTCAAATATCTTTCCGTGGTGTGGAAGTCTGGAGAGTGGGGTGCCATCTCAGGTGTGACCTCATCATCTGACCGTGATTTAAAATTACGTGGTGCTATCCACGGATCTTTCCCTTCTAGGGTTCATACCGCACCGTCACCAATAGCCCGTTGTGTTGCTACAGTGTGGTGTTAATTAACTGCCTAGATATTAGGAAGTTATTTATTATTCGCAAAAATCAAATAAGTTCAGAACAAAAGTCTTAGAAATTAAAGTTTAAAAATAATTTCTTTTCCAGCAGTACTGGTAATAGTCCATTGTGTTGCTCCAGTGTGATGTTAATTGAAAATACCAATACCAGCAGTACTGGTAAGGCAATCCTAGTTCATCACAATGCTCAATTTATACCCCAGCTTTAACAAAGCAAGGTCAAGTTTGATTCAAGATAAGGAGCGTGGGTATTCAGACACTTTATCTTTAAACCTTCACAGGAATGTAAACCTATGAACACTAAGTAATTTGTTCACTAATTTTAAATATTATTTATAAAATTCATAGCATTATATGAAAATTTATTAAATTAATTGGATTAGACACTTGCACAAACACACAAATAGATATAAAAGGGAAGACACGAACTTAACTATGAGTACTCAAAAATTTTACGAAGATATATGTAGCCATTTGGACGTAGTGCGGGCATACACATGGACAGACACAAAAAATACTGATTCTGTCCAGCCACAGATCGTGCACAAGGAGGCTGAAGCAAGCACGTTAAATCTGTCGTGGCATCAAATACCCTCAAATTGGCGTGGTGTGGAAGTTTGGAGAGTGGGGTGTTCATCTCAGGTGTTGACCTCGTCATCTGACCGTGGTTCAAAATTAAATGTGCTATCCTTGGAAACCTCATTTCGGGGTTTCCAACTACCTTCCTGAAGGTCCGAAGGTCCTGACTCGAGAATAGGTCTCTGAGATTGGACCACTCTTGCTTGTTTGAAATGAAACTGATGATGGTAATGATAATGATAATTAATTAACGTCGCACTGGAGCAACACAACGGGGTATTGGCGACGGTCCGGGATCAATCCCCAAGGGAAAGATCCGATGGCAACACCTTTAATTTTTATACCGACGTAATTTTCAGATGATGAGGTTAACACCTCGATTAGCACCCCACTCTCCAAACTTCGACACCACGTCAAAGTGAGGACAATCCAGCCCCCAACCGATTTAACGTGCACCAGCCCCCGACGGTCTTTGGCTGGACCAGGTTTTCATTAGTCATCGCTTTGAAGGTTTTTTACTTCTTACCATCAACTTCGACCGAGGGTTTGGACCACGGTAGCCCGGTTGGAAGAGTAGCGGACTAGCAACTGGTGGTTGCGAGTTCGAATCCAACCAAAGACCGTCGTGTACAAAGGAGGCTGGTGTACGTTAAATCTATCGTAGCCCCAAATGTCCTCACGTTGGCGTGGTGTGGAAGTTTGGAATGTGGGGTGCCAGCTCATTCCAGGCCACCCAGGACATTTCAGGACATGACCGATTTAACGTTCACCAGCCCATTTATACACTACGGGGCTGGTGTTTGTTGGTTGGTTATTCACTACTTATATTATACGTCTATGATACATCCCAAGGGAAAGATCCGAGGACAACACCTCGCCATTTTGAACCACAGTCGGATGACGAGATGAACACCTGAGCTGGCACCCCACTCTTCAAACTTTCGCACCACCGCAACGTGAAAACTTTTGAGGCCACGACGGATTTAAAGTTTACCATTCTGTACGTACACAATCTTTGTTTGGATCCAGTTCCGAACTCGCAACCTCGGGATTACCAGACCGTTACTCTGCCAACCGGGCTACGGCGTCCCCGTGAACTTGATGAGAAAGTTCCCAATCTTTCCATGGACGAAGTTTATAAATCGTCATTAGTCATTGCTTTAAAGTTTTTGAATTCTTACTATCTTATTCTTACTATCTATTCTTAATTTATATTCTTGGTAAGGTCCAATTTAAATTTATGGCTCCTGATGGTTGGCCCTTGTAGGGGGCCTTGGACTAGGTCCGGCCCATCTTAGAATTTTACTTTTTAAATTTTTAAGGAATTTTAAATGAGAATGTATACAGGTTTGATGATTTTGGGATTGCCATTTTTATTGTGTTTTACTTTTTATTTTATTCATCATTTGTTTTCTTCACTGTATATATACTCACATCACTGTCATTATTTTTTGTTTTTTCTTGTATGTATTTAGGATTTTATGTTGTGTGTGTGTGTGTGTGTGTGTGTGTGTGTGTGTGTGTGTGTGGACCTGTTGTCCCTTGTTTGTGTAAACCGGCACTGTGCCGGTCGTCAATTTATTTTTGTTGACCCTGTTGGTCAGTACTTTAATGTTTTTTCTTTTAATGAATTAATAAATGGTTCCGGGCTGTACACGTCGGGGCCTTCGTGTGCTCTCCTTGCCCGTTTGGGCTGTGTTCCCGTGCTCCTCTTTCGTGCTTGCTGGAGGTCAATTCCCCTCCTGTAATAAAATCTAAACCTCCTGGTGAGTTGGGAGGAGGTGGGTCTGGAATTCTTACTATCCATTTCGAACAAGGGATTCATCTTTCGTATGCATTCCAGGAATGGAAGCGTCACCACCTACAACTCGCAGGTTGCTGGATCAGTGGGCGAGCCTCCCAAATAGCTTTATAAAGACAGCATCGATCTGCAGCAACGTTTCCCATGCCTCTTCTTTCCCAAAGAATCTGCAGCAGGCAGGAGGGATGGTAGAAAACAATTAGGGGGCTTCAGATTTTCCGTGTGGCGGAGCGAAGGATGCAGCGGATCAAAGCAGTATTAGAGCGCGCTCTCATTGGCTGGCCGTGTATTGGCCTAATGGGCCGCTTTTTGCAGCCAGCTGAGCCCGCAATTAAGAAGCGCTGTCGGGTGGATAAAAGTGTTTAGGCTTTTCCGGGGCCCCGTGATGATATTTGGCCGGTAACAGGTGTTTCGCTGCCTCAATTTATCACCGGGAAGAAAGGGGTGAACTCAATATTTATCTTCCTGGTCGGGCACCTAGGAAGCCTGACTCCAGATTAGGATCAACCCCGCAAGTGGTTACAACGAGGTACCTCGTCTATCAAGATTGAACAATTTTGCTAACACGGAATATTTAGGAACAATTTTTGACGTGAAACCTTGTCGTCAAGACATTGTCGATTGTTTGATGAGGACCTCCCCTAATGGCGAGATATCTCGTTTATCGAGATCTGAGTTTTGCTGACGACGAAATATCTCGTCGTCAAGATATTACCAAATTGTTTATGATGCCGAGATCAAGATCTGGCTACTTTTCTTCTAATGACGAGATATCTCGTCAAGATAGTATCGATTTTTTGGTGACCTCCTCTAATGACGAAATATCTCATCCATCTTGATGGATGGACACTTTTGCTAATGACGAGATATCTCGTCATGAAGATAGTGTCGATTTTTGATGAAGACCTCCTCTAACGATGAGATATCTCGTCATGAGGATATTGTCTATTTTTTAATGAAGACCTCCTCTAATGACGAGATACCTCGTCCATCAAGATCTGGTCAAGTTTACTAATGAGCCGATATACCTCGTCCATCAAGATCTGGTCAAGTTTACTAATGAGCCGATATACCTCGTCCATCAAGATCTGGTCAAGTTTACTAATGAGCCGATATACCTCGTCTGGACTGCCACCAGGTGGGTTAATTCATCTTTAATAATAGCAGCAATATCTAGCAATGCGTTGTGATACAAGATAAGAATATCAGGCTACCTTGTACTGTGGCAGTGCTTCCAGAAAGCTTCCTAGACAGGCTTGGATCTTTTAACCTTCCTGGAAGTTGTTTCAACGAGGTTTCTAGTACTTAGCAAAACTGACAAGATCTCATCGTCTCTCGTCATTAGAAGAAAACTGACCAAATCTTGATCTCGTCATCAGAAAAAAATCGGAAATATCTTAATCTCGTCATCAGAAAAAAATCGGTAATATCTTGATCTCGTCATCAGAAAAAATTGGCAATATCTTGATCTCGTCATTAGAAAAAATCGGCAATATCTTGATGAAGGTTAATCTCGCCATTAGCAAAATTGGTTAGATCTTGATGGACGAGATATCTCGTCGAAACCACTTGGAGGGTTAAGAGGGGATAACATTAACAGATGTGTTCCATAGTTAATAAATTCAATTTATTCTATCATAACAAAAGTAAACAATAACAGACAATTGCTGTGTTGAAGATAAAGAGAATACGTAGTCAAAGTAACTCATTTTATACTATGTTCATCTGCGCAGAACAAAATTGACGCCTGTTCGATTGACAGGAACGAGCCGGCATTTGTATAATGCAGCAAAATAACATCACATCTTCATGGAAGCGTCTACAGCTTGAAAATGGAATTATTTTCTAACAGATTATCGTACCTCTAAAAATTCAACATTTATTCATTGTTCACTGGTCTTATTGCCTACATTTATTCAATTTATCTCTTTATTAATTGTCTATTCTTCTATCTAGACCTTTGTGTGTATAACTATATGTTAATATATAATTTTTTAATCGTATTCGGTTTGAATAGGGCATTGTCTATCTCTCGATCTATCTGTATAACTACACATATAGTGGTATATAATTGTTTAATTGTCTCCTCTGTTTCACTGACTAATTGAATATTCCTCGATATACATCTGTGTGTGCTTACCTGCTTCTATCTATTTGTTTAATTCTATTTTGATTGACTGTCTATTTGTCGATCTACCTATGTATAACTGCTTATCTACTGATCTATCGTTTTATTAAGGAAACCTTGAAAGTCTAATTTTTTGGGTTACAATGATTTAACATTACTTGATCGCGAACATGTTTATTTACCTTATTTTAAAAGATCCTGTCTACATGAGTTATAAAGCTCTCTATTTGCTGAATGTCTAAGCTTCGTAGAAAATAAATTGCATTGAAATTCATAAAAATCGTGCGTTTTTAGAAATATTTTATTTTGTTAAAAGTGTTTATACATTGAATAAATCTCATACATAATTTGGTATCTAGCTTTTTTATCGACCCTGAAACTTCAATTTTAAGACTTCCAAGACTGGTAGTAAAACGACGATATATTTGTTTAATTACCTTCAGTTTGCTGTCTATATGCTGATTCTTTGATTCTGTATAAGTGCTTATCTACGTATATATTGCATCAGTTTAATTGCATCAGTTTGACTGCCTAATTGTGCACTTTCTCTCTGCTTAGTTTTGTTTAGTTGTGTGTGTCAATGTTCCTGTCTAATCATTCCATCATTTTATTGACCCATGAGTTTACCTCTCTTCTCTTTCTGACTAACAGTATACTTCTCTAGCCATCTATTAATTTATTTCTCTATCATGTTTGTCCATATTTGTGTATTTTGTACTGTATACTTCTCTATAAATCTATCTATTATTCTATTGCTCTATCTGCTTACGCGTTTGTCCATATTAGCTTCTCTAACAATATCTATCTATTCATCTAAATGTATATATTGCTCTACCTACTAACATGTTTGTCCATATTTGCTTATTTTGTACTGTATACTTCTCTAACAATCTATCTATTCATCTATTACTCTATCTGTTTTCATGTTTGCCCACATTTGCTTATCATTTTTTGTACTGTGTGTGTATACTTCTATAACAATCAAATCTAATAGTATCTTTCTCACACATACCTGTATTTACACCTGTGTTTCATGTGTTCTATTTGTCTTCCAATTTTTTTTCTGTTAACGTTTTGTGTTTATCTTTCTATCTCCTATCTTTCTGTATTTCTTTCTTTTCTACATGCCCATTTTTGTTTGCCTTTCACTCGATATATATAACTGTTTGTATGCTTACCTATTTTTATATATTTCAGCTATCTCCTTTAATCTCTATCTTTTATATCTATTTTATGTATGTCTTATTTTCACTAGGGTTTACGTAAGAAACGAGATTAGGTTTCGTGCTTACTTAAACCTCATTTGTTTACTTAAGAAAGCATCACCTCCAAAACAAAATCAAACTTCTTTTTGCGAGGTGTTTTCAGCCTATTAAGAATATTTAAGATTTAAAATGATCAATATGTATTACTTTTAGTACATATTGATACCGAATACATTGTTTAAGTATCATTACATTGTTTAAAGTTGTTTTATTTGTAAACTTCAGTGATATTTTGTGATGCTATCATTCATAATATATACCGTAACTAAGTACTGATTCTGCAGTACATTTAACTTATAACATAATTTTTTTCTTATTTAATGTATCTGTAAGATGATTAATCGTTCATGTAATTATTGCGAAAGTGTACCGATTTTACATTGGGGTTTTATTTATTGGTGATAAAAAATAAATTTTGAACATCATTTCACCAGGAAGAGTAATTCAACGCCTATTTTCATCACGTACTTAAATTTTCCTCATCAGTTAATAGCTGTAAAAAGATTTATTACCATTCGCACTATAACATGTCATTATTTGGAAGGCATCCAATTGTCTTGAGGATTTTTTTCCCACTTTGGAATAGAAATTTTTGTCAATTATCTAGATGAAGTTTTCTTTTACTCTTTTCGATCTGGTCATTATGTTCTTAAATTATAACGTTTCGATATCAGGGAAAAAAACTAACTGGAAAAAGGATTCAGAAAGGTATATTTTGCTTCCTAAGAATTTGATGAATCAGAAAAACTGTCTTAATGCGTCTATAATGTCTTGAATAGGTTTTGAAAAGTACCGACATAATACCGGTAAATAAAAATACCGCTACAGATTTCGACTAACTTCCTGTTGAGAACATGCTCTTTCGACATAATGAACCCTCGCCTTCTGAACCTGAACCTTAAAAAGAGGCACACTTAAGATCTATGTATACACTAAAAAACACAAAAGTCAATCATAATATGGATTTTTTATTACTTCAAAATATTTTCCAACTCTAGCTTTCAAATGATACCAAAATCTTATGAATATTTGGAACTTTTTTCTAGTTACAAGGGTTTTTTCGGTAGGTACTGTCACTATGTGCTCACAGGTTTCCAAAACTTTAAAATCAGTTTCTGAAGAACTATGTTTTTGCAATAGGATGCTTTGTTCAAACGGTGATAACTCAACACTGAATTGATCTATTATAATTTTTTGTGTCATTTTAACCTATATAATACAGTGGATGTTTTGACCCTCAATCAAAGTTATTAGTTAAGAAAGGAATTTTTAGTTGATTTTTAAATGTTGAAATTCCTGAAAAAATCTTGAATTTCTTATGCTTCCTTGATGAAAAAATTGTAAAAAACTGTTGCCTCTAGCAACATGATTGAGGGTCAAAACGTAAAAAATAATATAGGAATAATTTCCAACAGACTTGTCATTCTGAACAAATTAGAATTTGAGATATCACGTTCAAAAAACATACTAATTATTTAATTATATCTAAATTAGAAAACTAATTATCAGCTCAATCTGATTTTTTTCATACTGAAATGATTTTAAACATAAACCAAAGACCTATTGTAAGGAAACTGGACTTTTAAAGTCAGAATTTAAAAACACATCTATTGTATAAATACACCTTAAATGAACAAAATCTGCGTCTTGATCATCTATTCTTTTAAAAATGAGAAAATCCTTAATGCTTTAAGCCCATCTTTTTATCTCACCCCTATGGTATCTTTCATCTTCGTCGCAATTTTATCCTTCAATAAATTACACTCCTGTTCATTGAAAATGCAACATCAAGATTTATTGAATTGGCAGGAAATTTGTCAGATGGATAGTTTATCATAACAAATGCGAAGGATTAAAATCTTATCGAGTATGTAAGTAAGATGGGTACGCAACACAGGCTGAAATGAGACTTAACAGAGAGGGGAGATAGGCTACCATAGAGGGAACGAATATAGTACAGCGACATCCACAACGTTAACACAACAAGGGAGGATAGTGATGCAACAGGCGATGGGTGACAGCATTGTTTGCCTACGATTGATGCAGAGAAAGGGCTCATAGCTAGTTCTTCCTTACAATAGAATCTTTGGGAAAGATTCCACTGCACATCCTTAGAATAGAATCCGTTGGAAATATTCCATCACTCCTTTCCTTAGAATAGAAACTTTTGGAAAGATTGTATTAATCTTTTCCTTCGAATTGTGTCCTTTGGAAGGATATTATTTGTTCTTTTTTGTAGTATAATCCCTTGGAGAGATCTCATTGATCGCTTCCTTAGAATAAAATCCTTTGGATAGATTCTGTAGGTTAATATAAAATTAAAATTGGTTAGGAAGTCAAGCAAGGTAATACTGTAGGTTGCAAAGTGGAATCATGCGAGTGAACTTCTCAGAGGGTTAAAACATAAAACTGAAAAATTAACGCGCATATGTCCTGTTTTGAAAACGTAGTCATATCATATTTTGAAAGTAAACGCTTCATTTAATAATTATAGAAATAATTCAAAACGAGGAAAGTTAGAGCAGAGGTGCCTACAGATACCACCTTTGATCTAGCTGATGTTTAGACAACCTTTTTAACAACCTGTTACCAATTTCGGAAACAATTAAAGTTTTTTTTACCCAGCTTCCTGTAAGAAATTACCTCATCCGGTAACCACTGGTGGTCTATAGCTATTTCGAAGGAACTAATGCCAAAATAAACGAGAGGAAAACCCAAGTTTAAACAAATTATCTCGGAACAGTATGGCCGACTAGATCTTGGTGGAAGAGATATCTCGTCATCAGACGAAAACCCACCACATCTTGATCTCGTCCTCATTACAGAATCGGCCATATCTTGATGACGAGATATCTCGCCATTAGCAAAATTGATCAGATCTCGATGAACGAGATATCTCGTCGAAACCATTTGGAGTGTTAACGGAACATTAATAATGCGAAAATAAAAATATATTAACTCATCACGCTATCCTGTTCTTCCATTGTGAAAGAGAATGTATATTCACACAAGTAACAAACACTCGAACTGAGCAACACCGATAGGAAGAGAACCTGCAGACGATATTCACGCATCTCCAGCACATTCCCCCTCAACCCTACTCTAGCGCCCATCATTTCTAACTCTCCGCTACGATACTCTTTAAGTTGTAAGAGATTCTAACCTTCGGATCCTGATGCCGCAAATTCAAAGCAGACGATAAAGATAATAAAGGGTAAATTTTTGCAGCTCCCTCCCTGTTCGAATCACTCCGGGCACGTGTCGAGAATCCCGTGCGAGATTGTAGAACGCCCTCCCCTCTCGAACCCCCACCCTTTTGTTCTGGAACGGTGGGTACATGATTGAATTTCCTCACCCTTTCGAATGCTCCTCGAATACAAGTCGTTTGGTGGGGAGAAATTTCGTCGTAACTCAATTGATTACATTTAGATTTAGAGGCATTTAGTGATTTTAATTTCTAAATTAGCTTTCAAGTGTGTAATCAAATCGACTCGAATAAATTACTTTTTGTTCGCTGTTAATATGGAAAGGGAAGGTGGTGATAATTTAAGTGGAAACTTTCGTGCTTGGGGTGTTTGCTTGCATGCCACTTCGAAATGAAACTAATTTGAATAATTATTTTATAGGAATCAAAGTTGGTCTATTGGTTCTATTATGATCTTCCTAATGGTCTTTTTGTTTTCTATTTAAGAGGCAACTTTCGTGCTTGGGTATTTTGCGTTGTATGCTATTTCGAAATGCAACTATTTCGAATTATTATTTTATAGATATAATAGAAATAAAAATCTGTCTATTGGTTCTATTATGGTCTACCTAACAGCATTTTTTTACTGAAGTGGAAACTTTCGTGCTTGAGGTTTCTGAGTTGTATGCCATTTTGAAATGCAACTAGTTTTAATTACTATTTAATAGATATAATAGAAATCAGATTGGTTTATTGGTTCTATTATGGTCTACTCAATTTTGTTTTATTTCCTATTTTTTATATAAAAAAGGAAAGACAATTATGTACCTTCGTCTTTTCAAATAGATAATTCTAGCAACTATATTCCATAAAACAATTGCGTTGTTTTTAAACATATTTTTGAATGAAAGCAAGTGGGTTTTAGTGAAAATGTTAAAAATTTGAGTGTAAATGTATTACTTATAAATATAAAGTTTATATTTTAGAAATATTTTGATATTTTTAATGGTGTTACTGAATCATAAAAAATAAAATTTGCAAATTAAAATTGCACCCAATAAAAGATAGTTTTTTAAAATCAAATGCAGAAATGTTTTTATTTTTACAGAAATGTTTTTATTTGTTAACGGCAAAACAAAATTTTAAACAAATAACACTCAATAGCTATCTGTGATACATTTTTAGTGAGTTTTACTTTTTATAGCATATTTTTTGCGTTTTAAGTGAATATTTCTGCATTTTTATACAAATGACGTGTACTGTATTTCAAACACAACTAACAATATTTATCTAGCAAAATTATTTTCCTTCGAAATTTTGATTACGTAGAAAAGCGCTCTAGCTTGTGTCTTTAAAAATTAGAGAAGCGTTTTTAATAATTGTGACCAAGACACGAACGGAGTATTTTCAACAATATGTAACACTTTCCCACCATCATGTAAATATACGTATTCGTATTCCATCTTCAATTTCTTATGTCTGAATTCTTCTGACTAATCCATGTTTACTTAACGGAAAATAATTTATGTCAGTGATCTTAGCACAACGTAAACACTAGGCTCAGTCTAGCGATCTGTACGCGTCATTGCACATGTACCGTTTTTTGTCTCAATGTTAATTATTGCTGTGAGGGAGAAATGTCCCTACAGAACAAACGAAAACATAAAACTTTATCTCTAGATGAGAAACAAGCAATTTTAAATCGTCTTGAAAGATGTGGAAAGTTAGTGAACCTCGCTAATGAATTTGGAGAAGGCCGTGCTACAATACACGACATAAGAAAGAAAAGATTAAATCTGTCTTCAAAAACAACGAAAATGTGAAAAGTTCACGCGAAACATTAAAAACTGGTGAGTTTCCTGAAGTTGAAGATATCTTGGATCTTTGGTTTTTGCAAGAGCGTAAGAGGCATACACACTCCTATTTCTGGCGAAATTTTAAAGGAGAAAGCTAAGTTTTTACAGAAAAATCACGAACAAAGATGATTTTCAGGCTAGTGAGGGCTGACTATTGTTATGTAAATTACAGAAAAATGCAATATCTCGTGTACAGGCTCTCATCGCTGTGTGGCGGCTGCACAAGATACTGATTTTCGGTATTATTTTTGCTTGATTGATCTGTATATAAATTTGATCGTTTATTTAAACCACTATAAGTAGTACGTGGAATAAATTTCATTTATTTCTGATGATTCTTTCATAGTGTTGCAATTTTCAAACAGTAGTGTATGTATTTTGTAATATTTTGTGCAATAAACATAGATTTTGCTATTAAAATGCGATTTATTAAATGGACTTCCACTAATCCGGCGTTTTCGTGAATACGGCAGTCCTCTGATCTGATATCTGCCGGATTACTGAGGGATTACTGTATACTAATTACATTATAGAGAGAGTGGCTTTTCCTGCATAGTACATCTTATCGCAGTGAATACACATCTACAGAATTAACTCTACGTCATTTTTTATTATTATTAACTAGCTGAATTTACCAGGCGTTGCTCAGGTTTAATTGGTTAAACGTCGATTGAAATTGATCCAAAAAAAACCACTTTTCTGTCATAGAAAGTGCAAATATAGAGAAAAAAATAAGCGAGCACAAAATAATTTTCAAAACTGAGATTCTTATAGCGTCTATAATTTACTTTAGATCCATTTCACATACTATAGGTAAGACAAACCTACAAAAACTGATACTGAGATGACTATACAAAAGTCGATTTTGAGTTTTGGAGGGATTGTGAATGCCCTTTAAGTTCATTTTCTAAAAAAATGACATACATCGTATTATTGCAGTCAGTTTTTTTTCTTATCAGTATTTTTTTATTTGTGGCACCTTGCACTAGGAATGAGAATTTCGGAATTCCACCATCATTATGAAAGGCTGACAAATCATATTGAAACGATATCATGATCAAAGTTTCAAGCAATTACACTCAGCTTGAAAATTCCATCCGCATTTTACAGACGGGATACGTAAACGATATGATACTGAGCGATTTCCAGCACAACCGACCCATCTGCGATTGCATCATACTCTAAAAAAACTCCAAGGTCATCCTGAGAGGCGACTCCTGTAGACGTTAACTCTGACGTCATCTGCACAGCCAGACCGGGAGAAAGCGCCCCTAGCTCAATATTATTCCTATTTGTTTTTCGAATTGTTTTTAGCCCCCTACGACAGGGGGTTGAAATGTAACCTACGTTACCCGCAGGGTAACGTAGGTTACATATCAACGATATGTATAGATAGATAGATAGGTTATATCATAAGTATAAGAGTACCAAATTTGGTGTGGAATGGTCAAACGGTGTAGATTTGTACACAGGATAGACAGACAGACGCCAACTCTGCTTCATATACACTGCTGGCCACCGTAAATGCAACACCCTGAAGGAAGCATGCAAATAATATGAAATTTACAACATGCATTAGCGGAGGTGAGATATGCAAATGATTAGAATTTCAGCGCAGACGCACATTACGCACGCCTGTGGCGCCACTTCAAAGCGCTATTTAAGGCTTGGAGATTTCGACGATTTCAAGTACGGCAATTGTGTTTTTCTTGTGGTTTTTTCAAAAAAAAACGATCAATAATGCCTCGTAGAAAACAGCGATCATCTTTTGATCAAGTATCCGAGTTCGACAGAGGAAGGATAGTGGCCTACCGAGATTGTGGATTATCTTTCAGGGAAATCGGTAGTCGTGTTGGACGAAACCAAACAACTGTAATGCGGATATGTGATCGTTGGATGCAGGAGGGTACGACGGACCGACGTGTTCTATCGCATCCACCTCAGTGCACCACTTCACGTGATGACAGGCATATTGTGCGTATGGCAGTGACGGATCGCTCAGTCACATCACGAACCATAGCACAGCACATTCAGTCTGTACCGCATCATCCAGTGTCTGCGCGTACCATTCGACGCCGTTTACAACAGAGTGGTCTGTCCGCAAGACGTCCATTGCTTCGTCTACCCTTGACGCAGACGTTTCCGCCGCCAATGGTGCGATGAAAGAAGGATGTGGACGGCAGAATGGAATGAAATAGTCTTATGGTATGGGGTATTATGGTATGGGGCGGTATTGGATATCACTCTCGCACTCCTCTACTACGCATTGCCGGTACTTTAAACAGCCAGCGCTACATCTCGGAGGTGTTGGAGCCAGTTGTCCTTCCTTACCTTCAGGGCTTGCCCACAGCCATATTTCAACAGGATAATGCGCGACCACACGTGGCACGCATTGTCCAAGGTTTCTTCGTCAATCGCCAGATTGAATTGCTTCCCTGGCCAGCTCGCTCTCCGGATCTTTCGCCGATAGAAAACATGTGGTCCATGGTTGCTCAACGATTGATTGACCCAGAATACATCCCCAGCTGCCACACCAGATCAACTTTGGCAACGTGTGGAAGCTGCTTGGTCTGCTGTACCCCAAGAACACATCCAAAGTCTCTTTGAATCAATGCCGAGGCGTGTGGCAGCGGTGATCTCCAACAATGGCGGATACTCTGGCTACTGATTTTGGCAGGAACCACACTTCACAGAAGTCTATAAATTTAATCATTTGAAACTTGGTCAACATGTTATCTACAAAATAAATTTTGTTGTGATATCTCTTGTCTTTCTTGGTGTTGCAATTTGGGTGGCCAGCAGTGTATATATATATATATATAATATATATATATATATAATATATATATATATATATATATATATATATATAATATATATATATATATAATATATATATATATAATATATATATATATATATATATATATATATATATATATATTATATTATATATTATATTATATATTATATATAATAATATATATATATTATATTATATATAATATATATATATATTATATATATATATACTATATATATATATATATATAGAGAGAGAGAGAGAGAGAGAGAGAGAGAGGGAGAGATAGGTAGATAGTGCTAGAATTTTGATATTTTATCTTTTTTTTGGTAAGTCTGAAATGTGTAATTAGAGTATAGAAGTTTATTTCCTATGTAAAATTAAACTGATGTAGGTTGTTTCTTAGGGCATTTTCATGCATTTTTCGTATTTTGACCCGAATGCGTTTTTAAAATCGTAACAGTAGTGGAGGCATGCATGAAGCGTTGCGCGTTACGAAAAAGCGTTGCAACTGTTTTGTCTTATGATTTCAGAAGATGAAACATCCAGAAGATAAAAACAGCACCGAGTACACACAAAGGATGTTCTTTCCTGACATGACTTTTGTACCGAGTGCGCAGGCACACTGAGCGTGGGAGGGGGTCCGCAATATGTCGAAATTCTATGGTGTTGGGCAAGCTTTGGGCCAGTGTAACTTTGGATTGCACTGAGTTAGTGGTGTTATTCGAAGGCTACCAAATTGCGCTACAATCGCAAGCTTTCAATCAATTAATTTATCCTTTAATATAAAAATCAAACTGCACATTAATAAATTAAACCGTAAATTAAGTGTCGGATAGTCACACAATAAACAATCGTTCAAATTTCCTGTCTGCTACATTACACAATACAGCATCAGGACCGAGTTCTCACATCAAAAATACGTTTTGCGTCCTCAAAACAGCTCACCAATTTCTTTTTTGGTTTTTGGTTATTTAACCCCTCTAAGGGATATATATCCTTTCCACAACCTGCAATTTTCCAGGTATTACTTCCAACCAGCTGTGACCTTGAATTTCCAAGAATTCTTCCAACCAATATACGTGGTTACTTAGTCATAATGTGTGTTCAATACTACACTACTCTGAAATCTATTGAAGCTTAATAGAGTTAATACTCCTGGTGATTGCCTCGACGAGATATCTCGTCATTAGCAAAACCGAACAGGTCTCGATGGGCGATATATTTCGTCATTAGAAGAAAACCGACCAGATCCTAATCGCGCCATCATCACAAAATCGGCAATATCCGGATGATTATACATCTGGTCATTAACAAAATTGATCATATCTTGATGGACGAGATATCTCGTCGAAACTATTTGGAGGGTTGAAGAATTTTATAACTTTGTGCTAGTAATGTTTTGAATTTAATTAATTTTCTCTAGTCTAGACCTCTGTAGGTCATATCAGGCCTGCCAGCTAGGGCGGTAGCCCGTTTGGAAGAGTAGCGGATTAGCAACCGGAGTGTTGCGAGTTCGAAACTGGATCCAACCAAAGACCTTCGTTAACGTGGGGGCTCGTGTACGTTAAATCTGTCGTGGCCTCACGTTGGTGTGGAAGCTTGGAGAGTGGGATACCAGGTCAGGCGTTGACCTCGTCATCTAACCGTGGTTCGAAATGATGAGGTGTTGTCCTCAGACTTTTCCATTCGTGATTGATCCCGGACCGTCACCAATAGCCCAATGTGTTTCTCTAGTGCGACGTCAATTCAGCTACCTGCCTACCTCCTTGACCAATATAATCTTTCCTAATAAGTGTTCTTCCAAGCAATGGATGTTGTTATTTAGCCATCAAGTGTGTTTGTTGGTTAAAAGCACTGCTCTCAAATCTAGTGGCACTCAGAAGTCTTGATCATTTTGTGTCAGTAATGTTTTGAATTTGATTAGTTTTCTCTAATCTAGTATTGTAATACCTTAGCGGGTCCTATCCAACCCGCTGGCTGTAACGTGCTCCCCATCATTAACCAGATTAATTTCCTGTTTACGGTTTCATTACAGGTAAAAAGGAAGATAAATTAAACTCGATGTTCGAGGCACCCCTCCATCCGAGAAACACGAAGAGAAGAAAGGCATTGATTCTCCTCTCCGAGATATTTATCGCTGCTCTCTAATTTACTCTCCGAAACCCCCGCGTTGATCATCCTCACAGCGCAAAAAAAACAACCGATGCCATTTTTCTCATAAAATTAAATTCATTCCACGGTGCATAAATTATCAAATCAATTTTATCTGTTCCCTGTGATTTCCCCAGCGAGCCATTGAGAGACGTCTCGTTTGTCCGCGAGACTCGGCGAGAGCTGCCAGATTCCTCCCAGAAAACATCGCAGCGCTCTGGACGAAAAAAAGGCGAATCATCCGAAAAGAGAGCCTATTTAAATGCGAATGACCGCCGGGAATTCCGCTTCCGAAATGAAAGAGCATTCAGTCTTTGCAATACACTACTTGTTTACGAAGATTCAAGCCTGATTACGTTTCCTTGATAAATTGTTGGGACGGAGGAGCCATAAAATAAGACGGAGTATGCTAATGCCGTTGTTTCGGATGAATGGGGGTGGAGTTTTTTTATGCTCGTAATTGGAAAGAACGGGTTCGAGGAACAACATAAAATTCCGGTTGTAAATTAGTTTTGAAAAACAAATAGGAAGGAATGAGTTCCAATTATGTGCGGGTTGTAAAGCGTGAGATCGTTTAGAATCTTTTGCGTCGGACGTCTTGTTCTTTTGGTTAGGGTTGTTTTCGAAGATAAATTATGTATGTAATTGCAGTGAGTTTTCTTTGTCCTTCGAAACGTTGGTGTCTGCTTTAATAAAGACTAATATCTGCCAGCTAAATAAAATCTGGATTTATGGACACAAAGTATTTAGGCGAGTCGTTGAATTTACGTCACACTGGAGCAACACAACGGGCTGTTGACAATGGTCCGAAGTGGCAGATGACGAGGTCGACACCTTAACTGGCATTCCACTCTCAAGCTTCCACACCACGCTAACGAGAGGAGATTTAAGGCCACGATAGATTTAACGTGCACCAACTTCCAAGTCTACGACAGTCTTCGGTTGGACAGAGTTTCGAACTCGCAACCCTCCGAATCCACAATTCTACTATTCTAGCAAGTATTATTCTAGCAAGAATTAAACAGTTTCTGAAAAAGTCGATGCAAACGTTCGTCCCGTTTTCGGCGCTATATGGTATTGCATCGCAAAACCGAAGTGTTATCTCCTTCACGCGTGTAAAGTTTTGATGTTGTGAAGGAATTTCAGTGAGTATTTTGTGAAAAAAAATTGTGTTTTTTGGTTGTGTTTTTCAAATTTTTTAAGCATTCGAAATGGCAGAAAATAAGGAGCATTTTCGACATACATTTTCATTTTCGAAAAGGTAAGAATGCTTCGCAGACGCGAAAGAAGACATGTGTTGTGTAGGGTGAGGGTGCAGTTACGATTCCACGAGCCGTAGGTGGTTCAGAAAGTTTCGTCACCTGGATCATTGAGCCAAAACGCTCAGAACTTCTATGAGCTTGGGATGATGCAGTTACCGAAAAGAGAAAGGTCATCGAACAGAACGGCACATACTATATTGATTCAATGTAATTTTTAGTAAATAAAATTTTCCTCCCTTCTATTGGAATGATTTTGAACATCCATATTTTAAGTGAACAAAGGACTTTTGACATCCAATGGTTCATAGCCCCAGGTGCCATAAATCTAATCCCTTATGTAACTCCCAGAAATATTGGGTTGATGCAAATGTTCGTCCCGTTTCTGGCACTTGATGTCTTTGCGTCGCAAAACCGAAGTGTTATCTGCTTCACACGTGTAAAGCTTTAATGTTGTTTGAAAGCAGGAATTTCAGCGAGTACTTGGGGCATTAAAAATGGCAGAAAATAAGGAGCATTTTTCACGCATCATGCTTTTTGATTTGCGAAAAGGCAAGAATGCTTCGCAGACGCAATAGAAGACACGTATTGTGCAGGGAAGAGTGACGTTGACGGTTCCACGTGGAGCAAGTGGTTCGGAAAGTTTGGTCACTTGGATCAGTTCTTTAGCCAGAAAGCTCAGAACTTCTATCAGCGTGGAATTATGCAGCTATCGGAGAGAAGAAAGGTCATCGAACAGAACGGCACATACTATATTGATTCAATGTAATTTTTAATAGTAAATAAAATTTTTCTTCAATTCTTATCAAAATAAAACGGGACGAACATTTGCATCAACCCAATATATAAACATCGCAAAATTGTTTTGAATTGCTTGCTTATATTTTATTGATCCTCTGCCGATTTCTGAGTAGTGTAGTATTTTTAGGGCGGTTCTACACGCATCACATTCAGTGATTAAAATCCTATATCTATTGAATCGTGGGAAACATTCTATTGATTGAAAGAATCCTAGGAAACACTCTATTGGTCAATAAGATCCAAAATGGCTAGAGGTCATACAAGGAAGACTGCGGAACGCATATATGCCTGTGTGTCTTTTAGAGGGCTAGATTTATTAACTGAGTCGTTTTAAGTATGCAATATATGCACCGCTAATACTTTGAAAGACTGCAAACATCCTTTTCCGAGTATAAACTTTGCATTTGGAGATCTATCGCATTACAGTGCCGCGGTTGTGGAGTTGAGGATTAGCTATCGGAGGTTTGCGAGTTCGAAACTCGATCCATTTCTAAGACCGTCCTGTACTTGAGGGCTGGTGCATGTTAAATCCGTGGCCTCAAATGTCCTCACGTTGGCGTAGGGAGGAAGATCTGGAGGGTGGAATGCCAGATCAGGTATTCTCGTCATCTGACCGCTGTTCAAAACGACGAGGTGTCCTCCTCGGATCTTTCCCTTTGGGATTGATCCCGGACCGTCACCGTGTTGCTCCAGTGCTCTGTCAATTAAAATATTTACATACCTACCCTCCTGGTGGTGAATGTTCGCAGGGTTTTGCACCAGCCTCTGGTGCAAAAACCTGTTCCAAACTGTCACCCGTTCTGGGAAAGGGACAATTTGTTCTTCCTACTTTGATATTCATCCCCTTGGTAGTATTTTAATTAACGTCGCACTGGAGCAACACAACGGACTATTGGTGACGGTCCGGGATCAATCCCAAAGGAAAAGATCCGAGAACGCCGCGTAATTTCGAACCATGGTCAGATGACGAGGCAACACCTGAGCTGGCACCCCACTTTCCATTGTACACGATGGTCTTTGGTTGGATTCGAACTCGCAACCCTCCGGTTGTTAGTCCTTTACTCTTCTTATTGGGCTACCGATTATTTGCATGATGAGAAATAAATTGTCATATTGTATTGTCGTGAAAGAAAATATAATGCTATCAAAATGTTTATAATTTTTATTTTTGACCTAAAATATAATAGTCTTTTATCGGCTGAGGTGTAAAAATTGTTTTGTCAGTTAATGGGTTTCTGATCTAAACAGACGATATGATATCGACGATGGCAATGATCTCAGTATAACTGTGTTCCACGTGAAAGGTAAGAGCTGCAACGGGATTTTCGTAACGAGATTTTGTTTCCTTTGTTGGTGTCCAAAGATTAACTTTATCTGGTGTAGTAGAAACTGATTCACCATCAGCGACAATAACAATAGTAATATTAACCGTCTGAGTATCACTAGATTTCCGTTTAATGATGTATTGCTTTTCCCGACAACACACTTAATGGTTGAAACACGCACAACGCAACAAGAATCTATTGATTCAAAGAATCTTAGTAAAGATTATATTGGAGAGATAGTATTGAAATAATTCCAAGGAAGGTTGTATTGGGGGAAAAGAGTAAAAATTCAATTGCGAAAATTCTATTGAAGGAATTCTAGGAAAGATTGCATTGAGAAATAATTTGATTAGAAAGATTGCATTGAAAAAGTTCTAGTAGAAATTCTATTCTTAAGATTATTTGTGTGTTAAAAGAATTACAGAAAACATTCTATTGGAAAGAGTAAATATTTTATTGGGGATATTGTATTGAGAGAGAGCATTCTTGAAAAGATTGCATTGGGAAATAATTCTTGCAACGATTCTATTGAAAAAATTGTATTGAAAGAATTCCAGGAAAGCTTCTTATTGGAAAGAGTAAAAATTCAATTCAGAAAATTGAATTGAAAGAATTTATTCCAGGAAATATTCTAGAGGAAAGATTGCATTGAGAACGAGTTCTATTGTAAAGGTTTTATTAAATTTTTTATTGTTAAGATTGTGTACATTGAGAAAGAATTCTAGTAAAGATTCTATTGGAAAGAGTGAAGATTCTGTTGGAAAGAGTGAAGATTGTATTGGAAGAGTTCCAGGAAAGATTCAATTGTAAAGATTGCATTGAGAAATAATGCTAGTTACGATTCTATTGGAAAGATTGTACTGAAAGAATTTTAGGTAAGATTCTATAGAAGGTCGAAACTGGTTTAGAAGTCATGTATAAAAGATTCCAGGTTGAAGAACGGATATATGCGTGTGAACTTCTCAGAGAATGATTGATTCACTCAAAGTATCGTAAGACATTTAAGTGTGGAGAAAATTAAATAATATCTTGGAATAGCTCAACATCACTGACCAAACCGTAAGAGGTGAGTAGTATACGGGTGCCTATAGGAGGCGGAAGTGACGTCATACAACGTGACCGGAAGTGGGCGTGTCTGAATGATGTCATACCACGTGACCGGAAGTGGGCGGGGCCAAGTGACGTCATACCACGTGACCGGAAGTGGGCGTGTCTGGATGACGTGACGTATTGTTTGTTTACATTTTGGACTTGGAATTTTTTTTTGTCATCGTGCAGGCGTTGAGTTGTTTCAAGATGGCGTCGTTTCGTTGCCATGGTGATGAATCACTCGCGTAGTGCCATCTGGTGGAGATATTCGAAACCCTATTATTTTTAATTAAAAAGCAATTTCGTGGATTCGAACCCGGGACCATGGGATCCGAGGTCAAGTGCGCTATCCGTTAGGCTGTAAGAGAGTTAACTTAAGATGGTGAATTAATGTAGTGTTTATTTCTCTTTCTTTTGGACTTGTATTTTTTCTTAGTATTAGGAATGGGTTATTTTTAGAAAATGGTTTGAATAATTGCATAGGGGTTTTAATAAATGCTTTTTCAAAATGACTTATGGCGCCATCTAGTGATTTTAAAAGTAATTAATCTAAGGAACGAATTGTTTTCTTAATGGTTTTACTTTATTCATGACCAGTGACGTCAGTGTGTTTACGTTTGGGACTTGGATTTTTTTCGTTATTCGTACCGCCATCTATTGTCATTTACTTGAGTGAATAGAATAAAATCCTAAGAAAATAAAAAATATTTGATATTTTGTTGGGGCTCGAACTTAGTACAAAAGTACTCATGGTCGAGGGTTAGTTGATGGATTTTTTTTCCTTCTGAGATTTCGATGTGACGTCACGATTATGTCCATCGAGCAAGTCTGAACTTGAAAAAGTCTACTCACAATTCTTTATGTTATGAGTATGGTAAATTGTTTACAGATCGTGAAGACTGGGCATACTTCCGTCGATTGGAAAACGAATTAACGTATTAAAAAAAGACGAAATTTAGAAATTTTAGGTCAAAAATATACTGTGCCTTGTCAACTTGTAGCATACGAAGACGAAGGAATAAGCTATACTTTTAGTGGGTCTTCTATTGCAGCCAAGCCTTGATCTCCTTAAGTATTGGAAATAAAGGGAGAAATGGAGCGAATAATTGGTGCAAGATTTAATTTTGAGTTGGTGAACCGTTATAAAGATGGTAAGGACTGCATAGTTGCCCATAAAAACAACGAGAAGGACTTGGAACTTTATGCACCCATAGCGTCTGTTTCATTTGGGCAGAAAAGACAATTTGTGTTTTCTAACTACAATTGTTTAAAAATTGTTCTGGAAAATGGAAGTTTGCTTGGAATGAAGTATCCAACAAACCAATTTTGGTTTCACAAGTTTCGTAAAATTCTAGCGTAAATAAGCAATAATCCACTTATGTGCCCCCGAACTGGAACACATATACTGTATTTTGGATTGTTTGTTTTTTATTACATAGTTTTATAAATTGTCTTAAAATGCAAGATCTGAAATGAAATTTTTCTATGCTATAAAGATTTATGGTTTTTTTTAATTTAGATGTTTTTACTCAAAAATTAATTATACATTAGATGCTATAAGACCTATTTTTTAACAGAAATTTTGTTTTAATTAATATACACTTAAGTAAGAGTAAAATTTTTGAAACTTTATAAGACCCATACTATGAATACGTTTTCTTGTACATTTGAAGAAGTTTTAGTATAAAAACCATTTATCCTATAAATCTAAATTAAATGTTATTTTTTAAATTCTCTTTCCTTGCATATTATTTTTTTACTTTGAATAAATCTTCATAAATTTTAGTGATTTAATTTATATTATATAGATTTACAAACCTGTTTTTGGATGAAATATAAGGATTTTATATTTTAAAAGTTAATGTTTTTACTCAAAAATTAATTATATATTAAATACTATTACACATATTTTTAATGTTGAAGATTTTAGAAAACATTTTACAATTGAAACATATGCATTACATATTATGACAAACACTTAAATGGAGATCCATAAGGGAATATTGGAAATCTTTTTAATGCTTACACCTTTCTATTTTAAATAAACTTTTGCTTGTCTTACCACATACACTGTATTTTGGATTATTTGATTTTTATTACCCATGGTCTTATAAATTTTCTTTTAAAATACAAGATCTGAAATGAAATTTTCCTTGATTTTAAGATTTATGTTTTACTCAAAAATTAATTATACATTAGATGCTATAGCACATATTTTATTACAGAATTTTTTAATATTATACACTTAAGTGAGCGTAAAATTTTTGAAACTTTACAAGACCCATATTATGAACATGTTTCCTTACACATTTGAAGTAGTGAAAAATAGTATTAAAACCCTTTATCCTGTAAAATCTAAATTAAATATTATTTTTAATTAATCTTTCCTTGCATATTATTGTTTACTTTAAATACATTTTCATTCATTTTAGTGATTTTATTTATATTATAAAGATTTACAAATTGTTTTTAACAAAATTTTTTTTGATATAAGGATTTTATATTTTAAAAGTTAGATGTTTTTTACACAAAAATTAATTATATATCAAATACTATTGCACGTATTATAACATTGAAGATTTTTAGAAAACGTTTAACAATTGAAATATATACTTTAAATATTATTACAAACATTTAAATGCAATTTGCTTTTTATTTTTAATTTTACAATTGAGACATTTTTAAAAGTTTGGTTCTTAAAGTGTGTGTTTTATGCATAGTAAAAAAATTATTATAAAAAACCTGTAAGAGTAAAAAGAATTTTATGCATTAATTTCAAACTTTACAAGACCCATACCATGTTTCCGTGCACATTTGAAGTAGTGAAATATAGAATTAAAAACCATTTGTCCTTGAAGTTCTAAATTAAAAGTTATTTTTCTTTAATGCTTTTTCAAACCACACATTTTACTAAATATGAACTTTTATTTATTTGAAAACCTTATGCACATCGTACAATTAAATTGCACAGCAAAATACCAATACTGTACGAAGCTATGAAGTATTTTACAAGATACTTTGGTACTGTTTTCTTAATTTTAAGTGATCTACATTGCTATGTTAAATGGATAGTAAGTGGTTTTTCTGTTTTTGAAAATAATGTGTGCACATCTGTGCTGCTAAGCAAATTAACTTTTGCCCTTTTCTTGATATTTAATGCATAATCTAAATATTTACTGACACCGCTGATAGTTTTACCCATGAGTAAAATTAAATAATAACTGAAAATTTTAAGTATTAATGTGAATTTTAAAATGAACAAATATTATTAAAATAATGGATTAAATCTGAATTTTATGTATTCTTAAAACAATCTCTGCAAAAACCAGCACAGACAATTCTTAAACAGATTGGAGGAAGCCACATGGAAACAAAGTTAATGGAAGCACTTTTTATAGAAAAAAACATAGTTCATATATTTTACACAAGTAATACATTGTAGTGTAAAAAATAACTTTAGTTTTTTACATACTTGCACAGACGCATATTTCCGACAAGCCAATTATTCGATGCCGCCACCTAAACTTTTGGGCAATGCAAATTATTTTTGTGATGACCACATGATAGTTTTTGGAAATCAAGTTGATATTCGGAAGTAATACATCTAAGCGTTTCTTTTCCATATGACCACCTTTGTAAGCAACTAGGTACTGAGTGGCCCTCTTGGTCTGATCGTACAATTCTAAAAGCTTAGAGTCTAAACTTTCTAAGGGAGCACAATTTGCTATGTCATGAGACAGAAATGAAGAGTACATACGTAATTTTTAACATATCACACAGTTGTACGATCTTTGGCACTAAGTTTATGCTCAGACGATAAGTTAAAACGAATACTTGAAGCTACTTGCGATTTTTTTACAGCGATGTATGCATATTTACGTACTAAGAAACTTTCTTGAGTCTGAAATCCATCAAAATCCACAATTTCACAAATATTAAGCATTGCTATTGAAAAGCGTTAACTGTTCTTGGAAAAATAATTGTAAACTGGAGGCCACGAAGAACTGGACTATATAACACCATACACTTACTAATCATACTAATCAGTAAAGTTAAAATTTATCTTTTGCGTTCCATAGTTACTCACAAAAGATAAGACTAAGTGAAGAATGTACATACTCAGAAAACATGGTGTTTGTGATAATGCGCGAAATAAAATTTTGTGTTATAATACAAGAAGATTTTAACGAAAGGATATACTTAAATGTGCGTTTGATTTTTTTTACTCTACCACGTTTATGCGCTGAATGCAATTCAATTCTACGACTAAACTTGAGCAAGAAAAAAATATAACCAAATATAATTTATAAGAGAAACGCATTTTGACTTTCTTTAAAACGAGAATTTTAAAGTATACTGAATTCTCTTGATTCCGCAGTTTTATGTTTTTTCTAAAATTACATCAACGAATTGAATTATTTATTTGTGGGCACACACAAGTCTTTGCCCTTGTTGAAAGGAAACTAGTATCTTTGACAAGTATCAGATTTTTAAAAATTGATTAAGAGAAGAACCTTTTTTCATGGAATTTAATTCAATCTGCACCATAATTTTACACTTAAGAGTAATAGAGCATAATATAGTTTTAAGGAAAATGAATAACCATTATGCAAATTTGAAGCCAAAAGTTCCAAGCATGTCTATGCGCCTATCTACGTTTAGAGATTGGCCAACGCACAGACGTTGACCTTAGAGACCTAGCCGAAAACGGATTGTATTATACTGGTGTCTTGGACGTGATCAGGTGCTATTGGTGTGGCGAAGGGGCTTGAAAATTGGTAAAAAGAAGATGTAGTGAGACACAAACACAAAGTTTTATCCAAAATGTTTGGTAGCCCATAGATGAAATTGTACAGGTGCTGGATGAAATCAACAACAATAATTGATACTTGTCAAAGATACTAGTTTCCTTTCAACAAGGGCAAAGACTTGTGTGTGCCCACAAATAAATAATTCAATTCGTTGATGTAATTTTAGAAAAAACATAAAACTGCGGAATCAAGAGAATTCAGTATACTTTAAAATTCTCGTTTTAAAGAAAGTCAAAATGCGTTTCTCTTATAAATTATATTTGGTTATATTTTTTTCTTGCTCAAGTTTAGTCGTAGAATTGAATTGCATTCAGCGCATAAACGTGGTAGAGTAAAAAAATCAAACGCACATTTAAGTATATCCTTTCGTTAAAATCTTCTTGTATTATAACACAAAATTTTATTTCGCGCATTATCACAAACACCATGTTTTCTGAGTATGTACATTCTTCACTTAGTCTTATCTTTTGTGAGTAACTATGGAACGCAAAAGATAAATTTTAACTTTACTGATTAGTATGATTAGTAAGTGTATGGTGTTATATAGTCCAGTTCTTCGTGGCCTCCAGTTTACAATTATTTTTCCAAGAACAGTTAACGCTTTTCAATAGCAATGCTTAATATTTGTGAAATTGTGGATTTTGATGGATTTCAGACTCAAGAAAGTTTCTTAGTACGTAAATATGCATACATCGCTGTAAAAAAATCGCAAGTAGCTTCAAGTATTCGTTTTAACTTATCGTCTGAGCATAAACTTAGTGCCAAAGATCGTACAACTGTGTGATATGTTAAAAATTACGTATGTACTCTTCATTTCTGTCTCATGACATAGCAAATTGTGCTCCCTTAGAAAGTTTAGACTCTAAGCTTTTAGAATTGTACGATCAGACCAAGAGGGCCACTCAGTACCTAGTTGCTTACAAAGGTGGTCATATGGAAAAGAAACGCTTAGATGTATTACTTCCGAATATCAACTTGATTTCCAAAAACTATCATGTGGTCATCACAAAAATAATTTGCATTGCCCAAAAGTTTAGGTGGCGGCATCGAATAATTGGCTTGTCGGAAATATGCGTCTGTGCAAGTATGTAAAAAACTAAAGTTATTTTTTACACTACAATGTATTACTTGTGTAAAATATATGAACTATGTTTTTTTCTATAAAAAGTGCTTCCATTAACTTTGTTTCCATGTGGCTTCCTCCAATCTGTTTAAGAATTGTCTGTGCTGGTTTTTGCAGAGATTGTTTTAAGAATACATAAAATTCAGATTTAATCCATTATTTTAATAATATTTGTTCATTTTAAAATTCACATTAATACTTAAAATGTTCAGTTATTATTTAATTTTACTCATGGGTAAAACTATCAGCGGTGTCAGTAAATATTTAGATTATGCATTAAATATCAAGAAAAGGGCAAAAGTTAATTTGCTTAGCAGCACAGATGTGCACACATTATTTTCAAAAACAGAAAAACCACTTACTATCCATTTAACATAGCAATGTAGAACACTTAAAATTAAGAAAACAGTACCAAAGTATCTTGTAAAATACTTCATAGCTTCGTACAGTATTGGTATTTTGCTGTGCAATTTAATTGTACGATGTGCATAAGGTTTTCAAATAAATAAAAGTTCATATTTAGTAAAATGTGTGGTTTGAAAAAGCATTAAAGAAAAATAACTTTTAATTTAGAACTTCAAGGACAAATGGTTTTTAATTCTATATTTCACTACTTCAAATGTGCACGGAAACATGGTATGGGTCTTGTAAAGTTTGAAATTAATGCATAAAATTCTTTTTACTCTTACAGGTTTTTTATAATAATTTTTTTACTATGCATAAAACACACACTTTAAGAACCAAACTTTTAAAAATGTCTCAATTGTAAAATTAAAAATAAAAAGCAAATTGCATTTAAATGTTTGTAATAATATTTAAAGTATATATTTCAATTGTTAAACGTTTTCTAAAAATCTTCAATGTTATAATACGTGCAATAGTATTTGATATATAATTAATTTTTGTGTAAAAAACATCTAACTTTTAAAATATAAAATCCTTATATCAAAAAAAATTTTGTTAAAAACAATTTGTAAATCTTTATAATATAAATAAAATCACTAAAATGAATGAAAATGTATTTAAAGTAAACAATAATATGCAAGGAAAGATTAATTAAAAATAATATTTAATTTAGATTTTACAGGATAAAGGGTTTTAATACTATTTTTCACTACTTCAAATGTGTAAGGAAACATGTTCATAATATGGGTCTTGTAAAGTTTCAAAAATTTTACGCTCACTTAAGTGTATAATATTAAAAAATTCTGTAATAAAATATGTGCTATAGCATCTAATGTATAATTAATTTTTGAGTAAAACATAAATCTTAAAATCAAGGAAAATTTCATTTCAGATCTTGTATTTTAAAAGAAAATTTATAAGACCATGGGTAATAAAAATCAAATAATCCAAAATACAGTGTATGTGGTAAGACAAGCAAAAGTTTATTTAAAATAGAAAGGTGTAAGCATTAAAAAGATTTCCAATATTCCCTTATGGATCTCCATTTAAGTGTTTGTCATAATATGTAATGCATATGTTTCAATTGTAAAATGTTTTCTAAAATCTTCAACATTAAAAATATGTGTAATAGTATTTAATATATAATTAATTTTTGAGTAAAAACATTAACTTTTAAAATATAAAATCCTTATATTTCATCCAAAAACAGGTTTGTAAATCTATATAATATAAATTAAATCACTAAAATTTATGAAGATTTATTCAAAGTAAAAAAATAATATGCAAGGAAAGAGAATTTAAAAAATAACATTTAATTTAGATTTATAGGATAAATGGTTTTTATACTAAAACTTCTTCAAATGTACAAGAAAACGTATTCATAGTATGGGTCTTATAAAGTTTCAAAAATTTTACTCTTACTTAAGTGTATATTAATTAAAACAAAATTTCTGTTAAAAAATAGGTCTTATAGCATCTAATGTATAATTAATTTTTGAGTAAAAACATCTAAATTAAAAAAAACCATAAATCTTTATAGCATAGAAAAATTTCATTTCAGATCTTGCATTTTAAGACAATTTATAAAACTATGTAATAAAAAACAAACAATCCAAAATACAGTATATGTGTTCCAGTTCGGGGGCACATAAGTGGATTATTGCTTATTTACGCTAGAATTTTACGAAACTTGTGAAACCAAAATTGGTTTGTTGGATACTTCATTCCAAGCAAACTTCCATTTTCCAGAACAATTTTTAAACAATTGTAGTTAGAAAACACAAATTGTCTTTTCTGCCCAAATGAAACAGACGCTATGGGTGCATAAAGTTCCAAGTCCTTCTCGTTGTTTTTATGGGCAACTATGCAGTCCTTACCATCTTTATAACGGTTCACCAACTCAAAATTAAATCTTGCACCAATTATTCGCTCCATTTCTCCCTTTATTTCCAATACTTAAGGAGATCAAGGCTTGGCTGCAATAGAAGACCCACTAAAAGTATAGCTTATTCCTTCGTCTTCGTATGCTACAAGTTGACAAGGCACAGTATATTTTTGACCTAAAATTTCTAAATTTCGTCTTTTTTTAATACGTTAATTCGTTTTCCAATCGACGGAAGTATGCCCAGTCTTCACGATCTGTAAACAATTTACCATACTCATAACATAAAGAATTGTGAGTAGACTTTTTCAAGTTCAGACTTGCTCGATGGACATAATCGTGACGTCACATCGAAATCTCAGAAGGAAAAAAAATCCATCAACTAACCCTCGACCATGAGTACTTTTGTACTAAGTTCGAGCCCCAACAAAATATCAAATATTTTTTATTTTCTTAGGATTTTATTCTATTCACTCAAGTAAATGACAATAGATGGCGGTACGAATAACGAAAAAAATCCAAGTCCCAAACGTAAACACACTGACGTCACTGGTCATGAATAAAGTAAAACCATTAAGAAAACAATTCGTTCCTTAGATTAATTACTTTTAAAATCACTAGATGGCGCCATAAGTCATTTTGAAAAAGCATTTATTAAAACCCCTATGCAATTATTCAAACCATTTTCTAAAAATAACCCATTCCTAATACTAAGAAAAAATACAAGTCCAAAAGAAAGAGAAATAAACACTACATTAATTCACCATCTTAAGTTAACTCTCTTACAGCCTAACGGATAGCGCACTTGACCTCGGATCCCATGGTCCCGGGTTCGAATCCACGAAATTGCTTTTTAATTAAAAATAATAGGGTTTCGAATATCTCCACCAGATGGCACTACGCGAGTGATTCATCACCATGGCAACGAAACGACGCCATCTTGAAACAACTCAACGCCTGCACGATGACAAAAAAAAATTCCAAGTCCAAAATGTAAACAAACAATACGTCACGTCATCCAGACACGCCCACTTCCGGTCACGTGGTATGACGTCACTTGGCCCCGCCCACTTCCGGTCACGTGGTATGACATCATTCAGACACGCCCACTTCCGGTCACGTTGTATGACGTCACTTCCGCCGCCTATAGGCACCCGTATACTACTGAGGTGTGTGGAAAATACCATATAGACCAAGCGTTTGCTTAAACTCTTATGCAAATGTACAGTTTTCATCCTATATAAAAGAATTACGTATCGATGGCCTTGACCTGGTTTGACTTGTTTCAATGACTATAAACATTGTTACTTTGATTGACGAGATATCTCGTCATCAAGATGGGGCTGATGTTTTTATGATGACGAGATCAAGACGTGGTTAGTTTTCTTCTAATGACGAGAGATCTTGATGGATGAAATATATTGTCCATTAAGATCTGGTCAATTTTTCTAATGATGAGACCCCTCGTCGAGACGACACCAGGAGTTTCAAGACACCATGGTCCCAAGCACAGAACCAATTCACTCAAATTATCGAGACAGACAGACGAATTCAAAAACACTGGAGACTTTTCTTGTGACATAGATTTGAGATACAGACAGTCTCCCACACAATAGAAACCTTATATTTACTACTCCACATTATTTAATGTCCATACTGCCCGGAATGCGTGACCTCTTGTCGTTAGAGAGCGTGCCATCTCCTGCCATTGATTGCAGCTTAATTGTGTGCACTGTGTAATTGTATCTCGTCTTTTCCATTTCTTCCCCCTGATCGAAAAAGCGAGGTGCGTGACTCAGACTCGTAAAAACCAGGAGGAATGATTTACATTGAGTTGGCCAATTAAGCAAAGATTGGCGAGAAGGCCGGCCAATCGCTAACAGGATTTGCTCTCAGATGATTAGCCAAATTGGCGGGCTTTATTGGTTCTGAGTTATTGGAAAGGAAAGGGCAAATCTCGGCCAATTAGAGGCCCCTCCGATGATACGCGCGCCCAATCCTCGAGTGTCTTCACGCCACGCCCAGTTCCGGCGCCCCCGGCCAATGGCGAGGCGGGATTGCTGTGACGTATTCGATCGATCCGAACAGACAAAAACTATCAGCGCTAAATCGGTTTCGTTTTTACGTGAATTGTACGGGAAACAACGTTGGGGCTTCGATGAGGAGTATAACATGAATCGGTTTGAAAAATTCATTTGCACACATGTACAACAAAACGCAATTTTTTCAGGAATTAACTGAAAGTTATAGCATACTGTATTCCAATCGGATGTAGTACTTTTTCATCAAAGAAACATAAATTGTTGTTAACTAACCCTCCTTGTTTCGTCATTAGCAAAACTGGTCAAATCTTGATCGACAAGATATCTCGGAGAAAAACTAACCGGATCTGGATTTCGTGATCATAAAAAATCGACAAAATCCTGATGACGAGATATCTCGTCCTAAGCAAATTGGGTCAGATCTTTGTTTAAAAAACATTTTACAGATTTAAATATCCTCATCTTCAACTTTTTAAATGTCTCTTAGCGGATTTTTCGAAGATGATGTTTCTGCCCAATACTGTCACAAGAAAACTGTAAAGGAAATATTTGAAACTTTTGGGAAGTCATCTGATGAATTTAATACACGTTTTAACCATAGCTTTTGTGGGTATTTAGATGCATATGTAAAATAAAAAAAACTTGAATCATTTACTTTTTCATAAATTTTGGCAGTATATAGTATATGTTAGGGGTCTCGGTGGCTGGATTAGAAGAGTGGCGGAGGGTTGCGAGTTCGAAACGCGATCCAACCAGAGATCGTCTTGTAATGGAGGCTGGTGCACGTTAAATCTGCCGTGGCCTCAAATCTCCTCATGTTAGCGAGGTGTGGAAGTTTGAAAAGTTGGGTGCCAGCTCAGATGTTGACCTCGTCATCTGACCGTACTTCAGAGTTATGAGTTGCTGTCCTCTGATCTTTCCCATGATCCGTTGTGTTGCTCCAATGCGACGTTAATTCAATTTCCTACCTACCTTATATTTTAATTGTACACTGCTGGCCACCGTAAATGCAACACCCTGAAGGAAGCATGCAAATAATATGAAATTTACAACATGCATTAGCGGAGGTGAGATATGCAAATGATTAGAATTTCAGCGCAGACGCACATCACGCGCGCCTGTGGCGCCACTTCAAAGCGCTAGTTAAGGCTTGGAGATTTCGACGATTTCAAGTACGGCAATTGTGTTTTTCTTGTGGTTTTTTCAAAAAAACGATCAATTATGCCTCGTAGAAAACAGCGATCATCTTTTGATCAAGTATCCGAGTTCGACAGAGGAAGGATAGTGGCCTACCGAGATTGTGGATTATCTTTCAGGGAAATCGGTAGTCGTGTTGGACGAAACCAAACAAATGTAATGCGGATATGTGATCGTTGGATGCAGGAGGGTACGACGGACCGACGTGTTCGATCGCATCCACCTCAGTGCACCACTTCACGTGATGACAGGCATATTGTGCGTATGGCAGTGACGGATCGCTCAACCACATCACGAACCATAGCACAGCACATTCAGTCTGTACCGCATCATCCAGTGTCTGCGCGTACCATTCGACGCCGTTTACAGCAGAGTGGTCTGTCCGCAAGACGTCCATTGCTTCGTCTACCCTTGACGCAGAACCACAGACGTTTCCGCCGCCAATGGTGCGATGAAAGAAAGATGTCGACGGCAGAATGGAATGAAATTGTCTTTACTGACGAGTCACGCTTCTGTCTGCAACACCACGATGGTCGGATTCGAGTCTGGAGACACCGTGGAGAGAGGATGCTGAACAGCTGCGTTATGCACCGCCACACTGGTCCTGCACCGGGTATTATGGTATGGGGCGGTATTGGATATCACTCTCGCACTACTCTAGTACGTATTGCCGGTACTTTAAACAGCCAGCGCTACATCTCCGAGGTGTTGGAGCCAGTTGTCCTTCCTTACCTTCAGGGCTTGCCCACAGCCATATTTCAACAGGATAATGCGCGACCACACGTGGCACGCATTGTCCAAGGGTTCTTCGTCAATCGCCAGATTGAATTGCTTCCCTGGCCCGCCCGCTCTCCGGATCTTTCGCCGATAGAAAACATGTGGTCCATGGTTGCTCAACGATTGACCCAGAATACATCCCCAGCTGCCACACCAGACCAACTTTGGCAACGTGTGGAAGCTGCTTGGTCTGCTGTACCCCAAGAACACATCCAAAGTCTCTTTGAATCAATGCCGAGGCGTGTGGCAGCGGTGATCTCCAACAATGGCGGCTACTCTGGCTATTGATTTTGGCAGGAACCACACTTCACAGAAGTCTATAAATTCAATCATTTGATACTTGGTCAACATGTTATCTACAAAATAAATTTTGTTGTGATATCTCTTGTCTTTCTTGGTGTTGCAATTTGGGTGGCCAGCAGTGTATTAGCAGGAAGAAATATCAACAAATAAGTGACTGCTTAAATTTTCCAGTGCTATTCAATGAATATGGTAGAAATATAAAGTGAGAGTTGGATTCTGAAAAAAGACAAGTATTTCTGATTTTAGCATGGGAAGCAATGGTGTTGCTAAACTCTGGGCTACGTTAAGAATAGTGTGATATGGAAGCTTTCAAAGTTTGGTGAATTTCATATTTAGTTTCTGTTACATTTAACAAACACTGCATTTAAGGTTTTCAAAGGAACTGAAGAATAACAAAAACGGCATTCGATTATATACACTATATGGACAAAAGTATTTGGACACTGCATGTTTTTCAGAAAAAGTGCCTTTATTATTTTATTTAGTAACGGGTAGTCTCTCCTTTTGCTTGTATTACAGCTGCAACACGTAGAGGCATACTTTCATCAAGTTCTCTGTAAGTCGGCAGGAATAGCTCGCCCCCTAGGCAGTGAGAAGAGATTGCTGTGACGATGGGCGTGCGTGGCGGTGTCGTACCCGTCGCTCCAGTTCGTCCCACAAGTGCTCGATCGGATTGAGATCGGGGCTCTGAGCAAGTCAGTCAAGCCAATTCACCTCATTTTCAGGAAATCAGTCCAGCACACGTTTTGCAGTATGACATGGAGCTCGATCCTGTTGGATGAAACAACCATCATCGCCGTAGTATTGCCATAGTGTAGGCAAGGCCGGATTATCCAGAACGTCGAGGTACACATCAGCGTTCATGGTACCAGGTACATAAAGCAACGGACCGAGTCCTAACCAGGAAAACTGGTTTTCTGCAGTGTCCAAATACTTTTGTCCATATAGTGTATGAGTGCTCCATTTGTCATGAATAAATGAAGCACATAGTATTAACAAACTTTAAATTATAATATTGCAAGAACAAGTACTAATCAATGGCAATACACAAAAGTATAAAATAAATCTCCGCAGTAGGAAATATAAAGGTTATAATTTAACCTTTATATTTTACCTTTATATTTAACTTTTATATATAACCGAAGAAACCAGAATAATTAAAATTCTATTTTTAAGAGTATTTTCGGTCCTCCGGGATGTTTGGAATCTTGCTATTGTTTCATGAACCTCTTCTTACAAAAAGTTCTTTGGAGTGTTAGGCAATCTTTTATGGCTTTTCGGGTTCACGATTTCAATTTTAATGAGCATTTCCTAGGAATTGTCAAAAACATCCTAGTCTTAGTTTTTACCCTATACCACATTTGATTGTTTAATAATTATTCCTATATAAGTTTGGAAGAGTCATTCTAAGCTTTTTATTGAATTTCCCTCTGAGCGATATCCAAGTAGTGTAATGTTGCTTTTACCCCACAGCAAGGTAATTACTATTATAAATAACCACAGCCGTTGGTTCTTTAGACTTTTAGAAATATTCTATCGGTTCTTCCAGTGGAAGATAATCCTTGTAACAGTTCTATTGTTACAACAGGCTTCCTTTGAATTTGTTGTGTGGCAACGGTTCGACAAGCATCACGTGATTCCTCTCGCGAATGAAAACGGCCAACGGGAAATGCACGAAGTTTACAATGCATTGGAAGCAAATCAAACGCAATGCAGTAGTTTCATACTAGTATTTTAAAAATAAATTTAGTTGTATTGTAAGAAAAAGAGTAGAAAGGAATTAACTAACAAGTCTTTCCAAAATATATGGGCTCCCAGGGGCCCATCTCCTTTGGGTGTGTGCGGGCTTCACGGCCCTGAGTTACTCTAGTTGTCTTTTCTCTTCCTACTGTCTTTAGTAAACATGGGGGGGGGCGCACACTGGGGATACCCAAGCGGTCTTATCTGCTTTTATCCCACTACTTTGTGGGTCATTGGGTATGCCCACTGCGCTAGCAACCTTCGAGCTGTAGGCGGCGCAGGTTCGGTTCCTGTCAGGTGCATTCCTCCCTGGGTGTATTTCTCTCTTCTGTGTCAGTAAAACTTTTATTATGTGTGTGTCTATTAATTGATATTGTATGTCTCGTGTTTGGCGCAGCTTGGCCAAATATGGCCCTTGTACCACGATACTCCAAAACAACCAACCAAAATATAGGGATTGTCCCGACGTTTTAATAATAATCTCTGTGCTTTATCTGTTACTGTTTCGGGGATGCGATTGGAAGAGTAACGGATCAGCAACTGGAGGAATGCGAGTTCAAATCAAACCAAAGACCATCGCATACAAAGGGGGCCGGTGCACATTAAATCTTCCGTGGCCTGCTGTGTCCTCTCATTAGCGTGGTGCGGAAGTGCGGAGAGTGGGGTGCCAGCTCAGGTGTGACCTCGTCATCTGACAGCAGTTCAAAACGACGTGGTGTTGTTCTCTGATCTTTCCCTTCGGGGGTATATCCCGGACGGTCGACAATAGCTCGTCGTGCTGCCTCCAGTATGACTTTAATTAAATACCTAACTACCTACCAGGTGAAGTCGTCTGCAAGGAAATTTCGTAAGAACTAGATAAAGTCTGCATCCAAATCAAAACATGTCACTTTCCAAATAGAAGTCAATTCGGCTCGTAACGTAAGATTGTAAGAAGTAACGTAAGATTGTAAGAAGTAACGTAAGATTGTAAGAAGTAACGTAAGATTGTAAGAAGTAACGTAAGATTGTATGAAGTAACGTAAGATTGTAAGAAGCAACGTAAGATTGTAAGAAGCAACGTAAGATTGTAAGAAGTAACTTAAGATTGTAAGAAGTAACTTGGGATTCTAATTCGAAGTATATTTTGTGGACCAATCGTGATAGCAACAATCACCATAAATTGCTCTATATATGACTATAGAAGCCATAAACCAAACATCCAATCCATCCAATAACCGGATATAGAAATAAATTCATTGGCTTTCTCAAATGTTGTGTGTCAATAAGTATATAAACTATAGCAAACTGAAAAATCTCAAATCTAAAACCAAACAAGAAATATCCGTCTCTTGCTTAAATTACGCGTAAGCCTTGGTCACCAATCAATACTTTTAAAAATCATTTTTTAAATATGTTATTTTTCACTCCATATTTTCTCTCCACCCGTAAGACTAATACGTAGAGTAGGAAAGTTTCCAACATTTTTCGTCTTGTCTTCGTATGTGTTCCGAATCCGAACACGGCATGTTTCAAATCGAAGCAGTAATATGGGTCGAAACGTAAGATTATAAGCAACGTGGAATTCTATTTCGAAATATATTTTGTTGAAAAACCGTGAAAGCAACAGTCCAAACAAATTCCACTGTATATGACTATTGCATCCAATAACCGGATATAGAAATAAAATTTATTGCCATTCAAAGTATGTGTGTGTTGACAAATATGTCAAATGAACAAATATAGCAAAAGGAAAAATCTCAAATCTATAAACCAAATGGAAAAAATCAGTTTCTTGTTTTTATTACGCTAACCTTCGTCACCCATCTACTTTTGGAACTTATTTTTTAAATATATTATTCATCGCTCCGTATTCTTCTGCATGCATAAACTATACAAAACTCAAAAATCTCATATAATTAGAGCAAACGGTTAACGTAGTTTAAGCAAGAAACGGGAAAAAACCGTCTCTTGCTTAAATTACGCTAACCTTCGCCTCCAATCAATAAAACTCAATTTTTTAAATGTATTTTTCAACATTCCATATTCTTCTGTAGCCACAGGACTATTACGAGAGGGAAAGCTTCCAGCTTTTTTTCGTCTTGTCCGTGTTCTGAATCAGAACACGGCGTGTTCCAAACAGAAGCCGCAGTCCAGGACAGGACGGGGGAAAATGCGAATCGCGCGTTGCGTGTCTCTCCAAAAAAAAAAAGAAAAAAAAAGACGAGAGATTCGGAGCCTTAGTCCCGACTAATGGCCGGTTTGATTACGAGCCACGTAATGTTGCCGAGTAACAAGCAAAAGTCGAGCACCCGTGACACGACATTTGTCTCTGACCGGTAACAGCTGCTGCGTTTTTCACAATTTCGGATTTTTGCAGTTACGTGTCGGAGGGAGAGAGACAAAAAAAAAGAAAAAAAATCATGGAGTGTGTTGCGGTCGAACTTATTGGCTTAATGGGAAGATTTGGTTGCGATGTTGTGGACACGAAAGACATTGATTGTTTGGATTCAGACAGCGCTTGAGGATCTGTTATTCTAATTACAGGGGGGCATCGGTTTTCTGGGTCGCCACATCTGGCGGCTTATGTATTTGGCGAGATTTTCTCTTCCGGATGGATATATTTTAACTTCTAAGCCCAGGGACACGACTCCTTCAGAAAGTTGGTCCTTTCTGGATAGGACCAAGATTGCATAAATAACGATGCAACAAATTTACGTTTATTTAATTAATTGTTGTTTCTCCATAGAAAGATTTCAAACGACAGAAGAAAAAAATGCAAGAAACGAGGCATGGCTCTTTCAAAAAGTTGGTCATCTCTGGAGATGACCACAATTGCCAGAACAATTATGCAACACATTTATGTATATTTTTAATTCAATGCTGTTTCTCTAAAGAAAACTATCCAGTCACAGATAACAAAAGATATTTGACCTAGAAAATGCAACAAGACACGGCTCCTTCAGAAAGTTGGTCTTTTCTGAAGAGGACCAAGATTGCAAGAATAATTGCACAACGCATTTATAATAATTAACTTAATTGTTTCTCTACAAGAAATATACACTTACAGATAACCAGAAATATTTTATCGAAAAAATGTAAGACAGGGGGTTAGATAAGAGATAAATTCCATCACTTCTTCAAGCAAATTACTTATTAAATCGAAATCATTAAAAATATATCATCCTCCGAGAAAGACTTATACAATTTCAAAAATCTATTTGTAGCAAAATGTTACATGCGCTCTCTTTTTAAAGGTTTAACAAATAATAATTAACAGTTTCATGTGATGTAACTAGGGACGTTAAAATCAATACAAGATACTAAAAAAGGAAGAACCAATTTCCTTATGTAGGAGGTTGTAAAACTTTTTTCTTGAAGCAATGTCTCTACGTAGCTTCAAAGTAATGAAACCGAAACGGTTTATCCGTGGAGAATAATATACACCTGAAGATTCTTATTTATTAACCCTCTCGCTGCGTAATTTTTTTATCAAAATAGGTTCAAAAATTGCGTATTTTTTTTATTACATATTTCAAATCTACATATATTTTAGAGTTAAAATATACAAAAAGTTTTTGTAAAAGAGTTTTTTTCAATACAGAATTAGGAGAAACAAAACAGAAAAGAATAATCTTTCTCATTCGTATCTGTCCACTTTTTCCACCTTGATCTTTCTTTAAGAACTGCCTTATTGATATACTGTTCAGCGTATCTGTTGGTCTCTTGTACAATTATTTGTAACATAAGATCGTCAAAAAAAGTTCAAAATAATCCAAAACAGTTGCATCATTTTCCATAGTGAAAGTTGGTCCGGGATTGCCAAGGAAAGGAAATGAAGCATGAGTTGGTGAAATATTTTGCATACCAATTTTGCACCACTGTCGAACGTTTTGAATAGAAAATGAATCTTCAGATTCATCACTATCCGCAGAGGAATCCGAGAAATTCTCATCAGTTTCGCTATAACTATCTTCAATATACTTGAAATCAGATTCAGAACTGCTATCAGTGTCGGAAATATTGTCAGGAATGTAGGTTATATCACTCGCGAAACGCTTCCTGCCAGACATCTTTGAGCTTTGAAAAGAGCTGCAAAAAATGCTTGTATATTTCGCAGAAATGTGGATATCTAAAGCCATCTGTTAACCCAGTTTTGAATAAACACTTAAACATCACAGAAAAGCCAAAATGAAACCATGAACGGGGAAAGAGCGGGTTGCACAATTAAATAGACGGCAAAAATGCATCCCCGCGGAAATCGCGGGATGCGCAAATTTTGCTACTTCTACGTTACCCGCGGAAATCGGGGGATGCGCAGCGAGAAGGTTAATATAAACATATCTCAAAAATTTATTCTGCATTCTTTCAATATCCATAAAATAGTCATAATAAGGATTCCAAATTACGGATTCATATTCCATTCCCGATCTAATAAGCATTAAAATATGAAATTATCGTGTCAGTGGTTATAAAAATCTTTTGTTTTCCTTGTTCTCTTGTTGCAATCATGTTTGCTGTATACAGACTAAATATTTTCACGTTCAACTTCCTATCAGTGGCATTGATAAAGTTGGGTCGGCATTCAGCTCTTTTTGGCAGAAAAGTTGCTTGGAGAACTGACCTCAATCAACCCTCCTGATGGCTTTTCAACGAGATAATATCGGCAATATCTTGATATGTCGATATGTCGTCATTAGCAAAATCGGTCAGATCTCGATGGACGAGATATCTCGTCGAAACCACTTGGAGGATTAAAAGGTTGGGTGGTTAATATTTTCGTACAACGAAGTGGAATTTTCAACACTGTAATAGTTCAACGACAACAAAAGCGTCTACTACGAAATGCTTTTAACCCTCCAAATGGCTTTGACAAGATATCTCGTCCATCAAGATCTGACCAATTTTGCCAATGACGACATATCTCGTCATCAAGATATTACCGATGTTTTGATGATGACGAGATCAAGATCTGGTCAGTTTTTTCCAATAACGAGATACCTCATCCATCAAGATCATGACAGTTTTGACCTAATCTAACGAATGATGAGGTGATAATGATGAGATACCTCGTCAAGACAACCACCAGGGGGGTTGAAACCTGCATATTCCAAATATTTCTCTGTATTTGCAAAAATTTCATTTTTTGAAATAATAAATAAAATTACAAAATATTTAAAAATAAATATTGATACTATGTACTCCAAATGGTTTTAAGTCATGCTCGGTGGTCCTCTTTAATTGACTGCTCTTCTGTGTCCACCATAGACGTGAAATATATAAGTAGACTGATCATTACTATTGAGAGGAGCTTCAAAAAGTGCGATCGACATGTCGACTAGTAGTCACGTGACAGCTCTGTGAATAATTGATGGTTGGCCGATTTGGTATCTTATCGCCTCGTTTGGCGATGTAACATCTTATGACAGGGTAGGTGTGTTAATTTTGATGTCTATAAAGTGGCGACCAAAATGGTGAAATTGCCCAAATCTATTATCAGATGATCAATCGATGAACCAATCGTATGATGAATCAATGGCCCGTGAACCAATCAGAATGATGAATGTTAGGTTAGTGATGAATGTTCACTACTTCCACCCAGCAAACGAAGTTAATGGTCACGTTACTACTAGTTTGGGTTACATGATCCTGGGCAAATAAAAAAGTTAGAATTGCTCACTATACTTTTATATTTACTCTATGGTGTCAATAAGAGGAATGAGAGAAGATTTCGAGTTCTAGAATAGAACGGAGGTTATAAGCACGCTGTTGTCGACCGTTAGAGTTATCCCTTAAAATCTGTAATCCTTTATTACTAGCGCCGAGAGTTGAAGGACTAATGTTCCATAGATCGTAATTTAAAATTCCATTCTATCGAAAACCAAAGATAAATAATATAAAATTATTTGTACAATAAATTTCTTTGACTTTATTTTAAATTGCGTCATCCTTTCCGCACCACTCAGTATATCACATCAGTAAGAAAATGATACATTCACAAAAAGCAATTGTCGTTTCTTTAGTGTTTTTCTGGTTCAATACGCTCACGATATCTTGAGATCTCGGAGGGCCGAGGTAGCCTGGTTGGAAGAGTAGCAATCCATCCAAAGACCTTCATGTACGTGGGGACTGGCGCACGTTAAATTGGTCGTGGCCTCAAATGTCCACACGTTGGTGTGGTGTGCCAGCTCAGGTGTTGACCTCGTCATCTGACCATGGTTCAAAATTACGAAGCGTAGTCTTCAATCTTTCCCTTCGGGATGGATCCCGAAGCGCCGTCAATAGCCCGTCGTGTTGTTCCAGTGTGAAGTTAATTCAACTACCAGTTTTGAGAGGACATCCAAAAAGAAATGGTTGGGAAGCCAATCTCCAAAATCAAACGAATTGAAGTGGTAATGCGGCGATGCATTTCGATTTAAAAGAATAGTTAGAATTGTTGGATAGCTTCCATTTAAAATAGAAACTAACCTCTTCTCTGCTTTGCACTGATATCTAGCTGATATAAATTGCACAGCACCCGAAGAAATTTCCTATAGATATTATATATATATATATATATATATATATATATATATGTTACTAGCAGAATTACCCGGCGTTGCTCGAGTTGATTTATTAAATGTTGATTGAAAAAAAAATTAGGCTATTCACTTTTCTTTCATAGAAAAATGCAAACTCCATTTAAGCTGTACGAAAAATAGCTTTTTAACATCGTTTTACGTATTCACGGCTTCTACAATTTACTTCGGGCGCAAATAGATATACATATATCCATCCACATAATCCATTTCGTATTCACCATTTCATATTCTGCTGTAAGACAAACTACAAAAGTTTTTTCTAAGGTGACTACTTCAGTATTCGAATTACACTGCTGGCCACCGTAAATGCAACACCCTGAAGGAAGCATGCAAATAATATGAAATTTACAACATGCATTAGCGGAGGTGAGATATGCAAATGATTAGAATTTTAGCGCAGACGCACATCACGCGCGCCTGTGGCGCCACTTCAAAGCGCTATTTAAGGCTTGGAGATTTCGACGATTTCAAGTACGGCAATTGTGTTTTTCTTGTGGTTTTTTTCAAAAAAACGATCCATTATGCCTCGTAGAAAACAGCGATCATCTTTTGATCAAGTATCCGAGTTCGACAGAGGAAGGATAGTGGCCTACCGAGATTGTGGATTATCTTTCAGGGAAATCGGTAGTCGTGTTGGACGAAACCAAACAACTGTAATGCGGATATGTGATCGTTGGATGCAGGAGGGTACGACGGACCGACGTGCTCGATCGCATCCACCTCAGTGCACCACTTCACGTGATGACAGGCATATTGTGCGTATGGCAGTGACGGATCGCTCAGCCACATCACGAACCATAGCACAGCACATTCAGTCTGTACCGCATCATCCAATGTCTGCGCGTACCATTCGACGCCGTTTACAGCAGAGGGGTCTGTCCGCAAGACGTCCATTGCTTCGTCTACCCTTGACGCAGAACCACAGACGTTTCCGCCGCCAATGGTGCGATGAAAGAAGGATGTGGACGGCAGAATGGAATGAAATTGTCTTTACTGACGAGTCACGCTTCTGTCTGCAACACCACGATGGTCGGATTCGAGTCTGGAGACACCGTGGAGAGAGGATGCTGAACAGCTGCGTTATGCACCGCCACACTGGTCCTGCACCGGGTATTATGGTATGGGGCGGTATTGGATATCACTCTCGCACTCCTCTAGTACGCATTGCCGGTACTTTAAACAGCCAGCGCTACATCTCCGAGGTGTTGGAGCCAGTTGTCCTTCCTTACATTCAGGGCTTGCCCACAGCCATATTTCAACAGGATAATGCGCGACCACACGTGGCACGCATTGTCCAAGGGTTCTTCGTCAATCGCCAGATTGAATTGCTTCCCTGGCCAGCTCGCTCTCCGGATCTTTCGCCGATAGAAAACATGTGGTCCATGGTTGCTCAACGATTGACCCAGAATACATCCCCAGCTGCCACACCAGATCAACTTTGGCAACGTGTGGAAGCTGCTTGGTCTGCTGTACCCCAAGAACACATCCAAAGTCTCTTTGAATCAATGCCGAGGCGTGTGGCAGCGGTGATCTCCAACAATGGCGGCTACTCTGGCTACTGATTTTGGCAGGAACCACACTTCACAGAAGTCTATAAATTTAATCATTTGATACTTGGTCAACATGTTATCTACAAAATAAATTTTGTTGTGATATCTCTTGTCTTTCTTGGTGTTGCAATTTGGGTGGCCAGCAGTGTAGAAACACCTTTGAACTGCAACGTACGGTTACACAAATTGTTTAAATATAATGTTTTATAACAAATTATATTTCGAGCAATACTGGTCAAACAATTTTATTGGAAAATTTCGTTTTCGATCAATACTGGTAAAAGAATCTGAGCTGCGTACCGAAATCGTTTTATGCTCAATATTATTCCTATGGCAATTTCGAATTGTTTGGAGCCCCCTCTGCACACCTAGGTTAGAGAGAACGGGATTAATATATAACCTACGTTACCCACAGGGTTCCAAAGTATAAGTGTACCAAATTTGTTGTGGATTGGTCAGACAGTAGATTTGTAGAGGACAGACAGATGCCAACTCTCTTTATATGTATAGATATTACATTATAGGTATTTCTCATTACAATATTTCCCAAAATCATAATTATTTTCTAAAAATGCAGATTGGATAGCTTTCTTCTATTATAGAAATCGTGAAAAGTAATTAATTTTTATGACGATGTTTTTTTTTATCTTCCCTCCGGTTTATTTTATTTTATTTTATTAGGTGGGCATTTTTTATTTATTTCATCTTCCCTCCTTTATTAGGTGGGCATTCTTATTCCAAATTCAACTCGATCTCTCTCTGAAATAAAGAAATTAGTAGAGCTAAAGCCACTATTGAGGATATTCGCCATTTACAAACCCTATTTTAACCCTCTTAGCGACACGACATTTGTTAATTGTGTTGGGTTACTTTTAGCCCATAACTTACTTAATGACTAAATAACCATATCTTTCTAAAGAATCGGTTTGTTCTTTCGACCTTAGGAAAGGTTCTATTGGTCATTCGCTAAGAATAGAATCCTCTGGAAGGATTCTATTGGCCCATTCTGTGGAATAGAATCCTTTGGAACTATTCTATCGCACATTTCCTTAGAATAGAATTCTTTGAAAATATTCTATTGATGTATTTATTCCATTGAGTAGAATTAGTTGGTAGAATTTAATTGGTTAAATGTTTAGAGTAGAATGATTTGGAAAGGTACTATTGATCATTTCCTTAGAATAGAATAATTTGGAAATATTCTATTGCTCATTTCCTTAGAATAGAAGCTTTTGGTAGAGAAGATTTAAAACAAGTTATATTCTATTGGTAAGGAAGATTTAAAACAAGTTAGATTCTATTGGTAAGGAAGATTTAAAACAAGTTAGATTCTTTTGGTAAAGAAGATTTAAAACAAGTTAGATCCTATTGGTAAAGAAGATTTAAAACAAGTTAGATTCTATTGGTAAAGAAGATTTAAAACAAGTTAGATTCTATTGGTAAAGAAGATTTAAAACAAGTTAGATTCTATTGGTAAAGAAGATTTAAAACAAGTTAGATTCTATTGGTAAAGAAGATTTAAAACAAGTTAGATTCTATTGGTAAAGAAGATTTAAAACAAGTTAGATTCTATTGGTAAAGAAGATTTAAAACAAGCTAGATTCTATTGGTAAAGAAGATTTAAAACAAGTTAGAAGGCATAATGAAGACTGCAGGTTCAAAGGTGGAAGTATGCGTGTGAATCCCTCAAAGGGTTAAAGTATCTACGTACCCATGCAAAAAAACGCCTTTCGTCCTACTCAGTATTACTATTATCAATTGGAAGTGCTAAATCCAGACCCGTTAATAAAAAAAATTAGATCTAAAAACCGATTTAAAAGCTGTTATTGAGAATAAGGGTTCAAAGATTTATGAACTTAAAAATTAATACACTGCTGGCCACCGTAAATGCAACACCCTGAAGAAAGCATGCAAATAATATGAAATTTACAACATGCATTAGCGGAGGTGAGATTTGCAAATGATTAGAATTTCAGCGCAGACGCACATCACGCGCGCCTGTGGCGCCACTTCAAAGCGCTATTTAAGGCTTGGAGATTTCGACGATTTCAAGTACGGCAATTGTGTTTTTTTTGTGGTTTTTTCAAAAAAACGATCAATTATGCCTCGTAGAAAACAGCGATCATCTTTTGATCAAGTATCCGAGTTCGACAGAGGAAGGATAGTGGCCTACCGAGATTGTGGATTATCTTTCAGGGAAATCGGTAGTGGTGTTGGACGAAACCAAACAACTGTAATGCGGATATGTGATCGTTGGATGCAGGAGGGTACGACGGACCGACGTGTTCGATCGCATTCACCTCAGTGCACCACTTCACGTGATGACAGGCATATTGTGCGTATGGCAGTGACGGATCGCTCAGCCACATCACGAACCATAGCACAGCACATTCAGTCTGTACCGCATCATCCAGTGTCTGCGCGTACCATTCGACGCCGTTTACAGCAGAGTGGTCTGTCCGCAAGACGTCCATTGCTTCGTCTACCCTTGACGCAGACGTTTCCGCCGCCAATGGTGCGATGAAAGAAGGATGTGGACGGCAGAATGGAATGAAATTGTCTTTACTGACGAGTCACGCTTCTGTCTGCAACACCACGATGGTCGGATTCGAGTCTGGAGACACGGTGGAGAGAGGATGCTGAACAGCTGCGTTATGCACCGCCACACTGGTCCTGCACCGGGTATTATGGTATGGGGCGGTATTGGATATCACTCTCGCACTACTCTAGTACGTATTGCCGGTACTTTAAACAGCCAGCGCTACATCTCCGAGGTGTTGGAGCCAGTTGTCCTTCCTTACCTTTAGGGCTTGCCCACAGCCATATTTCAACAGGATAATGCGCGACCACACGTGGCACGCATTGTCCAAGGGTTCTTCGTCAATCGCCAGATTGAATTGCTTCCCTGGCCAGCTCGCTCTCCCGATCTTTCGCCGATAGAAAACATGTGGTCCATGGTTGCTCAACGATTGACCCAGAATACATCCCCAGCTGCCACACCAGATCAACTTTGGCAACGTGTGGAAGCTGCTTGGTCTGCTGTACCCCAAGAACACATCCAAAGTCTCTTTGAATCAATGCCGAGGCGTGTGGCAGCGGTGATCTCCAACAATGGCGGCTACTCTGGCTACTGATTTTGGCAGGAACCACACTTCACAGAAGTCTATAAATTTAATCATTTGATACTTGGTCAACATGTTATCTACAAAATAAATTTTGTTGTGATATCTCTTGTCTTTCTTGGTGTTGCAATTTGGGTGGCCAGCAGTGTAGTTATACAGATTTTAGTCACACAGGGTTAGAATATACAGTAGGGTAGGACGACAAAAGAATAGAATTTTGCCCGAACAGATTCGAATAGAAAAAAGTTTAGTAGTCCATCTCAGAAGAACATATCTCAATATTTTTCCAAAATTAAAAAAAAAATCTTATTGATGAGACAGATGATTGAAGTTTTCAAATTCAGGCGTTTTGGCTTTTCAACACACCTTGTGAACTCGCACCAGCAAAAGGGTTCTCTACATAAGCAAGGTTAATAGTGACCTAAAACGGGTTTAGGTCACTTTAACAGGGGAAATTACACCTTTCACAATTAGCACGAAGTTTAAATGAGACTTTCAAATACCGCTTTAAAATCATTAGGGTGATTTTCAAACCTTGAAGACATTACACTGTTATCTATTCAGCATATTGATAAAATCCAACCAAAGAACGTCGTGTATAAAGGGGCTGGTGCACGTTAAATCTGTCGTGGCCTCAAATGTCCTCACGTTGGGGTGGTGTGGAAGTTTGGAGAGTGGGGTACCAGCTCAGGTGTTGCCTCGGCATCTGACTGTGGTTCAAAATTACGTGGTGTTGTCCTCTGTTCCTTCCCTTTGGGATTGATCCCGGACCGTCATTAATAGCCCGTCGTGTTGCTCCAGTGTGACGTTAATTGAAATATCCCCCCTGACACAGAAGAGAGAAATACACGCTCAGAGAAGAATGCACCTGACAGGAATCAAACCTGCACCGCCTACAACTCGAAGGTTGCTAGCGCAGCGGGCATATCCATTGAGCCACGATGGCCCTGATTTCTGTCATTAATGGAGATATGAGATAAGAAGGAAAAAACTGGTAACAGAAGTGTAAGTATCGGTATTTATCCTGTTCAATGTAAGGAGTATGTCCTTCCCTGGATGGAAGTTAGTCTTCTAATAAGGAATTTAACTTCATAGTCTTGTAATAAAAGGAATTAAACATAGTCTTGTAATAAGGAATTAAACTTCATAGTTTTGCAATCAAGAATTAAATTTCATAGTCTTGTAATAAGGATTTAAACTTCGTACGTTGATCATTAGTTAATTTCAAGTCTTGGTTTCAAGAAAGCATAAGAAATTCACTTTAATGTCTTTGTTTTCACCTAGCTACCTTCGAGTTGTAGGCGGTGCACGTTCGATTCCTGCCAGTGTATTCGTCCCTGGGTGTATTTCTCTCTTCTGTGTCAGTAGACTTTGATTGTGTGTATGTGTATTACTTGATATTGTATATCTTGTGTCTGCCGCAGCATGGCCAAATATGGCCCTTGCGCCATTAAACTCCGAAATCAACCAACCTTGTATTATTCACTTTTGTTGGCAAATTTCGCTTTTACCTTTTCCCATCCCTCTCAAAATGTATATTCCAATGATGTTAACTCATTTGTTTAAGAATAATTCAGGTTACACTCATCTCTGGTAAAGGCCTACAAATTTTCAATCGGTAAGGGCAAACGGATTCTTTTCAATCGTATTATCAGAAACTTTAAGTGACTCGGAAGAAGATTTAGTTGTGAAAGAAAGTGAAAAGGAAAGAATGGATTTCCTTGAAGATTTCGATGAAGACGAATGAAGAGTGCCTTCTTTAAAAGAAGCTACTGCTGTCTTAGAAACTGTTCACCGCTTTTTTTAGGCAGTGAAAATTCATCTGCTCAATTAAACAGCCTTGACCGCATCAAAGATTTTCTTAAAGAATGTCCCCACAAAATCGACAAGACTATTTCAAGACACAAAATACGTAAACAGGAAACATCTGTGCAATCAAAAATCATCTGTATAATGAAGAATCATCGATATAAACAAGAATCAGCTGTATAATCTTTGTGATGAAGAATACCATTTATCTTTGAACCAAGAATATATATATTATAAGTAAAGCTATCCTTAAGAATAGATTTTTCTGAGAAACAAAAGAAAATGTGTAAATGTGAAATGAGTGAAATGACTAAGATGGTCTATATACATACGTATATATATTTACATATACAACTTTTCCTCTGTTTACGACCCATACGACTTACGACCATCCGCACTTATGACCACAAAACATAAATAAATAAAAATAGTAAATGAAGAAAGATAACTACATTGGTAGAGTCAAAAAGATACAATAGAGTACATATTATGTATTTTTCACATTGTACAATAATTATACGTGCATAGATTGAATTTGTGTGTTTTATGTACAATTTTTATAACAAATTTTATTTTGAGGGAAAATAGTGTTGAAAATATAAATCTGACTTATGACCTGTCAGTCGGAACGGAACTCGGTCGTAAGACAAGAAAAACAAAACCCAAAACAAAATGCATGTAAAAACAAAAAACATAATAACAACCCTTTAGATGAACAGCGCTGAAAGCCACAGAGAACAAATAGAGGGAAAAAAGAAGTACAAACTACAAGAGAAAAATAAACTTTTTCATGAGAAACAAAAGAGGTTGTAAAAATGAAACAATATTGTTTCAAGTTTCGTAGATGATGTTTTATGTCTTATTATTTTATATTCTCCACTTATCTTCGGAATTTTTTTAATTTTCGGGGAGGGTAACTTGTGTTTATTTATTTCCTTGGCTAAGCCTCACACAAGTACGGAAAAAAACTCAAAGCTTCCTTTCTTAAAAGTGACTCCTTGACCCCTTGACAAAGTAAGAGGGCTCTCTCCTTTAACATTTTACAACCTTTTTTGTTTCTCATGAAAAAATTTATTTTTTTTCTGATAGTTTCTACTTCGTATATAAATATATTAACTTTTATTCATTATGGTGTTCGGGGGTGAGAAAATTTTAGCATACATATATATCTATATCTATCTATCTATCTATATATATATATATATACATCTATATATACATATATATATATAATTTTATAATTCAAGACATAAATTTAAGAATATTTGTTTAAGATTAGCAAGAAAATGTCAAAAAAGTGAAGCCGTGTTGGTGGATCAGGGCATTATGAGGGAGGAGCCTGACCCAGTCAACATAATAACAATATGGTGTTTTCTGCGTGTAGGTGGCAGTTCGTCCAAAATAGCCCACACCCCCCAAACACCAGAAGTAGTAAGGCAAAATTAGTAATATATTTGGACTGGACTTCTTTGACTGATTGACCTCTTGCTGTTTGACCTTACTAATTTTAACCCAGTAAAGTGCCTTACTAAGTTTAACCCAGTACTAATTAAACCCAGTAAACACAATATGGTGTTTTCTGCGTGTGGATGGCAGATCGCCAATAGTAACCCACACTCCTCCCCAAACGCCACAAGTAGAAAGGCAAAGTTAGTAACATATTTGGACTGGACTTCTTTGCCTGATTGACCTTTTTCTGTTTTGCCTTACTAATTTTGCTTTTCTACTTGTGGTGTTTGGGGGGCTACTTTTGGCGAACCGCCACACGCAGAAAACACCATATTGTGTTGACTGAGTCAAACACCTCCCTGATGACGCCTTAATCCTACAACAAGGCTTCATTTTTTTGAAATTTTCTCGGTAAGCTTAAACAAATATTCTTAAATTTCTCTCTGATTTGAATTATATATATATATATATATATATATATATATATATATATATATACACACACAAAAACTCTGAGTTTTAGAGACAAATTCACCTTACTTTTTGATATATATATAAGGATATATCAAAAAGTAAGGTGAATTTGTCTCTAAAACTCAGAGTTTTTGTGTAGCTAATTAGTATTTTTATATGTTGCAAGTATCAAGGTGATAGAAGTGTGACGGTTTGTAGAAACTTCTATGTCAACCCGTCTGGTGCTTAGAGCAAATCAAAAATGGCGCATCGACTTGAGCATTACTCCAAGGAGGAGGTGAACGGTGTCATTCGGTTTTTATGGGCCAAGGGGAAAAAACATGTAATTTTCATCGAGAATTGTTGGAAGTCTATGGAGAGAGTGTTATGTCGCAGAAACAAGTGTACGTGTGGTGTAACGACACGAATGTGGCTGTCGTTGATGCCATTATTCGTGAAGACAGAAGAGTGAGGTTGTATGATATTGCAAATGCATTGAATAGCTCATAGGGTTCAGTGAGCAGTATTACCATTTTTGATTACCATTTGTTTGGCCCCTGAAGAAACACCTCCGTGGACAGCGTTTCCATACACTGGAAGAGGCACAACAGGCTACACTTACCTGGTTAGGGAACCTGGAGCAAGATTTCATTGAAAAGGGCATGGATGGTTGGATGCCACGTTGGAATAAATGCTTAGACCACTATGGTTCCTTTGTCGAATGATAGTGTGATACGATTTATCAAACAATAAATTTTCATATGTTTATCTCTGCACGTTTTTCTGTCAATCAAAAATTCACCTTACTTTTTGATACTCCTTTGTATATATAAGGAACTTTGACTTTTAAGAATGGAATATGATTTCCACATAAAAAGTTCAAAAGTTCAAAAACACTTTTCCATGTATCGGGGATTCAACCACCCCTAGTGCATAGATTCCATGCATATATTTCAACAATTCCCCACATCGCCGCTTTATCAATATTCATTCCCATCTGTACACACCATCCATTATCAAGAGCCATTTTTTTGTTCCCCTACAACATTAAACGAAACCGAATTGTCTCCACTCGCAGCACCGTTGCCAAAAGGCTCGCCAAAGCACTAAATAACAACCCCATTCACCGGGAATCACTTATTTAGAAGGTCTCAGTGGCAACAGCTGTGGCGTGTCCAGAGCCCCCTACGGGTCTTCGTGAGTGTTAATGACTGTATCAGGTCGATTGGGGGAGGGGGGTGCTCCGGAAAATTGCAACCCCCTTTGACACCGGGGGGGATGAGATAATAGCGCGTGTACAATACGGATGTGTTACGAGTGCCTTTTGGAGGTGGACAATGCACTGTTGAATATTACATGACTGGATTATTACCTTTTTGATTTTCATTTGTTAGATAAATTGGGTGCGGTGAAGGAGCTCTCCACTGCACCCCCGGATCAACTTCGCAGGCGATATTTATGTGGGTTTTTTGCTCTCTTTTAGTGATTGATTGAATGGCAACGGTTTTATCGCAACAGTCGTTTCTAGTGGAAGTTATGTAAATCAGCCGATGGGTTGTTAATAGAGGGGAATTGAAATACTCTTTTGGGGTGTTTATAGACGTAAAAAGTTCTCGCTAGATTCGGAGGGAGGAATGGAAAATGGGTTTTCCTCGCTCTAATTGCTGGTAGGGCCCGTTTGGAAGAGTAGGGATTTTGCAACCGGAGGGGGTGCAAGATTTAAGCTCGATCCATCCAAACACCGTCGTGAACGTGAGGGTTAGTGTACGTTGAATCTGTCGCGACCTCCAATTTCCTCGCGTTAGCGAGGTGTGGAAGTTTGGGGAGTGAGGTGTGACCTCGTCATCTGACCGAGGTTCAAAATGACGAGGTTGTTGTCATCGGATCCTTCTTTTCTGGATGGAGCCCGGATGGTCACCAGTAGCACGTTGTGTTGCTCCTGTGCGACATAAATTCAACTGCCTACCCAATTGGTGATTTTAAAGTTTTATCATGTAATATTCTTAGTATAAGGGAAAATTTTAAAACCACCGACTAGGTAGGCAGTTGAATTCCCATTTAGAGGCTTACTCGGATACAAACTGAAATCAATATACCTATTGGTTGGAACACACAAAAATGCATGTCGCTTTGTTCGATGGTAGGTAGGTAGTAAATTAACGTCGCACTAAAGTAACACAACGGGCTATTGGTGTCATTTTCAACCATGATCAGATGACGAGTTATTTCGATAGAATTAGAAAGCGTATAGCTGACAGAAAGTGTAAAAGAACGTGTGTGATTTTCAAACATACCTTAAAGAACTTAATGTTATTGAAAAGTTGGAAAACACAGTTCAATTTTGTGATACCCAATCTCCTATAAAGTGAAGAGGCCGTCGTGGTTCAGTGGGTATGCCCACTGCGCTAGCAACCTTCGAGTTGTAGGTGGAGCAGGTTCGATTCCTATCAGATACATTCCTCCCTGGGTGTATTTCTCTCTTCTGTGTCAATAAAATCTTTCATTGTGTGTGTCTATTACTTGATATTGTATGTCCTGTGTCTGCCGCAGGATGGCCAAATATGGGGCGCCATAGAATCCCTAAAACCAACCAACCTATAAAATGAATAAGAAGTTTCCGTACGCACTTACTATTCGAAATAAATGGCTTTATTATTTGCAGAATATAAATATTGAAGCAAGTAAAATGAAAAAGCAGATGAGTATAAATACATAGAAAGTTTCTATCAAAAAAATTAATATAATTTAACGCACAATTCACAATAACACAAAAATGTGGCAAATAAAAAGCATTAGTGTAAATATTTCATTAAACGTTTTCATAATTCTCATGTTCTATTTTGTAATGGTCAGTTGAGCCTGCTTTTGATTTAATGACCTCTCTGAAAGTTTTACGCTTCACTCACACAATTTTTTTGTTGTTTTAGAGTAATTTTGTTACAGACGTCCCAGTATGATATTTTCAGTTTATCTTTGCTTCTGGTATCATAATTTTTCAGTTCACGACCGATTTCTTCCCATAAGTGTTCCATGAGGAGACTGATGGTGTGGCTGAAGCCACCTGATCTGGCACCCCACTCTTCAAACTTCCACACCACGTCAACGAGACGATATTTGAGGCCAGGACAGATTTACTGTGCACCAGCCCCCACGGTTTTCGGTAAGACCTAGTTTCGATCTCACAACCCTCCGTTTGCTAATCCGTTACTCTTCTTGGCTCAGTGGGTATGCCCACTGCGCTAGCATCCTTCGAGTTGTAGGTGGCGCAGATTTGATTCTTATCAGATACATTCCCTCTGGGCGTATTTCTCTCTTCTGTGTCAGTAAAAACTTTCATTGTGCGTGTGTCTATTACTTGATATTGTATGTCTTGTGTCTAGCGCAGCGGGGCCAAATATGGCCCTTGCGCCATAAAACAAAACAACCATCTCTTCCAACCGGGCTACCGCGACTGGAAAAGACCTTTGAAAGTAGTTGAATATTTCGATAGTAGATGAATTATCGCCGTATTAGAACAACAAAGATCTAATGCCAACGGTATGGAATCCATCCCGAAGGGAAAGATTTAATTACAACACCTCGTCATTTTAGACCTCGTTCAGATGGCGAGGTCAACACCTAATCAAATATTTACACAAGTCGCTGCAAGTTAAATATTCCGAATCGCTACAGTTTTAGGTTTTTCTTTTATAATGCTTGTACGTTTCTGAAACAGTGACTTTTTGAATAAATCTTTTATGATGAATACGACTGCCCCTGATATTTCCTAATTTAGGAACATTAGGAAAGTTTTGTTAGGTGGGGAAGATCATTAACGTCGCACTGGAGAAACACAACGGGTTATATGCAACATTTACATGTCTTAAAATAGATTATAAAGAGTTGAAATTTCGCATTGTAGGCAACGAAATCCCGAACATAGTCAAGGGGCAATACTCTCTCCACAGCTACAAGTCCTTAACCAAAAGTATTTTCTTCTTTATGTGGTTTGGTTATGCTTACAATTAAATGGCCGTCTTTATTTATGAATCGATACAAAACAACTACGAATAGCGAAGCCCGTTCTCTGTTCAACAGGGGCCGCGGTAACCCTAACGAATTAGCCAACCGAAGACCGTCGTGTACACTAAGGCTGGTGCACGTTAAATCTGTCGTGGCCTCCAATGTCCTCACGTTGGCGTGGTGTGGACGTTTGGAGAGTGGGGTGCCAGCTCAGGTGTTGCCGTGGTTCAAAATTACAAGACGTTGTCCTTGGATTGATCCCGGACCGTCGCCGATACCCAGTTGTTTTGCACCAGTGTGACGTTAATTAACGTTAATCGTGTTAATTAACTACCTACCTACCTGACCGTGCTTCAATAAGAACCAATTAAGAGGTGTTGTCCTCGGATTTTTCCCTTGAGGTTTGATCCCTGAGCGTAACCAATAACCCGTTGTGTTGCATCAGTGCGATATCAAATTCAACAATAACCGTGCAGAGGACAAACCAAACCAGTATATATTGGTAAGATGATGCGTGAATGCGCATTTCTATAAAGTGGCTACGAAAATGATGAAATCGCCAATATCTGATACTATGTTGTACGGACCAATCACATGCTTGAATGTTCGTTTCTACAAAAATAGTCCAAGGGTCACGTGACTGCTAGTTTGTTGCGTTGCTCTTGTACGACCTCAATTACCTACATAAAATACTTCACAGAAATGGATAGTCACTTTAAAAACATCCTGTATTGAGCATCGAATGTCTACACATACTGGTGAGTGGTGAGTACATTCTATCTTCGATTCAAAAATCCATCGGAAATAAACGGAGCTCTACAAGCCAAACAGATCAAAAGCACTCAAACGCTGCTTTCCTCTAACAACAGGTTGCCGCGACACCTTGTTTGACACACAATTAGGACTGAAACCTCTCCCCCACTTCAACGATCCGTCAAAGACCCGCACTCGTTCCAAAGTCCCCGGAAAACTGCCGCCGTGTAACAGGTGCGCTTGTCGTTCCAAAAGTGCGGTTTTGTTCCAGTAAATACTCGGCCGCCATGTAACAGCAGCGACCACGACAAAAGGCCGAAGGAAAACCAATGTCCAATCTCATAAATAATGTAGTACTGGGGTGTCTAGATTTTGAAGAATGGGTCCCGAACACACTTGACACTTGCGCGATATTGGTGACACGTCTTTTGTAAATACGAGGCAGGGACATCCACCGGTTCATTGTCTCGTGTCTTATAGACAAAGCATCGAGAAGTTGTTCGATTTCCGCCGTAATAATTACGCTTGTGTTACACCACACAATGAGAGTAAAATGTTTTCAAAACTTAATCAGTTTCCTAGATGCTTATTTGCTCAAAACTTTTATCTGAGGTCGTGTAAAGATGCTCTCCAAGTTTGATGTTTTGAGTTTACAACTGCTTTGTCAACCCTCCAAATGGTTTCGACGAGATATCTCGTTCATCAAGATCTAACCAACTTTGTTAGGACGAAGTATCATCAAGACGTTTCAGATTTTTCTTCGATGATGACATCAAAATCTGGTAAGTTCTTTCTAATGACGAGATACCTCGTTCATCAAGATCTGGTCAGATTTCTTAATGACCTCGTAGAGGTAACTACCAGGAGAGTAAAGAGGTTTGTTTAAAGGGCGTTTCAAAACTTATGGTACAAACTTGCTCTGATAGTGAAGTGTGTTAGCGCTCTGTCCATTGCTTCAACAGGATCTGGATTCGAATCCCTGTCCGGGAGTGTATGTTCGCAGTGGCACGGAATCCTCTTCTACCCTCCTGATGGTTCGTGTTGAAAATTGTCCTGTAGTGACCAGCCCCCTTCTGCTGTAAAAACGTATTCCAAAACTGGAAGGTTCTGGAAAGGGACAATTTGTTTTTTTACTTGGATCATCCCCTTGAAGTAATAGGGCAGTTTTGTCAGCACGAGGTGCCTCCTCATTAACAAATCTGACCAGATATTGATGGACGAGATTTCTCGTCCCTGGCAAAATTAGCTAGATTTTGATGAACGAGATTTCTCTCCATTGGTAAAATTAGCAAGATCTTCATCAACGATATTTGTCGTCACTGGCGAAATTATCAAGATCTTGCTGGTCGAGATATCTCGTCTAGACTATTTTGGAGGTTTTAGGTTAGAGGTCGTGGTCTAATTAGCCATCGTGCGGCAAAAATGACCATAGAGCGGCAAATAAAATTTTAAAGAGAGGTAATGAACTCAAAATTAAACCGTATTCACATAGGGATGTAATTTCACAAGGGTACTTTTCAATCGCAATAGAATGGCTGGGGATAAACCCGTCGCTTGGCCACAGAGATCGTCTGATTTAGCATGTACTGATTACGCACTGTGGCTGAAAACACCCGATATTTGTATCTGACATATAATACAAGATAATAACACAACTCAATCAATTCTTACCAATCAGTATTGATTGAAGAAATTCTTTGATCAGTATTGATTGAAGAAAGCAACTTTTTTCTGGTATTATAAGGCATTAACATATACAGAGGTGAAGCCCGATATTTTGGAACGTGGGGAAATGAAGCCGATGAAACCCTGACCAAAACAAAGATTAAGGAGAGGTCCAAGAAAATTGTGTGGTATTAAAACAGCTTTTCTGAGAAAAGATTCATTCGAAGAAAACTGTTATTTTATCTGACTTTAAATCTTCAGTACATGCGGTCTCTTCAAATTTAGTCAGAGATTGCCCACGAATTATGCAATGCAGACAATTCCTTGATAAGCTAGCTGATGCTTTGTTGCTTTAATGGGTCTCAGCTCATAGTGATGTACAGTCGCGGAAAAAAACGAACCACCCCCTCTTCACTCGAGCAATTTTTAGAGTAGAGAGAATTCAAAGACTGCATTCGATAGCAACTAACATCTTCTATAAATTCAAATTCATAAAATTTGCATAAAGGGCCGTCTTCATATTAAATTGAGCACCAACTTCACAATTTTCAATAGAAACCCCCTATTTCGACACACAATTTCAAATTTATATTAACATTTAACTTCAGATACCAAATTTTATGTCATTAGGTCTTACCGTGTCAAAGTTATGGAAAGATTGGAGTTCCTAATGTTAAATCAGTTTCTTAGACTTTTATAGATATTTTCCTAAATAACATTTCTATAGAGCTGATATTTTGTACCATGCTATTGTTACACAACCCAAACAAAATCCACCTATTTTATTTTAAAAATAGGTTTTAGTATGCAATAATAATTATTAAATTAATATTTGAAAAAATGGAAACTTACTATATTTTGATGCGAATCGATTCAAAAGGACTTCTAATATGATCATGCAAAATTTCAGCTCTTTCCAATCGTTAGTTTTTGAGTTGTATTAAATTTTCCTCGTAATTGCTATTTTAGAGAGCAACCAAAAGTTTAAAAAACGTCTGACAAACTTCGGATAATTCACGGATCGTTTTCACATGTAATTCTCAAATCGTTTTCACTTGCACGAGCTAACAAATAGGTTTGAAATAGTGTTTGAAATTCCGGTAATACCGGAAATAATTTGAAATTCCGGTAATTATAACAATTAATCTCGATCTACGAATATCGATTTTCAATGTGTAGATGATCCCTGAAATTGTCAGTAACTTTAGCATTGAATATCTCCTGATATAAAGATAGTAGTCATGAAATTTCATATTTAGACTAATTTCACAATGCCGAATCTGATTAAGGCATCAAAACATGGCGTTTCCATTGAAAATTTTGTTGTTTGAGCAAAATTTGATATGAAGAAAATGCAATTTTTTTTGCATTTGATTTTTTAGAGGACGTTATTCCCTATTGAATGATATCTTTGAATTTGTTCTACTATGAATAATGCTCGAAATAAAGGGGGTAGTTCGGTTTTTTTCCGCTACCGTACCTGGAAATGGGAGAACGGATTATCTCGCCAAAAAGGAATCAGGATTAACCAAAAGCCGTTAAACCCTTTGTCTTTTCACACTTCGAAACTTTGGACAAAAGAGATGTTCAAACACCCCCTAAAAGAAGGCCTTGTCAATGCTACCGAGGATGAATCTCGGTAATGCCTTCTTTCCTCAAGTGACGTCGTCCCAGAGACTCTTCAAGGAAGGCTTCAGTTGCAGAGTTTCGTGTCCTGACTGGGCATGACTGTCTGTGGGTATACTTAGTTTGCTTCAATATTGTTGATTCTCTTGACTGCATTTTATGTAATAGTTGCTATCGTGTTTGGTTTCTATGGCACAAGGTCCAATAGCGGACAATCTGCACCAAACACAAGATTAAGTGTTAATCCAATAAAATCAGTTAAAAATACATTAAAAAGGACGAAGACAATAAAAATAATGAAATGTTTTCAATGTAACGAATGATCATAAAATAGGTGAAGCTTATGTAATAGTAGACAACCCATGAAGGCTCAACACTTAGACTCGTCAACTGTACTTAATAATTCTAGTAACAGAAGCCAGATGGCTAATAACGTAAAATCAAGTGCATGGTATTTGTTTCATTCATACTCATTCGAAACCTTATCAATTTTTTAAATAGATTATCTTCTTCGATATCAATTTTTGCAAAACATTATGTCATAAAGACTATCAAAAAGACGAGCTACTTTAAAGAAACCTGTTAATGGATCTGCAGGATGAAGTAATGACGCTCTCCTTGTGTTATTCTTAGCTCTCCAGACGTTTGTGATTGGCTGTATTGGATTTTATGGCGCAAGGACCTTATTGGTCTAGCTGGGCCAAATAACGTCATGTGAAGGGTTATACTCACACTAGAAAAGCTTTACTGACACAGAAGAGAGAAATACACCCAGGGTTTGACGTTTGTGAGAAGACAATTACATTACTCTTTGTCACCTCTCTTATCTAAATAGAAATACGATTGCTGAGGACATGAAAATAATTGATCTTTAACACTTCTGTAGTTGTCTCGACGAGGTATCTCGTCGTTAGCAAAACTGACCTGATGGACAAGATATCTCGTCATTAGAAAACACTGACCAGATAGTGATCTCGTTATCATAAAAAATTCGACAGTATCTTGATGACGAGATATTTCGTCATTAGCAAAATTGGTCAGATCTTGAAGGACGAGATTTCTCGTCGAAATCACTTGGAGGGCGTTGTATTCTAAAGATGAAGTTTGAGATAAGCTTTACCCTCCAAGTGGTCTAGACGAGATATATTGTCCATCAAGATCTGACCAAATTCCCTAACGGCGAGAAATCTTTTCATCAAGGTATTGCCGATTTTTTGATGATGACGACGAGATCAAGATCTGGTCAGTTTTGCTAATGACGAGATACCTCGTTGAGACAATCACTATGAGGGTTAATTGAAGGGAAGACGGTTAATTTTAAAAAATTGAGGTTTTTACAAAAAGATGTGACAAAAGATACTGCAATTTTCGTGACTCAAATCTGTGTGCCCCATAAGTGTCTGATTGCCCAGTGGCGTACCCATGTTGTGCTTGTTTTAGAACATTAGCAGTGCTAGGCTTAGTTATGGCCTCATTCCATAAAAATCTAACCCATCCACCTTAATCCCTTATTATTCTGTAGGCCAAATAACTCTTTTCTGATTCCGCTTCAGAAGTAACGCCGCACAACAATAACCGCCGGATTTACCTGGTGATTTTCGAACCCCATTTACAGAAGGGTATCGAACGGAAATTGAACAGGTGTTCTCGCCTCCCCCACCCCTCCGTTCCGTCCCCCCGCGACACATTTAAAAGATGTCTGCATCGGGTGTGCCACGATCACAAATCGATTTGCTCTTTATTGGAAGAACGATTTTTGGCCACTCTCGTTTTCAAAAGAACGACAAAAAACACCAGCGGAACAACAAAATAAGATTTCGCGCGAAAGCCCTCCGCAACCGTGACTGTGTGTTGTGAGTCGCCGTTGCTATGGTAAAGATGTCTTCGCACGTCGCGAGGAAGATTTATTTTCATAGCTCGTCTTCCTTCTCGCGGGTGAAGTGGGAGGAGTGATATCTGAGACAATATTGACACGGGAATGGGGAGAGGTTTTTTCTCCCAGTTAGATTTGGTTTCTCGCGCTTGATAAACAAGCGCCGGACTTGTTTGGGGTATCGAAAATGCCTCCCCGTCAACATAACGTGTGGATTTTCACAATTATAATTTCGTTGCTTTTTGTTTGGGGTCTCTTTTCTCCCTAGACTTGGTACACCTCACGCTTTGTGTGCACGCCAAAGTGTTGAGAGGGTATTGATGAAGTGATTAAAGGTTTCCTGTTAGAATGATTGCAATGCTGACAGACTTTTAATGGTTAGGCTGGTTAATGTCGCTTGGGTAAATAGGTTTTATTCTGAGAAGGATAGTCGAAGCTGGTTTTTTCGATGTTTACAAACTTCAGTTTATGGGTTGTAAGAATTCTCGCCGGCGAAACTAATATTTGGATTTTATGTGCAAAAAATATTTAGGTTCTGACACTGGCAACAGCAGACAAAGAGAGAGATTTGACTTTTTGTGATGTCTGATAATTATATAGAGAGAAAATGGTTATTCTAATAACACTGAAAAAAATTATTATTTGTCTAGGTAGGTAGGTATTTTAATTAACGTCACACTGGAGCAAGACAACGGACTATTAGTGACAGTCCGGGATCAATCCGAAAGGGAAAGATCCGAGGACGACACACGTAATTTTGAACCACGGTTAGATGACGAGGCAACACCTGAGCTGGCACCCCACTCTCCAAACTTCCACACCACGCCAACGTGATTACATTTGAGGCCACGACATATTTAACGTGCACCCAGTCCCCTTTGTACCCGACGGTCTTTGGTTGGATTTGAACTCGCAACCCTCCGGTTGCTAATCCATTACTCTTCCAACCGGGGCTAATTATTTGTCTAAGTATTTCATATAAAGTATAAAAATATCTAAAAATTTTATAAAAAATGGTTACTCTAATAATAAAAAAATTACTATTTATATAACGATGCTTTATGGTTAGATCGTTTGTATCTCTTAGGTAAATAAATACTCTAAGTAGGATTGTTAAAGCTGCTTTTTCAATTTTTACAAACTGTAGTTTATGGGTTGTAAAAATTCTTACACTCGAAACTAATATTTGGATTTTATGTGCAAAAAGGTATTTAGTTTCTGATACTGGCAACAGCAGACAAAGAGAGAGATTTGACTCTGTAACGTCTGAGAATTACAAGAAATGCTTAGCGATACTTTTAAAGGTTATCATTAATAACGCTCAGGTATGTAATTATTTTAAGCAGGTTTGTGGAAAGTTGGTCTTTTTTGATATTTACAAAATACAGTTTATGAGAGGTATTTTCAGTGTCAATAAACAAACAAGACGGAAGCGAAGATTTTGCTTCCTCTATCCACATGTTCTCTCATGATACACATCCGGATTGCCTTAAAATGTAGTTTATCGTTGTCTTGGCGTGAAATCTAATTGGTATTGACCCAATCTACTATCATATATCCATTCGGAATTCATTGCTTTGAATTTCTGTAGGCGACGTGCTGAAATCATGATTCAGAAACAAGCCAAGTGACGTCACGCTAAGAATACGTACAAAATCACGTTCCTCCACAGAAACACTACCGCCGACATCTACACTTAGTTTGGCAGAAAATGCCATAATTCATTTCTTCCGACATTTGTTATTGGTAATTATAAAAATTCTTATTACAATATTTAAAATAGTTAATTTGAAAATAACAGCGAAACTTTTAATTATGATTGAGGTCGATACGTATTTTAAACAGGATTTAGAAACTATTTTGGGGGAATATTTAAAAAGTACGAAGTTCGTATAACCTCCAATTCAGTGTATAGATGGTAACAATTTGTGACGCTGAACGCCAAACCCATGTGCAATTTTCATACTAGAAACAGAAGAAATAAAGATAAAAAAGACATTTGTAATAAAGTGTATAGGCGGTAAGAATATAAGCCAATAGTCAACCAGCTTGTATTTTTATTTTAATTTCTGTTAAGTGAAAATATTTATATTTAATGCAACAGTAAAAGAAGATTTGACATTAACTTTTATAGGAATGTGAATTGCCAGATAAAAAATGTTATAATATTACTTAATTGATTTGTAGATATTGCAAAAATAAATATCTTTTCAAATGTCTCTAATTTCCAGTACTTAAAGAAGATATGACTCTCTTCGTTGCTTATGTTTTCTGTTGTTTTGATAAAAATAGCACAAAAAGCATATCTGGTTCCAAAAATTGATTTACGAAACATTTACAGCTACACTGATTGAACATAACTTTTGGAATCCTATGTAATACCTGTATGTCTTGTTCCTTAACATTATCACTAGACTTGAATCTTTTCCTTATGTTCAATAGGTATGCAAATACTGAGACCATAAGGTGTGTGGTGGTATACATTATAAAGAATCTGATCAATCAATATGAACAATAAAATGGTATTGTTATTTTTTAAAACAGTATCAGTTATTTACACGAATAAATCCATCGTGTAGATAGAGTATTTTAATTTACAAGTTTAGAGAAGAGTCAATCATGGTTACCAAAAACTTTTATAAAATATGCAAATAAGCAAGCTATTTAAAATTCCAAATGCATTTTAAAAAATGCATCTTAAACACAGCATTTTAAATTCCATTAACTTTTTAGCATAATTGAAATGTTTGAAAAAACTTATCATGTTGATGTAATATCGAAGTTTTAGAAAAGTCTTGAAATAAACACATGCATGGTAATAAATTAGATCTTAAAAATCCACCTACACTTTACATTTTTAACTTATGTTTATTTCAGTTAAGTTGAAATGTTTTAACCCTAAAGGAAGTTCTTAATTCATTTACACTTCAATCTGCGAAAGGAAGTTTGAGGAGAAAATCAGATTCCTCGGATAACGATGCAGAAAAATGCGATTAAGTGGAGATTACGACTCCAGGAGGGGTTAATTCGTGAAGTATTTCCATTCGGCGAGTAGCAACGGAGCAGGTGGCAGCGGAAGCAAGCATGGCGATCACGTTTTCTGCAGTGTTCGCGCAGTTCCCTGACAACTTTACACATAGCATCTGCATCCCGCCCCCATTTGAATAAAGTCCTCCCTCTTTATGCAAAGTGGAAGATCGTGATGCGGAATCTCTTCCTCTCGACTCTACCCAGAAGACTCGAGACTGGGTAGGATGCTGTGAAATTCTTAAATGGCACTCCACGGGGTGATGGCCGTATGGGTCGCGACCCAAAGCTGGGTCGCGTGAGACTTCGGTTGCATCGTCAATCCCTAGTGACAAGACTAAAGAAAATGCTTTTGAAAGGAAATTCTGTAAGTGTCTCTTTACTGCGATGTAACGTACCATGCAAAGAAGCCAACGAAACAGATTTTTACCTTCCTGGTGGATGTCTGGACGAGGTATGTGGTAATAAGCAAAACTGAACAGATTTTGTTGGACGAGATATCTCGTCATTAAAAGAAAAGTGACCAGATTTTGATCTAGTCATTAACAAAATCAATCAAATCTTGATGGACGAGATATCTCAAGATATTGTCGATTTCTTTATGATGGCGGGATCAAGATCTGGTCAGTTTTCCTCTAATGATGAGATATCTCATCCGTTAAGATCTAGTCAGTTTTGCTTTACGCTCTTCCTATCATCAATCGTTATAATTTTGATTAATGAAGATTTTAATTAGGATTATTTGTAAATAATCTGTGTATAAAATAAGTTTTACTTCCATAAAAACCCATTGGGATTATTTCATCACAGGGCACTTTTCTCATTTAAACCCATCCGAAGGGCAAAAAAGCGCTGATCTGTTAGGCCAATTCCGGTCTTCCCTGCTTGGTTTCGTAACCAGTTCTTGACCACCAATAGAATCTTTCCTAGAATTCTTTAAACAAATAGGTGTGATCATTTACCCATTGAATGCTTCAAATCAATACTACACTACTCAGCTACATTGGACATACTATTACAAGGGATGATTTAACATAGGACATATTTACAAGATTTGGTATTAGACTAAGTACAAAATATGGGGATAGATCGACATGGGACATATTCACAAGACATGGTGAACAGGAGAGTGATCGACGTGGGACTTATTTACAAGATATAGGGAGATATGGATTGACATGGGACATATTTACAAAACATAGGGTTACAGGAGAGGGATTGACTTGGGACGTATTTACAAGACGAGTGGATGGTTCAACATGGAACTTATTTGCAAGAAATGGGGATGGATCGACATGAGAGATATTTACAAGACGAGTGGATAGTTCAACATGGGACTTATTTACAAGACATACGAAGAGATCGACATGAGGGATATTTACAAGACGAGTGGATGGTTTAACGGGTCTTATTTACCAGACATACGAAGAGATCGACATGAGGGATATTTACAAGACGAGTGGATAGTTCAACATGGGACTTATTTACAAGACATACGAAGAGATCGACATGAGGGATATTTACAAGACGAGTGGATGGTTTAACATGGGTCTTATTTACAAGACATACGAAGAGATCGACATGAGAGATATTTACAAGACGAGTGGATAGTTCAACATGGGACTTATTTACAAGACATACGAAGAGATCGACATGAGGGATATTTACAAGACGAGTGGATGGTTTAACATGGGTCTTATTTACAAGACATACGAAGAGATCGACATGAGGGATATTTACAAGACGAGTGGATAGTTCAACATGGGACTTATTTACAAGACATACGAAGAGATCGACATGAGGGATATTTACAAGACGAGTGGATGGTTCAACATGGGACTTATTTACAAGACATACGAAGAGATCGACATGAGGGACATTTACAAGACGAGTGGATGGTTTAACATGGGTCTTATTTACAAGACATACGAAGAGATCGACATGAGGGATATTTACAAGACGAGTGGATAGTTCAACATGGGACTTATTTACAAGACATACGAAGAGATCGACATGAGGGATATTTACAAGACGAGTGGATGGTTTAACATGGGTCTTATTTACAAGACATACGAAGAGATCGACATGAGAGATATTTACAAGACGAGTGGATAGTTCAACATGGGACTTATTTACAAGACATACGAAGAGATCGACATGAGGGATATTTACAAGACGAGTGGATGGTTCAACATGGGTCTTATTTACAAGACATACGAAGAGATCGACATGAGAGATATTTACAAGACGAGTGGATGGTTTAACATGGGTCTTATTTACAAGACATACGAAGAGATCGACATGAGGGATATTTACAAGACGAGTGGATGGTTTAACATGGGTCTTATTTACAAGACATACGAAGAGATCGACATGAGAGATATTTACAAGACGAGTGGATAGTTCAACATGGGACTTATTTACAAGACATACGAAGAGATCGACATGAGGGATATTTACAAGACGAATGGATGGTTTAACATGGGTCTTATTTACAAGACATACGAAGAGATCGACATGAGGGATATTTACAAGACGAGTGGATGGTTTAACATGGGTCTTATTTACAAGACATACGAAGAGATCGACATGAGGGATATTTACAAGACGAGTGGATGGTTTAACATGGGTCTTATTTACAAGACATACGAAGAGATCGACATGAGGGATATTTACAAGACGAGTGGATGGTTTAACATGGGTCTTATTTACAAGACATACGAAGAGATCGACATGAGAGATATTTACAAGACGAGTGGATAGTTCAACATGGGACTTATTTACAAGACATACGAAGAGATCGACATGAGGGATATTTACAAGACGAATGGATGGTTTAACATGGGTCTTATTTACAAGACATACGAAGAGATCGACATGAGGGATATTTACAAGACGAGTGGATGGTTTAACATGGGACTTATTTACAAGACATACGAAGAGATCGACATGAGGGATATTTACAAGACGAGTGGATGGTTTAACATGGGTCTTATTTACAAGACATACGAAGAGATCGACATGAGGGATATTTACAAGACGAGTGGATAGTTCAACATGGGACTTATTTACAAGACATACGAAGAGATCGACATGAGAGATATTTACAAGACGAGTGGATAGTTCAACATGGGACTTATTTACAAGACATACGAAGAGATCGACATGAGGGATATTTACAAGACGAATGGATGGTTTAACATGGGTCTTATTTACAAGACATACGAAGAGATCGACATGAGAGATATTTACAAGACGAGTGGATGGTTTAACATGGGTCTTATTTACAAGACATACGAAGAGATCGACATGAGGGATATTTACAAGACGAGTGGATGGTTTAACATGGGTCTTATTTACAAGACATACGAAGAGATCGACATGAGGGATATTTACAAGACGAGTGGATAGTTCAACATGGGAATTATTTACAAGACATACGAAGAGATCGACATGAGGGATATTTACAAGACGAGTGGATGGTTCAACATGGGTCTTATTTACAAGACATACGAAGAGATCGACATGAGGGATATTTACAAGACGAGTGGATGGTTTAACATGGGTCTTATTTACAAGACATACGAAGAGATCGACATGAGAGATATTTACAAGACGAGTGGATAGTTCAACATGGGACTTATTTACAAGACATACGAAGAGATCGACATGAGGGATATTTACAAGACGAGTGGATGGTTTAACATGGGTCTTATTTACAAGACATACGAAGAGATCGACATGAGGGATATTTACAAGACGAGTGGATAGTTCAACATGGGACTTATTTACAAGACATACGAAGAGATCGACATGAGAGATATTTACAAGACGAGTGGATAGTTCAACATGGGACTTATTTACAAGACATACGAAGAGATCGACATGAGGGATATTTACAAGACGAATGGATGGTTTAACATGGGTCTTATTTACAAGACATACGAAGAGATCGACATGAGGGATATTTACAAGACGAGTGGATGGTTTAACATGGGTCTTATTTACAAGACATACGAAGAGATCGACATGAGGGATATTTACAAGACGAGTGGATGGTTTAACATGGGTCTTATTTACAAGACATACGAAGAGATCGACATGAGGGATATTTACAAGACGAGTGGATGGTTTAACATGGGTCTTATTTACAAGACATACGAAGAGATCGACATGAGGGATATTTACAAGACGAGTGGATGGTTCAACATGGGTCTTATTTACAAGACATACGAAGAGATCGACATGAGGGATATTTACAAGACGAGTGGATGGTTTAACATGGGTCTTATTTACAAGACATACGAAGAGATCGACATGAGGGATATTTACAAGACGAGTGGATAGTTCAACATGGGACTTATTTACAAGACATACGAAGAGATCGACATGAGGGATATTTACAAGACGAGTGGATGGTTTAACATGGGTCTTATTTACAAGACATACGAAGAGATCGACATGAGAGATATTTACAAGACGAGTGGATAGTTCAACATGGGACTTATTTACAAGACATACGAAGAGATCGACATGAGGGATATTTACAAGACGAGTGGATGGTTTAACATGGGTCTTATTTACAAGACATACGAAGAGATCGACATGAGGGATATTTACAAGACGAGTGGATAGTTCAACATGGGACTTATTTACAAGACATACGAAGAGATCGACATGAGAGATATTTACAAGACGAGTGGATAGTTCAACATGGGACTTATTTACAAGACATACGAAGAGATCGACATGAGGGATATTTACAAGACGAGTGGATGGTTTAACATGGGTCTTATTTACAAGACATACGAAGAGATCGACATGAGAGATATTTACAAGACGAGTGGATAGTTCAACATGTGACTTATTTACAAGACATACGAAGAGATCGACATGAGGGATATTTACAAGACGAGTGGATGGTTCAACATGGGTCTTATTTACAAGACATACGAAGAGATCGACATGAGGGATATTTACAAGACGAGTGGATAGTTCAACATGGGACTTATTTACAAGACATACGAAGAGATCGACATGAGGGATATTTACAAGACGAGTGGATGGTTCAACATGGGTCTTATTTACAAGACATACGAAGAGATCGACATGAGGGATATTTACAAGACGAGTGGATGGTTTAACATGGGTCTTATTTACAAGACATACGAAGAGATCGACATGAGGGATATTTACAAGACGAGTGGATAGTTCAAAATGGGACTTATTTACAAGACATACGAAGAGATCGACATGAGGGATATTTACAAGACGAGTGGATGGTTTAACATGGGTCTTATTTACAAGACATACGAAGAGATCGACATGAGAGATATTTACAAGACGAGTGGATAGTTCAACATGGGACTTATTTACAAGACATACGAAGAGATCGACATGAGGGATATTTACAAGACGAGTGGATGGTTTAACATGGGACTTATTTACAAGACATACGAAGAGATCGACATGAGGGATATTTACAAGACGAGTGGATAGTTCAACATGGGACTTATTTACAAGACATACGAAGAGATCGACATGAGGGATATTTACAAGACGAGTGGATGGTTTAACATGGGTCTTATTTACAAGACATACGAAGAGATCGACATGAGGGATATTTACAAGACGAGTGGATGGTTTAACATGGGTCTTATTTACAAGACATACGAAGAGATCGACATGAGGGATATTTACAAGACGAGTGGATAGTTCAACATGGGACTTATTTACAAGACATACGAAGAGATCGACATGAGAGATATTTACAAGACGAGTGGATCGTTCAACATGGGACTTATTTACAAGACATACGAAGAGATCGACATGAGGGATATTTACAAGACGAGTGGATGGTTTAACATGGGTCTTATTTACAAGACATACGAAGAGATCGACATGAGAGATATTTACAAGACGAGTGGATAGTTCAACATGTGACTTATTTACAAGACATACGAAGAGATCGACATGAGGGATATTTACAAGACGAGTGGATGGTTCAACATGGGTCTTATTTACAAGACATACGAAGAGATCGACATGAGGGATATTTACAAGACGAGTGGATAGTTCAACATGGGACTTATTTACAAGACATACGAAGAGATCGACATGAGGGATATTTACAAGACGAGTGGATGGTTCAACATGGGTCTTATTTACAAGACATACGAAGAGATCGACATGAGGGATATTTACAAGACGAGTGGATGGTTTAACATGGGTCTTATTTACAAGACATACGAAGAGATCGACATGAGGGATATTTACAAGACGAGTGGATAGTTCAAAATGGGACTTATTTACAAGACATACGAAGAGATCGACATGAGGGATATTTACAAGACGAGTGGATGGTTTAACATGGGTCTTATTTACAAGACATACGAAGAGATCGACATGAGAGATATTTACAAGACGAGTGGATAGTTCAACATGGGACTTATTTACAAGACATACGAAGAGATCGACATGAGGGATATTTACAAGACGAGTGGATGGTTTAACATGGGTCTTATTTACAAGACATACGAAGAGATCGACATGAGGGATATTTACAAGACGAGTGGATAGTTCAACATGGGACTTATTTACAAGACATACGAAGAGATCGACATGAGGGATATTTACAAGACGAGTGGATGGTTTAACATGGGTCTTATTTACAAGACATACGAAGAGATCGACATGAGAGATATTTACAAGACGAGTGGATAGTTCAACATGGGACTTATTTACAAGACATACGAAGAGATCGACATGAGGGATATTTACAAGACGAGTGGATGGTTTAACATGGGTCTTATTTACAAGACATACGAAGAGATCGACATGAGAGATATTTACAAGACGAGTGGATAGTTCAACATGGGACTTATTTACAAGACATACGAAGAGATCGACATGAGGGATATTTACAAGACGAGTGGATAGTTCAACATGGGACTTATTTACAAGACATACGAAGAGATCGACATGAGGGATATTTACAAGACGAGTGGATGGTTTAACATGGGTCTTATTTACAAGACATACGAAGAGATCGACATGAGGGATATTTACAAGACGAGTGGATAGTTCAACATGGGACTTATTTACAAGACATACGAAGAGATCGACATGAGGGATATTTACAAGACGAGTGGATGGTTTAACATGGGTCTTATTTACAAGACATACGAAGAGATCGACATGAGAGATATTTACAAGACGAGTGGATAGTTCAACATGGGACTTATTTACAAGACATACGAAGAGATCGACATGAGGGATATTTACAAGACGAGTGGATGGTTTAACATGGGTCTTATTTACAAGACATACGAAGAGATCGACATGAGGGATATTTACAAGACGAGTGGATAGTTCAACATGGGACTTATTTACAAGACATACGAAGAGATCGACATGAGGGATATTTACAAGACGAGTGGATGGTTAAACATGGGACTTATTTACAAGACATACGAAGAGATCGACATGAGAGATATTTACAAGACGAGTGGATAGTTCAACATGGGACTTATTTACAAGACATACGAAGAGATCGACATGAGGGATATTTACAAGACGAGTGGATGGTTTAACATGGGTCTTATTTACAAGACATACGAAGAGATCGACATGAGAGATATTTACAAGACGAGTGGATAGTTCAACATGGGACTTATTTACAAGACATACGAAGAGATCGACATGAGGGATATTTACAAGACGAATGGATGGTTTAACATGGGTCTTATTTACAAGACATACGAAGAGATCGACATGAGGGATATTTACAAGACGAGTGGATGGTTTAACATGGGTCTTATTTACAAGACATACGAAGAGATCGACATGAGGGATATTTACAAGACGAGTGGATGGTTTAACATGGGTCTTATTTACAAGACATACGAAGAGATCGACATGAGGGATATTTACAAGACGAGTGGATAGTTCAACATGGGACTTATTTACAAGACATACGAAGAGATCGACATGAGAGATATTTACAAGACGAGTGGATAGTTCAACATGGGACTTATTTACAAGACATACGAAGAGATCGACATGAGGGATATTTACAAGACGAATGGATGGTTTAACATGGGTCTTATTTACAAGACATACGAAGAGATCGACATGAGGGATATTTACAAGACGAGTGGATGGTTTAACATGGGTCTTATTTACAAGACATACGAAGAGATCGACATGAGGGATATTTACAAGACGAGTGGATGGTTTAACATGGGTCTTATTTACAAGACATACGAAGAGATCGACATGAGGGATATTTACAAGACGAGTGGATAGTTCAACATGGGAATTATTTACAAGACATACGAAGAGATCGACATGAGGGATATTTACAAGACGAGTGGATGGTTCAACATGGGTCTTATTTACAAGACATACGAAGAGATCGACATGAGGGATATTTACAAGACGAGTGGATGGTTTAACATGGGTCTTATTTACAAGACATACGAAGAGATCGACATGAGAGATATTTACAAGACGAGTGGATAGTTCAACATGGGACTTATTTACAAGACATACGAAGAGATCGACATGAGGGATATTTACAAGACGAGTGGATGGTTTAACATGGGTCTTATTTACAAGACATACGAAGAGATCGACATGAGGGATATTTACAAGACGAGTGGATAGTTCAACATGGGACTTATTTACAAGACATACGAAGAGATCGACATGAGAGATATTTACAAGACGAGTGGATAGTTCAACATGGGACTTATTTACAAGACATACGAAGAGATCGACATGAGGGATATTTACAAGACGAATGGATGGTTTAACATGGGTCTTATTTACAAGACATACGAAGAGATCGACATGAGGGATATTTACAAGACGAGTGGATGGTTTAACATGGGTCTTATTTACAAGACATACGAAGAGATCGACATGAGGGATATTTACAAGACGAGTGGATGGTTTAACATGGGTCTTATTTACAAGACATACGAAGAGATCGACATGAGGGATATTTACAAGACGAGTGGATGGTTTAACATGGGTCTTATTTACAAGACATACGAAGAGATCGACATGAGGGATATTTACAAGACGAGTGGATGGTTCAACATGGGTCTTATTTACAAGACATACGAAGAGATCGACATGAGGGATATTTACAAGACGAGTGGATGGTTTAACATGGGTCTTATTTACAAGACATACGAAGAGATCGACATGAGGGATATTTACAAGACGAGTGGATAGTTCAAAATGGGACTTATTTACAAGACATACGAAGAGATCGACATGAGGGATATTTACAAGACGAGTGGATGGTTTAACATGGGTCTTATTTACAAGACATACGAAGAGATCGACATGAGAGATATTTACAAGACGAGTGGATAGTTCAACATGGGACTTATTTACAAGACATACGAAGAGATCGACATGAGGGATATTTACAAGACGAGTGGATGGTTTAACATGGGTCTTATTTACAAGACATACGAAGAGATCGACATGAGGGATATTTACAAGACGAGTGGATAGTTCAACATGGGACTTATTTACAAGACATACGAAGAGATCGACATGAGAGATATTTACAAGACGAGTGGATAGTTCAACATGGGACTTATTTACAAGACATACGAAGAGATCGACATGAGGGATATTTACAAGACGAGTGGATGGTTTAACATGGGTCTTATTTACAAGACATACGAAGAGATCGACATGAGAGATATTTACAAGACGAGTGGATAGTTCAACATGTGACTTATTTACAAGACATACGAAGAGATCGACATGAGGGATATTTACAAGACGAGTGGATGGTTCAACATGGGTCTTATTTACAAGACATACGAAGAGATCGACATGAGGGATATTTACAAGACGAGTGGATAGTTCAACATGGGACTTATTTACAAGACATACGAAGAGATCGACATGAGGGATATTTACAAGACGAGTGGATGGTTCAACATGGGACTTATTTACAAGACATACGAAGAGATCGACATGAGGGATATTTACAAGACGAGTGGATGGTTTAACATGGGTCTTATTTACAAGACATACGAAGAGATCGACATGAGGGATATTTACAAGACGAGTGGATAGTTCAAAATGGGACTTATTTACAAGACATACGAAGAGATCGACATGAGGGATATTTACAAGACGAGTGGATGGTTTAACATGGGTCTTATTTACAAGACATACGAAGAGATCGACATGAGAGATATTTACAAGACGAGTGGATAGTTCAACATGGGACTTATTTACAAGACATACGAAGAGATCGACATGAGGGATATTTACAAGACGAGTGGATGGTTTAACATGGGTCTTATTTACAAGACATACGAAGAGATCGACATGAGGGATATTTACAAGACGAGTGGATAGTTCAACATGGGACTTATTTACAAGACATACGAAGAGATCGACATGAGGGATATTTACAAGACGAGTGGATGGTTTAACATGGGTCTTATTTACAAGACATACGAAGAGATCGACATGAGGGATATTTACAAGACGAGTGGATGGTTTAACATGGGTCTTATTTACAAGACATACGAAGAGATCGACATGAGGGATATTTACAAGACGAGTGGATAGTTCAACATGGGACTTATTTACAAGACATACGAAGAGATCGACATGAGAGATATTTACAAGACGAGTGGATCGTTCAACATGGGACTTATTTACAAGACATACGAAGAGATCGACATGAGGGATATTTACAAGACGAGTGGATGGTTTAACATGGGTCTTATTTACAAGACATACGAAGAGATCGACATGAGAGATATTTACAAGACGAGTGGATAGTTCAACATGTGACTTATTTACAAGACATACGAAGAGATCGACATGAGGGATATTTACAAGACGAGTGGATGGTTCAACATGGGTCTTATTTACAAGACATACGAAGAGATCGACATGAGGGATATTTACAAGACGAGTGGATAGTTCAACATGGGACTTATTTACAAGACATACGAAGAGATCGACATGAGGGATATTTACAAGACGAGTGGATGGTTCAACATGGGTCTTATTTACAAGACATACGAAGAGATCGACATGAGGGATATTTACAAGACGAGTGGATGGTTTAACATGGGTCTTATTTACAAGACATACGAAGAGATCGACATGAGGGATATTTACAAGACGAGTGGATAGTTCAAAATGGGACTTATTTACAAGACATACGAAGAGATCGACATGAGGGATATTTACAAGACGAGTGGATGGTTTAACATGGGTCTTATTTACAAGACATACGAAGAGATCGACATGAGAGATATTTACAAGACGAGTGGATAGTTCAACATGGGACTTATTTACAAGACATACGAAGAGATCGACATGAGGGATATTTACAAGACGAGTGGATGGTTTAACATGGGTCTTATTTACAAGACATACGAAGAGATCGACATGAGGGATATTTACAAGACGAGTGGATAGTTCAACATGGGACTTATTTACAAGACATACGAAGAGATCGACATGAGGGATATTTACAAGACGAGTGGATGGTTTAACATGGGTCTTATTTACAAGACATACGAAGAGATCGACATGAGAGATATTTACAAGACGAGTGGATAGTTCAACATGGGACTTATTTACAAGACATACGAAGAGATCGACATGAGGGATATTTACAAGACGAGTGGATGGTTTAACATGGGTCTTATTTACAAGACATACGAAGAGATCGACATGAGGGATATTTACAAGACGAGTGGATAGTTCAACATGGGACTTATTTACAAGACATACGAAGAGATCGACATGAGGGATATTTACAAGACGAGTGGATAGTTCAACATGGGACTTATTTACAAGACATACGAAGAGATCGACATGAGGGATATTTACAAGACGAGTGGATGGTTTAACATGGGTCTTATTTACAAGACATACGAAGAGATCGACATGAGGGATATTTACAAGACGAGTGGATAGTTCAACATGGGACTTATTTACAAGACATACGAAGAGATCGACATGAGGGATATTTACAAGACGAGTGGATGGTTTAACATGGGTCTTATTTACAAGACATACGAAGAGATCGACATGAGAGATATTTACAAGACGAGTGGATAGTTCAACATGGGACTTATTTACAAGACATACGAAGAGATCGACATGAGGGATATTTACAAGACGAGTGGATGGTTTAACATGGGTCTTATTTACAAGACATACGAAGAGATCGACATGAGGGATATTTACAAGACGAGTGGATAGTTCAACATGGGACTTATTTACAAGACATACGAAGAGATCGACATGAGGGATATTTACAAGACGAGTGGATGGTTTAACATGGGTCTTATTTACAAGACATACGAAGAGATCGACATGAGAGATATTTACAAGACGAGTGGATAGTTCAACATGGGACTTATTTACAAGACATACGAAGAGATCGACATGAGGGATATTTACAAGACGAGTGGATGGTTTAACATGGGTCTTATTTACAAGACATACGAAGAGATCGACATGAGAGATATTTACAAGACGAGTGGATAGTTCAACATGGGACTTATTTACAAGACATACGAAGAGATCGACATGAGGGATATTTACAAGACGAGTGGATGGTTTAACATGGGTCTTATTTGCGGGACGGAGATGGAACGACATGAGAGATATTTGCAAGATGAGTGGATGGTTCAACATAGGACTTATTTGCAATACATGAGGATGGATCGACATGGGACAGATTTACATCGGCCACCTGCCTGTAGTTTGGAAAGTTGTACCGTTTAAACTGATAGTCATAGCACTATGCGTTCAGGATAAATTAGTCACACAGGGCATTGAAGTGGGGCGCCCGCTGGCAACGCGCCCATGCATTCAAACGATATCGGATCCTCTCGAATTAATTCTTGAAGAAAGTAAGAACCCTGTAAAACATTTCCAAATGCATATTTCGCTCATTTCCAAACACCCTCCGCCTTTTATAGACGTAAAAGAAAAGGGCGATGCTAAGAAATTCACAGCACACGGGAGAGCCTATTAAGGCCTAAGTAACAGGCGGCCTAGGAAGTTCCCACAATCTAAATCATCGGAGCATCGGTCATAACGTGGGAACGTGTGTCCGCATATGGTATCAGCAGCACGCCGCGAGAATGTGAAAAATGCAAATTCCTACACCGACGCCACTGCATAATAAAGCCATGAAGGAAAGGAGGATTATGCACCGTGTGCCTAAATACGTCTCTTGCTCAACATATGGCCTCCTTGTCATAATGCGCGTTATTTCATTTTTTCCCCGTTGCGAACAATTGCGTTTCGATATCCACCCAAAATAATGAAAAATCCCTACGGGAAATCCCACAGGGAAATCCAAATTCATAGCGGGGAAAGTTCTTATGGTTTTTTGCTCCCTTCTTTTATCGCTTTATCATGAATAATGCATTGGCGTCATTGGCAGCAGCTGGGACGGTTGGCGGCCGATCAAACAACCGATTTGGCGACAGGTAGCCAGCGGAGTTGGGCCGTAATTCGAGGTCCCGGGGTGAAGAGGATGGGGAATTTATTTATATTTTATGTAGATGGAACAGGCGCGTAGAAGAATAGACGCGCGCGGCAACTTTTCTGCCGTCTACGGGTACTTTAGAGACACGGTATCTGCGTTGGGATCGTGTTCAAAATTCAGGAACCTAATATTACCGTTTAAGGGGGATTCTCTACTTTTCGCTGGAATTACCACTTTTTTAAAAAAACTTTTACCGAAGGAACTATGTAATAATTAATCACAAACTTTGTAAGCCTATTTATTATCATCATTTAAGGTATTTAAAGGTGGATAGGTAGGTATTTTAACTAACGTCGCGCTGGAACAACACAACGGGCCATTGACGGCGGTCCGGGATCGTCCCTCAAGCGAAAGATCCGAGCACAACACCACGTAATTTCGAACGATGACGAGATCAGACCCGAGCTGGCACCCCACTCTCCAAACTCCCACACCAGGCCAACGTGGGGACATATCAGGCCACGTCAGATATAGCGTGCACCAGCCCCCTTTCTACACGACGGTATCTGGTTGAATTCGAACTCGCAACCCTTCCGGTTGCTGATCCGTTGCTCTTCCAAACAGATTCCTTAATTTATGGAAACCTGTGAAGTTGTTAAACTTCTCTCCTACTTTTTCTGGGGTCGCGTTAGCCCAGTTGGAAGAGTAACGGATTAGCAACCAGAGGGTAGCGAATTCGAAACTAGGTCCCACGAAAGACCGTCGTGTACGCGGGGGGGGGGGTGCACCTTAAATCTGTGGTGACCTCCAATGTCCTCACGTTGACCTGGCGTGGAAATTTGGAGATTCGGGTGCCAGTTCAGGTGTGGTCCTTGTCATCTGACCGTGGTTCAAAATGAAGTTGCCTTCGGGTATTTCTCTTTGGGATGGATCCCGGTTGGTCACCAATAGTCCGTCGTGTTCCTCTAGTGCAGCTCTTCCCCACCGGGGTCCATAGAAGCTTTGAGGGGGTCCACAAAAAAATTGTATTTCGGGGGTCCATATGAGCTAAGGGGTTCATGATAAAATATTATAAATAAAATAATTTAATAATAATTTACCTAAAAATAAAGCAGAGTTGGCGTCTGTACGTTCTCTATGCAAATCTACTCGTCATCTGACCGTGGTTCAAAATTACGTGGTGTTGTCCTCGGATCTTTCCCTTTGGGATTGATCCCGGACCGTCACCAATAGCCCGTTGTGTTGCTCCAGTGTGACGTTAATTGAAATACCCCCCCTATGCAAATCTACACAGTTGACCAAATTTGGTACACTTATACTTTAGAACCCTGGGGATCCTATATTTAATAGCCTTAGGAATAAATTTATATATGTTGTTTAAAATAATATTAAAATTTTTTTTAGTATTTCTGTCATTACAAGTAAAAATAGGTTTTAGTTTTATCAATTAAAATTTTCTAAATTTGTAATTTAAATTTTTTTTCTTACATTGGAATTGTTTAATTATTAGCTTTTACTAACCTACAAATAAATATTTCATTTAGGAATATTGCACATGCGTATATGGGGGTCCATATAAGTAAAGTTAGGATTCAGGGGATCCACAAGCAAAAAGGGTGGAAACCCTTGCTCTAGTGCGATCTTATTCAACTACCTACCTTTATTACCGCTTTTGGGAGTTTTTTTAGTGACGGAACTATGCAATCGAGAAATTCCAAACTTTGTGCGTCTATTTATTATTATTTAAGGTATTTAAAAAACATTTAAAATATTTTTCATGGATGACTCCTGTAAACCCTCGTCGACTGTGACGTCACACGGAGTTGAGTGGTAGCTGGCTGGGGCATGATTCTGCAACTCCAGCTGATCTCAGCCCCCAGGAACGCATCTTTAGGCATGTACGGGCATCACAACCCCGAGGTACCCAAGTGATCTTTTAACTATGCGTAGTAATCCTTTTTAATATGGGATCTTAAAAACAATGGAAAAAGTAAGAGAATAGTTTAATGTGGATGTGGAATTTCCATTCATTTAATCTCTGTTGGGGCCTCGGTAGCCCGGTTGGAAGAGTAACGGATTAGCAACTGGGGGGTTGTGAGTTCGAATCCAACCAAAGACCTTTGTGTACAAAGGGGGCACGTTTAATCTATCGTAGCCTCAAATGTCCTGACGTTGGCGTGGTGTGGAAGTTTGAAGAGTGGGGTGCCAGCTCAGGTGTGACCCCGTCATCTGACCGTAGCTCAAAATTGCGTGGTGTTGTCCTCGTATCTTTCCCTTTGGGTCTGATCCCGGACCGTCTCCAATAGCCCGTTGTGTTGCTCCAGTGTGATCCCACTCTCCAGGTTTTGTAGAGGAGACGAACCGTAGTTTTCACGTGAACACTCGGGCCTGATGTTAGGCTGTGAAATAAATGAAGCAGACATAGAAGATTATTCATTGTGAATATTCAACAATTAATCTACAGTTTGAAAGATTTAAGTTTAGTTTGATATTAATATTGAAGGATTATTTTATTGATTAAAGACCTCTGATTGCATCGTAGTTTGGTAACTTTCGAATGAGACACCACTTACGCAATCTAAAGTGACACTGGCCCAAATCTCGCCCAGCACTGTAGAATTTCGGCATATTGCGGAACCCCTCTCCACGCTCAGTGCTCCTGCGTACTCGGTCAAGGTCATATCAGATGCGGACGTCTTTGTCTTATCGATTCTATTTTTTATCTTCTGGGTAATTCTTCTGGTTGTAAAACCATAAGAGAAAACAGTTGTAACGCTTTTTTGTAAGGCTCCACTTTCCATGCATGCCCCTCAGTATTGTTCCGATTTTAAAGACGAATTCAAGTCAAAAGGTTGGAATGGGGGTTTTATGGCGCAATATTTGGCCATGCTGCGCCAGACGCAATACAATATCAAGAAATTGATTCACACACAGTGAAAGTTTTACTGACACAAAAGAGAGAAATACACCCAGGGAGGAATGCACCTGGCAGGAATCGAACCTACACCACCTACAACTCGAAGGTTGGCTGCGCAGTGGTCATACCCACTGAACCACGTTGGTCCCCACGTCAAAAGGTACCTCCAAGATAGGAAATGCTCACTATGACAAAATCGAGTGTAAAGTTCGAAGCTTGAATTTATTATAAGTTTTATTTATATTTTTAACCCTTCATAAAGCAGATTAAACGAAAGTGAAAGTTTTGAAAATGGCATAAAATAAACCATTCAAATCTCAAAATCGGCATGTTTGAAATTCAGTGCTGCAACACAGTGACGAGTCACAGAAATACGTTATGCAATGGCAAAAATTAAATATTAAACTATCGAGGGTATCAAAAAATGTCTGATTGTTTGAATGAGTGTGTAATGCTTGAAATGTTAGGATAATGCAGCTCTTGAATAGTGGACGAAATATCGTGATAATTTTGGAATTTAAAACTTGGAAATTTCAAAATGTGCCTTATATTCTGTTCAATTTTAGTATCAGGATCCCCTTAAAATATGGGTCACCGTGGCTCAATGCGTTTACCCACTGCGCTAGCAACCTGAGAGTTATATGTGACGCACGTTCGATTTCTCTCTGAATTTCTCTCTTCTCTGACAGTAAAATGTTTCTTGTGTGCGCATGTGCATTTATTTGGCTTTGTTTGGTGTAGTTTGGTCAAATATGGCTCTTGTGCAATATAACCCTACACAACCAATCAATCCCTTAAAATGTGTCTAATACATACAATTGTTTATAACCTGTTTTCTTTACATTAATTAATACGGTGAGAAATTCTCTTTTTAATGCCACTTTTTGTTTAACTCTTTGAGGCACACGATTTCAAAGAAGTTGCACAGAATTGTTTATTCACTTATTCAGCTTCAAAATTAATATAAAACATCAAATAACATGTTTTTTTTTATTATAAAACGATTTATTCATTCATTATAAATTTTTACGAAAGAAACAACGTTTACTGTTATGAAATACAAAAATTCACTGCACCACTCAATTCGCCAACCCTAATCGCAATAATGTCCTCAACTTTCTGATGCGTTTCGACCTGTGTCAATATTTGTTTTCAGTTATTTACACATTCAGCATTAGTTCATAGCATTGCCAACTCAATGAAAAACTTTCAATAAAATATTAAGCTGTATGAGTCGTTTCAACTTTTTGAGGTGGGTTAAAAAATATCCCACCCTGCATAAAAAGCTGGGCAAAAGGTGGGGCAGTTTTTAACCCACCTAACTCCAAAGAGTTAAGTGATAGACAATCTTCGACTTACAATTCTAACGCAGTTAGGGAGACAATATCATAATTAAAAAAGAACTATAGATCGTTACGTAACGATATTTCTTTGTAAAAGTCATTTCTCTGCGGTGAGACTCACTGTGCAGGAAAGCTTCCTTCTTTTCACTGCTTGTGAAAACTTTCTGTACAAGTGGCTTCATTGCGGTAGCTCTAATACAGAGGAAAAACCACCTTCCCTACATTATTCCGTATCATCTAGTTTGAAAATTACCTGTATTGAAAGTATCGGTAATCCAACGACGGAAATCCTCAATACCGGTTTTAAGTTCTTCTTTTCCTTACTGGGAGATTACAGTATTTATAGAACTTAGGAATGATTATAGGACATAAATTGGCCACTAGTTACTCGGTATTACTGCATGACCAATAAAAAATATTTTATTCTTTAGACTGAAAAAAGTCTGAGCTCACTTCTCGTGACCAGATCGAAATATGAAGACAGGCAAAGTTGTAGTAAATGCATTTGATTAAATAATGTAGAAATTGCTTAATTTATTTTTATACCTTTCAAACGCCATTTTCACCCAAATTTCAAAATTTTACATATTAAAATACAACTCTTTAGCTCTTCAAATCACTTCTTATTTTACTTCTACGGCCATTATAACTGGAGATATACGACTTTTAAAAAATATTGACACCTATATTGACATGGGGGTTTATATTGTCTTTAGCTTTTTCTCGAAATGCAATATTCGCTAAGCTTTACTCTCCGCAAAACACAATATCTCAGAATGCATCAATTAAATTCTTTTGAAATTTTTTATACATGTTCTGAAGCAGGTGTGAACTAATATTACTAATAAATATACATTTTAAAAATTGAGTAGGGTGTAAACCTGAATATGTTTTGCATTTTGCTCTTCATGTTTTTTTCAGGGATGACGGAGGTTCAAAGTCCACAATTAATTTAAATATTACAATAGAGTAATGATTGTATTTCAATACCTGAATCAATGTTTTTAGAAGATAATCAACTTTCAAACTGGAAAAATTGTAAACTATTTTTTAAAATATGACGTTTTGCATAAATGAGATTTTTGGCTGTTTTTACACTTTTTACTCCATTTTTTATAAAAAATAAATTATGAGCACAATATTTTCTGCCATAAATTGCTTTTTTTCTAGTAGAAATCAATAACAAAATCTATAAAAGAATCTAAGTTCCGTGATAATTTGAAAAAATTACTTCCGAAGGATTACAGATACCTTAAGTTTACCCCTTCATTTGTTATAGGGAAAATAAAAATATGCAGTTAACTTCAGTCAATCTATATAAATAAGAATGGAGTGTTTGTACATTGAATATTTTCGACCCATTTCAAGTTGTTTTCTACCCGTTTTGGGCCTTTATGCAAAATCTGTCTCGCGCGTTTGGTGATTGTATGTGTGTGCCATTGCTACGTCCAAACGACTGAATATACAGGGTGTTATCAAAATAATGGAGACACACTGGATTTATAAGAAATCCTTTACTAATATGGCGTAGGACCGCCTTTGGCATGTAATACAGCTTGGATTCGCCTGGGAATCGAACCATACAAATGCTGAATAGTGTTTAGATGAATATTGTACCATTCTTCATGGAGATATTGTAAAAGTTCCGGGAGAGATGCCGGTGGAGGATATCGATTCCGGATTGAACGCTCTAAAATAGACCATAACGGTTCCATTATATTGAGGTTGGGGGACTGTGCTGGCCAAGGTAGATGTTTCAGTTTATCCTCGTGTTCCTCAAACCATGATTGGACCGGTCCCGCTGCATGAATAGGAGCATTATCATCCTGGTAAATTCCATCCCCTGCAGGAAACAAAGTTTGCATCATAGGATGGACTTGGTCAGCTAAAACTTCTCTATACTTCTCCCCAGTGATCCTTCCTTTCAGGGCTACGATTGGGCCAGCAGAAAACCACGACATGGCTGCCCATACCACGACATGGCTGCCCATACCACGACATGGCTGCCCATACCACGACATGGCTGCCCATACCACGACATGGCTGCCCATACCACGACAGATCCACCTCCATGCTTGACAGTTGGAAGGAGACAATCACGATCATACGCTTGTGCAGGTGTCCTCCAAACATGCACCCGTCCTGTTGAGAGTAAAAGTGTGAAAGATGATTCGTCTGACCATATAACTGTCTTCCACTTATCAATCGACCAGGTTTTGTGGTTGCGGCACCACTGTAGACGACGTTTGGCATTAACATCTGTGACAAGTGGCTTGGGAATTGCTACTCTGCCGTAAATGTTCTGTTTATGAAGGTGCCTCCTAACTGTAATTATTGGCACTGGAGAATCCAGATGCTGATTGAGCTCTGCGGTCACTTTGGCTGCAGTTGTTTTCTTTTTAGACATTACAAATCCGCTTCAATACCCGTCGGTCTCTTTCACTCAGCTTCTCCTTCCGTCCACTATTTTGCTTTGCCGAGCTTGTCTTGCCGCGCTGTGTGTACGCTGTCATGACTTTAGACACCATACCTCTAGAAACGCCTAAAATCTGGGATGTTTCGGTCACAGTTGCTCCAACTAGTCGGGCTCGTACAATTTGGCCTCTTTGAAAGTCTGTGAGGTCTGACATTTTACGCTTTTGACAAAAATCCACGACGTATACAACTTCACTAAAGCTACCTCATACTACCATGATATATAGTACTTTTTACATTAAAAAAACTGGTAGCTAGGATTATATTTTAATGCTTACGAAACGCATTCTTAAATGTCACTTTTATTCACAGGTGTTTCCATTATTTTGATAACCACCTGTATATCTTCAGGAAACTTTGCATACCGTGAGTACTTACATTCATTTAGGGACTGAACTTGGTTGCGTTAATATGTCTGTTCGTCTTCCTGTTCTACGTCTTATTTTGTGTTTGTACAAGTATCACTTCAATTTTATTCTATATATTTGAATACAATATCCTTTATTTTGCACATAATATGTTAATTTAGTGAATACGTTACTTAAATTTTCTTTATTTACATATTTAGATAAGTTGCATGCTAAAACATCTGAGTAACTATACTTAAATCAACCATAATTTGGTAGTTTTGGAGAATCTGGAATGCATATTGAGCATTGCGATTACTTGGATTGTTTTACCAGTACTGCTGAAAAAGTAATTATTTTTCCAAAAATTATTTTTATGGAATTTAAATTTAAATTTTTTATTTTCAGCCTTTTTTCTTTACGAAAATTGTGAATATTTGTGACAGACTATAAAGATAATAAAACATTATAAATAAAATATGCAGAACAAGACCTTTTAAAATAGGACTGGTAGCTAATATGTCGACCTTGATATTTTTTTAATCGTTTTCTTTATTAAATTTGTGTCCGTTATATTCCAAGAATCTATTTTGTAGTGAAAAAACAGATACATCCATTACTTTTCGTTCGAAGCTTTTTTAAAATCTGTTTTAAGATTTTGAATTTGATGTTTTTTCGTTCAATAGCTGTAATGAAGGTAAATAATGGTTTAATTAGTTTTAAAAACATTTTTAATTATTGTATGATAATTTTGGGAAACGTTTTAAATGACATACAAGGCATTTATATGCACTCTGAACTATTCTATGCATTCCGAGTAACATTGGTACACTCTAGATACTTTTCTTTCTTACTAAAAATTTAAATTCTACAAAAATGTAAATGTTAAATATGAAATTTATTTACATTTGTGAAATTGTGTATTTAACAATTGTGTATTTAAGAATTGTGTATTTAACAATTGTGTATTAACTTTATCAGAGTGTTGTAGTTGTCACATGTTATGACTAGGAATTTCAATTTATTTACGAAAGCGGAAGTTAGTTTCCCAATTCAACCCGAGTAACTCCGGGTTGTTCTGCTAGTTTCAAATAAAGTTAATATATAGTAGGGTTGGCAGTTTACAGATAGGAGGGGCAAAACATATTTTTGAATTTGAATTTGAGATAGGGTGAAAAGTTCCCTTTTACCTTCAAAAATATTCCTATATTTTTGAATGTTTTTTATTCAACGTCTCGAGTCCTGTACCGGACTTTGTATTTTAGTATTTTGGTTAAAACAAATTGTCGTTCCATGAAAAAAGTTACTTGTCCAAAAATTTATAACTGTCTTGAAAGTTTTAAAAATCGATGTATAAAAATAATTCAGTGAATGTAATAAAAAATTTTTGTTACAGGTACAGAATCTATTTTTCATTAGCACAGATAAAAAAATTAAAAAATTCTGAAAAACATTGCAAGTTTTTCAATAAAGTAAAGAATTCAACATATCACAAAGATCGAAAGCATATATAATGCTTTTCTTTCCTGCATAGCCTAATTATAAATCACTTTATGCTGTGGTTAAACAAAAACTACGGTAAGTAGATCCCCTGACAAATACCAAAGGCTATTTGATAGTTTCTCTAATGCAACTTTTAGTACACTTATTTATACTTGAACAACCCAGTGAAATTAAAATAAGATAAATTCACATAGCGCCTTTTGCGATACAGTTGCCCCATCCCTACCTTGAGATATATATCCATCGTAAAAATGCAAATGCTCCACAATCCTCCCTTCTATTGGAATGATTTTGAACATCCATATTTTAAGTGAACAAAGGACTTTTGACATCCAATGGTTCATAGCCCCAGGTGCCATAAATCTAATTCCTTATGTAACTTCCAGAAATATTGGGTTGATGCAAATGTTCGTCCCGTTTCTGGAGCTAGATGTCATTGCGTCGCAAAACCGAAGTGTTATCTACTTCACACGTGTAAAGCTTTGATGTTGTTTGAAAGAAGGAATTTCAGCGAGTACTTGGGGAAGAAATTGTGTCATTGGGTTGTGTTTTTTAAATTTTAAGCATTAAAAATGGCAGAAAATAAGGAGCATTTTCACACATCATGCTTTATGATTTGCGAAAAGGCAAGAATGCTTCGCTGACGCAAAAGAAGACACGTATTGTGTAGGGGAGAGTGACGTTGACGATTCCGCAAGTGGTTCGGAAAGTTTCGTCACTTGGATCAGTTCTGTAGCCAGAAAGCTCAGAACTTCTATCAGCGCGGAATTATGCAGCTATCGGAGAGAAGAAAGGTAATCGAACAGAACGGCACATGCTATATTGATTCAATGTAATTTTTATTTAGTAAACAAAATTTTTATTCAATTTTTGCCAAAAAAACGGGACGTACTTTTGCAACAACCCAATATGGCAATTAGTTAGGAGAGTTAATATGACGATAGTCTACTCATGGCTGATTATTTTTGAATATTTGACCAGAAAATTTTCGAGTCATGGTATCGTCTTTGATGTCATGCACAGGAAATGAAGCATCCTCATTTATCGTCGATACCTATCATATAATTTCCTTTGTAAGCAAACATCCAGTAGGCTTAACCCTCCTGGTGGTTGTTTCGACGAGGTATCTCGTCATTAACAAAACTGAGCAGATCTCGATGGACGAGATATCTCGTCGAAATCACTTGGAGGGTTAAAAGTGTTCGAAGAATCTAACCTCTGGAGCTATCGAAAATCCAAAGCAACTGTTATTAGAAGTTCGTGCTAAGGCGATCGTGCGGCATCAAACTAGAAGGGATCCGTATTCTAGAATTCTCCATCTCTACGACAAGCACTTGAACTTGTTGCCAGTCAAGAAGACGGATCTTTCCCTCCTGGTTTGATCCCGGACCGTCACCAATAACCCGTTGTGCCGCCAACAGTCCGCCTCCAGTGCGACGTTAATTAAATACCTACCTACCTTCTAGAACAAAAACTGAACAAGCACCTTTACTCTAAAATAGAAGATACATTTCTATTTTAGATCTCGGTGATGCTACTGCCGTAATTAAACAACTTTCCATGGTAAAAATATTACTTCATTTAATTGAATTAAAATGAGCATAGAAAACAGTTGATTAAATGCATGCTTTTATGTATGCTCCTTTACATCTTGCTAGAGAGCGCAAAAACAAAGAATAACGTCCACAGAGTAGGGATTTATATATTTTCAGGCATCAAAATGAGTGGGCACATCATTTCCGTACAAGCTTCCTCTCTACCTGTTCTGCAAGTGCATTGCATTGTTACGGAGGAAGCCCAAACGACAATCCCCCACCTTTCCACGGGAGAAACACCCCCTTTCCAAAGCGCCCCCTGCCGAGTGATGGCACCTAGCCGTTTCCGGCCGGAACCCGGACTCTCCCGTCCGGACACTACGGAAGTCATTTGCAGAAAAGCATTGGACTGTGACTTTGCGATTGTTAACTCTCTGGGGGAAACACGTGTGTTATAAGTCTCTGCCAATATGCTGCGTTGGTATGGCATCTGACTAGTTTGAGTCTTACTGTCCAATCGTGATAGATGTCGCGGTAGCCCGGTTGGAAGAGTATCGGATTAGCAACCGGAGAGTGGCGAGTTCAAATCCAACCAAAGACCGTCGTGTGCAAAGAGCGGTGGTGTACGTTTTGTGTGACCTCGTCATCTGACCATGGTTCAAAATTACGTTGTGTTGGGCTTTCCCTTGGGGATTGATCCAGGACCATCGTCAATAGCCCGTTGTGCTGCTGTAGTGCGACGTTGACTAAAATACCTACCTACCAATCAAAGTATTCAATAGGGTAGCCAGAATTTTATTTTAGATGGGTTTTTTAATGTTACTACTGGAATTTTTTATGCAAAATTAAGACCTAACCGCATTTTTAAAAATGACTTTTTGTGTTATTCTTTTTGCTACCAGAAAAGGTAGGTAGCAAGGTATTTTATTTACGGTCACGGCAGGAGCAACACACGGCTATTGCCGACGGTCCGGGTTCCATCCCCAAGGGAAAAATCCGAGGACAACCAACACCACGTAATTTTGAACCGCGGTCAGATGACGAGGTCAACATCTGAGCTGGCACCCCACTCTCCAAACTTACACACCACACCAGCGTGAAGTCATTTGAAGCCACGACAAATTTAACGTGCGCCAGCTCCCACATACACGACGGTCTTTGAACACGTAACCCTCCTGTTGCTAACCCGATACTCTTCCAACCGAGCGACTCCGATAATAAATAGATGTACAAAGTTTGTAATTTTCGATTGCATCGTTTCGTCAGTAAAAAGAATCCCCAAAAGTAATAATTTTAGCGAAAAAATAAAGATATTGATATTTTCAATTAACGTCACACTGAAGTAACACAACGGGCTATTGGAAAAAATAAAGGAAATCCTTTCTTAAATCGCAGCTTTAATTTTTTTAAATATCGCCATGCAAAGTAATGGCCGAACTTCTTCAGCGTTATTTTAAAGTTCGCGTTGTATTGGAGGTCTCATCCCTCCTGAAATCCGTTCCCAATCTTTTTCTGGCTGAAAACCCGTCTTGTGTGTCACATCAAAACCCCCGGCATGATTGACACCGCAAATGAAATGTCTCCCTCCCGCGTCTCCCTTCCACCGACGCTAATCAAAAGCATCAAACGCGCCCGAGACTCCGCCCTTCGCCCTCCCCTGCGCACCGTGGCGCGCCCCTCGAAGCGCCCGCACAACACCCGGAGCATTTCCCGCGCGCTGTGGGCTCCCTCCCGTTGCCGCCGCCGCCGCACTACATTCGTTTTCCGCAGCGACATGGAGCCACACGTTCCCTGCAAACGATTTGACGAAGAGTTTTGACGAATAGATTTCTGACAATATGATGAAATAATCCAGGTTTTGATCTTTTAATTTCGAGTCGAGTTCATCGGTTTGAAAAATATTACCTTCAAACGATTTGTCGAAGAGTTTTGATAAATAGATTTCTGACGATATGAAGAAATAATCCAGGTTTTGATCTTTTAATTTCGAGTCGAGTTCATCGGTTTGAAAAAATATAATCTTCAAACGATTTGATGAAGAGTTTTGACGAATAGATTTCTGACGATGTGATGAAATAATCCAGGTTTTGATCTTTTAATTTCGAGTCGAGTTCTGTGGTTTGGAAAAAAAGACGAATTAATTATACCTGCAAGCGATTTGCCGAAGTTTGGACGAATAGATTTCTGGCGATATGAAGAAATAATCCGGTTTTGATCTTTTAATTTCGAGCCGAGTTCATCGGTTTGAAAAAATATTACCTTCAAACGATTTGTCGAAGAGTTTTGACGAATAGATTTCTGACGATATGAAGAAATAATCCGGTTTTGAGCTTTTAATTTCGAGTCGAGTTCATCGGTTTGAAAAAATATAACCTTCAAACGATTTGACGAAGAGTTTTGATGAACAGATTTCTGACGATATAATGAAATAATCCAGGTTTTGATCTTTTGATTTCGAGTCGAGTTCTGTGGTTTGGAAAAAGACTAATTAATTATACCTGCAAACGATTTACCGAAGTTTTGACGAATAGATTTCTGACGATATGAAGAAATAATCCGGTTTTGATCTTTTAATTTCGAGTCGAGTTCTGTGGTTTGAAAGAATAAGCGAATTATTTATTTTCAAACTATTTGCCGAGAGTTTTGACGAATAAATTTGTGATGATATGACGAAATTATAAAGTTTTGATCTTTTAATTTCGAGTCGAGTTCTGTGGTTTGAAAAAAAAATTAGTTCCCTTCAAATGATTTACCGAATCCGAAGAGATTGTTGGTGATTCAAGAAAGAAACTGACTCTAATGTCTGTTTCTGGTTGAGTTTGGAAAAATGAATTAGTTATCCGTAAAAGATTTATCATGGGTCTTGAGAAAACTGTTTTCCGATTTGCTTGCTAACTGAAATTTGCAATTTTCTTCAGTCGAGGTAGTTCAGAACAGATTTCCGCCGACATGAAGAAATAACCGAGTTTTTGATCTATTAATTTTTGATTGAGTTTTACGGGTTTGAAAAATGAATCATTTACCTCAAAACGATTTATCACGGGGAGTCTTGAGAAAATGATTGTTTTCTCGATGCACAACATATCTACAACTGTACCGAAAACTGAAATGTGCAATTTGTTTGAGCCGAAAGAAAATGCTTTGTTGAATATACTTCAGGTGATATGTTTGTCTAGAAAATAACTTTCCATTTTCTATACCTATCGCTTGCTGAGTTTTACTGTTTCAAAAACCGAGTCAAATTTCTTCAAATGATTTATCACGAGTCTTAGAACATTAGTTTTATTTCATAGATTTGCGACAAGATACTTAGGTCTCGCTTTTTGATTTTTATCGTCTTCGTGCCAAGTTTCAAAGACTATCAAGCCATTTGATTCGAATTTTCGAAACGCTAAATTCGTATTTCTTTCATTAATGTTTTAATAGTCAATAATCGTTCAATTTTATACAGATGAAAGTAAAGATTAAAGTTTTTTCCATCTTCTTAGATATATATTTCAGGATGGAATACCGGACGCAAAAAATCTCGTTTGTCAATAACTTACAAACTTTAAGATGAGATGTTTGATCTACGTATAAAAATAGATATAGATGTCTTATTTCAAATATCGAGTTATTATGGGCTGATGTTCTGTAAATCGTAGATGATTTAAAGAATTTTTCGAATTCAAAACTTCGGAAACGAATTTTCGTCACATCCAGGAAAGTACTGAGTTGACTGAATTCTTTTCAATGTTAACATCGATTTTCCAAAAACTTACCATAGATGAATTCAGATGAATCACACCGTATTTGTTTAAAATAAAACTTTGAAACCAAACGTCACCAGAGCCAAAAATTGAAAATTTCCCCCACCTTTCCTTGACACAACTATGGATGACTGCTTTCGAATGAACGAAACGTGAAAATGTTCTAAAGCTAAATTCAGAGTATATCAACTTAATAGAACTGGAATAAAGAAGTCTCGAGTTGTATCTTTCATGACCCACCACCAAGCAGCTTAAAGGAAAAAACAACTTGCACAATACAACTGACAAGTCTGGAAACTTGCACCAATTGATAACTGATCAAACAGCTCTGTGCAACTCAGCAGATTGACTCTACCTTCCTATTCACGAGGTGCGTGCAGAGCAGCCAATCAGCGACGACCTATGACCCGGCCGTCTCCCTCCCCTGACAAAGTGAGGGGTCAGCTGGAAGGGGTGTGCCGGACGGGATCATCACCACCCCCGCGTGGTCTGGGGTTCAGCAGAGAGATGGGCAGCGCTTTCAGAGTCGTCACTCCCAAGAGAGTGGAGAAAGGTAAGATCCCTTCCATTAATCCAGTACCATTCAAGCATGTTTCATCCCTTACGAAAAATTGCTATAGAATTCTATATAATTTCAAATTGCCAGATCTGGCCCTTGCGCCATAAAAAACAACCAAATTGCTATAGAATGTGATCTATCGAATCCTATACAATTCTAAACAAATTTCTGTAGAATTCCAGCTTGGTATAGAATTCCAAATTTCTATAGAATTCTATACAAATTGCTATAGAATGTGATTTATAGAATCCTATACAATTCTATATAAATTGTTATAGAATGTGATTTATAGAATCCTATACAATTCTATACAAATTTCAATAGCATTCTATAAGTATTCCTATAGAATATGGTCTATAGAATCCTATACAATTATGACCCGTTTTCTATTAGTTCTATAAAGTAACCTCGATAGAAAATCTATGAAATGTGGTCTATAGAATCCTATAGATTTATGGCCCATTTTTCTATAAACTATAGCAACCTCAAAAGAAAGTCTATATAGAATGCGGTGTATAGAATCATAGATTTAGGCCCATTTCTCCATAAGCTCTATAAAGTTACCTCTGTATAATGTCTTTAGAAACCTCTATAAAATATTTGTAGAAACCTTTATGGAATTCTGTAGAAGCTCATTTCTTTTGCTTCACGACTTTACTTTTATGTAGAACTTCTCTATATACTTCAATAGAAATACATTTCTACAGAATCAGATCTTGTTTTCGCTATAGAATTTTTTTTTTCTATAGGAACGAAATTTCGTTTCTCTATAGAAATCGCAATAGAATTTTATAAAATAAAATATTTTCGAAAGGGATAAGGGTCAAATTGGCAATCAAAGCTCGCTTGATTGGAAACAGAAATTGGTTTTTGATTTGATTGATGAGTTAGAAAACTTGGTTTATCGTTAGAAATCTAGCTGGTAGTTCTTCCAAACAAAATCTATCAGCAGGTTTTCATTAGAAATTAAGCTGATGTATTTTATAAAGAACTTGGTTTATACCATTAGAAATCAGGCTGATATATTATATGAAGAGCTTGGTTTTTACCACTAGAAGTCAGGCTTATATATCATGAAAAGCTTGGTTCACGATTAGCTGATGGCTCTTTACAGAAAATTTGTAAATTTGTATGTCACTTGAAATCAAGATGAGTAGTTTTAAGACATAACTTTATTTACTATAAGATATTTACTTACTATATTATATAAGATATTTGCAAACTTTATTTACTATAAGATATTACTATAGCTCAAAAAAGGAGCTTTACCATCAGAAATTAAGCTGATGGCTCTTAAGATATAGCCTGATCGACTTTTACAATGAACCTGGTTTACCATTAGAAGTCAAGCTGATAATTATTAACAGAAAATTTGTACACCACTTGAAATCGAAATGATGGTTTTACGATCTTTATTTATCATCAGATATCAAATAGATAGCTCTTAAAATAGAACACAGTTTACCAGTAGAAATTAAGCTGTCCCTTAAGGCCGAAATCGGTCTACCATTAGACAATGATTGGTAACTCTTAACAGAACACTCGTACATCATTAGAAATCAAGCTGTTGGTTTCTAATAAGGCATTTGTATGCCATTAGAAAACAATCTGATAGCTCTTAGGAAGGAACTCCTACGCCATTAGAAATGAAGTTCCTAACTCTTAAGGGACATGGTGTAGGTAGCTAGGCATAATAAGCACTCAACTATTAGAAATAAAATTGTTAACGAATGAGAATTCGTATATCTTTAGAAAAAGATCGATAAATCATAAGAGAAAAATATTTTTATTGTTAAACATCAAGCTAGTAGTAACTCCAAGGGAGAACAATAATTAATTAAAATTTCAGTTGATGACTAAAGATAAAACTTGATTTATACCATTAAAAATTGCTTTACCCATGTACAATTACAAAGAATTACAATAGAATCTGACTATTAGAAGTCAAACTGATATTTATTAAGACAGAACTTCGTAGACATAAAAAGTCAAGATAGTTCCCGACACAGATCTTGGTCTATTAGGGATTAAGATGACAGTTGTTAATCCTTCTGGTGTTTGATTGTCTTGACGAGATATCTCGTCATTAGAAGAAAACTGACCAGATCTTGATCCCGTCATAATAAAAAAAAATCGGCAATACCTGATAACGAGATATTTCGTTGAAATCACTTGGAGAGGAGTTAAATTATATTTAGATAGCGACAATGAGAAACTTGTCCTACAGACATATTCTTTATTTCTAATTCTTCATATGAAAGCAGTTTACATCCGATCTATTTAAATTACAATACCTGTGTTTTAAAACTTTCAAACACTACACAGCCGAGTAATAATTGCATTGTTTAAGCCCGATTTTTAAATGATTTGAGAATGAAAAGGATTGCCTATTTCCTTTTTCTGAAACCACATAAAACTTATAATGTTAAATTATAATGCATATAGTATAACTAGGTATTTTATTCTTCACGTGCTTTTTTGTTCTATACTAATTTTGTGATGTTTATGTGTAAAGTTTTATACGCAAATTTTTCCCTTCCTATATCTACAAAAAACAATTAAGTAGGTATAAATTTTGTTAGCAATATAAGACTCATATTCATTCGATTCCAAACATAAAATATGTTGTTTACCTTTTATAAATATATTGTATTTACTTGATGTAACCAGAACTAGAAATATTTAATTGTTATACTCATATATGTTATAATAACTTTAAGTTTCCTTTCAAGTTGTAATGAATTGTAAACATCTCTTGATAAGTAAACAATGTTGCGTGTCACAGTGGTATTCTCGAATGTTCAACATTTATAACTTTTTTAGGTACCTGTACTGTAATTCTACTTAACTCTGATCCTGAACTTAACTTAAACATTTTGAAATATGTAAATATTTGAGTTTTACAGTTATATATTCCTAACAATGTACCAAATGCTTAGAAATTGATTAGGGTAAACGTTATTCCCAAAAGTAAATGAATGTATGACTATTCTGTAATCGAAAGTGAAGAGAATGCCATTTGAATTTAAAACAAATTTTGGTGTGCATTACTGTAGAAATACTACACCATTTCTTATTTTAATGTAATACTAAAATACTTCATCGAAAAATCTTTTACAAATGTGAAAATTATTACGACGTGAATTGTTTCCCTTTTGTAGTTCTGAATTTTATTATTGAGAAGGTGAAAGTTTAATTCGTTAAAAAATTAAATTCATAAATACATTGAATTTTTTAAAATCTAGCTATAAAGAGATAACACAAACGATATATATTAAAATGGACTGTTAAACAGTATTAAATGTTTAAAATATTTTTAAGCTATAATAATGCAATCGTTAAATGTTAAACAAACTAAAATTAAAAATATCCTGTGGTTTTTTTCCAACGATTTAAACTTATTAGAAAGTGATAGTATATTGTCTTTTTTATATTAATCATTAAGTTTTTATATGACATTTATTCATGCTGATATTTTAGGTTATTTAATCTACTATGCTTAAGTTATTGATATTAGTAAAACTAAAGTAATTTTTAGTTCATCATCATTGCTTTTAAAATATATTATCTCGTTTAAAAATGCTTCATAAAGTTTTAAATCTAAACGTAAATAACGCATCTGAATTTCATTTGTTTGCATAACTTTAAGTTAGGTTGGATAGTAACGATACATTTGTAAAGTAAAATTACTCAAATGTACCCATTTTTAAATATCCCCAGTTTATTTATTATTTAGAAGGCATTTTCTCAATAGAAAATATCCAAAAACAGAGAAACAATAAATATATAATTGAATGAAGACAAGAAAAATGTACACAAAACATTTGAATAGCTATAAAACAATAAACTTCGTTCCAACGGACTCCATACTAAGTTTAAATCATTAAATAATATATAATGTATAATCATTAAAAATAACTCCCGAAAAAGAATCATGCAATTTAAAAAATCTATTTACGTTAAAATTGTTAAAGGTTTTAAAACGTTTAGTGGAGCCGCTGAAATCAATACAAGCTATTGTCACGTGTAAAAATGAAACGAAGTATAAAACAATGATTAAGTTAAAATATGAATTTATTTAAACACTTGATTAAGTTAGTTAATTGACGAGAAACGATGAACAACACAAAACATGACAAACTACAAAGCAATTAGTGAGAAACACATGAGAGGGCGAGACCGCCACATGGCTACTTGCTACTATTTATACGGGATTAATCTCCAATCGTTTGAGCTCAGGTGTTGCCTCGTCATCTGACCGTGGTTCAAAATTACGTGGTGTTGTCCTCGGATCTTTCCCTTTGGGATTGATCCCGGACCGTCACCAATAGCCCATTGTGTTGCTCCAGTGTGACGTTAATTGAAATACCCAAATACCCAATATCTTTTAAATGTATTAGGTATTTAACTCCTCTGCGGCACTGTAGACTGGAATCGAACACTAAACTAAAGGTTCGAACTGGAATCGAACGCTATCCCACCGGGGCCCAGAATAGACACCCCGTTACACTTCTTCCTCCTTAAGAAATTTCAGCGTCTCGCTGAAGGCGTTTAGCTTGACTTCGTGTGATCGGCCCAGTTCTATTTGTTGGATCAGAATTATTCTTGGTCGGGAGGAGGTTCTCAGCAGGTGATGGCTTTATTGGTATCATCTCAGTAAGGTCGTCATCCTCTTCGAATTGTGGGTCTCTATACACGTTTTGAGAATGAAACCATACAATGTCTTTATAATTCTTTCTACGACCTTGAGTTTCACATGGTTCAACCTCATACGTAACTTCAGATAATTTTCTAATAACACGATATGGACCAAAATAGCGCTTTAGTAATTTTTCTGATCGGCCCACTTTTCGGATCGGCGTAAACACCCATACTAGATCGTTTTGTTGATAGTTAACAGATTTTGCGATTTGTCTTGCTTCTTCAGCTCTGGTGACCAATTCATGGACATAGTCATTAGGTGAGTCTTTATCATGTTCATACGGTAGTATTGCGTCAAGTGGGGTTTCAACATCACGACCATGGACCAAAAAGAAAGGACTAAACCCTGTTGTTTCCTGCTTTGCCGAGTTGTAGGCGAACGTAACGAAAGGCAGGATCGTGTCCCAATTCTTTTGCTCCACGTACATAGCGAGCATGTCTGCAAGTGTTTTATTGAATCGTTCCGTTAAACCATTGGTTTGAGGGTGGTAGGCTGTTGTAAGAAGGTGCCCTGTCCGACACAATATGTTAATTTCGGCGACCAAATGGGAAAGAAACGATCGTCCTCGATCGCTAATCATATTCCTGGGTGAACCATGCTTTAAGATGACATCTTCGACTAGAAACTGAGCTATTTCTTTAGATTCTGCATTCGGGAGGGCTTTGGTTATAGCGAATCTCGTCAAATAATCAGTACATACAAGAATCCACTTATTACCGTCCCTTGTCAGGGGAAATCGACCAAGTAAATCTATTCCCCCTTTATGAAATGGTACTGTTGGAGGTTCTATAGGTTGTAATTGTCCCGCTGGAAGGTTGGGTGGCGATTTTCTCCTTTGGCATTCATTACAATGCGTAGTATACTGCCGAACACTACGATATAATCCAGGCCAGTAGAATTTACGCCTTACCCTATCGTAGGCAAATCCCAGATGACCAGCCGTTGGAGCGTCATGAAGGGTTCGAAGAATATCCTTTCTGATGGTTTTAGGAACTACCAGAAGCCAAGTCTTACCCATAGGATCGTAATTTCTTCTGTACAATATCCCACCCATTATACTGAAATTCCTGTCATTGCCTTTTTCTGCGACAGTAATTCTTATGGCTGCAAGTTTGGGATCTTTTCTTTGTTCCGCTTCAAATGACGTTAGAGATAACAAACAGGGAATTTCGTCAAGAGAATCCGTGTCCAGGTTCGGCAGTGGGTTTCTTGACAGGCAATCTGCATCCTTATGTTTCCTTCCATTCTTGAATTCCACCGAAAAATCGCAATCCTGTAATTTTAATGACCACCTTGCCAATCTTCCCGAACGGTCTTTAAGATTAGTCAACCAGCAAAGAGAATGATGGTCCGTGACAACAGTAAGAGGTCGTCCAAAGAGGTAAGGTCTAAATTTGTTGATGGCCCACACGACAGCAAGGCATTCTCTTTCAGTGGTCGAATAATTTTTCTCCGCCATTGTCAGAGATCGAGATGCATAGGCTATCGGTCTCTCCATTCCTTCCTGTACTTGTACAAGAACCGCTCCGATTCCATATCCGCTGGCATCAGTATGGATCCTAGTGTCCGCTTCTGGTTTGAAATGACCAAAAACAGGTGAGGTCGTGAGGGCAAGTTTTAACTTGGCAAAAGATATTTGCTGATCTTCATGCCACTCGAACTTTGCGTCCTTTTTCAAAAGATCATTTAAGGGCCTGGACAATTCCGAGAATCCCTTCACAAAGCGGCGATAGAATGAACAAAGTCCCAGGAAACTTCTAACGTCAGTTATTGTCTCTGGTACTGGGAATTTCGAAACGGCTTCTATCTTATCAGGGTCGGGGTGAATTCCTTCTTTATCAACCCGGTGACCCAAAACTGTAAGTTTCGTTTTTCCAAAGTGACATTTTTCCGAATTCAGGGTGAGTCCGGCATTACGCATGCATCCCAGAACTTGTCTTAATCGTTCAATGTGATCTTTAAATGAACAGGCGTATACAATGACGTCATCCAAGTAGCACAAACAGATCTTCCACTTGAGTCCCTTTAGCAGGCTGTCCATCATCCTTTCAAAAGTTGCCTTAGCATTGCACAGGCCGAAGGGCATGACCTTAAATTCATGTAAGCCGTCGGGTGTTACAAAAGCTGTTTTTTCTCTATCTTTCTCATCAACAGATATTTGCCAATATCCGGACTTCATGTCCAATGATGAGTAAATATTGGCTCCTGAAAGACTATCCAGTGCATCGTCAATTCTTGGCAAAGGATACACATCTTTTTTTGTTATTTTGTTTAAGCGACGGTAGTCTACACAGAAACGCCACGTACCATTCTTTTTCTTTACTAGAACTACAGGTGAAGACCAAGGGCTTTCCGAGGGCTGCACGATTCCAAGATTCGCCATACGATCTACTTCATTTTGAATGATATGTCGTTCTGCCAGTGAAACTCGATAGGGTCTGTGTTTGAGCGGTGCGTTGTTTCCCTCCCAAGTGGTTTTGACGAGATATCTCGTCCGTTAAGATCTGACCAATTTTGCTAATGACGAGATATCTCATCATCAAGATGTTGTCCATTTTTTTATGATGGCGAGATCACGCTCTGCTCAGTTTTCTTCTAATGACGAGAACTTGATGAATTAGATGTCTAATTCATAAAGATCCGCTCAGTTTTGCTAATTACGAGACACTTCGTCAAGACAGCCATCAGGAGGGTCAAAAGAGGCGAATCATTTTTATTATGAAGGAGGTTGTAAAAACATTTTAATAATGGTTAGTTTTGGGGTTTCAGGGCGCAAGGGCCATATTGGGCCATTTCTGTGCCACACACAAGACATACAATATTAAGTAATAGACACACACACGATGAAAGTTTTACTGACACAGAAGAGAGAAATACACCCAGGGGGGAATGCACCTGACAGGAATCGAACCTGCGCTGCCTACAACTCCGATGTTGATAGGTGAAAACAAGGATATTAAAGTAAATTTCTTGTGCTTTCTTGAAAAAAGACTTGAAATTAACAATTATCAACGTAAGAAGTTTATTACAAGACTATGAAGTTTAATTCCTTATTACAAGACTGAAGTTTAATTCCTTATTACAAGACTGAAGTTTAATTCCTTATTAGAAGACTATGAAGTTTAATTCCTTATTAGAAGACTATGAAGTTTAATTCCTTATTACAAGACTATGTTTAATTCCTTTTATTACAAGACTGAAATTTAATTCTTTATTACAAGACTATGGAGTTTAATTCCTTATTATAAGACTAACTTTCATCCAGGGAAGGACATACTCCTTACATTGAACATAGAATGAATACCGATAATAATACTTCTGTTGCCAGTTCCTTCTGATCTCATATCTCCATAATGAAAGAAATTAGTCTTCGTGGCTCAGTGGGTATGCCCACTGCGCTAGCAATCTGTGCCACCTACAACTCGAAGGATGGTAACGCAGTGGGCATACCCACTGAGCCATGACGATCCTTATTTTGCTAATGTAAAGTCTCTACGAATAATAGAAACGAAATGATACAGTTTGTAAAACTAAAAAGATAGTTCAATGTGTCAATACAATTTTTTTAATGTGTTTAGTTAAGAAATCCACACATCCTGTCATTGAGCTTATCTTCATACTGTTTCATCAATATTTTTAAACAGGGACTAATAAAAACCCTCTTACCAGATTATGACGTATATTTTTGATATTTGAAAAGTAATAAATAAAACTCTGTTTCTTATATCAGCTTTTCACCATTTCATTTTTATAGAAAATCATATACTTTAATTACATTAAAAATAATATATTTGAATCCTATTTCGTAACTTAACTTTGTTCTACACTATTTTATTTTAGTCTATGGTCGTACTTTTGACATTTTTGAGATTATCAACACTAAAAATTAGAAGATAAGGAAAACTATGAAATGAATCTATTATTGGCTTCGAACCGAAATTCACTAACTGGAATTTTTTCGGAGACACTAATGCCTTATTTTCATGATGATGAGAAATATATTGTCTTGTAATAAATTTTAAAGATATATAGCACTATAATATTCTTTTTTATCTAAATTTGGCAGTTAATAAATTTCTGCTCTAAGCTGACAATGTGTTCGTTTGCTCATCTGTTATATAAAAAATACAAAGATTTAAATTATTTTATTTCAAAATGTATAGTGTCTCGACATTTAAACGTATTTAAAACAAATTCGAGACTAATAAACAAGACAATCTCGGAGTTTTATTTGTTTAGGTAGTCTTATTCAAAAATATGAACATTTAAACGTATTAAAAATAACAAATTCGAGAGTAGTAAGCAAAAATATTCTCGAAGTTTTATTTATTTAGATAGTCTTACTCAAAAAATTTGAACTGGAAAATATATTTTTTAAAGCTATATTTTAATTTTTCTCTCTTGTACGTCTGTTTAATGTAAACATTTTGAATTGTTTTAAACACGAATATTTGGTGTCAAGTTTGGTAAATAAAGATACACTTTGTAGAATTGGGTATAAATTCACAATGTGGTTAACTTTTATATAGAAGTCAGCATACCTTTATAGAATGTTAGTATACATTAAAACAAAGCGGTGAATAGAGATGATTTGATATTTTGAGTTAATTATACAATAGGCAATTTGTATTGTGTTCTGTGGACTGTACTAAGTACTTTTTACTACAGTAAATTGTAAAACCAGATGTGTAACAGTAAAATAAAATTTAGCAATTTCAGCAATTAACTGTTATTCTTCTTTTCGTTTACCTATATTTTTTACAACAGAAGAGCAGGAAAGTGTGACGAAGCTAATTTATATTTTTTATTTTGACTCTAAGAATTATTTCATTAATGCATAGTTTCCCAACCTTTTTTCTCGTCATCTGACCGAGGTTCAAAATTACGAGGCGTTTTTATCGGATCTTTCCCTTGAGGTTAATTCCGGACCATCGTCAATAGCCCTTTGTTTTACTCCAGTTCGACGTAAATTCATCTACCCTCCAAAATTTACTGGCTCCCTTTTTAAAGACATTTTTTTCGGTGCCCCTCTAGAAAATTACCAACTGATAACAACTTGCAAGTGTAACTGGACTTATAATTTTTAAATTTCACAAAAATGTTTATGTTGCTGCGAGTGTAACTAGAAGTTCGAAAAGCCAGTTTGAAAGTAAAACAAATTGACATTAGAACCTACGTAAGTTGGAGGTGAGATCAAATATTTGCATGCTAACACTAGCTTCATACGACCCGTCGGCTTCCTTGAAAACCAATCAGTTGTAATTTGCACTTTACAACGCCTAATTCTTGCGACAATGCATCACTGTAATGAGTGTGATTTACGTAAAACATTTGCAAGCGACACATTTTACCTTCTTATTGCCCAGCCCTATTTCCCCTAGGGCCTTTATTGCCCCCTACCAAGATTCTCTCAAAGCCTACTAGGGTATTGCCCACTATGGGAAACTATGCAATAATGTAATATTAGAGTTTTGTCATCAGTATATCTTTGTAAAATCTCTCGATATTTTTGCATTCGTGTTCAGCAATCGATGGAAATAAATATGTAAATTGAATTCTGAAACTTGAAATTAAAACCTTAATAAAGATCGTTTGACATAAGTTATAAGACTAATAAATAAATAATTATCCTCAAAACATATATCAGAATTTTACTTTTGAATAAATAAATATAGATTAGCACAATCAAAATTTTTACTTTTAAATAAACATCGTTGGTAAAATAATTACTAGATAATTTAGTCGTAATACAATTATTACTTTAAGAGGACACATTTTTTGCACGAAAATTTACAATTTTATATAAAAATACAAGCTTTACATTATCCTTTTATCAAAACATTAAAGGTAGCATTGCAAAATTTTGTTGCTCTGCACTCAACACCGATTCACCAATTGATTTGTCATTCATTATTCTTAAATTGGTGAACACTCTTTAAAGCTGACTTTAGCCGGTCTACAACTTCGAAATTTCACAAAGCACCCCTGTCTTCCAAATATTTGTGATATTTTTTTTATCCTATACCCGTCTCCGGCCTATGATCGACGAGCAGCTTAATAGAGTTCTAAAGTGAAAAAATATGGCTTAAAAACACTATCAGCATTATTAGAATTTGCAACTCTTTGTAGTTTGAGAGTCTATTAGTCTTTATAGACAAGCATATAAGCCTCCTGATGTTACGTAGAGGTAAAGGAGATTTAGGGGACAGACTGACGCATTACATCTACTTTTAAGTTCCTCAATTGCATTCTATTGATGGCATTGTCGTAACTTACAGTCGTACCTTATTTACAACCACTTATAGTAAATACAAGCATCGATATGCACATTTCGTACCTGCAAACGAATTACAATTAATCAAAAGTATAAAACACCATTCTGTGTACTTACTAGTCATGTTGAGATGTAGGCGGCGCAGCTTCGATTCCTGTGCATTCCTCCCTGGGCGTATTTCTCTCCTTTGTGTCAGTAAAACTGAGTTTATATGTATGTCTATTACTTGATATTGTATGTCGAATCCAACCAAAGACAGTATAGAAAGCGGTCTGGCTCATGTTAAATCTGTCGTGGCCTCAAGTGGCCTCACATTGGCGTGGTGTGGAAGTTTGGAGAGTGGGGTTCCAGCTCAGATGTGAACTCGTCATCTGACCGAGGTTCAAAATTACGTGGTGCTGTCCCCGGATCTTTCCCTTTGGGATTGATCTCGCACCGTCGCCGATATCCCGTTGTGTCGCTTCAGTTTCTATGTTGATTCAAATACCTACCTACCAGTTTCTAGAGTGAATTATTTACTAAAAGCATTGATACACACTACACAGATATTGGATTAAAGTTTTGGCTGACTGCATCTTTTGGAATGAAATGAATCTTACGTACTCTTCATTGACTATTTAAATCCGTTCTTTTTTTATTTGCTCTTCACAGATGCTGTCTTAACCCTTCAAGTGGTTTCGACGAGATATCTCGTCCAAGATCTGGTAAAGTGTGCTAATGACGAGATACCTCGTCGAGATGAAATTGCAGCAGCCCTACAACTCCAATGAGGAAGGAACATCCAGATAGGGAAAACAAAATGTCCCTTGCCTTAAACAGTTTGAAACAAGTTTTGCAGGCTGGATTACAGGGTGGATTTCGACCACCACTCTTTGAGGGGTTTACTTTTATTCTATCCGTTCTATAGAACCTGCAGTCCACCCCTGAATGACTTCTCACTAGTTTTGACCTTCTTGACCAACATAAACCTTTCCTAGGATACTTTCAAATAATTTCAAACAAGAGATGTGGTTCTTTAGTCGTTGTGTGTGTTGTGAAAAAGCAATACCACGCTACTCGAAAATTTCGACATATTTAGAGGGTTAAGACTACTGATTGTACTGATTGAAAGCGCCATTGAGAACAGACAGAGACGCATTCATGAAAAATTATACCTTCAAAAACTCTGGTATCAAATTAGCTATGAGATATTTCTTTACAAATAAATTTTGAAAGTATTTGCTACAATTAATTATAAGAATACTAATTATTTTAGATTTCATAGCTGGAAAATTACTTATCATTTATGTGATGTACAATATGGAAATTTTTTTTGGACTCGAATATGTGGTTCGTTTCCTCAATTTAAAAAGTTAATTCGTCATCGTAGATAGAAAACTGCAAAATGTCTAAAACGGAATTAAGACGGAATTATACATTTGCACAAGCCAAACACAATGTTACTTAGAATACATATCGGGGTTTTATAAAGGTGGGCGGTGGCGTAATTGGAAGGGGTGCACGAGGAGAGGATCCTCACCCCAAAAATATTCTTGAAATTACAAAAACAAGCGCTTAAAGCAGCTTAATTCACATAAATCGTAGTTTGTAAAGCGTATGAGTAATTATGTAAGTAATTGAATTAACTTTGCACTGGAGAAACACAATGGGAAGTTCTATATTCTGAAGGATTCATGGATTCTTCCGAGCTTTGGAAATATTTTATACTTCTTCTTTCCTTGGAATAGAATCCTTTAGAGATATTCTATTGGTCAAGAAGGTGAAAATTGGTTGGAAGTCATGCTGAGAAGACTATAAGTTGGAGTTATGTGTGTGAGCCGCTAATATCACGGCCTTTTGATTCGAAATTCTTTCATTTTGGAACCTCCTATTGGACCCACTATTTTCCGAATGTATGCTTGGCCAGGTACTGGTTGGTTGTTTTGCAGTTTCATGGGCCATTTTTGGCCAAGCTGCGCCAAACGCAAGACAGACAACTTTAAGTAAACAATGCCGTGAAAAGGAAGAGAGGGAATAGTATAATGGGATGAAAGCAAAACAAGATCGCTTGGGTATCCCGAACCAGGTGCTGAGGCTCGGATTCCAGAGGGGGTCGGCCTCTCCCTTCCCTGGCGGGTTATCTGGAATATAAATAACCGCTTCTAATAACCATAAAAGATGAAACACTAGGTGTGTTTTTAGGTGACTCTACCTTTTATGAATCTCAAATCAAACGCTGTCAGGAAGTTTAATCTGTTGTAAAAACCTCACCCGGATGTCTTTATCGCGGTAGGATTATTTGTCTCACTCCTTTTGTTGCGATCTGGTTTTCTGTGTTTAATTGTGTTTATCAACGAGGCGAAATGCGTCTATCATTTCCGCCGTCCGATAACACGATAACTCAGCCGATTGTGGAGGAACTGGATGGCTTTATCGGAACCCAGTAAATCAGTGGCTTGTGGGATATCGCTCTTTTGATTGACAAGGCTGGGTGTTTTCTTATTGCGAAGTCTGCAGAAATACAAGTTAATTGCAAATGTTCAGTTTTCAAAAACTTTTAGGAGCCGCGGTGACTCAGTTGGGAAAGTAGTGGATTAGCAATTTTGCAACCAGTTGGTTGTTTCGGGGGATTTATGTCGCAAGGGCCATATTTGGCCAAGCTACGCCAGACACAATTAATAGACATACACACACAATGAAAGTTTTATTGACATAGAAGAGAGAAATACACCCAGGGAGGAATGCACCTGACAGGAGTCGAAACAACGCCTCCTACAACTCGAAGGTTGCTAGCGCAGTGGACATACCCACTGAACCACGACGGCCCCAAAAGTTAGCGATCGGAGGATTGGGAGTTGGAAACTCGGTCCCATCAAAGATCGTCGCATGCGTGGGGACTGGTGCACGTTCAATCGTTTGTGTCCTCAAATGTACTCACGTTGGCGTGGAATGGAAGTTTGGAGAGTGGGGTGTCCACTCTCAAGTGTTGTCTGACAGTGATTTGAAATGACGAGATGTTGTCCTCAGATCTTTCCCAGCGGGGTTGATCCCGGACCGTCGTCAATAGCCCGTTGTGTTTCTCCAGTGCGACGTTAATTCAAATACCCCCAAAAATTTTAAACTGAATTGATGCGTTTCTGCTATACATGAGGTCAATTTAAATTGATCATATGTGTTTATACCTCAGAGTGCATATATTATTTCTGCAATCTGCAGGACTTTAGTCCGGCACTCCAATAGCAACCGGACTCTTTATTTCAGACAAATTTTAAGACTTTTAGATTGGAAATTTATTGATCTTCAAAGTCTTTTCTCGATTAACTTCTTCCTTCCAAAACCATCCACGTATATCTGAACTCTTTCTACTGATGGAAATCTTGTATTTGGATTGGAATTGGTAATTAATTAATTAATACCGAACTGGAGCAACACGACGGGCTATTGGTGACGGTCCGATATCAATCCCCAAGGGAAAAGTCCGAGGGCAAGGCCTCGTCATTTTAAATCAAGGCCAGAGGACGAGGTCGACACCTCAGCTGGAATCACACTCTCCAAACATCCATAGCACGACAACGTGAGGACATTTGAGGCCACGACAAATTTAATGTGTATCGGTTCCCGTGTACACATAGGTGTTTGGTTGAATCGAGTTTCGAACTCGCAACACTCCGGTTGCTACTCTTCCAACTGGGCTACCTTTTTTGGAAACTGCATCATAGTACTTTCTAAAGCTTCCTAAAACAACCGGGGCCGTCGTGGTTCAGGGGGTATACCCACTGCGCGAGCAACTTTCGAGTTGTAGGCGGCGCAGGTTCGATTTCTGTCAGATGCATCCCTCCCTGGGTGTATTTCTCTCTTCTGTGTCAGTAAAACTTTCATTGTGTGTCTATTACTTGATATTGTATGTCGTGTCTGGCTCAGCATGGCCAAATATGGCCTTTGCGCCATAAAACCCCGAAACCACCCAACCCTAAAACACGAAACGATGTTTACTATTTTACTTAACGTTGATAATTATTTATCATTTTTCCACTTCTGTTCTACTTTGGTCTGTTTCGCTTTTGTCCGAATAAGCCTTTAAATTTTCTTTCGAATCTTGAGGTAGGTATTATTTTAATTAACGTCGCACTGGAGCAACATGATGATCTATTGGCAACGGTCAGGGATCCATCCCAAAGGGAAAGATCGAGGACAACACCACGTAATTTTGAACTACGGTCAGATGACGAGGTCAACACCTGAGTTGGCACCCCGCTCTCCAAACTTCCACGCCACCCCAACGTGAGGACATTTGAGGCCACGACAGATTTAACATGCACCAGCCCCCTTTTACACGACGGTCTTTGGTTGGATTCAAACTCGGTTGCTAATCCGTTTCTCTTCCAACCGGGCTCTTTCGAATCTTGAATAACTTCTTCGCGACTCTATTTTCAAATTTAGTTTTTCGATTGCTTTGGGGAGGGGAGGCTGAATCTCCGCCCCAAGGTGTGCCACTGATGCAATATTACGTCCACCGCCGATTCTTTTCTATCGAGTTTTCTCCTCAATTCGGCAGATAGCCTCGTTTTATCAAAAGAATGAAAAAAAGATATTGCATTCACTTCATGTGTTGTGATTTACAACCTCCTCTCAAACGATAACGAGCCACCGATACCGACTTTGAACACACCTGTGCAAACCGATGATTTCTCAGACCGCAGCGCGTATTCGCGCAGACTTCTCCCTCCCTCACAAAAAATACGTGTTTGGGATTTCACGAACGACAGGTTTGTTTTGACGTATGGTGTACTTGCCCTAATTTTGGGACACTTCCACGGATTCCGTTTTTGATGCATTGCACTCACGGGAGGTGAAATAAATGGGAATTACTTTACTACGCCGTATGTCTATTACACATCGCCTCCAAAAAATCTCAAATATCACATTTCATGGATTTCGGGCAACTCAAGTCACCTTTGAAAAACTCTAGATTGTCCATTCTTAAAATAAAAAAAACCTCCAAAATTATGAAGCATAGCGAGTTCCAATCCAACCAAACAAGGGGGTCTGGTGCACGTTAGATCTTTGGAGGTCTCAAATGTCCTCGCGTTGGCAGGATATTGAAGTTTGGAGAGTGGGATGCCAGCTCAGGTGTGACCTCGTCATCTGACCGTGGCTCAAAATTACGTGTCGACTCTTAATTCGACGCATTCTTTCAAACAATTGAAAATTCTTTTGAATATTTTTCTTAGATTTTTCCACGCGGTAGGTAGGTATTTTAATTAAAGTCGCTATGGAGCAACGCAACGGGCTATTGGCGACGGTCCGGGATTAATCCCGAAGGGAAAGATTGGAGTCAACACTATGTCATTTTGAATCGCAGCCAGATGACGAGGTCACACCTTAACTGGCCACATCACCTCGCATCTTTTTTTTTGTGCCACATCACCTCACACTAATAGTATAAGATTCCTTGCCAAAAACTAACATGTAAATGTATTGCCCGATGTTGTATTGGACGTGATTTCGGAGATATTCGTTTCATGAAGTTCCTTCTGTTCATTCGAAATACCTGATCTGAAAACAGAAAACAGTTAAAACATCGTTTAAAATAGTTAAAAGTGATTGTAATGTCCATTTAGTATTAAGGCTTTTGATTGGAATGGAAAAATGGGTTAGAAATTGACCGCTTCCGAAATTATTTTCTTAACACATGTCGCTTTTAACACTCTGAGGGCATAATTCCATCTTAATTCAACCATTCCAGCATATTCCTACAGTGTTCTCTTTAAAACTTCTAATTAGTTTTGACTTTATTAACCGATGGAATCTTTACTGTTAATAAGGTTGAATCTAATCTAAGGAAAGGACCGATAGAATCTTTCTCTACGATCCCTATTCGAAGGATTCTATAAGAAAAGGAGCAATAGAATCTTTCCACTGAACCTCTATTCGAAGGATTCTATATGAAAAGAACCATTTGCTTTTCCACAAGATCCCTATTCGGAAGATTCTATTCTAAGAAAAGAACCAATAGAATATTTCCACAGGATCCCAATTCGAAGGAAAGAATAATATAATCTTTTCAAAGGATTCTATTCTAAAAAGGACCAACAGAATCTTTCCACAGGACGCGTATTCGAAGGATTCTATTATAAGAAGATATCAATAGAGTATTTCCACAATACCTCTATTCGAAGTAAAGGAACAATAGAATCTTTTCAAAAGATTCTATTGTTCCTTTAGTCCTAGAATGTCCTTTGGTCCTAATTCCTTTGGTCCTAGAATCTTTTCAAAATATTCTATTCTAGAAAAGGACGAACAGAATCTTATCACAGGACCCCTATTTGAAGGGTTCTATTCTAAAAAAGAAGAAACGAATCCTTCTAAAGGTTGATGGAATCGATGGATTCTTCCAAATAATAGATGTCGCTATTTATTTATCATACGTGTTAAATTGTATGGTGCAAAAGCAATAATGCATTATTCGAAATTCTCACGATGCTCGCAGTGTTAAGCATTCCGCTTTCTGCTCAGTTAACCCCGCCACTGAACAAAACCCCTTAAAATGACTCTAAATGAAAAAGTAAAATTCTTTGTCTTTCTCCTCAAGTACAGTTTCGAGAATTATATAAAATAAAGGTTTTCGTAAATATGGATGCTGAGTGCAGGCAGCAAAATGGGAAAATCAGTTTTGAAATAAAAAGGAAACCAAGGCACTTCCCCAAAAGAATGAGATCCTTGATTTCGTTTCTTGTTTCGATCCAGGTCTCTAAAGCCCTGTGTTGCCTCGGGCAAAGCGGAGGCTTTACAACAGGCGGAACGCTTTCGTAGCCGGCGAAACGCAATTGCATTTCCGCAGGTCCAACTGAACTCTTCGGTCGTCGGTTTACGATCGGGTTGACTCGTGTATACATTTTCTGATTCAGTTGTTGGAGATTCGCTGCGAAACTGAATTCTTCATGAGCTCTGATTTCACTGGGGGTGAATTTCAAAGAGGGGCATTGGTTTCTTCCTGGAGGGATGTTTCGTTTTCGCCATACTTTTATCTTTCAAAATGCATTCCAGGTTTGTGAACGTTACGGGATTGCCCCGAAGATACTGTTACTTCTAACCTACTTCTTTAACCTCTTCATGACGAACTGCAGGACTGCAACGACTAAATAACCAGTTGGGTGACAGAATCCATGGGAATACTAGGGAAAGGTTCTATTGCTCACTTCCTTATAAAAGAGTCTTTTGGAAAGATTCTATTGATCCTCTTTTGAAAATATTATATTGGTCTTTCCTTAGAACAGAGGGCTGAGGTAACCCGGTTGGAAGAGTAACAGACTAGCAACCGAGTTTGAATCCAACCGAAGACCGTCGTGTACAAAGGGTGCTGGTGCACGTTAAATCTGTCGTGGCCTCAAATGTCCTCACGTTGGCGTGGTATGGAAGTTTGGAGAGTGGGGTGCCAGCTCAGGTGTGACCTCGTCACCTGACCGTGATTCGAAATTACTTGGTGCTCTCCTCGGATCTTTCCCTTTGGTATTGATCCCGGACCGTCCCCAATAGGTCGTTGTGTTGCTCCAGTGCGATGTTAATTAAATACCTACCTTTCATACATTAAGGAACAAATGGAAAAATCGAATTAACTCGAAAGAAATTCGTTGAAATTATTTATCATGTTCTTATATTTTCTGAGGAATAGGCAGGTATAGGTATTTTAATTAACGTCACTCTGGAGCAACACAACGGGCTATTGGTGACGATCCGGGATCGATCACAAAGGGATAGATCGAGGACAACAGCAAGTAATTTTGAACCACGGTCAGATAACAATATCACACCTGAACTGGCACCCCACTCTCCAAACTTCCAGACCCCAACGGGAGGACATTTGAGGCCTCGACAGATTTAACGTGCACCAGCTCCCTTTGTACACGACGGTGTTTTGGCTGGATTTGAACTCGCAACCCTCCGGTTGCTAATCCGTTGCTCTTCCAACCGGGCCACCGCGATCCTTATTTTCTGAGGCAAAAAATATATGATATAAATCATATTCATTTTGTCCTGAGACGTACAAAAAAAAGTCATAAATACACGTATGCAAGTTAAATAGGGCGAACTCGCTCAATAAGGAGGAATTGTGATAGACCTGTACTTTAATTCCGTAAAAAAATGTTGCCACGAGTATAATTAAAAAAGGACGATTTCAAATTCGTTTTCATACCCGAAAAATCGATCTCCTTCCGAACGCGTCGGATCTTTCCCTTCGGGCTTGATCCCGAACCGTCGCCAATACCCCGTTGTATTGTGCTCCAGTGCGATGTTAATTAAAATACCTACCTACCTACCTCTCTACCATAGACGCTACGCCACTTTTAACCGTACAAGTAAGACATACAGAGTGAGAGAAGAGTTGGTCATTCCCGTAAACCTAACCCAATTGCCTATTCCGGGTATACCACCTCTTGCTCAAGTTTTCAGGTTAGGGTTAATCATCCTCTACCACATACGCTACGACACTATTAACCGCTCAAGACATACAGGGAGAGAAAGGTGGGTCATTTTCGGTATCTAACTGTTTGAACTAACCCTGGCCCGTTCCGGGGATGCCACATCTTGCTGAAACATATCAAGTGATGGTTAATCCATCCTCTACCGGTGTAGCTTGACTATTTCTGGACCTTGGCCATAAATCCCAAACCAAGCAACCAATCATCCTCTACAATAGCGGGAACACCACTATTAATGATACAAGTAAAACATACACTGTTCAAAATTAAGAGAATTTGCATATTTTGTCGAATTTCACGAAAAGTACTGAACGAAAGGTAAAACTAATGCTCCCAAACAAAGATGTAAATCTTTAGTGTCGAATACGTAAGCGTACAGTGCGTGTGAGCGGTGCACTTAGACTTTGGACCAGAGATCAGTGGGGGACAGTTCTATTCACCGGTGAGTCCCAGTTCAGCTTAACCACTGATTCTCGACGTACGTTCATCTGGAGAGAACCAGAGGACCCGCTAAATGTCCTACAACATCCGAGAAAGAGATCACTATGGCAGCTGAGGTTGGATGGTCTGGGCAGGCATCATGTTGGATGGGCGCACAGACCTCCGTGTCTTTGATAGAGGCTCGGTGACTGCTGTGAGGTATAGGGATGAGATCTTGGAGCCCTATGTTAGCCTTTTCAGGTGTGCAGTTGGCCCTAATTTCATTTTTATGGACGACAACGCTCGTCCATGTAGGGCTCATCTGATCGACGACTATCTGGAAAGTGAGGATATTCGTCGGATTCCAGACCTAAACCCTACATAGCATATCTGGGACGCTCTTTGGAGGGCAATTGCAACTCACCTTTCCCTCTCATGTCCTGAAAACAACGTTGCTGGAGGAGTGGGAACGACTGCTACAGGGACTCAAACTGTATGAATTCACGAACTGTATAACTGTAAGAGGGGACCTATTAACCCACTTTTTGCGTCGATATTGTAACCCCTGTTTTAGACCTTCCTGCTCTGGTGAGTCTTACGCACGATCATACCATAACTGCTGCATGGTTATTTCTTCGTATTATTTCAACCTATGTACACAACTAATTTCATCAAAATGTGTCCAGTAGTTCTGGAGAAGATCGCCCCAAAGTGGAAATTCTCTTAATTTCGAACACCGGTGTACATTGAGAGGGAGGAGTCCCGAAATCCCAACTGCGTGAACTAACCCAGTGGCTCATTTCGCGGATGCTACCTCTTCCCGATACTTATCAAGTGAGGATTAATCCACTCGCTACCGTCTCTCGATGCGCTTTCTCTTCCAATAATAATATTTATGTTGTTGCAGCAGCAGGAACATCTGGAGTTGAGCGGAGAGCAGTAAAACACGAGCGCCCCTTGGCGGAAGGGCCATTAATCACTCCTTTGACAGCCCTGGAGGTGTTGCTCCTCCTTATCTCTCCGTGTTTTATGGCTCCTGCGATACGATTGTTTGCGTTGCCGGAACACTGATTGTTGCGCACTCCCCTGTTTGTTTGCGCGCGTGTTTGCCCTGCCTGCGTGGTTAATTTGTCACTGGGAGAGTATGAGTTCGTCTCGAGGTATAATCCATCTTTTCCATCCGCGCTGTTTCTGTATTCAATTGCGGTACTCAATAGCGTAGCATTGATATTACTGGGAATGCCGACACTGCACTTCTGTACTCAATTGCGGTACTCAATAGCGTAGCATTGATATCACTGGGAATGCCGACACTGCACTTCTGTACTCAATTGCGGTACTCAATAGCGTAGCATTGATATCACTGGGAATGCCGACACTGCACTTCTGTACTCAATTGCGGTACTCAATAGCGTAGCATTGATATCACTGGGAATGCCGACACTACACTTCTGTACTCAATTGCGGTACTCAATAGCGCAACATTGATATCACTGGGAATGCCGACACTGCATCGAAAGCGTAAACAGGTCTTATACTCAGTTTCAGACAATTGTATTAGACAATTCTAGGTTAGTTGAATTAGTAGGTAGTTGAATCGATAGGTGGTTGAATTAACGTCGCGCCGGAGCAACACGACGACCTATTGGCGACGGTCCGGGATCTATCTTAAAGAGAAAGATCAAGGACAACACCGCGATCAGATGAACAGAAAAACACCTGAGCTGGCACCTCACTCTCCAAGTTTCCACACCACGTCAACCTCAGGACGTTTGAGACCACGACAGATTTAACTGGACCGAGCTCCGAACTCAACCCTCCTGCTGCAAATCCATTGCTCTTCCTCCAACTGGGCTACATTCGTCCCATAATTCCACTCGAAGCTGTTTCTTTTAGACAAAGACGCTCCCTCAATACAATGCAAATAATTTCCAGTCCAGAGTTGGCATGGAACCCAAAAGGGGAAATCGCGACCAATCCTGACAACTCCGAGGGTCACTCGTCATCTGACCTTGGTTCTAAAATGTTGTCCTCTGAGCTGTCCCTTCAGGATTAATCCCGGATCGTTCGCCAATAGTGTTGCTTCAGTGCGACGTTAATTAACTACCTACCAACCAGTTTTGTCTTTAACCTCTTCATCCCTTAAGTAACCGCGGCAGCACCCGGTTGGTTCATTAACTGGAGGGTTTCGAGTTCGAAACTCGATCCAACCGAACATCGTCGTGTACGTTAAGACACGTTAAGATTTGTTGCCTCAAATGTCCTCATGTTGGTGTGGAAGTTTGGAGAGTGGGGTGCCAGCTCAGGAGTTGACCCCGTCATCTGACCTTGGTTCAAAATTACGAGTCGTGATCGGATCAATCCCGGACCGTTGCCAATATACCAATGTGTTGCTCCAGTGCGACGTAAATCCAGCTACTCTAACCCAACCTAACCTGACAACTCTGTATGGATCATCCATACGCTGACTTAGAACTTGGTGGCAGTCTTTTACAAAAGGTGAAATTGGAAACTTACCTGGGAATTTTTCGGGAATAACTTTTGTAAAAGCGGGTAAATGAGAGGAAAGGATAGACCATACGCAGATCCACTGCGCATATTATCTAGATTGGATGCCGGCCTCAGTAGGAAGCAATAAGTATTAGAGAAGAGTATGCTGATGGTACCCATTGCACATTCAAACACCATTAACTGCAAAAGTGCCATCATAAAACCGCAACCACCATAATAAGAAACCATTTAAAGCTGAAAGGATGAGACATCAGCATTCTCTGGCGTTTTGCTGCGAAAATCAAAGACGTTAAAACAGAAACTGACGTCTGATTTACCGAAGAAGTCGTTTTGCTTCAGGCTTTATCTATTTTTGCCATTTAATTTAATATTTTTGTTAGGGGATGCCGAGATATTGGGCTTTCATGGACTCTACTCCAATGCTTAACTATAAGGACATAAGTAATTTATATTATACCAGCTGAATTTACCCGGCGTTGTTCGGATTGTTAATATGTAGCCTACGTTACCCTATAAACGATATGATTCTGAGCGATTTTCAGCGCAACCGCACTCTAAGATTCTAAACGAAATCCCAAGGTCATCTTCAGTGGCGACTCCTGTAGATGTAGACTCTGACGTCATCTGCACAGCCAGACCGGGAGAGAGCGCCCCCTAGCAAGTGCTCTGTCCAGGATGACTGGACGTTACACCCCTCTGTACACCCAAGACAAATAGAACGGAGGTTAATATGTAGCTTACGTTACCCGCAGCGTTCCAAAGAATAAGTGTACCAAATTGGGTGTAGATTGGTCAAAGGGTGTAGGTTTGTATAGAGAACAGACAGATGCCAACTCTGCTTTATATGTATAGATGTTCATTCATACATTTCTGATGCAGTGTAAGAATGCACTGCATCAGAAAAGCAGTTATAACAGGCAATGAGAAATTTTAATGTGTATGAGAACAGTGTGCAGTTAAAATCTAAAAAGGGTGTTTTCTTCCATGACACGTCGTTTTTGAAGTCATGGTAAGATCACGCCATATTTCTATCTCCTGAATTTTCTGGTATTCTACAAAACAACACCTAAATTTATAAACACTATTTTTCAGTGTTACCTTGCTTTGAGGTGCATATTGAGCTTCACTCGATCTCTCTTTTGTATCACCACGGCTGACTGGATTGACGAAAACTTCTAGTCGTGGTTCTTGGATTTTTGATATGCATATCATCTTCTTAGAGCAGAAACTCATTAACTGATAGAAATATTTCTTTTCTGTACAACTGTTTAAAGATTACTTTTCAGGTCACAAGAAATCAATTGGAATGACCAGGTACCTCGTCCACCAAGATCTGAACAATTTTGCTAATGACGAGATATCTCGTCATCAATATATTGTTTTTATGTCTCTTTATATCGTTATATATCGTTATCAATGTATTGGTTTTTGGTGATGACGAGATCAAGATCTGCTCAGTTTTCTACTAATGACGAGATATCTCGTCGAGAAGGATGGGATGGGATGTTGGGGTTTTATGGCGCATGGTCCAGAAGTGGACAAACTGTGCCAAACGCAAGATAGAAAGAAATTAAATCAATGCAAAAGTAAACCATTGTAATAAAAGCTAGATGTAAGTCTTGCGCAAGAAATTTACATAACACAAAATTTATTTCTTGATTTTTTTTTAAATCAGATTACGGATGATAAAGTAAATCAAGGAAAAGTATTCGTGGAAAGACATAAGGTAGAAATTATTGATTGAAACAGTATGGCGGAATTCTATGATTAAAAATATGCTGATCAACAACATGAATATCTCGTCAAGAGACAACCACTAGGAGGGTTAATGGAATCCTTCCCTGTTTCAGGTGGTGAGAGCCCCCCGCCTTTCACGAGCCTGGTGAGCTCGTCGTCGTCGTCCCCTTCGGCTGGCCGTGGGGAGGAGGAGCGGCCTGAGCCGCTGCGAGGGGCCTGCTACCCGGGTCTGTGGTACGGCCTGCCGGCCTTCAAGTCGGTGGCCACCTTCGAGTCCAGCTTCCCGCTCTTCCCCTTCTTCACGCCGCACCTTCTCGCCTCCACCCACGACGCATCCACAGGTGGCCTCACAAAAGCCAACCCCGACAAAGACCTAGACAGAGCTTTCGCAAGTAAGTCCCTCTTCTCTATTACAATGCCTCTTGTACATTTTCTGGTGTTCATATTATCAATACAAAGTTCACTGTCAGTACCTAAAAAGCAATTGTGCAGATTATCTCCAGTACCACTTACCTCCAGATTATCCCTGGTGTACCACTGAGGTACCAGTGATGACTGGTACCTCAGTGGTACACCAGGAGAGCTGCTTGCCACCTTCAATTTGCCCCGGGAAACTCTATGCGTGCCAGGCTCCGATCTGGCCATTTGGAAAAGATGATATTCTTTGATGGCCAGAAATCCTTTCCCACCTGTACAAAGTGCGGCTTATCACCAGCCTCTCCCTCACACATCCTGAATTGAATTGGAGCCATACACGAAGACATTTTTAAGGATCCATCTGCCATGGCCCAAAAACTTTTTCTGCACAGACTCGCGGTGACTTAGTGTAATTTGTTTTTACATTCAGATTAGAAAGACCATCACACAATCCCGTGCATGGTCGTGAGACAACGTACTAGTTTAAATAAGTGTGGTTCGGATAAATAGAGCATACCATCGAGGTGGCATGTCTATCCAGAACACATATTACATCAATACATTATTACATCTATGCATTATTACATCTATACATTATTACATCTATACAGGGTGATTCTACGGTCATGGGACAAACTTGGAGGGGTGGTACAGCTTACTAAAACATAATTTTTTTACACTGGGATAAGAAAGAAGTTAACCCTTAAAGTCCCACAAAGCAAATATTCAAGTCCTATTTGAACACAGGCACGCTTACTTCAGGCTGGTGACACACAGGGAGACTGATGAATCTCCGTTTCATAGCGATTTGGCTCTCGTCCTGGGTGAGTTTCGAGCGGATAAACGGGTTTTCTTTCCAGTCAGGATGAAAAAGCGATACCGGGTTACGATGCTCAGATTGCCTCGTGTGTCACCCACCTAAAAAACCATAGGTTGACGTGCTGGAGCTATTTGTAAATCGCGAATATTCGACCGTTGCACGCGATTTGGTGAGGAACGCTAACACGTGTGATAGATTGGATTGGATGATGAGGTTTTATGACGCAAGATTCAAAAGCGGACAATCTGCGCCAAACACAAGACAGTATGATTCAATGAAAGTATGAAATATTTAAAAATTAATAGTCTAAGATGAAGATAAAAGGTAGATTTTTAAAACATAAAATGTATAGATGAGAATAAAAATATTCAAACAATATTCAGGTGATTAAAAAAGATCATCGTCTGCAGCATAACTAATGAATCTGGAGAACTTAATTTACACGTGTAAAATTTTTAAGTGTGAAATTTAGAAGATGGAAAAAAACTAGATGAGGTTAAAAATCCAACTGAACGTAAAAACGCGAAAAGGTTTGAATGAGGATTTTCCCCAATCAAATCTCGCAGATTTAAAATTGTGCTTTTAAAAAATTTGATACGTTGATGATTAAAAACGGGACAGACAATTAAAATGTGATAAATAGAAAATGGAGTAGAGCATGAAATGAAAATGGGTGTGCTTTCTCCCAATGAAAGATGACGATGGGTGAAACGCGTGTCCAATGCGAAGGCAGGTCAGTTTGACATTGGTCTACCGCACTGGAGACACTGGCTACAGATGAATGATGGGTTTTATTCAATGCAGTTTGTTGGTGACTTGCACGTTCCACGATTCTTGCCAGAAGGAGTTGATGAACTCCTTCGGTGGAACGTGCGATAGAAGTAGTAGAAATGTATTCACTCAACAGGTCGCTCTGCTCAAATTACTCACCGTAAACTGACTTACACATGTTTGCTGTCGCCCCATACACACTTGAGATCCTCTCGTTAAACATTTTACTTAATTGCCTGGATTTCAGTCATCAAAGTTCGTTGGGTTTGGGTTTTATGGCGCAAGGACAATACAGTGGTACCTTGAGACACTCGTATATCGAGTGCCTCAATATACGAGTTTTTTTAGATACGAGCCGTCACTAGGTCGATTTTTGCCTTGAATTACGAGCCAGAATTTGAGATACGAGCCTGCTTCGATGACGTCACAACCGCAACTCCTCTCAGATCCCCGAGTCTTGCGCGTCGTTCAGTTCACGTGTTTACCTCACCTGATGACAGTCAACGTCTGTCACAAAAATCAATCAATTTCTTAATTTGGTTTGACATTTAGTGCCAACTGCCACCGAGAGGCCCGAGTCCCTTTCTTCTTATTTTTTTTTAATTTTTCTTTTCTCCGACTAGATGCGTCAATTATAAAAAAAAACCGGGGTGCATGTACAGTTATTTAACCAATTCTTTTTCGTATAACCATGAGTCCAAAGAAGGTGAGTGTAAAGTACTTGATATTGTAATTCTTGTGTCAGCAAGGCCCTTGTGCAATAAAAACCCAACAATCCAAAACCATATAAATCCAAAATAATAACATAATAATTGGAAGTATAAAACATTCAAACGGTCAACTGACCCCCTTTGATCCTCCCTAAAATCCACCACCGACTGCGATTCACCCGAACCTACCCTTTCACAACCCCCGTATTTCACTCCCAACACCCGGGCAGACGATCCCCACATGTTATACGCGAGCAATAAAGCGGCATTACGAGTCCCCCTTTCAGCGTCCTCTGACCCCAACTGTCGACGGCCACGTGAGCATCGTAATCTAATTGCCCCCGCTCTCACCCGACCCCATAACTCCTGATACACCCCCGTCCGAAGGGGGTCGACCCCCCCCCCAGGGGTGGTCGCCACAGAAACGAACACTGATTCGGCGGCACAATTCGGTAATTGAGTTGAGCAGTTCCACCCCCTCCTTGTTCACCTGTGACGAGCGGTGTCAATCGCTTTCGAGTGTTAAATCCGGTTCTTTTTTATTTAAAGTGGGTGTATTATCTGCCAGGGGGTGAAAGGGCTTAAAAATCGAAGGTTGAAGAGGGGGTCGAGGTGGGTATGAAGAGCAGACGGTTTTTTTTTATCGGCGGGGAAATGGCGCGTGGAGTGAATTAAATTTTACGGGTTTTTGAGAGCGGTCGGTGGCGTATCGGATTCGCTCTTTAAAGAAGCATCACTCAAAATGTGAGGATTTTGGGGGAGAGTAGTTGGGTTGTTGTAGCGCCTAATAGGGCTATTTTTTTGGGGGGGGGGTGTTCTTTGTTTGCTTCAAATGTTTTGTAGAATTTCTGCTGGAAATGTGTCGGTTCTAAATGGGTTTTAATTGCTTTAGTGCATTTAAACTTTCGGTTTCCCCTAATGAGATAGTTTATATAAATTTAAAATATATTTTTACGTTTGACCTTCGAACTGCACCATTTTGCAAAAACTAAGTGCACTTCAATGTTTTACGAGCTATACACTGAATTACATTATTTTACGAACACTACATTAAGATACATTACAATACTTAACGAACACTACATTAAGGTACATTACAATACTTAACGAACATTACATTAAGGTACATTACAATACTTAACGAACACACCATTCTAACTCTACATTACGCTACACTATTTTACAAAAACTATATTACTCTCCTCTATCTTACACAACGAAGGTTTGCGAGTTCGAATCCAACCGAAGACCGTCATGTACAAAGGGGGCTGGTGCACGTTAAATGTGTCGTGGCCTCAAATGACCTCACGTTGGCGTGGTGTGGAAGTATGGAGAGTGGGGTGCCAGTTCAGGTGTGACCTCGTCATCTGACCGTGGTTCAAAATTACGTGGTGTTGTCCTCGGATCTTTCCCTTGGGAATGGATCCCGGACTGTCGCCAATAGCCTGTTGTGTTGCTCCAGTGTGACGCTAATTAAAATACCTACCTACCTACTCTATCTTACGAATTATACACTGCACTACATTATTTTACGAACACTATATAACACTACACTATTTTACAAAAACTGCAGTGCAGTTCCCTGTTTTACGGACTATACGCTGCACTACACTAATTTACAAACGCTACATTACACTACATTACTTGATGAACACTGCATTACGTTACAGTACACTATACTACTTAACGACCACTACATTATGTTACACTACACGACTTAACGAACAACTCTATTTTACAAAAACTGCGTTGCATTATATTACAAAATCCACAGTACACTACACTGTTTTACGAGCTATACGCTGCACTACACTACTTAACGATCACTGCATTACGTTACACTGCACTGTTTAACGAACAACTGTATTTTTCGCACACAACATTACGTTACACTACACTGTTTAACGAAAAACTGTATTTGCGAACACTACATTACGTTATACTACACTGTTTATCGAACAACTGTATTTTACGAACACTACATTACGTTACACTACACTGTTTAACGAACAACTGTATTTTAAGAACACTACATTACGCTATACTGTAAATACATTGCTCAACACTATCTTACGAACTATACATTGCATTAGGTTATATTACGAACTGCATTATTTTACGACTATACTATACTACTTACCGAACTACACTATTTTACGCGAACACTACACTACTTACTACACTATTTTATTTTACGAACACTACACTACTTACTCTATATATATATACACTACACTACGTACTTACTACACTACACTATTTACTATACTACACAATTTTACGAACACAACACTACTTACTACACTATATTTGCGAACACTACATGACACTATTTCATGAATACTACATTACATTATTGTACACTATGTTACGAATTCTACATTATATTATTTTACACTATTTTACGAATACTACATCACATTATTTTACACTATTTGACGAATTATGCTATTTTACGAATGTTTAATGCCTTATTTTTCATTGTGATTAAAAGCTGAAATAAAAGAGTAAACACGCACCAAAATTTAAACAAGAATCGAACACTGATAGCTCCATCCGGGTCTCATAGACCCCAAATAGATTTAAATATTTTTACAAATCAAACAGGATATACAGCTACACCGTGTGAATTTACCAGATCAATAATAGTATTATACGAGCAAACAAAATAAAACTGGAATCGTTCGGCTGATGCCCTTAGAAGTTATGTATGTATGTAGGATTTTAATTCTTGAGTATATTAGAATCTGGCAACACACTTTGCTGTCTTAATCTGGCAGCGCAAGTGTTTTTATGCTTCGCACGGGTTTCGAGAGCGAGAGGTTCTCAGCGGTATATTGAGATTGTATTGATGTTTTCTGTTGATAGCTGATGCTGTTGTTGATTGATGTCACCGGCTGTATTTGTTACGTTATTAATAAATGTTTTGTTGGGTCTACGAGCGTTCCAGTGTGTTCTCGTTATCTTATTAAGCAGAAAAAACTTAACCCTAAGAGCAGGATGGACAATCCTACATGTATGTATTTTAATTAACGTCGCACTGGAGCAACACAACGGGCTATTGGCGACGATCCGAGGACAACACCACTTAAATTCGAACCACGGTGACGAGGCAGTACCTGAGTTGGCATCCTACTTTCCAGAAGCCCCTAGAAGATCCTAGTTACAAGGTGTGTTTTTTTAACGTTTAAGCTTTGGTTTGGCTTGTGTGTGGGTTTTATGGCACAAGGTCCGTATGCGGACAAGCTGTGCCAAGCACAAGATTAGATATACCCAATAAAAACAGCTAAAACAGTCAGCCAAAGTAATAAAACAATAATCTAAAAATTATGTATGCAAATACTATAAAAAACCTAAGTTAAAACTTAAATGTAAATATAGGAATGTATTCAACACAAAGAAAAGTATGCGGTTAGTAAAAACCTTAAAACAGAATGGGAAATTATGTAGTTTAAAATATATGATTGATGGAAACCTAAAATGAAATTCAAAACACATTTCTAATTAAAAAATTATTAAAAGGTGTTCGATAAATGTGTGGGTGGGGTTTTTATAACATAACACTAGGTTAGGAAGTTTAAAATATTGAATGTAAAAATGGCATAAACCGGGACATGAAGTTAAAAAATGCGAGATTGTAAGGTCTCCATTCGCACGTTTAAGAAATGTGTTTTTTCTGAATGGATTTTTATCATACTTTATGATTAAACTTCATTCCTTAAATAACACTAAATTTTTGCTTAGACCCTATCCTGTGTTCACGATACATCATAAAACCTTGAACAGAAATCAATTTCCACTTAATCCTCCAAGTGGTTTTGACAAGATATCTTGTCCATCAGAATAATCATCCGAGGCTATATCTCTGTTATAAGACGAATATTGTTTCTAGTCTTAAATACACTTCTGTAGAATTACATGATTGTTGTGGTGTTTGGATTTGTGGTCCTTCTCGTTGTGGGAAAGATGCGTCAGTTAGAAGGCTAAAAGATGTTTTTTTAAACCTCTTAATAAATGGTGGGATGGCTATAGTAACCAAAAATTTGCGTTGCTGTCTGATGTTGATCCTAAACATTCAATGTGGTTAAGTCATTTTTTAAAGATTTAGTGTGATAGGTAATGCCGAAATAAAAGATGAAACTATTTTTATTAGACCTAAGAAAATTTTCTGTACATCTAATTATGTTTTAGAGGATTGTTTTGATGGAAAGGATTTAGAAGCTATAAAAGCAAGAATGTCAGTTTATAAAACATGTTTGAACGAACAGTTGTGAAGCGTGCTGTGAGCAGTGTTGACTATTCAGTGTTTGACCTGATTTTATTGCGTGAGGATGTGGTGGAAAAGGAGGAAACGGTTTCATCGAAAGAAGTGGTTTCAGCGAAGCCGTCGACCTCGGAAACTGCGGAAGAAGTTTACTCGTCGGGCGACGAATTCGAGGCGCCAAGAATTTGCAAAAATAACTTTTAAGGTTTAAAGGAATATATTTTAAAGGTTAGTGAAACTCAACCTTCCGCGCAATCATTTGAGCTGTGGTCTGCTGGAATTTAAAAAATGAACGCTTTTATATTGGTTGGGATAAGAACTGTAGTTATGATTACCAGAGGCTTATTACTGTTAAAGATCAGACGGCGAGTGGTTTTAAGTCTATATTTATTGGAAGTAAAAAAACCCAATTAATTACTTCTTCAGTGTGCCCTCAACGTATCGGAGATACATTCAGGCAGATCAGATACGTCAACAGGTTGCAAAAAGTTTGCCTGACATCGTTGATGACCAATATAATGTACATGGACAACATGTTCCGTCTTGTTTTTTTTGGTGGAGGTACTGATTTACTTCGGAAACTTTCTCATAATACCATTTCTCTTCTCTCATTCGGAAACTCTCAACCACCAGCCAGGAGGGTTAAGCGACATGGATAGGTAGGTAGTTAATTAACGTCGCACTGGAGCAACACAACGAGCTATTAGCGATGGTCCAGGATCAATCTCCAAAGGAAAGATCCAAGGACAACGTTTCGCCATTTTGAACCACGGTCAAATGACGAGGACAACACCTGAGCTGGCACCCCACTCTCCAAACTTCCACACCACGCAAGCGTGAGAACATTTAAGACTACGACTGATTTAACGTACACCAGCTCCCGTGTACCCGATTGTCTTCGGCCTGGACCGAGTTTCGAACTCTCAACCCTCCGGTTACTAATCCGATACTCTTCCAAATAGGCTACCATGGCTCCTAGATATTTAACTAAGAGCTAGCTAGAAAATTGATAGCAATTTGTGCTTTTCTAGAAAATTTTCAATTCCAAGGATTTGGATTTTTTTCTTTATATTGCGCATCCTGTGAATGAAAATGTATTGTTTTTACTATTCGGCTACAGAAATATGCATGTGAGAAGGCATTCCCGATTCCATTTTACCCCTCAAAGGAGTAATATATGTGGAGGGGAAGGTATAATGGGTATACAATATTTTATAAATTTAATATTTTATTAAAGACTTCTCAAGGATTGGCATATTGAGAAAAAAACAGTCAAAGAATTGCTAACTTTAAAAATTAACTTTTTTTCCGAAATTGAAGTTAATACATCAATGGGAGAATGAACAGCGTATCCAGATAGGTAGTTAATTAACGTCGCACTGGAGCAACACAATGGGCTATTGGCGACTGTCCAGTACATCCCGAAGGGAAAGATTCTACTATACCTGGTATTTTGAATAGGCGTTCAGATGACGAGGTCAAAACCTGAGCTGGCACCCCACTCTCCTCATTTCCACACCACGCCAACGTGAGGACATTTGAGGTCACGGCAGATTTAACGTGTAGCAGCCCCCGCGTACACGACTGTCTTTGGCAGGACCGAGTTTCGAACTCGCAACCTCCGGATGCTATTAAAGGCCAAAATATATTTGAATTTAAAATTTTAATATATTTTTAAATTATGCTATGTTATTTACCATTTGGAGGGTTAAAAACTGCTCTTCTTCAGATATTCCATTTGCATTTCGTTGTTCTTACCGTCTTCTGTGTTCCATTTCAGACAATAAAGTGGACAGCCTTCCCAGTTCTACGAGCCAGGATTCACCCAGGAGGCTCCCGAAGGAGTTCGGCCTGCCCCTGCCCTCCCCCCTGGCGGGGGCAGACTTCCGGTCCCTGGGACTGGGGCTGTGGCCGGGGGATATCCGGACGCACCCACTCTTCTTCCCCTCCTCCTCCACGGCCTCGCTGCTCCACACTCCACCGAACGCCTCCACCCTGCTCCACAGGTGAGTTGTCACTCCACACACAATAGATTATGCGGTGAAGAACTTCGGAGGCCACCGTGGCTCAGTGGGTTTGTCCACTGCACTAGCAACCTGTGAGTTGTTTTCGCTAATCTCCAAGTCTAGCTCCAGCTAGACCATACCACAAGACCATTCACTAGCACAAAGCCATACGCCAAAAGTGGTTCAGGAAACAGGTCGTCTCGGGAAAACCCCAGGCACTCAATAATGTGCGCTGGGGAGGTCTGGTCATTTAAGGTAAACAGGATGTATCTTGCAACAAAATGTGAGACACCTCTGATGGCCACTGGAAAAGCGGGAGAGCGCTGTCTGAACATGTCTGTCGCAATTGAGAGCAAGAGATCTTCCGGGGCGAACCCCGCAATACCAAGAGTGTACCGGGGGAACAATCAATGCCTTATTATCAAGATTTTTTACAATAGAGTCAAGCTCAAGAAACGTCAATGAGTGGGTATCGGAGAATGGTTCATCCTTCGCCAAATCATCCGCTACTTCGTTTCCACTGAGGTCCACTGTAGGTGCACCTCACAGAAGGATGAGACATGCTTGAGCTTGTTAAGGATTGCTATGCCACTATCTCCCACACTGCGCGAAATAGATAGATGTTGGATGGAGCTGCGACTGTCGGACAAAATCCAAACGAACTTTGAGTTCGGAACAGACATGATGTAGTAAATCTTGCGGTAGTTCAATTCCTGTAACTTACACTGGATTCAGTTCTCTCTCCTGCGTCGGTGCCATACACGTGAAATACGTATTACTAGACTGAGCATTGCTATTGAGAGAAGCTTCAAAAAGTGTGAACATCTTGTCGACTAGTAGTCACGTGACTGCTCTGTAAAAAATGGTCTTGGTTGGATGATTTGACATTTTATCGTCTCACTTGGCGATGTGACATCTTATGACAGGGTGTGTGTAATGCGCATTACTATAGAGTGGTGACAAAAGTGGTGAAATCTCCAAACTCAACTAATATGTCGCACGGACCAATCAGATGATGAATCAATGTCTTCTCCCGTCTCATGAACCAATCAGATGATGTATGTTCGTTACCACTCGGAAGACGAAAGTAGCCCAAGGGTCACGTTACTATTAGTTTTGGTCACATGATCGTGAGCACTAAAAAAGCTTACCATTTCTCATTTTAATTTTGTATTTTCTCTATGGTTGGTATAATTTTCCATGTGTGTATGTCCAGTACTTCATGTTGCCTGTCTTGCGTTTTGCATAGCTTGGCCAAATATTGTCCTTGTGCCATAAAAACCCAATTAACCAGGAACAACTTCAATCGAACTACGTCAATCAATGAGAAAGTAATAAAAAACAATACCCAAGCATATTCGAAACGTAATAACAATAATTTCATGTCGGGTTTGTGGACTGCAATTGCTAAATCAATAAATCCTTATACAAATGGACATTTGTTAAAAAGTTCAAATGTATACAAAAGTTCACCATCAAATAAAACGCGCCATTGCGTTAACGTATAATTAAATGGAGGCCCTATGGCTACTATTGACGTTCAAAAAACATTAGAACTGTTGTCATTTGTAGGCAAGACTAGTCATGCTCACTTTACTAGACTTCCCAACATTTTATCAGGCTGTTCTCACCGCTTGTGAAACAGTCACGTTTTAAATTTTGCAACATATAAGGAAGGTAGGTAATTAACGTCGCACTGGAGCAACACAGGGGGTTATTGATGACAGTCCGGGATCAATCCCTAAAAGAAAGATCCGAGGGCGACACCATGTAATTTTGAACCACGGTCAAACGACGAAAGTCACACCCCCACTCTCCAAACACCCACACCACACCAACGTGAGGATATTTGAAGCCACGACAGATTTAACGTGCGCCAGCCCCCATGTACACGACGATATTTGGTTGGACCTAGATTCGAACCCTCCGGTCGCTAATCCGTTACTCTTCCAACTGTTCTACTGCGGCCCAAACATATAGGGGTTCTGGACCGTTGCATGACGATATGTCTGTCTTAAGCTCTAACAGACAACAGAAATAATATTCAGTGAATTGTGTCACATTATATCAAGGTGAAATTATCGTAGCTTTCACTGATGGGCCATGAGACACTAATTTGAATAAAGGAGGTGCTGGTGTACTGCTTCTAGGTGGTGAGAAAATACAAGTAAAGGCTGGAAGAGGAAAAATATCCTCCAATTTCACCAATGAACTCGTAGCTGTAAATAAGGCTCTTGAAACTTAAATTCGTCATCTGACCGAGGTTCAAAATTACGTGGTATTGTCCTCGAATCTTTCCCTCTGGGAATGATCCCGGACTGTCACCAATATTCAGTTGTGTTGCCTACATACCTACCTTGAAACTTAAATCTCTCATCCCAGAAAACAAGAGGGAATCTTTAGTGATTCCAGATTTGCCTTCGAAGCAAAAGCAAATGGCTACTCTAGAAGTGCCACAGATGTCCATTCACTTCTGCACCAACTCATGTGTTTGGATAAAAAGCTGCACTCTTCAGTGGATTCCCGCACATTGAAGGAAATGAAGATGAATTGGCAAAGGAAGTCAGAGCATTCAATGCTGAATAAACCCCAATAACTCTTACTGGTGCTAATGCTTTAGTGAAATCCAGACTCATATCACAGAAAAATTAAAATAAAACAACACATTTGTGAAATTAACACCGATAGAAAAACCTATCCAGACTGAGAACGGGACATTCTAAAGGCATGAGAATTAGCAGTGATGGAACCAGAATGTGGACATTGTACCAACTGTCTGGGCGTTGAGCTCACCTGATTCTATATTCAAATGCCCTGCAATAGTAGCTGCTCTTCAAACCATCGATTACTGTTTTGAAGAACAGCTTTACAATGATTAAATAATCGCATCACCAAAACTGCGAAAATGCACACGGCGACATATGACTCCGGAATGGTCACGACAACATCTATGTGAAACGAATCAATTGCGAAATCAAAATACGTGATCTGATAAAAAAAATATCCAACCTTTGTTCAGAAAAATAAAACTGCATTACATATTCAGTTCAAAGCTAGTCCCTTTCGAAAGAGTCTTTCTCAGTTGACCCTCTTGTCCCGGTAGTTCTACTTGAAGCCTTTTTCAATGTCACTTCTCTGGGATCTCCACGTCGTCCTTGGATCCGGGATGGATCCCGGACCGTTTCCAGTAGCCCGTTGTGTTGCTCTAGTGCGACTTAAATTAACTACCTACCTACCTAAAGTAAGTAGGTATTTTAATTAACGTCGCACTAGAGCAACACAACGGGTTATTGACGACGGTCCGATATGAAATCCGAAGGGAAAGATCAAAGGACCAGATGACGAGATGACCACCTGAAATGGCACCCCACTCTCCAAACTTTCACACCACGCCAACGTGAGGACATTTGAGGTCGCGACAGATTGAACGTGCACCAGGTCCCTTTGTACACGACGGTCTTTGGTTGGATTCCAACCGGGCCAACGCGGCCCCCTGAAATAAGTATCAAACAGTTGTAGGTACCCATCTCAGAAATGCCAAGCACGATTGAAAAAAAGGACAATATTTTTTCAACTTGGCTTTTGACACGGTAGGTTGGTAGTTGAATTTAAGTCACACTGGAGCAACCCAACGGGCTATATTTTGGACAAGGAATCAGGTGGTATGATTATTGTGTGGTGGATTCTGACCACTTGTAATCATCGAATGAAAACCTCCATTTATTCCTCTATTAATGCAGTTGTGATTAAAGTAGTAGTGTTTCTTGTTGTTTCAGGTCCTCGTCCTCTCCGACGGGCAGCATGCTGCCCGCGCACTATACGACAGCCGCCGAGATCTTCAGGCCTTTCCCCTCCCTCGCACACTGCGTCTCGTTCCCACTCCTGGGTCTCGGATCGCCCTACGCTGACGTCAAGCACCCACCTCTGCACTCGCACTTCAAAGGTACGTGCACCCAAACCTCTTACAGCTGTTCATGGTTTCCAAATCCACTCGGGATTTAACCATCCAAATGGTTTCGACGAGATATTTCGTCCATCAAGCCCTGGTCAGTTTTCTTCTAATGACGAAATATCTCGTTGCTCGGAGTCCTTCATACAGTTTAAATAGCAATGAAGTTTAAAAATGAAAATAGGCTTCGCCGCAAGTATTTATTTTTTTACGTATTTATTTATTGGGACAAGTTAGTGTTACATCGATTAACTACGTCTCATTCGTGTTAGACTTAATGTAATATCTATTTAACGTCGTTTATTAAATGCAATCCAAATTGTATATAACTAGGTACTTATCACTATATAAAGTTTGCGAATATAGCAAAACAAATTAGAACCATGAAAGATTCTTACAACTAATCTCCCGTCATCATTTCGATCAACTGTCTCTTATTTAAATACAGCACTGGAAAACACACGCATAGCATCTGCGCTAAAGTTTCTTAACTCACCAAGTGGTTTTGACGGGATATTTCGTCCATCAAAATCTGACCAACTTTGCTATTGACGAGAAACCTTCTTTCTCCTACGTCAGGAAAAGTCCAGGGACCATAATTTCCTACGGGCAGCCCAGTACAAATTAACCCGGCTAAAAATGCCAACTAAGATGTGATCGTCAGATAAAAAGGTACAAGATAAAAGATGACTAAAATCCTCCCCGTCGGGCAAAAAGGGCAGTCAGGAGAAGCATGCACGCCAATGCGGTGTAAGTGTCCTCTTAAAAAGTCGTGTCCAGTTAAAATTGGAAAATTTGCCGTAGCAATATGTCGTGGCAAATTAGGTGGAACAGGGTCAGACAAAAGCTTGCTCCATGTTTTGTCCGTGGCCTTAAGCTTTTGATGGCAGGACTTGTTTATCTTTCGCTCTACCAACCTGCAAGCATGGAGGTAAGGGTCTGGGGTAGAAGACAATAATTTTTAGCTAGCTTGTCTGAGCGCTCATTGTCTGGTATATCACAATTCCATTGGAAGGCAATCAGAGTTCAAGATGTCAGTGGCAATCAAACGAGCTCTGGCCAAGCGAACGCAATGAGGTTGTTTAGAGGAGCATAAGGCCAAGATTGCCACCTGTGAGTCAACCAGAATGACTGCTTTGTTACAAGAAGTGATGGAAAAAGTCTAGAAATAGCTTGGGCTATGGATTCAATTTCAGCCTCAAAATTTGTGGCTTGTTGACCAATTGCGACAGAACCCTCGAAACTGCCCTCGCAGAAGAAGCCGGATCCAGAGTTCCCGTTTGGGTCAGAAGAGCCATCAGTGTACACATGGAGGCATTCATTGCTAGGATACCGAGTATAGTTTCCAATGAATCGGCGTCATGATATTGCGAATTGTTTTATGATGACGAGATTAATACTGGTTAGTTTTCTTCTAATGACGATATATCTAGACAACCACCAGGAGAGTTTATGCTAATATCTATCGACGACAGTGTGGTTACTTATTCCATACGTTATTTAAATCCATTTATAATGCATATGAACATTGGTATACACATTCCATACGTCCAAATGAAATAAAATTAGTCGCAAATGTAAAACCACATTTTGCTTACATTTTTCGAATGCACTGGTGTAAATTCTTATTTCCAATAAAAGTACATGTAAAACCTTAACACCTCAGTTATCACAATTATTCTACGTGCACTTCAATTTCATCCCATTCTTCTGTTTAAAGGCTATTGGGCATTTTTTGACCCTAGACCAATTTTCGGTCATATTTTATTTTCTGCGCTGATTTCTATCTTCCAGACTCCTCATTGTCTTCTGTCAACAGATCGCTGAAGAATTTCATTAGAGTGGTTATTTCTTCCATGTAGTTCAGCACGTTTATGGTGTTTTATGGCCCCAGTGCCATAAAACGCCAAACCAAACAACCATTCGACTGTAAACAAATAACACCGATTTCTATGCCACTTGCGTTAGCGAAATGGATTGATAGATTGGTAGGTAGTTGATTAACGTCGCACTGAAGCAATACAACGGGCTATTGGTGACGGTCTGGGATCCATTCCGAGGGAAAGATCCTTGGACAACACCTAGTACTTTCGAACACTGTCAGATGACGAGATCGACGCCTGAGCTGGAACCCCACTCTCCAAACTTCCACACCACATCAACGCCATTTGAGGCCACGGAAGAATTAACGTGGCCCAGCCTCCCCGTACATGACGGTCTTTGGTTGGATCTAGTTTCGGCAAAGGTGGGCCGGTTGGTTGATTTGAGTTTTATGGCGCAAGATCCAGAAAAGGATAAGATATGCCAAACACAAAACAATGAAACGAGAAAATAGAATAATCAGACCAACATTAAATGGAGAAATGCAAGGAATTAAGACAAAGGAGTTGCATAAAATTTAAATATAAAGGTAAAATTTTAATTGGGAAGTGCAAAACCTTATTTTTTAAATGATTACTAAGATGGGGTTGTCCCCATCTTACATGAAACTTTACGAAATTCAATTTAAAATCTTATCAATTATAGATGCGTCAAAAATTTTGAATGATGAAGGAAGGATCCAACAAATCCGAAAAATTGGTGATGAGGCATTAAATATCGACGATAAAGATGTTTAAAATGTGAACCAGAAGTTAAAATATGGAGTATGGTTAATGGATGATGGCAAAGATGACACGATGGAGCGGTTTCATTCATAAACAGATGTCTATGCATGAACCTGGAATGGCCTATGTGAAGACGTGTTATAAGAACATCAATCCAACTAGATAGTAGTGACGGCAGGAGTATTATTCACTATCGTTGTTCGACAACGTAAACAGAGAAGCCTTCTCTGAATGTTCAACTCGAAAATACATATCTCTAGGTAGGAAATTGAATTTACATCGCACTGCAGACTACTGCTAGACTGCACAGTGTACACTAGACTGTACACTAGATCGAGTTTCTAACTCACAACCCTCAGGTTGCTTAACCGCTACTCCACCACCCCGGCTACCACAGTCTCTATATATAGATAGATAATACACTGCTGGCCACCCAAATTGCAACACCAAGAAAGACAAGAGATATCACAACAAAATTTATTTTGTAGATAACATGTTGACCAAGTATCAAATGATTAAATTTATAGACTTCTGTGAAGTGTGGTTCCTGCCAAAATCAGTAGCCAGAGTAGCCGCCATTGTTGGAGATCACCGCTGCCACACGCCTCGGCATTGATTCAAAGAGACTTTGGATGTGTTCTTGGGGTACAGCAGACCAAGCAGCTTCCACACGTTGCCAAAGTTGATCTGGTGTGGCAGCTGGGGATGTATTCTGGGTCAATCGTTGAGCAACCATGGACCACATGTTTTCTATCGGCGAAAGATCCGGAGAGCGAGCTGGCCAGGGAAGAAATTCAATCTGGCGATTGACGAAGAACCCTTGGACAATGCGTGCCACGTGTGGTCACGCATTATCCTGTTGAAATATGGCTGTGGGCAAGCCCTGAAGGTAAGGAAGGACAACTGGCTCCAACACCTCGGAGATGTAGCGCTGGCTGTTTAAAGTACCGGCAATGCGTACTAGAGGAGTGCGAGAGTGATATCCAATACCGCCCCATACCATAATACCCGGTGCAGGACCAGTGTGGCGGTGCATAACGCAGATGTTCAGCATCCTCTCTCCACGGTGTCTATAGACTCGAATCAGACCATCGTGGTGTTGCAGACAGAAGCGTGACTCGTCAGTAAAGACAATTTCATTCCATTCTGCCGTCCACATCCTTCTTTCATCGCACCATTGGCGGCGGAAACGTCTGTGGTTCTGCGTCAAGGGTAGACGAAGCAATGGACGTCTTGCGGACAGACCACTCTGCTGTAAACGGCGTCGAATGGTACGCGCAGACACTGGATGATGCGGTACAGACTGAATGTGCTGTGCTATGGTTCGTGATGTGGCTGAGCGATCCGTCACTGCCATACCCACAATATGCCTGTCATCACGTGAAGTGGTGCACTGAGGTGGATGCGATCGAACACGTCGGTCCGTCGTACCCTCCTGCATCCAACGATCACATATCCGCATTACAGTTGTTTGGTTTCGTCCAACACGACTACCGATTTCCCTGAAAGATAATCCACAATCTCGGTAGGCCACTATCCTTCCTCTGTCGAACTCGGATACTTGATCAAAAGATGATCGCTGTTTTCTACGAGGCATAATTGATCGTTTTTTTGAAAAAACCACAAGAAAAACACAATTGCCGTACTTGAAATCGTCGAAATCTCCAAGCCTTAAATAGCGCTTTGAAGTGGCGCCACAGGCGCGCGTGATGTGCGTCTGCGCTGAAATTCTAATCATTTGCATATCTCACTTCCGCTAATGCATGTTGTAAATTTCATATTATTTGCATGCTTCCTTCAGGGTGTTGCATTTACGGTGGCCAGCAGTGTAAATATGTATTAAGTCGATGAAAAAGTTCGTTCAATTTTTTGACAAAAATTGAAGAAAAATTTTATTTACTAAAAAATAACATTGAATGAATATAGCATGTGCCGTTCTGTCCGATGACCTTTCTCTCATCTTTCCGGTAGCTGCATCAACCCGCGATTATAGAAGTTCTGAGCTTTCTGGCTAAAGAACTGATCCAGGTGACGAAACTTTCTGAACCATGTACGGCACACGGAATCGTAAACTGTACCCTCAACCTACACAATACCTATCTCCTTCCGCGTCTGCGAAGCATTCTTGCCTTTTCCGAAATAAAAAAGCATACTCTGTCGCAAATGCTCCTTACTTTCTGCCGTTTTTAATGCTTAACAAAATAAAAAAACACAACCCAATAACACAATTTTTTCTCCAAGTACTCGCTGAAATTCCTTCTTTCAAACAACATCAAAACTTTACACGCGTGAAGTAGACAACACTGTGAAGTAGATTTGAGATGCAATGACACCTAGGGCCAAACGGGACTGACTTTTGCATCAACCCAATAGATTCCGACCTAACCCTTTCGCCCCGACTTTTGCATGATTAAAATTTAACTATAAAAAGTAGTTTAATTTAGTAGTTTAGTAGTTTTTGCTCTTTTTGACGGACACCGTACTTTTGCGTTCTTTTTGTGTTTGCTTTCTCCCTTCCAACATTTATGAGTTGCTCAGCTAAGGGGACCATGAATGATAAGAGTGGTTCTGTTTTATGTTCCACATCACACTTCGTAATCCATGCATTCAGAACAGAAATCATAACTAAAAATCTTTTTCCACCACTTGTCTGATTTTCTGCCATGACCCTAAAAAGTAGCCATTTCATCACAGCGGTCCACTCCATTCATATACATAGTGTAGTGGGAAATGGGCAACTAACGTCTCATTTTGTACCATCTTTTTGCTTCCGAACCACGGTCACTCATTCATCAGAATGAATGGGCGTGCTCAAAACCATAAGTCCGCCATTTGCAATCTGAAAGTATTGCCAGATTTCTTTAGTCCTATTTTTATTCCCTAATTTTCTTAAGAACACTGAAAACGTAAAAAACCATTCAAAAGTGGGATTTATTTACCCAATAGGGCATGAAATCTAGTCTCTGGGACGTATATGTCCATTAGGCCAGAAAGGGTTAAACTTATTTAAATTTATCGAGCCTTGTATTCCCAATTCACACACACGAGGAAAGCGAAATGCCGCTGCTTAATTCCTTTGTAACCTACCACCACTGGCATTATCCTCTGTAAAGCATGAAGTCGCAGAAAGTGTATCCAGAGGTTCGAGCGTCCCCAAAGCCTTGGGAAGTAGCGGACCGAATGGAACGTAGCGGAATTCACGTAATGGGAAATCATAACCATGTTATGATTCAAACTGAAAGAAAATGCCATTAGGTCATTCAATTGAATCCAGTGAAATCTGAAAGTCACCTAATTACACGTATTTGAGAGCATTGGCAAACGTGTGATTTTCACTAGATGTACTTTGAATTGCTACTTGGATTGAATGAGTCCTTTTGAAAGAGGCCTTTGCAATCGCTTTCAACTCAACTTCGCTCAGTTCTAAAAGAATGTGAATTACTTGCCATATAAGGTAGGTATTTTTATTTAACGTCCCACTGAAGCAACACAACGGGCTATTGGCGAAGGTCCGGGATCATTCCACCAAGGGAAAGATCCGAGGACAACACCACGTAATTTTGAGTTACGCGGCCCGAAAAATAGTTATTTAAATTTGCAGATAGTGCGTAGTTTTCGAAAATCTGTCATGTGCTCTAATGCATCGATCGGTAGCCGGGTTGGAAAGAGTAACAGATTAGCAACCGGAGGGTTGCGAGTTCGAATCCAACCAAAGACCGTCGTGTACACAGGGGGCTGAGGAACGTTCAATCTGTTCTGGTCTTGAATGTCCCCACGTTGGCGTGGTGTGGAATTTTGGAGAGTGGGGTGCCAGCTCAGGTGTGACCTCGTCACCTGACTTTGGCTGAAAATTACGTGGTGTTGTCCTAAGTCCTTTTTTCCCTTGGGGTATTGATCCCAGACCGTCGCCAATAGCCTGTTGTGTTGCTCCAGTGCGACTTTATTTACTTACCTACCTAATGCATCGATCTTTTAGTCGAAATAGACGGAGCGTGATATTTCTTACAGTTGCTCGGCTTGAAGATCTGTCGCTTGGTTGTGGGAAAAAGCGTGAACCGTGATGTGGGACAAATTACCGATTGGTTAAAGTGATTATCCAGCTTGATTAAAGACACTAGTCAGTCATCTCGATAGCCAATGGACCCAAGTCGATTCGTAAGTCCACGTGACTGATGCTTCTGAGACCTTCAGGATTGGATTCGTATTTTGAATTTTATGGCTCAAGGACCTTTGTAGGACAAGCTACGCCAGACGCTAGATTATAAAATTAAGCAATAAATAGCCAGCATCAAGTGTTGAGACATAAGTATAGGAATTAAATTAATAAGTATAAAATTAAAAAAAAAGAAATGCAAAGGATTGAATTACAAAAGAATTTAAAAAAATTAGATGTATGAATCATTTTGGATTTAAAAAAAAATTGGATGAGATTTGAAAAATCAATTGAGAGTAAAAAGGTTTAAATCGGGATTTGTTCCAATCAAATCTTGAAAATTCAAAATTGTAGTTTTAATAAATTTAAGATATTGATTATTACAGGACAGACAATTAAAATATGATGAACAGGAAAAGGAGTAGAACACGAGTTACAATTGGAGGCACCATTGAGATCTTCAGATAGCGATATCTCGATTCAGATCTTTGATAATGTGATATCTCATCAGCTTGATGGGCGAATTATCTTGTCATGAACCAACTTTTCCAGATCTTGATGTTGGTTGATTTGGGTTTTATGGCTCAAGATCCAGAAAAGAATAATCTGGGCCGAACACAACCAAATCTTGACGTCTTTCTAAACCACTTGGAGGGTTGAAATTCATCTTCAACGATACGTTTAAGGCATTTTTATTAGTTTCTTGTGTGATGAAAAACATTTTAACCCTCCAAGTGTTTCGACGAGTAATCTCGACCAAGATCTGGTCAATTTTGCTAAGGACGAGATATTTCGTCTAGACAAAACTAAAACTGTCCTATTACTCCAAGGGGAATGAAGATCGAAGTCATCAAGCTGTCTCTTGCCAAGAACAGGTGACAGTTTTGAACAGGTTTTTTCACCAGAGGCTGGTTAATACAGGGGGTTTTGACATGAAGATAAACCACCAGGAGGGTTAAGAAGGTATTACGAACAGAGCTAACCTCCCTTAACCCTCCTGGTGGTTGTCTCGACGAGGTGTCTCATCTAAAACGCAATCATTAGCAAAACTTATCAGTCTTGATGAACGAGATATCTCGTCATTAGAAGTAAACTAACCAGATCTCGATCTAGTCATCAAATAATCGGCTTGATAACGAGATTTTCGTCATTTGCAAAATTTTTCAGCTCTTGATGGGCGAGTTATCTCGTCGTAACCACCAGTAGGGTTAAGGATATTTTGTAGGCATTTCTAGGCCATAAAGATTGCTTCACCATTTTCAGATGGCGGCCTCCTGCTGAGCCCGGACTCGGAGACAAAACACCAGGATGGCTAAGAAAGCATTACGAACAGAGCTAACCTCCCTTAATCCTCCTGGTGGTTGTCTCGACGAGGTATCTAATCTAAAACGCATTCATTAGCAAAACTTCTCAGTCTTGAACGAGATATGACCAGATCTCGATCTAGTCATCATCAAATAATCGGCTTGATAACTAGATATTTCATCATTTGGAAAATTTGTCATGGACTCTTTATCTCGCCGTAACCACCAGTAGGGTTAAAGGATATTTTCTAGCGATTCCTAGGCTGTAAAATAATAATCTTTATTCCCTGGTTTCAGACGGCGGCCTCCTGCTGAGCCCTGGCTCCAAGCCGTCCCACCACCCTCACCCCAGCGACGTGTACTCGTGCGTCAAGTGCGACAAGATGTTCAGCACGCCGCACGGCCTGGAGGTCCATTCCCGACGGTCGCACAGCGGCAAGCGGCCCTTCGCCTGCGAACTGTGCAACAAGACCTTCGGCCACGAGGTCAGCCTCAGCCAGCACCGGGCCATCCACACGGCCGAGCGCACCTTCGAGTGCAAGCAGTGCGGGAAGACCTTCAAGCGATCCTCCACCCTCTCCACCCACCTGCTCATACACTCCGACACCAGGCCCTACCCCTGCCAGTACTGCGGCAAGAGGTTCCACCAGAAGTCGGACATGAAGAAGCACACCTACATACACACAGGTCAGTACACACCCTCTCTAAACATCTACCCCTTGAAATAAATATTGACATTGATTCCCAAACAGCAATTGAAAAATGCTTCACCAGTTTTGATCCTCTTTTGAAAAAAATAACCCTTCTAAATTTAAGTTTTAATAGAAATTCTAAAATAAATTTTCAATGGCTGGCATTCCGAGCAATAAGAGAGCTGATTTATTGGCAAAAGCTGAAGCAAATAAACAACCTGGCACAAGAGAAAGTACCGTTCTGCCTTCAGAGGACGACCACCTGTCCGTACTTAAAAAGCAATTGCGCAGATCATCTCCAGTACCCTTTCATCACTGGTACCTCAGTGGAACACCAGGAGAGCTGCTTGCCTTCGATTCACCCCGGGAAACTTTCTCTGCTTGCCAGGCTCCGATCTGGCCATTTGAAAAAGATGATTTTCACATTGATGGCCAGAAATCGTTTCCCATCTGTACAAAGTGCAGCTTATTACCAGCCTCTCCCTCACACATCCTGAATTTCATTGGAGCCATACACGAAGACATTTTTAAGGACCCATCTGCCATGGCCCAAAAACTTTATTTGCACAGACTCAATGACTTAGGGTAATTTGTTTGTTTTTTTTACACTGGGATAAGAAAGAACTCTACGTCTAGGTAGTTGAATTTAACTTCGCACTAAAGCAGCACAACGGACAGTAGGCGATGGTCCAGGATAGATGCGAGGACAACACCTCGTAATTTTAAACCAAACTCAGGTGACAAGGTCACTCTCCGAGCTACAACACCATATCGAAGTGAGGATATTTGAGATCACGACCGTGGACATTGAGATCTTTTCCAAAGGCCCTTGGATGTTAGAGGGCCGAGGTAGCCCAGTTGGAAGAGCAACTGATTAGCAATCGGAGGGTTGCGAGTTTGAAGCTCGGTCCATCCGAAGACCGTCCTGAAGGCGGTGGTTGGTGCACGTTAAATGTGTCGTGGCCTCAAATCTCCTCACGTTGGCGTGGTGTGGAAGTGTGGTAGGTATATATTTAATTAACGTCGCACTGGAGGGGGCAACACAACGAGCTATTGGCGTTGTGTTGCCCCCTCTATTGGCGTATACCCCCCCCCCCAGTGGGAGTGTGAAGAAAGAATCGCAAAAGATTTCTTCAGAACAAAATGATGCAAGAGTCGCAAAAAGTTTGCTCAGAAAAGGAGGATGCAATGTATAAGGAACATTTCAGAACACGGGTGGACACTTCTATCCGAGTTACAATTCATGCAGCCCCCCCTCCATAAACACATATTAAACCAAAAATATCAGAGTTGACACGGAAAATGAAATTCAGAACCAACCGTCCTTTACACCATCCTTTCCAAAGAACCTTCCTCCGACTCGGATGTCACACGACACAATCTATTCTCTCCCGGCGTCCCTAAAATGCTTCCTCCACTCCCATTATACCGTCCTAAGATTCGGTCCAAACCCATTACAAAATCTCCAACGAGATCAAAGGCCGCCATCTGCGAAACGATCGCTTAAAAAGAGAGAAAAAAGAGCCCAACTATAAGTGGACCCGTTAATGGAAGACCTGCTAATAGCGACTCGATGCCTTTCAGCACTTTGATGTCATTTCCACGGCAGCACCAGAATTGTTTTTTATCGTTGGGAAAAGTCAATACTTTTCAAAACCCGCTTCATCCCCCCCAGATTCATTTGGGTTAATGAAAGATTAAATTCCTGGTAATGACCCCTCATTATGCCCCCTCCAAAGTGCCTTTGCAAGGGGGGGTCGGACGGGAAAAAAGGCATAATACCATCCACCCGGTGCTTGAGCAACCTCCCCAAGGGTTTGTAGACATGTAATACAATTTTGTCGGCCACGCTCGAAACGGCCGTGTATTAAATTCCGCGCAAGGGGTGTTCATGCTTCGTTAGGGAGGACGACGCGGGAGTGGGTGTTTGATTTTGGGCCGTCTGGAGTCCTAATATGACCTGTGGGACGCGGCGCGCAGGAAGCACTTCAAATAATTGAATTAGGCGCCTCTCGCAATCTGACGGAGAGTGGGGCCCAAGATCTTTTGCGGCCTTTAATCAGGACGTGGCGCTGGGGGAAGCTGTTAAGATTATGAATGTCGACCGAGACCCGGACGGACTAATGAATATTCAGATGCCGGCGCTCCTTTTAAATTGGGACGGGAGTTTTAATGTGTTGTGATTGCCATTGTTTGGGAGTTGCATAAATTGGACGACTGTCCTACAGTTTTGGGACGGAGTTTCATACGATTCGTCAGGCTTCAGCTGAACGGGAAAAAGCAGCCATTTTTCTAAGACGGGATAAGCAGCTATGGCTGCCAGAATTTCTGAGCAGCCAAGTTTAGAAATCATTGCATAAGTTAGACAACTGTCTTCCGGTTGGAGGTTTTGGAACAGATTTTCATCCGATTCGCCAGTCTTAAGTTGTTGCTGCTGAAAGATCATTGCATACGTTGGAGGAAACGGTCTTCCACTAAGTGGTTTTGGGACAGATTTTCATACTATTTATTCGCCAGACATACTCTGTTACCGCTTAGAAATCATTTCATAAGTTAGACACAAGTCTTCCGGTTGGAAGTTTTGGAACGTATTTTCAACCGATTCGCCAGATTTAAGTTGTTGCTGCTAAGAGATCATTGCATAAGTTGACAACAGTCTTCCGACAGGAGATTTTGAGATGGAGTTTCATCCGATTCGCCAGACTTAAATAACTGCTGCTGAGAGATCGTTGCATAAGTTCCACGTCTTCTGGTAGGAGGTTTGGGACGGAGTTCCATCCGATTCGCCAGACTTAAATAGCTGCTACTAAGAGATCGTTGCTTAAGTTCGACGTCTTCTGGTAGGAGGTTTGGGACGGATTTTCATCCGATTGACCAGATTTAGGTTGTTACTACTGCGAGATCATTGCATAAGTTGGACGACAATCCTCTGGTATTAGGTTTTGGGACGGATTTTTTCCGATTCTCCGGGCTGAAGTTGTTGCTGCTGAGAAATCATTACATAAGTTGTACTAGTCTTCCGGTAAGAAGTTTTGGGAAAGATTTTCATCCGCTCAATTTTTGTATCTAACACTTCATTCGCATTGTCCATTAATCTTCGCCAGCCTGGTAGCCGTTTGGTTAGTAGTTAGACGCGCGATATAAGTAGACTGAGCATTGCTGTTAAGAGCTTCAACAGGTGTGACCAACATGTGCGACTAGTAGTCACGTGAGTGATGTGTGAAAAATTGACTTGGTTGGCCGATCTGACATCTTATCGTTTCCTTTACAATAAAACGTCTTAGTCTACATTGCTTTCCAAAAGTTAAGCACTTGATTCAAATTCTGAGCTTCGAAATGTGTGTTTCGATTTCATTGAGTGAAACTCACTGTGGTTGTCGAGGTTATTTGTGGATTGGATAAATCCAATTGTGGCTCAAAGATAGGCGACTGGAAGATTCTCGAAGTTGGAATGCTGTGGGTCTGTTTGGAGAAGAAGCCTATCAAAGACGCCACTATTTTCGTTGGTGTTGACCACTCTGATTTTTCGCATATGGAAGCTATTTGAAACGAGTGGGTCAGTTTTCCAGAGACCTGTTCTCGGTCATCCAAGGATTATCACACCCTCTAATGATACGTATGGGTTCATTGGCTATGCTCAATCGACGAGTTACCACGTCAACTCTAAGAGAAATGGTTACTACAACAATGGGAAGGTCAATATCTGCCACTACTGTGCGGCGAAGACAACGTGTGGAAGGTCTACCCCGAGTTTGTATCCGTTTAAGTGTCAAAGCCAGGAGAGCACGGTTGAAGTGATGTCCTAAGCATGCGAATTGGGAAGCAGTGGAATGGTCCAACGTAGTGTTCAGGATAAGTCGAGATTTGCCTTGGATACCAATAGGCGTGTGAGGATCTGAAGAGAACACGAAACAAGTCAGTAATATATATATCATTGAACACCACGCCTTTAGTGCTGCCAGTCTATAGGTGTGGGCTGAATTTTCTTTGAGCTAGAGCACCGACCTGCACGTCCTGATTGGAGGTAAAGTAAAGTCTGAAAAGTATCGGGGTCAGGTCTTTGACACCACTGCGGAACTGGACGCTGCAGCAGTTGGTCCGGCATTTCTAATGGATGATAATGCACCTCCACATAGAGCAAACCGGGTGGATGAGTACCTTGAGAGTGAGGATATTGCTCGCATGGCGTAGCCACCACATTCGCCCCATCCCAACCCCATCGAAAATCTTTGGGATGCCTTGGACATGCTGACTCTCCGTGTAGCCCCTCCCGCCACTGCTCTCAAAGACCCGGAAACTGTCTTATTTGAGGAATGGCAGTTATTACCCTCTGGTACTCTTGACCACCTAATTTAAGGTGTTGAATGTCATTGTGAAGCTTGTATGAAGGTTGGTCACATCCCTTATTAAGGTACATTTCGTTTGTTTGCACAGCTTACAATTTTTTTTGAATGTACGAAATGTGTTGTACATATATAAACCTTTAAAAATGTACTTATATATATTTTTTTACTATAATTTCTTAGTCGTGAATCTATAGCCAAATTACCTAGCTTCATGTGAAATTTTGATTCGATTAATGAATAACTTTTTCAGTAATGTCGAATTTACTGTCGCGTGTTTAACTTTTGGTTGTTTGGTTGGCCTGCGCTCTATGGCGCAAGGTCCAACAGCGGGCGAGCCGTGCCAAACACAAGACCAGGTAGTATCCAACAAAATCAGTTAGATATAATACATTAAAAAGGAATGAAATGTTTTCAACACGAAGAATAATCTTAAAAATAAGTATAACTATGCAGTTTAAAAGGTGTGATAAAAACTCCATAATGAATTGGCCTTAAAATTTCGAAAAGATTTGAATGTTCAATAAAATGTGGATAGGGTCTTTTCTATCCACAGAAAAAGCTAAAGAGTATGATTTGACACATATTTAAAAAGTGATAATTACATACATGTTAAAAATCCGGAATGGCGTAAAATATAGAAAAATGCAGAGTGGGGAGGATTACACAGCAAGACGGACAAATTAGGTGACTTAACTTTTGGAAAGCAGTTTTTTTCCTCTTATGGCCTATTAGATGTGTGAATGCTGATTTCTATTGAGAGGCGGCAAAAATGGTGAAATCGCCAAATCTTCCGTGTCGCGGGGACCAATCAGATGATGAATCAATGGGTGTGTCCTCCCGTCCCGTGGATCAATCAGGCGATGAATGTTCGTTTCCAGCCTGCAGACGAAAGAAGTCTAAGGGTCACGTTACACTAGTTTAGGTCACATGATTATGGGTACATAAGACTACCATTGCTCAAACTACTTTAATACTTCTTCTATGGGTTAGTACCCTGAACCTCGGTTTGACAGACTGTGGATTCGAATCCCAGTTATGCATCCCGATTCTTTGTGGGGTTTGAAATCCACTTCAATCCATGCCCTAATTTTATTATCGGCTTGAAGCAAAAAATGTCTGTAATGACAAAAAAATCCAACTAATCTATCAGTTCAAAAGTCCCAAAAACTTTACGTAATTTTTTTAATTTACACCGGTAATCAACATACTTTCTTCATAGACTCTTACGTAAATCTTTAAAAAACAGGAAATGTATATATATTGTATAAGACTTGTAAAGTTTTAATTTTCTAAAAATTTAGGAATACTAGTAACTAATAATTAGGTAGGTAGTTGATTAACGTCGCAATGAAGCAACACAACGGGCTATTGGCGACGGTGCGGGATCCATCCCGAAGGGAAAGATCCAAGGGCAGCGCAAAGTTTGGAGGGTGGGGTGAAAACTCAGGTGTTGTCTCGTCTTCTGACCGTGGTTCAAAATTACGTGGTGTTGTCCTCGGATCTTCCCTTCGGGTTTGATCCCGCACCGTCGCCAATAGACCGTTGTGTTGCTCCAGTGCGACGGTAATTCAATTCCCTACCTACTAAGGCCTCGTCATTTTGAAACATGGTCAGATGACGAGGTCGACACCTGAGCCGACACCCCACTCTCCAAACTTCCACACCGAGTTTCGAACTCGGAACCGTGCGGTTTCTAATCCGATACTCTACCGACCGGTCTACCGAGGGCTCATGGAAGTAGCAAGAAGCGTGGAATTGGACGACCCACTGCATAAAAATATTACAGAAGTACTCTATGCATTGATTTTCAATTTGTAGAAGTATTCAAATTGACTCTTTCGGAGGGGTCTTAGCCACCCAGGGTCGAGTGGCGCTTTGACCCTCCCCGTCTCATCTCGGCCGAGCAGGTACCCCGGCAAAGTAATTATGATGACGGGCGGCGTAGTTAAAAAGCGGGCGCCGCTTGACCTGCAGGCCACGTGTGGGGTTAAGTGCGGCAGAGAGCGAATTGGATGGAGGAGAAATCATTTTTTGCCCTCCTCAATAACGGGAAGTGATTCCGGCTGCGGATGGAGAGCGCGGGCCGGCATTAACTGGCCAATCACTGCCATCACCCTATAGTCGGATGGAGGGGAGCGGGGCGGCCGCACTTGGCTACAACTCGCGCGATTGGCGGAGAATCGAGATCGCGGAGGGCGAGTTTTCCAGTACCAATTGCAGAGCAGACACGCGTTAGGAAAATAATTCCGATCTTTTATCCCGGTTTTCTTTTTCCTTTTAAAAGATAGGTAGTTAATTAAGGTCGCACTGGAGCAACACAACAACGGTCCGGGATTAATCCTGAAGAGAAAGATCCAACGACAACATCTCGCCATTTTGAACCACAGTCACATGACGAGAACAACACCTGATTTAACGACAACACGGCAGATTTAACGTGACCTCGTATACAGGAAGGTCTTAGCTGGACCGAGTCTCGAACTCGCAACCCTTCGGTCGTTTATTCGCTGCCCTTCCAACTGAGATTCCACTGCACTCTGAGTCAGTAAAACTTCCATAGTGTGTCTGTCTATAACTTGATATTGTATGTCTTGTGTCTATCTATAACTTAATATTGTATGTCTTGTGTGTCTATAATTTGATATTGTGTTGATATTGTGTCTTGTGTTTGTCTATAACTTGATATTGTATGTGTGTCTGGCGCAGCATGGTCAAATATGGCCCTTACGCCATCAAAAACAGCATCAAACAATCAAAAAGTTCGTCATCTGACCATGGTTAAAAATGAAGGGTTGTACACGGATCTTTTTCTTCTGGATGGATCCGGACCTTATCCAATGTCCCCGTTATATTTCTCCAATGCGACTTTAATTTGAACACTCCTCCAAGCAAAAGGCCATAATACTAATAGAACATTGCGTTTAGGGATTCTTTTACTGTTTTCTGATGTATCTACCCGTATGATATAGTACCCTATTAAAAAGTGCAAAAAACTTATTCATCAGTTCTGAGTACATCATATACATATTTTATATTTACATCGAAAGGGCAATTATTCTATCTCGAAGGACTTACGATGGTCCTTACTGGTCGGTGTACAACCCTCGAATCACCCCCCATCGTTCTTTTGCCTCATCACCTGGATAATCGTCCAAGTACACCCCCTCCAACGTCCCTCGGGGATCAAATGGTTCCATCCAGGCAATATTCTTAGCCTGCAGAACCTCACAGAAAGTTTTCTTGGAATCTTCCAACCAATCGATGCGGTTATTGAATCATCAAATATGATGTAAGATAACATTTTAAACTACTGCACCGCCAAAAAGCACATAGGGTTCTTTATTGAATCCCAAACATTCCTCCGAGAGTTTCGACGAGATATTTAGTCCAGGATCGAGTCAATTTTGCTTATGAAAAAACATCTCGTCCAGGATCGAGTCAATTTTGAAGATATCTCGTCCAGGATCCAGTCAATTTGAAGATATCTCATCCAGGATCGAGTCAATTTTGAAGATATCTCGTCCAGGATTGAGTCAATTCTGCTCATGAAAAGATATCTCGACCAGGATCGAGTCAATTTGAAGATATCTCGTCCAGGATCGAGTCAATTTTGAAGATATCTCGTCCAGGATCCAGTCAATTTGAAGATATCTCGTCCTGGATCGAGTCAATTTTGAAGATATCTCGTCCAGGATTGAGTCAATTTGAAGATATCTCGTCCTGGATCGAATCAATTTTGAAGATATCTCGTCCAGGATTGAGTCAATTTGAAGATATCTCGTCCAGGATCGAGTCAATTTTGAAGATATCTCGTCCAGGATCCAGTCAATTTGAAGATATCTCGTCCTGGATCGAGTCAATTTTGAAGATATCTCGTCCAGGATTGAGTCAATTTGAAGATATCTCGTCCTGGATCGAGTCAATTTTGAAGATATCTCGTCCAGGATTGAGTCAATTCTGCTCATGAAAAGATATCTCGTCCAGGATCGAGTCAATTTTGCTTAAGAAAAGATATCTCGTCGGGACAAAACTGTATTACTCCAAGGGAATGAATATCCAAATAGAAAAACAAATTATCCCTTGCCTTGAACGGATGACAGTTTGGAACTGCTATCTGCATCAGAGGCTGGCCACTGATTTTCGATGCGAAAATAAACCACCACCAGGAAGGATATACAAAACGCAATACAAGACACACAAACATACAATACAGGAAAAGATGAAAAGGCACTATCCACTATCATCCAAAACATACTGTATTAGCTTTTGCATTTGACACACTCTTATTTTTGTTCTTGATCAGCTGCAAAATTGGAACATGTGTTGGAATTCTGAAATCCTTTGTCCAGGTGTGCTCACAATGTCTGCAAAATGTTTTGCGTGGTCCCATATGTTCACAGGGCCGCGGTAGCCCGGTTGAAAGAACAACAGATTAGCAACAGGAGGGTTGCGAGTTCGAATCCAACCCAAGACCATCGTGTACAAAGGGGGCTGGTGCACGTTAAGTCTGTAGTTGCCTCAAATTTCCTCACGTTGGCGGGGTGTGGAAATTTGGACAGTGGGATGCCAGCTATGGTGTTGCCTCGTCATCTGACCATGGTTCAAAATGACCTTGGTCTTTCCATTCGGGATGGATCCCGGACCGTCGCCAATAGCCCGTTGTATTGCTCTAGTGTGACGTTAATTAACTACCTACTGAAGTGTCTCCCCTCAAAGGCACATCTTTAGGTATGTCCTGGCTTCATATACCCGAGGGACCTGGTGATTTATTCTTTACCCATGGGGTTACCAGTTCTGGTAAACATGGTAGTCGCGATCCCAGTATGCCTAAGCTATCTATCTCATCTCCTAAACGCTTCTTTTCTTTTCACAAATATTTGATGTTTGTCTGACGTTTGGCGCAGCTTGGCGAAGTATGACTCTTGCGCCATGAAACTCTAAAACAACCATCCCAAATGTTCATCGCAACGTAAATTTTTTTTTATCAAATTTTAAGATCTAGAAATTTTTGTAAGGGGTACATATGAGACAAACGAAAAAAAGGGGAGAGGTTTGGTCCTCTTTAGTCCCTCCCTTCTACCCGACTATGGGCGTGACTGTTTCATAACTATAACTTATAAATCTGATTTGAGAGGACATTAAAGTAAATATGACAAATTTTTTCCATCAATAAATTAGACAAAAATAATGATGAAAGCAGGGTTAATCAAGGAAACCTCTCTTGGTACATAGGTATTAGGAATTAACCTTACACTGGTACGACACAACGTCTATTGGCGAAGGTCCGGGATTCATATTGAAGGTAAGGAACCGAGGACAACACCTCGGCATTTTGATTCACGTTCAGATGACGAGCAAAGCTCTAAAAATACGTTTACTCAATACGTTATGGTGGATATGGACTAAAATTAAGTCTCTTCAGTTCGAGGTAAACACTCTCCTCAAAAAATTTATTGGCTTTTTAAGGTACTTTCATAACCAATAAAAAAAAATTATGTTTTATTCATTGAAGAAAAGATTATAGTTTCAAATTATGCCTCAAATGGGTAACGCCTAATACCCCCATGAGTCAGAACTTTAGGATGCAGCTTAATGGGAGGCAGTAGAAATTGATGAATATACGCGATAGCCTTTTGAGGGTAAAAAGTTATTCCATTAATGTAACCACATGGTTTTGTTTTGTTTGTAGGGGTGTTATTGCGCAAGGGCCATATTTGGCCATGATGCTCCAGACACAAGATACATCAAGTAATAAACACACACACGATGACTCAGAAGAGAGAAATACACATAGGGAGGAATGCACCTGACAGGAATCGAACCAGCGCCACCTACAGCTCGAAGTTCCCACATGGAAAGGATACATTAAAAATGGTTTTTACTGTACCCATTTCGTTTGTGTAAACTAAAAAAAGAAACTTGCTGCATTGCTGTTACATTAAGAATAGATTTTAACCCTCCTGGTGGTTGTCTGACTAGGTATGTCGTCATTACGAGAAAACTAATCAGATCTTGATGGACGAGATATCTCGTCATGAGACTGACCAGATCTTCATCTCGTCGTCATCGAAACATCGGCGGTATCTAGATGACGAGATTCCTCGTTATTATCGTACTTCATCAGATCTTGATTATCGAGATATCTCGTCGAAACCACTTGAAGGGTTAATGTACCTATTACAATTAACAGAATTTCAGGAACGAAGAGGTCGAATAATGTCTTCAAAAGGAATGATGCAGAATTGTTCGTCATTAGTTCGCAATAATATATCAGTTTGAGATATAGCTATAATAGAGAACAAGATTCTTCAAACGAGATTTTCGGAAGTGTAGTTGTATTACAGTGTAGCATTACTTATACCGATAGTATACCCATACTTATACCGAATAGTGTAGCATTGCTTACACCCCATAGCATATCCACATTTATACTCAATAGTGTAGCACTACTTATACCCCATAATATACCCATACTTATACCGAATAGTGTAGCATTACCATATTTATACCGAATAGTATATCCCATAGCATATCCATATTTATTCCGAATAGTGTAGTATTACTTATACCCCATAATATACCCATACTTATACCGAATAGTGTAGCATTACTTATACCCCATAGCATATCCATGCTTATACCGAATAGTGTAGCACTACTTATATCCATAATATACCCATACTTATACTGAATAGTGTAGCATTACTTATACCCCATAGCATATCCATACTTATACTCTATAGCATATCCATACTTATACCCCATAGCATATCCATATTTATACCGAATAGTGTAGCACACTTATACCCTACAACATATATATAAGGACTAAATACCCTCATAGATCGGTTTAAAGAATCCTCTGAAAAAAATTCTATTGATCAAGATCGAAAATAGTTAGCAGTCATGCAAGGAATACTGGGTTACAGAAGGGACAAATCATCGGCTTAGAGCAGAAATTCATTAGCTGACATTTTTTCCCAGGCACTAAATGCTTATTTTCACACTGCGTTGTCATGTAATATGTTTCATGGATAAATAACACTATCAAAATGCTTATGATTTTTATTTTCTCACTTAAAAACGAACACGCAGTCTATAAACGACTGTAAAAAAAACATTTTGCTTTGTCAATTAATGAGTTTTAGCTCTAAGCCACGATATACGTGTGTCTCAGATGGTTAGAATGAAGGGGTAGAAAAATATTATTTCGGTATTTCGTAGACAATGTAAATATTTTCACCTAATTCTTGCAAATGGGCGTGGCCGTCATGGCTCAGTGGGTATGCCTACTGTGCTAGCAACCTAGTTGTAGTCGGCGCAGCTCCGATTCCTGTCAGGTGCATTCCTCCCTGGGTGCATTTCTCTCTTCTGTGTCAGTAAAACTTTCATTGTGTGTGTGTCTATTACTTGATGTTTGTATGTATTGTGTCTGGCGCCAGATATGGCCCTTGCGCCATAAAACTTCCTCACCAACCAACAAACCTAATCTTTTAGGGAGCTCAGTGGGACACTTCATCCTAACCTCTTAGGACACTTCAGTCCTAAAAGTTTTGGTTGGTTGGATTGGGTTTTATGGCGCAAGGAATTTTACAAACGTAAGGGCATTTGGTGCCACGACAGATTTTACCTGCACCGGCCCCTTTTGTACACGACGGTCTTTGGTTCGATTCGAATTCGCAACCCTCCGGTTGCTAGTCCGTTACTCTTCCAACCGGGCTACCGCGACCCCCTAAAAGATAAGGATCAAGTGTTCCTAAAGATCTGGAAAACTGAGCCCAACCAACGTACCAAAATTCAAAACCACTTTCCTAGAAACTTTCCTCTGGATGAGCAATCCAGCTGAGTTGGCGCGGCCGCTGTCCGGCCTTGGCGTCCCTCCGTCCGTCCGGCAACCCGCGGCGTGATGCAAGACCATACCTCCTTCAAGTACCGGACCGGACTGGCAAATTCCCCGAGCCCATTCATTCTTCATGAACCTGCATTCCGACTTCCACGGCCGGATTTTGCTCCCACGATTTAGTGCCCGGGGACCTCTGCCCCCAACGATCAAGTAGTGGGGCCCGGGGGACGTCCGGGACACGAGGCTTTCCGGCCATTTTGATTCCGGAATACGGTTTGTTACTGTTATTGATAGCGTTTTCCGAGGGCACTTAAACGTTCTTTTATTGTCCGGCGCAGAGCGAGGTCCGGGGAATTATATTTTGTACTTTAGAGAAGCATTACGTCCCGGATTGTTCCGGGCTGTGCTCCGGATGTTTTTTATGGTCCCACGTACTCCGGCTCCCCAACAATAGGTGTAAATATTTGAGGCCCTCCCTGCCAAATGCCCTCTACGCCGATACATAAACAAACTTTTTGGGAGAAGGAGGAAGTCCCGGTTATTATCCATCCGGGCAATTGCCGCTTTGCTGTGGGGAATTACCCGGAAACCCCTCACCGCATTGAAATGGTTTAATTTGGGCTCCCTTTTTCAGATGAAACCATAACCACATCGGACTGCAACTATCCAGACAAGATCTCGGGCTTAAATTAGACACCAAACGAGTCTCTAGTGTATAAAAGTATTGATAGGAGATGGTCATTTGTGGGGAGGTTCTTGGACAATGAATGCTTTGGTCTCATCGCACTTCTTGGAAAATAATAGAAAAAAAGACGACATTCCGAAAACAAAAGAGTGTATGAGAAGTAAAGAAGCATAAATTCTACAAGTGTAGGTTACGCCTTTTTTCCTTAACCCTCCTGTTCGGTTGTCTATCGTCATTAAAAAAACTGACCAGATCTGGATCTCGCCAGCATCCCAAAACGGCAATATCATCATTCGGGATTCAATCGGCATTATCGATAACGAGATATCTCGTCATTAGCAAAATGGGATCGATGTTGATGGACTCGTAGAAACCACTCGGAGCTTTGATGCTTTGTAAATCTGTAAACTTAAACACGGACTGTTCCATTCAAAATAAAGAACACATTATCAGAATAGTTTTGGAAATTGTAACAACTTTTTTTGGTATTATCCATCTGTGCTCAATCGCCCTTTTGCTGTTGCTGTGGGACATTCCACACTGCATTGAAATGGTTCAATTTGGGCTCCCTTTTTCAGATGAAACAACTTCCACATCGGACTCCAGACAAGATCTCGGGCTTAATTTAGACACCAAACGGGTCTAGTGTATAAAAGTATTGATAGACGATGGTCATTTGTGGAGAGTGTCTTGGACGATGAGTGCTTGGGTGTACTGTGAACTCTAGGTGCATCGCACTTATTGGAAGATAAGAGAAAATCACGATATTGCGAGAAAAAAAACTTGCATGAGAAGCAAAGAGAAACATAAATTGCACAAGTATAGGCTACTCTTGTGTTCCTTAAGCCTCCTGCTGATTGTCCCGTCGAGGTATATCGTCATTAAAAATACTGACCAGATCTTGATCTGGCCAGCATCAAAAAACGGCAATATCATCATTCGGAATTCAATCGGCATTATCGATGACGAGATACCTCGTCATTAGCAAAATTGGTCAGATCTTGATGGACGAGATTTTTCGTCGAAACCGCTTGGAGGGGTAATGCTTCGTAAAACTAAGCTAAAATCGAAGTGTTCCTTTCAAAATGAAGAACACATTGGCAGAATGTTTTGGTATTATCCATCTATGCAGATTCGCCCGTTTGCTGATCAGATTCTCATTGAAATGGTTTAATTTGGGCTCCTTTTTTAAATGCCCTACGCAGCAGAAAGAATATCCACATTGAACTCTAGGTCTATTCAAACGAGATCTTAGGCCCACTTTTGAGACCAAATGAATGCGTAGTGTACAAAGGTATTGGTAGCAAATAGTGATTTATGTGGAGGGACTTGAGTAATGAAAGCTTAGCTCTATCATACTGACTCCCTGAAAGTAGTAAGCAGGCTCAAGCCTCTTGATGTACTCTTATGATATGACTGAGAGGGTTTGTATTTGTTGCATCCACTATCTCGGTCATTTTAAACTAAATTAATCCGGTTAAAAGTCGATAAAGTTTTTTTTTTCAAGTTTTCAAAATCTTTTATGTAGTTCATATTTGTGGTGGCATCAGTCAACGCATGAAAATAATGCGAGTGGATCTGGCAACGGGCTAAATTTAAATTATCTTTGTCTTTCACTTGTGCTGAGCGTACTACGCATAAGTGTACCGTTTGGAGCAATAAAAAGAAAATTGCGATTGTTAAAAAAAGCTGTTGTCTTCACTTTGCAAGTTACTAATCAGCGTTATGGTTACAGCTGGTTGCAAGACGTTATGCTGGTAGTCTAATCCTCATATTATATTTGTTTACTGTTTGATAAATTTTTATTGAAATTTTTCTGTTTTTACCTCCGTTATTCATTGAACCAGTCAACACTTTCATGTGGGAAGTGAGAATGATCCTCTTCTCATACCCATATGTTAAACCAGTGGTTCTCAAACTGTGGGGCCCACCCATCAAGGGGGGGGGGGCGCGAATTTATTCAGGTAAACTGACAAAATATTGTTTTATTTATTTATTTATTTATATTTTTGCGGCTCACAAAGGAAAATAACGGAGGCTTGCTTTTGGAGCGCGCGTGAAAACTTTTTACGTGAGAAAATTCCATGGCAACTTAAAATATTAAATAGCAATTGTAAATATATTCTAGAAATGTATATAATATATTTTAAATTTTAATTTTATGTACATAAAAAAGTAATAAAAATAATTTTTTCTAATATGAGGACTTCAATACTAGCATTAAACGAAATTTTTTAATTCTTAAAACTTCAAACTATATGGAGTAGGAAGGAGGAGCGTGAAATCTTCAGATTGACATGAGGGGGCATGGATCAAGTTGGAGAACCTCTGTGTTAACCCAGTAAGGGCCGGAATTCCATGATGCTCATTTGAAAAATATTGATTGTTCCCATCTTCTAGTCTTTAGAAGGATGCTGTATAAATTTTTGGAATTATTTTATTTTTTTATTATTTATGATTTTTTTAAATTATTTTTTGATTATTTATTATTTTTTAAAATTCTTATTATTTTATTATTTTTAAAAAATAATTTTTTAAATTATTTTATTTTTATCTATTATTTTTTTAATTATATTTTTATTATTTTTAAAAATATTGTTTATTTTTATTACTTTTAAAATTATTTTATTTTTATTTATTATTTTTTAAAATTATTCTGTTTTTATTTATTATTTTTTAAAATTATATTATTATTATTATTATTATTTTATTATTTATTTTTATATTTTTTAACGATTTGCATCTATTGTTATATTATAGTTAGAATACATAATAAATAATCTGCTGAGTAAAAGAATAATAACTTATTTACAATGGTCATGGTTTTAAAGCCATATAAATTTGCGTCCCAGAAAAGGGACGTTGGCCGTTAATGGGTTAAAATGATTATCCTATTTAAATTTTTGGCGTGGTGTTGATGTTTGGAGAATGGGGTGCCAGCTCAGGTGTTGACTTCGTCCGACCATGGTTCGAAATAGCGAGATGTTGTCCTCGGAGCTTTCCCTTCGAGATAGTTCCCAGACCGTCTCCAATAGCTCGTTGTGTTGCTCCAATGCAACGTCAATTATCTACTACCTGCGCATTTGTTTAGATTCTAACACAGCTTTAACGAAAGAGATTAGTAAATAAAGGTGGACACTTTAAGTATTACTGCTATTGTTGTCGAGTTTAATAAACGTGCGCTACTCGGCCTCGATTTACAGATCGCGTGCCCTCATCAACCTGGGGCCGCCGTGGCTCAGTGGGTATGCCCACTGCGTTAGCAACCTGTGAGTTGGGCGGCGCAGGTTTGATACCTGTCAGGTTCAATTCCTCCCTGGGTGTATTTTTCTTTTCTGTATCAATAAAACTTTCGTTTCGTGTGTTTGTCAATTACTGGCGCAGCTTGATCAAATATGGCCATTACGCCATAAAACCAACCAACCTCCCCATTCTATTGTTTTCGAAAGCGCATGACACACGGGGTGACCTGAGCTGCGTGACGCGTGTTCGCTTTTTCTTCTTGGGAAGGAAGAAAACTGACGGAACCGCACGGTACGCGTCACCAGGCAGCGAGACAAACCGCGACGAAAAGAAGTCCTAAGTTACCCCGTGTGTCGCGGTAGAAGACAGTACAATCGATCGTAGAAGTAAGTAAATGTTGTGAAACGCACAGACTATATATCTCGGCAAAGTTCTCACAACGCTCTGGGCGCGCGGAAGCAAAATTACCAGCACACAACCACGTAACTAAACTCTCTAGTTGCTGCTTTCTTGTTAAAAATTAAATAAATTTATTTAGAAAATAGACTATATTTTTGAATTAATTAACCTTTTGAAGATAAGGACCGCTGACGGTAGCCCTAACTAGGTATCGGTACAGTAATCGACAGTAGTATCGTATATAGTGCCATTTCTTCTTAATCAATCTGAGAAGCTGTATTTAACCATCAACTCAATTTTGAAAATTTTCCGATAGATGTACCCCTCTCTCGTGAACCATCACGAATGCTCTGTAAAATATTTGTAATCGTTTCATTTATGGCAGGAGTGTCAAACTGGCGGCCCGCGGGCCGCATGTGGCCCCCGAGGTAATTTTTTGTGGCCGCGATGCTCTGAAATAAAATGAAAATAGAACAATATGTAATGAAGAAAATAGCACTTAGGGGAATTCGTGGCAATACCGTACACACAATTTCGTCATGTTAAAAATGTGTGAGCAACTATTTTCGTCCATGAAATTAAATAACACGGCCAAAAGATCAAGATTAACTGATAAACATCTATCTGCCATAATGAAGATTGTCTGTTCTCAGTCTTTGAATCCAGATATTGGAAAACTAGTAGGAGGAAAGCGCTGGCAAGTTTCCGGTAAAAAAATTAATTTCAGTTCTATAAATACATTAAATTAAATAAACGTTTAAATAAAAGCAACCATATAGCAATATTATAAATTATTACCCTAAATTCACTTAATTACATGTGTTTTAATTATCCTTTCCATATTCCTGAATCCTCACTTCAAAATATAATTTTAAGAAAATTTGTAAATGTGATGTGGCCCGCGTGAATCTTACCAGTTGCATTAAATGGCCCGTGTTTTAATTGAGTTTGACACCCCTGATTTATGGCATTCAAGGAAACATTTCCTTTAAGTGTGTACGGGTTTCACGGCCCCTAGATACTGCAGTGATCTCTTCTTTTACTGTCTTTAGTAAACACCGGGGTAGTAGTCTCGGTATACCCAAGCGATCTTTTTCTGCTTTCATCCCACTACTCTGTTCGAAAATCCCTATTTTTCTCTTTCACATTTTTTACTTGATATTGTCTTGTGTTTGGCGCAGCTTGGCCAAATATGGTCCGTGTGCCATAAAACCTAAAACCAACCAACCACTTCATTCATGATTTTTTTATTTCTTTCTGTAGGTGAGAAACCGCACAAGTGCACTGTATGCGGGAAGGCGTTCAGCCAGTCATCGAACCTCATCACCCACAGCAGGAAGCACACGGGGTTCAAACCCTTCGCTTGCGATATCTGTGGTCGGGCCTTCCAGAGGAAGGTCGATCTTCGCAGGCACAAAGAGACCCAGCACTCAGACCTGAGGCAGCTACACTAGGACAGACGACAACGATTCTCCAACTTACATACCATTCGCCGTCTCCTCTACGCATTCTTCGGACATAATATTTGAATAGAGACATAAGAAAGTGCCAGTGCAGTTATATACCATTGGCTGTCACCTCTTCTCCAAATTCTTCGGACATAATCTTTGGTTAAAGAGACGTATGAAAGTGCCAGTGTATACCATTCGCCGTCACCTCTTCAAATTCTTCGGACATAATATTTGAATAGAGACATAAGAAAGTGCCAGTGCAGTTATATACCATTGGCTGTCACCTCTTCTCCAAATTCTTCGGACATAATCTTTGGATAAAGAGACGTATGAAAGTGCCAGTGTATACCATTCGCCGTCACCTCTTCAAATTCTTCGGACATAATATTTGAATAGAGACATAAGAAAGTGCCAGTGCAGTTATATACCATTGGCTGTCACCTCTTCTCCAAATTCTTCGGACATAATCTTTGGATAAAGAGACGTATGAAAGTGCCAGTGTATACCATTCGCCGTCACCTCTTCAAATTCTTCGGACATAATATTTGAATAGAGACATAAGAAAGTACCAGTGCAGTTATATACCATTGGCTGTCACCTCTTCTCCAAATTCTTCGGACATAATCTTTGGATAAAGAGACGTATGAAAGTGCCAGTGTATACCATTCGCCGTCACCTCTTCAAATTCTTCGGACATAATATTTGAATAGAGACATAAGAAAGTGCCAGTGCAGTTATATACCATTGGCCGTCACCTCTTCTCCAAATTCTTCGGACATTCTTTGAATAAAGAGACGTAGGAAAGTGCCAGTGAACAAAATGGTTAAGGTCCCAGTTACCCGTTTCCCCTTACTGTGCTCTCAGCCTTTCGATGACTCCGGTGGGTAAGGTTACAGTTACCATGTGTCCAAGCAATGAGCTCAGGGGATAAATACGACTATAATATCTGACTTCTATGACTTCAGTACGCATTCTACAAGCTAGAGGACACCTATTCTCCAAAACGTGGGATGTGTATCATTTACATCGACTCTTCGTGGAATCACCCTCACGCAATCTTCCGATAAAGATGGGTTAACCCTCCAAATGGTTTCGACGAGATATCTCGTCCATAAAGATATGTCCAATTTCGATAATGACGAGATATCTCGTCCATAAAGATATGTCCAATTTCGATAATGACGAGATATCTCGTCCATAAAGATATGTCCAATTTCGATAATGACGAGATATCTCGTCCATAAAGATCTGGCCAGTTTTGCTAACGACTTCGTCAAGACAAAACTGCCCTATTAATCCCAAGGGAATGAAGATCCAAGTAGGAAAACAAATTGTTCCTTGCCCAGAACTAGTGTCAATTCGGAACCGGCATCCGAGGCTGGCCACTACAGGGCAGTTTTCGACGCGAATATAAACCACCAGGAGGGTTAAGAAAGTATTATGATCATAACTAATAAAAGGATCGTCAAGGCTCCTCAGTTTCTGTACGACAAACATTGAGTTAAGTAAAAAGACTATTTCAATCCTCTGAACTCAATTTTGTAATCTCCAAACTAGAAGACAACGATTCTTCCAAACTCGCTGGATACCAATTCTTTGTCCAGATCTTTGTGAAATTCTTGAGAATTGACCATCAAAAACGCTAGTGAAAGGAACCAGAAAGGAGCTCCAATTACCCCAGTTCGCAGAATTCGAATATATTTGAATACTCTGAATTTTTATTCTACAATGGCTGAAGACAGTTCTCGAAAAGACAGTTACCTACTGCTTGCTACCAGTTCATATCAGATTAAAGAATTGTTAAAACGTAATCTTTGAAAAAAGAAACATTCATAGGCCTACCAGTGAAATGAGCAAACAATGAGTGGTTAAGTTACAGTTACAGTGAGAAGAAATACTGAGTTCAGGTTATTTGAGTAAAATGGTAAATATTCTTTTCCTTGGTCAACGCAGTGGAAATATTGAGAGTGCAAATTCTGACGTTCTTTGAAACTTCAAATGCCTTTCACTTTCCCCACCATTGTGGTTGTTGGTTATTCAGCGTTATGTGTAAAATAATGCTAGTTGCGAACTAAAATTTCCGTTATTTACCTTGAAATGTAGAGTACTCTAAGAAACATTCTACGATGGCGAATTTGAAGAAAGTTGGACTAGACGTGTGCTGTCTTCTAAAATGTTGTTGGTGAATGAAAACGTCTCATAACGAATACGAAAACGGAACTTTTCCCAAAAATTGAAAGAACAAAAGAAATTTTCCTTCGAATTTAAACTATTTTGTTCAAGAACTAACGTTTTCTCTTCAGGTGAAAGCTATTCAAAGGCCAGAAAGACCTATCTAGTCTTACCTAGTCAAATGCTAACAATATGAATATGTTTTGTTAGTGACAGCCAAAGAAATCAGAGAAATAATCGAAGGTAATCCTCGTCTGGTTCTCCGATATTTTCCAACTTTTGAGGAAGATCGTTATTTCTGGAAATGAAGTAATAGATGACGTAGGTCTGGGATGTGCAGTGTAAATATAATGTACAGTTTTTATGTGATAGACTTAAAATTACCTCAGCTTGAATAGAAAACCTATTTCTGAAGAACTTCTATTCAAATAGTGTTCCCGCAAACTATAGGATTCATTTTGATTGGGCAATTGACTAGTCATTCAATGATAGCCATTGATTCTAAAACTTTTTGTTATATGTTAAGTTCAATTATAACAATTAAGAGAAATATTCTATATGGAATATTTATATAACAGACAGTTTTTGAATATACGTATGTATAGTTATTTGTTCATCGTTTTATTTCTTTTGTTAACGGACTCGAATGCGGAAAAGATATTTTAATTTGTTGCTAATAATTTTTATATTATATTTATAAAAGGTAATTTGAAATTGTACTCTGTGTATCTTGTTTCTTAAGTAAACTAATTTTATATTTAATTAATTTTCAGTGATGAAATAAAAAATAGTGTTATATGAAAACGGCAGAATATTTAATATTTGAAAAAGTGAAGTAAAGCAAGTTTTTTAACTTTAAAAAGATTCTTATATCATATAAATTTTTCTCACATTCAAGAGAAAATCAGTTGGAATAGCTCAGACAGTAATTTTGATTTTCGTTTTTTTTAATAGAAAAGTAAGCATTCAATATTTATAGACAACTAATTTTATAAATATTTATTATCCTCTATAAATATCACAAAATAATACATTTATAAATAATATATAAAAGAATTGTTGAATATTTTGATTGAAACTTTAAAAACAACTTAAGGAAGGTAAATGAATTAATTTGTAAAAGGAAATTTTATTTAATGTTTCTTACGTTATAAATTTAAGTTGAAAAACAATAACCGTTTCCTGAATTTGACCTGCATCTGAATTTCTTATCTTTACTTAGCACGTATTCGATGAATTCAAGGTACTGAAATACCGGAAATTTTCATTATTTAAAAAACTGCTTTAAAATTACCATATACAACTTTCTTGTGATTCGTCAAATGTTTTATTGTATTGAAAAGTATATTTTACTTAAAAAAGAAAATTGATGTTACTTAAAAATTTAAAACTGTTCTGTGATCCAATTTGTTTCTTTGTATACTTTGCTGTAGCATTACAAAATCTTCAAAAAGTGCAATAAAAATAATGATATTATGAACTTGGGTGTTCAAATTAATCTGCTTGAAAATATCTGTGTTACGTATCTCTCATTAATTCAAAAGTCAATGAGTAATAAGCACTGAAATTATACATTAAGGTAGTCCTAGATTAATGGGCATTAAAAGCTATTCTTTTAATGTAACAGCAATGAAACATGTTTAATGGGGCACAGTAAGAACTTATGAAAATACGGTAACGTTTTATGGTTGAAAAAAGTTACTCTCTTAATGTACCGAAACGGAATGGGAGCATTAAAAGATCTTTCAATGTGCCCATTCCCGTTGGGCTACATTATTCCTTCAAGTATTTTCCATGAGATATCTCGTCCATCAAGATCAGACCAATTTTGCAAATGACAAGATACCTCATCCATCAAAATTTGACCAACTTCGGTAATGAAGAGATATCTCGTTCATCAAGATCTGACCAATTTCGCAAATGACGACTTGTTTTCCGATCGAGGTCAGTTTCGCTAATGACTATGATTTCGTCCATCAAAGTCGAGTCAGTTTTCTTTCAATGACGAGATATCTGGTCCATCAATATCTGGTCAGCTTAGCAAATTATCAGATATCTTCATCGAGATCTGGTCAGTTTTCTAATGACGAGATATCTCGTCCATCAAGATCTGACCAATTTCGCAAATGACGACTTGTTTTCAGATCGAGGTCAGTTTCGCTAATGACGATGATCTCGTCCATCAAAGTCGAGTCAGTTTTCTTTCAATGACGATGATCTCGTCCATCAAAGTCGAGTCAATTTTCTTTCAATGACGAGATATCTGGTCCATCAATATCTGGTCAGCTTAGCAAATTATCAGATATCTTTACCGAGATCTGGTCAGTTTTCTTCTAATGACGAGATATCTCGTCTATCAAAATCTGGTCAGTGTCGCCAATGACGAGGAATCTTTTCAATCAAGATCTATTAATTCTTTTGCTAATGTCGAGACACCTCGGAGAGGCAATCACCAGAATGGTTAATCAACTTCATCTAATAGATACACAATTTTTTTCCAGACCCACACCCCTCCGACTCACCAGAAGGTGTAGAGTCATAGTTGAAGAGGTGGGGAAAGGAACTTCCAGCACAAGGGGGGCCCAACAGGGGCCCGCCCCGCAGCACAAGGAGAGCATCGCTTCTCCCCGTGTGGGAGCGTGCAGCATTTATTGAAAATTAGATAAGATTACAGATTATACTTCATTACAATGGTTTATAACATGTACAAAAATGGAACAGTATATGTCCGAACTTTAGTAATAATATAAGGACAGAAAAGACAAAATTTTGAAACACATAATATAAGACAATACAAGACAGCATTTTGATGAGAATTTTGAGTTACAGTAGAAGAAAAGACAAAGTTTTGAAACATACAAATATAAGACACAAAAAGACAGAATTTAGAGAAATACAAAATATAAAGCATGATATAACCTAATAATCTAAAACAATGTAGTAAAACATAATGTAGTAAGGATATTGTAGAGTGAAGTAAAATACACAGTACTCATATTAGAATCTGATAAAAGTTCAAAGAGATATGATGAAAGGTTTGAGATGGAGAGAATAGTTAAATTTGAGATGAAGATTTTAAAAGGTGATAAAAAAATGATTAAAATATAAATTAAGAAAAGAAAATTTTAAATTCCAATAAAGGACAGCCACTAAGCAGAGAGAATAGATGAATTCAGTAAAAATGACAGGCTGGCAGCAAATGTCCATCATCTGGAGGAGGTCTGGCGGTTGCTCATCCACCACCCCTCCTCTGGATGTACAATTTAATAGCGCCGTTCCTCTATCGGAAATCAGGTACTCATAAGCTTCTCACCCCGTTCTATCAAATCCCGGTACTTCCGATACCCGGGTCCCCCCAGCCCCATAAAGCTGCCGGGCCCACCGAAAAGAGCCATAAAATCCGGCAGCACCTTCGCGTCCCGGGGGAGGCCGGGGCTCCTGATTGCAGCTCAACCCTCGGGAGTCGGCGGCGGCCTCAATCAGTGGTCAGCCAGGGCTAACGAGTGATTAGCCTTGACTGGTTACAGGCCTGTTAGGCCGCCTGCCTCTGATCGCATTAGGCGAGCGGGGGTCTTCCCCGCGGGGCTGAAGGGTGAAGCTACCCCGGGAATCGATACCGTGTTGATTCAGCCGCAGACTATCGATGAGGAGGTTTGCCCGGTACATGGTGGGAACGGATACACGTACACTCATTAGATTGTGGCCGGATGGAATTGAACCCATTCAGTTGCCGGATTAACCGGATTGGCAAAACGCTTCCTGTAGCGGCTGTCCGGATTTGAAAACTCCTTGTTGCAGCTCGAGTTTCAATTTTCTGTCGCGAAGCGCTGTCTATTTTATTGTTGTTATAGAGTTATAGTTGTTGTATAGTTGTAGTTATAGTATATAGTTGTTATAGAAAACTTGAACGTAAAAACATGTACAGTTGAGTCTCGCTTATCCGACATATAGGGGCCGGCAGAACGTCGGATAAGCGTAAATGTCGGATAACAGGGAGGAATTAAGAAAAAGCCTAATAAATGTCAAACTTATTATAATTTTACAAATTAAGCACCTAAACATCACGTTTTACGACAGATAAACAGAAAAACAATTCAATACACGATAACGTTGTATAGTAATTTATTTACAAATGACCATGAACATCGTACTGTATTGAAACGTATTGAAGTTAACGTTGAAAATTGTCTACAAATAAATATAGAATTGCATAAAATGAGCTTACAGTAACAGCATTGTCGGAAGTTAAATCCATAAAGTTCAGTCCTGTGATGATTTAAAAAATTCGTGATCCTTGCTTTCCCGACGATTGCCGTTTCTTCGCTACCAAGTCTCGCAATCTTTGCAGCATTATTATGTCGATCCCCATAGCTTCTAGTTGCTCATTGTATTTCAAGGCGGTTTCAAGAGCCTTCACTCCATCGTTATACGAGATTCTGAGAGGCTCAACAGTTGATGCTTGATCAATTTGGTTGACGTCGCTATTGACAAGAGTTGCGTTAAAATGTCTCACGCTCGCAAACAAGCGGTACACTTTTCTCCGCGCCGATTTATGCGGGGTTTTTTGGAGGCGTTGGATAAGATGGAATGTCGGATGAGCGAAGGTCGGTTAAACGAGACTACTGTATATTATATAAATGCGCTCTATATTGTAATTTGGTGCTTCTGCGCTCAGTTGGGAGAGTTACGGATTGGCTTCGTCGTTTGACAGTGCTTCAAAATGTAATGTCTATCATCCGTTGCTCCTAACATCTCTCTTGTGGTTTTTACTTACCGGAATGTTTTTAAAATTTAGGTGCCGTTGATTTTGAAGATTCTACCGCTTTTTGTATTGAATTGGGAAATTTTTTAAATGTTTAAAAACAAAAATTTTCGCTTTAGAATACTAAAAATAGGAGAATTCACATATAGAACGTCACAAAATCAGAGTTCGCTAATGAAATGCTAAAAATGGAAGTATTCTCTTAAAGGGAATGTTAAAAAATCGGAGAAATCGCCTAAGGAATATTAAAAATTGGAGAAATGTCATAAAGAAAGTAAAAAATTCGTTTTTAGACTCATCCGATTATTGCTAATACTTCATTACTAAGTCTAAAGTTACTTGAATATTATACAGGGTGAGTCTAAATTGTTTTTACAAAATAAGAGAGGTGATAGTACCCATCCAGACGAGCACTAATTACCATGGAACATAGGGTTGCATTCCACTCTGAGAGGCAGAAAAGAGTCAAATTAGAATCTCAACATGAGCAGTGTTGGGAAAGCGAATGAACGATACCAAAAGTTGCACAATCTGATTGATTGATCAGAGAAAAACTCACAGCAAGTGCTCAAGTCGTTGCACAGTTCACACCGGCGAAGGAATGACTGGCTCTCGAAGATTCCTGGTGCTGTGTTAATTTTGTCTGCGGCAACACCGATCCTCGCTAAGAGATCTTCAGCCGAGTCCACAGGCGTCTGGTACACTACAGATTTTATGTGCCCCCAGAAGATACCAGGCCATCTTGCTTAGGAGATATGCTACGTAGACAGGTACAAAACGACGTCAGAGGCGATGACTTGTTCATGCTCGACGCGTTTCGACTTTACTTTTTTCTGCCTCTCAGAGTGGAATGCGACCCTATGTTCCATGGTAATTAGTGCTCGTCTGGATGGATACTATCACCCCTCTTATTTTGTAAAAACAATTTAGACTCAACCTGTATATTCAAGCGGACGCGTAGCCAAGTTGGTAAAGTGGCAGATTAGCATTGGGAGTTCGAATCCAACCAAATACCGTCGTTTACGTGGGGCTGGTGCATGTTAAATCTGACCTCAAATGTCCTCATGTTGGCGTGGTATGGTTGTTTGGAGAGTGGGGTGCCACCAGCTTCATAGACGTGAAATGTAAGTAGACTTATCATTGCTATTAAAAGGAGATTTAGAAAGTGTAACCAACATGTCAACTTGTAGTCGCATGACTGCTCTTGAAAAATTGACTTGGTTGGCCGATTTGGCATCTTATGGCCTCGATTGGCGGTTATAACATCTTCGACAGATTAGGTGTGTGAATTCGCACTTCTAGAGTGGCGACAGTAGTGGTGAAATCGTCAGTCTACTACCGCTGTGTCGTACGGACCAATCAGATGATCGATGAATGGATGGGCGTTTCCTCCCGTACCGTGAACCAATCGGATGACGATTGTTCGTCTCCTCCCAACAGACGAAAGTAGTCAGGGTCACGTTACTACTAGTTTTGGTCATATGATCGTGGGCACATAGAAAGGTTAGTATCGCTCACTGCTTTCATATTTCCTCTAAGGCCAGCTCAAGTTGCGACGTAGATTCAAATACTTATCTATCTGATTAAATTCAAAATTATTTATATAAATTAAAACAATAAATTCATTGGATTTAATGTGTACTAGATTCACTGGATTGAGTAAAGCAATTTAAAATCCTACAGTTGGGTTTAATCTGGAGGACATTCAAAATCGTTTATTACCGGAATCACTCGATTATTACAAACACTCGATTACTAACAGCAAACTATTTAGAATTCAACATCAGATCGATTCGCCAGCGAACGGAAAACCATCCGAAACGCCTCTCGCTAATCAAAGACGAACGCTTTTTCTTCCTTCTCGGAATTCCATTCCGCCACTTCCAAAACTCAAGTGGGTCCGGGACTTCATTAACCGCGGCAATAAAATTTTCCCGGAACCCCGATCCGGGAAATTCAGTTATCTCTTTTACACGTCGCTGTGGGACGAGATCGCTTTTGCCGCGTGCAATTGCCTTCGAAAAACGTCATCAGCCATCTCGGAAATCTAATTTCCGCTTCGGCGACGTCGAACTTGATGATGATCCTGATGCACTTATCCATTAACAGGGCACGAATGATTACATTAGGACCCCCTTCGCTTCGCCTCCACCCCCTCTCCTGAAAGGATGGAAACAATAAGCGGAATTTTTGCATTTTCCAGGAGATGTATTTCCCCCGATGCTCTGCTGCCTAATTAAACGGTCAACTCTGTTCTCTGATTCCCGTGAAGTGTACAGAAAAAGTTTTGAATTGAATCGATTCGATGTAGATTAGAAAATTTCAGCTTAACTATATCTTTCTCATAGTAAAGTGTGAACTTCAGTTTAGTATGGTCCGCCCCAAAGAGATTTTTCCCTTCCGGATGAATCCGTCGCCAATAGCCCTTTGTATTAGGTGTCCGGAAAGTTCTGTCCGTTCCGGTTACAAGTTTCAACAAGTATGCGCATATTCATTTGACGCATATTTGGCTCTCTCTTTTTATCACTGAATGCATACATACTAACCTAGCAAATGAACTAAAACGAAGATGATTCATGTTAGTATTAAGTGAGAAGCGATCGTGTACCCATGGCTACTGATAAAGTTCATTTACGCCACTGTATTTTGTACGAATTCCAACAAGGAAGAAATGCTACAGAAGGGCGTGTAGAAATTTATTGAAAGTGTTTGGTGCAGGTACAGTTTCTGATAGAACATGCAGAATGGTTCGAAAAATTTCAAATAGGTGATTTCGACCTTTCTGATAAGCCATCCTCTGGGCGACCATCTTTGATCGACGACGATACTGTCAAGATCATGTTAGAGCAAAATCCTTTTATGACAACATCGGAGATTGCGGAAACGCTTGATTCAGCTCAACAAACCATTTCGTACCATATTCGGAAACTAGGATTGGTGTGGAAATATTCGAGATGGGTGCCACATGAGTTAAGAGAAGAATTTGAATGATCGAGTCATCATCTGCACATCTCTGCTTGCACGGAACAAAATCGAACCCTTATTGGACCGGATGATAACTGGGATGAAAAGTGGATTACCTATGAAAACATCGTAAGGAAAAGGGCATATTGTGAATCCAAAAAACCTGCCCCCTCCACCTCTAAATCGAAATTGAGCCTGAGTAAGAGAATGTTGTGTATATGGTGGGACATTCGAGGACCAATACATTTTGAGCTGTTGAAACCGAACGAAAAGCTAAATTCGGAGAGGTATTGTCAGCAATTGGATAACTTAAAAACAGCACTCCAAGAAAAGAGGCCGGCGATGTTCAATAGGAAGGACATCATACTGCTTCATGATAATGCCAGGCCACATACTGCTTTGGGGACTCGTCAGAAACTCGCAGAGCTAGGCTGGGTAATTCTGTCGCATCCACCATACTCCCCGGACCTAGCACCCTCCGATTATCACTTGTTTCTATCCTTACAAAATATTTTGCAGTGCAAAAAATTCAAAAACGAAGAAGATATCAGACAAGCACTGGTTCAATTTTTCGCCTCTAGGGATAAGGCATTTTTTAAAAATGGGATATACAAATTGCCATCACGCTGGCAATAAGTCATAAATAATGATGCAAATTATATTATTCAATAAAGTTTATTCGAGGAATGAAAAATTTATTATTTTGTTTTATTCTAAAAACGGACAGAACCTTCCGGTAGACCTAATATTACTTCAGTACGTCGTTAATTCGACTACCAACCTAAGAAGGTGGGTGTTTTAATTAACGTCGCACTGCAGCAACATGACGGGCTATTGGCGACGGTCCGAGATCATTTCCCAAGGGAAAGGACCCGAGGACAACACCACATAATTTCCATCCACGGTCGGATCGGTCAACACACGCGCGAGTTGGCATCCCACTTTCTAAACTTCCACACCACGCCGACGTGAGGACATTTGAGGCACGGTTAACGTGCACGAGACCCCTCGTACACGACGGTATTTGGTTGGATTCGAACTCGCAGCCCTCCGGTTGGTAATCCGTTACTTTTCCAATCGGGCTACCGTTGCCCCTACCAACCTAGGTAGGTAGGTTCAGGTTCGAGATCCATCCCGAAAGAAAAAATCCGAGGATAACACCTCGTCATTTTGAAACAAGGTCATCACCTAATCTGGCACCAGACCACAGGGGAAATATAATAGACTAAGCAATTGCAAACTTTTTATTTGCCCAGGATGTGGTCAAAACAAGTAGTAACGTGACTCTTAGACTACTTTCGACTGCCGTTTGGAAACGAACATTCATGATCTGATTGGTTCCACGGGATGGGAGAAGCCCGTCCATTTATTCGTCATCTGATGGGTCCAACCGACATACGAGTAGACTTCGGAAATTTCATCATTTTTTCGCCTCTCTACAGAAATGCTCATTTACACACCTCCGTCATAAGATGGCACATAGCCAAACGAAACGTTTAAAATTCCAAATCGCAGAAGCCTTAAATTTTTCAGTCACGTGACTACAGAGGCTGGACATTTTTTGAACGATTTTAATGGACTGAAGCTCAATTTTTTACATGAAATTTTTGTGTTTTAAATGTTCCATTCGATAGCCCTTATTGTAAACTATCTTTCTACACCTTCATTTCCATGATAATAATGACTTTTGTAGAATCGACAGTGGTATTTTGTCCCATTCTTGCTCCACAGTCCTTGAATAGTTTTCGGTCGACGTTTCGATAATGCCCTTTTTAAAAGTTCAAAAGCACAAAAGTCCATGGGTGAAACATCTGGAGATTTACCAGGAATATTAGTAAAGGGTATTGACTTGATACCAGTTCCTTGTTATATTTTTTCCAAGAATTTAAGAGTCGATTTAGATGTTGGCTGCTTGCTTTACCCTGATACAGTTCTACTGATTGTTGGCACTGTGGGTAAAAATACGGTATTTCTTTTTTGAATATTGGGGATAAAATAGGATTTTGATAATCTGTGGGAGTTGATTTTTACATTTTTTCCCATCTTTTTACTTTTAATTTTCCATTCTATGCAAAACCGGCAACAATCATAAATCTCTTAGAGAAAATTCTCACGTTCACTTTTGTTATAGTCTTTTGACTTGGCGGATTCTCTTTTAAAATTAAAGATCTTACCTTACAAATATTCTCAGAAATTTTTTTTCTTTTTTGGATACTTTTTTGGAAGTATTTTTCCACTTTTACGTTTCTTTCCTTTCTCATTAATAATATTGCTTATCGTACCTTTAGATATCGAAAAACCGTGACTTTTACAGCGTTTTTGAATAATTGAATAAGCCTAATTCTCTTCGGAAAGAGTGGAAACATAGCCTTCCTTCCATTGCTTATTTAAAAGCGCCATTTTGAAAGTAAACAAAACTCTGAGTTAGCAGACGATAAGTTATACTTTAACTATTTAACTGCTGCGAAAATAAAACTATTTCGTAGCATACAATTTTTTACAGCTCATCAAAATCGTTCAAAAAATGTCCGAACAGTCTCTGTTCTAGTCGACATGTCGGTCACACTTTTTGGAGCTCCGCTCAATGGCAATGCTCGGTTTGCTTATATTTCTCACGTCTATGACCCTACTCTCCAAATTTCCTCACCACCCAACGCGAGAACATTTGGGGTCACAACGGATTTAACTCGCACCAGCCCACACAACACCCCAACCCAGGAGAAGGCAGGTGAGTAACTTCAAACGAGTCTTATAGTTAAGTTAGATAGGTAGTCAAATTTGACAGTCACCAAATGTGCTCCAATGCATGTAAATTCAACTACCCACAATTCCACTCAAACGAGCAGCCCATTTTACAGAACCACTCAATCACCGCAATTTCAATTCATTTACCGATCACACGAAGCTAAAACTGCACGCATTATTTTCTCTTTACCTCAGAAAGGTTTCGATTTGTAAAAAACAACCATCCGAGCCGAAAGGTATCGTGCACCTTTCCGCTTCACATCTCCCGACAAAAGCCTCCCCCAGCTGATGCCAGTCCCCTAGAACAACACGTGTTCCAGAGGAAAGGGTCAGGGAGTCGCCCCTAATGACGACATGGTCACGTGTCCCGGCGGTCGGTCAGTGTTGACCCAAGGTCTCGCGCCCATTAACCTCTCCCGCGGTCACTGATGACGTAATCGCGCGGGGGGATGCTGATCACGGGGTCTAATAGATGGACTCCGTGTTTGCACAACAGGCGATGCGATCACAAAGGTTGCACACAGAATGACCTGTGGTCAGCTACGACCCATGCGATGCGGCGATAAATTGTGACAGTGCAAATAAGCAGGCATGATTAGTGTGTGTGTTACTGAGGTGGGGGAGATCCGAGCTCTGGTTGGGTTCGAGTGTGTGGTATCGAGTTAATGTGCTTTTTACAGGTAAAATATCAGGCAGACAGAAAAATCAATTTACTGACAGACAGAATAACATCATACTGACAGACAGAAAAATCAATTTACACATGAGTGGAAAAAATACAAAATTGAAAAACAGAAGGCAAAACACGAAAACAAACCCTCACAATCTCTTTATAATACTAGCAGAATTACCCGGCTTTGGTTGGGTTGAAATAATTAAATGTTGGAAGTGATCAGAATAACTTTTCTCTATATATTAGGTCATTAAGTATGAAATGTCCGATTACCTCAAGTACCAAGTTTGATGTCCGATATCTCTTATATTTTACTTTGACAGTTCTTCGGGATTTTTTTAGTGTGAAGGTACGTCATCAGCCTTTCAGACGCACGTTTTGGTTTGTGATTATCTGTTGAATTGCCTGTTGCAGATTAAATCTTGTAAACCATGGACAAGTAAAAAATTCGCGTTATTTTCGAATATGAGTTCCGTCGTGGCACTAATGCAGCGCAGACAACTCGAAGTGTCGACGAAGTGTTTGGCAAGATGTGGCTAATGCACGCACAGTACGTCGATGGTTTGAGAAGTTCCGATCTGGCGATTTTGATCTTCAAAATGAACCACCTGGGCGACCTGAGAGCAAGGTGGAGAATGATGAACTGAAAGCTGCAGTGGAAGCGGATGCATCTCAAACTGCGTGTGAATTAGCAGCAAGGTTTGACGTTACTATTCCAACAATATTAAACCATTTGAAACAAATCGGTAAGGTTAAGAAGCTGGATAGAGATGGGTTCCGCATGAATTAAACGAGCGTCCTAAGAGAAATTGTTTCGAAGCTTGCCTTTCTTTGCTGTCACGACATCAAGGCGAACCATTTTTATACCGTAATGTTACGTGTGATGAAAAATGGATTCTTTTCGACAATCGCAAGCATTCGGCACAATGGTTGGATAAATATAAAGTGCCAAAACACATTCCAAAACGAAATATTCACCAAAAAAAACTAATGGTGTCTGGTGGTTCAGCGCTGGTGTTTTCCACTACTTCCACTACAGCTTCATGAGACCTGGTCAATCGATTACGGCGGATGTCTACTGTAACCAATTAGACGAAATGATGAGAGAGCTTGGGATTAAGCAGCCGAGATTGGTGAATAAGTACAGGCCAATCCTCAGGACAATGCTCAACGACATGTCGCACGAATAACGTTGCTCAAAATTCAGGAGCTGGACTTGGAAACTCTCTGTCACCCACCGTTTTCCCCCCAGACCTTGCACCAACTGATTACCGTTTCTTACAGGCATGGACCACTTCTTGCAAGGAAAAATATTTAATTCTCAACAAGCTGTAGAAAACTCCTTTCGCGATTTTATCACCACTCGCTCTCCAGGCTTCTTCGCTGCCGTCATTAACAAGCTACCGTTAAGATGGCAAAACTGCATCGATAGTTTAGGCGCATACTTTGATTAATTATACTGCTTGTTGCTTGAGATATAATAAACCAAACTTTCAGTTCGAAATCGGATATTTCATATTTAATGACCTAATATCATGAAAAATGCATATATCATTTAACTCTTTGGGGTTAGGTGGGTTAAAAACTGTCCCGCCTTTTGCTTAGCTTTTTATACAGGGTGGGATATTTTTTAATCCAACTCAAAAGGTTGAAATGATTCCAGTCATACAGTTTAATATTTTATTTAACGTTTTTCATTGAGTTGGCAATGCTATGAACTAACGCTGAATGTGTAAATAACTGAAAACAAAATTGACACAGATCGAAACGCATTAGTAAGTTGTTGACACTGTTGAGATTAGGGTTGGAGGATTGTGTGGTGCAGTGAATTTTTGTCTTTCATAACGGTAATTGTTTTTTTTTGTAAAAATTTATTATGAATGAATAAATCGTTTTATAAAAAAGCATGTTATTTGATGTTCTATACCAATTTTGAAGCTGAATAAGTGAATAAACAGTTCTATGCAACTTGGGGTTTTTTCTTTAAAATCGTGAGCCTCAAAGTGTTAAACGTGTGATGGAGGAAAAAATTTAAACTTCATTTTGATATTTTTATATCTTCGACAATTTGCTTTTGATGAAATACGTATGCTTGCTTTATCCACCCATATAATCTATTTCACATACATCGTACTATTGTAATATTCTACAAAAAAGTGATTACTACAGAAGTTGATTTTGAGTTTTGGAATGATTATGAATGCTCCTTAAATTCATTTCCTGTAAAAACTTCTTGAATAGTCTTGCACTTAGTTTTCCTATCAATAACTTTTCACTTGTAGCAAGCACTCGTGTGCACCAGGTATGCGATGTTTCCAAATTTCACTATGATTATGAAAGGATGGGAATATTGATACAATATTTTCATGAATAATTTCTTTTCAAGCAAAAGCATAAGCATTTTTTGCTTGAAAATTCCATTCCGTATGAGTAATAACAGCTTGTTTTAATATTAAATGTCTTCAATACATACAAAACAAGGTCAATCGATTACAATTTTTCAAAAAAATTGAAGGTTGACTTTACAGCGCTTTTAAAAAAGAAAATTCAATGCTTCCTATAAATGTTTCAGATAACGAAGTTGCATAAGAATAGCTTCAACTTGTAACGTAAACAAACTAGACCTGTCATTTTGGATAGATAAATGTTTCAGATAACGAAGTTGCATGAGAATAGCTTCAACTTGTAACGTAAACAACCTAGACCTGTCATTTTGGATAAAAAATTTCAAATTTTTAAGTTCTAGTTAAAATATTTCATAACCGTTATATTATTCCAAGACGAGCAAATTTTTTTTTGAAAATCGCTTTAGATCAACTGGCATACAATGTTAAATCGATTCTTTGTGGTACTCTTTGTTAATTCAGGGATTCGATTTCGAATTGAAATCCACGTACCTATTCAGAATGATAGATGTTTTGTACTATTGTTTTCTACTCCAATAATATAATTTGAAACTTCAACAAATAAAAGTATTACTCATTTTAAGTGTCGTGTAATGGAAACTTAAATCAAAATTTAAAGAAATCTTTTAATTACAACGTATGGTTACCCGTCTTATTTTAACTTTACAGGACGCATTTAAAAATAGGACTTTATTTCTACGTTACCGCCTACATTCTAGAGGCTACATACGCGAGGTAATAGAACTAACCAGCAAGCCTCTTATCAAAATTAATTTTGTTTTGATTGCTGCAATTTAAATAAATGGGAATGGGTAGTCTCCTTTGGATAACTTTTCGTAGTTTGTCTTACAGAAGGTGTGCAATGAATGTGAAATGGATTATATGGATGGATACATCATGCGCACGTATTTGCGTCTAAAGTAACTTTAGAAGCTACGAAAAAGTTAAAACAGTATAAAAAGTTATTTCCGAGCACTTAAATGACACTTGCAATTTTCTACGAAGGTAGATAGATAGTTTAATTAACGTCGCACTGGAGCAACGCAACGGGCTATTGCATTTTTCTACGAAAGAGAGCTGATGAGCCTTTTCAATCAGAATTTAACCAATTCAACATGAGCAATCTCTACTAGTAGAATAATATTTTGTAGATTTGGAGATTGCAAAAATAATTATACAACGCAGTAATATAATATAAATGCTTTCACTTTCAACTTCCCTCAGAGTGGCAATAACGAAATAGGGTCGGAATTCAGAGCAGTATATGATTCTATTGTTGGATAAAGAATGTAGCAACGGTTCAGTTTGTTGTGCAGAAATAAAGAAAAATTTTTAGAATATGTTGTGCAAAAGCCGTAGTTCTAGAAATAAAAGTAGCAATTTAATGAAGGATATGTCAATAAAACTGTAAATACGACCACAGCGTGTAGTAAAATCTGGTATATGTGTAGAATATTAACCCTTCAAGTGCTTTCGACGAGATATCTCGTCCATCAATGTCTGACCAATTTTGGTAACGAGATATCTCGTCATCAAGATATTGCCGAATTTTTTTTATCATGACGAGATCAATATAATGGTCAGTTTTTCTAATGACGAGATATCTCGTCCATCAAGATCTGATTGGTTTTGCTAATGGTGAGATACCTCGTCGAGACAACCACCAGAAGGGTTAATGTGATAGAAAAGGGAAACTCGAACTGTCGCAAGGAATTTTTTTCATCAGGATGGTTCCCGGACTCTCACCAATAACCCGTTGTGTTAGACCAGTGCGACGTGAATTAACTACCTTCCACAAGGAATATTCAAATTCCGGACATCCGCTACAAGAAGTTTCTCGTCAATCCAATTTGCCATGGACATTCTAATTGCACATCGACTCGATCTCATAGAGACACTAAAAAAGATTTCCCCAAATCCGTTAGAGTAAAAGCGCATTAGGGTTATCGTGACCGTCGGTATAACATCGAATCAATCGTACGGCGACATGATGGTACAGGGCATGAGATAGCTCCTCAAAGAATGCCCGGGTGGGAACAGGTAGTAAAAAGGAGAAGACGTAAAAGGCAGGGTTATGACGTGACGTCCGCTGCCTCAATCAGTTATACCTGTCCCGCAGCCCAAACAAGATCTTTTTTAATCAAGGTGGGCAAACAAGCAGACCTCGCAACAGATTGGGGAGATGTCTGACGTCACATGACAGCGTGGGCGTGGCGGCCTTTTTCCGAAGGGGTCACGTGAGGTGTGACGTGGAGTGGTCGCCCGTGTTGACACTCCGGGGCCGGCTTTTAATGAAATTACTCTAACCGTTCGGCTCTCTCTCCGGAGAAAGTTTCTTCACGGACGCTTATTCTAATGGGAAATGGGCTAGGGCCGACGCTTTTGGCGATTTATCGCCCGTTTTATATGAGACTCGTGATAAGGTAACCAGCAGAGCAAAATCATCAAAATATTAATGTTTAGGTAGGTTTTTAGTTAAGTAGGATTTCAAAGTTTTAACCAAAATTTCAAAGTTTATTTCAAAGTTAAGTTATGTTGACCGCTGAGTTCGGGCACAAGGTGCTTGAAGGACACACATTCAAAAAACATAATAAACACCTAATTAAGTTCGTATATACAACTGTAAAATGATGAACATCATTATTAGGGATGTCAAAAGAAGAAAAATACAAAAGTTTCTGTAAAAAAACCCATATTTGCAATAAAACTAGTCGAACCAATTTTAATGAAATTTATGACCTACTATCAAATACCGTAAATGAAGTAAAGTGAGAAAGTCGTAAAGTAAATGAAGTAAAGTTAGAAATTCGTAAATAAAAAAAAGGTAAAGTTAGAAACTCGTAAAGTGAAAAAAAGTAAAGTTAGAAACTCGTAAAGTAAATGAAGTAAAGTTAGAAACTCGTAAAGTAAATGAAGTAAAGTTAGAAACTCATAAGTAAAAAAGTAAAGTTAGAAACTCGTAAGTAAAAAATGTAAAGTTAGAAACTCCGTAAAGTAAAAAAGTAAAGTTAGAAAATAGTTTAAAACGTTCATAGTATTAATATCTATTCAGTCATCTTCGGAGAGGGGGTCTGTACCTTCTCCAGTGAAGTAAAGTCAAAACTGTGGCGAGTTCGGGTGCAATGAGCTCCTCTGAACAAAACTTGAACAACTTCCCGTAGTGAAGGTCAAGGACAAACTAAGTGGTACGATTGCATAGAGCAAGTAAAAAGAGGCAGCTGCTGGGAGCGCCGGGTGCCAACGCCGCCTAGCGGTGGGGCAAGGAGACAAAATGGCCGCGCTGTGCCTGTCAGATCAAATGCGCCAAACGGAAGGTTTAAAAGGTGAATTACTTTTTCATGTAGCCCTTCGGAATGTATATTTCGAAAAAATATTTCAATAACCCTGATTATAACGCGGATTACATTAAAAAGAACACTAGAAATTGAGGTAGGTAGGTAGTTGAATTAACGTCGCACTGGAGCAACACAGCGTGCTAATGGCGATCCCGAAGGGAAAGATTCGAGGACACCTCGTAATTTGGAGCCACGGTTAGATTACGTGGTCAACAGCTGAGCTGGTACCCCTCTGTCCAAATTTCCACACCACAACAATGTGGGGACATTTGAAGCCACGACATATTTAATGTGCACCATCCCCCGAGTACACAATGGTCTATGGTTGGATTGAGTTTCGAACTCACAACCCTCCGGTTGCTAATCCACTAGTCTTGCAACCGGGCTAACGTGGCCCTAAAAATTACGATTTTTCAAAAGTAACATTTTTGCACAAAATATATTTCTCAAAAACAAACTCTCAAAAGTAAACACTTGAAATTTTTGTGAAATAATCTTAGGACTCCGGGTCGCCGTAGTGGGGATTTGCCTATGCCATTTCTACCTGTGAGTTGTAGGTGGTGCAGATTCGATTCCTTCCTGGATGCATTTATCTTCTGTATCAGTGAAACTTTCCTTATATGTACCTCAATTACTTGACGATTTACAAAGAGATCTTTGAGATCAAGCACACAAGTCTATTACATGCGTACTCAATCAATCTTAAAAGTCTTAAACACGTTTTAACTGGAGCTTTTAGAGGTATTGAACCATTAGTTTATTTAGCCTGTACTCCAATATAACCTCAGCATGTTGTTTACATTAAAAATTAAAGTCAAATACCGTCAAAACGGTGATAAATCAAATGAGTTCTGTTCCAGGAGTATTTTTTTTTCTGGTAGTGTGTTCACGTTTACACTGAAAAACCCTTACAGACTGCAAAAGTGAGAAACTTTTAACTCTGACGCCACGATTCCAAACTTTTAACGTGCACCAGCGTTTCATTGAATATCCTTTGTTATGTAAATTGCCACAGGTTGTTCCGCTTGATTTTGAGGTCGTAATCTGTAAAAATAATGGTGTTCTTAAACTTTCGCACGACAGTGAAAAAGATGGATCTGGGAGGGTAGAAAGCTTGACCTTCCAAACTCTGTAAAAGCGTTTTCTTTGCATCGTGTCACACAGCGCAGGGGAAAAAAGCAGCGCAGGGGACAAGATTGCAAGATTGACAAATTGCCCAATATTTTTATTTATTATTTTTTGTAATTTCATAAAATCTCATATAGAAATCAGAAACTCTGTTGCTCTTAAGCAACAGGAACCCTTTAGTACTAAGCTCTGGCGTAATGAAATTTGCACAGCTTATTTTGTCTGGAATTTCTAGGTCAGCGCAATCATTTTTAGCTCTGTGTCGTTCCCTTAGAACCATAGAAGTAAAGTCTAATGTTTTTTTTATTTTTAACAGTAGCTCTTGAAATACATTCATTCACTGGAGCAGTGGTTCTTAACTTGGGGTGAGTGTAAGCATTTCCAGGGGTGCGAGAGAAGTTTCGATAGACGACAGAGATTCAATAAAAGACGATCTGCTTGAAATAAAAGCAGATCGTCTATATAATCTTGGTTCAAATTGTAAATTTACTGCGCATTTCAATTTATTTCAAAGAAATAAGCTTTCAGTTTATTAACATTGTTACATACTTACAGGGAGGTAAAAGTATTTAATTAAAGTTTTTCTACTCTCTGAATTTTCGGAGTGAATGGAATTAACCATATTTTGACATGAATAATGCCGTATCAACTAATATGTGGAAAATAAAAATATGTTGCTTAGTTGTAGACTACCGCATTAGTCAACTGAGATAGTGGAAACATAAACTTCGAGATATCCAAATTTAAAAGGAGAAAGTATTTGAATAGCAAGACTTTTGAAATGACAGTGCAACTTTGTCTTCCAAAAAGTACTTCATGGTGAAGTTGGGTTACACTGCTTTGATTTGCTAAGTTAATTTCTGTAATGGTGGATAAGTTCACAAAACAATTAAAATATTACTTATAAAACAAGTATTATTTCTCCCTACAATTGAATGTGCCACAATAGTTCACAATGCTACTGGTAATGAAAAAAAAGTGTCAAACATAGCCGGATAACACATCCGGAGCTGAGTAATTAGTCCTGCATTAGATCCCTACTTCTTCCCAATATCACGTGACAGATATTCGAAACGAGTGATGGGGAGAAATAACATGAAACTGATCACACATGCGTCATCTGTTTTATTAGAAGCACAGTGCACGTCACCAAAAAGTACTTCTTGTTACAGTTGGGTTGCTATTTATACTGCTGTATTGTAAGCTAATTTTTATAGTAGTTGCCAAGTTCATCGCTATACAATTAAGATATTACTTATGAAACGAATATCATTTCCCCTACAATTGTACGTGAAGCTTCACCATATTACTTCTATGAAAAAATGGCGACCAACCTAACCGGATCATGAATCCGGAGCCCAATAATTAGTCCTACATTTGGATCCCTACTTTTTCCCAATACCACGTGAGAGATATTAGAAACGAGTGATGGTTATATGAGGAGAAATAACATGAAACTGTCCACACTTGCACCATCCATTTTATTAGAAGATCCATGACGCGTAACGTGAACAAAAAGTACATTGTGGAGATGGATTACACTGCTATATCTTCTGTATCAAGACAAAAGAGGTGAAGCCTGACTTTTGATGGTTTCACAGGAGTCAAGTGCTTTACTATAATTTAGACATAATATAATATACTTAAAATAAACTAAATTAATTTTCGTATCTAAATTTCAAGGCATGCTTCTTTTGTTTCCTGAATATTTGTGAGAAAAAGTGAACTATTCAAATTAAAATTCTAAGAAGTAGCCATTTTGACTTAACCCTCTTTTGCCCTGACACGGAAGATGTATATCACTATATTTTAAGTTAAGTTCTCTGTAGTGGTGGCCAAATTCACCATACATGAACTCACAGACTCGGTCTGGTTTTTCTAGACCAAATTGGATAAAACGAAACAGCGCATAAATGACCATTTTCCGCCAAGAGGCGCGTTTTTTGGCGAGATAGGGCACAGCAACCCTGGGCGCGTGAGTGTATCGTTTGTTTGAAGAGTGTTCGGTCCGAGCAAACAGAGCAGAGGAGAGAAATCACGAATACCAAAGTAACAACTCCTCGTTGCTGGAGCTTATTAACTCTTTACGGCCTGTTTCTGCGGGCAGGTTGGTGGCGTGAGACCCCCTGGACGGACGGACTGCGTGTCGGGATCCCAGCCCCCCTTTGTTTAAAACTTTGTTTGCGTTGTAAAAATATTTGTATATTTGAGAGATTTCCTAGTAGTGTAGCATTGCTTTTACTCGCAATTCACTTAATGACTAAATAACTGCATCTATTGGTTGAAAGAATCCATGCATTCTATCAACCTTTGAAAATGTTATATTGGCCCTTTCCTTAGAAAAGAATCCTTTGAAACGATTCTACTGGTACTTTCTTTGTAATAGAATCAGTTGGAACAATTATATTGCTCCTTTCCTTAGAACAGAATCAGTTGGAAAAACTTATTGTCCTTTTCCTTGGAATCGAATCCCTTGGGAAAATTTAGTTGCTCCTTTCTTTAGAATAGAATCCTTTGGAAAGATTATACTGTTTCTTTCTTTAAAATAGAATCTTTTGGAAAGATTCTATTGTTCTTTTCCTCAGTAAACAATCGTTTGGAAAGATATTATTTCTTTCTTTAAAATATAATCGCTATGGAAGGATTCTAGTGCTCTTCATCTCAGAATAGAATTAATTGCAAATAATTATTTCTCCTTTCCTTATAATATAATCCCCTGAAAAGATTTACTGTAAGGAAAACTTTTAAAAGATTGTATTGTTCATTTTCTTAGAAATAATTATTTGGAATGATTCTATTGCTGATTTCCTTACAGTATCTTTAAGAAAGGCTCTATTGTTCCTTTCCTTAGAATAATATTCTTTGTAAAGATTCCATTGTGTGGTCATTTCTTTAGAATAGAATCGTTTGGAAAGATTTTATTGGTCGTGTAGATCAAAGGCGGTTAAAAGTCACGTAGAGAAGACTACAGGTTTCAAAGTGGAATTATGAGTGTGAACCTCTTAGAGGGGGTTAATGAAAAATTACATGGCAAGAGACCTGACCTAACGAAAAACGGAATTGAAAGGGGGTAATGAGAGATGGATACGAATGGTTCCAAGGGAGATAGCAAAGTAAACAGAAGAGTAGTTAATTGGACCCTGAAACAGATTTAAAATAAGTTTCGGGCTATCAAGATCAGAGAGAAAAATCTATGCATTAAAATTAAAAAAAAAGAAACTCAGATAAAGACGGACGTAAAGGTTAACTTTATTTCAGTCTCTTTTCCTTAAGGCGAACTTTACACATTAAGTATCAAGTGCAACATCTACTATCATCGATAACATTGTTATACAACTCCCCTAAATGAAGTACCATTAAGGTAATGTTTACCTGCGAAAAACAGTCTTGTTTACGCTCTTAAAATATCCCACTAATTGTGTTTGGTTTATCCAATCAATAGTGGTACTATTCTAAAGCCTTCAAAATCAAGCTGAATGCTTATGCAGATGATGGATTGTTGTTTTTTATTCCGTAACATGTTACCAAAGATGGGATTTTTATGACTTCTGGCTCATTTTGACATTGCTGGAACATTGCTCGAGTGTACGGGGTGTTTCAAACTGTCGCCATGGCGTGACGAATGGAAAATTGAAGGACAAGTCACAAAGGCAATAAACCTATACCAAACAGAAGGACTTGCGTCACCGTGTAGATAAGGAATTGGGAGGGGCCAAAGAGCCACAGTGATTGAATATGGGATGAGTGGACTTGCTGGAATTCGTCAGAATATTTGGGTATGTAGCTGGATTTATAGGGGTGGAGTCGGCAAGGGGAGAAACTTAGAATTTCTCGGGGGATTTCTCAGAGATATTGTAAATGCCGGGAAGTGTATGATCTGTGAAGAGCGTTCTCCTCGAGGAACACCAGAAGTTTAACCTTTCTGGTGGTAACCTCGACGAGGTATCTGGTCATGGACAAAACTGACCAGATCTTGATGGACGAGATATCTCGTCATTAGTACAAAATTCACCCTTAATCTCGTCATCATAAAAAATAGGCAATATATTGATGACGAAATATCTCGTCGTCAGCAAAATAGGTCAGATCTTAATGGCGAGTTATTTCGTCTAAACCACTTGGAGGGTTAAGGATTACCTCATATGAGCCCCGTAGACTCATCGTAAGAGCATCGCGACCTGAATCAACGACCCCAGAACGTAAATTCCAGAGACCAGTCGGTGAGTACTACTCGCTTGAACTTCCCGTCTTTTCATATTTGACCCTTTACCTTACTTATCAATCTCCATTATGCTCCTGCGATATAATTATAACATTATATTAACTATTAATGGACTGAATGCTTTTATGATCACATTATAAATCTCAATTGAAATAGATTAGTATGCAAGATCTTTTCTTCTTTGTAATGACACTTTTACTGTTTAGATATATAATTTGCAATGAATGGATAAATTGATCTTTAACTTTTAACAACTCATGTACGCCTCTGTCACTCAAACCTTCGTGTTAAAACTCCAACCCTCCTGGTGGTTGTCTCAACGTGGTATTTCGTCATCAACAAAACTGACCAGATCTAGACGAACCAAATATCTGGTCAATAGAAGAAAACTGATCAGATCTTGATTCCGTCATCATAAAAAAATTGATAGTACCTCAACGACGAGATATCCTCTTCAAGATAGTGCAGGTATTTTTATGACGACGAGATCAAGATCTGGTCAATTTTCTTCTATTGACCAGATATTTGGTTCATCTAGACCTGGCCAGTTTTGCTAAAGGTAGAATATCTCGTCCATCAAGATTCGACCAATTTTTTAACGACAAGATATCTCGTCATCAAGATATTGCCTGGATTTTTTTATGACGCGATCAAGATCTGGTCAATTTTGCTAATGACGAGATATCTCGTCGAGACAACCACCAGGAGGTTAAACATGACACAATATTAAACCGTATTCACATAGAGATGTAAGTGGGTAAACGCCATCCGGATATGCTAGAGTGTGCTCTAGGTGCAGAAAAGAGCAGAAAGCACTTGAACAACAATCTCATTGACTTTAATTTTACAGTTTGACAATGCTGCTAAATTACAGTTTCATGTTACGTGCTTAAAGTTACTACAAATAACAGTAATGTACCCTCGACTGTGTCGTCTCATGTACAAACTGTCGAAACTGATGTCTATCAAATCCAGGTGATGCTTGCGGACATATATCCCTATGGGAACGCAGTTTAGTTTTATGTTCTTTACAACCCTTTAAAATTTGTACTGGAAGTTTTAAAATATCCTATATTAATAAATGGAGTTTCATTAAATGCAGGCTGTTATTTTTCGTTGTCATTGCGTACTTTGGTGTTGACAAAGAAAAGGAGCATTTTCTCGTGTGCTCCATTTTTCACCAAATCGTAGGAAACCTTTTGGTTTGGTAAATATTCCTGAAACAGTATTTTTTTTTAATTCTGCACCTCGTTTTTGTCATGCATTGAAATTTTAGTGACAAAAAATCTGTCAGTTTAACTCAGAAACTGTCGGATACGTAGGTAGTTGAATTAACGTCGCATCGGAGCAACACAGCGGGTTATTGGCGACGGCACTGGATCCATCACGAAGGAAAAAATCGAGGACGACGTAGAGGAAATATAAAAGTAGAGTGAGCAATGGCAACCTTTTTATGTGAACAGGATCATATAACCAAAACTATTTTAACGTGACCTTTACATTACTTACGACAGCCGTATGTACTAGAAATCACGAAAATTGACCAGAATATAGATTTTGTTTTTATTGCTTCAAAATATTTCCCATTTTTTGAGCTTTTCAACAATGCCAAGGTCTTGTAAATATTCGGAATACTTTTCTAGTTATAAGGCTTTTTCGTTAGGTACTGTCACCAGTACCAAACAGGTTTCCAAGGCATTCAACTCGCTTTCTGAAGAACTGTGTTTTTGCAATGCAATGCTTTGTTCAAACAGTGATAATTCAACAATGAATTGATCTATCGTAATTATTTTTGCATCATTATAATCTCTAAAATACAGTGCATGTTCTGAACCTCAATCAGAGTTATTAGTTAAGAATTGAATTTTAAGTTGATTTTTAAATGTTAAAATTCCTAAAAGATCTTGATTTCTTAGACTTCTTTGGTGAAAACAATTGTAAATATAACCTGTTCCCTCTAGCAACTTGATTGAGGGTCAAAACATGAAGAATAATTTCCAACAGGTAATCGTCTTTCTGAACACATTAGAATTTGAGATATCACTGTTCAAGAAACATGCGGGGTTGCAAGGTGGAATTGTGGGTATGAACCCCTCTGAGGGTCAAGGGGTGGTGATGCACCGTAGGTGTTACAGCCCATCTAGATCCCCTAGACATCAGAATATCAAAAGATATACATTTATATGCCTTAGTAGTCTTAATATACCTAGAATGTTTACCTACCTAGCCTTAACCATTTTAGTATAGGTAGGACGTTATCAACTCCTTTTTTATTATTATTTCCAATGCGAAAACGGAAAAATAATAATACACATCACAAAAAACAACACAATGGTTAGTTAGTAACAAAAGTACGCACAAAAATTGATAAAAAATAAAGTAATACAAGATAAAAGCAGTTAGCTGCCCATCTATCCTCTAGCCTCCCCGCAGAGGTCCCGACAAAAGAACTAACTACTAACTAACACCATCACACACGACATGACATTGCGGAGATCAACTCCAGTACACTTTCGTCACTAATACCTCAGTGGAACACCAGGAGAGCCGCTTACCTTAAACTTCCTCTAAGCTTTCCAGGCTCCAATCTGGCCATATAAGAAAGTTGATATTCATTGATAGCCAGAAATCCTTTCCCACCTGTGCAAAGTGCGGCTTATTACCAGCCTCTCCCTCACACATCCTGAATTGCATTGGAGCCATACATGAAGACATTTTTAAGGACCCATCTGCCATGGCCCAAAAACTTTATTTGCACATTCAATGACTTAGTGTAATTTGTTCTTTTTACACTGGGATAAGAAAGATCATCACACACTCCCGTACATTGTGTCGTGAGACAACGTACTAGTTTAAGTAAGTGTGGTTTGGATAAATAGAGCATGTCACCGAGGTGGTTTGTCTTATCCAGAATGTCTATCCAGAACATATTACATCTATACATTATTACATTTTTACATTGTTTTACATCTATATAATAATTACATCTATACCATTATGTTATCTATATATACAACTTGAAAAAAGTTAGTCGCTAGGGTTAATGAAGTCCTGATGATTCTATATGAATCTCACCATGCCAGTAATTTTGACCCTCGACTTGAATCACTCGCTATTACCAATGTTCCTGATTCGTGCGATTTTAAGGTGGTTGGCAGGTGTCCTCATATGCCATGATGCTGTAAGGGGAGACTACAAATTTTCTGTCTGCGGACGACAATTTATTTCGAATAAGATCAAAGGGAAAAGCGGGTACTCTGCAGAATTTTTAGGCACTAGAGATGTTTAGCCAAACAGTCGCAACCAGTCAGAAGTCGGGATATTGCAAGAACTTCCCTTGGGATTCTTCATCCGACTTTGGTTCAAAATTACGAAGTGTTGTCCTGGAATCTTTCACTCCGGGGGTTGATCCCGGACCCTCGCCAATAGTCCGTTGTGTTGCTCCAGTGCGACGTTAATTAAATACTTACCTCCTCATCTTTCCTTGGGGAATCTGGGATATATTTACAGTTAATGAGTTTCTAGTTAATTTTCTAGATAGAAAAGGTTTGATTTTTTAATTGATGTACATTTTTATTGAATTATACAAGTTGGATCCGCTTTTATTGAATTATACAAGTTGGATACTCGATAGAACTACCGACCTCGCGATATATCGATATGAGGAGGTGTGTTTCCCGACTAGGGCCTACAGCAACAGCCACACCAAAGCACTCATTCATGCGATCGGGAAGAGGAAAAATCTTTGCAGCCCAACAACTTGCCTAACAACATTTTCATTATGCCGACACATGTTAGGCTAAGTGGGCGCGTATCATGGGAGTAGCCCCTGGGCGTGTCTGCCGCCCGTCCCCGGGGGAGGGAGGGTCTGCCGAACGGGGTGCACGCCCTTGCCCACCTGTCTCCCGACAACAGATGATGGCCGCGGAGAAGATCAAAATCTCGACGTCGCGATAGCTTCATCGAACGGAGCTAGGGTTGGGGATCATTGGCGAGGCCTGTCGCAACGAAAACAATAAATCATTTTTGGAAACAAGAAATCCTGGACAGAATGTTTATTTTTGGCCCAAATCTTAGGGAACATTAGGTCTGATTTATAAATGTGCTCTTTCGCCGGTACTCTATCGTCACGAACACTCGACATCGAGCCATGTGATGGATGCCCGATCGTCCACTTGTTTGATGATTTGGATTTCACATTGGTTCGAAAGTGTTTTCCATCATTAATACGGAACCGTTCTCTCTTCGGGCCGCGGTAGCCCTGTTGGTAGAGTAACAGATTAGCTACCGGAGGGTTGCGAGTTCGAATCCAACCAAAGGCCGTCGTGTGCAAAGGAGGCTGGTGCGCGTTAAATCTGTCGTGGCCTCAAATGCCCTGACGTTGGCGTGGTGTGAAAGTTTGGAGAGTGGGGTGCCAGCTCAGATGGTGGTGGGAGGGTGGACTCTGACCGTGGTTCAAAACTACTTGGTGTTGTCCTCGGATCCTTCCCTTTGAGATTGATCCCGGAATGTCGCCAATAGCCCGTTGTGTTGCTCCAGTTTGACGTTAATTAAAATACCTTCCTACCTTGGCAATATTGACAAATCTTTCTCTTGGTGGTGTTTGAACGACTGTTGTCCAAAGTTTCAAAGTGTGAAAAGACAAGGTTTAATGGCTTTGGGTGATCTTGGTTCCCTTTTGGCGTTTCTCACTTCCAGATACGTCACAATGAATCGGGACCCATTGAAGCACCAACACATCCGCTATGTCATCAAGGAATTGTGTATCTTGCATAATTTGTGAGCAATCTCTGACTGAATTTGAAGAGCGCTTGCATTGCAGATTTAGAGTCAGATAAATTAACCGCTTTTTCGAATGAATCTTTTCTCAGAAGAAGCTGTTTTAATGCCAGACAAATTGCTTCGACCTCTCCTTCCAAATAAGTAGAATAGCCAACGGCTTTGTGAGAAAAGAATAATTTACAGTGAACACTAGAATCCAGCCTCCAAATACCTATCAGGGAACTATTGGTTTATATACGCAACCAATGACTGAGCTTACAGATTTTCAATCATTTCCAATGTTAAGATTCGTATTTCATGATTTTTTTGCAAATATGTCGTTGTATATCAACTTCTGAATACTATAATGAACAATAAGGATTTGATAATATCGCAAGCTTTTCAGACATGTATTTAATGCACAAGCACTTCATTCAAAATACAAGTTCAATGAGTTTAAAGACAAAAAGTAGATCGCTTGTTCAAATGTTTCTTTTCTGTATTCATAGACTTGTAGCAAACAAGAGTTCAGTGAAAAAAATCATTCTGGTTTCTCTCCAAGTGTTTTTTCATCCGCATGTAAAAAAAAAGCTTTTAGATTTAGAAACTTCTCAGTTTTATGCCTCATATATATTGAGGGATTACTTGGTACATTGCTCAACTTTTTGTTTTTTAAAAGGAGATGCAGAGTGAAGAGTTTATTTCGTTAAAAAAAATATCATCTTAAAAATGTTTTCAAAGTTGAGAATACTAAATAACTATTTTTTCTTTTTCAAGATTCATCTCAATCCATGTGTCATTTACTTTCATTCAGAAACACCCGTAGCCAACTACGATTTCGTCTCTATTTAATTCATTTTTGCCCTCTTCATTAAAATCCACTTGAGGCAAAACATTATTTCAGTATTTAAAAAACTGTTTAGTGTGGCGTGTATAGAACCCTTTATAGAAGTTTGCGTTTAATTTTCCGAAGTTGCGAATATGCAAATGCCTTTTAATTATATCGAAGCGTCTGCAATGCATCCTCCGAGACTGCAAAGTATTTTTTCGTCACCAGCGAGTGGAGTTGAGAGGTTTTTTCGCTACAAATACTTTTTGCCGGTTCGTAAAAATTGATTTAAGATCCTCGGTTTTATGACCATCTTCATTTAGGATAATTAGCGTTATTATTACGCCGTGTTGGTTTTTTAAGTTCTTTTCTCTCAAAGAGAAAATAATGCAGTCCTCGAGCGTACTTTTCCCTCTCAGAGGCAATTAAATTCCCTTTTCTCCCTACATAATGTTTTCTAAGGACCGTGATTAATATGCGCCAAAAAGTTTAAGTGTTTTTGCCTCCCACAGAGGCAAAAAGAAGCAAAGAATTGTCAACTCTTTGAAACATATATCTCGGCTTCCAGCGCTGTTGCCACGGGATTTGGGATTAATACCGCACTACTTTTTTGTTTATGCTCTCTCAGGAAGCCTTTTTGTTTCTCTTTTTCTTCCGCCGAAGAAGGGCGCGTGGAAAAAACGCGAAAAGTTTTGTCGCGCGGCGAAATTGTCTCGTCGAGAGAGGGGAAAAAATAACGACTCGAATAATGGAAAGAAATAACATCTGCGGGAGAAAGGGGAGAGATATTAAAATAAAAAAACGCGAGTTGGCAACAAAGTTGGAAGCGGGGAATGAGGGAAGGGAGGGGGAAAAAAGGGGGCGACCCCATTTTGCGCCCTCCTGGGCCTTTTTTAAAGGCGTATGCAGATCAGAGAAGAGGTTAACTTTAATCAAGTTATTAAGGATGGAAGGGTTGTGTGGGTTTTGAGGAATATAAATTTACGACTCCCCGAAGATGCGAAAGAAACCCGTGATCATTACAAAAAGCTGCTTTTGGAAAAAGGTTGATCGTAATAAGGAAGAGAAAAAGCTCGTGTAAGTCTCGAACCCTCGGAGTGCTCCCGTCATTAGCGGAAGGACATGTTCTTTACACCCGATGAGCCACTCTTACGCGGCCGACATTTTTGAGTAAAAGGGGTGCCAGATTTGGCAGGATATCGCTCGTTGTAGGCGAATTAGCGAAATCCCTCGATTCGAGCCAGTTTTAAAATGACACCGATTTCAAAGGTACGTAGGTATGTCAATTAACATCACACTGGAGCAACACAACAGGCTATTATATATAGTCACGGCCCGGGATCACTCCTAAAGGGAAAGAACCAAGGACAACACCACGTAATTTTGAAACGTGATCGACGAATTCAAGAGGGTAGAGAGAGAGATTGCCAACCCCTGTGTACTATTTTCTAATGAATTAGAATCTTTCTAATGTCATTTCCTTAGAATAGAATCCTTTGGAAAGATGCCACTGCTCCTTTTCTTCGAATAGAATCCTTTGGAAAGGATTCACTGCTCCTTTCCTTGGAATAGAATCCTTTAGAGCAGAGGTAGGCCTACCCTATGTTTTACAAGTTAATGTGTTTAGGAGTTACTAGGAGGGGTAGATACAGAGAGACATAGATAGTAAAGAGATATTTAAACAATTGCACAATGTCAAAAAACAATGGGGTATCCAATCATTCACTTTGCTATTCCACAATCGGAAGGCTTTTATGCTAAATGAACATTAACGCTGTGAGTGTTGCGAGATTACCGTGTAGTAACTTTTACACCACAACACTCTTAATATGACTATATAGACACATCTACTGGGTGAAAGAATCCATGGATTTTGTCAACCATTAGAAATATTCTAAAGTATAATATCCTTTCCTTGTAATAGAATCCTTTGGAAAGATTCCATTGTCCTTTCTTTAGAATTTGATCCTTTGGAAAGATTCCATTGGTCCTTTCTGTAGAATGGAATCCTTTGGAAAGATTCCATTGCTCCTTTTTCTAGAATGGAATCCTTTGAAAAGATTCCGTGTCTCCTTTCTTTAGAATGAAATCCTTGGGAAAGATTTCATTGGTCTTTTCTTTGGAATGGAATCCTTGGGAAAGTATGCGTCGATCTTTTCTTTAGAATGAAATCCTTTGGAAAGATTCCATGCCTCCTTTCTTTAGAATGGAATCCTTAGAAAAGATTTCATTGGTTCTTTCTATAGAATGGAATCCTTTGGAAAGATTCCATGTCTTCTTTCTTTAGAATGGAATCCTTTGGAAATATTCCATGTCTCCTTTATTTAGAATGGAATACTTGGAAAAGATTCCATTCTAAATAAAGGAGCAACGTTACAATAGAATTCTTTGGGAAATGTCATTGCTTCGTTCCGTAGAATAGAATTCTAATGGATATTGACAATATTAATTCAACCGCTACGAGATTCATTTGCCAATTTTGCCGCTTAGCTTTTGTATGCTTGATTTGATCTACGGAGCTGTATAGTATGTTTAAAACTACACTGGAAGAGCTCGACACTCTCATAAAATTCATCAGCAGTGTGATTACGAAAGGCAATAAGAAATTTGAAAGATATAAATCAAAGCAGGAAAGAAAATATGAGCGAAAATAGGTTTAGCTTCAAAAATGCCGAATCGCCTTTGAACAAAGGTATTGAATGAAATTGAAGTGGACGTTCAGAATCTAACTGTGGTAATATGACTGATGGGTGCTTTTTTGCCATGCATTTTACTGGAAATAACAATTAAAACCAGTAAAAGTAAAACGAAATGATATATATTTTTGGTTAATTTTGTTTCATTTAGAGGTACGAAATCCATTATATGAATATGGATGTTATTCCAAAATGGATTGAAATTAGATATGAAATGTGAGTATCGCCACTTGCCTCAATAGATATCAGCAATCAAGAAAACAGCGCAAATGATATGCACGGATCTGATAGTACATTATATTACGCGTTTTTTATTTAATGATATGTATGTAGGTAGGTATTTTAATTAACGTCACACTGGAGCAACACAACGGGCTATTGATGATTGTCCGGGATCGATCCCAAAGGGAAATATCCGAGGACAACACCACGTAATTTTGAACCACAGTCAGATGATGAGGTAACACCTGAGCTATATCAAACTCTGTAGATACACAAGCAAATACAAAATTTCACATTGTAGGAGAATGATAACTGGTTGAAGCAGGTGACCTTTGAACTCTCAACTTCAAAGAAACAGACTGCGATTTCCTTTCATGTTAGAGTTGGGAAGCAAGTAAAAATAAGCGATTTATTGAGGCATGATATAACAGGAAGTTTTAGTGTATCAGAAATATCCTTATTTAATAAATTAATCTGTTCTTTTCAAATAGCTTGTCAAGATGTGTCTGACATTTTCGAATAATCGAAACATTTTAAGTTGACGAGGTGTGGAAGTTTGTAGAGTGGGATGCCAGCTCAGGTGATGACCTCGTCATCTGACCATGGCTCAAAATTACGAGGTGTTGTCCTCGGATCTTTCCACTTTGGGATGGATCGCGGATCATCCCCGTTGTATTGCTACATTGAGACGTTAATTAAAATACCTTCCGAAATATATTTTATAATCTTTATCACTAAAATGAGTTTGACCACTTTATGTCTTAATACAACTTCTATTCGTCTTACAGTTGTCTTTCGAATATTACTCTCTAGTCGCACACCCTAATACTCATCTAAAAAACAACTCAATTTTGAAAAATATTTTTTACATGAACACTAATCAAATGATAATCTAAGTTTTAGTTAAGTTAACCCCTTTAGGAAACTATTCATTAAAAATCTAGATGAAATACAGCATGTTTGACCTCAATCAAAATAATTCATGAAGAATTGAGATATTAAATTTGAAACATAAACTTGATATTTTTTATTTCAAAGTTAAAAAATTGTATTAATTACTTCGATAAATTGATTAAGGTTTAAAATGTTGACAATGAGATTTACAAATAATTTCCAATCATTTCAAAAGTGTCTTTCTAGACACCATTGAATATCTGTTACTGTTGGTTGGATGTTATGGCACAAAGGCTATATTTGACCGAGCTGCACTGAGCAGTTCATTACAGATAACGTCAGGTAATGGACACACACAAAGGAAAGTTTTTACTGACACAGAATAGATAAATACACCCAGAGTAGGTTGCAGCTAATTAGCAAATTAAGTGTTCTAATTGATATTTAAGTTAACCTGGGATGTTGTTTTTCTATTATAACCATCTTAAGTTTGCCACTAGAAAAAAAGTTAATTAAATGAGAATTTTTTTAATAGCTTTAGTTGTACGTGTATCTTAAGTGTGTAGAAATTTATTTTTGAACTGCAAAACCTTTCTCGGGTGTTTATAACTACGACCAATATTACATATTTTTTCATACGTTTTATTTCTTAATAAAAACAAAGGTTACAAAACATTGAAAATAAATTATTAGCATGTTGAGTTCAGAAAAAACTAGATTTAAATAAAACTTAAAATATACTAAATTATTAACATGGTTTCTATAAAGTTGAGAGTAAATTTATTTACAATCAAATAATTGTTTAGATGAGGATGCTCTTGTTGAAGTTGATGAATGTGTAAATGTGAAAATTGCATAAAAAAATAATAAAATAGCCCAAGAAGAACAAGGGCATACGATATTTTAAGCGCAAAATTTCAATTTTATTCAGAGCCAGGGTTCAGAGATATTTAATATTTTATGTTTTTAATTATTTATATTTAATATATAATATTTTCATACAATAAAATGGGTAAACAAAAGAATTAGCCATGACATTAATACTAAAATACAAAATATGTTATGCCAAAAATAATTTCTTGCCAAGTTCAAATATGTCTCCATTATTTGTTATTATTAGTAATAAAATCTTTAGAACTTATTATAAATTAATTTACATTGGGTCATAAGATGTATTGGGATCTGATTTTAAAAGATAAAAAGTCTTTCTTTTATAATAATTTCTGTTTTTGAAAACTCGTGCTTAGACTTGTACTTTATTTTACGTTTTCATTGTGTTTCTTCACAAAATACTCAACTTTATGACACATAATTTCGTAAATAACACATTTAAAATCTATCTTCAGAAATATTATAGCGAATATGGAATTGTCTCTAAGCATATGTTTCTTAATGTACCATTTCCAATGAAAATTAAGTTCAAATTATAATTTATTAGAGTTTTGGGATTTTGAAGAAACATCGTTGTGTATTCCCAATTTTGGGAACCACTGTATATCTTTCTCTCTGTTGTACTTTACTTCACACACTTTGATCAGCTGTAGAAACAGATTCGCTGTTTTTAACTTTCCACGCGTTTCGACGAGATATCTGTCCAAAGATCTGGACAATTTTGCTAATGACGAGATACCTCGACCTCGAAACAAAACTGCCCTATTACTCCAAGGGGAAATTTCGGTGAAGATGCATTTCAACCCTCCAAGTGGTTTCGACGAGATAACACGTCCGTCAAGATCTGGAAAAGTTGGCTAATGACGACATATCTCGCCCATCAAGCTGATGACGAGATATTTCGTCATCAAAGATCTGCCCAATTTTGCTAATGACATTATGTCTAGTCAATCGATACCTGGTCGGTTTTGTTAAAGACATGATGTCTAGTCAGACGATTCCTAGTCAGTTTTGCGAATGACATGATGTCTAGTCAGTCGATACCTGGTCAGTTTTGCGAATGACATGATGTCTAGTCAGTCGATACCTGATAGGTTTTGCTAAAGACATGATGTCTAGTCAATGGATACCTGGTCAGTTTTGCGAATGACATGATGTCTAGTCAGTCGATACCTGATCGGTTTTGCTAAAGACATGATGTCTAGTCAATCGATACCTGGTCAGTTTTGCTAATGACATGATGTCTAGTCAATCGATACCTGGTCAGTTCTGCTAATGACATAATATCTAGTCAATCGATACCTGGTCAGTTTTGCTAATGACATGATGTCTAGTCAATCGATACCTGGTCGTTTGCTAATGAGATGTCTAGTCAATCGATACATGGTCAGTTTTGCTAATGACATGATGTCTAGTCAATCGATACCTGGTCAGTTTTGCTAATGACATGATGTCTAGTCAATCGATACCTGGTCGTTTGCTAATGACATGATGTCTAGTCAATCGATACCTGGTCGGTTGCTAATGACATGATGTTTAGTCAATCGATACCTGGTCATTTTGCTAATGACATGATGTCTAGTCAATCGATACCTGGTCAGTTTTGCTAATGACGAGATACCGCGTTCAGATAAAACTGCCCTATTACTCCAAAGGGAAATGAAAATCCAAGTATGAAAAACAAATTGTCCCTTGCTCAGAATTTATGACAGTTTGGGACAGGATTTTGCACAAGAGTGTCTACTATAGGACAGTTTCGAAGCAAAGATAAACAACCAAGAGGGGGTTAAACGACAATCTGCAGGTTCTGGTGTGTCTAGGCGATGCTTTATATAAGAGTTATCCAAATGACGCAATTTAGATATTTGATCATTGGATGTAACAACAAGAATACATTCATACGCTGAGTTTCCATTTTCGAGCCAAAGCGATTGAATTCGCGCGATCATCGTATCTGGCGCTGTTCGGAAGGAGGGCAACCCTCCTAGAAGGACGGAGAGCAAAAGTCTCGCGGGAAATATGGAACTCTTTGATTTGGTTGTGTCGGTTCGCAGATTATGAGCGCGCCATTTGCATGAAGGCATTAATTAGAACGAGGGGAAGATTGTTTTGTCTTTTCTTATTTTCATTATCCGCCATCCAAATTTCCCTTGATGACATTTCACACTCCGTTCCCCTAATGAAAGTGTTTATTCATTTCTTTTGCGCCGTTTTTTTTGCACCGTTACATTATTATTCCACGCTTCTTTCGAACGTTCGCCATTTTTATTTTTTTCTGTGCGGAGGACAGTTTTTTTAGTTTTTTGCTATCTCGATGTTATTTTTGTATTTTACTTCGGCCGTGTCATCAAGCCTCTTGATTTGAAGCTTGTAATTTCCTGGAGAATTCTATTTTTTATTTCTTTTGTCTTACTGAAATGGCAACAGCCAATCTCCTGCTTCCTTTCTTTGATGACGCGGGGTGTCATGGACTAACAAGTTCGCTTTTTCTTGCGCGCTTTTATGAATTTCTCATTAACCATGCTTTTCTGAAATGTCTGGTTATCATCCCTGATGTAGAAATCTGTTTTATTTTTGTCCTGATGAAATGAATTGCGAGAAAAAAAATTCATTTTGAGCACGTTTGATATTTTTAATTTCTGACTCGATTACGTAAAAAATGAAAAACCTCTTTTTAAACCATCCAATACTTTGCTTATTCATGAGCTACTTAAATGCATGAAAATATCTTGAATAGTTGTTTTCAAAATTGATTGAAAAAGTACAAAAAATTCATATACTTTTAATGACAATTTTTTACAAAAATAATTGAGATAGCCCGGTTGCAAGAGTAGCGGATTAGCAACCGGAGGGTTGCGAGTTCGAAACTCGATCCAACCAAGGACCACCTTTTACATGGGGTACAGTGCATGTTAAATCAACCTCATATGTCCTCACATTCGCGTGGTGTGGAAGTTTGGAGAGTGGGGTGCCAGTTCAGGTGTGACCTTGTCATCTGACCGTGACTCAAAATTACGAGGTGTTGTCATTGGATCTTTTCCTTCGGGATGGGTCCGGATCGTCGCTCATTGCCCGTTGTGTTCATCCTGTGCGACGTTAATTCAACTACCTACCTTACTGAATTATTACTACCTGCGTTTTACACAAGACATGTTAAGAAAGCACTTAGTAACTTCTTAATGCTTATCATAAATTCGAATGAATTTCGTAAGCTTCCTTAACCGAAAATTTCTTTTAAAGTAATATTTTCTTACTTGAAAACGTTGTTTCTTTGGGCTCTGGTCCTTTTCATTACAGTACTACACCGTTCAGAACTTCACGCATTTTACTTTTAACACATAACTCTCAAGGTCATGATATCCTCTAATCAGATCATCAACTACCGAATTTGTTTCAACATATGAAAGATGTGAGAACGCGTACTTATATTCAAAGAAATAAATTTATTTGATAAGATGGTTGGTTAGTTTTTGGGTTTTATGGCGAAAGGGCCATATTTGGCCATGCTGTGCCAGACGCGATTTAAATATCAAGTAATAGACACACACAATGAAAGTTTTACTGACAGAAGAGAGGGAGGAATGCACCTGACAGGAATCGAACCTGCGCTGCCTACGACTCGAAGGTTGCTAGCGCAGTGGGCCACTGAGCCATAGTGTCCCCTTTATTTGATAAGAACTTGATCCAATATCAAACTTGAAAAAAAAATTCATGCAGTTTCTCTAATTTTAATACTGAAAAGGATTTTTAAAGTATCTTTTAGGTTGTTTTATTACTGACTGAGTTTCAGCAGGTTTTCTTCTCGTGACGAGATATCTCGTCCATCAAGAACTGTTCAGTTTCGCGAATGACGAGATATCTCGTTGAGATAACCACCAGGCTGGTTGGTTGGTTGAGGGGCTTGTAGCGCAAGGGTCAGGTGTTTGACCAAGCTGTGCCAAACACAAGACAACACACCAAGTAAAAAATGTCGTGAAAGGGGAAAAAAGAGAGATTGGAGAACAATAGTGGGATGAAAAAGCTTTCTTGGGTATCCCGGGAGCACGACCCACTTGTTGACTTAGTAAACCCAATGGGAAAAGAAAAGATCAATGAAGTACCTCTGGTCCGTGAAGCCAGTACACAACTAACAGATTTAACGTGCCCCAGCCACCGTGTACACGACGATCTTTGGGTGGACCGAGTCTCAAACTCACAACCCTCCGGTTGCTAATCTGATGTTCTTCCAACTAGGCTACTAATGGGCCGCGGTAGCCCGGTTGGAAGAGTAACGGACTAGCAACTGGATGGTTGCGAGTTCGAATCCAACCAAAGACCGTCATGTACAAAGGGGGCTGGTGCACGTTAAATCTTTCGTGGCCTCCAAAATCCTCACGTTGGTGTGGAAGTGTGGAGAGTGGGTGTCAGCTCAGGTTTTGCCTCGTCATCTGACCGTGGTTCGAAATTACGTGGTGTTGTCCTTCGGGTTTGATCCCGGACAGTCGCCAATAGCCCGTTGCGTTGCTCCAGTGCGACGTTGATTTAATACCTACCTATCCAACTAGGCTATCGCGGCTCAAAAAAGGTTTGGAGAGCGCCGCTAGATGAAGCATTCGCCGACGCGCTGCTAAAGCGCGATTTAGCGGCGATATAGCACTAGGTTGGTGATTGCCTCATCCTGCCATTTCAAAAATTAAAAAAAACAGGAAAGAATCCGATGATACCGTTGCCAACAGTCGGCCTTAAATTAAACGAGGAAAAAAAAGCAAGCAGGATTCCGCAAGGCGAAATCCCGCGACCATAAACATTGGACCCCACCAAAGCTCTGCTCCCCACCTGTCGGTGACATCAAAGGGGGAAGGGGGACGTCTCAACAAATAAGTGTCCCCGTCTCTGAAGAAGCCGGCTGACGAATGGCGAGAATAATTCAAGCCATAAGTGCCCCGGGTGCTAAATGCGGAAGGGATTTCCTCGAAATCCACTTCGCTCTGGAGAAGTGGCAACAGAGGAATTAGAAGCAGAGCTTGTCGATCTTTTTCTGTTGGTGCACTTCAGTTCAGTTCCTCGAGTCCCCCTGATCCGGCGTGTCTGTTGGCTGCCGAGATTGAGAGGGGCAACAGGATTAGGTTTTATCGTTCTTTGTAAGTCTGGGATGAAGCCTTCTTTTGCTGGTTTCAAAACTTGGCAACGTAGGTTTGTGTCGACCTGATTTTAGAGGCTACAAACAGTGATTTCACAGTAACAGTTCTAACTGTGACTGCTACTGAAGAGTATCTGTGATTGTAAACTGAATCTGATTGGTTGATAGTAAAGTATCTCTTAGCCACTCGTAGCAACAGGATGCTCCCGATTTATGTTTGAAATCCTTTAGTAGTTCCCTCCGTAAGCGTAATACTGAGCTGAGTTAGTAGAGTACCGGTGTGCAACGACCGAGTACCCAGTTTGAACCCCGGTTTTAATTTTCATCCAAGACAACCGAAATAACCTTTACATTTTTTGAAATTTTACCAAACACAATACCACTCAATAAACCTACAATTTAAACTAAATTAAACATTTTCATTCCGCCGATGAACCGTTTTTATATTAAGCCCGTTATTTCTTTCCCTAAAGAAAACTTTTCCCCCTCAATAAACTAATTTAAAAGCAATATTTTTCTCTTCTTGATATTGATGCATCGTCATTTTGAACTACTAGGCGCAGGTAACTTAACACTTGCTCATAACTGGTTTTTGCAGATCAAAATATATCGATATTTTTATTTCGTAAAAATAAAATTTTATAATTAATCAAACAATAAAATCAAGAGATATGCATTAGAATACTTGACTAATTTGCTTCTAATTGAATGTAAATTATTGAATTTTCATTATTCTATTTTTTTCTCTTAAAAAGTCGTTTAAATTAATTATTCCTATCTAAAATACAGATTAGTTGAAGAAAAAAATGTTACACTATGTGTAACAAGACACTTTTCTTACATTCGATAATCTGGAGGTACTGAAATATTCGAGAGCAACTGTTGCAAAACATTAAGTAATTTTTCTAAATCTCTGGTAACATCCGAATCACTTATATTTATAACACTCAAATTTAAAGTTAACTAACTTCGAAGGAGAATTTGAAGGTTATTTTCTGGTCGCGTTGGATTTTTCTGATCAGGGTCATTACACAAAATAATTTATTTAACCTTAACTATTCGAAAACTTCAAAACGTGATCACACACTCTGATTCATATTTATATAGGAACTTCGAAAAAAATAATCGGATTTTTAAAAGATGGCTTTTTTGAGAAAAGGTAATTTAAAATTGATCAAATTAAAAAATTCATACTTCTAATACTTTTTAAAAATTAACAAGTTCACACTCCTGTTGGAAGTTCTAAAATGGTAAGTTCATATGATAAATTCGGCCTGATCATACTCACACACAAAATCCGATCTCCGAATATTGTAACATGAGAGTGCAACTTTTCAAGAATCGAAGAGGATTGAATCTAGTTACTTATGAATTGCATTCATAAAGTTCGACCTTGAAATAGTCATTTATTGAAACATCTGTTGAATATCTTTTTAGAGTTCTGTGGGGCATAAAGGACAGGCTATAAACTTCTGACATTAAAATTAATTCACATTAAAACCGAATTTTAACAAATTTCTCAACTTATTTTATCAGCGTAACTAATATTCAAATTTTCAATTTTTGTTTATAGTTTTAAATAAATAGAAATTTATGTCACATTATTTTATCCCGCTATGGTAAAAAATACTGAGTTTTTGCATTTTCCTACCTATTCAGTTTTAGAAATGTTTTGAGGATTTATAAATACATTTTCTGCTCTTAGTACGTTTTGTATATACTAATCCAAATATGTTTTAATATAGTTATAGGAATTTATTAATATTCGTATAGTATTTTAAATATGTAGGTTTTTTATTCTGTCGCTTTGTAGTGTGCATTTTATTATTTCTTTTGTAGCGAGGAGAACAACAAAACTCAGTTTGTTAATTTCTGCATGCATGGTTAATACATAATATTGTTCTTCATAATTTATTCAAATTCAGTAAATACTGTAAATGTACTCATAATATTCGGTTAGCGGTGAGTAGAAAAGTATTTTTAAACAAATACGGAAAGAATATTTCCCACTGGAAGTTGAAGGGAAATCCCTATAAAATGTAGGGATTTCGAGAAACTTTTTGTCCTTTTACAGGGAATTTGACATGCGATTAGGGATTTTCAGCACTTTGAAAGGGATTTTGACGGTATTTCATTATCTTCTGATCGCTTTGGGTTTCCCTATCACGGTCATTACGCAAAATAATTTATTTAAGCTTAACTATTCGAAAACTTCAAAAGGTGCTCTAAGTCCTACTAATGAAATCGGCAACAATATTTGTTCCAAAGTTTTATAATTCTTTTGAAGAAAACAAAATTGAATTATCGTAAATACTTTAGGAGATATGCGATTTTTAAGTTGGTGATGTGCGCTCAGAAAAAAAAATAAAATCTAATTCATGACGTCACTTTCACAGACCAGTATGTTGAAGAAATTTTTTTTGGAGATTATAAAAGATACGCTGATTCAAGGTGGAGCAAAATGTACCTGTATGCAAAATATCATTCGATTCGGAGACAGTGAGGTACACAGCCTTTCCTGGATTTGAATGAGTTCCCCCAATTACACTATTTTTCTTTTCAAGGTAAAACCACTTATAAAACTACATTATAAAACAAAAAATTATTAAAAGATTAAAATTTATTAAAAAATTGGTATAAATTGTAAAATTTAATTTAAAAAGTGTCGTTTACAAAAAGCATTACAACCGATAAATTTATAAGTACATTTGCCTAAAATTTTGCAGTCCCCTATATATATAATCTTGGGTTTGAATTAAGAGATGTGCAATATTTTTTTTCAATCATGAGATAAAAGGGAATAATGTAGAAGAAAACATGAATTTTTGACATTTTTCCTTACGCCACAAAACTAAAATCTTTCTAAAACGTTTTTCTTATATCCTAGTTCAGGTACTTCAAAGCAAATATAAAAATCAGTATACCAAATTTCATACAAAAATATAGAATACTCTTTTAGCTATCGCGTTTCTCGTGCTAAAATGTTGCTCAAAATGAATCAGAGAAAAATGCATTTAGAGATTTGAAAACGAATTTTTAAAAAAGTTGTCAAGAGATCTATTCAAATTGCCTATATCTCCGTTTCTATTCACCGTACAGACAAAATAAAAACATTTCCGTAAAGAAAAAGTCTAAATATTAAGAACATGGAATGAAAAGAAATCTGAAATTTTAGTCAAAATTCGACTTTTCAACCTAGTCAGATATCTTAAATTTATTATCTTTATGCCTACATCTAAATTAAATCCTGGCTATCCCTTGTGAAAAAAAATTGGAGTTCTATAGAACTCTAGAATTTTATAGAGCATTTCTATAAAGAAACGAAATTTCATTTCTCTTGTAAAAAAATCTATAGAATTATACAGAGAAAACGAGCTCTAATTCTATAGAAATGCATTTCGACAAATTCCTACAGAAGTTCTATAGAAAAGTTTAAGGTGTATGTATACTCTGGAGGGAAATCACGCGAAAATTGACTAGAATATCGATTTGTTTTTATTGCTTCAAAATATTTCCCAATTTCTTACCTTTTAAACTATTCCAAGACCTTGTGCGGAATACTTTTCTAGAAAATTGAATTTGGAATACTTTTATAGTTACAAGTGTTTTTCGTTAGGTACTGTCACCAGTACCAAACAGGTTTCTAAAGCATTAAACTCACTTTCTGAATAACTATTGTTGCAATGCAATGCTTTGTTCAAACAGTGATAACTCAACCATGAATTGATCTATTGTAATTATTTTTGTATCATTATAATCTGTATAATACAGTGGACGTTCTGAAGCTCAATCAGAGTTATTAATTAAGAATTGAATTTTTAATTGATTTTTAAATGTTAAAATTCTTTTTAAAAAATCTTGATTTTTTTTTCGACTTCCTTGGTGAGAACAATTGTAAAAAAGAACCTATTGCCTCTAGCAGCTTGATGGAGGGTCAAAACATGAAGAATAATATGAGGAATAATTTCCAACAGGTAATTGTCTTTCTGAACACATTAGAATTTGAGATAACACTGTTCAAAAAACACGCTAATTAGCTTATTATATCTAAATTAGATAATTAATAATTAGCTCAATCTGTTTTTTCTCACTGAAATTAGTTTAAGCATAAGCCAATGACTTGGAAAGAAAACTGGATTTTTAAAGTCAAAATTCCAAAACAAATCTAGTGTATACGTACACTTTAAGTCGTGGAACAAAATTAATGAATTTCTATAAAATTCTCTCTATACACGTTTCTACAAACATTCTGTAGAGACTTTATAGAGCTTATAGAAAAACCGGGCCCTACTTCTATAGGATATTCCATATTCTAAAGAAATTTTTATAAAATTCTGTAGAAATGTCCTGTAAGGGTACGCTTCTGGCTTCTTGGTCGGGGAAGAGACCCCAATCATGCATCGAATATCGCTGGTTAAGTGATATTCCATTAATCCCCTGGCAAAATAAATACGTCACAATTCCCCTCGGCTCTTCCTATTTTTTGTGTGCCCGTATTTCATCTCCGAGTCATTACGCCATTACACGCAAAAAACAAACCCACCCCACGGCCATGATAGAACCATCAATATTAACACTCGCCACGGCGAGAAAAAACGACGAATCTTCTCTTTTTGTGTGTATAATAATTCCGGCCATTTTTTCGGCCCATCTGACCGCTGGCCGTCACTCCGGAGTGACTAATTGAGGGTGGGTGAGACCAGATAATGAAATTCGGTTCAACGGAAAGTTATTCCATTCCCATAATGCCTTTCGCGGGGGGCCCCTGGGACCCGTTTCCGGCCCGTTTGGGGCTCGGGAGTGACAGTTTTATCAAATCTCGAAACGATGGGAAAAAAGTGCGCGATCGAAAGCCGTGGAAAATAATAATGACCTCCCGCCATTAACACCGAGTGGGCCTTAAAAATCCGGGAAGTTTTTTCACCGGTCACTCAGCCATGATAAATCTCTTCTGCGCCTCCCCAGGTAGGAAGTGGACGCACAATGACAAACCAAGGCGGCCATTTCTGTCCCGACCTATGAACGCACACGATGGCCCGGTTTTAACCGAGGGTTCAAAAGCATCATTCCATCTTGAAACCTGCAATTTCCCCAACATGACTTCGAACCAATTTTCACCTTCTTGACCAATAAAATCTTTCCAAAGCATTCTGTTCTATAGAATCCTTCGAAACGATTCTGTTCTGTAGAATCCTTCGAAACGATTCTGTTCTGTAGAATCCTTCGAAACGATTCCGTTCTGGAGAATCCTTCGAAACGATTCTGTTCTGAAGAATCTTTTGAAACGATTCTGTTCTATAGAATCTTTCGAAATTATTCTGTTCTGGAGAATCTTTCGAAACGATTCTGTTCCAAAGAATCTTTTGAAACGATTCTGTTCTGGAGAATCTTTCGAAGCGATTCTGCTCCAAAGAATCTTTCGAAATGATTCTGTTCCAAAGAATCTTTTGAAACGATTCTGTTCTGGAGAATCTTTCGAAGCGATTCTGTTCCAAAGAATCTTTCGAAATGATTCTGTTCTGTAGAATCCTTCGAAACTATTCTGTTCTGTAGAATCCTTCGAAACGATTCTGTTCCGAAGAATCTTTTGAAACGATTCTGTTCTTGCTTTTTTCCGTTGAATAGAATATTTAAAAACGGTTCTATTCCAAGTAAATGAGCAATTCAATCGTTCCAAAGGAGTATTCTGTAAGGAAAGAAGCAATAGAATATTTTAAAAGGATTCTGTTCTGAAGAAAGGACCAAGAAATATATATATGAAATATTTCCGAAGGATTCAGTACTCTAGAATCTTTCGAAACGATTCTATTCTTGCTCATTTACACTAAATATATTGTAATATTTAAAAACTATCCTATTCTAAGTAATGAGCAATAGAATCGTACCAAAGGATTCTATATAAAGCAAGGAAAAATAGAGTAGCTCCAAATGATTCTATTCTACAGAACGGGCCAACACACAGAATCGTTCTAGAGGATTTAATTTCCAGCAAAAGACCAATAGAGTTGTTCCAAAGGATTTTTTCTCAAACAACGACCAATCGAATCTTTCTAAAGGTTGAAGAATCCATGGATTCTTTCAATCAATAGATGTGATTATTTAGTCATTAAGTGAGTTGTCGTGTAAGAGCAATACTGATACAATACCGCAAATCGGAATAATATACTAATATAATATACCAAACAATAGCAATACTGATACTACCCTGACGTGGGCTGTTGTTTTATGGCTGGCTGGCTGCTTTGAGGTTTTATGACGTATTTGGCCATGATGGCTATTTGGCCATGATGCGCCAGATACATGACATACCATATCAAGTAATAGACAAACACACACAATGAAATCTTTTACGGACACAGAAGAGAGAAATACACCCCGGGAAGAATCTGATGTTTTATGTATTTGCAATGTTTTATCGATATCAAGATGCAAAATTTTTATTAAATAATGTCGCCCGTGGACCCCTTTGAGGGGCCTGCGCATGCGGTTGGGCCCCTTAAAGATGGAAGTACCTTTTCTTTCTTCAATATGGGTTCTAAACCTCTGATGAGTCGGATGGGTGAAGGTCTAGAGGAAAGAGAAGTTAACTGTGGATAAATATAGCACTGAAATATTCGATGAAAATTATCGATATCCTGGTTTCTGAGACTTAATAGCAACAACATTGACACGGCTCTCAAATCATCCATCCTCCATATCCATACTCTCCTCCATCCTCAAGAAATCCTGCAGTAATTCTGCGCGAGTAAGAAACTGATCAACACCAAGTTCCCACAACCGACTTCCATCATCAAGGGTTAGCTTTGGGGTTTTATGGCGCAAGGGCCATATCTGGCCATGCTGCGCCAGACACGACATACAATATCAAGTAATAAACACACATATAATGAAAGTTTTACTGACACAGAAGAGAGAAATACACACAGGGAGGAAGGCACCTGACAGGAATCGAACCTTCGCCGCCTACAACTCGAAGGTAGGTATTAATTAACGTCGCACTGGAGCAACACGACGGGCCACTGACGACGGTCCGGGACCAAACTTCAAAGGGAAAGATCGAAGACAACGCAAAGTAATTCTGAACCAGGGTCAGATGACGAGGTCAACACCTGAGCTGGTTCCCCACAGTGGGCATACCCACTGAGCCGCTCCCTTTCATCAAGGGATACCCTTCTTCTGGACTTCATATGGCCACTGCTATTTCATGTCGGTGTGTTCCAAAATGGCCGCCGGTATGGCACTGCGCGCGATGGCATGGAGCGGGGAGCAGCAAAGACACCAGGCGTTGTTGCATGTCATTAGAGACGTCATTATTCCGGCGTGACGTCATAATGTTGGTTCTTTTAATGCCGGGTTATACTCTGATTCATTAGGCTAATGTGATATCTGGAAATAATCTCTCCGACTTTTCCATTTGCATGAATTACCATTAGGTGGAGGTAACCTGCCATTTGGCCTTCTAATGGGATGGACCGGATTTAGACAGATCTGCCCCAGTAGATTGCATTTGCAGATCTGATTTCGAAGGCGAAAAATAACAATAATTTCGCCCTCCAAGAGGGAGTTCCATTTTAATCAAAAATTGCACTCGCTAATGAACCCGTGATTAAGTTCGTGCCTCGGAAATATGTAAATAGAATCTTTAAGATGGCTCTCAGTAAGGCCTACTTTGGTGGTTAGCGAGATTGAATTAAATAAAGGAATGCTAGAGAATCAGGTTCTGTTGCTTGTTCTGCTTCTGTTGCTTAGAGGGTTGTTTGAAAGAATCCATGGCTTCTTTCGGTCTGTGAAAATAATACATTTGTCTTTTCCTTAGAATGGAATTCTCTGGAAGGATTCTATTGACCCTTTAATTGGAAATAAATTCCTTGGAAAGATACTATTGAGGACGTCCTTAGAATAGAATCCTTTGGAAGAATTCTGTTGGGGTCACATTTAAGTAGAATATAATTCTTTGGGAAAATACTATTGATGATTTCCTTGAAATAGAATTCTTTGGAAGGAATCTATTGACCCTTTAATTGGAAATAAATTCTTTGGAAAGACACTATTGATGACTTCCTTAGAATAGAATCCTTTGGAAGTATTCTGTTGGGGTCACATTTAAGTAGAATAGAATTATTTGGTAATATTCTGTTGGCCATTTGTTTAGAATAGGATCGTTTGAAAGTATTTTGTTGGTAATTTACTTAGAATAGAATTATTTGGAAAGATTCTATTGACCCTTTAATTAGAAACGAATTCTTTGGAAAATTGTTTTGTTGGTGTCTCTTTCTCTCTCATTTCTTTAGAATAGAATATTTTAGAAATATTCTGTTGGTTATTTCGTCAGAATGAAATCCTTTGAAAATATTTTTTGTTGGTCATTTATTTAGAATAGAATCATTTGAAAATATTCTGTTGATCGATCATTTACTTAGAATAGAATTATTTGGAAGTATTCTGTTGATCACTGTCTTAGAAGGTAATCATTTGGGAGTATTCTGTTGGTCATTTGCCTAGAATAGAATTCTTTGGAAATATTCTATTGGTCCTTTAATTAGGAATTAATTCTTTGGAAAGTTGTTCTGCTGGTCATTTCTTTAAAATAGAATCTTTTGGAAGTATTCCTTTGACCATTTCCTTAGAATATAATAATTGGAAATATTCTGTTGGCCATATCTTTAGAAGAGTATCTTTTAGAACATACTCTCTATTAGTGGATGGATTTAAATAAGGTATCGAACGTATGTAACTTGTGTTGCTTTTACCCACGACACACATAATGACGAAATAACCATCTTTCTCGGGAATTTATGGATCTTTAGAAAGATTCTATCCGTCATTTCCTTATAATAGAATCCTTTGCAACGAATCTATTTGTCCTTTTCTTGAAATAGAATTCTTTGGAACGATTCAATTGGTCTTTTCCTGGAATTAGAATCCTTTGGAAAAATGGTATTGCTCATTTTCTTAGAATGACCTAATGGGATGGCTAACAGATGATGACAGATGGGATGGCTAACAGATGATAACAGATGGGATGGCTAACATATAATGGGATGGCTAACAGATAATGACTAACAGAATCTTTCCAAAGGAAAGATCCAGTTAGTCATTAAGATCAAAACTGGTTAGAAATCATGCAGGGAAACTACAGGTTGTAAGATGAAAGTATACGTGTGAACCACTCTGAAGGTTAAAATGTATAATTGTTCGTGTTTTAGAGGTCTAAAACACTTCAACTTGACTCAGATTTCTTGCAGTTTTTGCTTTAAAAATCCTTTGCTCCTAAATGTTTCTCTTTGGCGTTCACTCTTGAAAGAAAGTATATCGAAAATGTATATACTACATTAATAATGAGTGTCCTTATTAAGAAAAGGCAATTTTGTTGATTTAGGTGTACATTATGATTCGGGTCTTTTTCTTTCGACTACCATATAAGATCTACTAAAAAATCTGCAAATTTGGTTGGATCATAGGAAACAGGTAAAACGTGTATTAGTGTAGTTTAATTCGTGGTTTTTGTGAAGTATGACAAAATGAAGCATAGTGCAAAAGCAATTTAGTCATGTTTAAAAATTATGTTCCTGAATGTCCAACATCATTTCATTCACTCATTTGAAGACTATTAATTGTTTTTCAACGTCTTGAAATTCAACGAGTATTATGCACTACAAAAATTTCTGTTCTACACGGATTTCTACCTTTCAGCACTTTTTTTTTTAGTCCCTTCGTTCATCAGACTGCTGAAGTTTCATTAGAATAGTTTCGAGAATCGATCTTTTGAGGAAACAGACGGAGCACGTGGGCGCAGCTTCATCTCATTTCTCTCATCCTCACGGTTTGAAAATCGAAGGGTGAAAGTCACGATATTGGAAGAAAGTACGAATCCTGATGTAATATTAATTTGTGCGTGGGGGTGTGTACGTGTGTGTAAGTGCGTCAATGTGTGCTTGAGTGTATGATAGTAAATAAACGTAGAAGTTAAATAAAATAAGTGATAGTAAATAGACACTTCTCTTGTAAGTAAACAAGTGATAGTAAATAGACTATCACTTTTCTCTTGTGAGTAAACAAGTGATAGTAAATAGACTCACTTTTCTCTTGTGAGTAAACAAGCGATAGTAAATAGACTATCATTTTTCTCTTGCGAGTAAACAAGTGATAGTAAATAGACACTTCTCTTGTGAGTAGTAACAAGTGATAGTAAATAGACTATCACTTTTTTCTTGTGAGTAAACAAGTGATAGTAAATAGACACTTCTCTTGTGAGTAAACAAGTGATAGTAAATAGACACTTCTCTTGTGAGTAAACAAGTGATAGTAAATAGACACTTCTCTTGTGAGTAAACAAGTGATAGTAAATAGACTATCACTTTTCTCTTGTGAGTAAACAAGTGATAGTAAATAGACACTTCTCTTGTGAGTAAACAAGTGATAGTAAATAGACTCACTTTTCTCTTGTGAGTAAACAAGCGATAGTAAATAGACTATCATTTTTCTCTTGCGAGTAAACAAGTGATAGTAAATAGACACTTCTCTTGTGAGTAAACAAGTGATAGTAAATAGACTATCACTTTTTTCTTGTGAGTAAACAAGTGATAGTAAATAGACACTTCTCTTGTGAGTAAACAAGTGATAGTAAATAGACACTTCTCTTGTGAGTAAACAAGTGATAGTAAATAGACACTTCTCTTGTGAGTAAACAAGTGATAGTAAATAGACTATCACTTTTCTCTTGTGAGTAAACAAGTGATAGTAAATAGACACTTCTCTTGTGAGTAAACAAGTGATTGTAAATAGACTATCACTTTTCTCTTGTGAGTAAACAAGTGATTGTAAATAGACTATCCCTTTTCTCTTGTGAGTAAACAAGTGATAGTAAATAGACACTTCTCTTGTGAGTAAATAAGTGATAGTAAATAGTCACTTCTCTTGTGAGTAAACAAGTGATAGTAAATAGACACTTCTCTTGTGAGTAAACACGTGATTGTAAATAGACTATCACTTTTCTCTTGTGAGAAAACAAGTGATAGTAAATAGACTATCACTTCTCTTGTGAGTAAACTAGGATAGTAAATAGACTATCACTAGTTTCGTCAATAAAGCGGTAATTTTAACCAAAGAAAATAAGAGAATCCCCTCAACTTGGACTTGTAAATACGGCCGTTAGAGAAGCTTTTTAAAACCCTATGAGGCCAGGCTCCTCATTTGGCATACAAGTTGAACGTCTAACTTTAGGAAAATTCCTAAACGAATTTCTGGCTACGCTACTGCTTGCAGCTTCAAATAAAAAAGAGGAATTTTCAGTGTGTAGCCAAAACAAACCAGACGGAAACAGGAGACTTTATTTCCTGTTACCAAACGCTCTCGCATGACACGTATCGGGATTACCTTAAAATGTAGCTTATCGTTGTTTGATTTAATTGGCGTTGACAACTCAACTATCAGGTATCAATTCCGAATATATTTCTTTTCAATTTTTTTTTGTCGAAGTGCCGAAATCGTATTCGAAAAATGCCGAGATGTCAAGTTCGGTAGGTAGGTATTTTAATTAACGTCACACTGGAGCAGCACAACGTGCTATTGTCACGTTCGGAATACGTGCAGGAAAATGCAATCTCCGCAGAAACACCACTGCCACCTGTATTTAGTTTTACAGGAAATGTTTCTCCGTTCAATTGGACCGCGGTAGCCCGGTTGGAAGAGTAGCGGACTAACAACAGGAAGGTTGCATGTTCGAAACTTGATCCAATATAGGGCTTTCGTATACATGGAGTTGGTACCGTGGTTCAAGAGGACGAGGTATTGTCTACGGATCTTTACCTTCAGGATTGATCCGAAACCGTCGTCAGTAGACCGTTGTATTTCCTCAGTGCGACGTTAATTCAACTACCTACGCACCACACGCAATCCGGTTTCAAAATAACGTTTACTTGCGACATTCTTTGGCTCCTTACTGTGAGATAGATACTTAGTTAATTAACGTTACATTTGCAATGGCCCGGTTTCAACCCCGAAAGGAAAGACCTGAGGACAACACCTCATCACTTTTAACCTCGGTCAGGTAACGAAATCAACACCTGAGTTGGTACCGCTCTCCAAACTTCCGCACCACACCAACATAAGGACATTTGGGGCAACGACAGATTCATAGTGCTTCAGTTCCCTATGTACACGACGGCCTTCGGTTGGATTCAATTTTCATCCCTCAACCCTCGGCCATGGCTCTAGCAACTGGTCCACCGTGGCACTCTGTACATTAAGGAAAGAATACTTGAAAGCTTTTATCACGTAAATGTTTATGATTATAAACGAAAATATAAAAACGATCCAGCACACCAACATAAAGACATTTGGAGGAACGAGATTCAAAGTGCACAATGGTTGGTTGGTTGGTTGATTTTTTATGGCGCAAGGGCCAATTCTGGCCAAACTGCGCCGAACATCGTCTGTATTTTATTATTTATATATTTAAGGATGAGGTGATTAAGTACATGAGAAGATTTCAAAATTAAATTAAGCTAAATTGAAATTATATCATATAAAAGTTATATATAATTTATAAAACCAATATCAGAAAGGAATAAAAATAAGTTTTTGTGATGCGGATCCATCAACAGGTCTGTTAAGTTAAGATGCGAAACACCAAATCGGATTAGTCTACAATTGTTAAAGTTTGAGCATTCTGTCAAAATGTGTCTCACTGATTGTATTTGGTGGCAAGTAGAACATAATGGGGCAGCTTCTCCGCTTAACAAATGTCCAAAGAGCACTATGATCACGACGTTCTTTGGATTTAGTTTCGAACTCGCAACCCTCCGGTTGCTGATCCGCACCTCTTCCAACCGGGCTACCGCGGCACCCTTATTGAGGGGATATCTAAACTATTTCCTAAAACTTTGTTATGGCCATTGATTAGAGCGGCGGAACTTCGCAATCATAGTGGGTCGTGGCAGAGGCGGGCAATTCCCCACTCGGGCGGCATATTGGCGAGGGAATATCTCGCCAATCCATCCAGAGCGAGTGAATGAATGAATTAGGAAGGCGCAACAGAGGTGTCGCCAGACCATCCATCACGGCAGCACGTGACGTGCCTCCATGATGGAAAGTGCCGCTTTTTACTCCGCTTTATTTAACTTTTGACCCACTCAATGTGAGGGAGGGTATACAAATTCTTCGCCGGTCAGAAAATAAATTCGCAGAAGCCCAATCTCCTCTCGGTTCCAACCCAAAGTCACAAATGATTAATGAATAGAATGTTTTTTTTACTGTTCGCGCACTCAGACTTTCCCTTCGGGATTGATCCCGGACCGTCCCCAATAGCCCGCGGTGCTGCTCCAGTGCGGCATTAATTCAACTACCTACCACGCATATTTACGGGCATCTTACTTGTAATATAGGGGTCGCGGTGGCCCGGTTGGAAGAGCAACGGACTAGCTACAGGAGGGTTGCGAACAAAACACCGTCTTGTACAAAGAGAGCTGTTGCACGTTAGATCTGCCATGGCCTCAAATGTACTCACGTTGATGTGGAGTGGAAGTTTGGAGAGTGGGGTGCCAGCTCAGGTGTTGACATCGTTATCTGACCTCGGCTCAAAAGGAAGAGGGGTTGTCCTCGATTCTTTCCCTTCGGAGTAGATCCCGGTACGTCACCAATAGCCGTGATGGTGTTCCAGTGCGACTTGAATTCAACTACCTTTCCATCCACCACACATATTTAAGGGCATTTTAACTGTAATATAATCGGAACTACATTTTATCCTGGTTAAATTAGACAAACAGATGAAAACATTCGTCAGAATTGATAGTAAAGTTGAAAAACCTTCAAAACAGCGACTAATCACGATTTCAAAACTCCGTCTCAATGTAAATACAAATATTCATGTAAAAACCAAATTAAATCTGTACAAATCACTAGTACTTTCAGTTCTCTTATACGGTTCTGAAACATGGAAAATTACCAAACCACAGTGCAAGAAACTAAATGTTTTTCAAAATAAATGTTTAAGAATTATCTTAAAGATTTTTTGGCCATACTACATTTCAAATGAAGAATTATTAAATAAAGCACAATTTAACGATCAAATTCAGACGTTGGAAGTTTACAGGACACCTTTTAAGAATGAACAGGGACTGTATTCCCAATATAGCATTGACCCCTGGTGGAAAGATAAAGCGTTTGAGCTGGCGACGTATGATGGAACAAGAGAGAAGTGAGGCTGGATGGGGCGAGCTGGTATGAAGCTAGACTTACTGCATCGGGCAGGAAACTTTGGCGATCTAAACTGAAGGCCTTATTTGCCCTTAAGCACTAAAGAATTTATGATGATATGAATGTAAAACATCATCATTCGCTATTACGGTTGAGCAAGACGTCCGTCATTATCAAGATAGAAGTAAGTCACAAGACGAAAACACGAGTTTCTAACTTTACATTGATCCTCTGATTGGTCGACTAGATGCGAGAAGACGCCCGTGCATTGATTCATTCTCTGATTGGTCCGCGGGTCACAGTAGTAGTTGCCAATTTCATCATTTTTGCCGCTCCTCTGTTGACACATCTACGCTGTCGTAAGATGCTATATAACCAAACAAGACAATTACTTGCTAAATCGGCCAACCAAGTTCACGGAGCAATCACGTGACTACTAGTCGACACGATCACTTCTATGAGAGGCATTTTCTGTCAATCTAAATGTAGGGGGCGGTAGTTTTTCTACGGCAATTCGTGTACCTTGTACGTATTCGGAACGCGACATCAATTGGTCGATTGCTTTTCGAATAGATTTCAACTCTTCGCCAATAGAAATTCCAAATTGAAACATGATTTTTGATTGGTCGATATCCATTAGAATAAACGCCAATCGTTGCTAAAATTGAAATAAATTTCGTAAACTTTATGTAACCCCAAAATGTGTTATGCGAGAGTATAACAAGCCAAGTAACATCAGGGGCCGTCGTGGTTCAGTGGGTATGCCCACTGCGCTAGCAACCTTCGAGTTGCAGGCGGCGCAGGTTCCATTCCTGTCAGGTGTATTCCTCCCTGGGTGTATTTCCTCTTCTGTGTTAGTAAAGCTTTCATTGTGTATGAATGTCTACTACTTGATATTGTACGTGTCTGACGTAGCATGGCCAAATATGGCCCTTGCGCCATAAAACCCAAAATCAACCAACCAACCAAGTACTTCCGGAAAAGCAAGAACACTAGCGCCCTCTATCTATAGCCCTTTACAGGAAAAACCTCCAAACTCATGAGGGAGTGTGTTATTTGTGTGATGATATCAAATGTGTTTCAATACCCACGAAGGTAAGTAGGTAGGTAAATTAACGTCGCAACGAGAAACGTAACGGGCTATTGAACACGGTCCGGGATCCATCCCGAAGGGAAAGATCCGAGAGCAAACCCTCGTCCTTTTGAACCGCGGTCAGATGACGAGGTCACCACCTGAGCTAGCATCCCACTTTCCTAACTTCCCCACCACGCCGATGTGGGGACATTGGAAGCCATGATAGATTTAACGTGCACCAGCCCCCACGTACAAGGCGGTTTTTGGTTGGATCGATTTTCGAACTCGCTATCCTCCGGCTCTAGACTCTAGCAACTAGGCTACCATGGCTGTAAGATCTATTTTAAGAAAAAAAAACACTGGAAAGCTTTCATCACGTAAACGTGTATGATTATAAACGAAAATATAAAAATTAATTTTGCCGAATTATGTGTGAAGGGGTTACTTTTAGTTTTGCTTTTCTAATGCTACTCTACAATAACGAAGCCCGGTTGGTAGAGTAGTGGATTAGCAACAGAAAGAATACGAAAATCGTTCCAACTAAAGACCGTCGTGCACGCGGGGGGTGGTGCACGTTTAATCGGTCGTGGCCCCGAATGCCTTCACGTTGGCGTGGTGTGGAACTTTGGAGATTGGGTGCTGCCAGCTCAGGTTTTAACTTCGTCATCTGACCGGGATTCAAAATGATTAAGCGATGTCCTCTGATCATTCCCTCCGGATGGATCTCCAATAGACCGTTGTGTTGCTCCAGTGCGATGTTAGTTAACTACCTACCTACCAACCTTTGCGTTTCCAATAAAAATTGTCCTCCCTGGGTGTATTTCTCTCTTCTCTGTCAGAAAAACTTTCATTGTGTGTGCGTCTATTACTTGATATTGTATGTCGTGTCTGGCGCAGCATGGCCAAATATGGCCCTTGCGCCATAAAACCCCCCAAAACCAACCAATAAAATGTGAAAGTTCGAAGATCCACCTCTTCAGGACTTCAATCGATTAAGCTAATTTCAACATTTATTTTTCTAACATTAACACTTCAGGAGCGTTCAGACCATCCTATGAATACGAATTTTGCCTTATACAGTGGTACCTTGAGATACGAGTTTAATACATCCCATGACCGAGCTCGTAAGTCAAAATGCTCGTATCTCAAATCAATTTTCCCCGTTGAAATTAATTGAAATTAGATTAATTCGTACCAGCCCCCCCCAAAAAACCACTCCATTTTTTTATAATAATGTATTTATAATGAGCAAATATTGTAGCTGGAGTTACAGCCTCTATCGAGTCCTGCTTCAGAATAGTACCTATCGTAGAAGTACTGCGTTGCCAAGTTTATTACTCTTACGCCTTGCTCATGTTTGTCTATTATCTCACTCTTTAATTCCATGGAAATTACATTTTTCCTTATCTCACCACTGTTCTTTACACTCGCCTTCTTTGGACTCATGGTTATACGAAAAAAGTGAGCTAAATAACTGTACACACCCCGTTTTTCCGTTTTCAGAATTGACGCATCTGGTCGGAGAAAAGAAAAATGAAAAAAAAAATGAGAAAGGGACTCTGGCCTCCCTGTGGCAGTTGACACTAAATGTCAACCAAATTAAGAAATTGGTTGATTTTTGTGACAGACGTTGACTGTCATCAGGTGAGGTAAACACGTGAACTGAACGATACTCAAGACTCGGGAATCTGAGCGGAATGGTGGTTGTGACGTCACCGAAGCAGACTCGTATCTCAAATTCTGGTTCGTAACTCAAGGCAAAAAATCGACCTAGTGACGACTCGCATCTCAAAAATCTCGTATGTTGGGGCACTCGTATCTCAAGGTAGGACTACTTAAAAATTTGTCCACAGAAACTATTCACATGATTAAGAAGTCTCTCAATGGAAGACGCATAGTTCTTTCCACACGAAAATGACGCTACGAAGTCGAGCAATGTCAAAACCATGTTGACTGTTTTTTATTGTGAAGGTGTTATCCATCACGAATATGCTCCTCCCGGCAAAATAATTGAGACGTTGACATGGAAAAGCATGCAAGTCACAAAAAAAATCGAAAATTAGTTTTTTGGCGGATAACACAGTAAGAACCCATGCCAGTGTCATGGTAAAGTCAGTAAGTCGCTAGAAGGAATATTTTAGTTTCTGCAGCTCTTTCAGTTTATACAAATACAATTCCTTTTTAACAGAATCACAAACGTTTTTTGCTTGTCCTCTAAAATTTGGTCTTGTGACACGATTTTCCATGTCAACGTTTCAATTAATAAGGGGTATTACCTCGATGTTCTTGCGGTACAAATGATGGTTTGTAGGTAGTTAATCAGCATCACATTGCAGCAATACAACGGGCTATTGGCGACGGTCTGGGGTCCATCCCGAATGGAAAGATCCGAGGAGAACACCACGTAATTTCGAACCACGGTCAGATTACGAGGTCAACACCCGAGCTGGCATCCCCCTCTCCAAACTTCCCCAATTTGAGGACATTTGAGGCCACGACAAATTGAACATGCACCAGCCCCCGGTACTCGATGGTCTTTGGCTGGATATTGAGTTTCGATACCACAACATTCCGATTGTTAATCCGTTGCTCATCCAACTGGGCTACCAAGGCCCCCAATCACAAAAGCTTGAAGTTTGTTTCGAGTGGCTCAGGGCTTTTATCTAACAACGTGCGAGTTGTAGGCGATCATGCAGGTTCTTTTCTTTGTTATATTTCTCTCGTCTGTGTCAGTAAAGCTTTCCTTGTGTGTGTCCATTTACTTGGTTGTTTGGCGCAGCTTTTTTCAAATATGGCTCATGCGCCAAACTTTCCACGGGGTTTGGTAATGGGGAAATGGATTTTATGGCGCATGGGCAATAATTTCATGATATGGAGCAACATTTTCCTTAGAATAGAATCCTTTCGTAGAATTCTTCTTATCGTTTGCTTAGAATAGATTCCTTTGGAACGATTATATTGGCCCATTCTGTAGAGTAAAATCCTTTAGAAAATAATTTATTGATCCTCTCTTTAGAATAGAATCCTTAGAAAAGATTCCATTACTCCTTTCCTCGAATACACTATCTACCAATAAGTATTTGGACACCCATGCAAATGACGATATCTGCGGTCCTGATATACGTCACGCCCTCCGCCGTTAAATATCGTGTAGGAAACAACATTGGCATTAGTCGCATGCAAGATGCCACGAAGTGCAGAGTTATCTGATTTCGAGAAAGGTGTAATCGTCGGGTATCACAGAAATGGCCGATCCTTAAGGGACATATCTAGCGAGCTCAATTACCCAAAATCGACAGTGGCCTATGTGTTTCAGAAGTGGAAGGTGAACGGTGATTGTCGGAATGTGCCCCGAGTCGGCAGACCCACGAAACTGGGAGATAGAGACCGACGGGTGCTGTCCAGAGAAATTCGGAAGAACCGCACCCAACCGATGGCCCACACACTCCAGGAATTTCAACAGGCATCCGGGAGTGTTGTTTCGATGAATACCATCCGTAAGGAAGCACATCTGCTTGGTTTTCATGGTCGTGCTGACGCCCATAAGCCTTTGATCACAAAGTCCAACCGCGCTGCTCGGTTAATGTGGTGCAAAGCAAGTCGAAAGTGGACCGTAGATCAGTTGAAACGGGTTCTCTGGAGCGACGAATCAAGGTTCACCCTCTACCGTTCGGATGGCAGGGTCTGGGTCTGGCGTCTGCCTGGAGAACGCCTCCTGCCAGAATGCATTGTGCCCACAGTAAAGTTCGGCGGAGGTGGAATTATGGTCTGAGGATGTTTCTCCTGGTATGGAATGGGACCCTTGATCCCAATTCATGGTAAGCTCAACATCGACGCCTACTGCACTATTTTGGATGACAGTGTGCTTCCTACGTTGTGGCAGTTTTACGGGTTGGACCCATGTTACTTCCAGGACGACAACGTCAGCTGTCATGTTGCGAGGTCCACCATGGATTGGTATGGTGACAATGGGGTTAACCGAACGGACTGGCCTGCCCAGAGCCCAGACCTGAACCCTATCGAGAACCTCTGGGACGAGTTGGATCGCCGAATTAAGGGGTGCAACAACCGTCCAAAATCGGTGAAGGAACTTGCATGTCTTCTCCAAGCCGAGTGGAAGAAAATACCACTAGCCGTCATACAAGGACTTGTAGAAAACATGCCCCGGAGGGTTGAGGCTGTAATTGCCTCTCGTGGAGGCTCTACCAACTATTGAATATGAATAAATTTTGGTTTTCTTTTCTATCACAGGTGTCCAAATACTTATTGGTAGATAGTGTAGTATCCTTCGGAAAGATTGTATCGCATCTTTCCTTAGAAATTTGGAAATATTCTATTGCCCCTCTCCTTAAAATAGTATCCTTTGCAAAGTTTGAATTACTAATCTCCTTAGAACAAAATCCTGTGGATAGATTCTGTCGCTCCTTTCCATGGAATTCTGTTCCCAGACCAGTTTCCTTAGAACAGAATTCCAAGGAAAGATTCTATTGGTCAAGAAGGTTAAAACTGGTTATAAGTCATGCTCTGAAGACTGCATGTTTCAAGGTGAAATTAGGGCAACTTTGGTAGCATTAGAAATAAAATCTTGCAAATTTCACCCTAAATATAAAACTAGTGACTTCGAGTTCTTAGAATCTTGCGAGTGTAGTGAAGAGTGAAAGCGACGAATCAGTCACTTTGAGATAGATTAGACTAAATCCTCTTGAAAGATTTTATTGCTCCTTTCCTTAAGAAAGATTGTGCTGGTACTTTCCTTAGAATACAATCATTTGGTAAAATTCTATACCTTAGAATAGATTCCTTTGGACCGATTCTATTGACCGGTTCTGTAGAATAGAATCCTTGGGAAATATTCCATTGCTTCTCTCGGAAAAGAATCATTTGTAAAGATTCTATTGTTCCTTTCCTTAAAATAGAATCCTTTGTAAGGATTCCATTATTCCTTTCTTTACAATATATTCCTTTGGAAAGATTCTATTGGTAAAGAATGTCAAAACAGGTAGTGAATACTACAGGTAGGTAGTCAATTAACGTCGCACAAGAGCAACGGGCTATTGACAACGATCTGGAATCAAACCCGAAGGGAAAGATCCAAGGACAACGCCTCGTTATTTTTAATCACAGTTAGATGACGAGGTCAACACCTGAGCTGGCACCTTTATCTCCAAACTTTCCACACCATGCCAACGTGAGAACATTTGAGGCCACGACCGATTTAACGTACTCCAGCCCCCGTGTGCACCACAGTCTCTGGCTGGAACTCGCAACCTTCAGATTGCTAATCCGTTGCTCTTCCAACTAGGCTACAGGAGCCCTAAAAAGATGGAATTGTACGCGTGAACCCCTCATAGGGTTAACTTTGCAAAAGTTTGAATTATAAGTGCAGGGGGTCACATTTTGCAAGATGGAATTATACATGTGAACCCCTCATCCTTTGTTAAGGTTACATTATCCCTTTCCTTAGAATAGAATCCTTGTGAAAGATTGTGATGCTTCTATCCTTAGAATGGAATCCTTTGGAAAGATTCTATTGCTTCTTTCCTTAGAATAGAATCCTTTGGAAAGATTCCATTGCTTCTTAATCCTTAGAACAGAGTCTTCTGGTACTTTCCTTAGAATATAATCCTTAGGAAAGATTCGATTCCTCCTCTCCTTAAAATAGGATCTTTAGGGTAGATTCTATTGCTCCTCTCCTTAGAATATAATCCTTTGTAAAGATTCCATTGCTCTCTTTTCCTTAGAATAGAATCCTTGTGAAAGATTCCATTGCTCTACTTTGCTTAGAATAGAATCCTTCGGAAAGACCCTATTGGTTTGAATTGGAAATATATCCAAGCAGATCCAAAGTAGTTAGAAGTCATGGAGATAGTGCAAACAGCAGTTTGCAAGGTGGGATTAGGGTTAACTTTGGTGAACCGAGAAATGAAATTCTGCAAATGTCACCCTATTTATAGAACTGGTTCCCGTGTACTGCTGGGCGAGTCCGTCACTTTGTGATTCGCCCCGCTTCCTCCCTCATCATTAGGAGGGGCGAGAGAGAAAGTTGTTATTAATCTCGGGTGCCCAATGCCCAGCGGAAGGATCGCAGCATCGCCATTGCCCGCACGTACGCACCAATCTCCCACAAACTTCCTTTAAAATTCCGGCCATTTAAAGTTGGCCGGCCTAATAAGATTGGGGCCCGGCGGAGGATTTGTTCCTAACTCAGATATTAACCAGATTTTATTCACCTGGTTAGAGGGGGGACATGGCCCGGAATGCTGATCCGAGGAGATGAGTTGTTTGTGGCGCCCTGGCGGAAATCGTCTGGCCCCGGCTTTGTTTTATTCAGCGTCGTTTCCCAATTGGAAAAGTTTTCCTGCTTCGAAAAAATTAATAAATAAAAGATAGTCATATGTTTGTGTCAAATCTTGGAATTATGATAATGGGTTTTGTTTTTTTGATTTTGGGTCTCGGAGTTTAGCGGACTCGCTGATCGGAATAACAATTTCGCTGTCTATTTTTTTGGAGAAAAATGTATTACTGGAGATCGGCTTAAAGAATTTCGCTTAGGATGAAGATGTATTTTTTACTGTCGTTTGTTGAAATTAAGAAAGCAGAATTGGAAATGTAGAGTCTTTAACCCTCCGAATGGTTTCGACGAGATATCTCGTCCATCGAGATCTGCCCCATTTTGCTAATGACGAGATATCACGTCATAAGGATATTCCCAGGGTTTTTTATGACCAAATCAGGATCTGGTCAATTTTCTTCTAATGACGAGATATCTCGTCAGTCAAGATCTTTTCAGTTTTGCTAATGACTAGATACCTCGTCGAGGCAACTAAGAGGAGGGTTAAAAGGACCAACGTTTCAGATACGTTGTAGGTAATGTTTGTTATGTGATAGGAATAAACAACAGAAACAAATCACCAGAAGACGAAGAATTCGATCACGAACTGGAGTGGATGTAGCCCAGATGGTAGAGTCGCTGATTAGCAATCACTAGAGGGTTGTGAGTTTGAAACTCAATCTAACCCAAGACCGTCGCGTACGTGGGGGCTGGTGCATGTTAAATAAATCGTGGCCTATAATGTCCTCATGTTGGCATGATGTGGACGCTTGGAGAGTGGACAATCAATTCAGGAGTTGACCTCGTCTTCCGACCATGGTTCAAAATGACGAGGTCTTGTGTCCTCGAGGCTTTTCCTTCAGGTTGGACCCGAACCGCCGCCAACAGTCCGTTGCGTTCCAGTATGACGTAAATTTAACTACCTACAAGCGACGTATTAAAATTCCATTCGAGCAACCACGTTACGTCACTTACTGGATAAAACAAGAAATACGATTTTCCACAAAAGCACTAGTGCACTTTATATTTAGCTCTGCAAAATATCCCTTTTATATGGTATAACTTGTTAACTAACTTTAGTCACTGGTAAATAACCAACTTCAACCTGACGGTATGAGAAGATTCTTCTGTAAAGCTAAATATAGATGGCGCTAGTGTTTTTGTGGAAGAACTTGCTTCCTCTGTCTATTCCGTATTGGGTTACCGGAAGTAAAATTCTCGTCTTCCGGTTGTTTTTATACTGAATCTTTCTCATGCTGATTAAAACATGCGCATTTCATTTCTATCGAGCCATAAATAGGAACATTTGATCATTTCTCATGTGCTCAGAGACTACTACCAAATTATCTAAACACGAATGTGTTGTTTTTATTAAACCTGGTGTTTCTAAACTTTAGGTTTGCATTCACCCCACAATGCATTTAATGAATAAATAACCTCGTCTATTATTTGAGAGAATCCATGGATTCTTTCAACATCTAGAAAGATTCGATTGCTCCTTTACTTAGAATAGAATCCTTTGGAAAGATTCTATTGCTCCTTTTCTTTAACTGGAATCAATAGAAAGATTCCATTTCTCCCTTCCTAAGAATAGAATCATTTGGAATGATTGTATTGCTCTGTTCCTTAAAACAGAATCCTTTGGAAATATTCTATTGCTCCTTTCCTTAGAATAGACTCCTTTGGAAAAATTCTATTGCTCATTTACTTAGACTGGAATAATTTGGAAAGATTCCATTGCTCCTCTTCAAAGAATAGAATCATTTGGAATGATTCCACTGCTCTTTTCCATAGAATAATATCCTTCGAAGACATTCTATTGGTCAGGAAGATTAAAATTGCTTAGAAGTGGTGGATGCTGCAAGGTTTTAATTTCAAATTTAATTCGATTTAAATTCCTTCACAGCTATCTCAAACTGAATATTTTCGGTAACAGTTATGTTTTATTTGGCAATAACCCTGTTATTTAAACTGCTATCGAAATAACAGGCCATCACTAGACTAAAGGACCCAAAGTCACAAGGGATTGCATCAATTTGAATCAATCACGTCAACAGGATTTGAAAAATGATCTTTTTGCGTAGAATCTTACTTAAGGCGTTTGGAAAACTTTCTCCCCTCTAACGAGAAAGCCCTCCCTTTTTAATGTTTCGGAATCTCACTTTCAATGGACGAGCTTCGATAGGACTAATACACATTTAATACGAAAAATTTACAAAAACGGTTCGGGGGAATATTGATGAGGGAGAAGCAGGAACGCCGAGAACTCGTTAAAAGTTCCATTTATTTCACGAGAACTGCGCAAAAGTTCTTCACCAAGAAACAAAAAGAAAAATCTCGCCACTGCATACCCCTCCCATTCAATAAATCGTTTGCCCCGGCCGTAAATCGTCCGGCTGCGATCCATTTAAAACGATTTTCGAATCTTTGGCCATTTTCCTCTTCTTCTGCCGCCGCTTTTGTTCGAAAAGGGGGATTAAAAACCAAAAAATAACCGAACGCAGTTACTCTTAAAAGCTATTAGGCGAGCCATTCTGGGTGTCTTTATATTCACGGTCTTTTATGACGGATTAATAGACGCGAGGATCTGGCAACAGGAGACGAGGCCGAAAAGAAGACGGGAGGGGACTCTATTACCATAATTGGATCGACCCCGTTCAGTCCCAGGGGGGCAGAAGGGGGAGAGATATTGTCATATCGGAATTAATGCTTAAAACGGGAAACGCAGAAGGAAAAAAGTGGCAGTAAAATAATCGAATTTCACTGAACCGATACACTACCTGGATAAAATCGATCATCGAGATCGGATCGATTCTAGAGTTACGATTCTCTATTGACGTCAGCAGCCAGAAATTTGTCCCTGAGAGAGTACAGAGTAAAAAAAGGGAAAGTTTTGTACAAAATCTAATCACATTGGGTTCTGTTAAAATTTGCAAGAGGTAGTTAAATTAAAGTCGCACTGGAGCAACACAACGGGCTACAGTCCGGGATCCATCCCGAAGGCAACGGTCCGAGGACAACACCTCGTCGTTTCGAACCATGCTCATATGACGAGGCCAACACCTGAGTTGGCACCCCACTCTCCAAACTCCAACACCACGCTAACGGCCGTGGTTTCCCGGTTGGAAGAGTAGCGGATCAGCTACTGGATGTTTGGGAGTTTGAAACTCGGTCTAACCAAAGACCGTCGCGTACGTGGCTGCTGGTGCGCGTTAAATCTGTCGTGGACTCAAATATCCTCGGATCTTTCCCTTCGGGATGAATCCCGGAACGTCGCCGATAGCTTGTGCTTTCCCAGTGCGACGTTAATTCAACTGCCTACCTACCAATTACTGGATGGTTAATTTAAACAGTTAATATCTCAAAGAAATAATTGATGTCAATTTTTAACAGTTAATATCTCAAAGAAACACTTGATGTCAATTTTTAACAGTTAATAAAATCCTTTAAATTTAGTTGCTGTTAGTGTTAGTAACCAATTGATAACAAAAGTGTTAATGTTGTCTTTTAAATTACAACTGTTATAATCTTAGAAGTAACACCACACTTATAGAGTAAAATAATAGTTTTGACCATGTCTACTTCAGACTTCACTGTCTTCAAAACAGAGGGGCATAATCCACGGACAGAATCCGGTCAACAAAGGTCTAAGACCTATCAACATTGGACCAGAAAACAAAGAGCGATTTTAATTTTTTAATTGGTTTTAACATTGCGATAGTCACGAGAATTCAGAGTGTTTCTTTTCCCACAACATACATTATGACTAATAACCATATCTATTGATAAAAGAAACCCAGACCTCTAAGAGATTCACACACATAATTCTACTTTGAGACCTGCACTCTTCTCACCCCGACTTCTAACCAATTTTGACCTTCTTGACCAATAGTATCCCTCCAAAGGGATACTATTCTAAGGAAATTAGCAATGGGATCTTTCCAAAAGATTATATTCTAAGGAGAGGAGCAATAGTATCTCTTAAATGATTCTATCCTAATTAAAGGAATAATAATCTTTCCAAAAGATTCTATTTTATGGAAAGAGCTATGGTATCTTTCCAAAGCATTCTATTCTTAGAAAAGGAGCAATAGGAGAATCGAGCAAGAATCCATGAATTCTTTGAACCAAGAGATGTGGTTATTTAGGTGGGGTGAAACTTATCAACTTTTACCCAACAGCAATACCACACTACTCGTACATTTCACGACGCTCAGAAGGCTAGGAAAGATTCTATTGATAAAGAAACTTCAAAAATGGTTACAAGTCATGCGAGGAAGACCGTGGGTTGCATATATGCGAGTGAACACATGAAAGAGTTAAAAAAATTTATTGGGTTAAATTTTTAAAAATTCAGATATAAGAATATCGGTGATATAACAAGAAGTGTAAGTTGAATTCGAAGATCCACCTGACTGGTATAGGATTCATAGTGTTTGTCTGCCATCCAGTAGGTCACGGGTTCGAATGCTGGAGTGTTAGTGCAAGGATGTTAGTAATTGCCTCTGCTAGAAGTTGCAACTTACTGGGTGTTCATCACAAATAACCATCAGTTTGTTACTTGTAGTGCCGAAGGCCCAAGAGGTCAGAGAACGAGCATTAATCCCCCTGGTGGTTGTCTGGAGAAGGCCTCTCGTTAAAACGACAGAACTGACCAGATCTTGATGGAAGAGATATCTCGTCATTAGACCAAACTGACCAGATCTTGATGGAATAGATATCTCGTCATTAGACCAAACTGACCTGATCTTGATGGAATAGATATCTCGTCATTAGACCAAACTGACCAGATCTTGATGGAATAGATATCTCGTCATTAGACCAAACTGACCTGATCTTGATGGAATAGATATCTCGTCATTAGACCAAACTGACCAGATCTTGATGGAATAGATATCTCGTCAGTAGACCAAACTGACCAGATCTTGATCTTGTTATCATCGAAAAATCGGCAATATCTTGATGACGGGATATCTCGTCATTAGCAAAATTAATCAGGTAGGTAGATATTTTAATTAACGTCGACCGGAGCAACACAACGGGCTATTGGCGACGGTCCGTGATCAGACCCGAAGGGAAAGATCCGAGGAAAACACCACGTAATTTTGAACCACGGTCAGATGACAAGGCCACACTCTCCAAACTTCCACACCACGCTAACATGAGGACATTTGAGGCCACGAGGGCCATTTGAGGCCTCCCCTTTGTATACGACGGTCTTTGGTTGGATTCGAACTCGCAACCTTCCGGTTGCTAATTCGTTATTCTTTCGCGGCCCCTTTTTCTAGAAGGATTGGTATTCTTTGGAGTTTTATGGTGCAAGGGTCATGTTTGGCCAAGCTACGTCAGACACAATAGAAGCTGTAGGAACTAGTACACCTCCCCAGTAGACCACCTAACCAGTAGACTAGGAATTCACGGCTATCTCCAACTATTGATAACTGTTTGTTAATGCTCAACGACGATTAAGTCACAATTTAATCCTTTGAGCGTCGCTAGAAGCATTGACCAATAAAAGGCTTCTTAGGATTCTTTTAGCCAATAGATGTAGTTACTTTTCAAAATGTACTGTCAAGGGATAAAAGCTGTTCTACACTACTAGGAAATTTCGTGACACTCAGATGGTTATTCATTAGCCAATAAACACCCATCGCGATCATTTTACAACATCGTTGCAGGATTCCGAAAACTTTGTTGCCAGTACCTTAATATAAGTAGACGGAGCATTGCCTATTGAAAGAAGCTTCAAAAAGTGTGACCAACATGTCGACTAATTGTCACGTGACTGCTTGAAAAATTGATTTGGTATCTTATCCCCTCGTTTCATGATGTTACATCTTATGACAGGGTAGGTATGGGAATGCGCATTTCTATAGAGTGGCGGAAACAATGGTTAAATCACCTAAGACTACCACTATCAGATGATCAATCAGTGCACCAATCAGATAATGAAACAATGAATGGGCGTCTTCACCCGTGCGGTGGACCAATGAGCTGATGAACGTTAGGATCCCCCAACAGATAAAAGCAGTCTATGGGTCACGTTACTACCATAGAGGAAATATAACAGTAAAGTGAGCAATGGTAATCTTTTTATGTGCCCAGGATTATATGATCAAAACGAGTAGTAACGTGACCCTTAGACTGTGTTTAGGGTCAACAAAATCAAATTGGCTTTTCTATTTATTTAGAAAACTTAACAAAGATTTCCAATGAACTGGTTCAATAAGCTCCCATGAGCTGATACAATTAGCTCCCATGAGCTGATACAATTAGCTCCCATGAGCTGATACAATTAGCTCCCATGAGCTGATATAATTAGCTCCCATGAGCTTGTTCAATTAGCTCCCATGAGCTTGTTCAATTAGCTCCCATGAGCTTGTTCAATTAGCTCCCATGAGCTGATACAATTAGCTTCCATGAGCTGATACAATTAGCTCCCATGAGCTTGTTCAATTAGCTCCCATGGACTGATACAATTAGCTCCCATGAGCTGATACAATTAGCTCCCATGAACTGATACAATTAGCTCCCATGAGCTGATACAATTAGCTCCCATGAGCTGATACAATTAGCTCCCATGAGCTGATACAATTAGCTCCCATGAGCTTGTTCAATTAGCTCCCATGAGCTGATACAATTAGCTTCCATGAGCTGATACAATTAGCTCCCATGAGCTTGTTCAATTAGCTCCCATGGACTGATACAATTAGCTCCCATGAGCTGATACAATTAGCTCCCATGAACTGATACAATTAGCTCCCATGAGCTGATACAATTAGCTCCCATGAGCTGATACAATTAGCTCCCATGAGCTGATACAATTAGCTCCAATTAGCTCCCATGAGCTGATACAATTAGCTTCCATGAGCTGATACAATTAGCTCCCATGAGCTTGTTCAATTAGCTCCCATGGACTGATACAATTAGCTCCCATGAGCTGATACAATTAGCTCCCATGAACTGATACAATTAGCTCCCATGAGCTGATACAATTAGCTCCCATGAGCTGATACAATTAGCTCCCATGAGCTGGTACAGTTAGTAAATCGAAAGTGCTCTATCGACCATACCATAAACGGGATGCAACAAGGAATTTCTCGGTTCAATATCGTAATGCATCGGGCACTCTCTGTCCTGAAGACCTAGGAAAATCGCCAAACCATCAAATATCGCCAAACCAGTTCACAATACACTGCTTTCGTCTGCTGGGTGGAAACAAACATTCATGATTGGTCCACCGGACAATAGAGAAAGCCCATCCATTGATTTATCATCTGATTGGTTCACGCGAAAAAGTAGAGTTTGACAATTTCACCATTTTCGTCGCCACTCTATAGAAATGCGTATTCAGACATCTACACTGTCATAAGATAACATATCGCGAAAAGAATCGATAAAATGATAAATCTATTAACCAAACCAATTTATCACAGAACAATCAAGTGACTACTATCAACGCGTTGGTCACTCTTTGAAGCTCCTCTCCGTAGCAATGCTAAGTCTACTTATATTTCAAGTCTATGCTTAGTACTCGCTTTGAAGTGTGACCAACGTGTCGATAGTAGTCACTTGATTGCTCAGTGAGGAATTGGTTGGACGATTTGTCATGTTATCGCCTCTTTTCGCGATATGGCATCTTATGACAGGGTAGGTGTGAATGCGCATTTCTATAGAGTGGCGACGAAAATGGTGAAATCGCCAAACTACTATTTCACGTGGACCAATCAGATGATAAATCAATGGATGGGTTTTCTCTATTGTCCGGTGGACTAATCAGATGATGAATGTTCGTTTTCATCTAGCAGACAAAAGTCTGTTGTGAACTGAAAGCGTTTTGGCGACATTGGTTTGGAAACTTTCTCAGGTCTCCAAGAGCGTACTCGACGCATTACGATATTGAACCGAGAAGTTACTTGTTTCCGCTCATGGTTTGGAACTTGTATCCCGTTTATGGCATGGTCTATAGTGGGCTTTCGTTTTACTCCCATGCATCTGCTCATGGGCACTAACTGCATCTGCTCATGGGAGTTAATTGAAACAGCTCATTGGAGTTTGTTAAGTTTTCTAAATAAGACCAATTTGATATTGTTGACCATAAACACAGTCTAAGGGTCACGTTACTATAAGTTTTGGTTCTGTGATCCTGGGCGCATAAAAAGGTTACCATTGCTCAGTCCACTTTTATACTTCTATAATTGAAACACTCAGTTAAAAGCGTTCTTTCCTTGAACAGGATTCCCAGAAGAAAACGCTTTCCACTTCCAACCAAACCCAGATTATTTTTTCCCTCCCATTCCCCAAGCTGTGCGTCCAAAACCCAAGAATAAACAAAGCGGCTCCTCCGAAAGAAGGTAAATAAGGGGCGTCGGGTGACGGGGCTCGCACTTTATGGGGCCACAAATCGAGAGCGGGCCGTCAATTAGCGCCCTAATGAAGGCAGATGCGGCCTAAATCTGTCTCGGGACTCCGTCGGAGAGGGCAATTAGGCCAGATCTAGGACCTATTACGCACTGATTATGCGGTCGGGCCTGCGCCTCAACAAATTGCGGGCGGCCGACGACCCGACAAGGAAACATTCGGCCACATCTCTCTCCGCCCCGCTGAATCGAGGACCCGATAAATTCCATTAGGGCGCCCCACATCGGACTGTCCAGGGCTGAGAAGGGTAACTTGATCACGGTCCATTGAAACTTAATCGCAATTAGGACATGATTTGAAGGGATGCTGTGATCGGGTATTATTACGACTGGGTACGGGGTGGTTTTTTATGTAAGGGTGTCATTTTGTTTGGGAATTGAAACAAAGCATTTTTTATTAATTTTTTTCGGATTATTTAATCGATTGATGGCAAATTGTCGCCTTGGTCGATGGTTCCATTTCTTTTCATTGCGCCATTTAATTTGGCATTTAAGTAGACTTTTTATTAAATTCTTTTTACGTATTGTTTGCTCTATCAATCCTCCAAGTGGTTTCGACGAGATATCTCGTCCATCGACATCTGATCAGTTTTGCTAATGACGCGATACCTAGTGAAGACAACCACCAGGAGGGTTAATTCTTGTAAGTTAGGCTGTTCCCGAACGTTTCTAGATTATATCGACCAGGGATGAAGACTTGTTAAGGCCAAGGAGGGATAGTACATAGATGTACTGTACAGTACATAGATGTTAATATAATTTGTAACTTATGGTGGCCCTTCCATAAGTTACAGTACATAGATGTACTGTAACTTATGGGAGGGCCACCCCCAAAACATGAAAGTTATCTATTATTTAATTTGTTTATATTTATTACATGTTTAACTACAAAGAAAGACAAGGAAAAGTAAATAAAGAATTTAATTTGATGGCGTGACATTACATTGATTTAACACATGTTTTAATGTTTGGTTCAATTTTTGTAGTCGCCAAGCGCAAAATGGATTCTAAATTTTCCATATTCATTCCTATTTTTTTATTTGTTAATATCATGACTTAAAAAGTTTGTTCACAGATATATCGGTATCACCACGCCAAAGGCACCAATCTGAAAAATTGACGTTTCTACAAAAACGCGTTCAAAGTTTCGATGCTTCGGGGAAAAGCGAATTACGACTCAAAGGTTTTCTCATGAAAATCGGCAATTCCACCAAGTAGGTATTTCATTAACGTCGCATTGGAGCAACACAACGGGCTATTGGCGACAGTCAGGGATCATCCCCTAAAGGGGAGGAACCGAGGACAACACCACGTAAATTTGAACCACTTGTACACGACGGTCTTGGGTTGGTTTCGAACTCGCAACCCCAGTTGCTAATCCGTTACTCTTGCAATCTTGGACTATGATGCTTCGGGAAAAGTCGAGTCACGACTCAAAGGTTTTCTCATGAAAATCGGCATTTCCACTAAGAATCAAAATGATTAGTGGCTCTGTCATAGCATAAAACATGAAATGGTGACTCGAAAAATGCAGTTAGGTGAAAATCACCAAAATTCAGATTGGTGCCTTTTGCATGGTAGTGACGATATATTGGTCCAAAGAGACTTGCGCATTTTAACTCATTATTTAGCAACGAATTACAATTGTCTTTATCGACACAACTATCGAAGTTTAATAAATTGTCTTCATTAAATTTATGGACTGAGGTGGCCCGGTTGGAAGAGTAACGGATTAGCAACCGGAGGGTTGCGAGTTCGAACCCAGTCAAACACCATCGTGTACAAAGAGGGTGGGTGCGCGTTCAATCTGTCGTGACCTCAAATTTCCTCATGGTGTGGAAGTTTGGAGAGTGGGCTGCCAGCTCAGATGATGTTCTCGTCATCTGACAGTGGTTCAAAATTACGCAGTGTTGTCCTCGGGTATTTCGCTTTGGGATGGATCCCGCACCGTCACCAATAGCCCGTTGCTCCAGTGGGGCGTTAATTAAAATACCTACCCATTAAATTTATTTCGCACGTTCTCATCGTTTCGCACGTCGATGAGTTCAAACTATACCGATTCGGGCGCATTTTCAGGAAAATGACAAAAGATTTGCTAAATAAATCTAACGACGGTTTTACTTTTTGAAAATCAGAAAATAGCACATGCCGAAGCGGAGCGCCAGAAAATCAGAGGTTGCCCATGGTCTGCATCTCTGATACAGGCACATCTGCAGTCTTGTAGCATTTGGGACAAGAATTGAAAGGGATTCAAACGTATCCACCCCCAGCTGGGGGTAGACGAACCACTCCTTCTATATTCTGACATTATTCATAGAAGAGCGAAATTCAAAGGTACAATTTAATAAGGAGTAACCTATACAAATTCATATGTATAAAACTACATAAGGGATCGTCTTATATCATTTTTTGATCCAGTACAGAATTTCCCATGAGCGGGGCCATTTCATGCAAAATAATCAAACGAGGTGAGGCTGACATATCACCGATTTCAATGAAAATCAGTTTTTAAATATGCCACATAAACTAATGAGCAACTGCGAAATATCAGGTTTCAGAAATGTATATTTTGTTATTGATTGGCTTTTAAAGTTGAAATCACGCAAAAATAGATTTTTTTAGCACTAATAGCAGGCTGTTTTGACCCCATATTGCAATGTTATTAGCATAAACTTAAAATTTTTTGTATCGTTACATTCTTCAGAAAAAGGTCTCAAAGAAGAATACAGCTAATTGCCGGTAGGTGGGTAGTTAGCGTCGCATTGGAGCAACACAACGGGCTATTGGCGACAGTCCGAGACCCATCCCAAAGAGAAAGATCCGAGGACAACCACATTTCCTTTTGAAACACAGTCAGATGACGAGGTCAACACCTGAGCTGGCACCCCACTCACCAAACTTCCACACCACGCCAACGTACATAATACGTGATATAAGATGCATTTGATGCCATGACAGATTTAACGTGCACGAGCCTCCGTGTACACGAAGGTCTTTGGTTGGACCGAGTTTCGAACTCGCAATCTAATAGCTGATCAGTGCTGAATTTGATAGATCGACGAAATTAGAAATTTTGCCAAGTTGCTACCAATTTCAAATTGCTCTGGTAACTTATGGTGTTTAAAATTGTCATTTCCAAATAGATAAAAAGGGAATTTTCACAAGTTATAAAAATACAAAATATTTTTATCTACGTTAAGTTGTTTTGGGAAAACAGATCTTCAAACATCTAACATTGAGCGATTTCACATCTGGTCTACAAAGTTGCAGGTCCTTAAAATGAGCCTAAAGCCTTCAAAGTATTTAATTTTGAACAAAATTATTTTAAGATATTATGTATGCATAAATTAAACCCTCGTAAAATTATTGTGATGAAACCTGTGACCGTCACCACAGAGTATTTCTTATCTTTGCTCATTTTACATGGTAGCAATTTTTTTACCAAGCTATTTTTAACACCAAGTTTTGATTCCTTAAGCAAATTCTACATCGTTCAATTAGTCTAAATATTAAGTTTCATGAATTTCCTATCCTTATATCCGGAGATATTCAATGTTAAATCCATTGTCTCTATTTCAGAGTTCATCTTCACATTAAAAGATTCAATTTGCAGATCAAAATTATTTGTTATTGATAGGAAAACTGTTCATTTCAGAGTACATAGCTACTCAGCAGAAGTGTTACTATCTTAGGAAGTAATAGAAAGAGAAATAACAGGACATTTCGCAGAGATAATGGGGGTCCTCCGAATATGGTGTCTGTCAACATTATAATGGCAGCAGGTCCCGTTTGGTTTCCATAACAACCGAGGTAGTTGACAAACTGCGTTAATCCTTCGGAAATAAAAATAGATTTTTAGATTTAAATTCACATCCCCGCGTTGTTTGTTTTTACTTTATGATTTGAAAAGCCATCTACTTTTTTGTTATAGTTAAAATCTAATATTTTAGATCGATTTTTTTAAAAATCTGCAAATTTTCTTAATACGTCTCCTGAACTAGAAAACACGAAAATCGAACAGAATATCGATTTTTTGTTTATTGCTTCAAAATACTTTCCAACTCCTTAGCTTTTAAACAATACCAAGATCTTGTAAATATTCGAAACAATTTTCTTGTAACAAGGGATTTTCGTTAGGAACTGTCAACACGTACAAAAATGTTTCCAAAACTTTACTCGATTTCTGAAGAGCTGTGTTTTTTGCAATATCACGCTTTCTTCAGTGATAACTCAACAATGAATTGATTTATTATAATTATTTTGGCATAGTTATCTATTTATATAAAGCAGAGTAAGCGTCTGTCTGCTCTCTATACAAATCTACATCGTTTGACCAATTCACACCCAATTTGATACACTTATACTTATATAGGCTACATATTAACCCCCATTCTCTTTAACCTAGTTGTGCAGAGGTGGCGAAAAAAAATTCGAAATTGCCTTAGGAATAACATTGAGCATAAAACGATTGCGGTACGCAGTTCAGTTTGTTTTACCAGTATGGATCGAAAATCTATTTTCCAATAAAATTGTTTTAAAAGTATTGCTTACAAAACAATTTTTTCCCAAGCATAATGTTTAAATAATTTAAAATTATAATTATGTTTGACTTATTTTTTATTTATTTCCATAATATAAGTAATTTATGAAAAATTGATAGCTAAAATATTTAATTTTACGCAACTTACATTTTGTAATGGAACACGAAAAGCCCAAACGCAAAACTCATCGATCATAAAAGCGTAATTTTGCAATTCAGTATCTGGCAACGCCAAAATTAATGTTTTATGCTCATCCAGATCAAAGCTCAACTTTTTCAAGATTTTAATAAATCGAATTTACTTTGGTCTGGACTTAACCTAGAGGCAGAAAATTTTTTAAAAACTCAGTACTAAAACGAACTGTTAATACATATATTTATTTTTATTCAGTTCTTTTCTTATTTACCAATTTATTACGATTACCAAATACCAAGGCAGGCCCATTTATCAAGTGCTATACTGTCATTATTGGAGATTGAAGCCACTTCGGGTCCAAGCTCTCCATGACCTCATCACCTTTAATAAATTAGATTTAGAATTCCTTATAATTCCCTGTTTGTGTACTTGATTTGACAGCGAAATGTTCCGGTCATATTCGAGCATTTCGCTGTTCTAGTTCTGTAAATTTGTGCTCTTTTTGTAAATAAATCATTATTGTGTCTTTATCAATATTTTTCATACGTCTTTTTCCGGATTGCTCTATTTCAGAATATACTCAGTAAGTCGAAATTCGATGCGCTTGCTCATATCTTTCGTTTTTCAGAATTCTGCTTTTTTCAATGATCGGAATTTCGTTTACGTTTGTATTTATGTGTTCCAGTATTTACATATGAGTATTACAGATACACTATTTAGGAGAAATTTTAATGGGTTATCTTTATTTTCTGCAAAATATCACTAAACATGGGTCATTTCCTTGCGGTATATGTATATTTCGATCAACTTTCCTTAAGTGTTTGGTTGAATACGTAATGGTATGTAGAACTGTTTCATAAAAATAAATAAAATATGCAAAACAAAACCTTTTTAAGTAAGGTATGTAACTTCCTATTTTAAAATGAACGGCTAAAATAAAATAATTTTAAAATAAGTGGGTTATATTAAATTAAAACGGGTAGCCACACGTCGTAGTTCAAAGATATTTCTAATTCGATTACTGAAGTAGTAACCTTATAAAAAAAAACTTTTGTAGTTTGTCTTACAGCAGAAGTGTGATGAATATGAAATGATTACATGTATGGATATATCATGTATGCACATTTGCGTCTGAAATAAATTGTAGAAGCTATGAAAAAGTTAAAACAAAATTATTTTCCGTGCACTTAAATGATGCTTGCATTTTCTTTGAAAGAAAAGAAATCAATCTAATCACTTTTCAATCAACATTTAACCAATTCAACCCTAGCAACGCCGAGTAATTCTGTTGTACAATATAAAGTAATAGACACACATATACAATGAAAATTTTACTGTCACAGAAAAGAGAAAGTAGGTAGGTAGGTAATTAACGTCACACTGGAGTAACACAACGGACTATTGGCAATGGTCCAGGATCAATTCCGAAGGGAAAGATCCTAGAACAGCACCACATAATTTTGAACCACGGTCAGATGACGAGGTAAACACCTGAGCTTTCACTCCACTCTCCAAACTTCCACACTCTGCCAAAGTGAGGACATTTGAGGCCACGACAAATTTAACGTGCACCAGCCACCTTGTTCCCAACGGTCTTTGGATGGTCCGAGTTCGGAACTCGAAACCCTCCGGTTGTAATCCGATACTCTTCCAATTGGGCTACCACAGCCCCCAGAAGAGAGAAATACACCCAGGGAGGAATGCATGGTAATGCAGTTTGGCCTTGCTCCATAGAACCAACCTTTCATGGCATGAATCACAACTAAAAATTTTATTAACAGACACATTTTGATATCAATTTACCGCAGAGGAATGTTTTGTGTCAGTGCACTAAATTCCAAATTACGTGTTCATGATCAACTTTCATTCATAACTTATTTCAGAAAATATTAATTGAGATACATTCTGAGACAAACCGTTTGACCTCTATGTCGGAAAACAGATGCCCCAAAACTTGAGTCCCAATTATTTTAGGGTTGAATCCTGGTCTCTGAACGTGAAATATAAACAATAGAAATTTGTAGATAATATTCGTTATGAATATTATCTACAAATTTGTATTGTAGCTACGTGAACTAAATAGATTTTTGAAAACGCGGTTGATCCCGAACCGTCTCCAGTAGCCTGTTGTGTTGCTCAAGTGCGACGCAAATTCACAACTACAACCTACTGAAAACGCAGTCCTATAGAGGTCCAAATATCCTTTTCAACATGAGGGATCATTATTTAAAATATTTCGATAATATTTATAAGATCTGTCAAAAGAAAAAGAAAATGAAAACACACATAGAAGCAACTCGGATTTTATTCGCTCCCCTAAAAAATAATTTCCCCTGTTGATGTCATTGACTTGAGTTACTGTAGCGACAAAATAAACAATGCAGTATGAAGTAATAAGGCTCGAGTTCCTTTCTTCTATTTCATAGTGCTGCCATCTACTAGTATGAAGTTAAACCTATTATTTTTAGTGCTGCCATCTAGTGTCAATCATTGGAAATGCAATTATTAAAACAATTCCACAATTATTTTAAGCACTAATATTTGATGTCAGAGTTGGCTTCAAATGGGAAGCATAAGCAACGTTAATGGAATATTTACTGGTTGTTTATTCCCTCAAATTCCGTGTGATGTCACTGGACGACCGGAAGAAGGAAGAAACGGGCAGTTCTGATAACAATAAAAGTAATTACCTAGCCGGTTTCTAGTTAAACACGCTTATATTTGAAAGGACTGAGTTGTTTTACTCAACGATGCTCAGTAAACGTTCTTATATATTCTTAAGAAATATATTGTATTGAGTTCTCGCTTCATATCAACTCTTTACAAATGAAAGTCAAATTTCTTATATGTAAGGTATATAAAATTTGATAAAGATGGTAATAGATTGAACACATGAAGGTAAATGATACGCTACTGTTATTTGATTCGATAAAATCGTTATTAAAATCACTTACGTGTGGGATAAAAAGCTGCATCAAATCCTTGATCTGTTTTCTTAAATGCAGATGGGTATCAATAAAGATTTAATCGCAAAGGGAAAACAGTTAATTTAAATACAGTTTGACTTTAAATGATTGAAGAAACATTTTTATAAGAAGCAAAACTATTTGGTTGTAATGTCTCATGGATCTAAGTAATTTAGGGAAGAATTAGGCGTGTCACAAAAATAGTTTTGATTTAAGAATCTGTTCGACGAAAGCCGTAATTTTCTCGATGTTCTACGTCGATTAAAACTTTTGAAGGCTATTTGTGGACGAAGGTTACAAAATCATAAACGAGGAAAAAAATCCAGTGGCTTCAATTCGATGGAGCTGAATGCCTGTGCGCAAATGGCATTTTATAAAGTTACTGAAAAAATTTACATAGTTCGTCAGTTGTTTTCAATCTTATTTGTCCACGAAATTGACCTCTGATATCTAAGATGCAAAATGGAAGTAACATTATTTTATGTAAGCACGAAAGTGTATTAATTGAACCCTCGTAAATTTGATGTAATTAGCCTTCATGCTGTAAAAAATGACCTTAGACTAAAATAAACACCCGTAAATTTCACATGATGATGAAAATCTGAAATTGAAAGCTGTCTGCATAAAGTTTAATAATACTAGATAATTCATGGCTTCTGAAGCTCTTTATTACTACATCGGTTTTGCTTTGATATCAAGAATTTTTTGTGGGAACGCTTTTGGCGAGCTTTTTGTAGCGAGTTGTGGCAGGCAAAGGCAACCCTGCGAGTATTATGGCAACCTCGTGATGACTTGAATTTCTTAATAACTATTGTATATCATTTTTCATTCGTTTTTCATTATCATATTTTTTTTTATTTTACCATGCCTAAACGGGTTTGCTAGCTTGCGTTTGTTTTATCTTTTTTACATTCAGGTTAAAAAGCCTGGTTCCATAAGACTTAAATCTAATAAATTGAACAAACTTCTATAACAATATTCCAGAAGAATTTTTTATCAAAGTTAATACTTACCAAGTATTTGTATGAATAATCAGTTTTTTAATTATTTTCGTTTATTTTTTCATTATTTTCAACTAAGCTCAAAACAGTGTTTGTTTCTAAGAAATTCTTCCTTGGAGACATAAAAAACACGCCAAATGCGTTGCCACAAAACACTCTCTGTACCATTATATCTTACAAAGGTCAGATTCGAATCATCAAATCACCTATATTTTGAAAACTAAGAAACCCATTCAAAACCTAGTGGATCATTTTCGTGTTTTTAGAGGACGAAAAAAGTATTGTTTTCAGTTTATATTTTTCGAGATTCAAGCCCTATATTAATTTGAAAATCGAAAATTTTCATTCGTAATCTTTTCACTGATTACTCCTGTATTCTAGCTGTTAGGGCAATACGGTATGACAATTTTTATTGAATGTTTTTTACTTATCTATTATAAATAAATTTAATCACTTCAACCTGCTTTATTCATAGTTGACTAATATTAATTTGACCAAATTAAAATAATTCAACAAATTTGTGAAATTAACACCGATAGAAAAACCACCACCACACTATCCAGATTGAGAACAGGACATTTTAAAGGCACGAAAATTAACTGTGATGGAACCAGAATATATATAGACATTGTAACCACTGTCCCAACGTTGAACTCACATCTAATCATATATTCACCTGCTCTGTAATAGTAACTGCTCTTCAAACCATTGATTACCATCCTGAAGAACAGTTTTACAGCGAGAAAATAATCGACATTGCCAAAGCTGTGCCAAATGCATACGGATACATCTGACTTAGAAATGGACACAACTATTTTGACCAAATGAAAGAAAAATTTTTACATGCACTCGTTTACTTATCTCAATTTGAACAATTTTTGACTTATACTGTTTTGCCCAAACACGCTAGATATATTCTCGCATTAGCTGATCAGCAACGAATTGTTCATCCAGAAACTGGATTTTCTTCGGCGCAATTTTGTTGCGCACTGCTTGCATCAACTTTTACAGAGGCTGTTCGGACACTTTCTGAACGATTTTGATGAGCTGTAAAAAAATTGTATGCTACGAAAGAATTTTATTTTCACAGCAGTTAAATAGTCAAAGTATAACTTATCGTCTGCTAACACAGAGTTTTGTTTACTTTCAAAATGGCGCTTTTAAATAAGAAATGGATGGAAGGCTATATTTCTTCTCTTTCCGAAGAGAATTAGGCTTATTCAATTATTCAGAAATGCTGTAAAAGTCATGGTTTTTTGATATCTAAAGGTACGATAAGTAATATTATTAATGAGAAAGGAAAAAACGTAAAAGTGGAAAAATACTTCTAAAAAAGTACCACAAAAAGAAAAAATTTCTGAGAATATTTGTAAGGTAAGATCTTTAATTTTAAAAGAGAATCCGCCAAGTCAAAGGACTATAGCAAAGTGAACGTGAGAACTTTCTCTAAGAGATTTATGATTGTTGCCGGTTTTGTATATAATGGAAAATTAAAAGTAAAAAAAGGGGTAAAAAATGTAAAAATCAATTCCCACAAAGCATCAAGACCCTATTTTATCCCCACTATTCAAAAAAGAAATACCATATCTTTACCCACAGTGCCAACAATCAGTAGAACTGCATCAGGGTAAAGCAAGCAGCCACACATCTAAATCGACTATTAAGTTCTTGGAAAAAATGGAACAAGAAGCTGGTATCAAGTCAATACCTTTTACTGATATTCCTGCTAAATCTCCAGATGTTTCACCCATGGAGTTTTGTGCTTTTGGTCTTTTAAAAAGGGCATTATCGAAACGTCGACCGAAAGCCCTTCAAGGACTGGAAAACTGTGGAGCAAGAATGCGACAAAATACCACTGTCGATACTGCAAAAGTCATTATTATCATGGAAATTAAGGTGTAGAAAGATAGTCAACAATAAGGGCTATCAAATGGAACATCTAAAACACGAAAATGTTTATGTAAAAAAGTGAGCTTCAGTCCATTAAACTCGTTCAAAAAATGTCCGAACAGCCTCAGTATTGTTTAGATGTCTCGATTCAAGGCCTAGGCTCCTCAGGGGCACATCTTAATGTGTGTACGGGCTTCACGAACCCGAGGTACCCAAGTGATCTATTATTTTCCCATGGGGTTTACTGCCTCTGGTAAACATGGGGATCGCGACCGCATGATGCCCAGCGTTCTTCCTCTACCATCTTCTCTCCATCTTTTCTTTTCGCAATTACCTGACAGTCGTCTTGTGTTGGGGCAGCTTTGGCAAATAGGGCCCATGTGCCATAAAACCCAAATCCAACCAAAACTAGAACTTCGATTCGAACAAGAACACCTGAAAATGTTGAACGTGTACGGGATGCAATCAACAAAGGTCGGCTACTGACAGTGCGAGATTATCTGGGGCATCCAAAATTTAATGTGTCCGAGATTTTGACGAAGGATATTAGCATGAAATATGCGAATTCAGCAGCGTGCAGGGTTTTTTACTAAAATATCAATCACCCAGGTGGCTCAGCTACCCTACATCTCGGATTCGATGCCCTGCCAAATCTGACTTTTCCAAAAGATAAAATCACCTTTGAAAGGAAAGATATTTCAGACTGAATGCGAATCAGTTGAACACGACGAGACAGCTGATGGCGATTCAAACAATGGACTTTGCAGTGTTTTCAAACATGGAAGAAACTCAGGGAGAAGTGTTTGAGATCCTAAGATGCCTATGGGGCAGAGTAACTCAGTTGGAAGAGTAACGGTGTGAAGTTCGGATATTCGTTCCCCCATGACTCATCCGATGATTCCTATGCGCGGGCAAGTAATGAGTACAGGTGGCACTTCCGGTATGAAAAACCGTGCAAATAGATTGAGTCATAAGCGATTTGATTAGTGTTGAACGTGTCGTCAAGCATGTAGCATCGGGGTATTTCGCTTTTTGTGAGTCGTATTGTATTAATCTTCGTGTGTGCCGTTATGTGATGTTTAATAAATCTGTCCTGCCAAAGAATAGCTTTTACGAACCCCAAACATTTTACAAATGGATTAGAAACCGGTGTGTTTCGAGTTCGAAACTAGGTACAAACAAAGACCGTCGTATATACAGGGGCTGATGCACGTTAAACCTGTCGTGGCCTGAAATGTACTCACGTTGACGTGGTGTGGAATTTGGAGAGTGGAGTGCCAGCTCAGGTGTTGACCTCGTCATCTGACTATGGTTCAAAATGATGAGCTGTTGTTCTTGGATCTTTCCCTTAGGGATCGATTCTGGACCGTCGCCAATAGCCCGTTGTGTTGCTCCAAAGCTACGTAATTCAACAACCAACCTACTTCGCTGTTCTTCCAGACATTGTACGTTTAATTCTTTTCTGGTGATGTTTTTAAACGATAAGTAAGCTTTTTCAATGATATCTGCAACTGTTTTCTCGATAGTTAGCCTCCAAAATGTTTTCTATAGATAGCCATCGCGAAATTTATTTTTTGACAGTAAATATATCACTTTCTAAAATGCTCCTGTCAAACAACGTTATCAAGAAAGTTCAAGACCTCCGGATAAGAATTTGAGTAATATCCGATGAATACAAGTGAGAGCTATCAAACTACTCGTAAATAACAATAAAACAGAACGCAGAAGAGATAAGTAGGATAATAGTCCCATCAGATAACAGCACCAGAATGTTTCCTGCGGCTTTTTACTTATCATCTATGACAAAGAAACTGGGATAAAGACTATCATTTCGAAGTACGTCGCGTTATTTATAGAAAATTGGGGAATTAGATTAAAAAAAATGATACTCATGAATAAAAAGATTGATTGGTTTCCTTTATACCAAAGGCTGAGATTTTTTAAATTTGCAATACATTCAACTAGCTGAATTACCCAGCGTTGCTCGGGTTGAATTGTTTATAATTCATCGTAAAATTACTCAATATTATTCCTATTGAGATTTCGAATTGTGTTTAGCCCCCTGCAGACACAGGACAAATCGAACGGGGTTAATATATATCCTATGTGTCCTGTTGAATTCTACAGGATGAATGTACGAAATTTAGTGTGAATGAGTCTGATATTTGTCGTATAAATACTCAATGTTATTCCTGAGGATTTCGAATTTTCTTGAGCCCCCTCTGCCATATTGACGATAAAAAAAGACCACATTCTATGAAAATAATCTTATATTATCATAAAAATTTCATTCCAATTATGAAGCTTCAGTTCAAGAATTTACAGACGGGATATATAAACGATATGATACTGAGCGATTTTCAGCGCAACCGCACCCATCTGCGATTGCACCATGCTCTAAGATTCTAAAAACTCCAAGATCTTGTTGAGAGGCGACTTCTGTAGATGTTCTGACGTCATCTGCACAGCCAGACCGGGAGAAAGCGCCCCCTAGCAAGTGCTCTGTCCAGGATGACGGGACGTTACACCTCTCTGTACACCCAAAACAAATAGAACGGGGGTTAATATGTAGCCTACGTTACCCACAAGGTTCCAAAGAATAAGTGTACCAAATTGGGTGTAGATTGTTCAAACGGTGTAGATTTGTATAGAGAACAGACAGATGCTAACTCTGCTTTATATGTATAGATTGTGAATCTAAGTATTGAAAACCGCATTCGATTGTTATTAAATTAAATTTTTAATTTTTTTTTGTTATTAAATTAATTTTTTAAATAATTTAGCAATAATCTTATACATCTTCTCTGACAGTACAGACGTTTTTAATTTGACGTTATCGTAATAAATTAAAATTTCATTCTTTCAATTTTATATTGTATGTTTTATTCTTCAATAACTTCTTGTAAATCATGTTTAAACTCGTAAGACATGTATAAGTCTTAAATGTACAATTATGTCAGCTTTCTGAGGGGTTATAACCCCAGTCTACCCTGTATGACTTCAAAACTGTTTTGTTCTAGATCAATAGAATCTTTCCAAAGGATTCTACTCCAACGAAATGCATCAACAAAATATTTTAAAATGATTCTTTTTCTAAGGAAAGCACCAACAGAATATTTCAAATGGATTATTTTCTAAATCTAACCAATAGAATCTATTCAAAGAATTCTGTTCTAAGGTAGGTATTTTAATAAGCGTCGCACTGGAGCAACACAACGGGCTATTGGCGATGGTCCGGGATCAACCCCTGAAGGTAAAGACCCGAGGACATCACCACGTAATTTTGAACCAAGGTCAAATGACGAGGTCACACCTGAGTTGGCACCCCACTCTCCAAACTTCCACACCACGCCAACGTGAGGACATTTGAGGCCACGACAAATTTAACGTGCACCAGTCCCCTTTGTACACGACAGTCTTTGGTTGGATTCGAGCTAGCTATCCTCGGGTTGCTAATCCGTTACTCTTCCAACCGGGCTACCTCGGCCCTCTGTTCTAAGGAAGGACCAATATAATATTTTGAAAAGAGGATCAATAGAATCTTTCCAATGGACTCTTTTATAAGGAAGTGAGAGCCTTTCCCTAGTATTCCCATGGATTCTGTCCCCAACTGGTTATTTAGTCGTTATTGTCATGCAGTTCGTGGTTATTTAGTCGTTATAGTCATGCAGTTCGTGGTTATTTAGTCGTTATAGTCCTGCAGTTCGTGGTTATTTAGTCTTTGTAATCCTGCAGTTAGTGGTAATTTTCTCGTTGTAGTCCTGCAGTTCGTGGTCATTTAGTCGTTGTAGTCCTGCAGTTCGTGGTTATTTAGTCGTTATTGTCATGCAGTTCGTGGTTATTTAGTCGTTATAGTCATGCAGTTCGTGGTTATTTAGTCGTTATAGCCACGCAGTTCGTAGTTATTTAGTCAACAATTTGGTTACAATACTGCACTACTCGTAAATATAGGAACGATCAGAAAGTTAACTTTTCCATGCGCGAGAAAAATTTCAAAAATTATTTTACCAGCTATTTAAGGTATTTGATACTCAAATATGATAAAAAAATTATTAATTAAAAGTATCTGTAATGTAATCAATTAGGGCTAACATATTCGGATACAGCTCAATAAAAAGACAGCGGGTACTATTAAATACACTCTTCGACGTTATGAGTGTATCAAAAATATTTCCACAATGTATCCAAATGGGTATCCTATTATTGAAGATTTTAACATTAAAACAAAGTCCTCATGTTGGCGTGGTGTGGAAGTTTGGAGAGTGGGGTGCCATCTCAGGTGTTGCCTCGCCATCTGACCATGTTTCAAAGTTACGTGGTGTTGTGTCCTCGGGTCTTTCACTTTGGGATTGATCCCGGACCGCCACCAATAGCCCGTTGTGTTGCCCCAGTGTGACGTTAATTAAAATACCTACCTACCATTAAAACAAAAAATGAAACGTTCGAAACAGTGTAAAGAATAAAATAGCTATATTTCCGATTAAAATACACATAACAAATCATTATAAAGACTACATTCAAAATACACATTTTGATAACAAATAACTGTAAAAAAGTCTGCCTTGAAAATATACAATGTTCAAATTAAGTATCAAAAATATTTGAAGAGCTGTGAGTTTGATTCTTGCTCAGAAACACAATTAATTTTTAATATTCCTACTTTCCAATATCACACAGTTGGGTCCTCATCGATTACTGGAACACGGTAATTCATATCGATTCGGCGATAAAATTATATCAAACTATATTGTCAAAATCTTTATCGTATCAAAACAGTTCTTGAAAGCTCAATTGTAATCGAAATGCAGCAGTGTCATCACAATCGATTATATCTCGAAAGATTTTGAATCGATACAAAAGTCGAGGCGTTTTACATATGAAAAATATTACGTCTGTTTCGCGTTTTCGGAGGTATAGGTACTCTTGGTTATTTTCTTAAGAATTCAGCTCTTCAAAGTGGAGGTTTATTGCCTCCATTTGCACTGCGATTCTTTGGTGAGAGATATGTCCCAGGTGGCAACATCGATTCTTCGCAGCTGCGTCGTCATATCTTTGGAATTACCTGTCGATCTTCTCTGGATGATCATCGATAGGGTCTCTGCGCCTACGTTATCACTTGAGACAACTGAAAAAAATATTCAAAATGTAAATCAAACCGCTACACTTTTACATAAAGATCACATCAGCGCGGTTATTTAAAAGAGCAAAAGAATTGTTATACCTGTTACAGTAGATTTAAAGAGCTGACCTATAAGAAAAAAAAGAATCGAATCAATAGTAAGAAAAAGTAATTTTATCGATCTAGGTACATATGCATTAATGATAGGTAGAGAATCAATTAACGTCGCACTGGAACACAGCGGGCTATTGGCAACGGTCCGGGATCAAACCCGAAAAAAAAGATCTGATTACACACACACACACACACAGCACGGTGTCACTTTGAAACACGGTCAGATGACGAGGTCAACACCTGAGCTAGCACGCCACTCTCCAAAGTTCCAATCACACCAACGTGAGGACATTTGAGGCCACGACAAATTTAAAGTGCACCAACCCCCACGGACACGACGATCTTTGGTTGGACTGAGTTTCGAACTCGCATCCCCCCCCCCGGTTGCTAAACCGTTACTTTTCCAACTAGGTTCCAGGTATACCTTATGATTGGGGTTTTTCTCACAGACATGAAATATAAGTATACTGGTCATTTCTATAGAAGGGAGCTTCAAAAAGTGTGACCAACGAGCCGACTAGTAGTCACGTGACTGCTGTCAAAAATTGACTCAGTTGGCCGATTTGGCATCTTATCGCCTTGTTGGGCGATATAAAATCTTATCACCAGGTAAGTGAGTGAATGCATAGTTCTATAGTGGCGGCCAAAGTGGAGAAATCGCCAAAGTCCACTTATATGTCGCGCGACCAATCAGAAGATGAATTAACGGATGGGCGTCTTCTCTTGTCCTGTTAATCAATCAGATTATGAAAGTTCGTTTCCACTCGGGAGACTAAAATAATCTAAGTGTCACGTGACTACTAGTTTGGGTCACATGATCCTGGCACATAAAAGGTTACCATTGCTCACTCTACTTTTATATTTCCTCTATAGGATTTCCTTCAACTATTACATAAGATCTATAAAGTCTTCAAAACTTGGTTAGATCACGAGGAAAACAATAGATTTTTATTACTAACATAACATTGTTATTTAATGTCTACGTTACATCGGAACTGGAATATGTATCGGTAGTTTAGAATCCTCATTACGACTACCGCATAATAGATATTGGAAAAATGCAGTAAACAAAAATTTTAGCCACATTTATTTTAAGAACTATAAATCTGCAGGTATACATTTTTCTGAATTGTGAAATGATTTAGTTATTACTTTGAACATCCGTGGAGACATTGCTTCAACAAAACGTTTGTACAACCTTCTACAAGACAAAATTGATTAACCCTTTTCAGTTTCTTGTATTAATTTCAACGACTCCAGGTTTATCACAAGAAACTGACAAGTAATTTTTGTTATTTATTTATTTATTTATTTCAATTAACGTCACACTGGAGCAACACAACGGGCTATTGGTGACGGTCCGGGATCAATCCCAAAGGGAAAGATCCGAGGACAACACCACGTAATTTTGAACCACGGTCAGATGACGAGGCAACACCTGAGCTGGCACCCCACTCTCCAAACTTCCACACCACGCCAACGTGAGGACATTTGAGGCCACGACAGATTTAACGTGCACCAGCCCCCTTTGTACACGACGGTGTTTTGGCTGGATTCGAACTCGCAACCCTTCGGTTGCTAGTCCGTTACTCTTCCAACCGGGCCACCGCGGCCCAGTAATTTTTGTTGTGGTGCTTTTAAAAAAGAAAGCATGTAACAATTTTTTTTTAGAAATAGATTTTTAAAATTGTCTTCTTTCTCGGAGGTTAATATATATTTTGATGGTATCAATACAATAATTAATCTGCTTCATTGAAGTATTTTGTCTTATCTATTTTCTAACTGCATTTGTCTGTCCTTTTTCCTTGCACTTTTGGATCACATATTTTTCTTCTCAGTGTAATTGAACATTTTTCTGTAGAGAAACTACAACCGAATGAAATTATTCAGTAAAATAAGTTAAATACTTCCTTTAATGGGACGAAGTGACCTGATGTACACGAGGTTTGGGCCTCCATAGTATGAAGTCATTTGATTCAAAATAATAAAACAATATATTAAAGATTTGATCGCAAAAATAATTGTACAACGCATTTACGTAGATGATGCAAATGTTTTCACGTTCAACTCTTCTGAGTGGCAACCATAAAATAGGGTCGGCGGACAGCGCTTCGTGGCAGAAAAGTGAAACTCCTGAATGATGGGAAAGTGAAACTCGTCAAATGGGGGCCTCCGGTTGACGTGGTATGGAGGTTTGGAGAGTAGGATGCTAGCTCAGATGTTGACCTCGTCCTCTGCCCGTGGTTCAAAATAACGAGGTGTGCTCCTCGAATCTTTCCCTTCGGGATGGATCCCGGACTGTCGCCAATGGCCCGTTGTGTTGCTCCAGTGCGACGTCTATTCAACTACCAACCAACTACCGTGTTATGAGAGGAAACTAGCCTTTGTTCCATTAAAAAAACTTAATTTTACAAACTCATTTAATTCAAAACAACAAAATAATACATGAAAGATTTGAAAGGTAGGTACATAATATAATTAACGTTGCACTGGGGCAACAGAACGGTCTATTGGCGACGGTCTGGGATCCATTCCGAAGGGAAAGATCCAAGGACAACACCCCATCATTTTGTACCACGTCAGATGACGAGGTCAACACCTGAGCTGGTACACCACTCTCCACACTACGCCAACGTGAGGACATGAGTCCACAGCACGTGCACCAGCCTCCACGTACACGAAGGTCTTTGGTTGGATCAGGTGTCGAACTCCCAACCCTCCGGTTGCCAATCCGCTACTATTCCAATCGGACTACCACTGCTCAAAGATTTGACGACTGAAAACAATTATTCAAGAAACGAATTTTTGAGATACAAATGTTTTCACTCTTCTCTTAGCGACAACCATAAAATAGGGTCGGCGGACTGTGTGGCAGAAAAGCGAAACTCGACCTGTCACAACGAATTTTGAAATCGGGACATTTTCTACTAGAAGTTTTCCTTCAATCCAGTTAACAATGATTGGGTTACCTTCCGCGTAGGAGAGTTCCCTCTCTTCGATAGGGTGCAGGAACTTGTCGTTGAACTCCAAGAACGCCGTCTCCTCCGTCATCCTCGAGGGGCTGGAGCTGAGGGAGTCGTTGGAGGCGATGTCCTCTTTCGTCAGCACGCTCATGATGGTCGAGGTCACGGCCTCGATCGTGTCCAGAGCATCGCTCGCCAGGCTGCCCTTCGACTGAAACGGAAGACGTTCATTATTCGAATGCAGGTATTCCTCACTTAACGACCTACCTGTTTAACGACCTGTGTTGTCGCAAGCTCGTGGAGATCATACCCCGTCGTATTTCTGCAGTTCTATGCTCCCGTGTGAGGCCTATCAAGTATTCGACTGTACCCGTTTTTTCGGCACTTCAGTGCATATACTACTTGCAACTGTTCTGCATTATCTTGTTGTTTCTTATCCCCAAGGTTCAGGATAAGCCTAAACCAGGTCCATAAGACCATGTCGCTCTAAAAGAAAGGCAACTTCCTCCTGATCCAAGACAAGTTGGCACACGGAAACACCGATGCAAACGATAGGGGTATTATCTTGTTCTTTGTCTAAAAACTGTCCTTTTTCTCTCTCTCTCTCTCTCCAAGGAGAATGAAGATCCTAGTAGGAAAAACAAATTGTCCTTTGCCTAGAACTGGTGGCAGTTTGGAACAGGTTTTGTATCAGAGGCTGGTTGATAGGGTGATTAACCACTAGGAGGGTAAAACAACTGTATTCTTTCTGAGGTGGATATGTCCACTGCGCTAGCAACCTTCGAGTTGTAGACGGCAGAGGTGCGATTCCTGTCAGGTGCATTCTTCCCTTGGTGTATTTCTCTCTTCTATCAGAAAAACTTTCATTGTGTGTCTGTCTATTACTTGATGTTGTATGTCTTGTGTCTGGCGCAGCATGGCCAAATATGACCCTTGCGCCATAAAACTCGAAAACAACCAAGTATAACGCAAAACTTGAAGCAAATTCGTCGCTCTACTCGCTCAGTCACTCAAGTTACGTCTGCTATCCAATGGATTAATCCTATGGGTTCGTGACTTTTCATGCAACTGCATCAATGTTCCATCCCCTTGGCTGCCGTCAATTCCGCACAAACCGTTCTCGTTATATTAGCAATGGCTGGATTCTTTCCGGACAGACTGCCGTGATAGTACAGCAGTATATGACAGTATTAAATAAATGAATGAGGAAAGGGAGCACAGCTCTTACCTTTCGCATGGAAACGAGGGCGAAGTCTTTCTCCTTTCCGTGTACGAGAGAGACGTCGGAAATCTCAGAGTTCGGTTCAGCCTTGGACCAGGCCACTTCACCATTGACGGAACTCAGGGTAGTCACCTGCAAATAGTTTCAAAAGCGTTAAACGTCAGTTTTTAAGTCCTCAATAAGGTGAATGAAACGATGAATGAGTATGGTGAATGAAATGGGGAATGAGTATGGTGAATGAAATGGGGAATGAGTATGGTGAATGAAATGGTGAATGAAACGATGAAACGGAAGTGGAACCCGGGTTTCCTTTTTCTTCCTGACAGGGAAAAAGCAACTGAACCCGCCATCCAGGTCGGAGCCAAACATTTGAAATAAATTAGGGCATATAAAGTGGTTACGGTAAAAGGGTTGAAGTAGGAAGGAACAGCTGTATTATACGCCTCATTTGGTGGCAACACTCTTGGCGCGTTTTTTGGCGCACTTTTAGTAGCGAGTCATGGCAGGTGAAGGCGACCCATCTTGATTAGGGTATTCCCGTTTTTATGGCAATCTCGGCAAGCGGAAAATTTAAATTTTCATTTCGAATATTCTAGAATGCTCTTTTCATCTCCGTTAAATTGCCCTTTGATTTCATTGGCTCTTTTAATTTTTTTTCCCATTTCTTTTCCGTTTAATGTATGGAAGAATTCAAACGTTCAGTTTGATTTTAGTCACGGTCCAGTGCAGTCGCATTAGATTGCACTGTTTCTCGCCATTTTCTTTTTAAAAGCGTTACTTTTTCTATTTGAACATGCCTTCTGTATTTAGTTTTCTAGATAAGTTTCAGGGTAGCGAAATTTGTATTTTTTCGCGTTAATTACTTTCCGCTAAAGCTTATTTTCTGTTTAAAAAAAAATATTTTTTCTAAGAATTCTTTGCTTGGCCAAGAGATGAGCCAAGAGCGTTGCCACCAAACGAGGCGTATAATGCAGCTGTACCAGTGGGAATTGTGCAATCCATCGTCAAAATAGCGATTATGCCTGCGTCCTAAAACAAGAGGTAATAAAAGCTCATACCCTCAAAATGTTCTGCAAGCTGCTACTGAATAAGGCAACATGTGTGTCGGTGTCGTTGAATTTTCCGTACAGGAGGAAACGGCTGGAAAAACAATAATTTCACATCAAATCTTAATTAAAAACTAAGTCACTTTACACATCTTTATGATAGAATGTATGCTTTAATTACCCTCCACTATGGCTCGAAACTTTTGGTGAGTTGGAGAGACGTGGGTTGGGTCGGGAAGGGATGGAGCTCCCCTTGCGTTTTTAGAATAATGCGACCAGACTGCTTGAAGATCATCTATCCCCTAGCATCAAAGACTTCACAGTTGGACTGAACATTCATAACAGGACTTTTATCCGTGAATGACTGGCCGCGTTTTTATGTCCTGAAGGATGTGTTTATTTGAAATATTTTTGTACATATTGTTATTTTAATTACCTTTTTATCCTTCTTTCACTTATATATATTTCTCGCAAAGGCGGTGCTCCTATAAACCGTAGCCTCCGTGGCGTCACATTTTGTTACTTGGCACCACAACACAATACTTGGCCATTTGTTACTGGCACGGCTTTTTTTAAATATTGATGTTCACTGTGGATACTACTCACTTTGACCCACTGTAATGGTCCCATCCACTGTAAATTTGTATTATTTTGAATTACAGAGGCTGTTCGAACATTTTTTGAACGATTTTAATGGACTGAAGCTCAATTTTTTACATGAAATTTTTGTGTTTTGAATGTTCCATTTGATAGCCCTTATTGTTAACTATCTTTCTACACCTTAATTTACATGATAATAATGACTTTTGTAGTATCGACAGTGGTATTTTGTCGCATTCTTGCTCCACAGTTTTCCAGTCCTTGAATGGTTTTCGGTCGACGTTTCGATAATGCCCTTATTAAAAGTCCAAAAGTCCATGGGTGAAACATCTGGAGATTTAGCAGGAATATCAGTAAAGGACTTGATACCAGTTTCTTGTTCCATTTTTTCCAAGAGTTTAAGAGTCGATTTAGATGTGTGGCTGCTTGCTTTACCCTGATGCATTTCTACTGATTGTCGACACTGTGGGTAAAGATATGGTATTTCTTTTTTGAATAGTGGGGATAAAATAGGGTCTTGATAATAAGTGGGAGTTGATTTTTACATTTCTTCCCCTCTTTTTACTTTTAATTTTCCATTCAATGCAAAACCAGCAACAATCATAAATCTCTTAGAGAAAGTTCTCACGTTCACTTTGCTATAGTCTTTTGACTTGGCGGATTCTCTTTTAAAGTTAAAGATCTTACCTTACAAATATTCTCAGAAATTCTTTTCTTTTTTCGATACGTATTTGGAAGTATTTTTCCACTTTTATGTTTTTTCCTTTCTCATTAATAATATTACTTATCGTACCTTTAGATATCAAAAAACCATGACTTTTACAGCATTTTTGAATAATTGAATAAGCCTAATTCTCTTCGGAAAGAGAAGAAATATAGCCTTCCATCCATTTCTTATTTAAAAGCGCCATTTTGAAAGTAAACAAAACTCTGTGTTAGCAGACGATAAGTTATACTTTGACTATTTAACTGCTGTGAAAATAAAATTCTTTCGTAGCATACAATTTTTTTACAGCTCATCAAAATCGTTCAAAAAATGTCCGAACAGCCTCTGTATTAATAAAAGCCGCGTTCCACCACGGTGGGATAGGCGTGTGGTTTTTCTGCCAAGAGCCCGGGTGTGCCCGTCGAGCTCCTTGGTGCTGGGGATCGACTTTTCCCCACCTCCCCATGCAAAAGACTCTAAATCATTGGGTGAGTCGGGGATGTGAAGGTCCGGAAGGGGTAGTCCGAAAAAAGTTTATTGTAGGAGATGATGTGGGTTCTTTTATTATTATCTCCAATGCGGGTTATAAAGAGGTTGCCAAAACAAAACAAAGAATACGAAACATTAAATATGGATGCTGTAAGGTTTTCTGTCTCTAATTAGGCTTAAGACTATTTACAGCACCAAATATTTATTTAGAATAGAGAATTTTGGAGATTATTTACATATTGATAAGATTAATTGAAAAGTATGAGGGCACAGCTATCAACCATCGAATCTGCAAAGGAGGCTCGCCAAAATCTGAGAGTCTGAAGGATACGACGGTATGGGATCAACCTCCGAAAGGAAAGACCCAATGACAATACCACGTAATTTTGAACCACGATCAGATGACGAGAACAACACCTGAGTTGGCACCCCACTCTCCAAACTTCCCCACCACGCCAACGTGAGGACATTTGAGGCCACGATAGATTTAACGTGCACCAGCCCCCTTTGTACACGACGGACTTTGGTTGGATTCGAACTCGCAACCCTCCGGTTGCTAATCCGTTACTCTTCCAACCGGGCTACCGCGGCCCTCCCTCATACGAGATGCGCTTACTTGTCACTGGAGTGAGGTGAGCTTGACACTTTCCACAGCTGCTCCCCGTCGAGGTCAAACATGATGACGTCATCCTCGATCCACAGGACCAGCCCATCCTCGATCGGCAGGAACACCGATCCCTCGAGAACATCCCTGGAACACAAAGAAGAATGTAGACACGACGCCCACAAAAGGGGATTTTCTAAGACTTCAGTTGTTGAGTATTGCAATGGCAATGCCTTTCATTGTTGCACCCAGTAGCATAGCCAAAGGGGGTTGTCGAAAGCGTTCGTTTCCGATTTTAAAAATATCTCCAAAAACATGAAATACTTTTATATTTGTGAGGTTTCTTCACGTTGATGTTTATGATTAAATGCTTTATTTGTTATTAATAACTTGCAAAATACTATCTCTTTCCGTTGGAATCAATTTGTAATCATTCTTCATTATTATCATTCATTTCATCATTAAATCATCAGTAATTTCAGCATGTTATGAGAATGCAATTTCAGCATGTAGCATGCATTATTTGAGGTCACTTTAGATTTAATGGGCACCAGCCACTAATATACATAGTGGTCTTTAGTTGGGTCGACTTTCGAACTAGTAAACCTGATTCCTAATCCGATACTCTACCAAATAAGCCCATTTAATTGCATGTACTGGTAGTACAGAAAAGCCCATGAGCTAATGGAATAGAGGCTAAATGCGTGACATTTGCCTCAATGCTTTACAATATTATTGTGGGGTTTCTTCACATTAATGTTTATGATTATGTTTTATTTATTAACTTCCAAAATACTATTCGTTCCTGTTTGGAAATCAAGTTGTTTCATTTGTAATCATTCTTAAGATTTATGTGTATCGGAAACGGCCTGGCGCCAGTGGTAATTTTCCAGATGGCTTCAAGATCACTTTCGCGCTGAGAAGGGAATGGAAGGCATGTTTTCGCTCGGTTGGAGCGGTAACTGTTCCCTGATACCAACAGCGGAATGGATGTAATACGATATTTATACTTTGTAAATATCGTATTACATCCATTATCGTATTACGATATTTGTAATTTGTAAATAGCGTCCTGACCAATATATACAAATAAAACATTAGATGACAAGATTTCGTGTATACCCTTTCGAAAAATTTTGAAAGAATTAAAAAAAATTTCCATAGAATCCTAGAGAATAATAGTCCGTTTTTCTATAAGCTCTATAAGGTAACCTCTATAGAAAGTCTATAAATCTCAATAGAATGTCTGCAGAAACCTCTATAGAATTCCATAGCTCATTTCTTTTTTTTCACGACTCTACTCTTCTATAGAACTTCTCTATAGAAATGCATATCTATAGAATCAGAGATCCTTTCCTCTAGAATTCTATAGAAATCTCGTTTGAATTCTATAGAAATCTCGATTAAATTCTATAGAAATCCCGATTGAATTCTATAGAAATCTCGATTGAATTCTATAGAAATCTCGTTTGAATTCTATAGAAATCTCGATTGAATTCTATAGAAATCTCGTTTGAATTCTACAGAAATCTCGTTTGAATTCTACAGAAATCTCGATTGAATTATATAGAATTTTTCTCTATAGAAACGAAATTTCTTTTTCCTACAGAAATCTATAGAAACCGAATTTCGTTTTTCTACAGAAATCTATAGAATTTTATAGGTAGGAAGTTAAGGGCATCACACTGGAGCAACACAACGGGCTATTGGCGACAGTCCGGGATCCATCCCGAAGAGAAATGTTCAAGGACAACGCCTCGTCAATTTTAATCACGGTCTGAGGACGAGGTCAACACCTGAGCTGGCACCCCACTCTCCAAATTTCCACACCACGCCAACCTGAGGAAATTGAAGACTACGACAGATTTAAGTGCATCGGCCCCCGTGTACACGACGGTCTTTGGATTGACGGAGTTTCGAACTCGCAACCATCCGTTGCTCTGGGGTATAGAATTCTATAGAGTTGTAGGAAACTCTTTAAAATGTTTTCGCAAGGGAAGCCAGTAACCAACTTACCTGGATTCGAAGGTGAGAATGTCCTCCATTGCAGACTTCTTAGTGGAAGAGCACCATCGACTCTGAGGAAGTTTCATCAGCTTTTCTGTAGGAGATGGAAGACATGAGCGTTCTTTTAACTAGGTATTGCACGACACATTCTGTCTACATACAGGATGTTTTTTATGTAAGGGCACCATTTTGTTTTCGAATAACTTTTAAACTTCTTTGCTATGGCTGTATTGTAGAGGGGGTGCGATATCACGATCATGAATCACAAAAATACTCCCTTAGCTTATATTTAGAACATATAGATATTTTTAACCCTCCTTGTGGTTTATCTTCGTGTAGAGGTCAGTCTGTTGCAAAAACCTACTCCAAACTGTTACCAGTTTTAAGCAAGGAGTAATGGGGCAATTTTTGTTTCGAGATCACCTCGTGATGAGCAAAATTGACCAGATCTGGGACGAGATATCTCGTCGAAACCACTTGGAGGGTTAATAACAGCAATACTTTTTGGAACCTAAAAGGATCAGAGAAATAGCAAAATATTATTTTTTTCCTTGAAAGATTCTCTATTTTGGCTGGTGAAATACTGAAAGGGGTTTCTAGCAGAAACCTTGTCACTTTGGGAACCACTGACATAGAGTAGTAAGCAAATGAGAGTCGTTTGACATTTAACCCTCCTGGTGGTTTATCTTCCCGTTGAAAAATGCCCTGTAGTGGCCAGCCTCTGGTACAAAACCTCTTCCAATCTGCCACCTGTTTTAGGGAATGGACAATTTGTTTTTCCTTCTCGGATCCTCATTTCCCTTGTAGTAATAGGGTAGTTTTGTCTCAGTGAAGTATATCGTCCAAAAATCGACCAGATCTTGATAGACGAGATATCTCGTCAAAACCACTTGGAGGGTCATCAACCTCCTTGCTGCCCAGTATCTCTGAATAGTACAATTAAAACCTTTAACTCCTTGAGGCGCACGATAACAAAACTCAAGTCGAACAGAATTGTTTATTCACTTATTCAACTTCAAAATTAGAGTAAAACATCAAATAACGTTTTTTTTTTATTATAAAACAATACGAAAAAATGTTTTTTTACGAAAAAAACATTTACCGATATGAAAGGCAATAATTCACTGCACCACACAATCCTCCAACCTTAATCACAACAGTGTCAACAACTTACTGATCCGTTTTCACATATCTCAATTTTTGTTTTCAGTTATTTACGCAATAAGCGTTAGTTCACAGCCTCCCCAACATAATGAGAAACTTTCAATAAAATATTAAACTGTATGACTACGAGTCACTTCCAACTTTTAGAGGTGGGTTAAAAAATATCCCACCCTGCATAAAAAAGGTGAGCAAAAGGTGAGACAGTTTTTAACCCACCTAACCCCAAAAAGTTAATTGTAGTACGCGTGTGTCTAAACGTTTGCTGTCCATTGATCGTACAGAATTACATAGGTAGGTAATTCACTTCGCACTGGAGCAACACAACGGGATATTGGCGACGGATCAATCCCGAAAGCATAGAAGGGAGAGCCCAGGAAGGAATCAAACTTGCGCCGCCTACAACTCTCAGTTTGCTAGAGCAGCGGTCGAACCCACTGAGCCACAGGTGTCTTGGAGAGGCTGACTGGTTTTGGGTTTTATGGCGCAAGGGACATTTTTGGCCCATTGGGCACAAGACAGACAATGTCAAATAATGGACATGCACGCACAATGAAAGAGAAGAGGCAGGTAGTTGTATTAACATCGCACTGGAGCAACGCAACGGGCTATTGGCGACCTGTCCGGGATCAAACCCGAAGGGAAATACCACGTAATTTCGAACCAACCATGGTCAGATGACGAGGTCAACCCACTCTCCAAACTTCCACACCACGTCAAAGTGAGGACATTAGAGGCCACAACGGATTTAACGTGCACCAGCCCCCCCCCCCTTGTACACGACGGTCCTCAGTTGGATTCGAACTCGCAACCCTCCGGTTGCTAGTTCGTCGCTCTTCCAAACCGGGCTACCGCGGTCCCAGGGCGGCCCTGGAGAATCGGACAAAATAATTTAAGAGCAATTTCACTCACCTTCGCTCCCTTGTAGGCAAGTGAAGAGCAAGTCCGTTCCGTTGACCCTCTTCCACGGCGTCAGGCCGGACGGGACCGAGTCGCATCCGGTCAAGTTGACAGGGGTCAGGATCGCGCCGTGCCTCAGGGTCATGACCTGGCCCTTGGTCAGCGCCAGCGCCACTTCGGACAGACCGTCCCCGTCGCAGTCCGGAAGTCCGGCCAGCGAGGAGAAGTCCTTTTCCTGCTTCCACTGGAGATGGCCTGGAAAGCAGATCACCAAAGGTTGGTTGGTTTTGCAGGTTTTATGGCGCGAGGGCCATATTTGGCCATGCTGCGCCAGACACGAGACATACAATATTAATAGACACACACAATGACAGTTTTACTGACACAGAAGAACGAAATACACCCAGGGAGGAATGCACCTGAAAGGAATCGAATCTGCATCGCCTACAACTCGAAGGTTGAAAGCGCAGTGGTCACAAGGACGGATTAAAGGGGGCGGAGTGGGCGACCACCCCTTCGCCGAGAGCAAAAAAATATGTTTGTCAAGGTATGATCAGAGAAGATTTCATAGGTTTTATTATGAATCCTCGTGAGCCTGAAAAAAATCTGTGGAAACAAAATCAAAGTTGACCTCAAACAATGAAAATGAATATTTCTCTTCAGCTTCTGAAAGTGACAGTGATGAACATGATTCTTTTGAAGATGATAAAGATGCCAATATGTGTGACAAAGATAAACCAGATGAAGACAGTAAAGATCCCCGAATGACTGGAGAAAAATTAGGTAAAACTGTGTTAAACACTATGAGAAGCCTTAATCTCTCTCGATCTTGGTAAATGCATCGGTGTTGCAACAGATGCATGCTCTGTGATGACTTCAGAGATTGTGGGAGTCACTACAATAAAAAAGAGTGTAATAACGCCGAACGAGCCCCTTATTTGAATCATTGTTTGAATTTGTCTATTTCTAAATGTTCTAATGTGCAATCAGTGCAAAACTCAATTGGAATCATTAAAGAGGTTGTATCTTTCTTTAAAACTTCACCGAAAAGAACTGTACTCATTAATCAAGAAGGCAGTCAGCTTGTTTCCATGTGTGAAACAAGATGGGTAGAAAGGCATCTGTCTGTAGCGTCTTTTCTAAAAAACATTGATCGTGACGTGTCTTGAGCAAATTTCACAATGGTCACATTTTTCAAGTGACAACTCTAGCCTAACAGCTAAGACCCTTTTATGTGCAATCACTATAATGGATGATTCATCTTAACTCTCGTGTGCCTTGCTGATGTACTTAGCCAAACATTGCCTCTCAGTAGGTTTTTCAAAAAGAGACTATTGAAGTTACCAAAGCAACTGAGGTATTGACCGATACTTTCTTAGTCTTAAAAAAAGCGAGAAAAAGCTGATGCAGAATTCAGTCAACTGCATAATCAAGCCAAAAAAGTGGCTGAAACTGTAAGAAGCACTATTCAAACACCCAGGATCACATCTAGACAAGTTAACAGACCTAACACTGCTCTATCAAGCACAGAAAGTTACTTTAGGGCGAATGTCTTTATCCCTATTCTTGACTCAATAAACAGTGATCTTGAAAACAGGTTCTCAAGAGAAGTTCTCAATCTCTACAAGCTCAACTCACTTCTACCAAAAGTCTGCTCATCTTCACCATCGTCCATGGAGTCAGTGATTAGGAATGCAGAAACACTGGCTAAAAAGTACTACAGAGTAATTTGAAATGGAGAGGATGAAAGTGACTGCATTTCTAATCTGAAGGCAGAAATCTAGCTGTGGGTGGCAAAGTGGAAAAGGGAAGATGCAAACAAAACCCCTTTACCAGGTTATGCAGTTGAGTGTTTGCAATTTTGCACTCCAGAAATTTTCCCCTCAATTAGATCTTTAATCTTGATTCTTTCTTCTCTTCCTGTGTCAACTGCAGCAGCAGAGAAAGATCTTTCTCTACACTAAAACTTATTAAAACTTGGTTGAGAAATCGTTGTGGGGGCAAAACGGCTTAACTAGACTTGCTTTGCTATATGTTCATAGAAACATCCTTATTGACAAAGAGAAAATTATAGATAGGTGTATTGAAAAGGGGGAAAGAAGAGAAAAAACATGTTTTCTTAAGTACAGGTAGTTTAAAACTAGTTGTTATTTTGTGATGTCAAAAAGTTTAAGTAATGGAACTCAACATTCATACACTTAGGTTACTCTTTTAATTTTATATCAAAACTGTAAAAAGTGCAAACTGCCTGCTAATATGCATGAAGCAGACCAAATATGTACTGTACGAGTATAGTGCTAATACGTATATACAATATAAACTCAATAATTTTTTGTACACAGAATTTTTATTTCAAAATGTTATAACTACTCAGAATATAAAAAAACACAATATTACATTCAAAACTAGTTTTATGCACCTTAAGTAAGTTTTTGAATTACCGTAACGGCGTAACATCATTCTTACTGTTTACATCGTACTTTGGAGATAATGACTAATGAGACATTAGTCTAAATCACATTCTTGTAATAATATGGATATCGTTTTTTATTCATACAACTTTTATTTCAAAATGCGTGTCACTGTAAATTGTATTGAAAAAATAAAAGAATTTGTAAAGAATATTTAAGTTTCTATTTATTACTTTCCTAATGTTATTTTTTAAATAAAAGTATGTATATTTAGGAATTAAAAGGGCTAACAAAAACGTAACTTTCAACAATCTACAAAATACTATTTTAAAAGTATTGTTACGCTAATTTCAATGTTTTATCTTTTAATTTGCTTAGCAGTTCTACGTATGTTGACAAAAGGCTTATAGAATTTGTGGTTTTTGTGTTAACAGTTATGTAAATGGAACCAGTTTTGCAAAGGTTTAAAAGCTACGCATTTCAAGAAATTTAAAGTGATTATTTGTCTAAAATAAAGTTCATTTTTACACTAATTTTACACCAGTTTTAAGTCTCAAAGCAGCTTTAAAATGCTAGTTTTTGAAGGTAATTCTTTCAAAATTTTCAGGGGAGGACCACCGGTTTGTTGCATCTTCCAAACAACCGCCCCCACCCATAAAATTGCATCAATCCGTCATTGAGTGGGTACTGAGCCCCGACGGCCCCAGATTACTAAAGATCTTACAAGTGTTTCTCAAACGCAGAGCCAACTTCGCAAACAAATTTTTGATTTTTTATCTCCAACACCATGGTTCGTTTATATCTTACTTATCAAGATTTCACATAAAAAATACATCAATATACGGTACAATTGCGGTAATCACCATTTGAATGTAAATATTCATAGAACATCTTCATTTAACAGAACCTACAGATAGTTTAAAACACACGTGGCTGCATAATATCGTAAGCAACTCAATCTCTATTTATAGACGGATGAACTGTATAACAATTTCTAAATATTTAACCGAGAACACTGTATAATTATAACGGTTATTATGTTGTACCTGTATGTAGGATTTTTCTGTAATATCGTTTAGGGGATTTATATTACTGATGGCAATAAACGTGAACATCAGGAACGTAAGACGAAGCATCAACATTTATTTCGACGTACACAAAAACGTCTACCAATCGGCCATTTTCGGTACAGCTGTATTATCCGCGTCGCTTGGTGGCAACGCCCTCGGTGCGTTTTTTGGCGTACTTTTAGTAGCGAGTTGTGGCAGGTGAAGGCAACCCATCTTAATAAGGGTAATTCCAGTTTTTATGGCAACCTCGGCCAAGAAGAAATTTTTGATTTTCATTTCAAATATTGTAGAATGTTCTTTTCATTTCCGTTAAATTACCCGATAAAAAAACTTTTTTAAGTTTTGTACTTTATCCTGTTAATTACTCTCCGCCAAAGCTTATTATTTTCTGTTTAAAAAACTATTTTTTCTAAGAATTCTTTCCTTGGCGACATAAAAAGTGCGCCAAAAAACGAGCCAATTGCATTGCCACCAAACGAGACGTATGATACAGCTGTGAACCTTTTTCTAATCCAAAACGTCTATTTACATCTAATCTATTCGTCTGTCTTCATCTTTCGAATTACTTCTTGTCAGTTCTCTCGTTAAAGGGAGCTAACTTCTTCACACAGCCCTTGGGCACTTCAAATTTAATTATCCACTTGGTCTAGTAGATCAGTAGGACAAAGATGAATATTCGAAATCCCACATGTGCATGGTGTATGTATATAGACATCGACCTTCTAATGAAATAGACCGATCATGTAGGCGGAATCGCTGTCGTAAGATCTCTGAAGGGTAAATCACAAATCGACTTAAGCCCTATGCACACATCCGATCTATAAACGTACGGTGCCGCTGCGGCACCGTAAGTGCGGTCTGAGATACAGGAGATCAGATAGTGTAGTGCGCACATACCTCCGGTGACGTTGCAACGTACGTCCACCTTGCGTGCAATTTGTGCCGTACTTCCCCACGGTAGCCGTGCACGCTCCTTTCAGTACCTTGCTCACTATTGAGCGGTGCACACATCCGCAATTTTTAAAGTAAATGCGGCGTATTATTTTACATAAATTATTAATATTTTTATAGTAATGGCGGTAAATTTTGATGATTTGGATATAGAATTGTTTATTGGCGAAGTAAAAAGGTATCCTGTGTGAAATATGGAATATGGCTGCAGACAACTATCATGACCGAACAAAGAAAAGAGGAGTTGGTGTTTGTCGGGTGTTTTGTTTCCAATGGAGTCTCATCCAGGTATTTTCAGACGTAATCTTGTCAGTCATTTTCCCCGCAAGCTAGAACACTCATTCGGAAGTAATTAAAAAACTCATCTGGGTTTTCTCGTAAATCCGCAAAAGATGTATAAAATCTACCTCTTGTAAGCCTTAAATCACTAAATGGATGTATCCAGTGTAGCGTCTATTTGTTTCAAAATATATTTTTGTACACCAAGTAAGCGAAACAAACACGTTTCCTTCGATAGACATCGCAACTGTCGTCTACATAAATAAGTATAGGCGTCATTTCACGGTTGTGTGTGCATAGTTGGCTAGCGGCCAACGCAGTGGCGCCGTACATTTAAAAATCGGTGTGCATAGGTCCTTAGGCTAGTTGCACACACATCGATTTTCGAACGTTCGGAAAAATATCGAACGATATTTTATCGTGTATTTATTTTATTACGTGCTTGCACATACTACGATTTTTTTCTGTGCAGTAAGTGCAGTCGTTTGTTAAAAGCTCGTGACTACTCATGTCAAAATGTATGGAAAATGAATCCCAAACGTGTTGTCGCTATGTGGTTGGTGTACCGTCGCCTCATGCGTTTTGACAAGAAAACGAAAGATAAAATAATTCGGAATCTTCAAATTGTTAATCGAAAGATTGATTTTTTTGTGGCACAAGGGGCAAGTCTGTCCAAACCACGCCAAACTATCATTAATTAAGTAAAGAAAATTAGAATATATCCATAAATTTGAAAAAGTTCTTGTAAATCGAAGCGTTTGAATTCTCTCTTGGTCCTCAAAGGTAACTAATATTGTCCCACATCTGAACCATCTCAAGTACGGTTTCCCAAATAGATATGAGGTGCCTCGGGCAAAACAAATTCGCAAACGAAAGTATTAATTTTTTTAGATTTTAATGTCATTTTTAGATCAACAAAATCCAGGACCCGATAATCACTTGGAAGACTTCTAAGTATAGCTTAATGCAATAGGGTAAGTAGGTAATTAACAGGTCGCACCGGAACAACACAACGGGCCATTGGCAATGGTCCGTGAATCATCCCGAAAGAAAAGATCCGAAGACACCACCACGTTATTTTGAATCACGTTATGCAACACGGAGTTACCTTTAAAATATTATAAACACTTAAAAAATCGGGATAACTACATTATAAGGTCGATGCATGTATATGGTGTATGTATGTAGATATGTTTATGTATGTTTCATTGTCATACCTACGTTTTCCACTGTCTGATTTCTGTGCTCGCTGTAAATTTGATAATTACTATTCTGTAAGCAGTTAAGTTGTCCTACGGGATGCAGTGTCCATGTAACATTACTTTTGTTCATTACTTGTTCTGTATGAATCGATTGTATTTTGATTGTCCGGTTGGGCTAAGGACCTTATGGTAGCGAATGTCCTTCCGTCTACCTCTCTTGTAGCCTTACACCCTATGGGTAGGCTGGGTGGTCAGGGCCTTAAAAAACGCCGGCCATCAATTATACAGGGGAAGGTTCTTCTGGAATTTGTCATTTTTGTATTTTTGAAGCATTTTCATGTATAGATGTTTCTTTTTGACGTACCCCGACGCGAATAATATTCAAATGTATAGAAAGCTCAGCTCCATAAAGCCTTAACAACATATGTGTAAACATAAACGTGAAATATAAGTAGACTGAGCATTGATATTGAGAGCAGCTTCAAAAGTGACCAACATGTCGACTAGTAGTCACGTGACTGCTCTGTGAAAATGTGACTTGAATGGCCTACTTGGCATCTAATCGTCTCGTTTTGCGATGTAACATCTTATGACAGGGTAGGTGTGTGAATCCTCATTTCTATAGAGTGGCGACAAAAGTGCTGAAATTGCCAAAAATCTACTACTATCAGATGATCAATCAGTGGACCAATCAGATGATCAGTCAGTGGACCAATCAGATGAAGAATCAATGAATGGGCGTTTTCTCCCATCCCGTGGACCAATCAGGAGATGACTAGGTTCTACCCAGCAGACGAAAGTAGTCTAAGGGTCACGTTACTGCTAATTTAGGTCACGTGATCTTGGGCACATGAAAAGGTTACCATTGCTCACTCTACTTTTATATTTTCTCTATGGAGTAGACGCGTCCAAAACCACGTGACCAGTCGGAGCCGGACCCGTGTTACGCTCAGACTTTTCCGCACTCACCGTTGGAGGCGTTGAAGAAGTACACTTGTCCGTTGTCCACCACAAGGCAAGACTCGGTGTCGTTGTTTTGCAGGAAGGCACAATGCAGGAAGCGGGCCGGAGACTTCAGAGACGCGGTCCACGCCACCGTGCCGGACTCCTGACTGATGCCGGACACGATGCTCTTGCTGGACGACGAGGAGGACGTGTAGAAGACGCTTCCTCTGAATACCACCAGATTTGAGGTCACCACTGAAAGAGATAGAGAAGACTGTCAAATTCATCGATAAATGGATTTGAATCGGGGGAGTTGGGAGGCCAAATGCCGACATCCTTTAAAAAATGCCTTTCTATGTATCCTTTCTCATAATACAAGAAAGATACCTGTTTGCAATTTTTTCTTTTCTATTTACAGATCGAAGCGAAGATTTTGTCTTGAATAGAATGAACTTATTTTTAAAAATTAATTATAAAATTGCAAAGTTCTTGTTTTATATTTTTTCTTTAAATTCTGCAAAAAATAATTGGTATACATGTTACTGTGAAAGACCGATATCTGGCAAATGTCGATATTCTCCAGTGAATGTCAGCATTCACATAGTCGCTTGGTGTATGCCCGAAATAGTTGCTAAATATCATTATTTCTCACTTACACCGGCAAATGTCGACATTCAGCATGCACTGATGGTGAATGTTGAATAAAAATATTTTTGTTACGTTTGTTAAGACAAAAATGCAATTTTTTAAATCATATTTTATTATTAAAACATGATATATGTCAAAATAGGAGTGTGCTTAAGTAACAGCACATGTAAATAAACTGTTGAACCTAAAACGAACAGTAAATTCTAAATGAGAAAATAATACCAATAATAAACTTACACGTAAATTATGTGATTAACGTCATACAATCTTAGTTATTGCAACAACTTAAACTGAAAGCGGAGAGGCCTCTCTGGCTGTGGCCTCTCCGCCTTCTCGTTTCGACCCCCACTAGAGCTTATCTGTGCTTGTCGACATACACCGGCGATGGTCCGAATATATAAGATTATATGAACCAAATATTCGGTATTTCACCGACGTATTTGGTATGTGTGTCGACATTCACCGGAGAATATTGACATTCTCTAATTTCGGACTTTCACGGTAACATACATATCAGTCACTTTCCTTTCGTCCCCGTATTCAAAAGGAAAGGGATAATGTGTTTGAGAGACGTTTTAACACAGAAAGTTTATTACCAACAGAAGTTTACACCCCAAGTTCATTACAAACATGTCCTAAAGATGCGTATTTAATTTCGCTGACGTCTAACTGTTTGCTGCTCTGGATTTTGAGGTTTGCTTTCACCTCCTCTGCTCCGTATTTGATTTCCATGTCTATGAAATCGTTTCAAATCTTCCACTTGAAGGAGTGAGGGTTGTTGATGGAGGACACTTATGGGACTTAATAGTTCATTTGACTACACTATCGCTGTCCAGGAAGTACAATGACTCAAGAGGAAGTCACCGAATTGTTCGAGTAGGTACACAGGAAGTTAATTAGCTAGTAATTAGTAGTTAATAAGTAGTTAGCACTGGAGCAACATAATGGTGACGGGAAACATCCGAGGACACCTTGTCATTTCGAACCACGGTCAGATGACGAGGACAACCCCTGAGCTGGAAAAGTAACGTAAAAGGGGCAGGAGGGTTGCGAGTTCGAAACTCAGTCCAACCAAAAATCGTCGTTTCACGCCGGGGGCTGGTGAACGTTAAAACTGCCGTGGTATCCAACGTCCTCACGTTGGCGTGTTGTGGAAGTTTGGAGAGTGGGGTGCCAGTTCAGGTGTTGACTTCGTCATCTGGTTCAAAACGACGAGGTTCTGTCTTTGGATCTTTTCCTAGGGGACTGATGCCGCACCGTCGCCATTAACCCGTCGTGTTGCTCCAGTGCGATGTTAACGAACTGCGTACCCATTTATCTACATATACAGTGGACTCCCTCTTAACCGGCCTCTGCTTTAACCGGCCGCCACTGACCAATTATGTACTGTAAATACAGTAGCCTACAGTAACATGTGTTTCGTTTTATCCAACAAAGGAAGTTCTTCCAGGTTAAGTTTTCTTAATTATATACAGGGTGTGTCTAAACTAATACGACAAACTTCAGGGGGTGATAGAACACAACGAAACAAACACTTTTCACCATAGAATGTAGGGTCGCAAGTGCAGCGGTTGGCCGATAGAGAGCGCTTTCCATTTCGGCACAAACACACGGTCCTATGCAAGTTGGAAAGGAGAAGAGGAATGAAATATGGAAACAACGCTTTAATGTCAAATAAACATCAATAACTGCTTGACTAAACGAAATAATACGATTAGATTTGCATCAATTAAAGATAAGTACAAGGAACAACGGGTAAGAAAGAAATGGCATGTACAAAACATGAGAAACTTTTCACATGGAAATGAAACGACATGTACAAACATCAGTCGGTAAGTACAACGCAAATGCACAATTACAGAAGCTGTTCAAAATGTCGACCACCACACCTGATGCAGTCTTCGCGTGTATTGATATATTTATGGAGCACATGGCCCCGCAGGGGCCTAAATCTCCGGTGTTGAACATAGAGCTTGACTTATTGGAATTTGCCTTGTTGAGTTGAGTATTGAAATTAAAAGCTAGCTAATAATAAAAAAGAATCCGGTAAAATTTAGGAATTAGGAAGAATAAGGATCAATTTTAATTAAATAAGTCAGTGATCTCTGCTGCCCAGTGTGAGGGTGCGCCTAGGTCTGGATTTATTTTGAGGAAGGGTTGGGTCGTAGATTTCTATTTCCTGCACTGCTGCATTGTGACTATTATTAATTTGGAGGAAGAATTTGTGAGAGATTTTATAGATAAATTTTCTTATGGTTGGGATATTGAGGGCTCTGGTGATATCGCTATTGCGATAATACCATCTTGCATTCGATATTTGCCTAAGGAAGATGTTTTGAAGCTGTTCGATGCGCTTTAGATTCACATCATTAGTCCCACCCCAGATTGGGCAAGCATATGTTATGATTGGCCTGACAAATGAAAGGTATATGATTTTCTTGTTGTGTATAGAAAGTGTTGAACTCCGGGATGTGAGAGGGTAAACAGTGGCAGTGATTTTACGAAATTTATCCTGTATATGTTGTATGTGTGGCTTCCAGTTTAATTTTGAGTCTAGGATAAGTCCTAGATATTTGGTTTGAAGTGACCAAAGGATTGATTGACCATAAAGTTGGAGTTTGGATAGTTTTGAGGGATTTCTGCAGTGGAACATGATTGCAGCTGTCTTTTCAACATTGAGTAGTATTTTCCATTTGACAAGCCAGGATATAGATAGATATGTACTTTAAGGTCAGCAATAAGTATTTTATAATTTTTATGTTGAGTAAAAATTGCAGTGTCATCTGCGAACATGCTAATTTTAGTGTTATCCGTTTGGAGTATATCGTTCATATATAAATTAAAGAGAAAAGGTCCGAGTTTGGATCCTTGTGGGACTCCAGCATAAATATTTCTTTTCGAAGATAACTGATTATTGACTCTAACAACATACGTTCTATTGGTAAGATATGAGGCTATAAGTTTAATAATATTTAATCAGGGAAGTTATATAAGATCATTTTGTAAATAAGACCCTGAATCCAGACTTTGTCAAAGGCTTTGGCAATATCAAAAAAGACTATCCCAGTGTATTTATTCGGTTTATTTGTATTTCCAGACTGAATATATTCAACTACCCTAAGTAGCTGATGAGTAGTGGAGAGGTGGGGGGTGAAGCCAAATTGTTGGGGAATCATTATGTTGTTTGTGTTTATAAAGGTGTTGTAGTGCTCAAGAATGACCGCTTCAGTAATTTTACTTAGAGTGGGTAACAGTGAAATAGGTCTGTAGCTGGTTGGTGTTTGGGGGGGGGGGGTATCTGGTTTCAGAATAGGAACGATGCATGCGGTTTTCCATGGACGAGAAAAGTATTTAATTTTAAAAATGGCATTAATAATCATTGTAAGCATGAGAATTGTTTTAGGGGGGAGCTTTTTGATCATCTTGTTAGTGATCCCTTCATTACCGGGTGATTTTTTCACATTTAGTTTTTCAATTTGACGAGTTATATGAGAGGGGAGAATTGTAATATTACAGATTTGATCGGGTTTGTTATTGTAGGATTGAATCGAATTTCGAACTTGCAAGATTGTAGCAGGGTCGTTAATACTATTTTGGGTCAATTGATTTTCCAGGCTATCTGCTAACAAATTAGCTTTATCAGAGACAGCTGTTTGATGTGATGAAACAAGTGGAGGAATGTTTTTACGTTTTTTGGTGATGGATCTGGCAGTTTTCCATATAGAGTTATCTTCAGTGTTGAGGGATTGAAGGTGGTTTTTCCAAGACTCTGGGAGTGACTAGAAATTTTTCTTCTGATGGTTTTTTGAATAGAATTCAGAAGGGTTTTAGTTTGCGGATTTTTTGTTTTCTGCCAGTGTTTTTTGGTTCTGTTTCTGATCTTAATAAGAGTTTTAATTTCAGTAGGGAGGGAATAATTGTTAGGTGTCGTAACTGGTTGATGCAGGCCTCGCATCGCCGTCGTAACGCTTTTATACAAGCGTTTGACTGTCTAGCGGCCAACCGCTGCACTTACGACCCTACATTCTATGGAGAAAAGTGTTTGTTTTGTTGTGTTCTATCACCCCCTGAAGTTTGTCCCATGACCGTAGAATCACACTGCATATCATATTACAATAAAGTAGGCTATATACTTAGTTTTATTCTAATAAAAACTATTTCGGGAGTGTATTTTAATGCTACTAAGGGAACGACGGTTGAACCGGCCAAATCGTTATCCGGTCTGGGTCCCGAAGTGGCCGGTTAAGAGGGCGTCCACTACTCAAAAGCTGGTCGCTCTTTATGGGGCAGTGGCATTTAGTGCACATACCTCCTTTGCATGTGTTAACGTCGCTTGAGTCCGATCTCAAGTATCCAACTGTGTGACCTAGAGATAAAGAGATCCATCCGATAACGCAGCGATGTCGGGATTCCGGGTCGTATCTAACGCAGATGGGCAATTTTTCTCCTGAACAGAAAATTCCGGAATAATTGATTGTTTTCTCGTTGATGCCACTTATCTCGCGATCGATGCTTTTATCGCATGAGTTATCGCGGCTATTTTGGGTGGAATGAGCACGAGTGAATTTAATAATCGATATTTCTGATAACGCTTTCTTTCGATGTGCCTCCGTTAGGCGTGTTTCACGCATGTAATAATTGGTTGGCGTCATTAATCCTCTGCATGCATAATTGCACCTAGCAATGTGCAGTCTTCTCTGCTGACCTAACCAGAATTATATATATAATCTTTTAGAATAATAATATTTCTAAAGGATTTTACTATAAGGAGGTAGGTAGTTTAATTATCGTCGCACTGGAGCAACACGACGGGCTATTTCTACTATAAGGAAATAAGCGATAAATATTTTCAAAGAAATCTTTTTTCAGGAAAGGAGCGATGGAATCTTTCCAAATGATTCTAATCTCAAGAAAGGAACAATGCAATATTTCGAAAAGATTCTATCCTATAGAATGGGTCTATAGAATCTTTCCAAATTATTCTAATCTGAGGAAAGAAGAAATAGAATCGCGTTACAAAAGATTCTATTCTATTGAATGGACCGATAGAATATTTCCTGAGGATTCTGTTCTAAGGAAAGGGCCGATAGGATCTTGTTAAAAGTCGTAAGAATTCTTAGATTCTTTCAATCAATCGATGTGTGGTAAAAGCCAATAAAATTTTTACAAAGGATTCTAATCTGAGGAAAGGACGAATGGAACATTTCTAAAGGATTTTATTCTATGAAAGGCTCAATGGAAACTTTCCAATCGATTCGATTTTAAAGAAAACACCGATGGAGTATTACTGAAGGATGGATTCTATTCTATGGAAAGGACCAATGGAATCTTTCGAAATGAATCTATTCCAAGCAAAGACCAATAGAATACTTCCCAAGGATTCTAGTTCAAGAAAAGTACCATGAGAATTCTTCCAAATGAAGTCTAATGACTAGTCTAATATTACTTCTATTCCAAGGTAAGGACAAATTGAATCGTTCCAAAGGATTCTATTCTAAGGTAAGGTAGGTAGGTACGTATTTAATTAAAGTCGTACTGGAGCAACACAACGGGCTATTGGCGACAATCGATGATCCATCCCGAAGGAAAGATCCGAAGACAACACCACGTAATTTTGAACCTCAAACTCGCTAGGGAAAAGTACTGGTTGGTTTTGGGGTTTTATAGCTCAAGGTTGGCCATGCGGCCAGACACAAGACATCCATTAATAGTCAGACACAATGAAAGTTTTACTGACACGAAAGAAAGAAATGCACGTGACAGGAATCGAACCTGCGCCGCCTACAACTCGAAGGTTGCCAGCGCAGTGGGCATGCCCAATGAGTCACGACGGCCCATGGAAAAGTACCCAAACCGGTGTACAGAGATCGCCGTACAGATGATTAATTCATCAACTCGTTATCATTGAATCTAAGCTAAGTGTAGCGAGATGGACTTTGTTGCGTACATTATCGGTTGGAATTATCAGATCCAATACGTACTAACAATATCCGATGTATTATCCGTACACCCAATCATGTTAGATGCTTTGTTCTATGTTGCTTTAAAGTGGCCGTGCGATAGCGGTATAGATAAGTGAGTTCCAGAATGAGTACGTGCTTTTATTGTACTTAACCTCCAGACTCAATTTCCTAATCTGTTTTCACCCTCTGAGCGTAGATTTCCGACTAGTCTAATATTACTTTTACCTCACACAAAATGATTCCATGAGGTATTTTAACTAACACGACGGAGCTATTGGTGAGGATAAAGGATCAACCCCCTAAGATCCGAGGTCAACACCTCGTCATTTTGAACCACCGGCGGATGACGAGGTAAACACTTGAGCTGCAACCCCACTCTAACTTTTAGGGTTATTACGACTTTCGGAGTTACTGGCTCTGCTAGTATTTTGTTACTTAAACAATTTCTGAAATGATATTCAGTTGAATCAAGTATTAATCAAATAAAACCATTAATTTAAAATACATATTTCAGTTTTAAACTGAATATTACATTATTACGAGTTAAATTTGTGGTGTTGCAAGAACTATATTTTTGTGTAGGTAGTTAATTAACGTCTCACTGGAGCAATGAGCTATTGGCGACAATCGGGAATCCATCGCGAAGGGAAAGATCCGAAGAGAGAGAGAGAGAGACACCTCGTCATTTTGAAACGCAGTCAGATGACGAGGTCGGCACCTGAGCTGGCACCCCACTCTCCAAACTTCCACACCACGACAACGTGAGGACTTTTGAGGCCAGGACATAATTAACGTGCCCCCACGTCTTTGGTTGCTAATCAATTACTCTTCCAACTGGGCTACCTGTGACGTAAGGATCCACTTTATAGTATAAATACGCATGATCAGGTTAAATTTATCTCAATAGTTTTGTCTAACGCTTATTTATCTACAGGCGTAAATAATAGTATACAGACATGTGGAATTAATTGTTCCGGATTATTATTTTAAGAGACACGATCTCTACTTAGTTCTAAGCATAAAATGCAAATATTAATGTAAATAAATATCTCATTTAAAAACAGTCCACAGCAATTACAGCCGTACGGTCACGTTTCACGTCCTTTTTCCCACACTCAGCTTAATACCTGATTTAATTATGTCGGCGAGAATTGCATCTGTTCTTGTATCCAAAATTAGATCTCATTGAGAATTATCGTTCCAATAATTCAACCAATCCGCTCTCCCAATCTCTTCCGTCAGTTGTTGGAAGAGAGCCCATTTTTTTCAGGAATGCATATTAATCGTATCTTTTTTTTCCACAGAAGAATGGTCGTTCCTTTTATTTGAATCGATTTGCCTTTCCACCTTTCACGATTGCAACTTGAAGCGTAAGTACAGTCGGGAGTATTCGAATGCAAAAGTACTCGTATAATCGATACTTATTCGTTGTATTCGATTCGATTCTTTCTCGCATTCGAATACAGTTGTGTTGATCCAAAGTACACCTTCCCGGCTTACGAATTATGCGACTTACGACCACAAAAATACGTAAATAAAGAAAGATAACTACATTGGTAGGGTCAAAAAGAAACAATAGAGTACATATTATGCATTTTTCACATTATGTACAATAATTATACGTGCATAGATTGAATTTGTGTGTTTTATGTACAATTTTTATAACCCGTTTGAAGAAATTAGTGTTGAAAAATATAAATCCGATTTACGACCTGTCAGTCAGAAAGGAACTCGGTCGTAAGTCGAGGAGACCCTGTATTCATCGCAAGTATTCGAACACCAAAGTATTCGAATGCAAAAGTACTCGAATACAAAAGTACTCGATACTTGAAAGCATTCGTTGTTCTCGGTTCTTTCTCGTATTCGAAAACAGAAGTGTTCATCCAAAGTGTTCGAATAAAAAATACTCAAATGCAGAAGTACTAGGATACCAAATTCCAAAGTATTCGTCCCGAAGTATTCTAATACCCAAGTTTTCCTCCCTAGTATTCGAATACTAATTCGATACTTGAAAGTACTCGAGTACCAAATGTTTGATTCTAAAAAGTACTCGATACTGCCCATCTCTAGTCGGGAATCCAATGAACTCCCAAGTCGTTTATTGGCTGTAATTATCACATGGTTTTCCTGCCTTCATATATATAGTGTAAGTATGATGATATAGATGTAATTAGTGTATAGATGAAATAACATATGAAAGTAATGTCCTCTTACATATTGGATAGACATGTCTCCTCGGTAGCATACTCAATTCATCCCAACCCTATTTATTTAAACTGGTACAGTGTCTCACGACACTAGGCATAGTAGTGTGTTGGTGTTAGTAGTTAGTTGGTCTCAGAGAGAGAGAGAACATGGAGTGGGTTCAAAAATCGGTTTGGGTGATAGATAAGGAATGCCATTACCGATACATCATTTCCATTGGTCGCTTTTTGCGATGGCTAGATAGACCATGATCTACGAATTAGAGTGTATTCAGAGCCACTACGAACAGCCATGCATTTCCGGGATTCAAACCCAGTTTATTTTTGACACGAGGGCCATATTTGGCCAAGATGCGACAACGTGAAGCAATGGACAAACACACAATGAAAGTTTTACGGACACAGAAGAGAGAAATGCGCCTAGGGAGGTTTCGAACCTGCGCCGCCTACACTTCACAAGTTGCTAGCGCAGTGGACAAACCCACTGAAAGGATACGGATCTGGAAAAGGATATTAGATTTGGATTTTTTAGGTGTAGGTGGAAAAACAAAATGACTGCACTTCAAAGGCTTGTGATACTTCAATTTTTCCATTATGTTTACAGTTGTGGTGCTCTAGTGCGGTGTTATATATATATATATATATATATATATATATATATATATAATTGCCATTACCATTATATTTACATTTTAATTCAATACACTTGTACTGCTGTATTAATATAAACACAGTGGAAAGATTCATATTTTTTTACAATATGGAAAGACTGCTGGACTGGAACTGGACATAGGACTCGAACTGGATATAGGATTGGAACAGGACATAAGACTGGAACTGGACATAGGACTGGAACTGGGGAGCCTTGACCCCTCCCCTGAGTTTACATATTTAAAAGCGTCTCAGTATTTTACAACTAAGGGGCCAATCAAAGCTACTGGAGTATTCAGACAATCACCCTGATTTCATAGTCGTGTCATATTTGCCTAAAACATAGCGTGGATAGATTCACTGATATAAAAACACGGACATAAATTTAATTGTTTGGTTGTTTTGGGGGGGGGTTATGGCGCAAGGGATATATTTGGCCACGGTGCGCCAAACGCAAGACAATGTCAAGTAATTGTGAATAGAAGGGAGGGAGAGAAGCAAGTGAAGAAAGATCGCTTGGGCATCCTGGGATCGCGATCCCCGTGTTTACCAGAGACAAGTTTGAACATAGAAAGTATGGTTGGTTGGTTAGGGTTTTATGGCGCCAATGGTGGACAGACTGCGCCAAACGCAAAACGAAATAAAAAAAATCAATGAGAACAGATAATAGGAAGAAAAAAGGACAGCAAGGAAAAAGTCAAAAAAAGGGAGGCACATCAGCAGGGCAACCTCAGGGTTGTGATGTCAATGTTTACTTGAAAAATGTAAACCCCCTGAGAGGATAAAAAGTAAGGATTTTAACCCTCCTGGTGGTTGACTTGAAAAGGTAACTCGTCATTAGCAAAACTGGCCAGATCTAGATGGACGAACTTGGACGAAAAATCTCTTCCACCATGATCTCGTCTTCTCTCGTCATTAGAAGAAAACTGACCAGATCTTGATCATCATCAAAAAATCGGCAATACCTTGATGTAAAATTAGTAAAATGGGTCGGATTTTGATGGACGAGGTACCGCGTCGAAACCATTTAGAGGGTTAAGCCTATCACACCCCGCAAGAAAAGTGAATCAAGTCAAAAACACGAAGAGAAAAGACATTTTCAAAAGCAATTAAAACTACAGTTCTTTTGTTGATATTAGCTGACAATATGGAATACAAATTGATGGGATCTTAATATCAGTCATCTATCAGTTCTGTCTTCTAAAGATTAATTAAGTATTTTCTTAGTATTGCTCTTTAGCCCCTTGCTTTTAAGTGTAATTTTTCCTGTTTGGGATTTGTGTATTTAATTATATCTAAATATAACTGAAAGGAGTGTAATACTGTAACTCAAAAACTGTCATATCACGCAATAGTAAACGATTCACGTACCTTTTACAGAGGGCTTGTCACAAAAAGAAATAGGACGTTTTCTTAGAATTATTAGTTATAAATTACACAAGACACAACAGAAAATGAGAGAACTTTGAGATAAGATGCTTTTCCTAAGGAATAGAGGGCCGCGGTGGCCCGGTTGGAAGAGTAACGGATTAGCAATCGAAGCGTTGCGAGTTCGAAACTCGGTCCAACCAAAGACCGTTGTGTACAAGGGGTTGGTATTGGTATTTTCAATTAACGTCACTCTGGAGCAACACAACGGGCTATTGTGTACAAGGGGAGCTGGTGCTCGTTAAATATATCGTGGCCTCAAATGTCCTCACGTTGGCGTGGTGTAGAAGTTTGGAGAGGGGTGCCAGCTCAGGTGTGTTGACCTCGTCATCTGACCGTGATTCAAAATTAAGTGGTGATGTCCTCGATCTTTCCATTCGGGATTGATCCCGGATCATCGCCAATAATCCCTTGTGTTGTTCCAGTGCGACGTTAATTAACTACATACCTGCATCAAAATGTCCCGTTAAGGATAAATAACTAGAAATGGGGCGACAGGTAATCGAAATAACGGAACTAAAAATCGAGGAAAATGGTGAAATCGCCAGTCTACTACTATGTAACGCGGACCAATCAGATGATGAGTGTTCGTTTCCTCCCGACAGACGAAAGTAGACTAAGGGTTATGTAGCTACTAGTTTTGTTACACTAAGAAATCAAAAGTTGATGCTTGAAAAGAAAAGAAGACGAATTTATTACAGGGAATACGGTCACTATGTAACATTGTAACTATTTCAAGTATTGCATGTTATAGTGGTTTCTGTGTAACATTGCGACTATTTCAAGCAATGTTTGACAGGGGTCTCGTGTAGCAATGTGACATTTCAAGTAATATATGATGATCTCTCTACCCTTAATCTCTGTAACCTTAAGACAATTTTAAGAAATGTACAATATAATGGTCTCTGTTACATTGTGACTACTTAAAGTAATGTTTGAGACAGCGGTTTCTATGTAACATTGTGACTATTTCGAGACAACGGTTTCTATGTAACATTGTGGCTATTTCGAGACAGCGATTTATATGTAACACTGTGGCTATTTCAAAATAGTGGTTTCTATATAACATCGTGACTATTTCGAGACATCGGTTTCTATGTAACATCGTGACTATTTCGAGACAGCGGTTTCTACGTAACATCGTGACTATTTCGAGACAGCGGTTTATATGTAACATTGTGGCTATTTCAAAATAGTGATTTCTATGTAATATTGTGGCTATTTCAAAATAGTGGTTTCTATGTAACATCGTGACTATTTCGAGACAGCGGTTTATATGTAACGTTGTGGCTATTTCGAGAGACAGTGCTTTCTATGTAACATTGGGACCATTTCGAGACAGTGCTTTCTATGTAACATCGTGACTATTTCGAGACACTGGTTTCCGTGTAACACAGTGACTACTTCAAGTAATGTTTAAGACAATGGTCTCTGTGCAACACACACATTGTGACTACTTCCGAGTTTTTTTAAGATAAGATGGTTCACTTACCCGTGTTGTCGAGTGTGTTGGACCACACCTCCCGTAAGCACGGCACCGGTTCCTTGCACGGCAGGAGCACGGCGAAGCAGAGCACGAACATGATGGACGGAACGAACGAGATCCCGAACGCGATCTTACGTGGCACCGACATGTATTTCAGCCCCAACGGTACCTCGGGGGCCTTGGCAACGTTCCGGTCCATCTTGAGCGGGTCCGGCACCAGCTTGTCCGAGTGTCCGAATTGAGTGGCGTTGAGGATGACGCCCTTGGTGATGCCCGTCGCCCCGTTGCGCTTGGACTGTCCGGACGTTTCGACGAGCTCCACGTCCACCACGGCCGCGGGGGACGTGTAGAGGTAGGGGTCGAAGGCCTGGTTGGTCTGTTCGGAGGCCTTCGAGGGGCTGTTCTTGGCGATGCTCGGCTGGTATTCTTCTTCCTCCGGTTCTGTTCGGACTTCTGCCACCATGTCGGCGATGATGACGGCCGAGTAGCTCTCCTGGCTCGTCAGGCTGAGACTCCTGGTGGCGTCGCGCTTTGGCATTCTGGAAGGTGTTTCGTTCTCTGTGGGACCGTGCAGAGCTGGTTAGGGACAGGGGCTGAAAAGAAAAAAGATTCTCGAATTATACTCTGAAAAGGAATCATAACAATTCTTACGTTATGATCTTCGATAGTCCCTTGCTTACTATGTATGAACAACCTACAAGTTGTAGGCCTCGTAGGTTCGATTCCTGTCAGGAAAATTCCTCCCTGGGTGCATATCTGTTGTGTCAGTAAAACTTTCATCATGTGTGTATATTACTTGATGTTGTATATCCTGTATATGGCGCAGCATGGCCAAATATGGCCCTTGCGCCTTAAAATCCCCAAAAACAACCTATGCATGAACAGAACTCGGGAATTTCCGCTGGATTGGACAGAGTCGAGGCGAAAAGGAAGTCTTTGCCCTAACGAAGACAGAAGAGGAGAGACAGCGAGCGTAGGAGGACCTATTAACACCAATGCATACTCCCGTGCCTAGTGAGGTGTGTTGTGCCAGTTTAAATAAGTGAGGTTTGGGTGAATAAGACATGCCAACTCAGTGTCATGTCTATCCAGAATATAAGAGGATATTACACACATACATTATTAGTACATCTGTACAGTAATTACATCTATATCGTCATACTATGTTACAGTACATAGAGAGTACATTGTACCAAGGGACAAAAAAAAATTTTTGGTCTCTTGGGATAATCAAGTCCTTATGATTTCTCAGAGAATCTCACCAAACCAATAATTTTCCCACTCGAGGCCTTGTTCATAGCAATGTTCCCGAGCCATGCGATCTTAAAATGGTCCTGATATGCCATGATGCTGTAAGTGTACTGTGAGGTTCTCCGGGAAGAAGCTCTCTTTTGAAGCGAGGCTCCTTTTATGAAAGAGCCACGCGTAAGTCATCACTTGCATTGAAGCGATTTCTGGCTTTTGTTTTATGTGCAAAAGTGATGCAAATCCCATTTCACACAGCTAGGTGGTGGCAAATGGTAAAAGAGTCTGCAATGCTGCTTTTGCCAGCTGTGGATAAGGTTCTAACTGTGTTCACAAGAATTGTTCTAAGTCTAGTTTTTTAAATTCCATTTGAATACGTGCATTGGCTCGTATTTCAATGAGATCGTCTTTTATTAAATCGCTGTCGTCCATCGAAACTTCTCTCGCACCCCCAGGGATGCACACACCTCAGGTTAAGAACAACTGCTGTAGTCAATGGTCTCGAAATGTAGATAATGGTCACAATGTAACAAAGACGATGGTCTCTGAAACCTAGTGACTATTTCAAGTAATGTTTGTGACAATGTGGTCTTTGTGTAACATCGTGACTGTCTGAAGTAATGTTTGAGACATTGGTCCCTGTATAACATTGTGACTATTTCGAGACTGTGTGTGTTCACTAACATTGTGACTACTTCATTTAATGTACGTTACGATGGTTTCTGTGTAAAGTTGTGACTATTGTCATATGCTTGAAAAACATAGAATTGAATTTGCATTAAACTCCATCATAATTTTCTGAACAATCAGTCAGCTTGACTTGTTTTAGTCTTTTGACAGCTCAAGTACAGTATGTAGCTTTTCATGAAAAGCTACATACTGTACTTGAGCTGTCTCCATACATGTGAAACTCATACCCTCTTGCACGCGTGACCAGATCCCATCAAGATCCCAACATGAAACTTCGAGAGGTGTAAGATAATAGTGCAAAGTGATTTTTTAATTTTTTCAAAGTTTTACAATTGCTCTTATTTTTTTAATTTTAAAATTTAATTGGATTTTTAAGAAATTTAAAAATATTAAAATAGCATAATGTTTTAAAAATATTAAAATAAATTAAATTAAATACATTTAATGAGCATTAAAATGAGACATTGCCCAGGTCTGTATCTCATTTGATCTCTGAGAAGATGACTGTTAATTATCTCAAGATGCAACAATTTTGATCCAAATAATTAAACGAAAGTGAAAACATTATAGCATTATTTTTCCATTTGTATCTAGGTAAGGTCACTTGGTAAACAAAGTTTCATCACAGTCTGAGACGTCATAGACTAATCAATGCGTTGATTTCATATGGAATGACTCAACTGTCTTCAGAGGGAAGTCCGTGCTAAAAGTTGTGTAATAAGATGAAAAGAAGTGAAGAATCTGAAGATATTGAAATGTTTAGTATCAAAACAAAAATCGATACTAATTAAGAATTCTTGAATAAGGGTGTAAACAAAGGAATTCAATTATATCCCTAATAAAACAATTTTATAGTTTCAAAGAACTTTATAGACACGAAATTTCGTTTCGATAGAAACAAAATTCGAAAAAATTCTATAGAGAAAACAAGTTCCGATTCTATAGAAATGTATTTCTAAAGCATTCTATAGAGAAGTTCGATAGAATAGTAAAGTCGTGAAACAAACGAAATGAATTTTCTATAGAATTGTATAAAATTTTCTACTGACATTCTATAGATATTTCTGTAGAGGTTATTTTATAGAGCTTATAGAAAAACGAGCCATAATTCTATAGGATTCTATAGACCACATTCTATAGAAATTTTTATATAATTCTATAGAAATTTTTATATAATTCTATAGAAATTTTTATATAATTCTATAGAAATTTTTATATAATTCTATAGAAATTTTTATATAATTCTATAGAAATTTTTCATAAGGGGTGTATTCAAGTCTTTTAAACAGAACTATTGAGTAAATTCAGAAGAGAGGCTCGATCACTTTGGTGTACTTTATGGAGGAACATTGGAATGAATCGCCAATTTTTTCACTTCCCCCAGAGTGAGCCTAAAGACCCTTACTTCAAAAACTTCCTAAGGTAGTTGGCACTTTTTCTTCTAAATTTACAATGGGTAACATTGTAACTTAGGCCTACGTTAATCGTTTCCACCTGGCTGACTCCAACAATTTGCCTTATTTAAATTGATTAGGAAGACTTTGGAGTATTTGGACTGCACAGGAGAGAACGTTTTTAGAATTCTCTTAAAGAAAATCTGAGATTCATCTTCTATTCGTACTGTTTTTTCTAATGTTCATTTTATGTATATAGGGTCGTAAAGACATACCTTCGATGCTTGTATGTTCCGTGAAATTGGCGTTAATACACCGGATTCATGTATCAAGGTGTTATGTAAACAGAACTATTACCAGATATTCTGTCCAATCGTGTAATTTTTCATCGTTTCATGATTAATGCAAATGATTATTATTTTTGGAGAGGAATGATTCTCTAATTGTTTTATTCCACACACACAGTCAGCAATTACGTCTCTTACGAAAACCAAGATTATAGAATTATTTTGTAAGTACATTCTACGCATACAATCAATAGCAAACAGAAATATTACTGAATATTTTGCAAATCATGCGAATTATTTCAACAAATTGTCTGATTCAGACATTCTTTCAAAAGGGCACTTTGGACCCAAACAAAAAAAAATGGCACGCGTCCCCATAGTCAGTCCTTCTGTCCTAATTCTCTAACCACGTGTCCCAACGGGATATTTAAATTCAACGAATAAGATTGTAGTGATGAAACATCTCGCTAAACTACGCTTTTTCACAAGATGTGGATACACAGATGAACAACCCTGCTGAGTTCGAATAATCATGGCGAATCGCTTGTGTTGCGAAATAAGTTGTTTTTGTTCCAAGAGAAAAATAAGCTATTAGGAGTTGAAGGCACTTTTTAGAAACACATCAGGTCACCAGACACGTTCCTCGAAAAAATAGTGTTCAAATTTCGGTCTGACTGAGAAATAGTTATTAAAATTATGTAATTCACCGAAAAAGTGTTTTATGAAACAATTATTCCGGCTAAATTTTTCGAGTTTCAGTACAACGAAATTAATTACTTTTCTTACTCATTTCTAATTTGGGGTTCCGATATATTCAAGCACAAAGGAAGTGGACGATAAACTAACAAAAGAACTTATATTAATGGGAACAGGGAACGTAGGGGATCGCAATTATGTTCCAATCTGATTGACAAAAAGTTACAGGAATACCTCAAACAAGAATGATCTACGAGACAGGTACTAAGTTTGAAAACTTCTGTGAATTCAAAAATTATTTTCAGAGTAATTAAAAGCTCTTTTTTCGTTTTTTACCGCAATTCTCATTTAACCTTTCAGAGTATCCGAGTACAAAAGATGCACACTTGAACATGATAAACAGACAGCAAGAACGGATCTTAATCAGAACAGAGGGAACGTAAGGGAATCGCAATTCTTTTCCAATCTGATCCAGAAAAAGTGACGGGATCACTCCTAAAAGTTCTACAGGTACTTAGGTTAAGCTTCTGTGACTACAAAAGAATTTCAGAACAATGAAAATTTCTTGTCTAGCCTTCTCAATCACAGTTCTAATTTATTTTTTCGATATAGTTGAGTGCAAAGAAGGTGTACGATAAACAAACAGCAAGAACAGACTTTAATGACAATAGGAAACGTAAAGAAATTACAATTGTGCTCCAATCTGATCGACAAATAGTGATCGGAATCCTTCGCAAAAAAAGAATGTTCTACATATAGGTGAGGATAAAACTTCAGTGAATTCGAAAACAATTTTCAGAACAATGAAAAGCTCTTTCTTTTCGTTCTTTACAGTAATTCTAATTTGACTTTTCGGCGTATCCGAGTACAAAGACGCACACTTGAACGCGATAAACAGACATCAAGACCGGACCTTAATGAGAACAGGGAATCGAATTCTGTTCGAATCTGATCGATAAAAAGTTATCGGAATCCCTTGCAAAAGAGAATGTTGGCTAGAAGCTTCTGTGAATTGTAAAATAATTTTCAGAACAATGAAAAGATCTTACTTTTCCTTCTCAATAGCAGATTGAATTTGACTTTCACTTGATTGAGTTTGACAAAAGACGCGCACTTTTTAAAACGATTAACAGACAGCAAAAACAGACCTTAATGAGAACAGGGAATAGCAATTCAGTTCCAATCTGATCGACAAAAAGTTACCGGAATACTTAGCAAAAAGAAAGTTCTACATTACAGGTGAGGTTACAATTTTAAGAACAATGAAAATCTTTCTTTTCGTTCTTAAACGCAATTCTAATTTGGCTTTTCGGTGTATCCGAGTACAAACGATGCGCTCTTGAACACGATGAACAGACAGCATAAACGGACCTTAATGAGAACAGGGAATCGCAATTATCTTTTCCAATCTGATAGAAAAAAAGTGATCGGAATTCTTAGCAAAAAAGAATGTTCTACAATACAGATAAGGCTAAAAACTTGTATGAATTCCAAATTAATTTTCAGAATTATGAAAAGCTCACTTTCCTTCTCAATAGCAGATCTGATTTGTCTTTTCGGTGTATCCGAGTACAAAGGACGCGCACTTGAACACTGTAAACAGACAGCAAGACCGGACCTTAATGAGAACAGGGAATAGCAATTCTGTTCCAATCTGATCGACAAAAAGCTACTGGAATACCTCGCAAAAAAGAAGGTTCTACATTACAGGTGAGACTAAAAATTAGTGTGAATTCCAACAATTTTAAGAACAATGAAAAGCTTTCTTTTCGTTCTTATACGCAATTCTAATTTGGCTTTTCGGTGTATCCGAGTACAAACGATGCGCTCTTGAACACGATGAACAGACAGCAAGGCCGGACCTTAATGAGAACAGGATACAGGGAATCGTAATTCTGTTCCAATCTGATCGATAAAGTGACCGGAATCCCTTTCGAAAAAGGTTCTACAATACAAGTTAAGCTAAAAACTTGTGCAAATTCCAAAATAATGAAAATCTCTTACTTTTTCTTCTCAATCGCAGCTCTAGTTTGTCTTTTCGGTGTATCTGAGTACAAAGGACGAGCACTTGAAGCACACAAACAGCGCGGATTGACCTTGATGAGAAGCCAAGTCAATTAATTCGGCGAAGCTACAAATCTGAGTGTCGTAGCGCTCTCTGCTCCTGACACCGACTGAGCGTGGTGTGTTTACGTTCGCAAACATACTTCTCTCCCAGCTGACGAAAGAAAGGGAGAGATAACGGGAATCTGTCGGGGAGAGAAAGAGGGAAATTGTTGGCACTGTTTCCGCTGATGCAGCATGGGAGCGATCAGGTTCGTTAGGTGAAGGGTAAAGCCTTCCTTCCCCTACCCTTGATTCTGGCAGGAGCTCAAATCTCATCCAATTACTTATGTAACAACTGGAGCGTTTCTGGCAGCCGAAGGGCAATTGAGCTTCTGTTGTCGCAAGGTGGCAGGTGGTGTAGTGACATCTGGGTTCACAGGGCAAAGACTGGATCCAAATTCATGAGGAAAACGTGATGTTTCTTTTTTTAAATATAATCGTCTCAACATGTGTAGGTACACTAAATTTTTGTACCACATATTCATTGCACAGTTGCAGCCACTTCGGATTTTTTTGCCGAAAAAATTAAAACATGTGATACACTGTGTAGAGTCCAACCCAAGGAACTTTAAAAAAAAATCGGCAACTGACAGTTTGTGTGCGAACCCCCGATGGGGTGCCGAAGAACCAACGGTGCTTTTTTTTTGAAGAAGGGGTGCGACAAGAGGGGAGGCCTTGTGAGGACGCTGTGCCTGGACAATAGTTTATGCGTTAATTAATTCTTAAGTTTAAATTACCCAGTTTTAAAGCTATTCTGTTATACTATAACCAACCTGTAAACAAACCTTAATTTGAAGTTCATTAATCGGTTTCTCTTTAATTGACTTCTTAATCAGTAAATCTTTCAAAAACTACAAAATGGCCACGACGTGCTCATCCCGAGCAAATTTGAAGGAGGTACCAGGAGGTACGGAAATATTCTACTTACTGCCTAATTTTTTTGGATAAAGCAAAGAATTACAGACGGGACACATAAACGATATGATACTGAGCGATTTTCAGCGCAACAGCACCCATCCGCGATTGCCCAAAATACTCTAAGATTAAAAAAAACTCCAAAGTCATCTTGAGAGGCGACTCCTGTAGATGTTAACTCTGACGTCATCTGCACACCCAGGAGAGAGCGCCCCCAGCAAGTGCTGTCCAGGATGACGGGACGTTACACTCCTCTGCCCACCCAAGACAAATCGAACGTTGTTAATATGTAGCCTACGTTACCCACAAGGTTCCAAAGAATAAGTGTACCAAATTTGGTGTAGCTTGGTCAAACGGTGTAGATTTGTAGAGAACAGACAGATGCCAACGGCTTTAAACTCTATACGATTCTATAGACCACATTCTATAGACAATTTTTTATAAGGTCGTCTTACCGTGATTCAAAATGAAGGGTTATTGCCTCTTTCCCTTCGGGATGGATCCCGGATTCTCGACAATAGCCCGTTGTATAGCTCCAGTGCGACGTAATTCAACTGTTCCCCCAAAGTGACTTGTTTAATTATGCAAAAGAAAAAGTTCGCGCACATTATATAATGTCTTTCTGCATCATGATTACATTTAATTGGGAAACACTGAAACTCTGCACCAGTGTTTATCGCAGGTGACAATGCACAACTGTTACAAGAAAGTAAATAAAAAATACTTCCTCGTTACTCTACCATAAACAAAACCATCCGCAACCTTGGACCGCAAGAGAACAACGCTAAAAGTACGTCTACTCGGATTCCCGTATCATGCAAGGAGGTTTCATTTGTTTGGATATCCAATTTTCCAAAAAAATCAGATAATTATACAAACGATGGGTTCAGCAGAATTGAAGGTCATGCATGTTTCGATTCGTGATGTTTGACTTTCGAAATCGTGACAGCTGTCTCTGCTGTTGCATTGAAAGAGATGTGTTGACTGTGACAAGGCTTTTTCATTTTGTACTTAAGATTACACGATGCAACCAACTTTTTAAACTTGCGGATGATTGTCTCAACGAGGTATTTCGTCATTAGCAAAACTGACCAGATCTTGGACGAAATATTTCGTCATCAGAAGAAAACACGATCAGGATGATTAAAAGGTAAGTAGGTAATTTAATTAACGTCACAACGGGTTATTGGCGAAGGTCCGGGATCAATCCCGAGGGGAAAGATCCCAGAACCACCCCGTAATTTTAAACCATGGTCAGATAATGACACGTTTTTAAGGTAAAACATTATAGTGATCAGAAAGAAACACCACCCCATAGTCAGTTTGTAGCTTAATAAACTTTTATTTCGGTCGATTGAGTTAAACCTTAAATTAGTTTATTATTTTATTTTTCGGTCGGATTAATAGCCCATTGTATTGCTCCAGTGCGACGTTAATTAAATACCTACCTTCAGTCGGATTTAGGGAGCCGTTCCCGGTTGGAAGAGTAGCGGAATTAGCAACAGGAGGGTTACGAGTTCGAATCCAACCAAAGACCGTCGTGTACAAGGGGAGTGATGCGCTTTAAATCTGTCGTGGTCTTCAATGTCCTCACGTTGGCGTGGTGTGGAAGTTTGGAGAGTGGGGTTGCAGCTCAGGTGTAACCTCGTCCTCTGACCGTGGTTCAAAATTGCGTGTTGTCCTTGGATCTTTCCGTTTAGCATTGATCCCGGACCGTCGCCAATAGCCCGCTGTACGCTCCAGTGCGACGTTAATTAAATTCCTACATATCGACCTACCAGTCGGATTTGGAACTGTCGATTCAAATCGATATGCAAATTTTGTATCAGATAACAGTTGGTTGGGTGACCGATCTTCAGTACAGTATTTAAGTTGAATGTAAACGTAATTTTTCCTTGCCTGCTTTCTTGTTGACTTTTGCTTCTGGATCGTTATGCGTGTTTGTTGATTGTGATGTTGGGATTGATGTTGAAGAAACTCCATGTTGATATTTAAAGAGTGCCGTGTTTCATAAACAAATCTCATCACTTGCATGTGGATGACACACGTTGAAGGCACTATCTTGTTTTTATGGCGCTATTCAGAAGCGAAGAAACAATGTGAATGAAATTCATCGGTCGTAAAAGTCAAGGTGAAGTACTTGACTTGGATGAGAGAGAGAGAGAGAGCGCGTAGACAAGCTAGCCAAAAATGGTTGTCTTCTACCCCAGCCCTCTCCATGACTCGACACTCTTTCCATGAAATGCAATGTTAACACCCTAAGTTTCTGCTGAGTGCCGCGAGATTTCCGAGCAATGTACTGCTTTCAATCCAAAGCATACTTGAGCTAGCAGAAGTCTAGGGGATTCGTTCCCGAGCAAACTACTCGTCTTCTGACCGTGGTTCAAAATTACTTGATGTTTTCCTCAGTTTCTGCTTCTGAGTGCCGCGAGATTTCCAAGTAATGTACTGCTTTCAACCCAAAGCATACTTGAGCTAGCAGGAGACGAGGGGATTCGTTCCCGAGCAAACTACTCGTCTTCTGACCGTGGTTCAAATTTACTTGGTGTTGTCCTCAGTTTCTACTTCTGAGTGCCACGAGATTTCCAAGTAATGTACTGCTTTCAACCCAAAGCATACTTGAGCTAACAGGAGACTAGGGGATTCGTTCCCGAGCAAACTACTCGTCTTCTGACCGTGGTTCAAAATTACTTGGTGTTGTCCTCAGTTTCTACTTCTGAGTGCCACGAGATTTCCAAGTAATGTACTGCTTTCAACCCAAAGCATACTTGAGCTAGCAGGAGACGAGGGGATTCGTTCCCGAGCAAACTACTCGTCTTCTGACCGTGGTTCAAATTTACTTGGTGTTGTCCTCAGTTTCTACTTCTGAGTGCCACGAGATTTCCAAGTAATGTACTGCTTTCAACCCAAAGCATACTTGAGCTAGCAGGAGACTAGGGGATTCGTTCCCGAGCAAACTACTCGTCTTCTGACCGTGGTTCAAATTTACTTGGTGTTGTCCTCAGTTTCTACTTCTGAGTGCCACGAGATTTCCAAGTAATGTACTGCTTTCAACCCAAAGCATACTTGAGCTAGCAGGAGACTAGGGGATTCGTTCCCGAGCAAACTACTCGTCTTCTGACCGTGGTTCAAATTTACTTGGTGAGTCCTTGAACTCTGGTTGGATCATGCCTTCTAATGGGTACCAAGCCATTGTTATACACCGGGCAATGAGCGCGCAGACAAGCTAGCTGAAAATGGTTGTCTTCTACCCCAGCCCTCTTTCTTACCTCCGTGCTTGCAGGTTGGGAGAGCGAAAGATAAGCTTTCGATGGTCGGATTTATTTAAGACCACGGACAAAACACGGAGCAAGCTTTTGTCTAACCCTGTTCCACCTAATTTGCCACGACACATTGCTACGGCAAATTTTCGAATTTGAACCGGACACGACTTTTTAAAAGACACCTCATTGGTGTTCATGCTTGTCCTGACTGCCCCTTTTGTTTGACGGGGAGCTTCATAGATTTTAGTCATCTTTTATCTTGCACTTTATCTGACGATCACATCTTAGTTGACATTTTTGGCCGGGCTGATTTGTACTGGGCTGCCCGTAGGAAATTATGGTCCCTGGATTTTTCCTAGAAAAAGTTCGGATTACACGTATAGTGCGGTTCCCGAGAGAAATCAACGAGTCTATTAGTAAAATTAGGGGACTGGTGGTGACGTAAACAAAGAACCAGAATCCTCGCGAAAGTGGAAGTTCTAAGTGTTTGGTGCCGAAAGCGAGTGGTGATAAACGATTTGGCAGATTGAGAAACTTCCACGGCGATCGCCTTTCACGCTTTTGCGTACGGCAGCCTTCTAACGCGCTTTCGAACTATTCAGAAATCGATTGACCAAATGTCGACTGGCTTCTCATTGGATCCCCAGTATAACAGGGATGGCCAACCTGAGGGACTTGCCCCAAAATCGAAGCATTCCATGATTAGAAATGACGCTCAATTTGTAATAATTGTTCGGGGCCAGGTTGAACCTTACTTGCCCAAAAAAATCATTCTCAATTTTCATATCTATTGTGCTTTATCTACTAATGTAGCCGAAATTTAATCTTTCGGTTTGTTCTTAATTTTCACAAACACAACTTTGATTATCCGAGCTCCAGTCAGAAGAGCAATGGCTTAGGAACCAGAAGGTCGTGAGTTCGAAACTCGGTCCAGACAAAGACCGTCGTGTACACGGGGCTGGTGCAAGTTAAATCTATCGTGACCTCCAATGTCATCACGTTGGCGTGGTGTGGAAGTTTGGAGAGTGGGGTGCCAGCTCAGGTGTTGCCTCGTCATCTGACCGCAGTTCAAAATTAAGTGGCGTTCTTTCTCTTTGGGATTGATCCCGGACGGTCACCAATAGCCTGTTGTGTTGCTCCAGTGCGACGTTCCTATAACAAAGCCATCCTTTGTAATTTTTTATTTAGTTTTCTCTGGCTGCGGATCATTTTCAAGAAAATTTTAATTTGATCAATGTTTTAAGAAATTAAAAAAGCTCTCACTCGTGTCCAAGCACGTTAACATTCAGTTCAATGCGTAATTTCTTGCACCGGTTGAAGGAGCAATTGTTTAACCAATGACAATACCCACCAAAACCGGATTGATCTGGGTGTTATCTTGGGCCCGTGACCTTTATACAACCAATTAATAGTTTTTTAAATAATCGATATTTTTTGCTTAGGACACCAAGAGATGGCGCTGCCATCGTATCTGAAACTAATCAGCCATCAACGAACTGCAGTAGATGCAGCGATCTTTTGGCTGTTATGAACATAGACTCTCAAACATCTGAGTTTATTTCTTATCCCAGTGCAAAAAAAATTAAATTGCACTAAGTCATTGAGTTGTGCAAAAAACGTTTTGGGGCAATGGCAGATGTCCTTAAGAATGTCTTGTATGGCTCCAATGCAATTTAGGATGTGCGAGGCTGGTAATAAGCCGCATTTTGTACAAGTGGGAAAGGATTTCTGGCCATCAATCAAAATCATCTTTTTCAAATGGCCAGATCGGAGCCTGGCAAGTATAAAGAAAGTTTTTCGGGATAAATTGAAGGCAAGCAGCTCTCCTGGTGTTTCACTGAGGTACCAGTGATGAAAGGGTACTGGAGATGATCTGCGCAATTTCTTTTTAAGTACGGACAGGTGGTTGTCCTCTGAGAGCAGGACGGTACTTTCTCTTGTGCCAGGTTGTTCATTTGAACCAGCTTTTGCCAATAAGTCGGCTCTCTCATTGCCCGGAATTTCAACATGAGAGATATCCATTGAAAATTGATCGCTGACCTGAAAGAAAGCAATTACTTTTTCTCAAACTAGCCCGTTGTGTTGCTCCAGTGCGAATTTAATTAACTACCACAAAAATATTGAAGTTCCAAAATTGGAAACTAGTCTATTTTTCTAGACTATCGCAGTCATTCGAATTCCTGAGTAAAGGCAATCATCAAACACAATGGTTTTTACGTAAGTTAGTATTCGAGAGATGGTGTTCACAAATGTCACTAGATGGCAGAGTGATAGCACAGATACTGAAGCCTTAGAGACCTTATCGAGGGCTCTAACCAAGCAAAGTGTGTGGAAGAAATATTCTAGCATGTGTAGGTAGGCCGATGTAATCCATTGGAAGAGTAACGGATTAACAACCGGAGGGTTGCGAGTTCGAAACTAGGTCCAACCAAAGACCCGTGGGGGCTGGTGTATGTTGAATCTGTCGTGGCCTACAATGCTCTCACGTTGGCGTGGTGTGGAAGTTTGGAGAGTGGGGTGCCAGCTCAGGTGTTCTCGTCTTACCGTGGTTCAAAATTACGTGGTGTCCTCGGATTTTTCCCTATGGGATTGATCCCAGACCTTCGCCGATAGCCCATTGTTTTGTTCCAGTGTGGCGTTGCCATCAGGGGCATACCTTCCTTAGGTTCTTACGGGGTTGTGAAACCCGTGGTACCTAAGTGATCTTTCCTTTTCCATTCTTCTCCTCCCCTCCCTTCTTGCTTCCTCCCTCGTTGTGGTTGCCTCTTCGGAGGTGAGGGCTCCCCTTGAGAAGCTTTTCGTCACTGTTGCCTTCGGCTCCTCTTGGGATTACATCACCCACGTGTTTGTCGTGCGTGAAGACCCGTGTCCCTGGAAAAAGGATCCTGGCAGTTGAGGGGCGAAATACTGACCCAACACACTGTTTGACCCCAGTTTCAAGTAAATGGGAGGTGTGCATTGGTCCCGTGTGCATCAATCGACTAGTCAATTTTATTTCGTCGGCTAAGGATCAAGCGATTGGTCACCTACTGAGCAACACGTTAAGGGTGGTGTCTGCCACAGGGGTGATTGAAAGCGTATAGGCCCTGTTAGAACTGCTGCAGTCTGCATCCCCTTGTTGGGCTCGGTGGTGGGTGGTGCTTCAGGGATCGAACACTTCTTTTTGAAATCGTGTATGAAAATTCTTTTGTTTCTTCTCCTTCTGGAAGGGAGCAACAAAGTTTCACATTTTCTAATGCTCGTTTATTCGTCATAAAATTAATGAATAATGATCAGCAACTAACCAGTCTTTTTCTAAAATCTCACCATTCCTGATTAATAAAACAATTGAATCCTTTGTAGGGACTGTAAAATGAATTAAAGCTTCGTGGACCTACTCATTGAAATTTCAAACAATAATCAAGACAAATATTAATGAATTCTACCAGTCTGGCACTTTTTCAGTTTCCACCATCCCTCGTAAAACCTTAAACTTTTCCAGAGGAGTTATTTCTGAACCAGACCTCAACACATCCGAAGAGATTCTGGAGAATCTAACGTGCGACGAATTACCATCAGGTCGAGGCGAGATAGTGAAATCTTGCCCACTAAACATCTAATCCTTACATTCGACCTTCCGTCCCGAATCAAAGCAGGATACCTCAGTTGTCCCGTACGTCCGTTCATTCCGAACCTCCAGCGGTTTCAACTGCCAGGGGTTCGGAATTCTAAGTTCGCTTGACGTGGTCCCACTAAATGTGCTCGCTGTGGGCAAGTGGGTCACGAGACGGACACTTGTACTGCATCTCCCCATTGCATAAATTGAGGAGGTGACCATCCTGCTTTCTCCAGATCTTGTCCCAAATGGACATTTGAGAAGGAGGTTCAGACCCTAAAACAATACAGAACATTTCATTTCCTGAAGCTCGCAAGCTCATGGAGTCCAGAGCTTGCACTTCCTACGCTAAAATAGCAGCTAAAACTTCAAATACAATAACCACTCAAATTCCTGAGGGGGATCAGTTTATCTCCCGCAGCCAATACTTTTCAATATCGGCACCAAATCCCGTCGATAATTCTAATTCAACATCCAAAACAGTAAACACCCCTACGCCTCGTCCATCCTTTAGTGGCTCCGATACCCGTCCAGAAACCATATGTTAAAGAAATTAAAGCAATGAAAAATAGAATAAAACGGGCTACAATACTAAAACACCGAGATTCCTTCAAAACTTAAAAAAAACACCAATTAACATGCTTCGGCGTGCAGCCGAAGACATCGAATTGAATCTTCATGCGTCGGACCTATCAGAGGACGACGAAAGATATGAAATGTGTGAACCTCCAGGGCAGAGTAAAAACTCTGCCCCTCCTATCAATTAATAGGATCATTCGTATCTTGGAACTGTCGTGGCTTTCGAAATAAGTTGGATGACGTAAAAACCCTGATTGCGGAGTACCATCCCGCCTGTGTCGCACTTCAGGAGACATACCTGAAATCGTGTGACACGGCGAAAATCCGTCGTTACGCTTGTAATAGGAGAGATGGTAGTAATGATGGAAGAGCATCGGGAGGTGTTGCTCTCTTCACCTCCCTTGAATACCCATCTTTAGCTCTCACTGAACACGCATTTACAAGCTGTTGCTGTCAGAGTACAAGTACGACGGATGATTACCATCTGTGCTCTGTATTTACCACCAAATAAATCCATCCAACAACAAAGCCTTGAGAACTTAGTGGATTAATTGCCGCATTCACAGTTCATAATTCTCGGTGATTTTAATGGCCATAGTGTGCTTTGGGGAAGTAGGGATACCAATTCCCGTGGGTGACATATAGATCACAGATCGCTGTCTCTCTGCTCAATAACGGCGAAGTTACCTACTTCCATGAACCACCACGCACCTATCATGTCATAGACCTCGCCATCCCCCTACTTACCTAACATCTTTCCTTCATTCTTTTTTGTCGGTAGTGACCGGCGCAATAGCGATCACTTCCCGCTATTCGTCACTCTTATAGGGTGATTCTACGGTCATGGGACAAACTTCAGGGGGTGATAGAACACAACGAAACAAACACTTTTCCCCATAGAATGTAGGGTCGCAAGTGCAGCGGTTGGCCGCTAGAGACCGCAGTCAACAGAAGAAACAGACAGAAAGCATATGCCTATCTGTCGATAGGGATGTGCTTTCCTCAGCATGCCTATCTGTCGATAGGCATGTGCTTTCCTCTGCATGCCTATCTGTCGATAGGCATGTGCTGTCCTCTGCATGCCTATCTGTCGATAGGCATGTGCTGTCCTCTGCATGCCTATCTGTCGATAGGCATGTGCTGTCCTCTGCATGCCTATCTGTCGATAGGCATGTGCTGTCCTCTGCATGCCTATCTGTCGATAGGCATGTGCTGTCCTCTGCATGCCTATCTGTCGATAGGCATGTGCTGTCCTCTGCATGCCTATCTGTCGATAGGCATGTGCTGTCCTCTGCATGCCTATCTGTCGATAGGCATGTGCTGTCCTCTGCATGCCTATCTGTCGATAGGCATGTGCTGTCCTCTGCATGCCTATCTGTCGATAGGCATGTGCTGTCCTCTGCATGCCTATCTGTCGATAGGCATGTGCTGTCCTCTGCATGCCTATCTGTCGATAGGCATGTGCTGTCCTCTGCATGCCTATCTGTCGATAGGCATGTGCTGTCCTCTGCATGCCTATCTGTCGATAGGCATGTGCTGTCCTCTGCATGCCTATCTGTCGATAGGCATGTGCTGTCCTCTGCATGCCTATCTGTCGATAGGCATGTGCTGTCCTCTGCATGCCTATCTGTCGATAGGCATGTGCTGTCCTCTGCATGCCTATCTGTCGATAGGCATGTGCTGTCCTCTGCATGCCTATCTGTCGATAGGCATGTGCTGTCCTCTGCATGCCTATCTGTCGATAGGCATGTGCTGTCCTCTGCATGCCTATCTGTCGATAGGCATGTGCTGTCCTCTGCATGCCTATCTGTCGATAGGCATGTGCTGTCCTCTGCATGCCTATCTGTCGATAGGCATGTGCTGTCCTCTGCATGCCTATCCGTCGATAGGCATGTGCTGTCCTCTGCATGCCTATCCGTCGATAGGCATGTGCTGTCCTCTGCATGCCTATCCGTCGATAGGCATGTGCTGTCCTCTGCATGCCTATCCGTCGATAGGCATGTGCTGTCCTCTGCATGCCTATCCGTCGATAGGCATGTGCTGTCCTCTGCATGCCTATCCGTCGATAGGCATGTGCTGTCCTCTGCATGCCTATCCGTCGATAGGCATGTGCTGTCCTCTGCATGCCTATCCGTCGATAGGCATGTGCTGTCCTCTGCATGCCTATCTGTCGATAGGCATGTGTTGTCCTCTGCATGCCTATCCGTCGATAGGCATGTGCTTTATATCGGAATGTATTTTGAGGGAATATAAAATGTATAACTCAAACTTCGTCTTTGGTTTTTTCTTAGCAGATCATTGCTTGTTCATTGGGTTCACGTCAGTAGCGTAGAACTAAATAAGTCAGAACTAACAATAGCGCAATAGGCCATAGTTGGAAACAGTTTTTGAAATTTGCACAGGTAGGTATTTTAACGTCATACTGGAGAAAGCACAACTGGCTATTGGCGAGGGTCTGGGAACATAATAATGAAGGGATGAACCGAAGAAAACACCTCGTCATTTTAAACTGGAGTGTGGTCACACTCCTTCATAGAAGAGAAATTCCATTCTCTTAAGTGTTAAGGAAATTTTGGTTACTGCATTTTCAATATATTCTTTTAAATGGGGCCTTGGTAGCCCGGTTGGAAGAGTAACGGATTCGCTATCGGAGGGTTGCGATTCGGTCCAGCCAAAGACCATCTTGTACAAGGGGACTGGTGCACGTTAAATCTGTCATGGCCTCACATATCTTGAGTTTGCTTGTTGTGGAAGTTTGAAGAGTGGACCTCGTCAATTGATCATGGTTCAAAATGACTAGGTTTCCTCGGATCTTTCCCTTCGGGGTGGATCCCGGACCATCGCCAATAGCCCGTTGTGTGCCTCCTGTGCGACGTTAATTCAACTACCATTACCACCCAATATTTTAAAAGTTTTCATTGTTTACTTGATTGGTCATCTCGGGACTGATTGGTCATCTCGGGACCCATTGTGCCGAACCCAATCTACTTGGCATGTATAGATGCTACATTCAGAGCGTATACATGCTGCATTCATTCATAAATCCATTAGAATTGTCTGTAAACTCCTCGAGCATGTTCTAAGAGTTGGATGACAGTTTAATTTGATAGATATTCCTGTCATTAAGGCTAAACATATATTGTTAAAATTTTTATGGCACAGGAAATGATGAAAAGGCTTGACCTAAAATTAACCGTCTTCAACACAGAAAAAAATAGATGTACCATCTTTGGAAAATAGAATCAGTTTTCCAATAATAGCTTAATTTTACATAATAGAAACTGTCACTCCGAAACGATTTTTAAATTTGAAAAATTGTGGGTCATACATTTTTCTAACTCTAATATTCTTTTGAGGTACTGCAGGCGTTTTGCAAGTAAAATTCTGTTTTACTCAACTAAGGTAGACGGATGAAGTAGCCCGGTTGGTAAGGTAGCGGATTAGTAACCGAAGTGTTCGATCCAAACAAAGACCGTAGTGTATGGGGAGGTTGGTACTCGTTAAAGGGCCTATAAACGCGTCTAATGTCCTCACATTAGCATGGTGTGGAAAATTCTGTTGAGGAAAACAAGTTTGTGAAAAGAAAGAAAAATGTTTGAACGTATTAAATATTAGGTTTTATAACCTTTTCAATACATTGTCCACTACATTTTTTAGAAACTTTCAATCGTAACGCTGCTTTTTAGGAACTTGATCACTCCATTCCTATCTAGGACTATCTTGCAACTAGCCTGTTTAGTTCAGAGGCACAAAACAAAATGTTGATCACTTTTAACGGTTATTAACATTTAGCATCTGCACAAGTAATTAGTATTTCAACTTCAATTCTTACTGAATTTATGAAATTCGAAAATTACGAAGCTAATTGTTAACTTGTAATAAAACTGTTATTTTAACTGCTATCGGAATAACATCCCATCTCTAATGTTTTGTTTTGGGCCGCTGTAGCGCAGTTGGAAAAGCAACGGATTAACAATCGCAGGGTTGTGAGTTCGAAATATCCGTCCAGCCAAAGACAGTCGTGTACACGGGGGCTGGTGCACATTAAATCTGTCGTGGCCTCATGTCCTCGCGTTGGCATGGTGTGGAAGTTTGGAGAGTGGGGTGCCAGCTCAGGCGTTGTCTCTTCATCTGACCATTGATCAAAATTACTTGGTGTTCTAGGATTTTTTCCTTGATTATGAACCCCGGTCCGTCGCCAATAGCCCGTTGTGTTGCTCCAATGCTGCGTTAATTAGTTATCATTTATTGGAACTAGGCGCTTCTAACGCGATAGAAATATATAAAAAATAGTCCCACTCTTAGTTGGCATTGGTGACGAGTTAGATAAAATATATTCTATATATGTAAATAAACTCTTTGGAAGATAAAGTAACCATCTCTGACGTGGTTTTTCAGGACATCAGATATCATTAAGTGCTCCAATATATCGCATTAACCCTCTGGATACGGGGACCGGCCCAACCGCCGAAAGTTTCGAGTCCCCTCGTTACGAAAGGCTCGGATTCTTTCAGACCTCAAACTCCTGAAGAATCGCCGAAGCCCATTGCGATTTCCATCCCCTCTTTTCTGTGCTACAAAGAGACCCGCGCGTGAATAGTCTTATCTCCACGTCGACAATGATGTCAGAGTTAAACGATTTGATCTCCCCGTCGATATCTTCCAGCAACTAGTCTTTAAGTGTATCTCTTTTCATTTACTCAACGCCCCCAGGGGCATTCCTTCTTTAGGTTTGTACGGGCTTCACAACCCCGGGGTACCTGAGTGATCTTCCCTTTTTTTCACTCTTCTTCTCCCCTCCCCTTCTGCTTTTTGCTTTTCCTTCCTCCCTCGTTGTGGTTACCTCTTCAGAGGTGAGGGCTCCCCTTGAGAAGCTTTTCGCCACCCTGTGCTTCCAGCTCCTCTTGAGGATTATATCACCCACGTGTTTGCCGTGCGTGGAGACCTGTGTCTTCGGAAAAGGTGATCCTGGTGGTTGAGGGACAACATAACGCCCCAATACATTACTTTGGCTCCTGCTTCGAATAAACAGGAAGTGTGCTTTGGTTCGAGTACATTAATCGGCTGGTGGGTATATCCTGCTTGGACTAAGGACCGCTCATTAACTAGCTCCTTAGGGCAGTCATAGAGATGACCTGGGTTCGTATAGTCCCCTGCTAGTACTGGTGCAGGAACCTGTACCCCCTCGTTGGGCTCCATGGTGGGTGGTGCCGCCGGGGACTGAACATCTAATTTTTCATCATGGAAAACCAAATCTCAACTTCTCCTTCAGTGGAGCAACTAAATGATGAAACTAATATATTTCAAAAATTTTTCATCATAAAAAGTAACGAAGGCAATCTTAAAAATATATCGGCTATTTTACTGCACAAAACAATATTAGGAATGGTAGGAGAGACCAAAAATATTAAAAAAACACTAGCAGGACATGTACTCGTTGAAGTTGCAAATAAAACCCAGGCTATTAACATCCAAAAAGTAAAATTCGTTGGTCCAACAGAAGTAACAGTTACACCCCATAAAACTTTAAATTCATCCAGAGGCGTAATTTCCGAGTCTGATTTACTTCACGACTCGGAACAAGACATCCTAGAATCCCTTTCCGAACAATCCGTAACTAATATCCAAAGAATCAGTATCTCAAGAAATGGCCAAAAATTTCCCACTAAACATAATAATAACTTTTAATACACCCAATCTACCAAAATACGTTAAAATAGCTTATATGAATTGCCCAGTAAGACCCTTTATTCCTAATCCCGTCCGTTGTTTCAAATGTCAGATTCGGCCACTCTTTCATTGCTTGCCGTGGCAAAGAAACCTGTGCCAAATGTTCCAGTGCGGATCACAAGACCGATACCTGTACGTCATCATCCCTTTGCTGTGTGAACTGCAAGGGCGACCATCCAACTTACGCTAAATCTTGCCCTAAATTTCAAACCGAAAAAGAAATCCAAACAATAAAAGTACAGCAAAATATTTCATTTCCGGAGGCCCGAAAAATTGTTAATGACCGCACCCCGAAACCTGGAATATCTTATTCTTCAATAGTAAAAAAGACGTAATAATGCAACCCGTTCTCTCCGAGAGGAAGCTGGAGTAAAGTTTGAAGAGGTTTGTTGGACAATTTATTGTTTTTAGGCGTTTTAGGATACAGTCCCACCTGAGGGAATTGAATGCTTTTGAAATGTCTAGAGTTATCAGGAGAGGGTAATTGCTGTTACTGATGTTTGTGTGGATTGTTTCTAAAAGGTTGCGCAAGGCGTGTTCTGTTGACGAATTTTCGCGGAGGCCAAACTGTAGTGGATTCATGTGGCCGTGTGTTTGAATATGGAATAGCAATCTGTTAACCGTTATTTTTCTAGCCATTTTGAAATGGCTGGGAGAAGAGTGATAGATCTGTATGATGAAGTTTCAAAAATATTTCCTCCATTCAGGAACAAGATGAAACCTTTTTTGAGTGATGCTGGGAAGATTCCAAGTTTAAAGGCATTTGTTAAAAAGTGTGGAATAAGAAATTGTTATTTAGGTTTTCAAGGATCACTGTCTATTCCGTCAAATCCAGGAGCTTTGCCCTTTGGAAGATTGTGTATGACATGCGCTATTTCTTTTATGATTGCTGTTTCCAGGATGGTGCTCATAGTTGGAATTTTGGTGTTGGCAATTTGTGTCCGGATAAATTTCCATTAAATTTTTTTTTGTCAGGATTTCTTCCTCTGTGCCTGATTGTCCTGAGTTTGAAGCAATAGCTGAGGGAATCTTGGCTTTTTCTGTGTAATTTTGTAGGGTGTACTGAGGGACGACATAGCTTCTGTGCAGAATTTTCTCCGGGACGCTAATTTTTGTTTCCTTACTGCTTTCATATGCAGTGCACGTTCTTTTCTGAAGACTATTTACATGGCTTGTTTTACCGTCACGTCCTGCTCTCTTTGCCATCTCCTTCTGAGGGCTGTAATTTTTTTCTTTCTGATCTCAAATTCCTTGGTCCACCAGGTTGCTTCCAGTTTACCTTATGTCAGTCGACTTTTGAATAGGTGCGAAAGCATGTTAGGAGAAGGATGCAACACTCAAAAGCATGAAAGGCGATTGCCGTGTATTGTTTTCCTCCCTGCCAACTCGTCACCTCTGCTACCGCTTTCGGCACCGAACGATACACTTAGAACCAGAACCCGCGCTAAAGACGCCAATAAGTGGGAGGAATTTGTTCCACGTTACCACCCCTACTTTAATTAATAGATTCGTTCGAAACCACGTGACTCGACTGTCTTATCCCGGGATCAGTACTCTATGAGCTATTTCGGTTGTGTTCAAATCTGGGATCTCCTTTTGACATGTTTCTATTTGTAAAACTTGGATGTTAATGACTTCGTTTAAACTTTAAAGCACTCAGTCATAATTTCTAGAAAACTAAATCGGCGAGGGATCAAAATATTCACTATTGCTTCGGTTTAAACTCTTTTTTTTTGTTTTGGAATGTATCAAAACTCGGGCACAATAGCCCATTTAGGAAGTACTTTCGAGCATTCGTCTTTAGATTTCATGCAAATGTGCATTTTTCCAAGAGCCCACTTCAGAGTGCGCACTTCACCCGTCAAAAGCCTGTATGTGATTTGCCACGAACCATCTTTGGCTTCTACACGTCTTTTGTTGTCGTTACGACAGTACTATCGAGTCTTAGAACATCCGGACCATCCACTTCAAAATTCACTCTTGGGTAATTATCTTGATCGCCTATTTTCGAATCGAACCTCTTGTATTGCGACTTTCGGGCTACGCATGAGAAATGCTCTGAGGAATACGCCCCTTCACTCATTTGATGTAGCTGAGAGACCTCTTTTCACCATCTCACCCTGGAAATCTCATGCAATATCATTCTTAAATTTATTTCCAGGTTTAGAGAGATCTAATACCAGCTCAATCATTTATAAACAGCTTTTTCTCGCTCACCGTCATAATTTTTCAAATCACACAGCAGTATATACTGACGGCTCAAAATCATTCGATTATGCCGGCTGTGCTTTTATTTGCGAATCCGTCACTTTTAATTTCTCATTACCATCTTTTATTTCTGTTTTTACCGCTGAATTTTTAGCTCTTTAGAAAGCACTGAAATATGTTTCCAGACTCAGTACTGGCAATTTTATATTTTACACTGACTCTAAGAGTGTCTTGGAATCCTTGAATTCGGATTCTCCAAGACACCCTTTGGCTCATGATATTTTAAAACTTAATAACAGGCTTATCCGTCGTGGCTTCGGTATAATTTTTTGTTGGATACCGGGACACGTCGGAATTATCGGCAATGAACTGGCCGATGATGCAGTGAAAAATGCGGTGATTCCACTTGATATTCGTATTCCATACGATGACCTACGTCATTTTGTACGGGATATCGTATGGAACGAATGGCGCGAAGACTGGAGTGAGCAGAGCACCAACAAGCTCCACAACATCCAGCCGACAATCTCACCCCTACCGTCACTACCATCTCGACGGTTCGACGTCATTCTAACTCGTCTTCGCATCGGCCATTCACGAATCACTCATAAATTTTTATTGCTCGGGGAAACCACTCCATCGTGCCAGCATTGCCAAGATCCTCTCTCCATTTATCATATTTTAACTTCTTGTACATTTCTTAGACATCTTTATAGACAATTTTTTAAAACTTCATTACCAATTTTATCAGACCTGTTGGCTCAACCTCCCCATCCATCGCTTTTTAGATTTCTTCATTGTTCTGGATTTTTACCACATATCTAATTAAGATCTCAAATCTTATTTCATCAAATTTTATAAAGCGAGATGGGGATACCCATCTCGCTTTAGTTCTCTTAAATTTTAGATCCCATCTTAGTACTCTTTTAAAAAAAAATACGATTTTACATTTCTTATGGTTGAGGTTTTCCATTCATATTAAATTTTATGCACATCAATTGGTTTTATTCATTACATTTCTATGTGGTGTTCTTTCTTTGTTTCAAATCATAAACCCATCTCCTAATTTTAATACCTTGTGTTTGGCGCAGCTTATCCTCTTTTGGATCTTGCGCCATAAAACCCAAATCAACCAACCAACCAACCCACTTCAGAGTGAGGTTTCTAGTCATGAAACTCTAGTGGGAATTCCCACTTTTTAGTAAGGATTTCTACTTTTTTATTTAGACTGTAACACAATAATAGATGCATAAGTTTACTGATAAATCGCTGTTAAAAAGTCCCACTCTTTCGTAGATTCCCAATACTTGAATGTCGACAAAAGGAAACAGGATTTTGTGAAAGCAATTCATGATATTTTGGTGTAACTCTAGTATTTATGTCATAAGTAATAATTAAGTTAGGTAGATATTAATGGTTGCACTGGAGCAACCTATCGGGGTATTGGCTATTGGGGTCTATTGGCGACGGTCGGGATCAACCCCCGAAGGGAAAGACCCGAGGACAACACTACGTCATTTTGAACCACGGTCAGATGACGAGGTCAACACCTAAGCTGACACCCCACCCTCCAAACTTCCACACCACGCCAACATGAGGACATTTGAGGTCACGACAGATTGAACGTGCAACAGTCCCGTTGTACGCGACAGTCTTTGGTTGGATTCGAACTCGCAACCCTCCGGTTGCTAATCCGTTACTCTTTCAACCGGCCCTAACAAGTTGAATAACTAACTACTTTTGTGTGTGGTGGAAATGTAATCTATACAACTTTCCTGATTATGGAAATACAGGACGGAAGATTAAAAGACACCTTCGATGGAAGCACCCTTGTTTCCAGGAGCGCTGCATCGCTCCAAGTTCAAGTCCCTGCGAGGATATTCGAGGTCGCTGTTGCCACATTGACACTGGACGGTTTGCGGTTGGGAGGACCACGAAGACCGAAAGCTTTTCGCCGGCAGAGTGGCCGAAAGTGTGCAGTGGATATCCTCTCCGCTTTGGAGAGGATACAACGGAGGGAAACAGAATAGGTAAGTGAACATCCGAAGAGTACCCAAGACTGAAATGTTGCATCAGCATATTCGAGGGAAAGTCAAAATTTATCCGCGCTTTATTTCTCAATTGATTTACTCAAATGTATGGGTTGAACCAGTTCATCATTTTTCTACATAGTCTCCTTCCTTTTCGATGCACTTGGGTCAGCGGTCCACAAGCTTGTGTATTCTCTCCAAGAAGGTTTTCGGTGGGTCGCCAGCCATTTATGCACCGCTTCCCCCACTCTGTCCGTCTAATCTGCAGAGAACACACTACACTGTAGATGGTAACTCGCCGGTTTGACTACCATTTCTCGAACTTGCTGAATCTTCTCAGTGGTGGAGGTTGACGGGCGTCCTGCTCCTTCTTCGTACATCCCACTTGTCCGGCCTCTTTTAAGCTTCTCGATCCACTCATACACACTTCTACGTGGTAGAGCACTGTCCCCGTATTGTTTTGTAAGCCTCCGATGAATTTCAGCTCCTGGCACACTTTCCGACCCTAGTAATAGGATCACTGCTTTTTATTCCTCCTTGGTGCACACTGCTAGTTTATACTGCCATGTTTATACTGAAGCAGATGAAAGAAAAATGATGTTATCAAGGTCAAACTTCGGTGAGGTGACCACAGTAGTATCAACTCTAAGCATGCATGCACAAAAGGCAGTGGGACAAACCCAAAGATGTGTTATTTGGGATAGTGCTGATCATTTTTGACTTACCCTCGTACATTCTCTTGACATTCGGTCTTCAGTGTGACAACTCTACATTTCAATTGAAAGGCGCTGTTGAGCGTTTTAGTCTAGTTCAAGAAATATTAGTTTCGTACACATTCGCATGTCCCATTTTTTGTTGGGACACGATGTTACCTCGTCGAGGCAACCACCAGGAGGGTTATCTCGTCATTAGCAAAATTGACCAGACCTTGATCACATCAGCAAAAAATTGGTCATGATGATGACATACCTCGTCATCAAGACAATTTTTTGGTGTATTAGCAAAATTGGTCGGATCTTGATGGAGGATATATCTCGTCGAAACCACTTGGGGGTATGTGAGAACATTGAGTCTACGCAGAAAAACAATATCCATAATCATTACTTCCATACTTCGTAACGAATAATGCCATTAAATTGTAATATTATGTAATGAATATTAATTCATGAAAAATGGTTATTTGGAGAGTAACAGCTGTTATTTTTATTTAGAAACTATAAAAGTATTTCGCACGTCTTTGCGTCTGTTTTATAAACTATCTACAAAATAAAATACCAAAGACTTTCTTTTAGGGGATAGCCACTGTGGCAAGCAAATTGTTTATCCCTGACGTTAAAAGGGGACCCAACAATGAAAATATTAGAACCCAAGGTGTTCGGGCTCCTTTGAACCCCATTTCTTGACATAGTTAAATGACCCAAAAAGTGGAGTTGATGCCAACCTGTCTGTTTGGTGGCTAGTATTATCTGCATATTTGTGACATTTGTCCCTCGTATTTGGGGGTGTTACGGCCATAAAAAGTATTCTAATTGCTCCAAGGGGTTGTCCTCTGGGGTATGGGTTTTCATTGGCTACTCAGTGGTAATAATTACCCTTCCCGCTTTGGAGAGAACGGCCCCTTTGATGAATTATCGGCGCAGGTGTTCGGGCTCCTATGAGTTGGTTTTGTAATTCGTTAACCCTACAAGTGGTTTCTACGAGATATCTCGTCCATCAAGTTCTGGCCAATTTTGCTAATGACGAAAAGTATCGTCATCCAGATAGTGTCGATTTTGTTATGATCATCGACCTTAAAATGAAATGGAGCATGTGCCCGCAGCTTCATGTTATTTCTTCCAGTTGCTCGGTTTGAAGATCTGTCACGTGGTTGTGGGTAAAAGCATGGATCCTAAATTACTGATTGGTTAAACCGATTATCCACCGTGATCTTAAACACTAATCTGATCTTCCATAGCCAATCGGCTAAGTTGATTTGTGATTGACCCTTCAGAGATCTTACGATAATGACTCCGCACACATGATCCATCTATTTCATTAAAAGGTCGATGGTTATGACGAGATCAAGATCTGGTCAGTTTTCTCCTAATGACGAGATATCTCGTCCATAAAGATCTGCTAATGGTTTTCCTAATGACGAGATACCTCGTCGAGACAAAAACCAGGAGGGTTAAGGAAATCTTTCATGAAATGCCAAAAAAATGACACCTGTGGAATTGACTAACACCATGTGTGTCAGGAAACCAGACACCGTAACTTGGTAACTAGCAAGAACGAAACACAAACAGAATTTTTTTATTTCCGAAATTGTATCCTGTGGAAGTTACAACTGCGAGGTAGGACGAAGACTTCAGAACCTATGGGAAACAGGTTATTAAAATCTAATTAGATCAAATTACGTCCTTTTTCTTATAGTCAAAACTGGTCCAGAAATGTTGCATTTGTTTTTCTCCATTTGATAGAATGAGCACAAGCAAAAGCGACGGTCTGGTTTTCGTTTCACATTGTCTTGGAGAAAGTAAGTTTTCTTTCAGAAAAAGGTATTTAATTCGTTCGTTGCGCGATGTTATTACTATTTTCAGAACATATATTCAGTGCAATATTAAATTTGATATCAGTCCTCAAACTTCTGCTTTGAAGTTTTGAAAGTGGATATCAAGATTTCATATAATAAAAAGAATTTTTTTTATATATAAATTTCGCCTGTAATGAAATGATAGGCTCATTTCATTGTGAAAAATGGGTAGTGTTTGGGTATTTGACCCTCCAAGTGGTTTCAAAGAGATATCTCGTCCATCAAAATGTGGCCCATTTTGTTAATAACGAGATATATCGTGAACAAGATATTGCCGACTTTTTAATGATGAGGAGATCAGTTTTTGAGGAGGTGATCAGTGGTGAGGAGTCGGTTTTTGAGGAGGTGATCGGTTATTTCTAATGAATAGATATCTCGTCATTAGAAAAAAATGACTATAATATAATGCACTAATATAAGAGCATCCATTCAAAAGCATCCAATTCGTTTTAACCCTCGTGGTGGTTGTTATCTCGATTAGATATGATATCTTGTCCATCGAGATCTGGTCAGTTTACTTAATGATAAGATATCTAGTCGAGGCTACAACCCTCAGGAGGGTTAAAACGAATCGGATACTTTTGAATGGATGCCCTTATGTTGCTAGGTAATTAGCCCCGAGAAAAGTGCGAGAGGTATATTGAATGTGAATTACCAACATACTTTAATACTGCATACACTTGAAGGTGTTAGAAGCTATCAGAGTACCAGATACATTAGTTGTAACTTTTGTATACTTTATTGAAAAGGTAACTTCATTTTATATTCAAATCTAAACAGAATGTATTATAACATAAACGTGAAGGTGAGTAGTGTTTCATACATTTTGCGTAAAAAATTACAAATTTCTTTAATTCTAAGTTAGCAACATTAAATTGTTGACACCCGTGAGTCTAAAAGCCTTTTTTTTCTGTATTACACATTCAATCAAGTAAACAAATTCAACTGTTTTTATGAGAAACTAATCTTTCACAAAGCTGCATTTATAGTCTAATTTTTTAGAAGCATGTCATAAGAGCATTACAATTTATCGTTTTTAAGAACCTCAAAAGTTATCGTTTCTGTTTCGAATTTCAGAGATTGTGGGAGAAAACTTCCAGATCCAAAAACAGAACAGTCCTTGGCCATGGATGGTTGATTTGGTAATTGACAACACTTTTATTTATCCTATTCTTCCGAAGACTCGTAGTTTAAAAATCATTACATGAGGGATTAATACGAGACAATCATCCTGGATTATGCAAATTCCTCCTAATACCATCTTTGAGTTCCATTCTCAGATCTGTCAGAGTTTGCAGATGGTTCTCTATTTGTTAACTGTAAAAGATTATATTTCTCGAAAATTCCTCTCAAGACCCTCTAGTTTTAGATGTGCGACCTAAATTTTTAGTTTTAAATAAAGTTTCGGGTTTTTTTTTAATCCTGCTTCAGTCTCCGCCGGGCCTCGGTAGCCCGGTTGGAAGAGTAACGGATTAGCAACCGGAGGGTTGCGAGTTCGAATCCAACCAAAGGTCGTCGTGTACACAGGGGGCTGGTACACTTTAAATCTGTCGCAGCCTCAAATGTCCACGTTGGCGTGGTGTGGAAGTTCGGAGAGTGGGGTTCCAGCTCAGTATCTGACCGCGGCTCACAAAATGACGAGGTATTGTCCTGGGATCTTTCCCGGACCGTCGTCAATAGTCCGTTGTGTTATTCCAGTGCGACGTTAATTAAAATGCCAACCACCGGCATCTCGGCCATTAGTCGACGATCAGGCCACTAGAGGTCTGAAGTGAATAAGTATGCTTAAAAACATTATCTACAGTATAATTTACTATTGGAATTTTAGGGGCAGTCTTTGAAGTGGTCTATAGTCATTGGGTCCAGTTCGCAAATAGGACAGATAGATGATCTCTACTCCTATGCGATCGAAGTGTCTTTGTAAGTAGTCATGTACGGTGAGAAGTCTAAAGCGAACGACTCCAACAGCTCTGGTCATGGAAGCTCGGATACGAGCTTCAATAATTTTATTAATGACTTCATTTATTAATAATGTATTATTTAACACTTCGGTCTTCCTTTTATTTTGAATATAACTTTCAAATTCGTCGTTTTGCACGCCGCACAATCGATATTTCATGTCCACTTCAGAAAGGTAATCTATGAACAGTCAGAAAGAGCCAGGATGAAAGAAAAACGGGTGTCTTTTTAAAGAAACAAAATATGTAATTTAAATCACAGGCCAACATTTTCAATTTATCTTGAATTGTTTTTCTTCCTTCACAAATAAATGGTTTTTTCTGGTTATTCTATTAATGAATTCTCCCATTTTGAGAATCACGGGTTCAGACGTATCTTGGAAGAGAAAAATACCTCCTCCACTATGAGATATTGACATACATCGATGATGTAAAGCGTTACAAATGCTTCAACGAATAACGATGTACGAAATGATTTAACGAAATCATCTAACAAAATTAACAGTGAGTGCACAGAAACATTGCTTATCTCTCCAAATCCTCGCGTGTAGAAACCATATACGGGAAATATTATTGGACTGAGTATTGCTGTAGAGAGGAGCTTCAAAACGTTTTACCAACATGTCGACTATATTAGCCACGTGACTGCTCTCTGAAAAAAAATTGATTTGGTTAAGTGGCTACAAAAGTGGTGAAATTGCCAAAGTCTGCTATCAAATGATCAATCGGTAGACTAATCAGATGATGAATGAATGGGTGTCTTCTCGCGTCTCGTGAACCAATCAGATGACGAATGTTCGGTTCCACGCAGCTGACGAAAGCAGTCTCGGGGTCACGTGACTACTAGTTTCGGTCACATGATCCTGAGCACATAAAAAGGTTACCGTTGCTCATTCTAATTTTATATTTCCTCTATGGTAGAAACAATTCGTACAGTGATTTCACTATTGATAATTCATTACTATCAGCGGAGCAGGAGCAGGATATTTTACATACGACACGAAGGTCCTATTCTGTGAATTGAATTAACATACTCTTGTTCCTTAAGGTGATACATGCAGGGACCATGGTTATGCAGGGGACTTTCAAGAGACGTTGATGATCCGGAATTCACTCCTATTTGCTTACCTGTCACAAACAGAAACCTGACAGGAATGACAGTGATAGACCTTCGCTATGGTAGCAAAGTAAGAATGACTTTTTCCGTACAAACTTATTGCAGTACTTTTAACACTATGGGACAAGAGATCTGTATTCTGGTACCAGATACAATTCATAAAATTCAAATATATGGGATAAGGGCACGTATTATGGAACAGGTTTGCCACGAGTAAGGGAATTGTTTTTAATGAATCAAACTCTCCATATTCCATAAAGGTCCATACTCCATATACCTTTGCGGCCACATCGTTTTCATTCATATTCATTTCATAGTAAATAGTGTTCCCTCTGAATGGTTCACACGCATAATTTCACCTCGAAACCTGCAGTCTTTCTTGCAGGACTTATAAGCAGTTTTGGCTTTCTTGAACAATAGAATCTTTCCAATGGATTCTATTTTAACCCTCCAAGTGTTTCGACGAAATATCTCGTTCAAGATCTGGTCAATTTTGATTAGGACGAGATATCTCGTCAACACGAAACTGCCCTATTAATCCAAGGGAATGAAAATCCAAGTAGGAAAAACAACTTGTCCCTTACTCAGAACTAGTGACTGATTCGAACAGGTTTTTGCACCACAGGCTGGAACACTAGAAAGCACTTTCCGAAGCGAAGAGAAACCACCAGGAGGATTATGTGAAGAACCGATAGAATCGTTCCAGCGGATTTTATTCTAAGGAAATGGTCAATAGAAACTTTCCAAAGCATTCTACCTTAGAGATATAACAAATTAAATTTTTCCAAAGAATTCTACTCAATGGAACGTATCGATAGAATATTTCCAAAGGATTCAAATCTAAGGACAGAACCAATAGAATCTTTCAATCAATAGGAATGGTTGATGAGTCATTACGTGTGTTGAGAGGTAAAAGCAATTCTATACTACTCGGGAAAACGTCATCTGACCGTGGTTCCAAATGACGTGGTGTTGTGTGTCCTCGGATATTTCCCTTTGGGATTAATCCCAGACCGTCACCAATAGACCGTTGTGTTGCTCCAGTGTGACGTTAATTCAAATACCAAACCCTCCCGCGACGCTCAGAGGGTTAACTCTAATTTTAACTGTTCTCAATATTGTATATTGATCTGCTACTGAATGTGTGATTGTTATTGCTACTGCTTTCTGTTATTTTTGTTGAGATCATCTACTTGTGGTTAACAAATGAATTGATATTGTGTGAATGTTTATTCGTTATTTTAGTTTACTGACAAGCCATAATAGCGAAGTTAAACTCGCCTTGAATACTTAAAATTTATCTTGAATATTAAAATATAGACAAATCTTTAGTATGTTATTATAGAAATACGTAAATCTTTCTGCATTATGTGTGGTAAATCTAGTAAATCTTATGAAACAATGGGTAAAGGGACGAAATATGGAGTACTTGATTTTAAAATACTGGTAAAAATAAGGTAGTGGGTTTCATGTATTGAATCAAGCGTCCAATTGAGACGAAAGGGGGAACGAAACAGATTCATACATGAATAGATGATTTATCAAACTTAAACATTTTTTGAGTTGTGCAAAGAAAGGGTGAAAATATGAATAGTCTATTTGAAGAAACGTAATCGGATATGGAACGGGTAAAATATTTATCACAAACGCAAAAAATGTAAAAATGCATATTTAATTATTGCTTTAGTACAAAGAAATAAATACCTTTCGTGTGTTATATTTACTTTTCGTTGGACTTGAGACATCTATGAACACTTGATAAACACTTTGTTATGACATTAATGGACATTATAAGCATCGAAAAGCAGAGTTCGACGGCAACCACAGCGATCAGAGACAGATGTAGCGTCTCCTTACCGAAAGTGAGGACAGAAAAGTCGTCATTCTAACTAAATATTCACTCTAGTTATTCAAAATAAAAATAGAACAAGTCTGAAATTAGAGCCGATAGAAAACCACTACCGCAATATCCAGACTGAGAACAGGACATTTTAAACACATGAAAATTAATCCTGATGGAACCAGAACGTATAGACATTGTACCACCAACTGTCTAGGCGTACATCTCATCCTATATTCACCTGCCCTGCAATAGCAGCAGCTCTTCAAACCATCGATTACCAAGAACAGCTTTACTGCGAGAAAATAATCGATATCCCCTAAGCTGTGCAAAATGCTCACGGCGATATCTGGCTCAGAAATGCGCACGACTCCACTTATTTTTAGAGCCCAATGGTAAGCAATCGGAGGGTTGCGAGTTCGAAACTAGGTCCAGCCAAAGTACAAGGGGGCTGATCCACGTTAAATCTGTCGTGGCCTCCTATGTCCTCGCGTTGGCGTGATGCGGAAGTTTGGAGAGTGGGATGCCGGCTCAGGTTCTCATCATCTAACCGTGATTCAAAATGACGAAGCGTTGTCTATCGCCAATATTCCGCTGTGTTGCTCCAGTGCGACGTTAATTAACTACCTACTACCAGTTATTTTTATTTTGAAACATTGCATTGTTCACTTCTATTCACTCGTATTGTATTGTTTTTTTCAGATGGGGAAAGGAGCTTACAGAGGATGAGCAAGGCATTTATCTTATCCAACTACGAATGCAATCATAGGCTTGGAAACGTTACGGGAGCAATAATAGCCTCGAAGAAAAGAAACGTCATAAACCACCTGAAATTATTTTTGCAATCTGCGTGGGCAGAAATTTAATGGATATGAGTGCAACACACAAGAATAAAATAAAAATCATGGAATTTTTTTTGTACCCTTGCTGACATTGAAAAATGTATTATTCAATAAATTGAACATAAATAATTGCAGCACTGTTTCGGTACTACTTTCATGATAAAATTTGCATGAATACTTTCATAAATAAGGTTGTGTTCAACATCGTTTAATCTCTAATGCAAAAAGAGAATGGAAAAAAACATTTGAAACAATTTAATTTTAAATACACTTAAATTAAATAAATCATTTTGATTTAATAATCAAATAATTTTCAAACTATCAAAATAAATATAAAAAAAAGATGTAATTTTTGCATTTTCCAATGCATCGACTCAATAATTTTCTCTTAATCTCAGGTGAACGTTTAAAAAAGCACACATTTACACACATTACAATTACATTTATTGTGAATGAATTCTTCTCATCTGTTTCTACTTTAGTTTAATTTTTTCCACCAAAGCATGTTATAAATTGAAGATCGTTCAGTGAAAGGCATTCAATCCAGGTTAACATAAGAAACGTAACTTTTCTTCAAATATCTTAAGTTCATATTGGAGCGAGTATCAAATAACTCTAGCTCATTAGTATAGCGCTAGCGTTCTACGCTGAAGACCCCAGTTTGATACTCAACCCTTTCAGGGTGGATGGAACATTCCTACCGAATGTTCCATGTGACGCAATTCCATTTTCGGTTGGGGAGTATAAAATCCCTCCAGCCGGGAAGCAAAAGTCACTGCTCTTATCCTGCGCGCAGCATTCTATTATGCCTGTTGCAATAGAATTTCTAGCCTCAAAACTGGTGTGTTCTACGTGACAATATGAAATATTTTAATTTCTACCCATATTTTGATGGGCAGGTATTTTCTTTGTCGCCATTCTGATATCTATTATCGTAGTATGTTTAATTATACTTATATCTTGAAAAGTTATCACGACATTTATTGACCTGTCTTTGAAGTACTAAACAAGAAACTCATAAAATAAGACAAAAATAGTGGTTAGAAAAATTATAAGGAAATGAATGATGAAATAAAAAGGACACGGTTACTATTTTAAATGTAATATATAAATAAATTCCTTTATACCTAAAAAGCACGGATATATAGAGTACTTTTCTTTGTGCATCGAGTTGGCACGAGAAAACGGATATTCTCAATTAAGTATACAATTAATTAGTATGTTTGAGACAACAATTGTAATGAAAACAAAAGGGAATTATTTTATGTACCATTGGAAAATCAATTTTTCACACATTTTTCGATGAAAAAAAATTCATTACATTTCCCAAACAATCGGAGTGGGTTTTTTTCATTCATGAATTGAAATTTATTAAAAGATGCAACATAATTTGCTAACAATGAAAAAAATCAAAGATGATGAATTATTTTTCTTTTGATGTAATAAAATTTTCAAGTTCAAAAAAGAATCTTTGAAGTAGAAATGGGTGATCCCTAGTTACTGACAAATGAATTTATCACATCAAACCAGATGAAAAACATGCAATGGCTTCAATCCGTTGTATCTTAACTCTTTGGGGTTAGGTGGGTTAAAAACTGCCCCACCTTTTTTTTTGCTCAGCTTTTTATGCAGGGTGGGATATTTTTTAACCCACCTCAAAAAGTTGAAATGACTCAAAGTCATGGTTTAGCATTTTATTCAAAGTCTCTCATTGAGTTTACAATGCTATGAACTAACTAAATGAGTAAATAACTGAAACTAAAACCAAATAATACCAAAAAGCATTAGTAAGTTGTTGACACTTGTAATTAATGTGTGGTGCATTGAATTTTGTCTTTCATAACTGTAAATGGTTTTTTGTAAAAATTTATTATGAGTGAATAAATCGCTTTATAATTTTAAAAACATGTTATTTGATTATTCAGCTTCAAAATTAGTATAAAACAATTCTGTGCAACTTGGGTTTTTTTCCTTAAAATCGTGTGCCTCAAAGAGTTAATTGATTTAATGTGGACATATTGCAAAATCAAAGTAAATTAAAGTTTTTTTATTAGGGTCATATTTGTTTTATTACCTGACAATATGAACCTATAATGCGAAAGACAATTGAAGCATTTTAATCTTCATAAGTATAAGCAAAACAAAATAAATTTGACCACATGGTTTGTACGGACAACTATTTTTTTGGTGAATTGTTGACTATTAAATTATGATGAGTATATCGGTATGATATTCACATTTCAAAAACTAGGAACCCAATCATGGAAGGTCGGATGAAAACATTATTTTTAAAATTTACTATTTTGATTGACAAATGAAAATTATTGATACTCAACTTCTAAAATTTCATAAAGTTATATTTTTATTTAGTGAACATATAAGTTGCTAAATTTGTTTTCCTTTTCCTTTTCCTTTTTCGTTAAAACAAGCAAATTTCCTTGGGAATACCCCTTGAAAATTGTTCTGAATCATAAAATAGTAAATTGATCGAGCACAAAATGAGGTAGGTAATTAACGTCGCACGGGAGCAACACAACGGGCTATTGGCGACTTCCGGGATCCATCCCGAAGGGATCCCGGACAATATCCCATTTTGAACCACGGTCAGATGACGAGGTCAACACCTGAGCTGGCACCCCACTCTCCAAACTCCCACGCCACACCAACGTGACGCCACGACAGATTTAACATGCGTCAGCCCCCGTGTACACGACGGTCTTTGGCCGGACCTGGTTTCGAACTCGCAACCCTCCGGTTGCTAATGGCTGCTCTTCCAACTGGCGTACCGCGGGCCCCTCAAAAATACGTGAGTAGTATATGGGCCACTATACCGCCTTTTCCAAGATGGCCGCCGTTTGATAAGGAGTTGACTGCTGATAAGGAGTTGGGGGGATTGCTGATAAGGAGAGGGTGATGCTTTGAGGTGGTGACGTCATTGTAAAGATGGCGTTGTTGTGTTGCCATGGTAATGAATCAGTTATAGCTCCATCTGGTGGGGGAATGAGAAACCCTATTACTTTGAATTAAAAAGGAATTTCGTGGATTCGAACTGGGGACCATGGGATCTGTAGTACAGTGCGCTATCCGTTAGGCTGTAAGAGAGTTAGCTTTGGGTGGTGAATTAATGTAGTGTTTGCTTTTTTTCTTAATACTAGGAATGCGTTATGGGACTTGGTTTTATTTGATGAATAATTAATTTTTATTTTGCAGTTAGTTGTAAGTGTGTTGGACTGGTGGTGCCATCTAGTGATTTTAAAAGAAGTTAATCTAAGGAACTTTCTTATTTTTGTCATTCATTCTGGGAATGTGCTATGTTTAGAAAATGGTTTGAACAATTGTGGTGGGGTTTAATAATTCTATTAAAAGGCAGGTGCAGCCATCTAGTGGCGGGAGAAGTAACAAAAGGATTTATTTTCTAGCTGTAGACTTGTAGCGTGATACTTTAGAATTAAATGGAGAATTTTTTTTTTTTTTGTTTTTAAAAGAAAATTATGAGGGTGGATTTGAACTCATCAAAAGGTAATCGCGGCCGCCCGTTTTACACAAGCACTTTAACCGTTCGATCACCTACTTTTTGCCCCCAGGGGCATTCCTTCTTTAGGTTTGTACGGGCTTCACAACCCCGGGGTACCTGAGTGATCTTTTTCTTTCCCAGGGGTTTGCTGTCTTTGGTGAATACAGGGGTCGCGCTCCCGGGATACCTAAGCGATCTTTTTCTACCTTCATCCCGCCCCCAGGGGCATTCCTTCTTTAGGTTTGTACGGGCTTCACAACCCCGGGGTACCTGAGTGATCTTTTTCTCTCCCAGGGGTTTGCTGTCTTTGGTGAACACGGGGGTCGCGCTCCCGGGATACCTAAGCGATCTTTCCCTACCTTCATCCCACTACTCTATTCCCCACCCCTCCTTTTTCTCCATTTCACGTCTTGCGATTCGGAAACCATTAAAATTTCTTTACATTAAAAAACACCTTAAATTCACTCTTTTGTTATTTAAAAATATGTTAATCACCTATGTTATTACGTATCATGGTATACCTTTTTAGTTGTGTTAAGTACTATTTTCTAAATTATCATTTATTCCCTTTTTATGATTCTTTTAAAAGACGTCAGTACGTTTTTCTGACCCGCATGTTTGCCGTGTGCGGCGTCCCGTATCGGGGGAAAGTGGAGTCCTGGGGTACCTGATGCGTGCCCTTTGGTCCATGCTTCTGCGTAGACGGGTGGCTGGAGTGAGCCCGCTCTGGTCAATCGGCTCACCTAATTTCTCTGGGGTTCACCACGTCAGAGCGCTTGGTCCCTCTGTCGTGTTGGACTCCAATGATATTGGGTATTTAGGGTTAGTGCTGTAGCTAGGGATGCCCTGGGCGAACTGGCGGATCCACATTCCGACACTACGGCACTATATTCTGGTTGTTACTCCTGAAGCGGTTCCGAGATCTGTTGCTGGACAACTGCCGGATACTGCTTCCCCTGGTTGGGCTCCATGCTGGGCGGGGGCACACCAGGATGAATTTTTTTCCTAATATTCATGGAACCTAAAACTTCTTCTTGCCCCGACGGAGGCTTTGATCCGTCAAACACCACTAACAAAGAAAATGAAAATTATAATAGTGAATCATGTATAGTAACGGTTACACCTGTCATTTCCGCAATTCCTGAACCAAAAAAATCAGTTCCTAAATTTCTTATTATACACAACGAATCCGGTAAATTATCTAAAATGTCACCATTTCTAATCGAAAAATACATTAAAAATGCAGCTGATGTAGTAAAAAATGTTAAAAAATTGAAATCTGGAGACCTATTGATAGAATCCAAATCAGAAATGCAATCCATAAAACTATTAAACATTAAAAACTTTGGGGACGTCGAAATTCAAGTCTTTCCGCACAAAACCCTTAACTATACCCGAGGAGTTATCTCATCCCAAGAACTCGCAATGGTGTCCGACGAAGAATTTGTCGCTGAACTAAAAGACCAAAAAGTTATAGCAGCTAAAAGAATAATGATGAGGCGAGACTCTAATTTCATTCCATCAAGAAATGTTATACTAACCTTCGATTCTCCTGTTATGCCAACAAAAATAAAAGCTGGTTACTTGTGCTGCGACGTGAGGCCTTTCATTCCAAGCCCACTGCGATGCTTTTTATGCCAGAGATTTGGACATGCTAAAACAGCATGTCGAGCATCAGCAACCATCTGTGCACGTTGCGCAAAGCCCGGTCACGACAGTTCCTCATGCTCTGAAACCGAACATTGCATCAATTGCCAGGGTGATCACGCTGCATATTCCAAGACTTGTCCACGCTGGATTCAAGAAAAAGAAATTCAAACATTAAGAGTAACCAAAAACCTATCTTTTCCCGAAGCTAGAAAATTGATAGAATCTCGTACACCTCGTCCTAACACCTCATATGCATCCGTCATTAAAACTAGCAAAACAATAAGCACCCAAACATATAATTCAGTTTTTACATCTAATAAAGTAAATGCAGAAACTCAAATAAACTCTACTCCTTATAATTATCAACCAACCAAATCAAATCAGCAATCCCATAGCGTAAGCCCAAAATCAAGTGACAAAGTTACAAGTAAACCCTCAAACCTGCCGCAACAGAGAACCGCACCAGCAACAAAAATCTTCAAGCCGAACCCAACAACGTCAATAGAACTAAATAAAAAAAAGCAAAGTAAGAAAGACAAACCTCCCCGGAACTCTAAAGACCCCTCAAAATTACCGGATACCGAAATAGATTTACACCCTTCCACGGACTCCGACATGGAGTTTGGAGAGGATGGTATTGAAGAGAACGCTGCATTTTTTAGGAAAGGTTCTAGGTTTTATAAAAAACCTTCCAAATAAAACAACCCAACCTTTATTTAGAAGACATTGAAAAGGGCTCAAATTTTTAAAAAACAAATGGCTATTAATCTCCTAACTTGGAACTGTCATGGTTTTCGTACACATATCGACGATATCAAATCTCTAATAAATAATTTTAACCCTGTTTGCCTAGCCCTTCAAGAAACATACTTAACGCCTAATAACTCAATTAATGTTAAAAATTATAATTTAATAAGAAATGATTACATCCACGGTGCACGCGCTTCGGGCGGCGTGGCTATAATGACCTTGCAGAATTTCCCATCCAGAAGAATTTCTTTAAATACGAGCATTCAAGCAATAGCCATACAACTTCATATTAAATTTTTAATAACAATCTGCTGCATATATCTACCCCCAAATGAAAGCGTTAGTCAGCAGGAACTAAATGATTTAATAACTCAACTTCCGTCTCCATACTTCATCATAGGGGATTTTAACGGACATAACCCTCTTTGGGGAAGTAATGATTTTAACACAAAAGGAAAACAAATTGAAAAATTGATGGATGATCATTGTCTCTGCCTTTTAAATGATTCCAGTCATACATACTTCCATACTCCGACCCAAACCTTTCACACCCTGGACCTTGCAATATGCTCCCCTACTTTGCTTTCATTTTGGGACTTTAAAATTGACAATGATCTGCACAATAGCGATCACTTTCCAATCATTTTAACATATAACTGCAATGACGTTTTACTACCCAGACGACCTGTGCGATATATATTTGAGAAAGCGGATTGGACTCGATATCAGGTGGAATCAAACATTTCCGACAACATGGTTATGATGGCTAGCATAAATGATGCCGTTGAAATGATAACGAACACCTTGATTAAGGCGGCAGATGTGGCTATCCCCAAAACATCGGGTAAAATGCCTAAATTATGGAAGCCTTGGTGGAATGAAGCATGCTCTCAAGCCCATAAATTCCAAAAAAAAGCATGGAACACCTTCAGACGTTATCCCACCACTTCGAATTTGATAGTTTTTAAGCGGGCTAAAGCAGAAGCTCGAAAATTAAGGAGACAGCGACAAAAAGAATCCTGGCAAGAATACGTAAATACAATCGAATGTCGAATATCATCAAAACAGCTATGGGGAAAAATTCGAAAAATTACCGGCAAATATCGTAACCCAAATATATCATTTTTACTTCACAATGGACAAGTCGTTTCAGACGTTAAGACAATTGCTGATACCTTGGGAGAATCTTTTTCTAGGGTATCTCATGAGAGCTCTTACCCCCAAGATTTTATTAATTATAAGCGACGTGAAGAACGCAAGACGTTAAACTTTCAACCATCCGCTCATAAAACTTACAATCGTCATTTTACCACATTCGAACTGAAAAATGCATTAAGAAAATCACACCCGACTTCACCGGGCCCCGATCATATTCATCTAGACATGTTGACCCATCTCAATGAAGACTCATTACAAAATATTTTACTTCTTTATAATAGAATTTGGACAGAGCAAGATTTTCCGACAACCTGGCACAGAGCTATTATTATTCCAATACCGAAACCTGGGAAGGATCCTCAAGACCCTAATAACTATCGACCCATTGCCTTGACAAGCTGTATCTGCAAAGTCATGGAAAGAATGGTGAATGCTCGGTTGATACATGTCCTTGAGTCTGAAAAACATCTATCGGAGTTTCAAAGCGGATTCCGTTTTGGACGAAGCACCTACGACAATGCCTTAATGCTGGAATCCTCTATCAGAGATACATTCGTCACAAAGAAGCATTTGGTAGCTGTCTTCTTCGATATGGAGAAAGCTTACGATAGGACATGGCGATATGGCATAATGCGAGACTTATACGAGATGGGCTTTCTGGGAAATCTCCCACTATTTATTCAAAACTTTTTATTGACAAGGACCTTTAGCGTTCGCATTAATAATATTTTATCAGATGACTTTTCACAGGACGAGGGTGTTCCCCAAGGAAGCGTTCTAAGCGTGATACTTTTTATAATTAAAATCAACGGTATTATTAAACAACTTCCTCCATATGTGCACGGAACGCTTTTTGTAGACGATTTCCAAATATTCTGTTCTGGAATCAATGTACCTTTTATTGAAAGACAACTCCAAACGGCTATTAGAATTGTAAGTAAGTGGGCAAACGAAAATGGTTTTGTTTTTTCTTCGCAAAAGACTGTATGTGTACATTTTACTAGAAGACGCGGACTTTTTCCTGATCCAGAACTTTTACTCGACGGAACTGTTATTCCAGTAGTTCCAGAAATAAAATTTTTGGGTATTATTTTTGACTCGAAGTTATCTTTTCGATCTCATATCAAAGTATTGAAACGAAAATGCAACCAATCATTGAATATTTTAAAGGTTTTATGTAACACAACTTGGGGAGCTGATTTTATTTCAATTTTAAAAATTTACAAAGCTGTTGTCCGATCGAAACTCGATTATGGGAGTGTAATATATGGATCTTCTGCTAAGTCTGTTCTTCAAGCCCTGGATACTATTCATCACCAAGGCCTCCGATTATCCCTCGGAGCTTTCCGCACTTCGCCAGTCCAGAGTTTATATATAATGACAGGCGAGCCGGATTTAAGACATCGACGTGAGAAACTTACCCTAAAATACTATTTTAAGATTAAAGCCAACCCTTCTCACCCATTGCATAATAGAGTAACTAACCCTAAATTTGGAAGTCATTACTCATTAAAACCTTCATTCATTCCATCACTTGGTTTTAGAGTCCGTACCATAATGAATTCATTAAATGTTGACAATCTGGGAATATTTCCTAGAGAAAACGAACCTCCACCTTGGAATGATAAAAATCTACTTACCATCAATGACTTTTCACATTTCAACAAATCATCAACCCCCGATACCATTTATTTACAATTATTCCATTCCCATAGAAACAAATATTCATCTTTTAAAACAGTTTTTACTGACGGATCTAAGAACGGGACAAATGTTGGTGCCGCGGCCGTTTTTGATAATACAACCATTGCTAGAAAATTGCATGGGTGCTGCAGTGTCTTCACTTCAGAGATGTACGCAATAATTTTAGCCTTAAAAACGATTTCTACACACAGTAATAAAAACTGGATCTTGTATACCGACTCTAAAAGTAGTATCGAATCCCTATTAAACTGTACACATAAAAGTCATTCCTTGGTTTTAAAAGCAATGAATTTGCTCCTAACATTAACAGAAAATGATTTTCGGATATTCTTTTGTTGGATTCCTGGGCATGTGGGAATCCGGGGCAATGAGAAAGCGGATTTGGCAGCCAAAAACGCAACATTGATTATAAACTCCAATGTCCCGATTCACGACATTAATAGTGTTTTAACCCAAGCCATAAATTCATCCTGGCAATCCGCTTGGGATTTGGAAAACCATAACAAACTTCATGATATTCAACCATCTATAAAGGGATTCAGCAAAACAAACTTAAATAGAAATCATCACGTAAAACTGACAAGGCTCCGAATCGGACATTCCTTTTTTACCCACAGACATTTACTGCTGGGAGAACCAGCTCCTCTCTTTATGCTCATCATGCAATAGTATTTTTTCCATAAAGCACATATTGACGGAATGCCGGAATTTTAATCGTCATAGACTAAACCGATTTGGTATCTCCCCTATTACCTTAACAGACTTGTTGATGGACCCACATCATAAAAACTTATTTTTATTCCTTACTGACATTGGTTTCGTAAACTTTATTTAGATTTTATAATCGACTGCAACATACACAACTGTACTGAATTTTATTACGTGGCTTTCTGACTCGCTCTAATTAAATACCAGTTATGAACTAGCTATTGTTTGGCGCAGCATGGCCAAATCTGGCCCTTGTGCCATAAAAAACCAACCAACCAACCAACCAAGTACCTTCATCCCACTACTCTATTCCCCACCCCTCCTTTTTCTCCATTTCACGTCTTGCGATTCGGAAACCATTGAAATTTCTTAACATTGAAAAACACCTTAAATTCATTCTTTTGTTATTTAAAAACTATGTTTATCACCTATCATAGAATACCTTTTTAGTTGTGTTAAGTTCTATTTTCGAAATTATCATTTATTCCCTTTTTATGATTCTTTTAAAAAAGACGTCAGTACGTTTTTCTGACCCGCATGTTTGCCGTGTGCGGCGTCCCGTATCGGGGGAAAGTGGAGTCCTGGGGTACCTGATGCGTGCCCTTTGGTCCATGCTTCTGCGTAGACGGGTGGCTGGAGTGAGCCCGCTCTGGTCAATCGGCTCACCTAATTTCTCTGGGGTTCACCACGTCAGAGCGCTTGGTCCCTCTGTCGTGCTGAACTCCAATGCTATTGGGTATTTAGGGTTAGTGCTGTCGCTAGGGATGCCCTGGGCGAACTGGCGGATTCACATCCCGACACGGCGGCACTATGTTCTGGCTGTGACCCCTGAGGCAGTACCGAGATCTGTTGCCGGACAACTGCCGGATACTGCTTCCCCTGGTTGGGCTCCATGGTGGGCGGGGGCACACCAGGATGAACATTTTTTCTAATATTCATGGAACCTGAAACTTCTTGCCCTGACGGAGGCTTAGATCCGTCAAACACCATTTACCAAGTAAATGAAAATTATGTCAGTAAACAATGTATGGAAACGGTTACGCCTGTCATTTCTGAACCAAAAAAATCAGTCCCTAAATTTCTTATTATACACAACGAATCCGGTAAATTAACAAAAATGTCACCATTTCTAATCGAAAAATACATTAAAAATGCAGCTGATGAAGTAAAAAACATCAAAAAATTGAAATCAGGAGACCTTTTAATTGAATCCAAATCAGAAATACAATCAATAAAACTATTAAACATTAAAAACTTTGGGGACGTCGAAATTCAAGTCTTTCCGCACAAAACCCTTAACTATACCCGAGGAGTTATCTCATCCCAAGAACTCGCAATGGTGTCCGACGAAGAATTTGTCGCTGAACTAAAAGACCAAAAAGTTATAGCAGCCAGAAGAATCATGATGAGGCGAGATTCTAATTTCATTCCATCAAGAAATGTTGTTCTGACCTTCGATTCTCCTGTTATGCCAACAAAAATAAAAGCCAGTTACTTGTGCTGCGACGTGAGGCCTTTCATTCCAAGCCCACTGCGATGCTTTTTATGCCAGAGATTTGGACATGCTAAAACAGCATGTCGAGCATCAGCAACCATCTGTGCACGTTGCGCAAAGCCCGGTCACGACAGTTCTACGTGCTCCGAAATCGAACATTGTGTTAATTGCCAGGGAAATCATGCTACGTATTCAAAAACTTGCCCTCGTTGGATACAGGAAAAGGAAATACAATCAATAAGAGTAACCAAAAATCTATCTTTCCCCGAAGCAAGAAAACTAGTGGAATCTCGTACACCTCGTCCTAACACCTCATATGCATCCGTCATTAAAACCAGCAAAACAATAAGCACCCAAACATATAATTCAGACTTTACACCTAATAAAATAAATGCAGAAACGCAATTAAAATCTACTCTTTATAAATATCAACCAACCAAATCAAACCATCAATCCCATAGCTTAAGCCCAAAATCAATTGACAAAGTTACAAGTAAACCCTCAAACCTGCCGCAACAGAGAACCACACCAGCAACAAAAATCTTCAAGCCGAACCCAACAACGTCAATAGACCAAAATAAAAAAAAGCAAAGTAAGAAAGACAAACCTCCCCGGAACTCTAAAGACACCTCAAAATTACCGGATACCGAAATAGATTTACACCCTTCCACGGACTCCGACATGGAGTTTGGAGAGGACGGTATTGACGAGAACGCTGCATTTTTTAGAAAAGGTTCTAGATTTTATAAAAAACCTTCCAAATAAAACCACCCAACCTTTATTTCAGAAGAGATTGAAAAGGGCTCTAAATTTTTAAAGAATAAATGACTATTAATCTCTTAACTTGGAACTGTCATGGTTTTCGTACACATATCGACGATATCAAATCTCTAATAAATAATTTTAACCCTGTTTGCCTAGCCCTTCAAGAAACATACTTAACGCCTAATAACTCAATTAATGTTAAAAATTATAATTTAATAAGAAATGATTACATCCACGGTGCACGCGCTTCGGGCGGCGTGGCTATAATGACCTTGCAGAATTTCCCATCCAGAAGAATTTCTTTAAATACGAGCATTCAAGCAATAGCCATTCAACTTCATATTAAATTTTTAATAACAATCTGCTGCATATATCTACCCCCAAATGAAAACGTCAGTCAGCAGGAACTAAATGATTTAATAACTCAACTTCCGTCTCCATACTTCATCATAGGGGATTTTAACGGACACAACCCTCTTTGGGGAAGTAATGATTTTAACACAAAAGGACAACAAATTGAAAAATTGATGGATGACCATTGTCTCTGCCTTTTAAATGATTCCAGTCATACATACTTCCATACTCCGACCCAAACCTTTCACACCCTGGACCTTGCAGTATGCTCCCCTACTTTGCTTTCATTTTGGGACTTTAAAATTGACAATGATCTGCACAATAGCGATCACTTTCCAATCATTTTAACATATAACTGCAATGACGTTTTACTACCCAGACGACCTGTGCGATATATATTTGAGAAAGCGGATTGGACTCGATATCAGGTGGAATCAAACATTTCCGACAACATGGTTATGATGCCTAGCATAAATGATGCCGTTGAAATGATAACGAACACCTTGATTAAGGCGGCAGATGTGGCTATCCCCAAAACATCGGGTAAAATGCCTAAATTATGGAAGCCTTGGTGGAATGAAGCATGCTCTCAAGCCCATAAATTCCAAAAAAAAGCATGGAACACCTTCAGACGTTATCCCACCACTTCGAATTTGATAGTTTTCAAGCGGGCTAAAGCAGAAGCTCGAAAATTAAGGAGACAGCGACAAAAAGAATCCTGGCAAGAATACGTAAATACAATTGAATGTCGAATATCATCAAAACAGCTATGGGGAAAAATTCGAAAAATTACCGGCAAATATCGTAATCCAAATATATCGTTTTTACTTCAAAATGGACAAGTCGTTTCAGACGTTAAGACAATTGCTGACACCTTGGGAGAATCTTTTTCTAAGGTATCTCATGAGAGCTCTTACCCCCAAGATTTTATTAATTATAAGCGACGTGAAGAACGCAAGACGTTAAACTTTCAACCATCCGCTCATAAAACTTACAATCGTAAGTTTACCATATTCGAACTGAAAAATGCATTAAGGAAATCACACCCGACTTCACCGGGCCCCGATCATATTCATCTAGACATGTTGACCCATCTCAATGAAGATTCATTACAAAACATTTTACTTCTTTATAATAGAATTTGGACAGAGCAAGATTTTCCGACAACCTGGCACAGAGCTATTATTATTCCAATACCGAAAACTGGGAAGGATCCTCAAGACCCTAATAACTATCGACCCATTGCCTTGACAAGCTGTATCTGCAAAGTCATGGAAAGAATGGTGAATGCTCGGTTGATACATGTCCTTGAGTCTGAAAAACATCTATCGGAGTTTCAAAGCGGATTCCGTTTTGGACGAAGCACCTACGACAATGCCTTAATGCTGGAATCCTCTATCAGAGATACATTCGTCACAAAGAAGCATTTGGTAGCTGTCTTCTTCGATATGGAGAAAGCTTACGATAGGACATGGCGATATGTGGCATAATGCGAGACTTATACGAGATGGGCTTTCTGGGAAATCTCCCACTATTTATTCAAAACTTTTTATTGACAAGGACCTTTAGCGTTCGCATTAATAATATTTTATCAGATGACTTTTCACAGGACGAGGGTGTTCCCCAAGGAAGCGTTCTAAGCGTGATACTTTTTATAATTAAAATCAACGGTATTATTAAACAACTTCCTCCATATGTGCACGGAACGCTTTTTGTAGACGATTTCCAAATATTCTGTTCTGGAATCAATGTACCTTTTATTGAAAGACAACTCCAAACGGCTATTAGAATTGTAAGAAAGTGGGCAAACGAAAATGGTTTTGTTTTTTCTTCGCAAAAGACTGTATGTGTACATTTTACTAGAAGACGCGGACTTTTTCCTGATCCAGAACTTTTACTCGACGGAACTGTTATTCCAGTAGTTCCAGAAATAAAATTTTTGGGTATTATTTTTGACTCGAAGTTATCTTTTCGACCTCATATCAAGGTATTGAAACGAAAATGCAACCAATCATTGAATATTTTAAAGGTTTTATGTAACACAACTTGGGGAGCTGATTTTATTTCAATTTTAAAAATTTACAAAGCTGTTGTCCGATCGAAACTCGATTATGGGAGTGTAATATATGGATCTTCTGCTAAGTCTGTTCTTCAAGCCCTGGATACTATTCATCACCAAGGCCTCCGATTATCCCTCGGAGCTTTCCGCACTTCGCCAGTCCAGAGTTTATATATAATGACAGGCGAGCCGGATTTAAGACATCGACGTGAGAAACTTACCCTAAAATACTATTTTAAGATTAAAGCCAACCCTTCTCACCCATTGCATAATAGTGTAACTAACCCTAAATTTGGAAGTCATTACTCATTAAAACCTTCATTCATACCGTCACTTGGTTTTAGAGTCCGTACCATAATGAATTCATTAAATGTTGACAATCTGGGAACATTTCCTAGAGAAAACGAACCTCCACCTTGGAATGATCAAAATCTACTTACCATCAATGACTTTTCACATTTTAACAAATCATCAACCCCCGATACCATTTATTTACAATTATTCCATTCCCATAGAAACAAATATTCATCTTTTAAAACAGTTTTTACTGACGGATCTAAGAACGGGACAAATGTTGGTGCCGCGGCCGTTTTTGATAATACAACCATTGCTAGAAAATTGCATGGGTGCTGCAGTGTCTTCACTTCAGAGATCTACGCAATAATTTTAGCCTTAAAAACGATTTCTACACACACTAATAAAAACTGGATCTTGTATACCGACTCTAAAAGCAGTATCGAATCCCTTTTAAACTGTACACATAAAAGTCATTCCTTGGTTTTAAAAGCAATGAATTTGCTCCTTACATTAACAGAAAATGATTTTCGGATATTCTTTTGTTGGATTCCTGGGCATGTGGGAATCCGGGGCAATGAGAAAGCAGATTTGGCAGCCAAAAACGCAACACTGATTATAAACTCCAATGTCCCGATTCACGACATTAATAGTGTTTTAACCCAAGCCATAAATTCATTCTGGCAATCCGCTTGGGATTTGGAAAACCATAACAAACTTCATGATATTCAACCATCTATAAAGGGATTCAGCAAAACAAACTTAAATAGAAGTCATCATGTAAAACTGACAAGGCTCCGAATCGGACATTCCTTTTTTACCCACAGACATTTACTGCTGGGAGAACCAGCTCCTTTATGCTCATCATGCAATAGTATTTTTTCCATAAAGCACATATTGACGGAATGCCGGAATTTTAATCATCATAGACTAAACCGATTTGGTATCTCCCCTATTACCTTAACAGACTTGTTGATGGACCCACATCATAAAAACTTATTTTTATTCCTTACTGACATTGGTTTCGTAAACTTTATTTAGATTTTATAATCGACTGCAACATACACAACTGTACTGAATTTTATTACGTGGCTTTCTGACTCGCTCTAAATAAATACCAGTTATGAACTAGCTATTGTTTGGCGCAGCATGGCCAAATCTGGCCCTTGTGCCATAAAAAACCAACCAACCAACCAACCAACCAACCAGTTTTTACATCTAATAAAGTAAATGCAGAAACGCAAATAAACTCTACTCCTTATAATTATCAACCAACCAAATCAAATCAGCAATCCCATAGCGTAAGCCCAAAATCAAGTGACAAAGTTACAAGTAAACCCTCAAACCTGCCGCAACAGAGAACCACACCAGCAACAAAAATCTTCAAGCCGAACCCAACAACGTCATTAGAACAAAATAAAAAAAAGCAAAGTAAGAAAGACAAACCTACTCACCGGAACTCTAAAGACCCCTCAAAATTACCCGATACCGAAATAGATTTACACCCTTCCACGGACTCAGACATGGAGTTTGGAGATGACAGTATTGACGAGAACGCTGCATTTTTTAGGAAAGGTTCTAGATTTTATAAAAAACCTTCCAAATAAAACCACCCAACCTTTATTTCAGAAGACATTGAAAAGGGCTCTAATTTTTAAAAAATAAATGGCTATTACTCTCCTAACTTGGAACTGTCATGGTTTTCGTACACATATCGACGATATCAAATCTCTAATAAATAGTTTTAATCCTATTTGCCTAGCCCTTCAAGAAACATACTTAACGCCTAATAACTCAATTAATGTTAAAAATTATAATTTAATAAGAAATGATTACATCCACGGTGCACGCGCTTCGGGCGGCGTGGCTCTGATGACTTTGCAGAATTTTCCATCAAGAAGAATTTCTTTAAATACGAGCATTCAAGCAATAGCCATTCAACTTCATATTAAATTTTTACTAACAATCTGCTGCATATATCTACCCCCAAATGAAAGCGTTAGTCAGCAGGAACTAAATGATTTAATAACGCAACTTCCGTCTCCATACTTCATCATAGGGGATTTTAACGGACACAACCCTCTTTGGGGAAGTAATGATTTTAACACAAAAGGACAACAAATTGAAAAATTGATGGATGATCATTGTCTCTGCCTTTTAAATGATTCCAGTCATACATACTTCCATACTCCGACCCAAACCTTTCACACCCTGGACCTTGCAATATGCTCCCCTACTTTGCTTTCATTTTGGGACTTTAAAATTGACAATGATCTGCACAATAGCGATCACTTTCCAATCATTTTAACATATAACTGCAATGACGTTTTACTACCCAGACGACCTGTGCGATATATATTTGAGAAAGCGGATTGGACTCGATATCAGGTGGAATCAAACATTTCCGACAACATGGTTATGATGCCTAGCATAAATGATGCCGTTGAAATGATAACGAACACCTTGATTAAGGCGGCAGATGTGGCTATCCCCAAAACATCGGGTAAAATGCCTAAATTATGGAAGCCTTGGTGGAATGAAGCATGCTCTCAAGCCCATAAATTCCAAAAAAAAGCATGGAACACCTTCAGACGTTATCCCACCACTTCGAATTTGATAGTTTTCAAGCGGGCTAAAGCAGAAGCTCGAAAATTAAGGAGACAGCGACAAAAAGAATCCTGGCAAAAATACGTAAATACAATTCAATGTCGAATATCATCAAAACAGCTATGGGGAAAAATTCGAAAAATTACCGGCAAATATCGTAATCCAAATATATCGTTTTTACTTCAAAATGGACAAGTCGTTTCAGACGTTAAGACAATTGCTGACACCTTGGGAGAATCTTTTTCTAAGGTATCTCATGAGAGCTCTTACCCCCAAGATTTTATTAATTATAAACGACGTGAAGAACGCAAGACGTTAAACTTTCAACCATCCGCTAATAAAACTTACAATCGTAAGTTTACCATATTCGAACTGAAAAATGCATTAAGGAAATCACACCCGACTTCACCGGGCCCCGATCATATTCATCTAGACATGTTGACCCATCTCAATGAAGATTCATTAAAAAACATTTTACTTCTTTATAATAGAATTTGGACAGAGCAAGATTTTCCGACAACCTGGCACAGAGCTATTATTATTCCAATACCGAAACCTGGGAAGGATCCTCAAGACCCTAATAACTATCGACCCATTGCCTTGACAAGCTGTATCTGCAAAGTCATGGAAAGAATGGTGAATGCTCGGTTGATACATGTCCTTGAGTCTGAAAAACATCTATCGGAGTTTCAAAGCGGATTCCGTTTTGGACGAAGCACCTACGACAATGCCTTAATGCTAGAATCCTCTATCAGAGATACATTCGTCACAAAGAAGCATTTGGTAGCTGTCTTCTTCGATATGGAGAAAGCTTACGATAGGACATGGCGATATGGCATAATGCGAGACTTATACGAGATGGGCTTTCTGGGAAATCTCCCACTATTTATTCAAAACTTTTTATTGACAAGGACCTTTAGCGTTCGCATTAATAATATTTTATCAGATGACTTTTCACAGGACGAGGGTGTTCCCCAAGGAAGCGTTCTAAGCGTGATACTTTTTATAATTAAAATCAACGGTATTATTAAACAACTTCCTCCATATGTGCACGGAACGCTTTTTGTAGACGATTTCCAAATATTCTGTTCTGGAATCAATGTACCTTTTATTGAAAGACAACTCCAAACGGCTATTAGAATTGTAAGAAAGTGGGCAAACGAAAATGGTTTTGTTTTTTCTTCGCAAAAGACTGTATGTGTACATTTTACTAGAAGACGCGGACTTTTTCCTGATCCAGAACTTTTACTCGACGGAACTGTTATTCCAGTAGTTCCAGAAATAAAATTTTTGGGTATTATTTTTGACTCGAAGTTATCTTTTCGATCTCATATCAAAGTATTGAAACGAAAATGCAACCAATCATTGAATATTTTAAAGGTTTTATGTAACACAACTTGGGGAGCTGATTTTATTTCAATTTTAAAAATTTACAAAGCTGTTGTCCGATCGAAACTCGATTATGGGAGTGTAATATATGGATCTTCTGCTAAGTCTGTTCTTCAAGCCCTGGATACTATTCATCACCAAGGCCTCCGATTATCCCTCGGAGCTTTCCGCACTTCGCCAGTCCAGAGTTTATATATAATGACAGGCGAGCCGGATTTAAGACATCGACGTGAGAAACTTACCCTAAAATACTATTTTAAGATTAAAGCCAACCCTTCTCACCCATTGCATAATAGAGTAACTAACCCTAAATTTGGAAGTCATTACTCATTAAAACCTTCATTCATACCATCACTTGGTTTTAGAGTCCGTACCATAATGAATTCATTAAACGTTGACAATCTGGGAATATTTCCTAGAGAAAACGAACCTCCACCTTGGAATGATAAAAATCTACTTACCATCAATGACTTTTCACATTTTAACAAATCATCAACCCCCGATACCATTTATTTACAATTATTCCATTCCCATAGAAACAAATATTCATCTTTTAAAACAGTTTTTACTGACGGATCTAAGAACGGGACAAATGTTGGTGCCGCGGCCGTTTTTGATAATACAACCATTGCTAGAAAATTGCATGGGTGCTGCAGTGTCTTCACTTCAGAGATGTACGCAATAATTTTAGCCTTAAAAACGATTTCTACACACAGTAATAAAAACTGGATCTTGTATACCGACTCTAAAAGTAGTATCGAATCCCTATTAAACTATACACATAAAAGTCATTCCTTGGTTTTAAAAGCAATGAATTTGCTCCTAACATTAACAGAAAATGATTTTCGGATATTCTTTTGTTGGATTCCTGGGCATGTGGGAATCCGGGGCAATGAGAAAGCGGATTTGGCAGCCAAAAACGCAACACTGATTATAAACTCCAATGTCCCGATTCACGACATTAATAGTGTTTTAACCCAAGCCATAAATTCATCCTGGCAATCCGCTTGGGATTTGGAAAACCATAACAAACTTCATGATATTCAACCATCTATAAAGGGATTCAGCAAAACAAACTTAAATAGAAATCATCACGTAAAACTGACAAGGCTCCGAATTGGACATTCCTTTTTTACCCACAGACATTTACTGCTGGGAGAACCAGCTCCTCTTTATGCTCATCATGCAATAGTATTTTTTCCATAAAGCACATATTGACGGAATGCCGGAATTTTAATCGTCATAGACTAAACCGATTTGGTATCTCCCCTATTACCTTAACAGACTTGTTGATGGACCCACATCATAAAAACTTATTTTTATTCCTTACTGACATTGGTTTCGTAAACTTTATTTAGATTTTATAATCGACTGCAACATACACAACTGTACTTAATTTTATTACGTGGCTTTCTGACTCGCTCTAATTAAATACCAGTTATGAACTAGCTATTGTTTGGCGCAGCATGGCCAAGTCTGGCCCTTGTGCCATAAAAAACCAACCAACCAACCAACCAACCAACCATCCTGGCAATCCGTTTGGGATTTGGAAAACCATAACAAACTTCATGATATTCAACCATCTATAAAGGGATTCAGCAAAACAAACTTAAATAGAAGTCATCACGTAAAACTGACAAGGCTCCGAATCGGACATTCCTTTTTTACCCACAGACATTTACTGCTGGGAGAACCAGCTCCTTTGTGCTCATCATGCAATAGTATTTTTTCCATAAAACACATATTGACGGAATGCCGGAATTTTAATCATCATAGACTAAACCGATTTGGTATCTCCCCTATTACCTTAACAGACTTGTTGATGGACCCACATCATAAAAACTTGTTTTTATTCCTTACTGACATTGGTTTCGTAAACTTTATTTAGATTTTATAATCGACTGCAACATACACAACTGCACTGAATTTTATTACGTGGCTTTCTGACTCGATCTAATTAAATACCAGTTATGAACTAGCTATTGTTTGGCGCAGTATGGCCAAATCTGGCCCTTGTGCCATAAAAAACCAACCAACCAACCAACCAAGGCTCCGAATTGGACATTCCTTTTTTACCCACAGACATTTACTGCTGGGAGAACCAGCTCCTCTTTATGCTCATCATGCAATAGTATTTTTTCCATAAAGCACATATTGACGGAATGCCGGAATTTTAATCATCATAGACTAAACCGATTTGGTATCTCCCCTATTACCTTAACAGACTTGTTGATGGACCCACATCATAAAAACTTATTTTTATTCCTTACTGACATTGGTTTCGTAAACTTTATTTAGATTTCATAATCGACTGCAACATACACAACAGTACTGAATTTTATTACGTGGCTTTCTGACTCGCTCTAATTAAATACCAGTTATGAACTAGCTATTGTTTGGCGCAGCATGGCCAAATCTGGCCCTTGTGCCATAAAAAACCAACCAACCAACCAACCATCACCTACTTTGTATAATACATATAGAATACTAACTCGTGAATTTACAGCTTAAGGGAGTGAAAGTATGTGTTTTTTTTTTCTTAAGAATAGTGCCCGTATGAAGAATGAATATGAATATAAAAACAAATAAAGTTGAATTTATAAACCTTAGCTATATAACAAGTTTATTACCAAGATTTTAAAGTATGCGAATTGTATGTAATGACAGGAAAAGTATCAGAATATAGAAGACTCTGGAACTTGTGACAATATGATTAAGGATTTATGTGTAGGTTAATTAAGATAACAGAAGGAGTTAAACACGTAGTCACCGATAGGATACAAGCTTAAGTAAATGAGAAAGCTTTTAAACGCATTGCTATTTAGGAGAATGGTGTTGTTTTTCTGATTGTGAGAAAAGCAAATGAAACTACAACATGCCAATGAATCACATATGACATGCCCGAACTGGAACTTTCTATAGGGGTTTTAGCTATGAAATAGTGACGAAGGGATTATCTTAATACTCTAACGTTGGAACTCGGAACATAAGTAATTGAGGCCAACCAATATATGCGAAGATTTTAAGCGTATGAACACTACATGTAAGATAGAATTTATAATACGGAAACCTTTTTTATATTTTAATGAATTTATATACAACATGAGCTTGAAGAAAATGTGAATGTTTAAGGGTGAATGTTTTGTAGGGAAAATTATTATTATTACAATTTGAGGGGAGGACTTTGAGATATGAATAGGACACACAGGCATAACGGTGTATGAAACATTACATTTTTAGGTAAATAAGAAGTAACTAACCAAAGATTTATAGTATACATATTATAAGCGATGGCAAGGAACCGTATAAGATTGATATTATTAGAAGCCTCTGGAACTTGTGAGAATATGACTAAGGATTGTTTTTGCACGTGTAAGTTAATTAAGATAACAGAAGGAACGGAGTTAAACACCGAGTCACAGATAACGATAGAAACTATTTGATAATAAGAGGCTTTTTAAAGTATAGTTGGAGCATCTTGGGTCTTTGAATTACTTTGCATCTTGTTTTGGGGTTTTTCTGCCCTTTTTTACTGTTTTTAAATAAATCATGGATTCTAAGGACATTAGACTTGCAAAGAAAATGCGTGCAGACAAAGAACTGTGTTTGCAGAAATATTGTAAAGATTCTTTATGTTATGAGTATGGTAAACTGTTTACAGATTGTGAAGGCTGGGCATATTTTTGTCGATTGGAAAACGAATTAACGTACTTAAAGAAAGAGGAAACTACTATTGAAATTTATGGTAAAAAATGTACTGTGCCTCGGCAACTTGTAGCATATGGAGACGTAGGAATAAGCTATGCCTTTAGCGGATCTTGTATTGCAGCCAAGCCTTGGTCTCCTTTACTATTGGAAATAAAGGCAGAAGTGGAACGAATAATTGGCACAAGATTTAATTTTGTGTTGGTGAACCGTTATAAAGATGGTAAGGACTGTATAACATAAGGCCCATAAAGACAATGAGAAGGACTTGGATCTTAATGCACCCATAGCGTCTGTTTCATTTGGACAGAAAAGGTAATTTGTGTTTTCTAGAAAGAACTACAATTCTCTAAAAATTGTTCTGGAAAATGGAAGCTTGCTTGTGATGAAGTATCCAACAAACCAATTTTGGTTTCACAGCTTGCCCCGTGGGGATGCATTATGGCCTAGAATTTTACGAAACGTTAAGTTTTAACGTTTCGTAAAATTCTTGTATAAAGCAGCGATAAACCACTTATGTGCCCCCGAACTAGAACTCAGTGTCGTACACTAGACGATATTTGGACAACGTTGCAATTTATCTTTGTCTTTCTGAATAGTATTTTTATAAATGCTTATATCTTGTTGGTTTTAAATAAATTTTTTTAGCGTGTCTTACCACATATACTGTACTTGGGACTTTTTTATTACATAATTTTATAAATTGTTTTTAAAATGCAAGATCTGAAATGAAATTTTTCTTTGCTATAAAGATTTATGTTTTTAAGTTAGATGTTTTTACTCAAAAATTAATTATACATTAAATGTTATAGCACATATTTTAAATGCAGAAATTTTGTTTTAAGTATTGTACACACTTAAGTAAGAGTAAACTTTTGAAAACTTTACAAGACCCGTACCATGAACGTACACATTTTGAATAAGTTGTAATTGTATTGAAATCATTTATGCTATAAAATCTAAACCAACTGTTATTTTTTAATTAATCTTTCCTTGCATATTTTTTAAATAAATCTTCCTAAATTTTAGTGATTTAATTTTTATTATACAGATTTACAAATTGTTTTTGGATGAAATATAAGGATTTATATTTTTAAAAATTAGATGCTTTTACTCTTAATTATATATTAGATACTATTACACATATTATTATTACATTGAAGATTTTTAAAAAACGTTTAACAATTGAAAAAATATATATACTTTAAATATTATTACAAACATTTAAATGCAATTTGCTTTTTATTTTTAATTTTACAATTAAGACATTTTTTAAAAGTTTGATTCTTAAAGTGTGTTTTATGCATAGTAAAAAAAAAAACAATACTAAAAAACATGTAAGAGTAAAAATATTTTATACATTAATTTGAAACTTTGCAAGACCCATACCATGTTTCCTTGCACATTTGAAGTCGTGAAAAATAGTTTATTAAAACCATTTGTCCTTGAAGTTCTAAATTAAATGTCCTTTTTCTTTTATGCTTTTGCAAACCACACATTTTACTAAATATGAACTTCCTTTTATTTGAAAACCTTATGCATATTGTGCAGTTTAAATTGCAGAGCAAAATTCCAATACTGTACGAAGCTATAAAGTATTTTACAAGATACTTCATATTGTTCTCTTAATTTACATCTAATTCATTACTACGTTAAAGTGGATAGCATGTGAGTTTTCTGTTTTTAAAAATAATGTGTGCACATCTGTACTGCTAAGCAAATTAACTTTTGCCTTTTCTTGATATTTAATGCATAATCTAAATATTTACGCACACCGCTGATAGTTTTACACATGAGTAAAATTAAATAATAACTGAAATTTTAAATATTAGTGTGAATTTTAAAATGAACAAATATTGAATTAAATATGAATTCTATGTATTCTCAAAACAACAATGCAAGAAAAAACAGAGACACTTCTTAAACAGATTGAAGGCAATCACATGGAAACAAAGTAAATTAGAACACTTTTTAATAGAAAAAAACATTGATTCATATATTTTACAAAACTAATACATTGTAGTAAAAAAGAACTTATTTTTACATACTTGCATTTTTTTAAGAGACACATGTTTACGACGAGCCAATTATTAAATGCCATCACCTCAGCTTTGGGGCAATGCAAATTATTTTTGTGATGACCACATGATAGTTTTTGGATCTTTTTGTTGCTACTTAGAGCACATAGTGCATCGAATTTGGGACACCCATATTGTTCCAAGTTGATATTCGGAATATTCAATGCATCTAGGCGTTTCTTTTCCACACAACCACCTTTGTAAGCAACTAGGTACTGAGTGGCACTCTTGGTCTGTTCGTACAATTCTAAAAGCTTAGAGTCTAAACTTTCTAAAGGAGACACACTTTCCCATGCCACGGGACAGAAAGGGAGACCACATATGTAATTTTCAACATATCGAACAGTTTTTTTTTTATCTTTTGCACTCAGTTTATGCTTATAAGGCGATAAGTTAAAACGAATACTTGAAGCTACTTGCGATTTTATGGCGATGTATCCGTATTCACGTACTAAGAAACCCTCTTGAGTCTGAAATCCGTCAAAATCCACAATTGCACAAATATTAAACATTGCTATTGAAATGTGCTAGCTGTTCTTGGAAAAAGAATTGTAAACTAGAGGCACGAAGAACTGGACTATATACACTTACTAATCAGTGAATAACACCATACACTTACTAATCAGTAAAGTTAAAATTTATCTTAGTCTTATCTTTTGTGAGTAACTATGAGCGCATAAGTGAAGAATGTACTCAGAAAACATGTGCTTGTGATAATGCGCCAAGTAAAATTGTGTGTTGTAATGCAAGAAGATTTTAACGAAAGGATATACTTAAATGTGCATGTGATTTTTCTTTTTACTCTACCACTAGTATCTTAGACAAGTATCAGATTTAAAAAAAAATGACGAAGAGAAACTTTTCAACACAATCTGTACTATAATTTTACACTTAAGAGTAACAGAGCATAATATAATTTTAAGGAAAATGAGTAATCAGTATGCAAATTTGAAGCCTAAAGTTCCAAGCATGTCTATGCTCAATAAACGCCTATCTACGTTTAGAGATTGGCCACGCACAGATGTTGACATTAGGGACTTGGCCGAAAATGGATTGTATTATACGGGTGTCTCGGACGGGGTTAGGTGTTATTGGTGTGGAGGAGGACTTGAAAATTGGCAAAAGGAGGATATAGTCAGACACGAACACATAAAGTTTTATCCAAAATGTTTGGTAGCCCAACAAGGACCGATTGTTGACCCTAGATTAAAAGGAACACCCATAGATGAAATTGTACAGGTGTTGGATGAAACAAACAATAATGCCAATGTTTTTATAAAACCTGATGTAAAACTTTACTGCTCATACAATGACAAGGACGAACGACTTTGTAAAATTTGCATGGAATCGGAAATGGATGCTACTTTACAGCCTTGCGGTCATTTGGTTACATGCATGAGATGTACGAAGAGTCTCTCAACGTGTCCTATGTGCCGAACCAATATTTTACGTAAAATTAAAACGTACATTTGTTACTAAACAGTCTATTTATTAGTACATGTAGTAGATGCAATTTCAAGTGATTTATTGAACACAGTGTGGAAGAATTGTAAAAGGGTGGTTTTGAGTTGAATGTCATGAAATTAACACTCGTACTACAGCAAAAAAGACTAATAAGGAAGTTTAAGACTTTTCTAAAAAGCATAAGACTTTTATCAAGGACTTGTGGAAAAAATCTTGTAGGAAAGACCTTTTTACCCCTTATAAATATATTGACTATTTTTATTATTATTTGTTTGTTCATTACATATTAAACCTATTTACTAAAGAGGAATTTTAAAATGCCTTAAAAAAGGAGTTACTAAATGCTTTAGGAAAAATGTGTAAATGTACTTTAATGCAAGAAAAAGAACGCTTGAAATAAATATTCATCTAGCTATTATTTTTAGTACTTATCAATCATCTTGGTGTATTGTTTATTTTCTAAATTAAACCTTTCGTACTTTTAAATCTTAAAACAAAAAGAAAGGAAAAGTAACCATCTAGAATAGTAAACACCAAATTAAAAAAAAAAACATTTTTAAAAATATTTTCTTATAATTTTTTACCTTTGCCTTTTTTTGTTGTTGAATAAACATTGTCATACAAAATTAGTATATTTGTTGTGTAGAATATTTTTTGAAAACACTGAATTGAATAAAAAAAATCATTTATTGAAAAAAGAATCAACAGTTTATATATTTGTAACAACATATCTTACAGGTCTTTTACATACATCTCTCTAACAGTATTGAAAATATCTGTGGTATTCAAATTCTCAAAAACATTTTCCTCCATTATTATGTAATAAAAGTTTAACAGTTTATTGCTCTGTCTTACAAAATTAATAGCAAACTCTTTCCAGTTAACAACACATAAAGCAAGGGCGAAAAATTCGCAAAAGCGTTCGTCAACGCTCATCGTCATACATTTATGTACAGATTGATTGACAATTTCATTCTTACAACCTAAACAGTCAAAAAGAATATTTATATTTTTTGACACAATATCCTTTAGGCACTTGCAGAGAGAAGCTATGACTTCTCTCCAACAATCAGATTTAATGGTATCACTGCAGTAAGGTTTGTAACTTTCACCAGGAAAACATTTTTTGATTTCCAGTTTCACATAATATGGCAACAAATACGTCAAAAGCGATATCTTCAATACATCTAACACATTGCCGTAGATTTCACACAGTTTAAAATACTGATCAGAATTCATAAACACACAGTTGGGCGAGAACTGTGCAACTCACCACTTGATTCAGTTTTTTGCAGAGATAAAGTCGTTCTACGTCATATGATTCTAGAGTTGATAACAATAAAAACCGATAAACTGTAATTTCAAGCAACGTTAATGAACTCGCCTTTATCTCTTGGTTAAGTTGAAGCTTTATTGAAAACGTGTACCTCAAAGTTCTGAAAATGATGCGTTTTACAAATCGACCCAAAGTGTGTGAAAGAATGTATTTCAACGATCAGGTGTTTCCAAGGGAAAGCTTAAGTTTGACGCTGCAATCACTTCCTGACAATGTGTTTCACCTTGGTGACTATTTATTCGTGCTAATCAATAACTTCAACGGTTCCACACGTGTCCACATACGTAAATTTGCTTTGCATGAAAACAATGTCTTGAAACCAACGAAGGACTGTGTTTCCCTGCATCCAAAAACATGGTACATTCTAATGCAAAAGTTGAGCACATTTTTCGCTTTTGCAACTGCCTCCAACGTTAAAGTTATAGAAAAAGAAGTCTGCCTTTCTAAAGTGTTTGATGTGGGGGAAATGCACTTAGTTTTACAACGTGTATTTCAGAAAAGAAATTATACTTTTCAGTTCTCGCCCAACTGTGTGTTTATGAATTCTGATCAGTATTTTAAACTGTGTGAAATCTACGGCAATGTGTTAGATGTATTGAAGATATCGCTTTTGACGTATTTGTTGCCATATTATGTGAAACTGGAAATCAAAAAATGTTTTCCTGGTGAAAGTTACAAACCTTACTGCAGTGATACCATTAAATCTGATTGTTGGAGAGAAGTCATAGCTTCTCTCTGCAAGTGCCTAAAGGATATTGTGTCAAAAAATATAAATATTCTTTTTGACTGTTTAGGTTGTAAGAATGAAATTGTCAATCAATCTGTACATAAATGTATGACGATGAGCGTTGACGAACGCTTTTGCGAATTTTTCGCCCTTGCTTTATGTGTTGTTAACTGGAAAGAGTTTGCTATTAATTTTGTAAGACAGAGCAATAAACTGTTAAACTTTTATTACATAATAATGGAGGAAAATGTTTTTGAGAATTTGAATACCACAGATATTTTCAATACTGTTAGAGAGATGTATGTAAAAGACCTGTAAGATATGTTGTTACAAATATATATAAACTGTTGATTCTTTTTTCAATAAATGATTTTTTTTATTCAATTCAGTGTTTTCAAAAAATATTCTACACAACAAATATACTAATTTTGTATGACAATGTTTATTCAACAACAAAAAAAGGCAAAGGTAAAAAATTATAAGAAAATATTTTTAAAAATGTTTTTTTTTTTAATTTGGTGTTTACTATTCTAGATGGTTACTTTTCCTTTCTTTTTGTTTTAAGATTTAAAAGTACGAAAGGTTTAATTTAGAAAATAAACAATACACCAAGATGATTGATAAGTACTAAAAATAATAGCTAGATGAATATTTATTTCAAGCGTTCTTTTTCTTGCATTAAAGTACATTTACACATTTTTCCTAAAGCATTTAGTAACTCCTTTTTTAAGGCATTTTAAAATTCCTCTTTAGTAAATAGGTTTAACATGTAATGAACAAACAAATAATAATAAAAATAGTCAATATATTTATAAGGGGTAAAAAGGTCTTTCCTACAAGATTTTTTCCACAAGTCCTTGATAAAAGTCTTATGCTTTTTAGAAAAGTCTTAAACTTCCTTATTAGTCTTTTTTGCTGTAGTACGAGTGTTAATTTCATGACATTCAACTCAAAACCACCCTTTTACAATTCTTCCACACTGTGTTCAATAAATCACTTGAAATTGCATCTACTACATGTACTAATAAATAGACTGTTTAGTAACAAATGTACGTTTTAATTTTACATAAAATATTGGTTCGGCACATAGGACACGTTGAGAGACTCTTCGTACATCTCATGCATGTAACCAAATGACCGCAAGGCTGTAAAGTAGCATCCATTTCCGATTCCATGCAAATTTTACAAAGTCGTTCGTCCTTGTCATTGTATGAGCAGTAAAGTTTTACATCAGGTTTTATAAAAACATTGGCATTATTGTTTGTTTCATCCAACACCTGTACAATTTCATCTATGGGTGTTCCTTTTAATCTAGGGTCAACAATCGGTCCTTGTTGGGCTACCAAACATTTTGGATAAAACTTTATGTGTTCGTGTCTGACTATATCCTCCTTTTGCCAATTTTCAAGTCCTCCTCCACACCAATAACACCTAACCCCGTCCGAGACACCCGTATAATACAATCCATTTTCGGCCAAGTCCCTAATGTCAACATCTGTGCGTGGCCAATCTCTAAACGTAGATAGGCGTTTATTGAGCATAGACATGCTTGGAACTTTAGGCTTCAAATTTGCATACTGATTACTCATTTTCCTTAAAATTATATTATGCTCTGTTACTCTTAAGTGTAAAATTATAGTACAGATTGTGTTGAAAAGTTTCTCTTCGTCATTTTTTTTTAAATCTGATACTTGTCTAAGATACTAGTGGTAGAGTAAAAAGAAAAATCACATGCACATTTAAGTATATCCTTTCGTTAAAATCTTCTTGCATTACAACACACAATTTTACTTGGCGCATTATCACAAGCACATGTTTTCTGAGTACATTCTTCACTTATGCGCTCATAGTTACTCACAAAAGATAAGACTAAGATAAATTTTAACTTTACTGATTAGTAAGTGTATGGTGTTATTCACTGATTAGTAAGTGTATATAGTCCAGTTCTTCGTGCCTCTAGTTTACAATTCTTTTTCCAAGAACAGCTAGCACATTTCAATAGCAATGTTTAATATTTGTGCAATTGTGGATTTTGACGGATTTCAGACTCAAGAGGGTTTCTTAGTACGTGAATACGGATACATCGCCATAAAATCGCAAGTAGCTTCAAGTATTCGTTTTAACTTATCGCCTTATAAGCATAAACTGAGTGCAAAAGATAAAAAAAAAACTGTTCGATATGTTGAAAATTACATATGTGGTCTCCCTTTCTGTCCCGTGGCATGGGAAAGTGTGTCTCCTTTAGAAAGTTTAGACTCTAAGCTTTTAGAATTGTACGAACAGACCAAGAGTGCCACTCAGTACCTAGTTGCTTACAAAGGTGGTTGTGTGGAAAAGAAACGCCTAGATGCATTGAATATTCCGAATATCAACTTGGAACAATATGGGTGTCCCAAATTCGATGCACTATGTGCTCTAAGTAGCAACAAAAAGATCCAAAAACTATCATGTGGTCATCACAAAAATAATTTGCATTGCCCCAAAGCTGAGGTGATGGCATTTAATAATTGGCTCGTCGTAAACATGTGTCTCTTAAAAAAATGCAAGTATGTAAAAATAAGTTCTTTTTTACTACAATGTATTAGTTTTGTAAAATATATGAATCAATGTTTTTTTCTATTAAAAAGTGTTCTAATTTACTTTGTTTCCATGTGATTGCCTTCAATCTGTTTAAGAAGTGTCTCTGTTTTTTCTTGCATTGTTGTTTTGAGAATACATAGAATTCATATTTAATTCAATATTTGTTCATTTTAAAATTCACACTAATATTTAAAATTTCAGTTATTATTTAATTTTACTCATGTGTAAAACTATCAGCGGTGTGCGTAAATATTTAGATTATGCATTAAATATCAAGAAAAGGCAAAAGTTAATTTGCTTAGCAGTACAGATGTGCACACATTATTTTTAAAAACAGAAAACTCACATGCTATCCACTTTAACGTAGTAATGAATTAGATGTAAATTAAGAGAACAATATGAAGTATCTTGTAAAATACTTTATAGCTTCGTACAGTATTGGAATTTTGCTCTGCAATTTAAACTGCACAATATGCATAAGGTTTTCAAATAAAAGGAAGTTCATATTTAGTAAAATGTGTGGTTTGCAAAAGCATAAAAGAAAAAGGACATTTAATTTAGAACTTCAAGGACAAATGGTTTTAATAAACTATTTTTCACGACTTCAAATGTGCAAGGAAACATGGTATGGGTCTTGCAAAGTTTCAAATTAATGTATAAAATATTTTTACTCTTACATGTTTTTTAGTATTGTTTTTTTTTTTACTATGCATAAAACACACTTTAAGAATCAAACTTTTAAAAAATGTCTTAATTGTAAAATTAAAAATAAAAAGCAAATTGCATTTAAATGTTTGTAATAATATTTAAAGTATATATATTTTTTCAATTGTTAAACGTTTTTTAAAAATCTTCAATGTAATAATAATATGTGTAATAGTATCTAATATATAATTAAGAGTAAAAGCATCTAATTTTTAAAAATATAAATCCTTATATTTCATCCAAAAACAATTTGTAAATCTGTATAATAAAAATTAAATCACTAAAATTTAGGAAGATTTATTTAAAAAATATGCAAGGAAAGATTAATTAAAAAATAACAGTTGGTTTAGATTTTATAGCATAAATGATTTCAATACAATTACAACTTATTCAAAATGTGTACGTTCATGGTACGGGTCTTGTAAAGTTTTCAAAAGTTTACTCTTACTTAAGTGTGTACAATACTTAAAACAAAATTTCTGCATTTAAAATATGTGCTATAACATTTAATGTATAATTAATTTTTGAGTAAAAACATCTAACTTAAAAACATAAATCTTTATAGCAAAGAAAAATTTCATTTCAGATCTTGCATTTTAAAAACAATTTATAAAATTATGTAATAAAAAAGTCCCAAGTACAGTATATGTGGTAAGACACGCTAAAAAAATTTATTTAAAACCAACAAGATATAAGCATTTATAAAAATACTATTCAGAAAGACAAAGATAAATTGCAACGTTGTCCAAATATCGTCTAGTGTACGACACTGAGTTCTAGTTCGGGGGCACATAAGTGGTTTATCGCTGCTTTATACAAGAATTTTACGAAACGTTAAAACTTAACGTTTCGTAAAATTCTAGGCCATAATGCATCCCCACGGGGCAAGCTGTGAAACCAAAATTGGTTTGTTGGATACTTCATCACAAGCAAGCTTCCATTTTCCAGAACAATTTTTAGAGAATTGTAGTTCTTTCTAGAAAACACAAATTACCTTTTCTGTCCAAATGAAACAGACGCTATGGGTGCATTAAGATCCAAGTCCTTCTCATTGTCTTTATGGGCCTTATGTTATACAGTCCTTACCATCTTTATAACGGTTCACCAACACAAAATTAAATCTTGTGCCAATTATTCGTTCCACTTCTGCCTTTATTTCCAATAGTAAAGGAGACCAAGGCTTGGCTGCAATACAAGATCCGCTAAAGGCATAGCTTATTCCTACGTCTCCATATGCTACAAGTTGCCGAGGCACAGTACATTTTTTACCATAAATTTCAATAGTAGTTTCCTCTTTCTTTAAGTACGTTAATTCGTTTTCCAATCGACAAAAATATGCCCAGCCTTCACAATCTGTAAACAGTTTACCATACTCATAACATAAAGAATCTTTACAATATTTCTGCAAACACAGTTCTTTGTCTGCACGCATTTTCTTTGCAAGTCTAATGTCCTTAGAATCCATGATTTATTTAAAAACAGTAAAAAAGGGCAGAAAAACCCCAAAACAAGATGCAAAGTAATTCAAAGACCCAAGATGCTCCAACTATACTTTAAAAAGCCTCTTATTATCAAATAGTTTCTATCGTTATCTGTGACTCGGTGTTTAACTCCGTTCCTTCTGTTATCTTAATTAACTTACACGTGCAAAAACAATCCTTAGTCATATTCTCACAAGTTCCAGAGGCTTCTAATAATATCAATCTTATACGGTTCCTTGCCATCGCTTATAATATGTATACTATAAATCTTTGGTTAGTTACTTCTTATTTACCTAAAAATGTAATGTTTCATACACCGTTATGCCTGTGTGTCCTATTCATATCTCAAAGTCCTCCCCTCAAATTGTAATAATAATAATTTTCCCTACAAAACATTCACCCTTAAACATTCACATTTTCTTCAAGCTCATGTTGTATATAAATTCATTAAAATATAAAAAAGGTTTCCGTATTATAAATTCTATCTTACATGTAGTGTTCATACGCTTAAAATCTTCGCATATATTGGTTGGCATCAATTACTTATGTTCCGAGTTCCAACGTTAGAGTATTAAGATAATCCCTTCGTCACTATTTCATAGCTAAAACCCCTATAGAAAGTTCCAGTTCGGGCATGTCATATGTGATTCATTGGCATGTTGTAGTTTCATTTGCTTTTCTCACAATCAGAAAAACAACACCATTCTCCTAAATAGCAATGCGTTTAAAAGCTTTCTCATTTACTTAAGCTTGTATCCTATCGGTGACTACGTGTTTAACTCCTTCTGTTATCTTAATTAACCTACACATAAATCCTTAATCATATTGTCACAAGTTCCAGAGTCTTCTATATTCTGATACTTTTCCTGTCATTACATACAATTCGCATACTTTAAAATCTTGGTAATAAACTTGTTATATAGCTAAGGTTTATAAATTCAACTTTATTTGTTTTTATATTCATATTCATTCTTCATACGGGCACTATTCTTAAGAAAAGAAAAACACATACTTTCACTCCCTTAAGCTGTAAATTCACGAGTTAGTATTCTATATGTATTATACAAAGTAGGTGATCGAACGGTTAAAGTGCTTGTGTAAAACGGGCGGCCGCGATTACCTTTTGATGAGTTCAAATCCACCCTCATATATATAATTTTCTTTTAAAAACAAAAAAAATTCTCCATTTAATTCTAAAGTATCACGCTACAAGTCTACAGCTAGAAAATAAATCCTTTTGTTACTTCTCCCGCCACTAGATGGCTGCACCTGCCTTTTAATAGAATTATTAAACCCCACCACAATTGTTCAAACCATTTTCTAAACATAGCACATTCCCAGAATGAATGACAAAAATAAGAAAGTTCCTTAGATTAACTTCTTTTAAAATCACTAGATGGCACCACCAGTCCAACACACTTACAACTAACTGCAAAATAAAAATTAATTATTCATCAAATAAAACCAAGTCCCATAACGCATTCCTAGTATTAAGAAAAAAAGCAAACACTACATTAATTCACCACCCAAAGCTAACTCTCTTACAGCGTAACGGATAGCGCACTGTACTACAGATCCCATGGTCCCCAGTTCGAATCCACGAAATTCCTTTTTAATTCAAAGTAATAGGGTTTCTCATTCCCCCACCAGATGGAGCTATAACTGATTCATTACCATGGCAACACAACAACGCCATCTTTACAATGACGTCACCACCTCAAAGCATCACCCTCTCCTTATCAGCAATCCCCCCAACTCCTTATCAGCAGTCAACTCCTTATCAAACGGCGGCCATCTTGGAAAAGGCGGTATAGTGGCCCATATACTACTCACGTATTTTTGAGGGGCCCGCGGTACGCCAGTTGGAAGAGCAGCCATTAGCAACCGGAGGGTTGCGAGTTCGAAACCAGGTCCGGCCAAAGACCGTCGTGTACACGGGGGCTGACGCATGTTAAATCTGTCGTGGCGTCACGTTGGTGTGGCGTGGGAGTTTGGAGAGTGGGGTGCCAGCTCAGGTGTTGACCTCGTCATCTGACCGTGGTTCAAAATGGGATATTGTCCGGGATCCCTTCGGGATGGATCCCGGAAGTCGCTAATAGCCCGTTGTGTTGCTCCCGTGCGACGTTAATTACCTACCTCATTTTGTGCTCGATCAATTTACTATTTTATGATTCAGAACAATTTTCAAGGGGTATTCCCAAGGAAATTTGCTTGTTTTAACGAAAAAGGAAAAGGAAAACAAATTTAGCAACTTATATGTTCACTAAATAAAAATATAACTTTATGAAATTTTAGAAGTTGAGTATCAATAATTTTCATTTGTCAATCAAAATAGTAAATTTTAAAAATAATGTTTTCATCCGACCTTCCATGATTGGGTTCCTAGTTTTTGAAATGTGAATATCATACCGATATACTCATCATAATTTAATAGTCAACAATTCACCAAAAAAATAGTTGTCCGTACAAACCATGTGGTCAAATTTATTTTGTTTTGCTTATACTTATGAAGATTAAAATGCTTCAATTGTCTTTCGCATTATAGGTTCATATTGTCAGGTAATAAAACAAATATGACCCTAATAAAAAAAAACTTTAATTTACTTTGATTTTGCAATATGTCCACATTAAATCAATTAACTCTTTGAGGCACACGATTTTAAGGAAAAAAACCCAAGTTGCACAGAATTGTTTTATACTAATTTTGAAGCTGAATAATCAAATAACATGTTTTTAAAATTATAAAGCGATTTATTCACTCATAATAAATTTTTACAAAAAAACATTTACAGTTATGAAAGACAAAATTCAATGCACCACACATTAATTACAAGTGTCAACAACTTACTAATGCTTTTTGGTATTATTTGGTTTTAGTTTCAGTTATTTACTCATTTAGTTAGTTCATAGCATTGTAAACTCAATGAGAGACTTTGAATAAAATGCTAAACCATGACTTTGAGTCATTTCAACTTTTTGAGGTGGGTTAAAAAATATCCCACCCTGCATAAAAAGCTGAGCAAAAAAAAAGGTGGGGCAGTTTTTAACCCACCTAACCCCAAAGAGTTAAGATACAACGGATTGAAGCCATTGCATGTTTTTCATCTGGTTTGATGTGATAAATTCATTTGTCAGTAACTAGGGATCACCCATTTCTACTTCAAAGATTCTTTTTTGAACTTGAAAATTTTATTACATCAAAAGAAAAATAATTCATCATCTTTGATTTTTTTCATTGTTAGCAAATTATGTTGCATCTTTTAATAAATTTCAATTCATGAATGAAAAAAACCCACTCCGATTGTTTGGGAAATGTAATGAATTTTTTTTCATCGAAAAATGTGTGAAAAATTGATTTTCCAATGGTACATAAAATAATTCCCTTTTGTTTTCATTACAATTGTTGTCTCAAACATACTAATTAATTGTATACTTAATTGAGAATATCCGTTTTCTCGTGCCAACTCGATGCACAAAGAAAAGTACTCTATATATCCGTGCTTTTTAGGTATAAAGGAATTTATTTATATATTACATTTAAAATAGTAACCGTGTCCTTTTTATTTCATCATTCATTTCCTTATAATTTTTCTAACCACTATTTTTGTCTTATTTTATGAGTTTCTTGTTTAGTACTTCAAAGACAGGTCAATAAATGTCGTGATAACTTTTCAAGATATAAGTATAATTAAACATACTACGATAATAGATATCAGAATGGCGACAAAGAAAATACCTGCCCATCAAAATATGGGTAGAAATTAAAATATTTCATATTGTCACGTAGAACACACCAGTTTTGAGGCTAGAAATTCTATTGCAACAGGCATAATAGAATGCTGCGCGCAGGATAAGAGCAGTGACTTTTGCTTCCCGGCTGGAGGGATTTTATACTCCCCAACCGAAAATGGAATTGCGTCACATGGAACATTCGGTAGGAATGTTCCATCCACCCTGAAAGGGTTGAGTATCAAACTGGGGTCTTCAGCGTAGAACGCTAGCGCTATACTAATGAGCTAGAGTTATTTGATACTCGCTCCAATATGAACTTAAGATATTTGAAGAAAAGTTACGTTTCTTATGTTAACCTGGATTGAATGCCTTTCACTGAACGATCTTCAATTTATAACATGCTTTGGTGGAAAAAATTAAACTAAAGTAGAAACAGATGAGAAGAATTCATTCACAATAAATGTAATTGTAATGTGTGTAAATGTGTGCTTTTTTAAACGTTCACCTGAGATTAAGAGAAAATTATTGAGTCGATGCATTGGAAAATGCAAAAATTACATCTTTTTTTTATATTTATTTTGATAGTTTGAAAATTATTTGATTATTAAATCAAAATGATTTATTTAATTTAAGTGTATTTAAAATTAAATTGTTTCAAATGTTTTTTTCCATTCTCTTTTTGCATTAGAGATTAAACGATGTTGAACACAACCTTATTTATGAAAGTATTCATGCAAATTTTATCATGAAAGTAGTACCGAAACAGTGCTGCAATTATTTATGTTCAATTTATTGAATAATACATTTTTCAATGTCAGCAAGGGTACAAAAAAAATTCCATGATTTTTATTTTATTCTTGTGTGTTGCACTCATATCCATTAAATTTCTGCCCACGCAGATTGCAAAAATAATTTCAGGTGGTTTATGACGTTTCTTTTCTTCGAGGCTATTATTGCTCCCGTAACGTTTCCAAGCCTATGATTGCATTCGTAGTTGGATATGACAAATGCCTTGCTCATCCTCTGTAAGCTCCTTTCCCCATCTGAAAAAAAACAATACAATACGAGTGAATAGAAGTGAACAATGCAATGTTTCAAAATAAAAATAACTGGTAGTAGGTAGTTAATTAACGTCGCACTGGAGCAACACAGCGGAATATTGTCTTTTTTTATAACCTTTTTTTCATTTTTCTTTTCTCTGATCAGATGCGTCAATTCTGAAAACGGAAAAACGGGGTGACGTACAGTTATTTAGCTAATTTTCTTTCGTATAACCATGAGCCCAAAGAAGGTGAGTGTAAAGAACAGTGGTGAGAAAAGGAAAAAGGTAATATCCATGGAATTAAAGAGTGAGATAATAGACAAACACGAGCAAGGCGTAAGAGTAATAGACTTGGCAACGCAGTACGATCACACTACTTCTACGATATGCACTATTCTGAAGCAGGACTCGATAAAGGCTCTTACTCCAGCTACAATTTTTAATTATTATAAATACATTATTATAAAACATTGGAGTGGTTTTTGGGGGCTGGTACAAAATAATCTCATTTCAATTATTTTCAATGGGGAAAATCGATTTGAGATACGAGCATTTTTGTCTTACGAGCTCGGTCATAGAATGAATGAAACTCGTATCTCAAAGTACCAGTGTATTATAATTATTTTTGTATCATTATAATCAATATAATACAATGGATGTTTTGACCCGCAGTCAAAGCTATTGGTTAAGAAATGAATTTTTAGTTTATTTTTGAAAGTCAAAATTCCTGAAAAGTCTTAATTTTTTCACCAAAGTCTAAAAAATCATGTAAAAAACCGTTCTCCCTAGCAACTTGATTGAGGGTCAAAACATGAATAATAATTTCCAATAGGAATTGTCTTTCTGAACAAATTAGAATTTGAGATATCACTGTTCAAAAAACATGCTAATTGTATCTACATTAGGTAATTAATGATTAGATTAATCTGAATTTTTCAAGCTGATATGAGTTTAGGTACAAACCAATGACCTACTGTAAAAAAATTGGATTTTTGAAGTCGAAATTTAAAAAAAATCTTCTAGCGTAAACGTACACCTTAACCAGACTCTACATCGACAAAGTAGTTTGAAAGATGAACAGCGTGTTTGGAAATGAAGAATAACTAGCAGAGGGAAACCCAGAATCGTGACACCAGCAAAGGAACTAGCATTTTGTTACAAAAGCACACAAAAGAATTACTCGTTGACTCGCGTGGGACTATTTTCCGGCTCATTGTCGAGGGGAATGGGCAGCTGTGATTGCTTCCCACAATGCCGTGTTTACAGACAAAACGCATATTCGAAATAAGAATGAGCAATTCTTTCCTGTTGTCTCGAATCCGCTGGTTTTTAGAGAATTGAGAAAGATGTTCTGGTCGAAAAGAGGTTTCACCCACACGTCACAATTCTCGTAAGATAAATCAGTTGTAGCGAATAGATTTACCTCAAGCCAGAAGACCAGATACGGACCACAAAATATTTTTATCAGGACCCCAAACCAAATAGACCGGATAGCCGCACAGACCACATAGGGATACAAGATATTTCTACCGGATACTGGTGTTGACCTCATCTGACCGTGATTCAAAATTACGAGGTGTTGTCCTCGGATCTACGGGGTATTGGCGACAGATCCATCCTGAAGGGAAACTTCAGGATGGATCTGTCGCCAATAGCCCGTTGTGTTGCTGAGTGCGATGTTAATTCGAATACCAATCAACCTGGAGGACACTCATTTATAAAAAATAGATATTTAAGTGGGGAGGTAGTTGAATTGACGTCGCACTGGAGTAATACAATCTTGGCGACAGTTCGGGATCCATCTCGAAGAAATCGGAGGACACCTCGTCTTCTTGAATAACTGTCAGAGGACGAGGGCAACACCTGAACTGGCACCCCACTCTCCAAACTTCCACACCACGCCAACGTGAGGACATTTGAGGCAACAGCAGATTTAACGTGCAACAGCCCCCAAAAAGTTCTGGCTCTACTGAATTTTATTACGTGGCTTTCTGACTCGCTCTAATTAAATACCAGTTATGAACTAGCTATTGTTTGGCGCAGCATGGCCAAATCTGGCCCTTGTGCCATAAAAAACCAACCAACCAACCAAAAAGTTCTGGTACCAGGGATTCTCGTTTGTTTGAGGTGGCTGATTTTTTGCGTGTAACACTAATTCGTACAATTCTACTCTCCCCATGTCGTCCATTATAAATTTGCTTGCTAATTCTGGTATATAGGTATTATCTCGTTATCAATGATAAGACAGGGTTTGATTTACGGAATGCTTCACCGTGTTTGCAAATGTTTGTGTTTCTCCGCCTTTCTTTAGTGTTATCGATAAGAAAGATATATTCATTTGATCCCAGAAAGCTTCTTCAAGCACTTTGTGTAGAAAATCTGCGGTTCCTCATATTTCATATTCAGATAGCGTGGACGTTGATTTATTGGCTGGTGGAAATGCGTCTGAGTTTGCAATCTGGTTGAGGCTTTTATTTACAAGATAATTCGCAATCTCTGCAAATGAAATAAAGCCGAGTGAATTGATACTCGGTAGCGTTGGCCAAGAACACGTGCTTAAGTGATGGTATGTTTACACGACGGAATGGCTTGGTTACGAGGTTGTTGCCAAGTGTTGTTAACAGAACCCCACGTGCGTTTCAAAACAAAGGTTTTGTCCGACTCCAGTGAATTGGCTGTGGAGTCACGTGGCTTTAGACAAGTCTATTCTTTAAATTAGGGGACGGGGTAAAAGTAAACAATTGGCGACTTTGGCTTGCTCTCTGGCTCCGAGTTAACCGTTCGATGCCGGTTGCCGAAGTTAAAAAAGCAAATAGTTAGTGATGGGCAGAATCGAGTACTTTTGATAATCGAATACTTGGTATTCGAGTTCTTTCAAGTATCAAGTAGTATTCGAATACATATACGAAAACGATTTATCGAAATTTAGAATCAATACTCTGGTATTCGAAAACATTAGGTGAGTACTTTTGAATCCGAATACTCTTGTACCGAGGATTTTGGTATCCGAATACATAGGAAAAGAATCGAGTACAAGGAATGCTTTTTAAGTACACGAGTACTTTTATATTCGAATACTCCCATCATTATGACGACCGCCATAGTTGATTATTTGTAAAGTCCTACGCAAGCGAGTTGTCAATCGAGTCACGTGGTTTTAGACAAGTCTATTCTTTAAATTAGGGGACTGGTGGTGACGTGAAAAAAGATTTGACATTCCACAAATAGCGTCTTTAGTTCGGATTTAGGATCCGAGTTTATCCGTTCACACCATAGCAACCGGAGGGTCCAACCAATGTCGCGTACGATCAGACTGGTGCACGTTACATCTGTTGTGGCCTCCAATGTCCTCAGGTTTACGTGGTTTGGAAGTTTGGAGAGTGGGGTGCCAGCTCAGTCGTCATATGACCGTGGCTCAAAATGATGAGGCGTTATATATATATACTCGGATCTTTCCCTTCAGGATTGATTCCGGATCGTTGTGTTGATCCAGTGCCAAGTTAATTAACTACCTACCTCACACACCTACTCTGTCTTAACATGTAATATCACCAAACGAGGCGATAAGATGCCAAACTGGCCAACCAAATGAATTTTCCAGCTGTCACGTGATTACTAGTCGATATGCTGGTCACTTTTTGAAGCTCCTCTCAACAGCTTGGCGTGGAAGTTTGGAGAGTAGGATGCAGCTCAGTTCTCGCCATCTGACTGGATTAAAATTACGAGGCGCTGTCCTTGAATCTTTCCCTTCAGGATTGATCCCGGACCATCGTCAATAGCCCGTTCTATTGCTCCAGTCCGACTTTTATTCAACCCCTTTTAGCCCTAATATTTCTGTGGTTGGGACCCAACTCTCTGAACGTGAGATACATATTACAAACATACAGCTAATATGGGAAGCCAAATATGCAGGGTGGCTGGTAGGTAGATATTTATTTTAAATTAACGTCACACTAGAGCAACACAACGGGCTATTGCCATTTCCTTGGAATACATCCTTTTGAAAGATTTGATCGGTTCTTAGAATAGAATCCTTTAAAAAGGTGCTGTGGTCTTTTCCTCCGAATAGAATCCTTTGGAATCATTTTATTGCTCCTTTCCTTCGAATACAATACTTCAGAAAAATCCTTTCCTCAGAATAAAGGCAGGGACAATCGTGGCTCAGTGGGTATGCCCACTACGCTAGCAACCTGCAAGTTTGATTCCTCCTGGGTGTGATTCATTTTCCTGTGTCAGTAAAGCTTTCATTGCGTGTCTTACTTGATATTGTATGTCTTGTGTTTGGCACAGCATGGTCAAATATGGCCCTTACACCATAAAACCCATTCCAACCAGAATAAAATCAGGAATTTCCAAGAATAAGGAAATATTTTATTAGTCGAGATTAACTGGTTAGATGGTTGTTTGGGGGTTTTATGGCGCAAGGGCCATATTTGGCCATTCTGCGCCAGACACAAGACATACAATATCAAGTAATAGACACAATGAAAGTTTTAATGACACAGAAGAGAGAAATACATCCAGGGAGGAATACATGATAGAAATCGAACCTGCGCCGCCTACAACTCGAAGGTTACTAGAGCGGTGGGCATACCTACTGAGCCACGACGGCCCCTAAAACTGATTAGAATTCATGCCGGGAAAACTGCAAGGTGGAATTAACCCTCAGGGTTAAGGTTTTTACCCAGGGTACATAATATATTAGGGATATTTTTAGCATGTTTCCTTTGTTTTAATACAACCAAACATGTACTCCATAGTCGTAATAAGACATCTAGAAATTCAAAACTCTTAGTTTATATGCTTTTATTCCAACCTGTTATGAAATGCAGTATACATAGAGCACCAAATATTACATTACAAAATTGAACACTATCATTACAAAGACACGCATCTAATTCGCCGAGCTTCCATATGGGAAGGCGAGTAGGTCAGTCACAGTTAATACCAGCGCATATAGTAGCAAAGATAACATGAAACTTGGATCACAGTCAATGTACACATCTATTTACAAGGAAAGCAGGGCAAGGTTTTAACTTCTATCTACAAAATCTGTACAGTACAAAATAAACTCTAATAAGTGCAAAGGAAAATGTACACGTTAAATGGAATGTTAGATGCACCTTCTTCCATCAGTACACAAAGAATAGAAATATACAAACACTAAAAAACCGCAATAACTTTGTTCGATTGCAGTTGTACAAATAAATTACTTTATTCATTTCATAAAATGTCTTAGTTTAAATATTTGACTGAGTAGTTCTGAACTTTTCACTTATAGTACGTAAAATAAAAAAAGAAATACCACAGAATGGTTTTGTTTAGGATCCGACAGCACTTCAAAGTTTTGGTGCAAGTGTAAAACTCATTTTGAGTTTTGGTTGTCAAACCAACTCAATTTTGCGTCTCATTGAGTTGGAATCCAAAATTTTCAAGAATATCGATTTCTATGGGCTATGCTATTTTATGCTCTTTCCCATGTTTTGCATTTTTGTTTCAACTCCCATTAGAAGTTTTGTTTTAAGGATACACATAAAACTAATATTAAACTAAATTAAATAACCTTAAATTTCGAACTTTAACCCTCTGAGGGTCATAAGATTGTCGAATAGCACAGTATTGCTATTCGACACACTCCATGACTCGATCAATTCTTTAGTGCCTAGGGGCACATAAGGCCTTCAATCTGGATCGCCAAAGTTTCCTGTCCGATGCAGCAAGTCTAGCTTCATAGCAGCTCGCCCATCCAGCCTCAGTTCTCTCTTGTTCCATCATACGTCGCCAGCTCAAACGCTTTATCTTTCCACCAGGGGTCAATGCTATATTGGGAATACTGTCCCTGTTCGTTCTTAAAAGGTGTCCTATAAACTTCCAACGTCTGAATTTGATTTTATTTCCTATTTAGTTAAATTGTGCTTTATTTAATAATTCTTCATTTGAAATGTAGTATGGCCAAAAAATCTTTAAGATAATTCTTAAACATTTATTTTGAAAAACATTTAATTTATTGCACTGAGTTTTGGCAATTTTCCATGTTTCAGAATCGTATAAGAGAACTGAAAGTACTAGTGATTTAATTTGGTTTTTACATGTACATTAGTTGCTCTCCACAATTTATTAAGATTCTTGAAACAGTTGCGAGCTTTTGAAAATCTAAGATCAATATCTTCATCAGTACCACCATTTTTGTTTATTGTTGCTCTGATATGAAAAGGTGCTTACATCTTCTATTGAATTATTTTGCACCTTGATGGGACTGCTAGATTTTTCGTTAATTCTGGACTTTTGTTTTATTACTCCATGACTCAATAGTCACATTGATTGGTTGAAAGAATCCTAGGACAGATTCAATTGGTCATGTCTAAACACTGGTCAGAAAGTCAGGCAGGAAAAACTACAAGTTGCCTAATAGAACACTATAAACATGATTCTCAGAGGGTTATTGGTTTTGTTTAACTCTTTGGGGTTAGGTGGGTTAAAAACTGCCCCACCTTTTTTTTGCTAAGCTTTTTATGCAGGGTGGAATATTTTTTAACCCACCTCAAAAAGTTGAAATGACTGTCATACAGTTTAATATTTTATTTAAAGTTTCTCATTGAGTGGGCAATGCCATGAGCTAACGCTAAATGTGTAAATAACTGAAAACAAAAATTGACACACGTCAAAAGGCATTAGTAAGTTGTTGACACTGTTGTATCAAAGTTGGCGAATTGTGGTGCAGTGAATTTGTCTTTCGTAACGGTAAATATTTTTTTTCGTAAAAATGTATTACGAGTGAATAAATCGTTTTATAATAAAAAAACATGTTATTCAGCTTCAAAATTAGTATAAAACATCAAATAAGTGAATAAACAATTCTGTGCAACCTAAGTTTTTCTCTTTAGAATCGTGTGCCTCAAAGAATTGTGGGATCTTTCATACAAATTATTTCTCAACTAAAAAGACCAACTTAAAGAATGCAAAAAAATCTCACATTCCATACTTTTTTTATTTTATGAGCTTTTTCTCCATTTAGAGCCTGATGCATATCGCAACACAAAGTAAGGTAATCGATTTCCAATCCTAATAAATGTGGGCTATTTTAGAAGCAAAATACTCCTGAACACCAATTCCCCTTAATGTGAATAAATGTTAGAAATAAATTATAAGTAACAATTCAAGTTAAAGACGAACAATTAAAAACGATTTTTTTAGAAAATCACAATATGCCAAAATCAACAAATAAAGAAAAACGAAAAAACTGTAAACTGGACCTTTCAAAATGTTGGGAATGTCACAACACTGCTTACAGCCTTAAAAGCCACCACAACCAAAACACATCACCTTTGGGGGTAACGATCTAATTAATTACAAAGTACAGGACTGTAGAGAATCATAAATCTAATATGGCCATTACAAAGGTATAGACACAATGCTACAAATGCCATGTCTGTTCCCAGACATTACTCTATGTACATTACAAACAATATTTACAAAAATGGAAACTAGATTAAATTTACATACAAAGCGCATCTACAATCACATTTCTAATAGGTGTCAATCTTTGATTCATTAACTGACACTTCCTTATATACGCTGTACAAGAATTATAATTTCTTTTCATGGTATTGGGTTGATGCAAAAGTTCTCATTTTTGGAGCTAGGTGGCATTACATCGCAAAACCGAAGTATTATCTCCTTCACACATGTAAAGTTTTGAAGTTTGAAAGAAGGAATTTCAGCGAGTACTTGGGAAAAAAATTGCATTATTGGGTTGTTTTTAAATTTTGTTAAGCATTAAAAATGGCAGAAAATAAGGAGCATTTTCAACATATGCTTTATTTCCGAAAAGGCAAGAATGCTTCGCAGACGCAAAAGATATGTGTTGTGTAGGGTAAGGGGTGCTGTTGACAATTCCACGGGCTGTAAAGTGGTTCAGGAAGTTCCATCCCCTGGATCAGTTCTTTAGCCAGAAACCTCAGAACTTCTACGAAGGCGGGTTCATGCAGCTACCGGAGAGATGGAGCAACGTCATCCAACAGAACGGCACATGCTATATTGATTCGATGTAATTTTTAGTAAATAAAATTTTTCTTCAATTTTGTCAAAAAAATGGGATGAACTTTTGCATCAACTTAATAGTATGTTCTAACAGGACAAAGAATTTGATTGTCATTAAGTGGACACAGTATGCTAAAAACGAATAAAAGTGCCAATTTTTTTATTGTCTTAATTATACAACTTGAAAATATGTGCAGAATTAGATAGCTTTAACTACATTATTTTACAAGATGTTTTAGTTTTTCCATTGAATGTAGAGTGTGAAACCGACTAACTTTTAGATTCTCAAGTCTTTCCAAGACATTTTGTAAATAATAGATTTATGAAACTATTTGTGGGTTTTTAAAAAATTGATAAAATCAATTGACTATAAGTTGTACTGAAAATTTGTGATTAAAAATAAACAGCTCTACGTACAAATCCATGTACAAAAATGTGAGAATTGCACAAAATTTGTTTTCTTTTGTAAAGCACGTTTCATGTGTATTGGATGAGGTACGAAAAAACATTTTGTTACAAATGTAAAATCAAAAGTAATTGTTTAAAGGTACTGTGTTCCCTTATATGGAGAGTCCCAATATTTACAAAGAATTGATATTTTACATTATTCTTCATATATTTTAAGATCAGTGCATAACTGATGTTTAATGCATGTTTAACAGAACACAAAAAACATGCTATCCAAGATTTTAAACTAAGATATAAATAAATAAAAAGTAAAACCCAAACTATACTTTGAAATCTATCGAATCAAACAATGAGGGTATATATCATTGAGAATTTTATATACATTCCTGTTCTTTTTAAGGAAGGTTATACTAGAAAATAAATATTAGATAAAAATAATTTAAAACATCCTTGATTCTAAAATAATTCAAAATCCTAAAAAATATTATTGATAGATCAACTTTAAAAAATAATTTTACTGAAAAAGAATTATTCCATTAAAAGACAGAATCGTTTTAATATCCTTTAGTTAAGAGAAGGCAAAATAAGATCGAAACAATTATGAATATAATACAAATTAAGTGATAATATTTAAGCATAGTTCTCATAAATAATTATAGTACTTCATGAAAACTGGTCGATATAATAATTAGTCCCCAATATTCACATCAATCAATTCTTTGATTACTATAACAGTCACAATATGCACTGCATATATACAGACAGTACATCAACTCTATAAACAATAAATAATAGCATAATGAAATTTTCTATTGTTACAAGGATCCTTTGAAACAACAATCTTTACCTTTTACTAACAGAAGTAATTTCTTGCGTAGGCTAATTTTTAAGTGCTATCTAATTTTTTAACATCCATTGAGGCACATGTATTGCTTATTTAACAAATTCATTAACACAAATTTCAGATTCTCAATATCACCAATAGTTTGATTCATTGGTAGCAACTGAGTGAATTTGGTCCTCAAATACAATACACAGAAAACACTTTCAAGAATGTGAGAGTAAATGCTTATATCTAGAGATGGGCTGTTATTCCAATAGCAATAAATAATGGTTACTTAGCAACTGTTAACGAAAATATTAACAGTAATCGATAAGTATTATGGCTAGATGGTTGATAATAACTTTTAGCATGACAAAAATAAAATATTTAAAATAAATTTCATAAAAATAGAGTTCAAATTACTAAATTTTTAAAAATGTATGGCTAACTTAAAGCCACTAATAGGTAAAATCAACCATTAACGTCAATGTTTATGATTGCACTAACAGTTAACAGTTTTGTTAGATGTTTAACAATTGATAAGAGTAGTGGTAAATAACTGTTATCCCAAATGAGCAATAATGGTTGACACTATCATAAATTAAGTTTTGCTAGATGGCAGCTTGCCCATAAATGTCTCATTATTTATGGGCAACTTATAAGTTGCTCATAAATAAATTCACGAGTTCATCTTACGTTCATTTAATTATGATTTACTGAACTTATATTTAAGGGCAACTTATGGGCAAACTGCTATTAAATAATTCATATCTACCAATTCACTTTCGTTTCCAACACTGATTGAAAAAAATACATTCAGCCGAATTAAAGTTTAAAAACTGATTGGAAATAAGGTAAATTGAAAACTAATTCTAGGCCTATTAGTTCCATTAAAATTAAGAAACGTATATGGGTATAGAATGCAATACCTTTAGAAAGTGAGAGTACACGTTGCTGAGCAAAAAAAGTACATCTTTTGTGTGAATTTGAATTTGAAAATCAAAATACTTTAAAACATGATAACAGATTTTTAATTGATAGTTCTTCATATTTTATCTATTGTACCTCAGTCAAATAAATGATTAATTTGATTTAAGCCTCTAAAAATATTGATAAAATACCTCAGAAGCACATCAGAAGGAATCAGATTTCTGCTACATGACAGATTTTAAAGTTCTATATCTAAGAAATTTCACAATTTTAATTTGGGTTCACAGAAACACGATTAAAAAATTTCCATTCAAATGAATAATATCAGTCAATCCCAAAATGTTTGCAGTTTTCAGTAGTTTGCTGCAACAACTGGTCCCACAGTATTTCGTAGAGTGCGATTTTTTTTTAAGTGCATCCCAAAGTAAAGATACATATCAGTCAATCACCTCGGTGTTGGGGTTCAAACTGCAAACTTTTTGGTTAGATAATTTCACTCAATTGAAATCCCAACAGATTTTGAAGCTAATTTCAGATGCACTAGGAGTAGTAGAGAATCTTGTAGATCACTATATCACATGCAATGTCCATTCATTGAATTGGTCATCACCGAAATCCAACTGCAGGCTTGAGTGGAGAGAGATCACCACTGTCAAAGTTCGCTGCAGAAGATAATTGGAGGATCAATGGATACTTTCGCACCCGCTGTCCTGCATCCTGTCCTTGAGCTGGTTCAAGTCCTCGACCAGATTCAGGGTCAAGTTGCACAGTTGGTCGATCGTCTCGGTCGAGCCGAACACGTCTGACGGGGGAAGGTCGGGGCCACTGAGTAGAGAATGGATATGTCAGATAATCAACATGAATTGTTACGAAATGATAAAACATATCATAATTACGAATTAATATTAATTCAAGTCATTCATCAAATACTGGTAAAACAGACTAGAACATAAGGTAGGTATTTTAATTATCGTCACACTGGAGCAACACAACGGGTTATTGGTGGTCCGAGATCAACCTCCGAAGGGAAAGATCGAGGATAACACCACGTCATTTTGAACCGCGGTCACATGACGAGGTCACACCTCAGCTGGCATCCCACTCTCCAAACTTCCACACCGCGCCAACATGAAATTGAATGTGCACCAGTCCCGAAACATGAAGGGTTAAGGAACTTCGGTTAATATAAAATATTAATAGTTAATTTTAGAAATGTTTCATGTACACATTTAGGTATATAACTGAATCACTGCATAGGAGTCATTATTGTATCATTCTGATTCCAGTATCCTTTTTATTGTATGATGGTTGGTTTTGGATTTTATGGTGCAAGGACCACATTTGGCCAAGAATTCAATGACTGACTACGTGATATTGACTTGCTTATCGCGCTACTTGGATCTGACTGATCACTATCGTCATTGGAACTTGACAGGCTTGACAAACTCTCTTCCATTTCTCTTACCCTACTTTAGTTCTCAGCATGTCTCTTTTTAAATGAAGAATATATTCCTCTGCACCTTTGTTATGAATTTTGTTACCACACAAGACAACGAGGTAGGAAAACAAAGCTGAAGGGAATGCCAGGGTAAAACAGGAGGGAGGACAGATCAGGTACCTTGGGTTGTGATGCCCATATGCACCTAAAGATGTGCCCTTTATTGTATGAAATGACGGCCTTATATTGACAGAATGGTACAAAATTCTTTACCTGAATCCAATAGAGCTGCTGTCTTGTCTCCCGCTATCACAGTAAGAGTCCTTGGGGAGAGTGGCAGAGGAAATTTGTTCTTTCAGTCTCATGAGAACGCGCTTCATCTCTTGGTTCTGCGGAGCCACGCGCAGAGCCTCCACGATGTCGGACAGTGCACTCTCGTGGAGCCTGCACAAAACAAAAACAAATACATATGAAGCTGTCTTCAACCTTCCCAACGTCTAACCAAATTCATTTCTCAAATAAGAAAATACCATGTGTCATCGAAATGAATGTCATCTGTACATATAAAGCAGAGTTGACGTCCATCTGTTCTCTATACAAATCTACACCGTTTGATCAATCCTCACCGAATTTGGAACCCTGTGGGTAACTTAGGCTACACAATAACCCTGTACTATCTGTCTTGGGTGTACAGAGGGGGCTTAAAACACTTCAAAATCCCCACAGGAATAACATTGATATTTATACAATCAATGTCAGACCAATTAACACCAAATTTGGTGCATTTATTCTTTAGAATCCTGTGGGAAACAAGTTTTATAGAACTGAGATGGGGATACCCCATCTTAGTTCTCTATCTAAAAAAAATATACGATTTTACAGGCTGAGGTTTTACATTCATAATTAATTTTTATGTATTGCAATTGGTTTTATTCATTACATCTCCTAATTTTAATATCTTGTGTTTGGCGCAGCTTATCCTCTTTTTGGATCTATCGAATCCCTATTAAACTGTACACATAAAAGTCATTCCTTGGTTTTAAAAGCAATGAATTTGCTCCTAACATTAACAGAAAATGATTTTCGGATATACTTTTGTTGGATTCCCGGGCATGTGGGAATCCGGGGCAATGAGAAAGCGGATTTGGCAGCCAAAAACGCAACATTGATTATAAACTCCAATGTCCCGATTCACGACATTAATAGTGTTTTAACCCAAGCCATAAATTCATCCTGGCAATCCGCTTGGGATTTGGAAAACCACAACAAACTTCATGATATTCAACCATCTATAAAGGGATTCAGCAAAACAAACTTAAATAGAAATCATCACGTAAAACTGACAAGGCTCCGAATTGGACATTCCTTTTTTACCCACAGACATTTACTGCTGGGAGAACCAGCTCCTTTATGCTCATCATGCAATAGTATTTTTTCCATAAAGCACATATTGACGGAATGCCAGAATTTTAATCATCATAGACTAAACCGATTTGGTATCTCCCCTATTACCTTAACAGACTTGTTGATGGACCCACATCATAAAAACTTATTTTTATTCCTTACTGACATTGGTTTCGTAAACTTTATTTAGATTTTATAATCGACTGCAACATACACAACTGTACTGAATTTTATTACGTGGCTTTCTGACTCGCTCTAAATAAATACCAGTTATGAACTAGCTATTGTTTGGCGCAGCATGGCCAAATCTGGCCCTTGTGCCATAAAAAACCAACCAACCAACCAACCAACCAACCTCTTTTGGATCTTGCGCCATAAAACCCAAATCAACCAACCTGTGGGAAACATAATCTAGATATTAACCCCCCATTCTATATTTTCTGGTTCTGTAGAGGGGGCTAAAAACAATGAAATCCCCATAGGAATAACAGTGAGTAATATTACGATGAATTACAAACAATTCGACCCGAGCAATGCCTGGTAATTCAGCTAGTATTTCTATAAAATACAGCATCATGATGGTTCTGTGATAGACTATAAGCACAATAGAAAACATATGGGGTGTTACTAGATTTGCTGTACAAACTTTAATTTTGCATTCCTTACCTCACCTTAAACAGTATTCACAAACAGTATTAACTGATTAAATGGGTTGGAACTTTTATGTACTAGTGATGGGCCATACTGTTGTTTTACAATAACAATGGTGTTACTGCTAATTTATACTAAGTTATAATTAACAGCTAATAGTAGCAGTTTTGTTGTCAGTTAGCAACTAAATTTAACGGTTTTAATTAACTTTTAAAAATTGACATCAATGGTTGCTTTCTTTTGGATATAACTGTTTAAATCAACTGTTAAGTAATTTTTAAAAAATCAGTTTGCAACTTTTTATTTTATCACATATTTCAAATTTAATTTTCTCCACTGCTATCTCAATAATATTTATAGGCTACCAATAATATTTTTGATAGCAGTTTCTAACTGCTATAGAAATAACAGCCATCACTATAGTATATACCATGGAAAGGTAAGTTAAATTGTGATAAAAACATTAAATTTTAAAAATTAACTTATATCATACACAAAACAGAATAAATGAATTTGTCACACAATCGCTCATTGGTGCATTCAATATCACTATGCTCAATAAAGTATGAAAAAGTATTCAAAACATAATTTTCACCTACCCAAGGTCTTCACGAGCTCTTCCTCTGGCATAATATCCTTCAAAAGATGATGGCTTCAAAGCAATTGCTTGATCAGCTGCCTCAATTGCGAGTTTAGGCTCCTAAAAAATGATTTTAAATATCTAAAATGATCAAATTAAACTTTCATGAATTTGATTTTTTTTTTCAATTTTATAATGCCCAACCATTGACTTCTTTGGTCTTCAACACTACAAGGGGAAAACTTGTTTTCATACATCAGGAAAAGTCCAAGGACCATAATTTCCTACAAGCAGCGCAGTACAAATTAGTTGATGTCCTTTTTAGCTGGGCTAAGATGTGATCAGATAAAAAAAAGTGCAAGATTAAAGATGACTAAAATGCATAAAGCTCCCCGTCGAACAAAAGGGGCAGTCGAGAAAAGCACGCACACCCATGCAGTGTAAGTGTCCTCTTAAAAATCGTGTCCAGTTGAAATTTGACGTAATAATATGTCATGGCAAATTAGGTGGAACAGGGTCAGACAAAACCTTGCTCCACGTTTTGTCCATGGCCTTAAGTTTTTGATGGCCGCAGATGGACTTATTTTTATTTCTCTCTACCAACCTGCAAGCATGGAGGTAAGGGAGAGGGCAGGGGTAGAAGACAACCATTCTTAGCTAGCTTGTATGCACGCTCATTGCCCGGTATATCACAATGGCTTGGTATCCATTGGAAACAAGGGGCAAACTGATACCCAATAGGTGAGCTGCCATTAATGATAACAGGGACAATTATCAACATTTGTGCACTTACAAATCAGGATTCAAGCCTTGGACTGACTAAGTGGCAGACAAACGATATGACTAATATATTACACTGCTTGATAACTGTTAAGTAAGAACTGCTTTTTGCCATGCAATACCCTTTTGGAGCTGTCGCCAAAAACAGTCGCACTCTGCTACTAAAAATCTGCCTCTTAAATGAGGATTTAACCATAAATGATTCAACTCCTTGGGGTTAGGTGGGTTAAAAACTGTCCCATCTTTTGCTCGGCTTTTTATGCATGGTGGGATATTTTTTAACCCACTTACAAAAGTTGAAATGACTCATTGTCATACAGTTTAATATTTTACTTAAAGTTTTTCATTGAGTTGGCAATGCTATGAACTAACACTAAATGTGTAAATAAATGGAAACAAATGATCTGATCATTCGTGTGCTGAGAAATGGGTACAAGCTATATGAAACTCAAACCACATCATTTAAAATATCTTATATTTCATTGTGATAAACCATACAAAATTAAAATTGCTTTAGATTTGTACAAAATTAAAATTTGAAGTCTTCTGAAATGGCATTGCAACTGAAAGTCAATCTGATTACATTGTTTTTCAGAAATATTAATCAAAATTTGTTAAAAACAATGCTCACATTTAACTTCCTTCGGCATCGTGACAATCCCAGCAACAGCTGATACTTTGTTTGCAAGAATCTACGATCCAATCCGATAATATTTTCACTTGGAAATTTCTTCAAAGCGTATTGATACCTATGAGCAGCATCCCTCAGTCGAGCTCGCTACAAAACACAAAAAGAATTGACTTAAAATTTATAAAAAATTAAATTAATATATCATGCTATTGTTATGCTTGGCGGCATATTTAACATGATCATGAATGCAATGATTTGCTTACCTTACACAATACAGTTGCATCTTCAAGTAATTTATTCAGGAGTAGTATGAGAATTTCAGAATTTCCTTGAGCCATTGTCCAGGTCTGAGAACCTGAAAACATTGATAGATGTATTTTAATACCAATAAAGTTTGTGATAACCAGGACCTAAAATATCATAAAAATGCCCTAAAATTGTAAAAAATCACAAATTTAATCACAAAATATATTTTTATACATACTGTGACAGTTCACTTTCTAGTGATACTAACAGTAAAAAATCTTTATTTGTTAATTTTATGATTTTTCAAATGATTCCAACTATCCTGCTTTTGTGATACACAAAACATAATCATTAGTATGAAATTCTAAATAGGCTGCAGCCTAGAATGGCAAGTTTATGTAAATTTTGGTATTAAATTGTGAAATATCATGAAACTTTGGCACTTAAAAATACTTTACAATGATCTCAGAAAAGTAAAGGAAACATCTTAAAAGTAGTTCTTACGAAGAAACTTTCGAATGATGCATACCTAATTTCGCTCCTTTGTGCAGAAATCGCACGACAGCAGCAGCATTCCTGCAGCCGATTGCTCGATCCAAAGGCCGCATCCCTGTCAAGTCAACGTGCTCCATCAATGCACCTGAATCAAGCAGTAACTGAACCTGTGCAGAAAAGCAATTTTCCTGGGTTAGTCATTTCAAAGAAACAAAAACTGACCTTACGAAAAAATTTAGAGTTAGTTCTATAGAGAAACGAAATTTCGTTTCTAAAGAACAGATTCTATACAGAAAATGAGCTGATTCTATATTCTACTAAGGGAAAGTAAAGTCGTGAAAAAAGAAATTAGCTTCTATAGAATTCTAGAGGTTACTTTAAAGAGCTTATAGAAAAACGAGCCATAATTCTATGATTCCACATTATATTGAAATTTTTATAGAATTTCATACAAAATTATTAGTACCCTTATGAAAACATTCTAAAGAAATTTCTATAGAATGTCTGCAGAAACCTCTGTAGAATTCTATATAAGTTCATTTTTGTTTCATGATTTTACCTTTCTATAGAACTTCTGTATATAGAATTTTATAATACATTTCTGTAGAATCAGAGCTCGTTTTCTTTATAAAAATCTCTACAGAATTTTTTCTGCAGAAATGAAATTTCGCTTCTCTATAGAAATCTCTAAGAGTTCTACAGAACTCTAAAATTTTTTCATAAGCTTATAAAGCTCCCCCAAAAAATCTCGGCATCCCCAATTGTCAATGCTACGCTGTTTACATTATTTTAATTTCACTGAATTTACATATTTATTAACACTCAGTATAATAAATTTATGCATATTCATTATATAACTTCAATCCACTTACAATTTCAGGATCTCCGTTGAATGCAGCAAAATCGAGGGGAGTCCGCCCACTTCTGTCTGCAATATTGGTGTCAGACCCATGGGTGAGTAGGCACTGCACTGCTTGATAGTGGCCTTTCAGACAGGCCCAGCTCAGGGCTGTCAGGCCTTCTTTGTCAGCTGTGTCGATCGTTGCTCCTAAAGAATGCAAATGAGGATTGTTTACGAAAAATAAAATTCTAGTGCCTACAAGTGACAAAATTTCTCAACTGTGATAATCAGGAGTTTGGTTGTTTTGGGGGTTTATGGCACAAGGGCCATATTTGGCCATGCTGCGCCAGACACAAGACATACAATATCAAGTAATAGACACACACAATAAAAGTTTTACTGACACAGAAGAGAGAAATACACCCAGGGAGGAATGCAATTGACAGGAATCGAACCTGCGCCACCTACAACTCATAGAGCAACCTCAGAAATTGTGGGGCCTGATTCAACTGTTGTCAATCTGCAATAGAATTCCATAAAATCACTATATAAACTGCTTTATTTAATGTTTTTGAGCAAGACTATTTCAATTTCTCCTAATTAAACTGGCTTCTTAGTTCTCATGTAATTACAGTCCCTACTAAAGATCTACGCTTTAGATGAAGCCTTTTTTGGTAGGTAGTTGAATTCACGTCACACTGGAGCAACATAAAGGGCTGTTGTCGACAGTCCTGGATCCGTCTGACAACACCTCATCATATTGAACCATGGTCAGAAGACAAGGTCAATGCCTGAGCTGGCACCTTACTCTCCAAACTTCCACACCATGCCAGCTTAAGGATATTTGAGATTTATCATGCACCAGCCCCATATGCACGACAATTTTGGTTGGACTGAGCTTCGAACTCGTAACCCTCAGGTTGCTAATCCACTACTCTACCTAATGGGCTACTGTGGCCCCAATAGTAAATCTGGGCCTAGTATATTGAAGTTACATTCAAAATACAATACTTAAACTAAAACACGTCTTCTTGGGTAGGATATCTACTATTTCTGCAGAGCTTGAAGCAATGTTCTTTATATATTTGATGACTTAGTAGACATTTCTCATTATAAAGAAAGCACTATAATCTAGCCCATAAACACTGGACACTATTTATGAAAATGTATTGCTTTGTTCAATTAAGCATCGCATTGAACAAAAACTAAGGGCAAAATTAGGTAAGAAATATTTTCCCAATACATTTAAGATAGGGCTGAAGATGAACTTATTTGACTAAACCAAATTAAAAGCTTTTCCATAAGATGACATTTTAAAGGAGTTATTTCCCTTCATTAAAATTGCTAAAATCATTGTTTAATTTATAAGATGTCAAATTCTTTAAAATCACATAATTTCATTTTATCAATTCAAAGACTATCCCAGCTGGATGGTTGGCTTTGGGTTTTATGGCGCAAGGGGGCCATATTTGGCCAAGCTCCGCCAAACACAAGACAAGGTAGGAAAAAAGCAGAATGGTAGGCCAGGGTAAAACAGAAGGGAGGACAGATCACTCGGCTACCACGGGGTTTTGATGCCCGTACACACCTAAAGATAAGCCCCTGAGGGCGATTAACCCAGCTAAAGCCCGGGTAGATGGTTGAATTTTTCTGGGCCGATTATGCAAACCTGTCCATTACTGGTTAAGAGTCCCCACAAGTAACAAATGCATACCTTTCGATAGCAATAGCTCAAGCACCGGATGACCACCCATTGCAGCCAACACGAGGGGTGTCCTCCCGGAGCCGTCCGTCTGGTCCAGGGACGCCCCGTGCATCAGCAGCTTCTCCACGACCTCCCAGTGACCTTCAGAGGCAGCACACAGCAGGGGCGTCTCCTTCTGCTGGTTGGCGGAGTTGACGGAGGCGCCGCGTCGGATGAGGACGTTGCAGCACTGGAGGTGGCCGGCGCTGCTGGTGGCAGTCAATGCAGTGTGACCGGTCAGAGTGTTGATGGCGTTCACTTGCACCTCGGGCATGTCAAGCAAGTACTCACAAATCTGTTTTTTTTTTTAAAAAGGTTGGTTGGTGTTCGTATATCGCAAAAACGAAATAATTCCATAACATCGAAAAAAGAACTAAAATTCATTATGTGAACGCAAAACAAACGCACATTCCAATTGCAATCACCGATGCATAAAGAAAAAAGAACAACTTTTAAAATTTAAGGTACAGATGTATCTAGTACCTCATCTGGTGGCAACGCTCTTGGCGAGATTTATGGTGCACTTTCAGTAGCGAGTTATGATAGGTGAAGGTAGCCCATCTTTATTAAGGTAATTCCCATTTCTATGGCAACCTTGGTAAGCGGAAAGATTTATAAAGATTTTTTCCTTGGCGATATAAAAAAGTGCACCAAGAGCATTGCCACAAGATGAGGCACTAGATACATCTATACCAAAATATACACCTACATATATATTGCCATTCAAGGTGAAAGAAACTTGCATGTACTAACTAGAAACAAACATAAAACTCCCTTATAGAGAACGTGATACTGGTTGATCTATTAGTCCAATAATAAAGTCAGTTAAAGAATTCTTAATAACTGTTCTGAATAAGAATACAAATTCTGAAAAACAACAGTTGGTTTTGGAGTTTTATGGCACAAGGGCCATATTTGCCATGCTGCGCCAGACACAATACAGTATCAATTGACACAAGACATACAATATCAAGTAATTGACACACACAGTGAAAGTTTTACTGACATAGAAGAGAGAAATACACCCAGGGAGGAATGCACCTAGCAGGAATTGAACCTGTGCCACCTCCAATTCGAAGGTTGCTAGCACAGTGGACATGGACATACCCACTGAGCCACGATGGCCCCTTTTAAAAATGGTGGCATTTAATACTAAAAAAACATTTATACCTCAAACAGGAATGTTTAAGCAAATAGCTATTTTTATATATCAAGTTGCGTTTTTTTATTTCTGCAGTTAGTTTAATTAAATACCTACCTACCCTAATATTTTAATTTTAAGTCGCACTGGAGCAACACAACAAGCCATTGCCAATGATACGGGATCATCCCTTGAAGGGAAAGATTCGAGAACACTGTAATTTTGAACCACGGTCAGATGATGAGGTCACACCTGAGCTGGCACCCCACTCTCCAAACTTCCACACCATGAAAAAGTGAGGACATTTGAGGCCATGACAGATTTAACATGCACCAGCATCCTTTGTACAAAATGGTCTTTGGTTGGATTTTAACTCGCAACCTTCCGGTTGCTAGTCTGTTACTCTTCCAACCGGGCTACCATAGCCCTAAAATATTGGGGATGGGCTCGAAAAAAGTAAGAATTAAATTTACATTTAATAGAAGTTAAGACATAATTAATGGTCCAGTCGAGTTTTATTCCAAGTGACAGGCGACAGAACGTCCAATATTTCAACATGCAAATGTTTATGTAATAGAGGATAAATTAGAGGAATTGAAGTTGTAGACTTTAGGATCCAAACAGAACACTCCACATCGGTGTTTAGACCAATGTGGGAAACTTTGCAACAACTGTTGGTGCAGAATAGCACAAGTCTTTTCTGCGAGCTTTTAACAGTTAGATCATAAGGTGGTAAAGACCCAAGTGCTTCGTTTTGGAACCTGAGGTAATTTATCAACGAAGGTGGCTGAAAAATGCTGTAGCATTTCCGCAACAGGTTACATTTTGTTTACGAGAGCAATATAATCTGAGATGTTCAATTTTATGTAGTACTTTCACTTGTAAAAAAAGTTAACATAAAAAAATTTGAATGATTGGTTGTTAAATAGGTAGTAGCAAACATAGAAAAACATTTTAAAACTAACACTGTAGTGTCCACTATGAGCAGCTGCGACCAATGAGCATTGGGCAACTTGAGAGAGGGTGGGTCCAGCATCCTGCCCAACAGGCCAACTGCACTGGAACAAATACATGAGAATTTCAAGATGACCTTTCGATGCAGCATGGACGGCAGGGCATTTCCCATCATGGTCCAATTGGTTTACCTGAAATGTAATGCTTTATTAAACAAAAGGTACTCTAAAAGCAGGGTGTTTTATTTGATGCTATGAATATCTGTGCCACTTTATTGTTATTCAGTGTTCAACAATGAAGTTCTCAATATAAATTAAGTATAGTTCAGTGCAATTTGTATAACAGGTTACGATGCACAATTTGTAAGTTGTATGTACAGCAATTACAATGCACTGCATAATATTAGCAAAATTTGTTCCTATGAAAAACGTGGACATGTTGAACAAAATTGAGAAATTAAAAAAAGTTAAATTTAAATACGAATGTGGCCAGTTTCAAGTTATTTTCATCTGAGCATTGAGATATTTTCAAGAGAACTATTGTTTTAATCGTACATGACATTTCAGGGATGAAAAAATAAGCTCATTGGTTGAAAGAATCCAAGAAATATTTTAATTAAAACTAGTTAGGAAAGATCACAGCGTTCAGTGTGGAATAATTCATTCCGAATGTTCAGAGGTGTCATGATTTTAAACCACCTGCAGGGTTCACACATATATATCCATCCTGCAACTTGCAGTCTTCCCTACATGACTTATAATCAGTTCTAACCAATAGAATGTTTCCTAAGATTCTTTCAACCAATAAATGAGGTTGTTTGTTCATTATGCATGTGTTGAGGAGTAAACAAAATGCTACTCTACTAGGAAATCGTGTTATGTGATTAATTAAAGGCTTTCTTCAATTTCATTTTTAGTAACACATTGATGACAAGTTACGATTAAACTTGTGAATCCTCACATAGTTTGTCCTTGAAAACATATCACTTTTCCTCAAAATTGGGCACCATGGGTCTACAGGACTGGAGAGCTGCACAGAGTCAGACAGTAGCATTGCACTTTTAGATTTAGAGTAGACACTGTCCGATAATTGAAGACTGCCTAGGCTATCCGATCACTGAAAAGCAATATGGACAGCTTCTACTTTGTTATCCAAATCTGTTTTCAATTGAATTTTACTACTCAATCATGGAAAAATAGGGAGTTAGTTTTTGCTTGAAATCATGTGTCAGCAATGGTAGGTATTTAATTAACGTCACACTGGAGCAACACCACCAGCTAGATATAAGCTATTTAACATGTTTCTTGAACAGTGATATCTCAAATTCTAGAGGGAATAGGTTTTTACTCTTTTCACCAAGGAAGTCGGGAAAAAAAAATCGAGAAATTTTCAGGAATTTTAACATTTAAAATCAACTGAAAGTTAGTTTCTTAACTAAAACCTCTGAGGTTCAGAATATCCACTGTATTATGTAGATCATGAGACACAAATAATTGTAATAGATAACTCACAAAGGAATTTATCACTGTTTGAACAAAGTGCCATAGTGCAAAAACAGTTTTAAAAAAATTTAAACTCAATTTCTGAATACGTTTTGGAAACATGTTTGTACATGGTGACAGTACCTAACAAAAATCCCTGAAACAAGAAAACTATTTTGAATAGTGGACCAGGATCAACCCCTGAAGGGAAAGATCCACGTAATTTTGAATCATGGTCAGATGACGATGTCACACCTGAGCTGTCACTCCACTCCCCAAACTTCCACACCATGCCAACGAGAGGATATTTGAAACCATGACAGATTTACCATGCCCAGCCCCCCTTGTACACGACGGTCTTTGGTTGGATTCGAACTCTCAAGAGTCAGCAATAATTTAAGGTGTATGTATACATTAGAAATTATGAAAATCGACCAGAAAATTGATATTTTTTTATGGTTTCAAAATATTTTCCATCCTTAGCTTTCAAATGATACCAAGATTTTGTAACTATTCAAAATAGTTTTCTTGTTTCAGGGATTTTTGTTGGGTACTGTCACCATGTACAAACATGTTTCCAAAACTTATTCAGAAATTGAGTTTAAATTTTTTTAAAACTGTTTTTGCACTATGGCACTTTGTTCAAACAGTGATAAATTCCTTTGTGAGTTATCTATTACAATTATTTGTGTCTCATGATCTACATAATACAGTGGATATTCTGAACCTCAGAGGTTTTAGTTAAGAAACTAACTTTCAGTTGATTTTAAATGTTAAAATTCCTGAAAATTTCTCGATTTTTTTTTTTCGACTTCCTTGGTGAAAAGAGTAAAAACCTATTCCCTCTAGAATTTGAGATATCACTGTTCAAGAAACATGTTAAATAGCTTATATCTAAATTAGACAATTAATGATTAGCTTAAACTGATTTTTTCACACTGAAATGAGTTTAATCACAAACCAATGACCTATTGTAAAAAAACTGGATTTTTAAAGTCAAAATTTAAAAAATATCTTCTGATGTAAATCATAGTATAAATCAGAACTCTAAAGAAATAAAATTAAAAATACAACAATACAAAAACAGACTCACCTTTGCTCCATGCGTCACCAAGAATCTAGCAATATCCAAGAACCCTCTCTGACAAGACAGGGCCAGTGCCCCGATCCCATTAGTGGAGACGATGTTGGGGTTGGCTCCGAATTCTACCAACAAGGACACCATCTCCGAGAAACCATGGAGAGCTGCAACGGCCAGGATGGGCATGTTGTCCAGAGCTTCCACCACGTGATTCGGGTTCGCTCCAGCCAATAGCAGCAGTCGGCTCACCTGTAAGTGACAGCAACATTTAATAAAGAGTTACTGCAAGTACAGTAAAATTGTGTTATGTCACGCATTTAGATATATCACTCATTTTACTTGTCTCCTATTGAATCTTTGGTTTACTTACTCGTCCCTCCAACTCACCAGAGATTTAATGTCCTCATTGGAGGGATGGGGTTGGTTTGGTTGTGTTTTATGGCACAAGAGCCAGAAAAGGATAAGCTGCGCCAAACACTAGATAGAATGCAACCCAACAGAAAAGTTAAAATATTTATATAGTAGTCAGACCAATAAGTAAAAGTAGATATGAAATGTCAATTGAGATTAAAGTGCAATGAAGGCGACTAAGATGAAAATATTAATTTAAAAAGGGTAAAATTGAGTTTTATATCAATGGTAATATTGACTGATGAAATGTAGTGTGGTATAAATTGTAGACAAAAACATTTATGTGAAGTTTAAAAATCCAATTAGGTATAAAAATTTAAATAGATTTGGGGGATTTTCTTCCACCAAATCTTGCAAGTTTAAAATTGAATTGTTAAATCAATTTCGACGATGATGGTTAAAAACTGGACAATTGATACGGAAAAAGGGACCACACACAGGAGCACTCTCTCCTAATAAAAGATGCCTGTGAGTAATGGAAGGATGGGGAGAGATCCCAACAAGAGGCTTCATGGGCCACCCAACACGGGGCAAGGGAAAGAGCACCCCGTACCCATGGCAGTGAGCGAATGGACAACATTTATTGAACAATTTTGGTCACAACTAAGCACTATCAATGGTTGCTATGTGTTAGAGCGATTATAATGAGAACATGTAACATAATGTATGACAAAATAATGAACCAGGAAAAGTCATATTTTCATTCAAAAAAATATTAGTTAAAAACAATTTTTTTTTTCGAAATATATATATCTGATCTAAAAACTATACTTTTTCTAATGATAGACCAGGCTATAACATTAAGAAAAGCCAAAAGGTATCTCAAAGGTGCCAAATTTTCTTAATATTGGTCTGATGCATGGTTCAAGTGCATTTTGCACAATTACATCGATTCAGTTAGTTGGTTTTGGGTTTTATGGCAAAGCTCATATTTGGCCAAGCTACAAGATAATGTCAAGTAATTGTGAAAAGAAAAGATGGAGTAGAGAAAGATCGCTCCAAAATCCTGGAGGTCACGATCCTCATGTTTACCAGAGGAAGCAAACCCATGGGAAAAGAATAGATCACTAAGGTACCTAAGGTTCATGAAGCCCATACACATCTAAAGATGTGCCCCGAGGGGCGCAATCACATTTTTTTTCCACGTAAGGAAAAGTTCAAGAACCATAATTTCCTACGGGTTATTTCCCCAGTACAAATTAGCCCATCTAAAAAGGTTGTCAACTAAGATGCGATCATCAGATAAAAAAATGCAAGATAAAAGATTACCAAAATCCATTAAGCTCCCTGTCGAACAAAAGGGGCTGTCAGGAGAAGCATGCACACATACACACCAATGCAGTGTAAGTGTCCTCTTGTAAAGTCATGTCCAGTTAAAATTCCAAAAATTTGCTGTAGCAATGTGTCATGGTAAATTAGGTGGAACAGGTTCAGACAAAAGCTTGCTCCATGTTTTGTCCATGGACTTAAGTCCATCTGTGCAAACATCAAAAGCTTATTTATATTTCTCTACCAACCTGCAAGCACAGTGGTAAGGGCTCGAGTATAAGTCAACCATTTATAGCTAGCTTGTCTGTGTGCTCATTGCCTGGTATATAACAATGACTTTGTAACCATTGGAAGGCAATGATCCTACGAGTTCAAGATGTCACTGGTAATTAAACGAGATCTGGCCAAGCGAATGCAATGAGGTTGTTTATAGAAGCATAAGGCCAAGAACTGTGTGTGTAGCTGGTTGCTAATCCGCCACAGACCTCCTCCAGATGATGGACACTTGCTGCCAGCCTGTCATTTTTACTGTATTCATCTATCCTCTCTGCTTAGTGGCTGTCCTCTTTTAGAATTTAAAATTTTGAAAAAAAAAATTTTTTTTAATTCTTTATATTTTAATCATTTTTATCACCTTTTAAAATCTTGAACTCAAATTTTACTATTCTCTTCTTCTCAAACCTTTCATCATATCTCTTTGAACTTTTATCAGATTCTAATATGAGTACTGTGTATTTTATTTCACTCTACAATATCTTTACTACATTATGTTTTATTACAATGTTTTATATTAGGTTACATCATGCTTTATATCTTTCTTATGTATCTTTACATCATGCTTATGTATCTTTCAAAATTCTGTCCGTCTTATATTATGTATATTTCAAAATTTTCTCTTTTCTTTTATTGTATCTCAAAATTCTGTCCTTATATTATTACTGATGTTCGGACATATACTGTCCCGTTTTTATACACGTTGTAAACCATTGTAATGAAGCATAATCTGTAATCCTATTTAATTTTCAATAAATGCTGCACACGCCCACACAGGGAAAAGCGATGCTCTCCTTGTGCAGTGTGGTGGGCCCCCTTTGTGCTGGAAGTCTTTTTCCGCACCTCTTCAACTATACTATGACTCTACACCTTCTATGACTCTACACCTTCTAGTGAGTCATAGAAGTGTGGGTCTGCAAAAAAGTCCAAGACTGCTGCCTGTGAATCAAACAGAATGACTGCTTTGTTACAAGAAGTGATGAAAAAAAGTCTAGAAATGGCTTCAATTCCAGTCTCAAAATGTGTGGCTTGTTGACCAATTGCGACAGAACCCTCGAAACTGCCCTCAATTACATGGAAACTGGACATTGATGCGTGTTGTAAACTATAACAATACCTTAACATTCGGACTGTGCAAATTCCTGAGGGACCCCAGTGAAGTTTCAATGCAACTGCAACCAAGGTTGACCCAGTAGGCCTGCAAGTCCCTGGGCAGGCAGGCGTTGAGGAATTCTTTGGGGGTGCTCTTGTAGATGTGAGCCTTCAGGATGTGGTGACCCAGCTCCAAGCAGTCGTCCGCACTCTTCTGATGAGAGCCTCGACTCATGCGGAAAGCAATCGATGCGTGGCCACACCTACAAAAGAATGGACTTAGAGAAGACAGATCAACTACAATCTACCAAGAACTGTGTTTGAGATTGGTTTCACTGCTATAGATCACTATACTAGAAGTTAATTATTATAGCAATGGCTAAATTCTCCACACTATAAAAGAACTAATCTCTATAAGGGTTTAAGACCTGGTTTGCAACACCAGATCAGTTTGGGAAATAGTCAGGAAAAGCAACTTCAGAGCCAGTGTTATAAAGAGAGTGGTCATTATTTGAGCCACTTTTATAAATGAACACTTTTACATTTCAACCATTTATCTAGTTGTTCACTGTAAAATGAGACCAGTAAATGTCTCATTTCAATAAATCTATATAAATAAAAATGGAGTGTTTACATTGAATATTTTCTACCCATTTCAAGTTTTATATCCATTTTGGGCCCTTCTGATGCTAAATCCATTTCTTGCGAATTTGGTATTTCTTTGTCTATGTGTGTGCATGTACTACGTCCAAACGGTTGAATATATTTTCATGAAATTGCATACTGTGAGTTCTTACATTCATTTAGTGACTGAACTTGTTTGCATAAGTCTGTCCGTCTTCTCGTTCTATGTTTGATTTTGTGTCTGTACAAGTATCACATAAAGTTTCAGTTCACTTTATTTTACATCCCTTTGCTTACATATTTAGCCAAGTTTCGTGTTAAAACAACTGAGCAACTATACTTAAATCAACCATAATTTGGTAGTTTTGGAGTAGCTGGAAGGTATATTGAGCTTTGCAATTACTTGGATTGTTTTACCAGTGCTGTGAAAAATAAATTTTTCCAAAAACTATTTTGACGGAATTTAAATTCTAATACTTTATTTATTTTAAGCCTTATTTTTTTCTTTTTGAAATATAAAAATTTCTGAATACTTGGGAAAGATGATAAAAAGAATGAAACATTATAAATAAATATACAGAACAAAACCTTTTAAAATAGGACTGGTAGCTAATATGGCAAACTTGGTATTTTTTTAATTGTTTGCTTTTTAAATTTGTCCGTTACATTCCAAGAACCTATTTTGTAGTGAAAAGCAGATACATTTATTACATTTCATTCAAAGCTTTTTTATCTGCTTTAAGATTTATTTCCGGATTTTAAATTTGATGTTTTTCGTTCAATAACTGCAATGTAAGAAATGGTTTAATTAGTTTTTAAAACATTTTTAATAATTGTATGATAATTTTAAGAAACACTTTTGTTTTTAAATGACGTACCAGGCATTTATGTGTACTCTGAACTATTCTATGCATTCTGGGTAACAATGGCCACTCTTAGACTTTTCTTTCTTAATAAAAATTTAAATTCTACACAAATGTAAAATGTTAAATACGACATTTATTTACATTTGTGGAATTGTGTATTTAATTGTGTACCTTTATTAGAGTGTGGTAGTTGTCACATGTGATGAATAGGGAATTTCAATTTACTAAAGAAAGCGGAAGTTAGTTAACCAATTCAACCCGAGTAAAGCAGGGTAATTCTGCTAGTAAAATCAAATAAACTCAGTTTCTTCAGCAGAGGTTCATCTCGCATCTGAAGAGACCGAGACACGTGAGGGACTCACCGTGCATCGCAGAGGAATTTGGAGCTTTCATTCTCATCCCTCCTGAGCAGCCACTCTCGCATGGAGGGGTGGACGAACATGACCGTTCCGTCCTGCCTGGTCACCACAAAGTGGCTGGAGATGAGCGTGTCCATGCGGTCCATGAATTCATCCCAGGAAATGCCATCGGTCACGCACTTGGCATTCAGCGTGTAGTAGACCTCTTGCAGGCTCAGGGGGTATAGTGAGGCAAGGCAGATTTGGAGGATGGGCATCACCTGGAAAAGGCAATTCTCTTTGAACAAGCCAACATTATCAAGAACATCACAATCAGAAATGAGAAGTGACTTATTGGGTTGATGCAAAAGTTCGTCCCGTTTTTGGCGCTATATGGAATTGCATCGAAAAACCCAAGTGTTATCTGCTTCACACATGTAAAGTTTTGATGTTGTTTGAAAGAAGGAATTTCAGTGAGTACTTGGGAAAAAATTGTTATTGGGTTGCGTTTTTAAATTTTGTTAAGCATTAAAAATGGCAGAAAATAAGGAGCATTTTCGACATAGTATGCTTTTTTATTTCCGAAAAGGCAAGAATGCTTTGCAGACGCAAAAGATATGTGTTGTGTAGGGTGAGGGGTGCCGTTGACAATTCCAAATGCTGTAAGTGGTTCAGAAAGTTTTGTCTCACCTGGATCATTGAGCTAGAACTTCTATGAGGGCAAGATTATGCAGCCATCAGAGATAAAGAAAGGTCATCAAACAGAACTGCACATACTATATTGATTAAATCTAATTTTTAATAGTAAATAAATTTTTTCTTCAATCTTTGTCAAAAAAACAGGACAAACTTTCCCCATCAACCCAATATATAGGAGCAGAGATGCCAACATGGTTAGATGTTTCATGAATTCAAAATGTGATTTTCAGAAGTGTTAGGAATTATTATGCATTTTTCTAAAAACATCCTGTTAGTTGTGGGTTCTTTTTAAGCAAATGAGATCACTGAGGACCAAATAAAAAACAAACATCTGTAAAAAATGTATCATCTAAAATATTTATAAATGATACACATTTAGTTATAGCATTAACCAGGTTGCAAAAAGAATATCTGCTACAGCTTTGCCATGTCAAAGGGATGTTTGAGGAAATGCATATTCAAGATTGTCATATTGGCACACTCAATGACAAATTAGAATACGAATTTTTACTTGTTGCCGAGAAGAAAACTACTAAATTACCTCTTTTCACTAGGAACATGGATCGAAAACGAAATAAAATTAAGATATCCCAGAGTACCCTTACTCAAAATGAACTAGCCCAGTTCCTATAGCAACTATCACATAGAATTCATGGTGAGAGCAGTTCTCACTGTAGACAGGTATTTAATTAACGTAACACTGGAGCAACGGTCCTCGATCAAACCCGAAGGGAAAGACCGAGAACACCACCACATAATTTTGAGTCACTGTCCAATGACGAGGTCAAACCTGAGCTGGCATCCCACTCTCCAAATCATGGTAGATAGACACAACATGGTTGCCCCCTTCCAACATGAGTACTAAATATTGAAAATATACCTATAATATGGGCAATGATCTGTGTAAACAAAATAAAGAATTGAAAAAAATTCTGAATAAACTGGGTTTTTTTACATCAGCCCCAATAATTTACCCAAGTTTATACCTTTGCACTTATCAGTCAACCAATGATTTCATCAATATTGTATAAGGTTCTGAGTTATTTGGTAAAATAAAAGCATGAATTAACACTCCAAGGTACAATCCGGCTCTTACGAGAAGGCAGTCGAATCGATGGTTTTGGACGAGTCTATTCTTTAAATTAGGTGATAGGTTGAAGCGTAGGCAAATCTATTCAACAACTGGTGTCTTTGGTGTAGATTCTCAATTTCTAGGAGATGTTACCCTTGCCCATCCGAAATATTTTTATAGTTGAGATCTGGCCGTGTAAAACTGAGGATAGTTGAATTGATGCCGCAGTGGAGCAACACAACAGGCTATTAGCATCAGTATGGGATCAATCCTGAAGGGAAAGGTCCGAGGACAACACCTCATCATTTTGAACCACGGTCAGATGACGAGGTCAACACCTGAGCTAGCACCACACTCTCCAAACTTCCACACCAAGCCAACATGAAGACATTTGAAGTCATTGTAGATTTAACATGCACCAGCCCCATACCCAATGGTCTTTGGTTGGATTAGTTTCGAACTCGTACCTCTCCGGTTGCTAATCCGAAACTCTACCAAATAGGTTACAACGACCCAGTGAAAAGTTTCCAAGTTTTTCGTTCAGTGTCGAAAGTGACAGTAGGGATAACAAGTTGGCGCAGAAACAATTAACGGCGATCGCCAATCATGCTTTGAATGTGGCAGCCCTTCTAATACGCTTTCATTCACCCCTATTCAAAAATCGACAGTCCCGAGTTCGACTGGCTTCTCGTCGAAGCTGCATTATACACACAAGTGGGAAATCTCACCCTTTCATATGACTTGATGGTGGTGAATTTCAAATTAAAGCTCAGGGTGTAGACTTCGCTGAGGCAGACTGGGAGAACGCGGTAGCTGCTACTCTTGACCACCAGGTGTCCCTTCTCGATGAGGTCCAATGTGAGACGGATGTAGAGAATGCACCCTTTGCTGAGATTCGCTAAATGACTGGCAAACCTGGAAAGAAATGTAAACATTAAAAAAACATTCAAATATTGACAGGAACCATATAGTTTGGATTATCCAATGCCCGTTCTTGGGGCAATAAGGACTCTCTCAGACCAATAGAGGTTGGTTGTTTTGGCATTTCATTTGGCAAGGGTCATATTTGGCCAAGCTACACCAAACACAAGATAATGTGAAGTAAAAAATGCCATGAAAGGGGAAGAGAGTAGTGAGATGAAAGCAGGAAAAGATGACTTGGGTATCTTATGAGCGTGAACTGTGTTTACTAGACATTAAACTCCATGGAAAATATCACTAGATTATACCTCCAGTCTGTGAAGCCTGACACAACTAAAGGATATGTGCCCCTAAAGACAACAAAAATGGGGAAATGATGGATCGCACGCAAGTCCAATTGCACTCATTGCCTCAATTGGATGCTAGCCTCAATAGTGGCATGGGATGAGGGGAAGAGCAAAACGTATCCATTGCGTATGACAAACCCCATTCACCAATCATAGCAAGAAACCATTTGAGGCTCAAAGGATCGGGCCTCTCTGGTTACTTTTTGCAGTGAAAATCAAGGATGTTAAAATAGAATCTGATGTATCAGATCGGGTTTTGGTTTAATGGTGCAAGGGGCCATATTTGGCCAAGCTACACAAGACAATGTCAAGTAATTGTGAAAAGAAAGGATTGAGAGAAGAAAGTAGAAAAAGATCGCTTGGGCATCCTTGGGTCACAACCCCTATGCTTACCAGAGGCAGTAAACCCATGGGAAAAGAATAGATCACTAGGGTACCTCGGGTTCGTGAAGCCCTTACACAACTAAAGATGTGCCCCAAGGGGTGTCTCATTACATGTCAAAATGTCTTGCTTGCTTCAGATTTCGTTTTTTTGCCACCGAATTTTCCCGAATTTTAATTTTTTGTATCAGGGATGCTGAACTTCTGGGCTTATATGTACGTTATAGCACTGGCATGGAATGAAGAGATATAAAAGACTTACTTTGAAGTCGATGATCCTTCCACTTTGCTATTATTTACAGTAATGTTGGCACGTATAGAGGAACTTGTGTTGATTCGATGCAAAATGTAAGTGCACAAATCTTTCTGAATGTTTTCATTCGCAGGCACTTTATCCAATGAAATGCAGTGGGATGGGAGCTTTTTTATTATATCACTGTAATTGCTCCGAATGGTGACAATCACCTGAAAAAAAGTCACTCACTTAACAAGGTAAAAAGAAACAGATTTATCAGCAGCTTATAGTCCAATTGCACAATTATAGAAATTCTACTAAATTACAAGAAAAAACTTTAAAAGATCTAATAAAAATGTTCGAGAACTTTTTAAATAGTAATTCTATGTGGTATTTTCTTGAGATATACACATGATAAAGTAGATATTGAAATCTCAAACTATATCTATTCTGGTTAAATAATTTCGTGAAATGTTATAATGCATGCTATGTAAATTAAGAAACAAATTATTCATGAAGGTCTATTTTAGGGTTAGGTTTAAAAGTTGAATGGTAAACATTGGAGTGTTATTAAGTGTGTCCATGGCATTTCACCTTTACATATTCATTTATTATACTTCACTTAATGAACATGAGGATTTATAAAAGATTGTTAACAACACATATGGCAAAATTAACTTTTAAATTAACTTAAAAACTAAGCAATGTTTATAGAATATATCGCTACCACCACTCCAAAGGCACCAATCTGCAAAATTGACATTTTTACAAAAATACGTTCAAAGTTTTGATACTTCGGAAAAAAGAGATTCAAAGGTTTTTCTTATGAAAATCGGCATTTCCACTAAGAATCAAGATGATTCATGGCTTTGTCATAGTTTAAAACATGAAATGGTGACTCAAAAAATGCAGTTAGGTGAAAATTGCCTAAATGCAGATTAGTGCCTTTGGCATGGTAATAACAATATAAGCCCAATACATGTTTTGCTACAAGTTTAAGGCCCTTTATCTATTACTACATCTGACAAACCTAAATGCATTCAATTCAAAAGAAAAGATTGAAATAACCAAGGGATTAGGTTGGTTAAGGAACAAGAGCCATGTGAGTCAGGCACAAGACAGACAATATCAAGTAATACGCACACAAGGCAAGTTTTACTGACACAGAAGAGAGAAATACACCCAGGAATTCAACCTGACAGGAATCGAATTACAATAACAGGACATTCAGGTTTAATTGATTATAAGACAAAAGGACAAAATCTCAAAACAAGAGTCTTCCAACTCCATAACAATAAGAATCCCCAAAAGCAATGCTTATCATTTTAATGATCAGTCAAATTTAAAAGAAAAACTTAAAGCAATCAAACTTTTTAAACATTTAGTTTAACATTATATTGCCACTTATTACGTTATATAGATCATAATTTGCACTTATAACTTCGGGTGGCATTTACATATCAACTCTATGGTAGGTCTGAAGCTAAGACAGTATTTGCTAAGAGCCAACCTACCTTCAACCAGGATGGTAACGCTTCGAAATGATTGCTTAAAAATGAAGCGATCGTGTCGTCGTAATCGGGACGATGGTATTCAGCCTCGTTTAGACCGTCCACCACCAGCAGACACGTGGTGTTTGGAATCTTGTTTCGACTCCTCAGGTTGCAGAGCGGTTCCAGGATACCTTGTAGGAAGGCAGCACTTGCATCAGCAATGCAGGAAGGCATGCTTAAAAGGTTCTGAAGCCTAAAAATACCAGAAAGAAATTTATAGGAAAAGAAAAACAGTGATTAACTTAAAAAATAAGGGCACACCTAAGATATCACAATCTGGAGGGGGCTACTAGGTATTGAATCTTCATTTTGTGACAGGCAGGTAGGTAATTGAATTAATGTCGCACTGGAGCATCACAATGGGTTATTGGTGACGGTCGGGGATTCATCCCAAAGGGAAGATACACCTCATAATTTTTAACGATGGTCAAATGATGAGGACAACACCAAAGCTGGCACCCCATTCTCCAACCTTCCACACCACGCCAACATGAGGCCACAACAGATTTAATGTGCACCAGCCCCCACATACACAACAGTCTTTGGTTGAATGGAGTCTAACAAGACCACATTACTAAATGAAGATTACATTTAATGATTGTTGAACTGTTTTTGTTTTTAACATTTAAACTATTTCAGTAGGGCTCGAATCCTGTGGTTTCTTGGTCACTCAAGTCTAGGAGAATAGACCAGAGATTTTTCTCGTTCTTTCCATTCAGACAATCACTGGACACATACATAGATTCTGCTCTAACTTAACCAACCGAATACTAAGCAATTCATTTGAAAAATGTATCTGAAGTTTCAGTCCTGTCCAAGACTTTTCGACTAATGGGTATAAAAACCCTTCAAGTTACATAACTCAAGTTAGGAATGCGGCCCAGGTTATTAATCCTGGAGAGGGTAACATTTTTATCGCAAGCTCTTTATTCAAGAGATGGTTTTAAAATTTCTTTGAAAAACAGAGTGGTTTTAGAATGTGCTAATTAAGAGACTGTTTTAAAATATGTTACCCTATGTCTTCAGTTTGGTACTGTAGTTTGGGAGCATGTTACACTCCAAAACTAGTCTCTTGGTATTACATAGACCAGTTATAGAGTGACTACTCCAAGATGAATAGAAGCCGTATTGAAGGGAAAAGGTGCCAACCTTTTAATGAACAATATTAAAACTTTCAAGTATCCAACCCTAGTAAATGAGAAATGGAGTGCTTTTGTAAATGGTCTGAAACAATGGCGAAATAATAGTTGACTGTTTGGAAAAATATCAAAACACCTTTAGACATGACTTTTAAAGCAATAATGAATTAAATAAGGTAGGTAGGTATTTTAATTAACGTAGCACTAGAGAACACAACGAGCTATTGGCGACAGTCCAGGATCAAACCCAAAGGGAAAGATTCAAGGACAACACCACATAATTTTGAAACACGGTGAGATGCTGAGGTCACAACCTGAGCTGGCACTCCAAACTTCAATACCACACCAACATGACGACATTTGAGGCCACAACCGATTTAACATGCACCAGCCCCTTTGTACATGATGGTCTTTGGTTGGATTCGAACTAGGGTTGCTAATTCATTACTCTTTCAACTGGGCTACCACAGCTCTGAATTAAAAGGATATTTTTTGCTTTTTATATGGTCTGGGAGAGAATTTAGCCTCCATAGCCCCTCCTTAGGTGTGCCCCTGTAAGAATGCAACTTCAACGTTTATTTTCATAACACAAATAACATTTCTGGTATGCTTGGACTCTTGAGTTCCCTTCTGACCCTAACCCTTTACCAGTGGGGCTTATTTTCAGGAGTTTAAGGTATGCATTTTATCTCTAGTCTCATTGCGTTCGCTTGGCCAGAGCTCGTTTAATTACAGTGACATCTTGAACTCTGGTTGGATCATTTCCTTACAATGGATACCAAGCCATTGTGAAATACCAGGCAATGAGCACACAGACAAGCTAACTAAAAATGGTCGTCTTCTACCCCAGCCCTCTCCCTTACCTCTGTGCTTGCAATTTGGTAGAGCAAAAGATAAACAAATCCGACCATCAAAAGCTTAAGGCCATGGATAAAACATGGAGCAGGCTTTTGTCTGACTCTGTTCCACCTAATTTGCCATGATATATTGTTACGGTAAATTTTCAAATTTCAACTGGACACGATTTCTTTAGAGGACACTTACACCGCATTGGTGTGTACGCTTCTCCCGACTGCCCCTTTCGTTCAACAAGGAGCATAATGGATTTTTGTCATCTTTTATCTTGCACATTTTATCTGACGATCACATCTTAGTTGACGACTTTTTTAGCCGGGCTCATTTGTACTGGGCTGCCCGTAGGAAATTATGGTCCCTGGACTGTCCCTGACATAGGACAAAAATCTTACCTCTGGTCTCGAGCTACCAGGTCCCTGTAGGCGGTCAACTGAGGTGCCCTACAGAAGTGTGCGGCCATGCTGTGCACAAACTCCGGCACGAGGCAGGTGATGTTGTTGTCTGCCTGGCAGAGGTGGTAGGCCACCAGACGGCTGCCCAAGGAACGTGCACCGCTGTGGCTCAGGGTGGAGATGGACTGGTACAGCCCGGAATCACTGCTGCTGGAGTTGGACATGTTGTAGTCACTACCGTCCAGTGATTGGATGTCTGGAACACAACATTAATGGTTGGTTGGTTTTGAGTTTTATGACACAAGGGCTATATTTGGCCATGCTGTGCCAGACACAAGACATACAATATCAAGTAATAGACACACACACACACAATGAAAGTTTTACTGACACAGAAGAGAGAAATACACTCAGGGAAGAATGCACATGACAGGAATCGAACCTGCACTGCCTACAACTCGAAGGTTGCTAGTGCAGTGGGCATACCCACTGAGCCATGATGGCCTTGCATTAATGGATTCAGTGTTTACAACATAACTCTTTGTTGTAACTAATCATTCTGTATGTTAATTTGTTTTTGATGTAACTAGTAATTTATTTTCTATATTAGTTTTCTTAATTATTCTAGATGTTGTCAGTGTGCAACTCAAAATGCTAAGACGTTCGCGCTCTGCTGTTAACCGTGTTCCTTCATATACTGTGTTAATAAAGTAGCTTTAGATTTTCTCTACTAAAACATCGTTTAGTGAATTATTTAAACACTCTTTCCCCTTTTTCACGAGTTTGGTTGTGAATACTTTTCTTCATTATACGATATTTTACAATGCATAAATGAAATATTGCAAAGCTTTGATATAAAGACCTTTTTGTGGCAATGCTTTTGGAGTGCTTTTTGTAGCCAGTTGTGGCAGGCAAAGGCAACCCTGCTTTATTAGAATTGTGGCAACCTCTCGATTATTTGAATCTGAATAATTTTTGTGAATCATCACACAATACCTAAATTATCTCTAGTTTGCTAGAATTAATGTGATCTTTTGTAGCATTCATATTGCATAGCCTGGTTCCTCAACTATGAGTTAGACCAGGGGTCTCCAAACTATGGCCCGCGAAAACCCAGCAGATGCAGCATGCAATATATATATATACATATATGTGTGTTATTGGCCCGCCTGATTTCCAGGATTTTTCAATCTGGCCCTCAAGTGAAAAAGTTTGGAGACCACTGAGTTAGACTAAAACCAATAAATTATTTAACTTGGACAAACTTTCTATAACAATATTTCAGAAAAGGGAAAGATTATCCTTGTAGTAGTAAGAATAACCAGTTGTGGGGATTATTTTGGTTTTTAAAATTCTTTTCGTTAATATTTTTAATTATTTCCCTGCAAGGATTATGACAATGATATTCAATTGGAAATGCAGAACTCAATTTTCAAAGCAAAATAAGAAGACACCTACCATGGTAAATGGCATCCTCTTTCTTCACCCTAAAGGAACTGTATTCCACGAGTTGTGAGACGATGGCAGTTTTACCACTGCCAGGTCCTCCCATTATCACAATGGCTCTTTTCCCTTTGCTGTCTGAGCTCAATTCCTGTTTGAAATGCACAAAAAGACAATTCATATGAATACACTTCAGCAATGTACATCAGCACACTCTATTAGAAAAAATCCTGATAAGAAGGCATGGATCGTTCCCCCGGTACACTCTTGGTATCGCCCCTGAAGATCTCTTGCTTTCGATTGCTACAGACATGTTCAGACGCTCTCCCCCTTTTCCAGTGGTCATCTGAGGTGTCTCACTTTTTTCTGTGGTCGCAAGATTCATCCTGTTTGTCTGGGGAGGCCTGGTCATTTAAGGCATTCTCGAGTGGGGTTGTCCCAAGACGGCCTGTTTTTTCAACCTCTTTTGGTGTATGGCTTTGTGCTGGTGAATGGACTTGTGGATTTGGTCTAGCTGGAGCTAGACGTAGAGATCAGCAACAACATCAGCACACAGCCCAGTACCCAATTTCAAATGAGACGAACCCACTTTTAGGTTAGGAAGGGCCAGAAACATGACAAACAGTCAAAGTGGTCAGATCCATTCCCACCAATTACCTCAATGTAGGCTGTGACATACTTACAAAATAAAACGGTAACAAGGCAAAATAAATCGTTTTTTAACTAAACAAAAGAGTATTTAATAAATTAACAATGTTTACAAGATATTTAAATCGAGGCTGGTTGGTTGACATTAACATTAAGGTTTCAAGTATTTCATGCAAGTTTCATTACTTGTATTGAAAATATTTCAATTCAAAAGAAAATAACTATAAAATTTGATACTAAATCGCTATGTAACAAAAAGGAAGGTTGGTTGTTTTTTGGTTTTATGGCACAAGGGCCATATTTGGCCAAGCTGTGCCAAACACAAAACATTGTCAAGTAAAAAATGTGGTGAAAGGAGAGAGGGATTGGAGAATGGAATAGTGGGATGAAAGAGGAAGATTGTTTGGGTGTATCCCAGGAGTGCAACCTGTGTTTAGTAAAGACAGCAAACCCCATCGGAAAAGATCACTCGGGTACCTCAGGTCCATGAAGCCTGTACACATCTAAAGGAGATGTACCTCTGAGGGCAAGAAAAGGAACACGCCTAACACCAGTGGTAAGCTTGTGGTCAATGTTTTAAAAATATGGCCTAGGCAATTCAAAGAGTATGAAAAATTTTGGTATTTCTCAGAGTAGGTAGGTATTTTACTTAACGTCGCACTGACCAACACAACGGGCTATTGCCGAAAGTCTGGGATCAAACCAGAAAGGAAAGATCCGAAGACAATACCAAGTAATTTTCAATCATGGCGAGATGAGGAGGTCTCACCTAAGCTGGCACCCACTCTCCAAACTTCCACACCATGCCAATGCGAGGACATTGGAGGCCACGACAGATTGAACATGCAACAGCCCCCTTTGTACGCGACGGTCTTCGGTTGGATTCAAACTCGCAACCCTCTGGTTACTAATCTGTTACTCTGCCAACCATGCTACAGCAATTCCAGAGGGTTGATAGGCGGGAGTTTTATGGTACAAAAACCAGATCTGGCCAAGCTACACCTGCCAATATTTTTTCAGTCAAGTAAATGGATTAGACGCAAGGAAAATTTTACTAACACAGAAGAGAGCAAAACACCCATGGCAGGAACAGGCATTTCTAAAGGAGTTCCAGAGGATTAGAAATAGAAAATAAAATTAAACTATTTTTCAGAAACTTTCAGGGACCCCTACAATCACCATTCACCATGATTACAGAACACGGTTACCATTCTCACCAAGCGAAAAGTAAGAAATGTGTAGTATCATTCAAGGAAATACGGTAATAAGGAGAAGATTATTTCTCATTTAAGAGCAAGCATTTTTGTTCATCAAAATTTACATGCATAAAAAGCATTACCTGGTCAATTTCTTTAAACAACCACTGACGTCCTTGGAACAGAGGATCTGATTCAGCATGCGGGACTTCGAAGTACAAAGGCTTCAACGCTTTGTTGATTAATTTAGTAGTAGTACTTTTTCCTAAAATAGAATTTAAATATTTAAGTAGTCTTTTTAGACACATTGAAACCAATTTTAAAAACTCCTACAACTTGAGACACCATTTTCTACTAGAGTGGAATTTAAAACTTTCTGAAACAATATTAACACATCCATAATTGAATCCTTCAGTTTAAAAAAAACTCAAATTTTTGGATGGTTTTGAGTTCTAGATAAAACCAAAATTTCCTGGGTAAAGGGAATAAAAAGGGTCAAAGTAATAAAATTCTTGTAAAAATGTAAAACTTCGAAATATTTCTAATAAAGGTTAAAAACTTGTGAAACTAGTCAGTGACCATTTTGGTAGAGCAAAACATCCAGGTTAGATGTTTTGCTCCACCACCAAAATAGTCACTGACGATTTTTAACCTTTATTGACTAAGGTTTTCATCCATTTATCTATTAATCTAATTCTGATTAAATTCAAGCAATACGAAATAACAGTGGTACCTTGAGATACAAGTTTAATTCATTCCATGACCAAGTTTGTAAGTCAAAATGCTCGTATCTCAAATCAATTTTCCCCATTGAAAGTAATTGAAATTAAATTAATTCGTACCAGCCCCCAAAAAACACTCCAATTTTTTTATAATAATCTATTTCTAATGAACAAATATTGTAGCTGGAGTTATAGCCTTTATCGAGTCCTGCTTCAGAATAGTACATATCGTAGAAGTAGTGCGATTGTACTGCGTTGCCAAGTCTATTACTCTTACTCCTTGCTCATGCTTGTCTATTATCTCACTTTTAATTCCATGGATATTACTTTTTCCTTTTCTCACCACTGCTCTTTACACTCACCTTCTTTGAACTCATGGTTATACGAAAAAATTAGCTAATTAACTGTACACACACCATTTTTCCATTTTCAGAATTGACGCATCTGGTGGGAGAAAAGAAAAATGAAAAAAAGTAAGAAATGGACTCTGGCCTTCCGGTGGCAGTTGACAATAAATGTAAAACCAAATTAAGAAATTGATTTTTGTGACAGATGTTAACTGTCATCAGGTGAGGTAAACATGTGAACTGAAAGACACTCAAGACTCGGGAATCTGAGCGGATTAGTGGTTGTGACATATCCAAAGCAGGCTCATATCTCAAATTCTGGCTCGTAAGTCAAGGCAAAAAATAGCCCTAGCAACGGCTCGTATCTCAAAAAACTCTTATGTTGGGGCACTTATATCTCAAGGTACTACTGTATTGCGATCCTAGCAAATGCAAATTAAAAGATAGAATAGCGAATATGGATAACTTAAAAAACAGTTTACACGAAAGAAATGAGAAAATTGTGGCATAAATGACATGTATTCCCTTGAGATTATAATCCTACCATAATCAATAATTACAAATTGTTGCAAATTCAATTGAAGCCCAACCTAAAGCAAAACGAATTAAAACAAAGACGTTTTAATTTGTTCTTGATTAAAGTGTTACATTTCAAAGAGATAAAAACTTTATGTACTTACTGCCCGCAGCACTGAAATTTAAGGCAGATTCATCACTTTTGTATTGCATTTGCCGTCTATGCAAGTTACGTTTAGCAAACTGTACAAAGCTGTCGCTTGTCCCTAAAATTGAAAAACACAATTCAGAAAAAAAATCACAAATCAAGAGAATCTGATTTCCAAATAAATTTGCGTCAAACACAAAACAACTTTGAGTAAAAAATGGCATGAAAGGGGAAAATAAGGGTTTGGGAATAGAATAATTGGATGAAAGCAGAAAATATTCCTTGGGCGTCATGGGTGTGTGACTCACTATTTACTGAAGACAGTTAACACCATGGGTTAGGTTAGGTAGTTAATGTCACACTGGAGCAACACAACGAGCTATTGGCAACAGTCCAGGATCAATCCTCAATGGAAAGGTCAAAGGGCAATGCCTCATTATTTTGAATCATGATCCAGATGACGAGGCAACACCTGAACTGGCGCCCCAAACTTCCACACCATGTCATGAAGGACATTTCAGGCCACGATAGATTCAATGCGCACCAGCCCCCGTGTATACTTTCAGTTTCAGTTTGCCAGCCCAGGTCTTTGGCTGGACCGAGTTTCGAACTCGCAACCCTCTGGTTCCTAATCCGTTTCTCTTCCAACTGGGCTACCACAGCCCCTTACCCCATGGGAAAACAAAAGGTTATTTGGGTCCATGAAGATGTGTCTGCAATGATAAAAATGTAAGCAAGGAAAGAGTTCACACTGGTACCTCAGGGTTGGGATGCCCGTACAAAGATGTGCCCGAGGGTAAAGTATTTATATGAACCCTTTTAAAACAAAGCAAGTTAAATTAGCAGAAGTCATTGTCTCTTACTTGCTGGCACATGTCTCTGGAACTGCATTCCTATGGGGCTGCTGCACGAGCTGTGACCGGTGCTCGTGCTCATGAGAGATACTACGCTGTCCGAGCTCTGGTCGCGGCTGCCCGTCCGCAGACCGCCAGAGCAGGAGAGGGGGTCCACTTCAGACGAATCTGAAACTGAAATTGGATTTGAAAAAAGAAGTAGCTGTGTAGTCTGGTTGGTATTTTGGGGGTTTTATGGCACAAGGGCCTTATTTGGCATGCTGAGCCAGGCACAAGACATACAATATCACGTAATAGACACACAATGGTTGGTTGGCTTTTGGGTTTTATGCTGCAAGGGCCATATTTGGCCATGCTGCGCCAGGCACAATACAATATCAAGCAATTGACACAAGACATACAATATCACGTAATTGACACACACAGTGAAAGCTTTACTGACACAGAAGAGAGAAATACACCCAAAGAGGAATGCACCTGGCAGGAATCGAACCTGCGCCACCTAAAACTCAAAGGTTGCTAGCACAGTGGACATACTCACTGAGCTAAAGATTTGGAAGAATAGTTATTTTTTCAAAAATTGATGAAATCAATTATGACTGTCTCTCAGTGTTTGTTACAGAAATATTTGTAAAAAATAAACAGTGGTACATGCAATCCCATGAACAAAATTGTGGGGAGCACTTTGTGGGAGGTAAATAAAAAATATTTGAAAAAAATTTAATTTACAGATCAAGAATTTTAAAATATGGAAATAGTTTTATAAAAATTAAATTTTTTCTTTATTGTGAATGTAAAAATGGCGTTTTTTCTTTTGTCATGTATATTTAATGTGCATTATCATATTCAGGCTGGAAATGATGCTTTGTCGTGTTGATTTGACTTGGTTGTTTTGAGGGTTTTATGGCACAAGGGCCATATTTGGCCAAGCTGTGCCAAACAGAAGACAAAGTAAAATAAAAAATGTTGTGATTGGGGAAAATATGGGATTGGGAAACCGAGAAGTGGGATGAAAGCAGAAAAAGATCACTTGGGTGTATCCTGGGAGCATGACCCCTGTGTTTAGTAAAGACAGTAAACCCCATGGGAAAAGAAAAGATCACTTGGGTACCTCAAGTCCTTGAAGCGACACACCTGAAGTAGATGTGCCCCTGAGTGATTTGACATGGAATGACACTACATGAAAACTTTTGAATTTATTTACTTTGTGAAAACTTATGCTTGAAAGTATTGTATAAGTATCAATTATTTAAGTTGGTATCAGAGTTTGTATAAGTAGAAGCAGATTCGTATCTTGTACATGGTGTTAACAAAAAGTAGGTATTTCAATTAACATCGCACTGGAACAACACAACAGGTTATTGGTGATGTGTCAACAAAAAAGACAGGTAATATTTACACTGGCACTGTCAGAGAAATGTGAGTTTAAAAGTAATAGCTTACCTGTTAACGTGGACAAGGGGCTTGTATTGGTCGTGTTGGCTTCACTACTGGCTAGTGAAGATATGCTGGCATAGGATTCCTGGCAGCTGTTATTGCCCATACTGCCGTTGGGTCCAGACAGAAGAGAATGATCACCAAGCAATAAGCCAAGGCGCGTGTACAGATCATGATCTCGGGAAACTTTGGAATTCGTGTGCAGCTCGTCATCTAAAAAATTATTTAAGCATTGTTTGCCTTGAATGAAACTTGCAAGAAACAATATACAGCATGATACAATAAGTATAATCCATAATTAACTGCAATTGTTTCACATACTCAGATTGTCAGACTTAAAAACAGTAAAATTAACTTAGGAAAACTATAAAAAAAAATAATAAAGTTGTCATTCTACAATTATTTCCAGTACCTTGTGGCATTTACGGAAATGAGATGGCAGACATTGTCAAAAAAGGGACAAGTATTTAGCAACATTCACAGAGCGAATTCCCTTATTCATTTATAACACGAATTATGAAATACAACAGACAAACATTCCCAAGCTAGGCAGGCAGAAGAAATCAAAGATAAAACTTCGAGGGATACACTTTCTAAAATTCCGGCTGCCCCTCGTCGAAATGCTGCCTTCAGATCGAAGCTGGGCATGCTTGCTTAGCCAAACATCTGTATGGATTCAAAACTTTCAACAGTCCAAATTGTGTCCTGTATGGAGGTAGTGGCGAAATGGACTTCACCCACCTTGGGGTTTGCCCGAAATTAACGGGAAGCATTTTTCAAAGATATTGGAATGCAAGGGATTTACTTCAAAGCCTACAGACTGGTTAATTTTTTTTTATCTCGTTTTGATATTCTGACCCATTGTTCTGATTCCATGTTTTTGTTCTGAGTGTTTACTCTAGTGAATGAATACATTTCAAGTGCTACTGCGAAAAATAAATTTAACTATACCCCACAAATAAACTCAAAATGATTAAATTTCATACACAAATCGAACATTTTTACTGTCAGTCTACTATGAATATTTTGTAATCACTTCTCCAAAAATTACGTATGTATTAGTAATTCATTTTTTGGTACAGATGTATCTAGGCCTCGTCTGGTGGCAACGCTCTTGGCGCATTTTTTATGTCGCCAAGAAAAGAAATTTTAGAAAATATCGTTTATCTTTATAAATCTTTCCTATTTCCGAGGTTGCCATACAAACGGGAATAACCCTAATAAATAGGGGTTATCTTCACCTGCCATAACTCGTTACTAAAAGTGCGCCAAAAAACGCGCCAAGAACGTTGCCACAAGAGGCGCTAGATACACCTGTACCTCATTTTTTAATCAAGGCGATGAAAATTTGCAATCCTGTTCTATTATTTACCTGATAATGCAGCCTGATTGTCTGAAGCAAGGACATTTGGCCATTTCATGTTCCTGAAATTTCTGGAAGACCTAGAAATCCTAGGACTATAGCCGGCCATCGTCCTAGGAGGCACAGAAGGCTTTGCTGAAAAAGCATACAAAATTATTACTCAGAGCCAGTGGAACACAGAACACAGTGGTTCCCAAAGTGTGGTCCGCGAACTCCCAGGGGTCAGCGACAAAGGTTTCAGGGGTTCCGCGGAAAACATGCAATATTTCATTGGCCAAAATAGAGAAAAAATAAAAGAATCGGAGAAAATAATGGAATATTTTATGTTCTAAAATCTAAATTTCATAATAGAAAACAATTAGCATGAGATTATCGTGCTGATTCATTTGAAATAGACTTAAAATTGAGAATGTCTTAATATTGAAATTATTAGGACATTAAACTTAGCATTTCTAAGCTAATTGCTAAAGAGAAGTTTCGTTGTTCACATTTAGTTTAAAGTTATATTTTGATGCTTAATAAAAGTTTGTATAATATTAACTGTTTGTTTTATTTAAGTTTTTCTGTTTAACTTTAAACTGTCAACACTAATCCTTAATGTGAAGTTTTAACGTTTTGAAAACTATTTAACTAAATATTTTCCTTCCAACATTAAGGTGAAAATAAGAATCAATACGGTCTTATGCAGGCCTACAAGTGCCCCATTAATTTATAATCTCAAAGGGCCAGTGAATTTTTTTAATTTTCACGGACTGAAAGGGTTGGGTTTTATGGCATAAGTGTCATAAACGTATGGCCACGCTGTGCCAAACACAAGACAGACAACATCAAGTAATGGACATACGCACAACTTATTAAATCCTCGCTAAAAAATTTCAGTCTATGGATGTAATGTTCTTTACGGTTGTGTTGCATTTGAAATAAAATAAATTTGAAGAAAATTTTAAAATATATATTTTTTGTAAGACATTTTAAAATCAATTGAAGCAAGATTTCCAAGGGGTATCATACCCCTCCCTTTATAGCTTCGCCATTGGCTACTTAGCTTCAGCTACCCTCAAAGCAAGAGATGGGCAATACTGTTGTTTTACGCTAAAAACGTTTGCTAATTTACGATAAGTTACAATTAACAGCTAATATAACAGTTTCGGTTTAGTTAGCTAACACAAAGCTAGCAAATTTAGCGATTAACTGTTAGAAATTGATATTTTCAGTTAATTTTGAGTTATTAAATGTTTATTTTATTTTTGTCAATTTTTTAAAAATTAATTCGACATAAATTGCTTCACTTATAGGTAGCTGTTAATATTTTCGGTAACAGCTGCTATTATTTTTCAATAACACTGTTATTTAAACTGCTATCGAAATTAACAATAAAACAACTTTTACCTTTGGGAGGAAGATTCCCAGCTGGCAGTGGTCGCTCCGGGGAGACTCGATCGCGCGTCTGCATGTACGTCGTGAAGTGGCCGTTGGTCTTCAGACGTGGTCTAGGAATAGCAGCATCCTGAGATAAACGTTGGGATTGGGCTTGAGCTGTGAAAAATGAATACAAATTAACTCTGGGTGTTAGAACACAGCCCTGACGAAAAGATAGGTAGTTAATTAACGTTACATGGAGCAACACCAGCGGGCTATTGGCGACGGTCCGGGATCAATCCCAAAGGGAAAGATATGAAGATAAGTCATTATCAACACTGTCGCTTTTGACACCGAACTAGAACCGAGAACCAGAATCCTTCCAAAAGACGCGAGTTTATGAAAGCGCTTTGTTCATGTTACAACCGAGACTCGTTCAAACCACGAGATTTGAACGAGTCTGGGTTGTAACATAAAACACGACTGCCAAATCGCGGGGCCGGACAATGCTTTTAAATATAAATGTCGAACTTCAATTACCATACAAATGCAACTTCTTGACGACACGTAAATTCAAACAAATATGTCAAACTTTGATTAGTTAAGGAATAAACAATATTGTTATTTACAGAAACTATTTTGTGTTTTACGAAATGCTTTTAATGTTATACTAGAAATTACATTTTAATGAGAATTAAAAATGTATCGTAACAACGAAAACAATAAAGCCTTTTTGCTTTCTTTGCATTGATCCTGCATTAAAAACCACTCAGAACATAATTCAACTTTTAAACCTTTATTTAAAGAAAATTTCAATATTCTTCCACTAACATCAACATTTTCATAGCGATTAGTTTTCTTGATAAGATTTCCAAAACAAACATCCATTTTTTGTCTGCATATCGTTAGTTTCGCTAGACAAATATGCATACAAATGTCTTTAATGGGAATCATTGAGAATACCTCCGATTTCAAAATTGAAAGCCATCTCCAAGGTAGCAGAATAAATAACTTAAATTTATAAAACTTTTACATTCAAAATGAATAGCAAGGCGAAGGTAGGTAGTAAATTAACGTCGCACCGGAGCAACACAAGGGGTATTGGCGACGGTCAGGGATCCATCCCTAAAGACAGATCCAAGGACAATGCCTCGAAATTTTGAAACAAGATCAGATGACGAGGTCAACACCTGAGCTGGCACCTAACTTTCCAAACGTCAACACCACGCCAGCAGGATATTTGAGGCCACGACAAATTTAACGTGCCCCGCCCCCGTGTACACGGCGGTCTTTGACTGGACCGAGTTTCGAACTCGCAATCCACAGGTTGCCAATCCGTTGCTCTTCCAACTGGGCTACCGCGGCCCTTCAAATAGTGGCAAAAAGCTGGGAACACTCACCGTGGTAAACGCAGAGAGGGCAGTGGTCGGAGTTGATGCACATGTAGCAGATTTCGTGGCCGCAGGTGTCGATGAGTTTCCTGTGCTTGCCCTTGTCGAAGGGAGTGCAACAGGTAGGACACAGAGTACCGCCGTTTTCAACCATCATTTTCTTCACAGCGTTTATATCTGCAACAAGATTCAAAATTACAATCAGGAACAACCAGAAAACGCAGACACAATAGTTTTGTAATAGTACAATAAAACAGTTCGTAAACTATTTAGTGATTCATTAGCACACCTAGCAACGACACCTTTACAATTTTTATGGAGATGTATAATAATATTACACCCATTTTTGGGGGGGTTTTATGGCGTAAGTGCCCTATTTGGCCATGCTGCTCCAGACACAAGACATACAATATCAAGTAATAGACACTCACAATGAAAGTTTTACTGCACAGAAGAAAGAAATACACCCAGGGAAGAATGCACCCGACAGAGATCGAACCTGCGCCGCCTACAACTCGAAGGTTGCTAGCACAGTGGGCATATCCACTGAGCCACGAAGAGAATAGTTAAATTTGAGTTGAAGATTTTAAAAATGATTAAAATATGTGAATTAAAAAATAAAAATTTTCAAAATTTTAAATTCTAAAAGAGGACTAAGCAGAGAGAATAGATGAATCCAGTAAAAATGACAGGCTTGCAGCAAGTGTCCATCATCTGGGGATCTGTGGCGGTTGCTGATCCGCCACCTCTCCGTGAAGTTTAATTTTTCTGGTGGTAGGGCAGCTTTTGGAAGTGAGGGAGTTGCTAATCATTTATTTTGTATACCTTTATGCCAGCTTTTTGGAATTTCCACAAGGAATCGGGATTAATTAAGCCCGAATTATTGAGCGAAATTTTCCGTTATGAAGAACGGTTTTTCTAAGATCTTCCTTGGCGACATAAAATGTGCGCCAAAAGCGTTGCCACCAAAGTAGGCGTATATCAAAACTGCACCAATAAATCATTAGATGGCAAGATTGCGTCCCTCTGTGTCAGTGGTTCTTAACCGTGATGTGTGCACCCCTGGGGGTGCGAGAGAAGTTTCTAAAATTTCGATGGAAACTACCGCCTGTGAGAAACTAGAAACAGCTACTTCGACTTTTGGGACTCCACTTCTACCCTCTCTACTTTGCCTCAGCCACTGAGGTATATAAACTGTAGTAAGCGATGCTGCCTCGAAGACGGCACCAGGCTAGAAAAACCTATTTACTGAGAAATATTTAACTCTGCTGCAGTAAAAATTTCTCTTTTGAATAAATAATCACATTTTTAGATTGTATTGATTATTTCTTCCACGAATAAAATGCAAAGTTATGTTTTTAATGGGAATTGTCATCAGGGTAGCATTTTTTCTGCTTTTCAGACGAGTTTGTAACGCTAAATAGCTAACTGCCAGACAAAATTTAAGGGGAAAGAGAGAACACCACTTTTGCACATAAAAACTAAACCAGAAATCGCTGAAATGCAAGTGATGACTTAAGCGTGGCTCTTTCAAATGAGCCTCGCTTTATTATTCTGAATAAACAACGTAGTCATTAAAAATTGAGATATTTTTTTGTATGTATGTGTTTATTTTTCAATAAATAAATTATCTTGGAATAGAAGTAATTTCCTAAATAAAGAAATAGAAACACATTTTTCAAGGGGGTGCGAGAACTTATTTTAAGATTCAAGGGGATGCCGATCACTACTAAAAAGGTTAAGAGCCACTGCTCTATGTTCATCAAGTAAACATAGGATACCGCTCGTTCAAATCCTTTACATCAAACGTGTTACAGACCAAACAGTCTGTCATCTATTTCCACAACGCGACGGAATTTCACGACAGTCGGATGCCGGAGGGCTAGCCCCCGGTCAAGAGCACGAGAGGACAGCCCTGAACTCTCCTAAGATCGGCTGCCCTAAAGAGGCAAAAACCTCATCAGCCAATAATGAAGGGTTCCGCGGAGAACGGAATCTGGGTCGATTCGCTACGTTTTTAATGAGGGAACGGGTAATTATCGTTTGCGACATTTCAATACGGCCCCTCCCCTCGCTCACGCATCCACCTGTGAGCAGATGACTCATGCTCGAGTTGAGAGAATGCGAGCAAATGGAAAATAAAAGTGGCAGACGATATGTCTGGGTGAAATTTACACCTGGTCTGAGTTCACAAAAACTCAGCTCTCTCGGCAACATTTATGGATTTTTCTTGGTGTTCCCAGGTACGTATTCAGAAAATAATTTCGGAAGAGGCTCAATCTGGTTTTCTATTCCGATCCAAAGGCCCGCACTGGCACATTCTTTAGGTGTGTATGCACAACACAACCCCGAGGCAACCTTAAGAAAAATTTCTATAGAACTCAAAAAAATTTCTATTGAATCCTATAGAATTATGACCCCTTCTTCTATAAGATCTATAAAGTGACCTCTATAGAATGTCTAGAAATTCTATAGAAAATCATTTCTTTTGTTTCACGACTTACTTTCTACAGAACTTCTCTATAGAATTGTATAGATGTTACCGACAATGTATGAAAAGTAGGCATTGTATAGAATCCCTAGGCAATATATAGAATGCCTGGCGCTTTCGGACAAAGTATGAAATATCTGAATTATTTTAATATTACATACAATGCCTATGGAAAGTATATATAATACCTAGGCATTATATAGCATGACAAATGCTATTGATTCAAAGTATTAAAAGAGTCATGAAAGGGCTTTTATTGCAAAGACATATGAAAAAGAAAGAAATATAAAATAAAGTACAGGACTTTCTTATTGAAGAAAACAAGAGACAATATGAACCTACTTGTTGTAACAAGAAAGAATTTTATTTGAAATTACACTTATTTGTCCTCACAAAAAAGTAAAACTTGAAAGAGAGTAATGAAAAGGCCTTCATTAAAAATACATAAATGAAAAAACGAAAACATCAAATAAAATACAGAACTTTCTTACTGAAAAAATAAGAGAAACTTATTACTATAAACTATACCGGTTTGTCTTTTGGCAAAGAATGCCTAGGAAATGTGTGAAATATTAATCGTTTCATACTTTGCCCAAAAACGGCAGGAATTCTATAAATTGCCTAAGGATTCTATACAATGCCTGCTTTGCCAGTAACAGATATATTTCTGTAGAATCAGCGCTAGTTCTCTCTCTATGGAAATCTACAATTTTTTCTATAGAAACGAAATTTAGTATCTCTAGAAATGTATAAATTTCTAAGGAACTATGTTTTTCGTAAGGGGAGTGATCTGTCCCCCCTTCTGTTTCTTGCTTTATTTTGAACTACGATCAGATGACGAGGTCACACCCCACTCTCCAAACTTCCGCGCCAACGTGAGGACATTTCAGGTCACGGCAGATTTAACGTGCATCAGTCCCCATGTACATAACGGTCTTGGGTCGAATCGAGTTTCGAACTCGCAACCCTCTGGTTGCCATTCCACGACTCTACGAACTGGGCCCCCGCGGCCCCGAGCAGTCTAAGCGAAATCGGTTTGGTTGTTTTGGGGTTTTATGGCGCAAGGGCCATATTTTGCCAAGCTGCACCAAACACACGACAATATCAAGTAAAAAATATCGTGAAAGGAGGAAAAAGAGGGGTTGGGAAATAGACTAGTGATGAAAAAAATGGAAGGTATTTTAATTAACATCGGTACTGGAGCAACACAACAGGCAATTGGCGACAGTCCGGGATCAAACCCGAAGGGAAAGATCCGAGGATGATGTGATGTATGAATATATACGTAACACGTAATATTATATATTATTAAAACATATAATATTACGTAAAAACTGCGGGTTTCCTTCGAAATCTATTTCCATCTGAAAGACGATGAAGTATTATATAAACGTAATATACGTAAACTGCGTAATTTTGAATCACGGTCAGATGACGAGGCAACACCTGAGCTGGCACCCCACTCTCCAAACTTCCACACCACACCAACGTGAGGACTTTTGAGACCACGACAGATTTTAACGTGCACCAGCCCCCTTTGTACACGATTGTCTTTGGTTGGATTCAAACTCGCAACCCTCCGGTTGCTAATCCGTTACTCTTCCAACCGGGCTACCGCAGCCCTCTTTATTATCCAAGGAGCGCGAGTCCGTGTTTATAAAGGCATTAAACCCCCATGGGAAAAGAAGATTGTCGAGTATCTCGGTTCCGTGAATCCCGTACACACCTAAAAGGGGATGTGCAAGGTTGGTTTGGGGGTGTTATGGCATTTGGCCAGCCCGAGGACAAGAAAAGAGGTATACCAGCGATTTGCTGAGAAAATGCGAGACCCGAGCTCAATTGTGATTTTTGAAAAATAAATAAAGCTTAAGCAAAAATAAAAGCACTTTTGAAAAAGTAGAGTCCTATATTCACCATTTTGAAATAGGTAAATTGTATGTTTGCTTTATTTATATTTATATATTCATACATCACATCAGACTCGGGACTTCCTCCACACGCACAGGTCTCTCATTAATCCACAGCCACCTGTGAGCAGATGACTCACGCTCGAGTTGAGAGAAATAAAAAACAAATAAGAGGCAGACGATATGTCTGGGCTGCACAATTTATGCGTCGTACCTTGATTCGTTTGCTCTGAATCCGAGGTGCATTAGACTGCCACAGGTGTTTCAACAAGTCGGCCTGCTACAGACGATTTTAATATCCGTCGGGGAATAGGAATAACGTGTTTTGGACGAGGAACGTCAAAAACTGCGGGTTTCCTTCGAAATCTATTTTCATCTGAAAGACGATGTAAATAGTCAAATGCAGAGGAGAAAGGTGATATATCCGGACAGTAATGTAGGAAAGGGTTTCGGTTAGATTGAAATATATACTCAATGTGAATTTACCTAATTTCTGTGTACAGTTGAAGGGTGGGGCAGTTTGTTCACTCATCGTCCATAGTACAGCAAATTCATAAGTCTTCTGCATATTTTTATGCATAATCTACTTTAAATTCGTATGCGTCATCTATTATAAATTTCTATGTATAGTCCACTATAAATTTGCATGCGTAATCTACTATAAATTTGTATGCATAGTCATAAATGCATATGCATAATCTATATACAATGTGTAAGCCCCCATAAATCTGTATGTATAATCTACAATAAATTCGTATACATAAACCACAAAAATTTGTATGCATAATCTACTATAAATTTGTATGCAGTCCACACAAATGTACATGTATCGTCTACTATAAATTGATATGCATAATTTATTAAATTGGTATACCACAATAAATTTGTATGCATAGATCACTATAAATGTGTATGCATAATCCACTAAAAATTAGTATGCATAGTCCACTATAAATTTGTATATACAATCTATAAATTTAAATGCTCAAGGCCTTAGGAGGCCTCTGTTCTACTAATATAACAGTCAAGCAATCTAATGAGTCAGGACAGGTTACTGGCTACCCATGCAACCTGTACATATGTAATCTCCATCCTTCAAAATTTGAGGGACGGTGCCCAATTATAAACCCCAAAATGAGGCACTGTTCCTCAATGGGCCCAGATGCCCCTTTATCGAGTCCCCATAATGGGCATTTGGGCTGCCCATTATATTGGGTGGTCCAAAGGGTTCGGGACTATTAGTTTTGGCGACCTGGTTTATGGCGCAAGGGCCATATCTGGCCAAGGTGTGCCAAACACAAAACAACGTCAAGTAGAAATGTCGCAAAGGGGGGAAAAAAGAGGAATTGTGGGGAATAGAGTAGTGAAATGAAATAAAAAAAAACACCGCGAGACCCCAGAATTTACTAAAGTAAACCCTGGGTTCTGGATAAAATTGTGTTTGAAATAAGGTCAAAGGTAAAAATCAAGGACAACATGAAATTTGAATTCTTTTTCAAAAATTTCCCTCCGCAATTCCGAGGAAAATAAGTAAATTCGATTAATTTTCAAGGACCGTGGGAAGATTGAAGTAAACACGCCTTCAGAAAAAAAGATAACCCAATTACCCAAACATCCCCTCCTAATTAATTCCACCGCATATATAATTAAGAAAAATAAGTCACTGTTTCCGCTAACGAGAAAAGAACTGTCGCCGTCTGTCATTTGGAACGGCGCGGCAATTTTTTTTTAAACACAAAGCAAAACTTTCCCTGCAAATGGAGGTTTACATCATTAATGATTGGGAGAATTAACATGTCTATGGAGATGGAAAGCGCGTAACGGTAATTAAATTACGACATCGCGGAACTGAAACCGCCCCGCCCACCTTTTGAAAAGACGTGACGTCAACTACGAAAGGACAATCAGTGATGAGAAAATTTCGCAGGAACATAAACCCTTGGTAGGTAGTTAATTGACGACGCACTGGAGGAACACAAAGGGCTATAGACGACGGTCCGGCATTCATTCGGAAGCGAAAAATCTAAGGAGAACGGCTCGTCATATTGAACCACGGTCACATGACTGGTACCCCACTCTCCACAGTAACGTGAGGACATTGGAGGCCACGACAGATATAACGTGCACCAGCCCCCCTTTGTACACGACTGTCTTTGGTTGGATTCGAACTCGCAACCCTTCGGTTGCTAATCTACTCTTCCAACCGGGCTACCACAGCCCGACAGATCGTCAAAAGTCGAAAGGGAGAAATAACATGAAGCTTCGCGTCTCTTTCGCATGCAGTCTCTTTCATTAGAAGGTCGATGGTGTTCTAATGACGATACATCTCTTCCACCAAGATCTGTTTAGTTCTGCTAATGACGAGATACCTCGTCAAGACAACCACCAGGAGGATTAAGAGTACCACAGAATCGGAGGTACAGCTGTATTGTACACCTCGTTTGGTGGCAAGGCTCTTGGCGCGTTATTTGGCGCACTTTTCATGTCGCCAAGGAAAGAATTCTTTAAAAAATCGGGGGCTTTTTAAACGGAAAATACAGTAGTCTCTCTTATCCCACATAAACGGGTCGGCAGAACGTCGGATAAACGTAAATGTCGGATAACAGGGGGAATTAAGGAAAAGCCTAATAAACGTCAAACTACGTTATAATTTTACAAATTAAACACCTAAACATCACGTTTTACGACAAATCAACAGGGAAAAAACAATTCAATACACGATAACGTTATATAGTAATTTATTTACAATTTTTTTTTAATTGAACTAAATCAAACTGCCCGTGCACCACAGAAGTACAACACGGGGCTTACAGAAGTAAGTTGATTTAACAAAGAAACAGTGAAAAACAATTTAACTAAAATTACAAGATTTTATGAACTTGACAAATGAGTAGAAAAGCAGATTAGATTTTACAAAAACATTGAGTTTCACTGGCCATGTTTTACCTAATTTTCTCAAATCATTTTGCAGGCAAAATCAAATTAGCACCAAAACATCGTACTGTATTTGAAGTTAACGTTAAAAATGGACTACAAATAAATATAGAATTGCATAAAATAAACTTGTAGTAACAGCATTGTCGGAAGTTAAATCCATAAAGTTCAGTCCTGTGATGATTTAAAAATATTTGTGATCCTAGTCTGCTTTCCCGACATTGCCGTTTCTTCGCTGCCAAGTCTCGCCATCTTTGCAGCATCATTATGTCGATCCCCATAGCTTCTTGTTGCTAAACGTATTTCATGGCGGTTTCTAGAGCCTTGACTCCATCGCTATGCGGGATTCTGAGAGGCTCAACAGTTGATGCTTGATCATCAATTCGGTTGCCGTCGCTATTGACAAGAGTTGCTTTAAAATGTCTCACGCTCACAAACAAGCGGCACACTTTTCTCGTCGCCGATTTATGCTGGTTTTTTTTGGAGGCGTCGGATAAGACGGAATGTCGGATGAGCGAAGGTCGGTTAAACGAGACTCTACTGTAATAAGCTTTAGAGGAAATTAATCAAAGGACAATTTAAAGGAAATGAAAACATTCTGGAATATTCCAAATGAAAATTTAAACCTTCCACTTGCCGAGGCTGCCATAAAAACGGGAATAGCCCTAATAAAGATGAGTTGCCTTCACCTGCCATGACTAAAATTGCGCAAAGAGCGTTGCCACCAAGCGAGGCGTATAATACAGCTGTACCGAAGTCCCCGTAAGGAATGGGCCTTGTAGCACTTGAAAAGAACAGGCGTTTGTGAATGAAAAGTTCTCCATTCATGAGAGGAAAAGGGAAAACAACCCTTCGATCGATAAGAAGCAGTCGCCGCATCATGTCAACCTATCTCTGCGATTAAATTCCGAAGATAGTCGACAAATGACTAAGTGCCGAAGTACGCGCCTCGAGTCTGGCGTCGAAAAGCTCTGTTTGGGGAGATAATAGGCTTTAAAACTGCGTGCTTTTACACTATCGCTCTCGTTGGATTGCTTTACGAAGGTGTTGGGTTGGGTTTTATGATGCAGGGGCCATAGTTCGCCGAACTCCGACATACAACGTCAAGTATATGGAGATACACAGAGAGGGCTTTATTGCACAGAAAGGGATGACTTGGGAGGTTGGTAGGTATTGGGTTTTATGGCCATGCTGCCCCAGACACAAGACATACAATATCAAGTAATCTACAGACACAACGAAAGTTTTACTGACACAGACGAGAAATACACACAGGGAGGAAAGCATCGGAAGACTTTGGGGAGAGTGTTAAAATCGTTCTCCGAACCTTGGGCAGTTGGTAGGTAGTCAATTAACGTCGCACTGGAGCAACACAACGGGCATTTGGCGACGGTCCGGGATGAAAGCCCTAAGGGAAAGATTCAACGTCTCGTCATTTTGAATCACGGTCACATGACGAAAACAACACCCGAGCTGGCACCCCACTCTCCAAACTTCCACACCACGCCAACGCGAGATTGGTTAGTTTCGGGGTTTTATGGCGCAAGGGAAATATTTGGCCTCGCTGCGTCAGACGCGACATACAATATCAAGTAATAGACGCACAATGAAAGTTTTACTGACACAGAAGAGAGAAATGCACCTGGCAGGAATCGAACCTGCGCCGCCGATGTGAAGACATTGGGGCCACAACAGTTTTTAACTTTGTACACGACTGTCTTTGGCTGGACCGAGCTTCGAACTCGTAACCCTCCGGTAGCTAATCCGTTGCTCTTCTGGGCTACCCCGTCTGAGAAGGGACGTGCAACTTTTAACTCGGCATCGATTTCCATTTTTGCACGACAGGTAGGTAGGTATTTTAATCAACGTCGCACTGCAGCAACACGACGGGCTATTGGCGATGGTCCGGGATCAAACCCGAAGGGAAAGATCCGAAGATAACACCACGTCATTTGGAACCACGATCAGATGACGAGGTCACACCTGAGCTGGCACCCCATCACGAGGACATTTGAAGCCACGACAGATTTAAGGTTGCACCAGCCCCCGTACACGACGGTCTCTGGTTGGATCCGAACTCGCAACCCTCCGCTTGCTAATCTCTTACTCTTACAACCAATTACCTTACTCTTACAATCTCTTACGCTCCAATTTTGCACGGTAGCCTAAATAGACGTTGGCCAAGCTCATTGCTCTTCTTTCCGTCAGTCGAGCTCTTATTAGCAGAAGTTTACATCCAACACACAACGTTTCTATTCCAACAAAAGTATGTCTTGAATTCTCTCCTCATTTCGAAACGTCCTCCATTTCAGAACAGGTCGCCCTCCTTTTTGGTTTCGGCATCTGGCAACGCCAACTTCGCACGATGTTGAAGGCAACGCGGCTCGGCTAATCAGCGGTCGGAACACAAAATGGACAAAAATATCTCTCCAGAGACCATCTTGGCAAGAACACCCCGAGATCTTCCCATCCCTAATGAGCGGCAGAGGATTTCTCCCTCGTGCGTTTAATCGGACATGGAAAATCGTGTTTAGGAGCACATTACCTTCAACCGTGACTGATCCTCCTACGTTCGGGTCAGTCCCGGCCACCCCCCCTCACGGAGCACACTGACCCCGTTCCAAAAGAGAAACATTCTAATTGCTCGCACCCCTGCTCCTTTCACTCGGCGGCAATTTGCTTTCGGGTCAATTGTCTAAAAAAAGTGCAAATCCGATTTTAAATTGCACTGTTGGAATTAAAGGCATTGCTCCCGTGAATCAAGTTTATTGGATTGTGATTGTTATTGGTGAGCTGTTATTCCAGGAGTGAAGATAAGTGATTGTACCATTGAATGATTGCACTAGTCTTTTCATGTCAGTTATATTCGAGGGGGAGGTAGGTTGTTAATGAACGTCCCTCTGGAGCAACACAACGGGCTATTGGCGACGGTCCGGGGATCCATTCCGAAGGGAAAGGTCCAAGGACAACGTCGATTAGGTCCAAGGATTCGTCGTTTTGAATCTCGGTCAGAGGATGAGCTTAACTCGAGTAGCGGAATAGCAACCGGAGGGTTGCGAGTTCCCATCTAAGACTCGTGTAAACGGGGGCTGGTTCACGTTAAATCTTGGCCTCCAATGTCCTCACGTTTTGTATTTTATCAGTTATTTTTGAGGAGTGAGTAGGTAGGTTGTTAATTAACACTGGAGCAACACGACGAGCTATTGGCGACGGTCAAGTAACCTAATTTAATTGTTCATAGTCATTAATATCATGACTATGAACAATTTAATATATAAAATCGAGGTAGATTAGTTTTATAGTATTATAGGTAGATACGTTATATAGAAATAGCCATCCCGAAGGGAAAGGTCCAGTGACAAAGCCTCGTCGTTTTCAATTAGTCCGATGACCAGGTCAACACTTGAGCTGGCACCCCACTCTCTAAACTTCCGCACCACGCCAACGTGAGGACATTTGACGCCACGACAGATTTAACAGCCACACGTGTACACGACGGTCTTTGACTGGACCGAGCTTCGAACTAGCAACCCTCCGGCTGCTAATCTGTTGCTCTTCCAACTGGGCTACCGCGGCTCCTGGAGAACTGAAGATGGGTGATTGCGCTATTTAGTGATCGCTCTACTCGGCTATATTCTATTTTATCAGTTATTTTTAGAAAGAAAAAGCCGTGCATTCCTCGGCGAACTGGAAGACTGCCGCTGAACTTATGAAATAGTTCTATTTTGTTTTTGGTCAGTGTTATCTTTGAAAACAAATTGCTAATAGATTCCGGGACGTAAATGCACTGGTTACCAATTCTCCAATTCATGCGAAAATGCCCCCATTTCTTGAAAAACACCAAATATTCAAAATAATAAATTGAAAATAGCAACGAATAATGCCGTTTTGGCATAAAAACACGAAAATGCATGCAAATGTTCTAACCGATGTACAGTGGGGTACCTTGAGATTTAACCTTGAGACATAATTTTTTCACCAAAGAAGTCTAAAAAAAATCAAGACTTTTTCAGGAATTTTGACTTAAAAATCAACTAAAAATTCATTTCTTAAACAATAACTTTGACTGCGGGTCAAAACATCCACTGTATTATATAGGTTAAAAGGACACAAAAATAATTAAAATACAGTGGGGTACCTTGAGATACGAGTTTCATTCATTCCATGGCCGAGCTCGTAAGTCAAAATGCTCGTATCTCAATCAATTTTTCCCGTTAAAATTAATTGAAACGAGATTAATTCGTACCAGCCCCCCCCCCCAAAAAAAAACCACTCCAATTTTTTATAATAATGTATTTATAATGAGCAAATATTGCAGCTGGAGTTATAGCCTTTATCGAGTCCTGCTTCAGAATAGTACGTATCGTAGAAGTAGTGCGATCGTACTGCGTTGCCAAGTCTATTACTCTTACGCCTTGCTCATGTTCGTCTATTATCTCACTCTTTAATTCCATGGATATTACTTTTTCCTTTCCTCACCACTGTTCTTTACACTCACCTTTTTTGGACTCATGGTTATACCAAAGAAAATTAGCTAAGTAACTGTACATCACCCTGTTTTTCCGTTTTCATAATTGAAGCCTCTTGTCGGAGAAAAGAAAATTTTTTAAAAAAGGGGACCCGGGCCTTCCGGTAGCAGTTGACACTAAATGTCAAACCAAATTAAGAAATTGATTGATTTTTGTGACAGACGTTAACTGTCATCAGGTGAGGTAGGTAAACATGGGAACTGAACGAAGCGCAAGACTCGGGAATCTGAGCGGAGTGGTGGTTGTGACGTCACCGAAGCAGACTCGTATCTCAAATTCTGGCTCGTAACTCAAGGGGAAAAAATCGACCTAGTGACGGCTCGTATCTAAAACAACTCGTATGTTGGGGCACTCGTATTTCAAGGTACCACTGTACTTTAATCAGCTTAGTTTTTTATGACACGTTTCTATTCACTCAGAACATTTCGAACTGAGGCCGTCGTGGCTCAGTGGGTATGCCCACTGAGTAGTTCGAGTTGTAGGCGGTGCAAGTTCGATTCCTGATAAGTGCATTCCTTTCTGGGTGTATTTCTCTCTTTTGTGTCAGGTGGCTAAGCCGGACTGCAGAGATGGCTCCCAGATCTTAGGATCAATAACAGACGCACTCTATTGATGACTGGGATAAGACAACAGACATTTCGCACTTGTCAGAAAAACGATGCAAAATCATCAAAATCCTGGCCCAAGTAATTACGAATAAAAACAGCAGACTATATTGTTTCGAACTCTAGTTTAAAACATACTGTAACCGCCTTTCTCTAAATGTTTTACTCCAATGTACTCGAATGATCTTTCTCCCTTTCATTGTTACCCTACTCTTCTACTTTCTACCTCCCTCATTGTGTTTTGTCTGTCTTACGTTTGGCGTAGCTTGGCCAAATATGGCCCTCCTCAACCATCCTCTAAATGTTTCCGCGAATGTCGGCTTTTTCATGTACGTTCACAGCAAAAATTATGACCCATGACTTAAATGCTTTTGTAGATAAATAAAAAGCCATTTACGAAGAATTACAGGAAAATTTGAAACTCAGAACTGAAAACAATAGAATAACAAAAATAGTTCTGAAATGTCTATTCCATAATAGCAAGTTGAGATGTTTCTTGCTACAAAGCGTAAACGATCTAATTATAACCCAATGCCGTTACCATAGAATAAAAAGGAAATCTACGTGCCTGATTTATACAGCGCGTACCGCTTTTAAAGAAACCTGCCACCGATGTCGCTGCATCCACTTCATCTGAATTCAGCACCAAACGATCTCGATTCCGAGCCCGACAAGGTCTTTAATTTGTTTTAGGTGGCATCAGGCCTTATCTTGGGCTCGTTTTCGAAGGTGAAATCGGAAATAACGTCTTCCCACGTAAAATTGCGTCCCCAACGAAAACACGCGTTGAAGAAAAAAGTAATTGGCACTTGGGTTTGCAGAAAGGTGCCGCATGATAATTATTCTAATGAGAAGCGTAAGTTGGATAACCCAGGTAAAGGCGTCGATCTTACTGTAATAGGTGGAGTTCTGGCCAGAAATACATGTTCCGAGTTCACTTTGCATCCGTTTCGTTTTATGGCGCAAGGGACATATATAGCCAAGCTGTGCCAAACACAAGACAACCCAATGAGGGAGGAAGAAACAGCAGAAGGGCAGGGTTTCGTCAGGACGGACTGTTTTTCAAAATTTAGTGGAAAATCTTTGAATGGCTCGTCTTAAAATGTGAACACAAGTTTTTTTAATTGTTTATTTTCTTCATTGTCATTTAGTATTTATCATTATTTTAAGTATAAATTTTAATTACCTTATTCACATAAGTTGCACTGGAACACGACGGACTATTGGCAACTGTCCGGGATCAATCCCGAAGGAAAAGACCGAGGACAACACCACATAATTTTGAAACACGGTCAGATAACTTCCACACCCATGCCAGCGTGAGGACATTTGAAACCACGACAGATTGAACGTGCACTAGATCGATCCAACGATCGATTTTCGAACTCGCAGCCCCCTGTTGCTAATTCGCTACTCTTCCAACCAGACGATCGCGACCTTTGTTGAGAAATAGGAAAGCCGGCGTCAAATTTTGTTACTATTAATTTTAAGATTTGTTACTGTTTAGTTTAAGATTTGTTACTGTTTATTTTAAGATTTGCGGATAGCAAGATACTAATAGGTTGACAGCTAAATTGAAGTGTTATTAACTGGGTCAGGAATTGACATTAACGGTCAATTTTAGGAGATATTGACTATTTAAAATAAAATCTTAATAAATTACACCCTTTCAATTTTCGTCAAATATTTTTCCATATTACAATAACCGTTTCCAAAACTTAAATTTAAAAGATTTTAATTCGCATTTTTTTTTCAACTCGAGTTGGTTCTCTCTTATCCCACTAACATTTATCGACAACTTAACATTTTCAACAAAGAGTGCTGTTATTCTCTATCTAAATTAGTAGCCCATCTCCACCATTTTGCCAGTGCAGAGTGCGTTTGTTGCCATTTTGCAAAGACAATTCAGGGATGAACCCACGGCGGTCAATTAAGAACCGCTCGAAAAGGTGCGACGCGACAAAAACGCCGATGTTGCGCTGCAACTGGAAGCAATCAATCCCACCACGGCTTCATTATGCAAGAAGACAGCGGGACTGAAAACCTTCCAATTGAAACAGTTTCACTTCCCCAGAGACGGTTTCCGTTTCGTTCTGCACCACGCCGTCTGCGGCAGGCGTTCTCCTTGGCGGGCACCGCTTATCGCTCGCTACAATCGGCCATTTTACTTTCGAACGCGCTGCGTGGGTTGGAATGCGACGGACGTCGAAACCGGCCCGCTTGCACTTCGAACGTCCGAGGGTGTATATTCCCGACGAGTTCGGTCCATCCTCGCTGTTCCATGCAATATCCGTATATCGCCACTCATATTAGGTAGATTTTCAGGGTTCTCCAATAGCTAAAAGCGTCGGCGTGATAGGATGGTAAGTCGTTAATTAACGTCACACTGGAGCAACACAACGGGCTATAGGTGGCGGTCCGGGATCAATCCCGATAGGAAAGACCCGAGGACAATACCAGGTAATTTTCAGTCAGGACAACACCTGAGCTGGCACTCCACTCTCCAAACTTCCACACCACCGTGAGGACATTTGTGCCCACGATAGATTAACGTCAACGTGACGGACTTTGGCTGGATCGAGCTTAAAACTCGCAACCCTCCGGTTGCTAATTCGTTGTTCTTCCAACTGGGCTACCGCGGCCCTCACTGTGTTAGGAAGATTATTTTCGATGGTTGGTTGATGTTGGGTTTTAGGGCAATATTTGGCCAAGCTGCGCCAAGCAGAAGACAAAAATATCGTGAAAGGGGGAAAAGAGGGATTTGGTAATAGAGTATTAGGATCAAAGCAGAAAAGATCGCTAGGGTAAGACCCCGTATTTAATAAAGGCAGTAAACCCCATGCGAATAGAAAAGATCACTGGAGTACCTTGAGGACGTGAAGCTAGTACACACCTAAATATATTCCCCTGCTGCGGTAGCCTAGTTGGAAGAGTGACGGATTTCAACCGGAGAGTTACGAGTTCGAAATTCGGTCCAACCAGACTCGTATGTGGGGCTATTGCACGTTAAACCTGTCGTGGTTTCACGTTGACGTGGGGTGCCTGCTCAGGCGTTCTGACCGTGGTTCCAAATGACAAAGTTTTGTCCTCGAACCGTTGCCAATGGCCCGTTGTGTTGCTCCAGTGCGACGTTAATTAACTACCTACCTTTAACCAATAGACTCGTTCAAAACCACGTTACTTGACTGCCATCTCCCGGGAGTCGAACCATAAGGAGTTGGTGGGGGAAACATCCACGGTGATCGATCGCCATTTATGCTTTTGCGACTGCCTTTTCGTCGGAGCCGCACTATACACAGGCAATAGATCGAAGGGAATAAAATCCCTCAACCGAATTCTTGCAGCGAAATTTCCATATCTCCCGAAACCGTTATCCAAAAGGCTAACGCGGTGTCAATTTTCATAACATAGTAATGAGCAATTAAAACCAACTCATCGCTCTGATAACAGAAAGCAATTTCAATAGCAAACACGCCTGAAAGATCTCCGTTGAAAGAGATCGGGGGAATAAACACGGATAATCTCCGTTAGATAAACTGGGAGCAGCGATTTGTTGTGTGTTTGTTTTGGAAGAGGAGAAAACTCCCGTGGGATCCTTCTGTCGTTGCCTGGCCTCGGAATGTAAACAATCGAATCATCTCTCAGATAGGAGGATTCGCCTTTGGGAGGCTGTCGTCATGTTTGGGGGTTGTTCACATTTCTCTCTCCGAAGTTTACAAGAGGTGCAAGATACAGAGCACGTTTGTAGGGTGTGCAAACTCAACCACATTCTCATCACCGTCGGAAATTCTCAATTTCGGTTTTTAAGTTCCGTTTTTTTTCCCACACGTTTCGAAGGTTTTTCTCAATGTCCCACAGGAGCCACACAACGTGCTGTTGCCGATGGTCCAGGATTCATCCCGAAGTGAAAGATCCGAAGACGACAACTCGTCAGTTCGAAATACGGTCGGATAGCGAGGTCAACACCTGAACTGGCACCCCACTCTCCAAACTTCCGCATCAAGCCCACGTGAGGACATCTGTTTTGTTAATTAAAACGAGATGTCTCGTCAAGATTTTGCCGATTTTTTTTATGACGAGATCAGGACCTGGCACTGATGTGGTAACCCTAACAGACTCGATCGTATTTAGACGGGTTGGTTTTGGGGTTTTATGGCGCAAAGATCATATTTGGCCATGCTACGCCAGACACAATACAATATCAAGCAATTGACACAAGACATACAATATCAAGTAACTGACGCAGTGTTGCGTTCAGTTGAATCTGGGCCTAAATACAGAATGGTTATAATTTCATAGCAAAATAGCCAGGAAGATATATACATACAAAACCTGGTGAAATAATGTACACTAGTTCTTCCCACAGTGCTTCTAAACACCTGTTAATCTTCAAATAAAACGAATCAGAAATTTACCATTGTACCATTGGTGGTACTGGGCAGTGTCATCGGTGATCATCGCTAACTATGAATGCCCGCTTGGGTCCACATAATGGTCGAAGTCGGTTTTTATTTTTTCTGTTCTCAGCAATCTGAAATCAAACAGGAAAAAGATTCAATCAACGATTTCGTTTTGCTAAATAAATCATCATAACCGTTCACGAAGCGATAGAAAATTTCAAAAGCAGCATTTACAAGTTAAGTGGCATTTAAATAACAAAAATTGGATCACAAAAATTACAGAAATAAATTGAAAATAAGCACAATCAGATGGAAATTGGCGAAGTTTAATCACGTGGTCTCGAAGCCAATAATCGCCACGAACGCCAATCCGAAGCAATGGTTTTCGCATTCATTCTCGAACTGCTTTGGTTCTGGTGGCCAATTATAGATTCGTGCGCAAAAAGTAGGGGGGTATTTCAATTAACGTCACACTGGAGCTACACAAGGGCTATTGGTGACGGTCTGGGATCAATCCCAAAGGGAAAGATCCGAGGACAACACCACGTAATTTTTGAACCACGGTCAGATGACGAGGCAACACCTGAGCTGGCACCCCACTCTCCAAACTTCCACACCACGCCAACGTGAGGACATTTGAGGCCACGACAGATTTAACGTTCACCAGCCCCCTTTGTACACGGTGTTTGGCTGGATTCGAACTCGCAACCCTCCGGTTGCTAATTGGTTACTCTTCCAACTGAGTTACCGCAGACCTGTTGGGATTGAATTGGATGTTGGGGTCTTATGGCGCAAGGCCCAACAGCGGACAAGCTGGGCCAAACACAAGGCAGAATATAACACAATAAAAGCACAAAACATTTAAAGATCACGATTTTTACCACATATGCAATTAAGTTTTATAAAAATGTCTAAGTTGAAATATGATAGAAGGAGAGCGGATCTTGGCAATGCTGGCGCAATGAAATAAACACAATAAAGATTCAAACTTTAAAAGCGGATCACACATTGCAGTAAAAAAGAAGGATACCGATACCAAGATACCACGACCTTTCCTACGTGATGGGTTCTGATTTTGCCACTTCTAACTCGGAAAATCCCACCTTTCCACTCCATACGAAATGGCTGACAGCTAAGTAAGGGCGGAAACAGGAAGCTGCCAGAGAATTGTGCCCATAAATCGGACATTTTGAGAGAGGCACGAAGAGATTTATGTGGGGGAGAATTTATTACCCGAAGCGCTTAGGAGACACAAAACACTGTTCTCCAGAGCTATAAGCAATGTTGCGATAGTTCTCAAAGGCCGTAAATTGGGATCGCGATCTTCATTTGACCACGGCTAACTGGTTTGGCGAAACATTTCTAGTAGAGACTGTCCGGATTTTCGATGAGTCTATGGGGAGGTAGTTAATTAACGTCGCACTGGAGCAACACAATGGGCAATTGGCGATGCTCCGGGATCAATCGCAAAGGGAAAGATCCTAGGACAACGTCACGTAACTTTGAATCACGGTCACATGCTGAGGCAACATCTGAGATGACACCCCACTCTCCAAACTCCTACATCACGCCACGACAGATTTAACTTGTACCAGACCCACACGAACACGACTGTCTGTGGTCGGATCGAAGTCGTAGCTCTCCGGTTCCGCAGAATATCTTTCGAATGGAAAACTGTCGCTCATTTGAATAAAAGCAATCCCTCATGCCGTAATAGGGTCTCATTGGGAACTAAACATCCCAAATAAGAATTCGCATTCGATAAAGCGGTGATTGGAAATAATAATTGGAACTCAATTCCAAACACATCTTAACTCGAAATACGTGTTAATCAAAGCTTTGCAGATCTTATTTTTAAATTATTATTCGCGTCACCTTGGTTGAAACACGAAATGAACTTTTTCGCAGGGAATTTGTCGACATTTTGTTGTCACTTCGTAGTAGACAACGCGAGAGGCCCGTATGAGAGGCGTTTTCTGTCGATTCTAAAGTGTTCCTGGGGCGATAAGCGTTTCCTGTAAGTGTTCTGACAGTGGTAATGGTAATTAGTTAACGTTTATTGGTCTAACAAAGATAAAAGTACAACATGTGGAAGATATTTAATTTTGATTAAAGATTAGCACAAGATTAAAATTTACCAACAATACATATAAAAAAATCATGGTTGATATGAATTGATGATTTAAAACATGCTGACCAGCAATAAGGTATATCTATACTATTAATGTGTGATAGTTTGTTGAAAATCTATTTTCGTATCAACCACAGCACGTAGAGATCTGAGAGAAGTGTCAAAATACGCAGAATAAACTGGGAAAGTTATTCCGCCCCTTTAAAATTTTTCAAAAATTTAAATTTTAACATAAAATGTTCAAAAAATGACCTGATTGGACCGAGTGCCGTGACGTCACTGTCTGATTCCGTAACGGTTTTTGCCCCAACTTTTTTATTAGATTTTTTGTGAGACTTGACTTAAATATTCGTGTTAAATTCGAGGAAAAAAAACGTAGAAAATGTTCAAAATTCAATATACAGTACTTTTTCGTGTCTTACATTTTACTGCCTTTAAATAAACATTTAATACACTACTTTTTCGAGCCTTATATTTACTTCTTTAAATAAGCATTATTTTTTATAATTATTTCACATCCAATACAGCAAACCTGTACAACTCAACTCTTATATCCATCGTAAATTAGAATTTCAAATTGTTTACTGCTGCCTTTTTATAGCGATTGTTTTTTGCGTTGTAATTACTCTTTTTAACGACAATGCCAAAAAGAAAACGTTCCATAACAAGCAATTCAGCTAAATATAAACTACATGAAAGACGTCACAATGAATCTAAGGAACAAGCTACCAATAGAAGACTGGTCGAAGCTGAACGTCAGGGTGAAATTGCATGCATGTCTTCATGTAAATTTCCCAATGAGATGGCGAAAAATCTAATATGTCGTTTACTAACAGTTATCCCGTGAAACATTAAACTTTTAAATCCGAATAATAATGATAAATTTATAGAATTATATAACAGTGAATCTATAAGGCATGCAAAAAAGAGTAAAAAATCCACGAGGGAGGTATTTACTAACGCGTTGTCCTCCGCAACGAGGGCCATACAGCTAGTAATATAAAAAGGTATGAGTTGTGAATTGTAAAAATATCAAATGAGGTTTAAAAAGCCAATGTCATTTAAAAATGAGATTGGAATGAGGATTTTCGCCAATCAAATCTCGTAATTTAAAATTGTGCTTTTAAAAAATTTGATGCGTTGATAATGAAAAGCAGGACAGACAAATAAAATGTGATAAACAGAAAATGGAGTAGAGCATGAATTACAGATGGGTGTGCTCTCTCCTAATAAAAGATGACGAGTGAATCGTGTGTCCAGTGCGAAGACGGGTCAGGCGACGGTCAGGGATCAATCCCCAAGGGAAAGATCCGCGGACAACATCGCGTAATTTTGCACCACGGTCACATGACGAGTTCAACACCAGAGCTGGCACCCCACTTTCCAAACTTCCACACCACAACCTGAGGCAACGAACTTTAACGTGCACCAGCCACCTGTGTACACGACGGTCTTTTTTCGGACCGAGTTTTGAACTCGAAACCCTCCGGTAGCTCTTCCAACCGCAGCCTCGTTCTAACAGCGGCGTCAGTTGACTTGCTCTTCGAATACGATTTCAAAACTTCGCCTATAAAAAATTCCAAAGGATAAATTCCGAATTGATATTTTGGGCCGCGGTAGCCCGGTCGGAAAAGCAGTAAATTAGCAGATGGAGGGTTGACAGTTCGAAACCCGATCCAGCCAAAGATCGCCGTGTACTCGGGGGCTCAGGTGCACGTTAAATCTGTCGTTGCCTCAAACATCCCCACGTTGGCGTGGTGTGGAAGTTTGGGTACCAGTTCAGGTGTTGAAGCCGAAACCCTTCCTTTGCCAGCGAGATCCCCTAATCTGTATCCCATTGAGCATGTCTGGATTATTCTAGGCCTTCAATTACAATACATCAGGAAGAAATGAAGGATCTGTAGCATCATCTGCGGAATGCTTGACCTGATTTGCAACAGGAATGTATAACGTGACTGCCACGGGATATATCGACAGGTATTGCCACCAGGGGGGTCTACCACGACTTTCTGATAATTCTACAATAACGAATCTTCTAGATTTCATAATTTGTATCTCTTCATGAACACACACGTGCGAAGTTCCATTCCGATCAAATTAGCAACCGGTTGGTTGATTTTAGGGTTTTATGGCGCAAGGGCCATATTTGGCCATGCTGCGCCGGACACAATATCAATTGACACAAGACATACAATATCAAGTAACTGACACACAATGAAAGCTTTACTAACACAGAAGAGGCAGGTAGGTACGAGTCGCATTTTAATTAACACCACATTGGAGCAACACAACGGCTATTGGTACGGGATCAATCCCAAAGCTGACACAGAAGAGAGAAATACACCCAGGAAGGGGACCTGGCAGGAATCGAACCTGCGCCGCATGCAATTCGAAGGTTGCACAGTGGTCATACCCACTGAGCCACGAAATTAGCAACCGGAGGGTTGCGAGTTCGAAACTGGATCCAGCTAAAGACCGTCGTGTATGCGGTGCATGTTGAATCTGTCGTGGCCTTAAATGTCCTCACATTGGCGTGGTGTGGAAGTTTGGAGAGTGGGGTGCCAGCTCATCGCCATCCACCGAAAACAAAACTCGTAAACAATAGCCCATTCAAATTCGACACACCAACTCCCTGTTCTTCGGAACAAGACAAGCCGGTGTACCGATCGGTAAAAACTGAGGAGTGCAAAAAATAAAAGACGCAGGAACGCAAGGCTCATTGGAGGTGACATGTATAAAAGATTGCAGGAACGGAACTTTCCCCACCGATTCTCTCTCTCTCTCTCTCTCTATACCCTCCCCTGAAAGGAATAAATAGAATAAAAAATAACAGTTAAGCCCCCATTTGAGGCACCCCCTGCCGTTCGGTAATCCCCTGTCTGGGAATTCTTCCCCTTTCGCCTCCCCTGGTGGGATGTTTCTACGTCTAGGCAAAGAATTCTTTTTTAGCACATTTTAACACTCTCACACCCACTGGGAAAATAACTTCGGCTCCATCTTCTCTCCCGATTCTGTAGTACAATCGAAAGACCACAAACCAGGTAACGTATTACGAGCCAGGTCGACTTGGTTAGTTTCAGGTTTTTTGGTGCGAGAGCCACATTTGGACAAACCAAACACAAGATAACTGAGGGCCGAAACGACTGGCCCTCAGAAGCCTATTTTCCCTCCTTGTGTTTGGCGCAGCTTGGCCTGTTGGGTTTTATCGATTGAAGACAGAGTTTTATACATTAAAAATAAATTTTATTACGTAGCCAAGTCTTATGGTTTAAAAACATATTTTCAGAAAACAACAAGAAGTCTGATCTGATCATGATCCCCAATCTCCTCACTTATATACATACAAAGATTTACATATTCTTCTATATTGATGTGCCCCACACGGCACTATAATTGGAGGTTTGAGACCGATTCCAACATGGCCCAATACGGTCCTCGCGCCATAAAATCCCAAAGCAACCAATCCGAAACTGAATAAAGCTTCCCAACAAGGACATGCATGATCCACCACAGGAGACATGAGTGGATTCGAGAAAAAGAAGAAATTTTTGGAAGGGGATTGTTCCCTCCCCAAACGTTTGGAATGTTTCAACCTTCCGACGGCTGCCGCTGACGGCTTGACACAAAAGGCAGGTATGCCGCGCTCGCACTGACCGTAACCTCGACACTCCCCCTAGCCACGGTGCTATTTGCGGATTTCGGAATTGTCTTGTACAGTCCCGCTTTTGGAACAATTGAAGGAAAGCCGGCACCACTGCTGTAGCATAAACTTCAAATGCACATACGAAATAAATAATGTCAGTTGCTCTCTAGTTTCACTTCAAGAGCAGAAGCAGAATAGAGTACATTTCAGAATAGTTAGCAAGAGCAGAATAGAGTACATTTCAGAATTGAATACTTGGTATCAACTCAACTAACTCCATCGTGGGATACCGACTCTACGAAGGGTTTACGGTAAAAAAATTCCCATAACGTGAAAGATAATTAGATGAGGAATAAATTTTTGAGATGCAAACCAGAAATTTTAAGCTATGAAAAGCACACGCAGGTGCTGCTCTCAATAAATATTTCTGAGGGTTTAAGAGGCAGGAAACAGAATCTAAGTGCCGTTACCTTAAGTTGAAAAGAGGTTATGCTGGGTTTCAGAATATGTGTTCTTATTCAGAACTGTTCGTATCAAGAATTCTTTGAATGACTATTATTGGAATAGTAGAGCAATCGGTATAGCATTCCGTATTATTTGTGAATAAGGGAGATTTATGTTTATGCTATTTAGTACATGCAAATTTCTTTCTCTCTGAATGGCAATATAGTATATGTGAATTTTAAAAGTTTTTCTCTTTTCTTATGCGTGCGATTCTAAATCAGGTTTGTGTTCATAATAAATGTGTGTTCTTTTTTCAATGTTATGGAATATTTTGCACATCAAAGTCTACTCAATATAAACCGTTTGCTTCAGTTCAAACTCCTGGAGACCACCAATCGCACGATTTGTATGATTTTTCTTTGTAGTAAGGGGTGAACTGCCAGGCGTCCTAGAGCTGTGTTGTGATGGAACAGGTGGTAACACAGTGGTCTGCTTCCATGCCACAGATGCAGAGGTCACTGCAATGAATATTCATACGAAATAAATACTGCAGGAACGGGGCGTGTAAAAGTATGAGCCCTGGGGTGGAGATGAGTCGTTTCGTACAGACCTTGTGGGAAACCCGAATGTTCTCCGACTTCTGGTGGAGTATGGTATTATTCGATTACTTTCAAGTGTCGAATAAGTTATTCGAATACATATTGAAAAACGACTAACCGGTAGTAGAGGCAAACTAACTCAGTCACGGCAACTCCGGGTACTACAGGGTAGGTAGAAGTTAATTAACGTCGCACTGGAGCAACACGACGGACTATTGGCAACGGTCCGGGATCAAACCCGAAGGGAAAGATCGAAGGACAACGCCTCGTCATTTTGAACCACGGTCAGATGACGAGAGCAACACCTGAGCTGGCATCCCTCTCCACACTAACGTGAGGACATTTGGGGCCACGACAGATTTAACGAGCCCAGCCCCCTCATATACGACGATCTTTGGCTGGACCGAGTTTCGAACTCGCAACCCTCCGGCTGACAATCTGTTGCTGAGGTTGGTTGATTTGGGTTACATGGCGCAAGGTCCGATAGAGGATATGCTGCGCCAAATGGAAGACGAAGTTTGACCCAATATAATGTATAAAATATTTAAGTATCCAGCAATTAAAGTGTATTGAAAATAAGTAGGCTCGTTACTTAAAATATTTAGATCATAAAAAATAATAGCATTTGAATATTGAATGCGAATAAATACGAAAGCATGACTCATCATGAACAGAGATAAAAAAGTTTTGATGAGTTGACATAGTTTAAAAAAACATGAAAGATAAAAACACCAGATGGAATTTAAAAAATTTATGTTTTGTATGACTTTTAAATAGGTTTGGGTGGGGATTTTCCCTTACCAAATCCTGCAAGTTTAAAATTGCGTTATTAAAAAAAACTGGCGGTGACGATTAAAATTAAGATATGGTGAATGGTAAAAGCAGGTGCACTTTCTCTTAATAAAAGATGCCTGTGAGTTCTGCAGGGAGGAACAGGTTTCGGTTCTTTCGTACTAGAACCATTTCACACCTGTTTCACTAAGAAAATATGACATTCCAGAGTTCCCTATCGGAAAACTACTTGGCTGTTGTTTCGGGTAGCGACAGAAACTGATGGATAGGATTCTATTCAACCAGGTGTAAGAACACAAAGAAAAGGGGAGGGCAGAGCTTCTGGAGGGTCAAGAGAGAACCCCAACAAGCAAGAAAAAAAAATCGAAGGCAATTACACAGAACAACATCAGAGCGGGTCATCGTCAGTGGAAGTCAGTCCATTACTATGGAACAACATCCAGTTTTGTTCTTTCGAACCAAGCGATGGGAGATACCAAACAGTTCCAGATCAATATTCGAACATTCCCTGTTGACGTCTTCCTGTCGGGATGGAACGGCGAATGCGAAACGGGGGTAACGAAAAGATTCGAATGAACGATGAGGTGAGGCCAATTAGAAAATGTGGAGTGGTGTAATTCCGGGATTGGGCACACAATAAAAAGTCATTACGTCTTCGGATGTGGATGTTAACCAGCACGCGATATAGTTGTCGGGTTATTTTCAAGACATATCCATGTTGAAGGACAGAAAAAGGCATCTAATTGGAAAACATCGTTGAATGAGGTCGTGTGTAAATGGTTATCTATGCAGGATGTATTATACTATACAAAACGAAGTGTTTGTTTTGGGTAGCGTGTTAGATATACAACCTGTAAAAATTGGAAGTACAGCTTTGATATAAAAATGTTTCTGGTTTTGGCGCGTTTCTTGGCGCACTTTTTATGTCCCAAGGAAGAAATTCGAAGAACAAACCGTTCTACTTAAAGGAAAATAAGCGTACACCGTTTTTTAACGGAAAGTAATTAACGGAAACAGAAAACTTAGAAGACCATTTTTCAATTTGGAATTAAAAATTTAAACTTCCTACTTGACGAGGTTTCCATAAAAGTGGGAATAATCCTAATAAAGATTTGTTGCCTTTAACTGCCATGACTCGAGACAAAAGCGCTTCCGAAAAACTTCTTTTTATCAAAGCTGTACTAAATTCGATTCTCTAAACAAGAGGATTAGATTAGTTCCCGCTTCCAACAATCGAAACAAAAAAAATCATCTATAAAACCGACTATTCAAGTACAGTCAAATATGTAAAGTAGCGAACAGAAGCGTACCTGCGAAGATACCAAGAAAAAAAATCCGGCAGATTTTCACGACAAAAATTAATGCGCAATATCAGAAATGAAAAATTCATTTTGAAATAAAAAGTAGTTAAAAGACCCAAAGAAGCGACACTTTCCAAACAAGTCCAATGCTTGTTACAAGGACATTGTGCTTAAAATTAAAAAAAAAAAATTCCAAGGAAGTTCGCATTTAATAAATATTTCAGAACCACCACCCTTTCGCAAGCTGCCCCTTGGCTAGGGTATTGTGCAGAGCTCGTTGTTGGCGGCCGAGGGCGATGATTGAAACAAACGACATGAGAGAGACACGCATCCATATTCATTAGGCAGGAAGCGTCGGACACGAGACAATTGGAGCATCTGCATTGTTTGCGGCCGGACACTAATCGGGTGACAAGTGGAGCAAAGTGGGCTTTTAATGGGACGGGATGGATCAAAGGAGTTCGCGTCTTCCTCACCAAGAGACGGCGGATCTCCTCAGGGTTGGTTGTTTTGGTGCTTTATAGCGCAAGGGCCAAGCTGCGACAAACACAAGACAATGTCAAGTAAAAGGGCATTGGGATGAAAGAATATGATCGTTTGGGAATTCCGGGAGAGCAATCCCTGAGTTTATAGGGCCGTCGTGACCACTGCTCTAGCAACCTTCGAGTTGTAGGCGGTGCAGGTTCGATTCCTGTCAGGTGTATTTCTCTCTCCTGCGTCAGTAAAACTTTCATTATGTGTCTGTCTTGTCTTATGTGTATCATTATGTGTCTGTTGTATATCTTGTGTCTGGCGCAGCATGGCCAAATACGGGCCTTGAACCCCAAAACCAACCAACCCTGTGTTTATACTAAAGGCAGTTTCTCTTGGATTGGTTGATTTGGGGGTTTTATTTGGCCAAGCTGCGCCAAACATAAGACGTCAAGTAAAAAATGTCGCGAAAGGGCATTGGGGAAGAGTAGTGGGATGAAAGAAAAAGATCGTTAGTGAATTCCGGGAGAGCAATCCATGAGTTTATAGGAGCCGTCGTGGCTCGGTGGGTATGCCCACTGCTCTAGCAACCTTCGAGTTGTAGGCGGCGCAGGTTGGATTCCTGTCAGGTGCATTCCTCAATGAGTGTATTACTTTCTTCTGTGACAGTAAAACTTTCGTTGTGTGTTTGTCTGTCTACTAGCGTTGTATATCTTGTGACTGGCACAGCATGGCCAAATACGGCCCCTGAACCATAAAACCCCAAAACCAACCAGCCCTGTGTTTATACTAAAGGCAGTTTCCCTTGGGTTGGTTGATTTGGGGGCTTTATGGCGCAAGGGCCGTATTTGGCCATGCTGTGCCAGACACAAGACATCGATATCAAGTAATAGACATACACACACAATGAAAGTTGTACTGACAGAAGAGAGAAATACGCCCAGGGAGGAATGCACCTGACAGGAATAGAACCTGCGCCGCCTACAACATACCCACTGAGCCACGACGGCCACGGGTGGAAAGGGGATTGGGGATAAAAGTAGTGGGATGAAAGAAGAAAACGATCGCTTGGGAATCCAGGGAGTGCGACCCCCGTGTTTACCAAAGGCAGTAAACCCCTCGGGAAAAGAAAAGATCACTTGAGTACCTCGGGTTCGTGAAGCCCGTACACTGCGAAAGATGTGTCCCTGAGGGGGATGTCGATTGGGATAAATGAGGTGTTTGGCGCAGCTTTTCTCATTCAAGTGTGGCAAAAAACCCCAACCAATGACCTCTTGAAAAATTATATTTATGAGAAAAATGCATTCATATAAAGCGACAGGTAGGTAGGTATTTTAATTAACGTCACACTGGAGCAACACAACGGGCTATTGGTGACGGTCGAGGATCAATCCCAAAGAGGACAACACCACGTAATTTTGAATCACGGTCAGATGACGAGGCAACACCGCTGGCACCCCACTCTCCAAACTTCCCCGCCAACGTGAGGACATTTGAGGCCCCGACGGATTTAACGTGCACCAGCCCCCTTTGTACACGACGGTCTTTGGCTGGATTCGAACTCGCAACCCTCTATAAAGCGACAGGTGGAAACCCGATAGTTTTTTGAACAGAAAACGGTAAAAATGTCCTTTCAGGTTTCTAAAAAGGGTTGTTTTGGCGTTTCATAGCGCATATTTGGCCAAGCTGCGCCAAACACAAGAAAGGCAATGCCAAGTTTTTGTGAAAAGAAAGAATGGAGAGGCGAAAGAAGAGAAGGATCGCTTAGGTATCCCGATCCCCGTGTTTACCGGAGGCAGTAAATCCCATGGGTTAGGGTAGGGTAGGGTATTTCAATTAACGTCACACTGGAGCAACACAATGGGCTATTGGTGACGGTCCGGGATCAATCCCAAAGGGAAAGATCCGAGGACAACACCACGTAATTTTGAACCACGGTCAGATGACGAGGCAACACCTGAGCTGGCACCCCACTCTCCAAACTTCCACACCACGCCAACGTGAGGACATTTGAGGCCACGACAGATTTAACGTGCACCAGCCCCCTTTGTACACGACGGTGTTTGGCTGGATTCGAACTCGCAACCCTTCGGTTGCTAGTTCGTTACTCTTCCAACCGGGCCCCATGGGTTAGGGTACCTTGGTACCCTAACCCATGGGGATCACTAGGGTACCTTGGATTCGTGAAGCTCGTACACACCTGAAGTTGAGAGGTATTTGGAGGAGAGAGAACTTTCAGGGTGAAGACTTAATCACTGCATATCAATGTATTTTTCAAATACAAATTTAGCAACCTTTTACCTACGGTTTGTATGTATGCCATATAGTTAGGTCAGTGAAAATTGTTTAACATCATGCATCCATATTTTCTAACAAATAGATTAATTTAATGGACAATTAATTGTTCTCTGATAACTAAATTTAATACCACAAAAGTATTAAGACACATTTTTAATATTATTTGTAAACATAAAAAGAGACAGATACTGTTTTTGGAGGGCTTTCTTTAGACTCTTGAAAGCTAACAAAAAATAAATGCGTGATTTTCTGGTAAATTTAAAAACATTTTTCAAGGGCCATGCAACCTAATATTTTCTGCACTGCGGATTCGACCCCGACATCCGCGTTACGTTCCCATGGCAACCGGTGACAACTCAACATCCTCCCTCCCGGTAACAGATACATTGGGGACACCACTTAGGTTCTCTCAGCAAAGTCGTATTTCACCCCACAAAGCCGTAGCGCAGACGATAAAAAAATCCGCAACTGTCACATTAGATTCGGAAGCGACTTCATCCGCCCGTGCTCTTCCCGGTCCCGGGGTCGGCCCCAAGGGGGGTGTCACGTGACCCCAACCCCCTCACTCTCTCCGAGGCAGGTCATCCGGGCAATTTTGTGCGGAGTGCGATTTTTTCGGCTCCCTTTCTGTGGTGGCTGGACGCGTAAACAAAGGCGGTTCGTTTCCGCGGACGTAAACAAGGCAGGGGAACCAGAGAACAAACACAATCGCAATTAGCCCGTTCTGATTGGCGTGAGAAGCGGATGCAACTTTCGTTCCTAATGAGCGGCCACAATAACGCGAGTACGATTCTTCCGAGGGCAGCATGGACGGCGGTAGCCCGGTTGGAAGAGTAACGGACTAGCAAGCGACTAGGTTGCGAGTTCGAATCCAAAGTCTGTCGTGTACAAAAGGGCCTGGTGCAGGTTAAATCTGTCGTGGCCTCAAATATCCTCACGTTGCCGTGGTGTGGGTAGGTATTTCAATTAACGTCACACTGGAGCAACACAACCGTGGTATGGAAGTTTGGAGAGTGGGGTGCCAGCTCAGGTGTTCACCTCGTCATCTGACAGTGGTTCAAAATAACGTGTTGTCCTAGGATCTCTTCCTTCGGGTTGGATCACCAATAGACCGTTGTGTTCCTCCAGTGCGACATTAATTAAAATTCAGACATGGGAGGGCCGCCAAAAAAGATGAAAGTTGATTTATCACATTATTTATTTTCTTATATTTGTATTGTTACAAAGATAAACCAGTTGGGAGAGCAACGGATTAGCAACCGGAAGATTATGAGTTCGAGACTCGGTGCAGCCAAAGACCGTCGTGTACACAGGAGGATGGTGCACGTTCAATCTGTCGTGTACTCCAATGTCCTCGCGTTGGCGTGGTGTGGAAGTGTGGGGTGCCAGCTCAGGTGTTGACCTCGTCGTCTGACCGTGGTTCAAAATTACGTGGTGTTGTCCTCGAATCTTTCGCTTCGGGGTCGGTCACGGACCGTCGCCAATGGCCCGTTGTGTTGCTCCAGTGCGACGTTAATTAAGAATTCCATTTCCCAAGGCAGCATATAAAATGAAATTTCGTAAATAAAATAAATTTCGCGACTTTATTTTCCGAGGGTCCCACCCTTACTCACCAACCCTTGAAGATTGATTACTGGGCAATCTTTATTGGTTGGCTACGTGCAGTTGGTTGGTTTATTTGGATTAAACAGCTCAAGGTCCCACAATGGACTGTCCTGAGGGGTTCATCTTTACGCGTGTACGGGCTTCACTCACCCGAGGTACTCTCGTGATCTTTTCTTTTTCCCATGGGGTTTACTGTCTAATAAACACGGGTAGTGCTACCGGGATACCCAAGCGATCTTTTCACCCTTTCAATCCCACTACTCTGTTCCCCATTCCCTTACTTTTTCCTTTCACATTTTTTAGGTAGGTATTTTAATTAACGTCGCACAGGAGCAACACAATGGGCTATTGGCGACGGTCCGGGATCAAACCCGATGGGAAAGATCCGAGGAGAACACTGCCTAATTTTGAACCACGGTCAGATGACGAGGTCAGATCTGATCTAGCACCCCACTCTCCAAACTTTCACACTACGCCAACGTGAGGACATTTGAGGCCATGACAGATTTAACGTGCAACAGCCCCCTTATTAAACGACGGTCTTTGGTTGGATTCGAACTCACAAACCTCCGGTTACCAATCTGTTACTCTTCCAACCGTGCTACTTTTGAATGAGGGAATGAAATGAAAGTAGACGTTCAGAATCTAAATGCGGTAACATGAGTGATGTGTGAACTGTTTTACCATGGAAATATGACTGACGTTTCACTCAGATTATCTTTAAGTAGTTTTGCATCACCTATTTTTTTTACTTTTTCCGTTTTCCTAAATTTTTCAAATTTATTATTTTATTTCTTTTACCGTATACTATTTTTATTTATTTTCATGACAGGATGTCGAGATTCTGGGCTTACACGGACGCAACATCGCTGCTGATCAACAATACGAAAGTCGTAAATAGCGCGATGAACAAAAACTAAACTTGAGGTAGGTATTTTAACTAACGTTGCACTGGAGCAACACACGGGCTATCGGCGACGGTTCGGGATCTAACCCGTAGGGAAAGATCCGGGGAGAACTCCAGGTAATTTTGAACCGCGTTCGGATGACGAGGTCAATCCTGAAAAACTAAGCTTGAAACAAGTTGATCCACATTAAAAAAATTACATAAATAATCGAGCGAAATTATAAACTTTCCATTCCAAAACATGCCATGGTAGAAATACAAGTAAAAGTTATATAAAACAACCCAAAAGGTTTTTACAAGCTTATTATTAGACAAAGCGTTTAGATCCTATTTCAGCCGTATTCCTTAAACCCAGACGCAATTCCAGTCAAAATAAGCAACGAAATATGTGGTTTTGGAGTATGACTGACTGATTTCGGCCAATGGAGAGTAAGTAATGAAGCTTTAAAGGGCGTTCATCCCAGTCTCATTTAGGGCTTGTTTAGTTAGCTTTCTCGGAGTAGAAACATCTGCTGCTGAAAGAGCGGACATGATGAAACGGACAGGATCACTTTCTTGTGTCTAAACTCCGGACCACCTGAGGGAATAGATTGCTTTTGGGGGTTTTATGGCGAAAGGGCCATATTTTGTTGGACTTCGGGAATGAAAAGAGAGAAAGAGCAGATCAAATTGTGCCGTCAAGATATGCAAATTACCTATGCTCTTGTCAGATTGGGTTAGATCTGCATAGATTGAGGAATATGGTTAGACTATTTATGTCATATTTATTTTCATTAACAAACTACGAATCTAAATATCAAAATAAAATGCTTTTTCTTTAATACGTCTTTCATCCATCCGCACTATGCTAGTAGACCTGAACTCGGCCTACATATTTGGCCATGCTGTGCCAGACATAAGACATGCAAGTAATAAACATACACAATGAAAGTGTTACTGACACCGAAAAGAGAAATACACCCAGGGAGGAAAATACACCTGACAGGAATCAAACCTGCGCCGCCTACAACTCGAAGGTTACTAACGCAGTGGGCATACCCACTGAGCCACAACGGCCCTGACCGCGTGACGGAATGGGTTGGTTTGGGGTTTTATGGCGCAAGGGCCATATTTGGATAAGATGTGCCAAACACAAGACAACAAGGGAGGAAAAAAAAGCAAAAGGAAGGAAGCAACAGAGCAGGATAAGCTACGTCAAACTAACGTCGCAATGGAGCAACACAATGGGCTATTGGCGACGGTCCCGGATCCATCCAGAAGGGAAAGATCCGAGGACAACACGTCATTTTGAACCTGGTCAGATGACGAGGTCAACATCTGAGCACCCGAACATCCACACTCCGCCGACGTGAGGAGGCGATGACGGATTTAAAGTGCACCAGCCACCGTATACACGACGGTCTTTGGTTGGACCTAGTTTCGAGCTCGCAACCCTCTGGTTGCTAATTCGTTACTTTTCCAACCGAGCTAGCACGGCCAGTCTCTGTATAGCAAAGCAAATAGATCCTATATCTCATAATATTCAGTAAACAGCAATTGCCTATTCAATTGATGTAGGTAGGTATTTTAATTAAAGTCGCACTGCAGCAACACAATGGGCTATTGTCGACGGTCCGGGATAAACCTCAGAACCGAGGACAACACCAAGTAATTTTGTACCGCGGTCAGATGACGAGGTCAACACCTGAGCTGGCACCCCACTCTCTACACCACGCCAACGTGAAGACATTTGAGGCCACGGCAGATTTAACGTGCACCAGCCCCTTAGTACACGACGGTCTTTGGTTGGATTCGAACCCGCAACCCTCTGGTTGCAATTCCGTTACTCTTCCAACCGGGCCCCCTATTTAATTGAGATATAATATTTATTACTCATCCCATGGGTATTATAGGCTGTTTGTAGGCAAGTCAATATGGCTTACGGATCATTCCACGTGTTCATTTCCTTTCTCACAGGGTTCAATTTTCCGTCCAATTCAATTTTAATTGCTTCTTTATTTCCACGTACCTTCGAGGTCAACAAAACGGCATTTCCCCGCAAGGTCGACGACGCGTCCGTTTCATTTTCTCCGAAAAACACAGAAATAATATGCCCAGAGATGCTTCTACTTTCCATTGAATTTCGTGAACAGCAAAGAACATTTCGCATCACTAACCCTACTCCGCTGAAGAGCATTAAATAAACAAACTCTTGGAGAAAGGCCTCGAAGAGGAATGATTTTTGGTGTGAAATAGTTTTAGTTAAGCACCCGTAGTCCGGCGACATATGGTGAGTTTTGGGGTTTTATGGCCATATTTGGTCAAGCTGGGTTGGTTTTTAGGGCGCAAGGCCCATATTTGGCCATGCTGTGCCAGACACGACATACAATATCAAGCAATGGACACATACAACTAAAGTTTTACTGACATAGAAGAGAGGAATGCACCTGACAAGAATCGAACCTGCGCCGCTTACAACTCGAAGGTTGTTAGGGCAGTGGGCATACCCACTGAACTACGACGGCCGACTTTGGGGAGGGAGCAGTTCTCGTAGTAGACAGACACTACCACGGGAACTTGACAGCTCTTGAAAAATTGACTTGGTTGGCCGATGTGGTATCTAATCGCCTCGCTTGGCGATGTAACGTCTTATGAGAGGTTGGTTGGTTTTGGGGTTTTATGGCGCAAGGGCCATATTTGGCCATCTTATGAGAGGGTAGGTGTGTATCCGCATTTCTAGAGTGGCGAAATCGCCAAAGTTACTACTAGCAGGTGGTGAATCAATGGACCAGTCAGATGATGAATCCCTAGTCGTGGACCAATCAGATGGTGAATGTTAGGTTCCAACCAGTAGGCGAAAGCAGTCTAAGGGTCACGTGACTACTAGTTTGGGTCACATGATCCTGGGCACACAAGCTCACTCTACCTTCTCATTATCTCTATGGCTGGGACAAACACAAAGTCATGTATAGTGCGCCACCAGGGAGTCCTACATTGGGTCAATTGATTTCTGAATAGGAGGGAAAGCGAGTTAGAAAGTCGCCATACACTAAGCGACACTGGCAATCACCGTGGATGTTTTCCCCGCGCTAACTCGACATTGGTTGGTCGAGGTCGGTTTTCTACTTTCTCCTCTCCATCCTTTCTTTTCGCAATTACTTGGCATTGTCTTGTGTTTGGCGCAGCTTGGCCAAATAGGGTGCAGTAAACCCCAAACCAACCCAGCACGCTGGAAGGTTATTTGCCCCATGTAGGCTAACAAGTATGCCGGTCTATATGGTATTTTCCACAACTTTCAACAGAGCCAGTCCACGAAACAATCGACTCAGATAGCAACCTTGATGGCGCTGCTTTCTTGACCAGCACATGATTCCGACACTTTCTAATTGGAGAAGGTAATGGCCACACCATCCATTGTGAATCACCGCGTCCATAAAAAAGAATAGTGCCTCACAAATTGTTTGCATCGAGTAGCCATTCACAAGGGTCGGAGTATGAAGGAAGAACGTGAAAGGAGTCACCGGAGCGTACAAAAACCCATCCCTCCGTGTAACATGGAACTCACCCTCGCTTGTTACTCGTGACCGAGTGTCATTACCTTTTTTTCCTTCCTATTCACAATCAAGGCTGCCTTTACGATGTGTGTAAGGACAGCGATGGATTCCGATCACATTTAAGAGATTCGAAGGTCGCACGCAACACCACAGTTTGGGGGCAGAGGCTGAAATCAGAGACGTATTCAGAGGGCAGTGTACTGACTTGCTCAAAATTTTAACCACACCAAAAGCATCACAAGGAATACTCCCTTTTTTATTTAAACCACTTTTAATAATCCCAGTCATAGCGCAGGCACGACATACAACACAAAATAAAAGGTAGGACATATCAAAGTCGACACATTTCAGTTTTGTAAGCCGAGTTCAGGCCAACTTGTAGAGTGTTGAAGGAAAAGACGTTTAAATCATTTTATTTAGTATTTACAGAGTACATATCAGCAGTTTGCTATTATAAAATTAACATAACTAGCAAATGACCTAACCACATCTTGACTGTATGCAGATCTACAGGGTGATTCTACGGTCATGGGACAAACTTCAGGGGGTGATAGAACACAACGAAACACTTTTCACCATAGAAATGTAGGGTCGCTAGAGGGCGCTTTCCATTTCGCCACAAACACACGGTCCGATGCAAGTTGGAAATGAGAAGAGGCATGAAATATGGAAACAACGCTTTAATGTTAAACAAACATCACTAACTGCTTGACAAAACGAAATAATACAATTAGATTTGCATCAATTAAAGATAAGTACAAGGAACAACGGGCAAGAAAGAAATGACATGTACAAAACATGAGAGACTTTGTACATGTCGTTTCATTTCCATGTGAAAACATCAATCGGTAAGTACAACGCAAATGCACAATTACAGAAGCTGTTCAAAATGTCGACCACCACACCTGATGCAGGCCTCGCATCGTAACGTTTTTATAAAAGCTTTTGACTGCGCTCTCTAGCGGCCAACCCCTGCACTTGCGACCCTACATTCTATGGTGAAAAGTGTTTGTTTCGTTGTGTTCTATCACCCCCTGAAGTTTGTCGTATAAGTTTAGACTCACCCAATAGACATTCTATGGGCTTTTATACAAGCGTTTGACTGCGCTCTCTAGCGGCCAACTGTTGCATTTGCGACCCTACATTCTATGGGGAAAAGAGTTTGTTTCGTTGTGTTCTATCACCCCCTGAAGTTTGTCGTATAAGTTTAGACTCACCCAATAGACATTCTATGGGCTTTTATACAAGCGTTTGACTGCGCTCTCTAGCGGCCAACCGTTGCATTTGCGACCCTACATTCTATGGTGAAAAGTGTTTGTCTCGTTGTGTTCTATCACCCCCTGAAGTTTGTATTATTAGTTTAGACTCACCCTGTATGGGCACTACATCTAGGACAACTTAACTGCTTAGAGAGTAGCAATTATAAAATTTACAGAGCACAGAAATCAGACAATGGAAAACGAGACCACAAGATTGAATATTTCTGAAACACCGCTCCTCTTAGATTACGCCCCTAGAAATTGCAATAACAAACGTTCTTCATCAAGAGTGCCGTGGATGAGCATGAGCTGTAAAATGTTGCAAAGCACTGATGCAGAGAGGGAGTCAAAGACGCGATGACAGGCAGTGCGACGTCTTCATTGCGCTGTCTTTCGTCAACTGCATCGCTTTGGAGAAGGCAGGAAACGCACTGTGCCCCTATTAACGGAGATGGACGGACAGATAGCCTCGGGAAGGAGGAGAGGCCCTTTCCGGAACATTCTCCGAAGCCGCCTTGTTTTGTTTGGTGCTGCGACATTTTTAATTGAAAATTAGCAGTGACGTGTTTGTTTTCCGTCAATTAGTAGGGTTTATCTTTCAGTCGCATTGCCACCAATTCAAACTGAAAGGGTGCTTTGGTATTGTCTGTCTACCTCGAGAATTTCTGCAGCTGTAAAGTCTGTTACAGTAGAATCGGACCACTGGAGAAAGAAATCTAGAAGATGGAAATCAGCGAAGAAAGAAAATACCAACGAAAATAGGTTTAGACCAAGGGTCGAAATTAAAATAGATGTAAAATCTAATTGTGTTAATATGACTGAGGTGTGCTTTTTGTCATGCATTTGATTGGAATTAGGTAGGTATTTTAATTAACGTCGCGTAGGAGCAAAACAACGGGCTAATGGCGACGGTCCGGGATCAATCCCCCAAGCGGAAGATCGGAGGACAACACCACGTAATTTTGAATCACGGAGATGACGAGATAACAACTGAGCTGGCACCCCACTCTCCAAACTTCCACGCCACGCTAACGCGAGGACATTTGAGGCCACGAGTGATTGAACGTGCATCAGCGCCCATATGCACGACGGTCATTGGCAGAACTGAGTTTCGAACTCGCAATCCTCCGGTTTCTAATCCGTTGCTCTTCCAACTGGGGTAACTTTCTTTGTAACAATATATGATATATATAAAATAAATAATGTGTGATAGATAACTTTCATGTGTTTTGGCAGCCCTCCAATAAGCATCGACCTCTGAAAGGTAAAATCAGAAATCGCCTTAGCCGATTGGCTATGCAAGCGCAAGACTTATCACGGTGGATAATCGCTTTAACCAATCAATAATTTAGGATTCATGCTTTTACCCACAACCACGTGACAGGTCTTCAAACCGAGCAACTGGAAAAATAACACGATGTTGCTAGCACATGCTCCGTCTATTTTATTTTAAGGCCCGTACGTCTACGTGTGAATCTACATAGTCCCTAGGTGTTAATAAGTCCGCATCCCTGCCCTAGTGAGAACGCGGCCTGGTAACATATTCATTTTTCCTTCAAAACAGCCCTCAAACTTCGCCGCCTCTGGGCTTAGAAAATGCGGCACTGAACTCCTGGGCCATAAATTGTCCGAGATACAGTCGATAAAGTTGCAGGACGAAACCATATAATCAGCTTAAAAACAAACCGAACCCCATCATTAACCCACCACATTCACAACTAATCCCAAAAGCCTCGGACGCGGGAAACTCCCATAACTCTTGGCGGCGGTGTTCGGGCAGAGGGGGCCACGAAAACATTTACCCCCATAAATCGAGCTAATCCGCACTCTGTCGACCCGGGAGGGCCCAAACAAGCCCCTTCTGTTCGGTCTTTATTTTAGGGGAGGGCCCCAGATCCTAGAGAAGAATCATGCGATGCCTGAATGTAACACTAGAGGCTGTTATTCTAGAGGCTGAGTTTAAATAATATCTATGCCAAAATAACAGCAACTGTTCCGACAAATGTTTTTGAGCTAGCGTGATGCAATCAAACTTAATTAAAATATTGAAATTTTTCAAAATACTTGAAAAATATGAAAGGTTGAAATACCTAATATTTTTTAAATCCACGGTTAATTTAAAGTTAGAATTAATCGTTAATGTTAATTTCTAATAGTTAATAATCGCTAAATTTAGTCATTGTTAGCGTCAGTTGCTAACTGATGAAGCTATTAACATTAGCAGTATCGAAAATTAGCAATAACAGTTAACACGAATAACACAAACTATTAATGTTATTCCAAAATAACAGCAACTGGTGTCGAAAAACTGCTCCGATAAATGTTTTTGAGCTAGCGGTGATACTATCAAAATTGAATTAAAGTATTGAAATTTGTCAAAATATTTGAAAAAGATGAAAGGTTGAAATACCTAATACTTTTAAATCCACGGTAAATTTAAACTGTAAAAAATCATCGTTGATGCTACTTTCTAATAGTTAGTAACTGCTAATTTTAGACAATGTTAGCGTCAGTTGCAAACTAATAAAGCTATAATTATTAACAGTATAGAAAATTAGCAATAACAGTTAACACGAATAACAAACTATTAATAGTGTTATTCCCAAATAACAGCAGCTGCTGCCGAAAGAGTTCCTATTAATCCTCCAAGTGGTTTCGACGAGATATCTCGTCCATCAAAATCTCATCAATTTTGTTAATGACAAGGTATCTCATTAATATAGTGTCGATTTTTTTTTTTGACGAGATTAGGATCTGGTCAGTTTTCTTCTATTGACGAGATATCTCGTCCATCAAGATCTGGTCAGGTTTGCTAATGATGTGATACCTCGTCGATACAACCACCAGAAGGATCAAGATAGCAGTGATACACAATCAAAATTAAATTAAAATTTAAATAAAATAATGAAATTTCGTAATATTCGAAATATATAAAAGGTTGAAATTCCTAATATTTTTTAATCCACGGTTAGTTTAAACTGTTAGAAATAATCGTTAATGTTCTAACAGTTAATAACCGTTAAATTCAATTATTAATTGTTAGCGTCAGTCGCTAACTGATAAAACTATTAATATTAAGGGAATCGTAAATTAGCAATAACAGTTAACACGAATAACAGAAACTATTAATAGTGTTATTGCAAAATAACAGTTAGCAACTGTTGACGAAAAACAGTTCCGATAAATGTTATCAAGATGGCAAGTGACACAATCAAAATTGAATTAAATTTTAAATTAAAATTTTGGAATTTATAAAAAATATTTGAAAAATATGAAATTCTTGAAATCCACGATTAATTTAAACTGTTAATAACTAAAAATTAACCGTTTGTCAATTTTTAACCGTTAATAACCGTTGAATTTAGTTACTAATAGTTACCGTTACTTGCTTACTGATAAAACTATTACTGTAAACAGTATCGGTAAGTAGTTACCGGCACAACACATCGGGCTATTGGCGACGGTCCGGGATCCATCCCGAAGGGAAAGATCCAAGGACAACGCCTCGTACTTTTGAATCACGGTTATACGACGAGATCAACCCCTGAGCTGGCACCCCACTCTCCAAACCTCCACACCCCGCCAACGTGAGGACATTTGAGACCACGACACATTTAAAGTGCACCAGCCTCTGCGTACACGAAGGTCTTCGGTTGAACCGAGTTTCGAACTCGCAACCCTACAGTTGCCAATCCGCCGCTCTTCCAGCCGAGCTACCGCGGAACTGGTAACAGTATCGGAAAATAGCAATAACAGTTAAATCGCTGATCGCAAAATAACATTCCTGTCAACGCTACAGCAGAGAAAGAAAAATAAAAAACGCGAGATGGGGAAAAGCCAAAGTGCGACCAGGAACAGCACCAGACCATCTGACATGTGCGAGGCAATGGACTCTTTCGGGAGGCCTCTTTGCGGCTTCACTTCTGGAAACCTTTTTTTCCAACCTCACGTCCGCTGCTGCATTGGTTCGCTCGCGAAAGAGCCTCGCTAAGGCCGGAAGAGTTTGGGAATGTGAAGTGGACACCTTCTCTCTTCACTTCACCACGTGCTGCATTTTCCTTTTTATCGTCAGATGAGTGGTATTCGGGACAAACGAGACCTCCAGCCACGTAAAAGGAAGCACTGACCGGCGTAACTTCGCTGCAAAGAGCACTTATAGCAACTTTCGTTTCAATCCTCTGAGCGTTAGCAGATTCGACACCACAATACACTTAATGACTCAATAACCACACCAATTGGTTGAAAGAAACCATGGATTCTTTCGATCTTTGGTTGGTTGTTTTGGGATTTTATGGTGCATATCTGGCCATGCTGCGCCAGACACGACATACAATATCAAGTAATAGACACACAATGAAAGCTTTACTGACACAGAAGAGAGAAATACATCCAGGGAGGAACGCACCTGACAGGAATCGAACCTGCGCCGCCTACAACGCGAAGGTTGGTAGCGCAGTGGGCATAACCACTGAGCCACGGCGGCCCCTTTCGATCCTTAGAAAGATTCTATTAATCCTTTGCTTAAAAATAGAACCCTTTGGACAGATTCTATTCGACCTTTTTATGGAACAGAATCCTTTGGAAGCATTCCTGTAGGATAAAATCCTTTGAAGATGCTCCTCTCATTAGAATAGAATTCTTTGGAAAGATTCTATTGGTCATTTCCTAAAATAGAACAGTTTTAAAGATTCTATTGCTCCTTTCCTTGGAAGTGAATTCGTTGGAAAGATTCTATTAGTCAAGATTGGTTGTTTGGGGTTTTATGGCCATATTTGGAAATGCTGTACCAAACACAAAACAATGTCGAGTAATCGTAAAAAGAAAGGACGAAGAGGAGAAAGTAGAGGAAGACCGCTTGGCCATCCTGGGGATGCGAGCTCCATGTTTATCAGAGGTAAACCCCATGGGAAAACAGATCTCTAAGGTACCTCGGGTTCGTAAAGCCCGCACACTTAAAGATGCGCCCCAAGGGTCTTTCCTTGGAAGTGAATTTGTGGAATTCTAGTGGTCAATAATGTCAAAACTGGTCAAATGTCATGCAGGAAAAACTGTAGGTTGCAAAGTAGAATTATGCATGCGAACCCATCAGAGGGTTAAAATTATCTCAGGTGCCCAAAACGAGGAACTGTAGCGCGGATCCTGTTGGTTGGTATTGGAGTTTTATGGCGAAAAGGCCATGCTGCGACAGACACAAGACATAGAATATAAAAGTGCGGCTCCGGTGAGAAGACAGATGACTTCGAAACTTCATTTGTACAAAAGTAATTAAGCTCGTAGGAGAAAAGGACTGCCATACCGCAAAATCATGTACGGCGAAAGGACCGCCTGTATTCACAGATTCCTAATGCAGCGGGCAAACCGACTGAGCCACAGCCAACACCATTTTGTGCAGAAAAACGCAAAACTTAAAATAAGTATTTCAGAAATGTCACCCCTTAGCTACGTTTCTGGCTCCATCCCGTGGGGCACATCAACGGTTAACAGTTAAAGTGGGTGACACACGGGGCGACCTGAGAAGCGCGACCAGGTTTGCTTTTTTCTGCCTGATAGGGAAGAAAACGAACTGAATCACTCGGAACTTGCCACTCAGGCGTCGAACCAAATCGCGACGAAAAGAAGAAGTGTTACACGGGTCGCGCTTCCCAGGTCAGTAAGTATTTCTGAAATGACGCCCTCCCTCTTAGCCACGCTTCAGCTCCATCGGTTGGGCCGCTGCAGCGGTTAACAGTTAGAGTGCGGAATTCTATTTACATAATATCCACGACGATCAGACAAGCCGTGATTGTTCTCAGCGGCGTTAATTAGCGTCGATCACACGACGCAAATAGCGCTTAATCTCCGTTCCCTGCGAGGTCAGATCTGATCTGCGGCGTGAATCACCTCCATTCGAACAATGACTACCCCGTGACCTTTGACCTGCCTCATTAATCGCAGCTCCCGATTAATGTCCGTCCATAATGGCCACGCAATTTACCTCCTGACCCGAGACGAAGGAAGTATGGCACTGCTTTCACGATCGGTCTGGAGAGTTCGTGTCCGTTATCTATCGGCGGTTTGGCATCGGCCTCTTGTTTTGTTTGGCGTTGGGTCAAATCAATCGTTGGGATTTGCAGTTCCATGCTTCTATATTTGTTGTTGTTGCAGCTTCGGGAAATTTGGTTTGTGCTATTTAAAGGTGTTGAAGTTATCTGGATTCTTTGCTCTTCGTGCCTGTTTGATTGGTATTGTGACCCGTTGGATCTTCATGTTGTTGCCTTGTGCGGAAGCTATTCAACCATTAATTCCATCCTATTCCAGGACTGGCCACTTGCTATTTTATACAGCCCGCCAAGTCATAAAGGGTCATGGGAAAAATAAAGAGAATGGATGTAAAATAGTGAAAAGTGCGAAAAGCGTGACTAATGGAGTGTCCAAAACTGAAGGTACGGAGTGTCTATAACTGATGATACGGAGTCTACGAATAATGGTAAGGAGTGTCTACATACAACCGACTGCAAGAAGTGTCTACAATTGACTGCAAGAAATGTCTACAACTCATGGTAGGAGTGTCCACAACTGATTGCAGGAAGCTTCTACAACTGATTGCAGGAAACTTCTACAACTGATTGCAGGATGTGTCACCAACCGATTGTAGATAGATAGGTATTTCTAATTAACGTCGCACTGGAGCAACACAACGGGCTATTGGCGACGGTCCGGAATCAATCCCCCAAGGGAAAGATCCGAGGACGATGTCAAGTAATTTTGAGCTGTAACCCCAATCTACAAACTTCCACACCACGCCAACATGAGGAGATTTGAGGCCACGACAGATTTAACGTGCACCAGCTCCATGAACAAGACAATCTTTGGTTGGACCTAGTTTCGAACTCGCAACCTTCCGGTACTAATGGGTCGCAACAATAAACTTTCCCTTCCGGATAGATCCTCGTCATCTGACCGTGGTTCAAAATTACGTGGTGCTGTCCTCGGATCTTTCCCTTTGGGATTGATCCTGGACCGTCACCAATAGCCCGTTGTGTTGCTCCAGTATGACGTTAATTGAAATATCCCCCCCGGATAGATCCCGGACAGTTGCCAATAGCCAGTTGCGTTGCTGCAGTGGACGTTAATTCAACTACCAATCAAAAGGATCTACGTGCGAGAAGTGTGCGTCCAATGCGAAGACGCTTAGCAACTGAAGGTACGGAGTGTCTACAACTGATGAAAGGAGTGTCTACAACTAAAGGTACAGAATGTCTACAACCGACGAAAGGAGTGTCTACAACCGACGAAAGGAGTGTCTACAACCGATGAAAGGAGCGTCTACAACTAAAGGTACAGAATGTCTACAACCGACGAAAGGAGTGTCTACAACCGACGAAAGGAGTGTCTACAACCGATGAAAGGAGCGTCTACAACTAAAGGTACAGAATGTCTACAACCGATGAAAGTAGTGTCTACAACGGATGAAAGGAGTGTCTACAACGGATGAAAGGAGTGTCTACAACCGATGAAAGGAGCGTCTACAACCGATGAAAGGAGCGTCTACAACTAAAGGTACAGAATGTCTACAATCGATGAAAGGAGCGTCTACAACTAAAGGTACAGAATGTCTACAACCGATGAAAGGAGTGTCTACAACCGATGAAAGTAGTGTCTACAACCGATGAAAGGAGCGTCTACAACCGATGAAAGGAGCGTCTACAACCGATGAAAGGAGCGTCTACAACCGATGAAAGGAGCGTCTACAACTAAAGGTACAGAATGTCTACAACTGATGAAAGTAGTGTCTACAACGGATGAAAGGAGTGTCTACAACCGATGAAAGGAGCGTCTACAACCGATGAAAGGAGCGTCTACAACTAAAGGTACAGAATATCTACAACCGATGGAAGGAGTGTCTACAACGGATGAAAGGAGTGTCTACAACGGATGAAAGGAGCGTCTACAACCGATGAAAGGAGCGTCTACAACCGATGAAAGGAGCGTCTACAACCGATGAAAGGAGCGTCTACAACCGATGAAAGGAGCGTCTACAACCGATGAAAGGAGCGTCTACAACTAAAGGTACAGAATGTCTACAACCGATGAAAGTAGTGTCTACAACGGATGAAAGGAGTGGCAACCCGAGGACCTCGACAGATGTTACGTGCACCAGCTGCCTCATACAAGACGGTTTTCGGCTGGACTTAGATTCGAAATCGCAACCTTCTAGTTTCTAATAGGTTGTCCTCGGATCTTTCCTTTCGGGATATAACGCGGACCGTCGCCAATAGCCCGTTACGTTGCTCCAGTGTGACGAGTTAACCACCGATCAAAAGGTGTCTGTGTGAGATGTCCAATGCGAAGAAGAGTCAGTTTCGCATCAGTCCTTCGCACTGGAACGGACGGCCATAGGTAAACTAGAGGCGCACTGTGTCGCTGATTTCCATAAAGCGTGTGGGCCGCGGCCTCTCGAGAGCTGTTGGCCCAAACAAAAAGGAAAGCGACGTTAAGAATCGCTTTGTCAATCACCTAAAGGGTGTTCACGAGTCTCGTCCTTCGAATGGCCTTCCCAGACGCATCATTTATCCCAAGGCCTGTGTACGCATAACAGATGCGGAGAAAGCAAGCATGTTATCGACGAATATTTCTACTTAATCACGATCGCTTTATTGGGTGTGGGAAAAGGGGTGGTCGCTTTGCATACCAATAAGGAAGTAACGAATACGTCAATTTTTGTGGAGCTTGAAAGCAGGATTTCCTGCTGATTTTATTGGGTCGCGATACCTTAATCCTCCTGGTGGTTGTTTATCTCGTCATTAGATACTCTGACCACATCTTGATGGACGAGATATCTCGTCATTAGAAAAAGCTGACCAGATCTTATTCGCGTCATCATCAAAAAATCGACAATACCCGACTTTGAAAAAAAAGACCAGATCTCGATGACGAGATATCTCGCCATCAGCAAAATTGGTCAGGTCTTGATGGACGAGATATCTCGTCGAAACCACTTGGAGGGTTAAGCGCCTAAGCCCGGCGACATGCTGGATCAGCATGCGACAAAACAAACGAAATGCGCATGCGTTCTCCGTTTCAGTACAGAAAACATGTCGGTACACAAGCGTATTTCAGTCAATTTTGTATAGCGTGACTGATATTGGCAAAATTGAAGTTGCTTCAATTTTGTGTTCCAATAAATCCCCGCATAATTCTCGAACGTTACAGAAGTCTTAAAAGTGAAAATTCGGAACAGAAAGTATGAAAGCCACTTCTCATCCCTCCTTACATCAACACAGGTCAGGAACGGCAGGTTAATGCGATTTTGTGACTAGGTCACATCTGAAGCTGGGTACGTTGCATGGTACAATTCGACAGTAAGAACGCAGCTAAAAGCAACCAAATTCGCTGGGGGGGGGGGGCGTCATGGCTCAATAGGTATGCCCACTGCGCTAACAACCTGCGAGTTGTTGGCGGCACAGGTTCGTTTCTTCCCTGAGTGTATTTCCCTTTGTGTTAGCAAAGCTTGCCTTGTGTGTATGTCTATTTCCTTGACCCTTGTGTCTTAAAACCATCGACCTTAAAATGAAATAGACGGAACACGTGCTCGCAGCTTCGTGTCGTTCCAGTTGCTCGGTTTGAAGATCTGTCACGTGGTTGTGGGTAAAAGCATGAAGTGATTGGTTAAGCGATTATCCACTGCGATCAAAAACACTAGTCTGCGATTCGACAGCCAATTGATTCGTAAGTCCACGTGATTTACCCTCCGGAGGTCTTGCAACAGCGACTCCGTCCACATGGTCGGTGTATTGCATTAGAAGGTCGATACATAAAACCCAACCAATCTAACTTGGGACAGACTATAGACGGTGCCACACATAACACCGGTTCAACCCCTCCAAGTAGTCTCGACCAGATATCTCGTCCATGAAGATCGGACCAACCTTGCTCTATCTTTTTGAGATACCTCGTCACCAAGACATTGCCGATTTTCTTATGACTAGATCAAGATCTGATTAGTTCTCTTCTCATGACGAGATATCTCGTCCACCAAGATCTGGTCAGTTTTGAAAATGACGAGATACCTCGTCGAGGACACCACCAGGAGGGTTAAAACCACAAGTTTTAACCGAACAAAAACCACCCGCTTCCACTGCTAACTATTACAACCCTTCCGACAGCCCTCAGAGGCAGCATCACAACCCCGAGGTAGTGATCTTTCCTTCCTTTCATTTTTACCCTCGCTTGACCTTCTACTTTTCCTTCCTCCCTCACTGTGTTGTCTGCCTTGTGTTTGGCCAGATATAACCCTTGCGTCATAAAACCCAGTCAACCCAACTCGAGATAGACTATAGACAATGCCACACAAACCACCGGTTTAAAAGCACTGGTATAAACTGAACAAACCACCACGCGATTTCACTAACTACTACAACAACACTCCCGGTTGGTTAACCATTCCGTCACGCGCTATTGAAACCACTTCCTGGATGTTTATGGACCAACCCCTCCGAAAAAAACACCTTTCTGGGAACGAGTTTTAGAAGCAACAAGAGCCATTTAACCGAGAATTCCAAAAAAAGACGGTCCTCATCACGACCCACCCCGAGGTACTACTCCACATACGCAGCTGCTGTCCAAACAAGCGGGACAACTTTTCCAAGACCGCACCAACAGAAAAAGAGAGGTGGTCATTCGTCATACCGGTGGTGCACCCTTCTCTGTATCAACTCCCCCCCCCCCCGGGTTGATGTGAACGCCTACGTCGTTCTCAATGAAAGATAAATTAAGAAAAAAGGGAATCCCACGCGCTCAGGTGAAGATTGGAATACTAATACGGAAGGAGGTAAGGACTGCCACTTGTTGAATGAGGCCCACCGGGTAGCAGTCACTGGTTCGCAGTAACGGGTGTCGTATCCAGCCTCGGATGCGGACGGTCGTCTTGAAACACATCGCCCAGTGTTGGGAGATTGCTTGCGAATACAGTATTGCACAAAGAGAAGGTTTGAGACAATGCAGGTAGGTTTGGGAGATTGCTTGCGAATACAGTATTGCACAAAGAGAAGGTTTGAGACAATGCAGGTAGGTTTGGGAGATTGCTTGGGAATACAGTATTGCACAAAGAGAAGGTTTGAGACAATGCAGGTAGGTATGTAGCTAATTAACGTCGCACTGGAGCAACATAAAATGCAATTGGCAATGGTCCAGGATCCATCCCGAAGGGTTGGGTTGGTTTTGGGTTTTTATGGCGCAAGGGCCATATTTGGCCATGCTGCGCCAAACAAGACAGACAACATTAAGTAATGAACATACACACACAAGGAAAGTTGTACTAACACAGAAGATAGGAAATACATCAAGGGAGGAATCAAATATGTGCCCCCCACAAGAATCAAATATGTGCCCCCCTACAACTAGAAGGTTGCTAGCGCAGTGGGTTGGTTGGTTGGTTGATTTGGGTTTTATGGCGCAAGATCCAAAAGAGGATAAGCTGCGCCAAACACAAGATATTAAAATTAGGAGATGGGTTTATGATTTGAAACAAAGAAACAACACCATATAGTGATAGCAATGAATAAAACCAATTGATGTGCATAAAATTTAATATGAATGGAAAACCTCAACCATAAGAAATGTAAAATCGTATTTTTTTTTAAAAGAGTACTAAGATGGGATCTAAAATTTAAGAGAACTAAAGCGAGATGGGTATCCCCATCTCGCTTTATAAAATTTGATGAAATAAGATTTGAGATCTTAATTAGATATGTGGTAAAAATCCAGAACAATGAAGAAATCTAAAAAGCGATGGATGGGGAGGTTGAGCCAACAGGTCTGATAAAATTGGTAATGAAGTTTTAAAAAATTGTCTATAAAGATGTCTAAGAAATGTACAAGTTAAAATATGATAAATGGAGAGCGGATCTTGGCAATGCTGGCACGAAGGAGTGGTTTCCCGACCAATAAAAATCTATGAGTGATTCGTGAATGGCCGATGCGAAGACGAGTTAGAATGACGTCGAACCGTCGAGATGGTAGTGACGGTAAGGGTGAGATTGTCGGCTGGATGTTGTGGAGCTTGTTGTTGCTCTGTTCACTCCAGTCTTCGCGCCATTCGTTCCATACGATGTCCCGTACAAAATGACGTAGATCATCGTATGGAATACGAATATCAAGTGGAATCACTGCAGTTTTCGCTGCATCATCGGCCAGTTCATTGCCGATAATACCGACGTGTCCCGGTATCCAACAAAAAATGATACCGAAGCCACGACGGACAAGCCTGTTATGAAGTTTTAAAATATCATGAGCCAAAGGGTGTCTTGGAGAATCCGAATTCAAGGATTCCAAGACACTTTTAGAGTCAGTGTAAAATATAAAATTGCCAGTACTGAGTCTGGAAACATATTTCAGTGCTTTGTAAAGAACTAAAAATTCAGCGGTAAAAACAGAAATAAAAGATGGTAATGAGAAATTAAAAGTGACGGATTCGCAAATAAAAGCACAGCCGGCATAATCGAGTGATTTTGAACCGTCAGTATATACTGCTGTGTGATTTGAAAAATTATGACGGTGAGCGAGAAAAAGCTGTTTATAAATGATTGAGCTGGTATTAGATCTCTCTAAACCTGGAAATAAATTTAAGAATGATATTGAATGAGATTTCCAGGGTGAGATGGTGAAAAGAGATCTCTCAGCTACATCAAATGAGTGAAGGGGCGTATTCCTCAGGGCATTTCTCATGCGTAGCCCGAAAGTTGCAATACAAGTGGGTCGATTCGAAAATAGGCGATCAAGATAATTATCCAGGAGTGAATTTTGCAGTGGATGGTCCGGATGTTCTAAGACTCGATAGTACTGTCGTAACGACAACAAAAGACGTGTAGAAGCCAAAGATGGTTCGTGGCAAATCACATACAGGCTTTTGACGGGTGAAGTGCGAAATGCTCCGGAACAGATCCTTAGTGCAGTGTGATGCACAGTATCGAGCTTTCGTAACACAGACTGACGGGCAGAGCCATAAGCTGCACACCCATAGTCTAGTCTAGAACGAATTAAAGCTCGATAGATATTCAACATGGAGGACCGTTCTGCTCCCCAAGATGTTTTTGAGAGTACTTTTAAGAGATTGAGCTTTTTCTCGCAAGACATCCGCAGTTGCACGACGTGAGGGAGGAAGGTAAGTTTTTGATCGAAAATGATACCTAGAAATCTTACTCTGTCCTCCACTGCAATCCTATTACCACCCAGGAAGATCTCTGGGTCAGGATGTAGGTTCCGACGTCGGCAGAAATGAACACAAGATGTCTTTTGAGTGGAGAAGCTGAAACCGTTCTCGTCACTCCACCGCGTTAAGCGAAGGACAGCTGACTGAAGTTGTCGCTCAATGTACCGCATGTCTTTACCTTGGCAATGAATGCTCAAGTCATCCACGTACAAATTACCCTGGACAGTTATAGGCAGTTGGTTTAATATGTTATTTATTTTTATTGAAAATAGAGTAACGCTGAGGACACTACCCTGAGGAACGCCCTCTTCTTGAATGAAAATATCCGAAAGCGCAGAGCCGATACGGACTTGAAACTGTCGAGTGGCTAGAAATTTTTGAATAAATACTGGTAGATGGCCTCGAAACCCAAGAGAATGTAAATCACGGAGGATTCCGTATCGCCAAGTGCGATCATACGCCTTCTCCATGTCGAAAAAAATGGAGACAAGATGGTTTCGGCGCAGAAATGCACGGCGAGCTTGAGTTTGCTAGCGCAGTGGGCCACAACGGCCCCATATCAACTGATTGGTCCACCCGACATAGTATATTTCGACGATTTCACAATTCTTGTCGCCTCTGTAGAAATGAGCATTCACACGTGTACCCTGTCATAAGCTGTAATATCGCCAAAGATGGTGATAAGATACCAAACCGGCCAATCAAATCAACTGTTCACAGGTCACGTGACTACTAGTCCGCATGTTGGTCACACTGTTGGCAGCTCCTTTCAATAGTAATGCTCATTCTTATATTTCACGTCTATGGCGAAACACTAGCTAATCTGGTTACTTTACATGCTACTCTGCTAGTGAGATCGTGGCTTAACCTTCCAAGTGGTTTCGACGAGATATCTCGTCCATCAATATCTGAACAATTTTACAAATGAGGAGGCACCTCAACAGCAAGATGTTTATATCTTTTTTTTTGATGATGACGAGATACAGACTTGGTCAGTTTTCTAATGATCGTATTTCCTTTTAATGACATCTCGTCCAACAAGACCTGGTCAGCTTTGCTAATTACGAGATGAGATACCTCGTCCAGACAACCACCAGGATGGTTAACTAATGGATACTGTCCACATGTGAAGCTAGTTACGTAACATGTTGCACCTCACCAGTGAATACACGACCCAAGAAAGCGGAATCCCACGCTTTCAGGTGAAGATCGGAATACTAATAGGGGACGAGGTAAGGATCGCTGAAGGAGGCCCATCGGGTAGCTTCAATGCAGCTGGTGACCCATTCCATGCACCCCAAGTTATCGAACGGCAATGTGCTCTTGGAGGTTCTACCGTCCATTATCTGAGGACATAAGCGTTACAGAGAAAAGGGACAATTAACGTGGGCTCTTGGTGGGGGAAATAGCGTTCAGACTGGAGATTGCGTGTTTCTTTTAACAGTTATGGGCTTCTCGGACTGAGGTTCTATCAGCTGTATGGCACTTCCGAACAAGAATAGTCACGATTCGCGAAAAATGTCAAAGATAGGGGAAAATAGTGAAATTGTATTTCGCAAGCTTTTTCAGTTTCAAATGCGGAACTTTGAAGATTTTTTTTCCCTCAGATAGGTATTTTTAATCAACGTCGCACTGAAGCAACACAATGGACTATTGGAAAAATCCGAGGACAACACAAAGTAATTTTGAACCACTGTCAGATGACGAGGTCAGCACCCCTCTCCAAATTTCCATACCCGCCAAAGTGAGGACATTTAAGGCCACGACGGATCTGCTAATCCGTTACTCTTCCAATCGCGCTACTGTGGTCCGGACTTTGGAAAGAGAACTAACTTTTATTACTCAGTGAATAATGGTTTTTAGGGAACTTGGAGCAGCAGCCAAGAAGCTTACATTTTGAGTGTAACCATATATCTACGGTTGGTCGGATGGTTTTGAGGTTTCATGGCACAAGGGCCATATCTGGCCATGCTGCGCCAGACACAATCAATAGACATACACACATCAATGAAAGTTTTTACTGACGCAGAAGAGAGATACATCCAGGTAGGTAGGCATTTTAATTAACGTCGCGCCGGAGCTACACAACGGGCTATTGGCGACGGTCCGGGATCAAACCCGAAGGGAAAGACCGAGGACAACACCACGTAATTTTGAACCACGAGGTCACACCTGAGCTGGCACCCCACTCTCCAAACATCCACAAAACGCCAACGCGAAATACGCCCAGGGAGGAATGCACCTGACAGGAATCGAACCTGCGCCGCCTACAACTCGAAGGTTGCTAGCGCAGTGGGCATACCCACTGAGCCGCAAAGGCCCCCGTCATAAATAGGGTAGGATTCAGAAAACTAGTGTGCATAAATGAAAACATTTTGAATAAAATTTTGGTGGAATGAAATGTATATCTTAAACAATCAGCGGGGGGGGGGTATTTCAATTAACGTCACACTGGAGCAACACAATGGGCTATTGGTGACGGTCCGGGATCAATCCCAAAGGGAAAGATCCGAGGACAACACCACGTAATTTTGAACCACGGTCAGATGACGAGGCAACACCTGAGCTGGCACCCCACTCTCCAAACTTCCACACCACGCCAACGTGAGGACATTTGAGGCCACGACATAAACAATCAGCGGAGCCAAAATATAACACCCTCAAGCCGAGACCGCACTGAAGAGATACCCAAGTACTGACCACGATGTGTGTTTGGCGGGTTTTGTGTTCCGCTGATACCCTCGCATAAAGATAAGATCAAAATATGAAAGATAAGATCAAAATGAAAGTTAAGTATAATTATTAAATTGACATTTAATAATAGTGTATCCGTGATATAATTAATGGTACAGTCGAGTCATCCCAATTTACAGAGCGCGGCCCTACATTTGGACTTGTAAATGATTAAGTTGCAGGAAGGTAGATGGTTAATGAATGTCGCACTGGAGCAACACAAAGGGCCATTGGCGACGGTCTGGGATCAATCCCGAGGGGAAAACCACGGTCAGATCACGAGGTAAGCACTCGAGCTGGCATTCCATTCTCCAAATTTCCAAACCACGCCAAAGTGAGGATGGCAGATTTAACGTGCACCAGTACCCGTGTACACGATGGTCTTTGTCTGGATCGAGTTTCGAACTCGCAACCCTTCGGTTGCTAATTCGCTGCTCTTCAACTGGGCAAATATTTTTAGGTGCTATGCAATTTACATACTTTATTCAGGTCGTCCCAAATCGTTAAAATACGTTATCAGATTTGAAATAGAGTGCATACGTTACCGGCAATGTATGAAAAGCAGGCATTGAATAGAATGCCTAGGCAATATATAAAATGCCTGGCGTTTGGGGGCAAAGTATAAAATATCCGATTTTAATATTATATACTTTTCCTAGGCATTGTATGCAATACCTAGGCATTTTATAGAATGACAAATGCTATTTAGACAAAGTATTACAAGAGTCATGAAAAGACTTATTGAAAAGACGCATATGAAAAGAAAGAAATACAAAATAAAGTATAGGACTTTCTTATTGAGGAAAACAAGAGAAAATAAAATATGAACCTACTTGTTGCAACAAGGAAAGAATTTTATTTTAAATTACACTTATTTGTCTTTCTCACAAAAAAGTAAAACTTGAAAATTCATGTGTGTGTGTGTGTGTGTGTGTGTGTGTGTGTGAAAAGGCTTTCATTAAAAAATAATGAAAAAAGAAAATATTAAATAAAATACATAACTTTCTTACAGAAAAAAAATAAGAGAAAGCTTAAAACTTTACACTTTGTCTTTTGGCACTGAATAGAATGCCACGGAAATGTGTGAAATATTAATCGTTTCATACTTTGCCCCAAAACGCCAGGCATTCTATATATTGTCTAGGCATTCTATGCTTTGCACACTTTGCCGCTAACACATAGATGAAACCTAAGAATACGGGACCATAGACAAGCCTACTTCCGGCAAACTCTTAATTTCAACTTTGCGAAGACTAGTGAGTGGAATTGGAAATTTCCCACGAAGAGGAAAATCGCTCCAAAAGAGGAACTCGGTCCTTTCCCACTGGATTCCACCGCGAGAAAAAAGCGGCACAAATGAGTCACAACAATGGCACTTAGTTAAGGAAAAGAGCGGCACTAAATGCCCATAACAATCAAGTTGCTCAATCTGTCGCGGCCTTCGAGCCGGGCTCGTAAATTCGGATTCTCAACAATTGAGCAACGGGCTCCGGAACCTATTCTCTGCCCGTAATGGGCCAGAAAATGAGCCTCTCACGTGGACGGTCCAGGAAGACATGAATCGGCAAGTTCGTTAATAAAAATGCAACGTGTTCCCAGCGTGAGACTAGGAATTCTCTCGAGTATTCGCTAGTTTTGATATAAAAGACTTTGAGATTATTATAATATTTTGAGATTATTTGTGTTATGCAATGCTTCGGGCGTGCTTTTTGTAGCGAATTGTGTTTGGGGGTTTTATGGCGCAAGGGCCACATTTGGCCATGCTGCGCCAGACACAAGACAGGCAATATCTAGTAATGGACATACACACAACTGACAGAAGAGATTCACCCAAGGAGTAATTGAACCTGTGCCACCTACAGCTCGAGGTTGGTTGATTTGGGTGTAATGGCACAAGGTCCAAGAGTGGACAAGCTGCGCCAAACACATGACAGAATGACTACAACTCGCAGGTTGATAGTGCAGTGGACATACCCACAGTCACAATGGCCACAAACAAAAAGATGACACGTCAACAAAATCCGAAAGCTTTTTATAACAATAAATGGTTATTTTAAATGGCCATCTAATTGGCTAAAAAGTCACCAATCGGCGAACCATTTCATCGAACGTCAACAAGTAGGGTTAGATTTGCTTCGACGCCGTAAGGCCAAGCATTGTTTGTTGCAGGAGGAAGGGAGTTGGGGTGAGGAATCCAACACGCAATCCCAGCAAGGAGCATTGTTCCGAGAAAGATTAATCTGTAAACAAGCGGCTCATAAATTCAGAATCCAGCCACAGGTGGAACGGTGCAAATTAATCGGCGCACTATGCTGATAGCAGGCGATAATCAAATTCAAAGATCACGGGACAAATAAGCAACAATCGCCTCCGGTTGTGTGTCATTGGATCATTGTTTGCACACCGATCCGTTCCGGTGCCTCAGGCTGCACGAGATTCTGTAATCCATTATTTAACGATTTCTTCCCTTGAATGTAATAGTCAAGATATAAGCCAAACGGAAATCGATTGCTGGTTCTTAATCTCCATGTGGTTTTGACGAGATATTTCGTCTGTTGGAATCGGTATCTTGACTGAAGACTTGATTTTTAGAGTGCCATGTGGTGACGTGAAACATGCAAAATATAATTATATAAATAGTACGTTACTCTATGTTCACTCTTATCTATATATAGACTAACTGAATTACCCGGGTTGAATTGTTTATAATTCATCCTAATATTATTCCTATGGAGATTTCGAATTGTTTTTAGCCCCCTGCGGACCCAGGACAATTCGAACGGGGTTAATATATTACCCCATGTGTCCTGTAGAATTCTACAGGATGAATGTACCAAATTTAGTGTGAATAGGTTGATCGCATAAATACGCAATGTTATTCCTATGAGGATTTCGAATTGTCTTTAGCCCCCTGTACCATATCGACTATAAAAGATCACTTTATATAAAAAATAATCTTATGTTATCATAAAAATTTATATTCCAATAAAGCTACAGTTTAAGAATTTACTGACGGGATACATAAACGATATGATACTGAGCGATTTTCAGCGCAACCGCACCCACCTATTGCACCATACTCTAAGATTCGAAAAAAAAAAACTCTAAGGTCATCTTGAGAGGCGACTCCTGTAGATGTTAACTCGGACGTCATTTGCACAGCCAGACCGGGAGAAAGCGCCCCCTAGCAAGTGCAAGAGGGGTGTAACGTCCCGATGACGGGACGTTACACCCCTCTCCACACTTAGATAGAACGGGGGGTTAATATGTAACCTACGTTACCCGCAAGGTTCCAAAGTATAAGTGTACCGAATTTGGGGTGGATTGGTCAAAAGGTGTAGATTTGTATAGAGAACTGAGGCCAACTCTACTTTAAATGTATAGATGATTGTGAGATATAGAGGACATATACACGAGACTAGACATTATTGACTTTGAATACTTGATATGTTTGTAAATACGAGTTATATCAATAAATAAATTTTAGAATCTCGTAAATTTTAATGACAGTTGGCCCCAATTGCTCAAAGAGAACAGTCCATCAAGATCTGAGCAATTTTGTTATTCACAAAAAATCGACTATCTTGACGAGATATCTCGTCATCAAGATATTGCCGATTTTTAAAATGACGAGACAGGATCTGGTCAGTTTTCTTCTACTGACGAGATATCTCGTCCATCAAGATCCGACTAATTATGCTAATCATAAAAAAACTAGTCTCTAAGTAAACTCTGAAACTAGTTTCTATGTAAACTCTAAAATAGTTTCTAGGTAAACTCTGAAACTACAATAGTTTCTATGTAAACTCTGAAACTAGTTTCTATGTAAACTCTAAAATAGTTTCTATGTAAACTCTGAAACTATTTTCTATGTAAACTCTAAAATAGTTTCTAGGTAAACTCTGAAACTACAATAGTTTCTATGTAAACTCTGAAACTAGTTTCTATGTAAACTCTAAAATAGTTTCTATGTAAACTCTGAAACTAGTTTCTATGTAAACTCTAAAATAGTTTCTAGGTAAACTCTGAAACTACAATAGTTTCTATGTAAACTCTGAAACTAGTTTCTACGTAAACTAAAATAGTTTCTATGTAAACTCTGAAACTAGTTTCTATGTAAACTCTAAAATAGTTTCTAGGTAAACTCTGAAACTACAATAGTTTCTATGTAAACTCTGAAACTAGTTTCTATGTAAACTCTAAAATAGTTTCTATGTAAACTGTGAAACTAGTTTCTATGTAAACTCTAAAATAGTTTCTATGTAAACTCTGAAACTAGTTTCTATGTAAACTCTAAAATAGTTTCTAGGTAAACTCTGAAACTACAATAGTTTCTATGTAAACTCTGAAACTAGTTTCTAGGTAAACTCTAAAACTAGTCTCTAGGTAACAGTGTGTTCCAAGAGGCTAGTTGGGTTAAAAAACACCTGCTCTCACACGGAGACCCCAAGACTGGAGAGCACATAACATCGATATATTCGGATGACTCAATGAATCCATAGTCATGAAGAGTCCAAAGAATATCAAGCGGAATTGAGTTTCAATGTTTTGCTCAAGTGTCGAGGCATTCCAGCTAAAGCTATGGATTACATTCTGACGTAGGTCGGTTGAGCTTAATACTCAAACACGTGAGTCAAGATCCATCTCTCAAGCTTCAGTTAACTGCTGAAAAAAAATACATACAGGAGTGTAGAAAAATTATCAAAATTTTTCAAACAATTAATGCATTTCGTCACATTTATTTTAAAGTTCGTAATTATTGTGATAATGGTTGGTTAGGTATTAGGCGCAAAGACCCTATTTGGCAATGCTGCGCCAAACACAAGACAGTCGAGAAATGGACGTGCACACACACGTTTTACTGAAATACATCCAAGGAGGAATCGAACCTGCGCGGCCTACAACTCAATTATTGTAATAAATATCATTTGTGTGTTTTATTGTTTGAATTATACATGAGCCCAGGTTTCCAAAGGATCTAAGAGATAGCACTGCCATCGCGCCACATTTTGTTTGTTTTCTTCTGTTGTGTGTGAGGATGAATTACTGAGCAAAAAAAACGAGTAGCGTGGCTCTGGTCGTCAGAAGACAGATGACCTTGGGGAAGTCGATTTGCAGAAAGGTAGGAAACACGCCACGGAAAAGGGTCGTCAGACACAAAATTATGACGACCACCATAGATAATTGTTTCTTTAACTCGTTTCCATTGCTTTCGTTTCCGGCACATTAGTATGTTTCCAATTGTGAACCAAATAAGTGTTTATAAACGACAATTTGGGGATACCTTGAGGATTTCTACAACATGATTAACTCGGGTCTGGTTAACTGACGTTTAATAAGTAATTTTCCCGTAAAAATGAATTATTATTGTCAGCTCCTACAAGCCAACACCTTTCCCCTTCCTCAAACTAATACAAGTAAACCCGCTTTCTTCACAATCCGGGCCGTAGCACTCATGAAATTGTGTACCCAAATCCTAGGGCCTCAAAGTGACATACAAAGATACACCACTGGTTTTCTGGCGCTTATGGCGCAAGGGCCATATTTGGCCAAGCTGCTCCAAACACAAGATGCGAAATGGAGAAAAGGAATGCTTGTGGCATAGGGTAGTGTGATTAAAGCAGAAAAAGATCGTTTGGCTATCCCGGGAGCTCGACTCCCGTGTTTACCAGCGGAGGGTTGCGAGTTCGAATCCAACCGAAGACCGGCGTGTACAAAGGGTGCGTTAAATCCGCCGTGGCCTCCAATGTCCTCACGTTAGCGTGGTGTGGAAGTTTGGAGAGTGGGGTGCCAGCTCAGGTGTGACCTCGTCATCTGACCGTGGTTAAAAATGACGTGGTGTTGTCCTCGGGTCTTTCCCTTCGGGTTTGATCCCGGACCGTCGCCAATAGCCTGTCGTGTTGCTCCAGTGCGACGTTAATTAAAACACCTACCTACCCGTGTTTACCAGGGGCAATAAACTCCATGGGAAAAGAAAAGATGACTATGTCCTTGTTGGGAGTAGCGGTGTCTCACCCATGGATGCTCATTCACTAGCCCCCTTGTAGCACCGAAGTCCGAGAGGTCAGTAGTGAGGCTCTTTGGGGGAAGTCTTAAAATGTTCTTCAGAACAATTTGGAAAGCCAATAGCTCGACCCCACTCAGAATATTCGAATCCCGCTGCCACCTCCACAAACCGAACTCGGGTCTGCCATGCGTGAAAAAACAGGTTCACCGCACACTGGAGAAAGTGGAGTGAAATCAATGAATCGACATTGCCTGGGGCCCTTTTTTCACTTCGCTTCGTTTCGAGCTCTGTGGGCGCGCCCCGACACTTCCGATTGATTTCCAGATCGGATGACAAAGACCGAGGGTGGGAGACGGACACCCGTGCTACACGGATCGGTGCAGCACCTGTGGGCGTGGACCCCATTCCGACCGACAGACGTGTCCCGGCACGTCCTGATGGACCAGTGAACTGCGGCGTGGGAGATGACGTCATCGCCGGGCCCACCTCGCTTTTGGTTTCGCTTTTGATGGCCTTAATTCGGGAACGCCTCGGTAACAAAGCGAATGGCCTACGGGAAATTGGCACCGAGTGGTAATTTATGCAGCAAAATAAAGGATGCTTTGGAATTGGAATCAAAGCCTGCGATTTCCATCCATTGGTAGGTAGGTAATCAATTAACGTCGTACTGGAGCAACACAACGTTCTATTAGCGATCCCGAAAGGACTGATCCAAATACAACGCCTCGCAATTTTGAACCACGGTCAGATGACGAGAACACCTGAGCTGGAACCCCACTCTCCAAACTTCCACCACACCAATTGAAGGCCACGGCAGATTTAGCATGCACCAGCCCCCGTGTACACGATCTTTGGCTGGGCCAAGTTTCGAACTCGCAACTCTCGAGTTGCTCTTCCAACTGGCTACTGTGGCCCTACTTTGGAATTAGAATGAAAGCCTGCAATTTCCATAGAATGAAAGTTTGGATTCCATTTCGCAAGGTCCAAAAAATGGACACCTGCGCCAAACGATAAAATTGTTGCTTTTACTGATTCGATCATTATCGAACTTGCTACTTTATTTTATTTTACAGAATGCCGCTCAGGTGCGGTACGTTTTATTTTGATTATTATGAACTAGATGTTACAGAATGACTAAATACAGTGGACTCACTCCCTATTAACCGGCCACCTTTTTTAACCGGCCTCCGCTTTAACCGGCCGCCACTGACCAATTATGTACTGTAAATACAGTAGCCTACAGTAACATGTGTTTAGTTCTTCCAACAAAGGAAGTTCTTCCAGGTTAAGTTTTCTTAATGATACATATCATATTACAGTAAAGTAGGCTATATACTTACTTTTATTCTAATAAAATTGATTTCGGGAGTGTATTTTAATGCTATTAAGGGAACGACGGTTTAACCGGCCAAATCGTTATCCGGTCTGGGTCCGTTTAAGAGGGAGCCCACTGCATAGATATATAGGGTGATTCGGAACTCACGGGACAAACTTTAAAGGGTGTTAGAGCAGCACACTTAAAGAATCATTTTGTGTACAGTCCTCGTAATTTTGAATCACGTCAGATGACGAGAACACCTGAACTGGCACTCTCCAAACTTCAACACTACGCTAACGTGTGGACATTTGAGGACACGACAGATTTAAGGTGCACCAGCCCTCATGCACACAACGGTCTTTGGTTGGAAAGATTTTCGAACTCGCAACTCTCCGGTTGCTAATCCGTTACTCTTCCAACTGGGCTACCGAGACCCTCTCCACTTCTTTTTGGAAATCTCGGAAAAAAAGTTTCAAAATGAACAAAATGCAGTAAAAACAAACATTTTTTTTTAATAGTAACCATTGATTGGAAGGGTAGCGTGGTCATGAGAAGCATCTGGGCGAAGGCCCTCCGTTTTCAGGTAGGTATAATATTTAACATAACAGGAATTTGGATTTCGGAATGCTAAATTTTATTGATGTAACGGGGACTTGAGCTGGTGGAGGGGGTCCCGAGTGCTAAAGAGAAGATGGTAAGTAAATGCATGAAGGTAGTGACAAAACTAAATACACAAGTTTCAGAATCGAAAATGCTGCATAAATCAAAATGAAACTTTTATTAGAATATACTAGTTAAAAGAATCAAGTGCAAAAAATATTTACAGGAAAAATTGGGGCAAAATGGTTAAGAACTACTGATTTTTAAATTTTAGGAGCGAAAAATGAAATAAAATTGAAAAAATGGACAGCAATCTAATATGGCAACACATTTAACTCAATTCTAACAAATCAAGAAAATAAAAAGGAAAAAATCAACGCAAACACGGACCATTATCATTCACTTCGATGCACTGGAAACGGGTTATGAAAACATTAGGCGACTGTTGCCAATCCACTCGAATGGAATAATAACAATATCTTCCTTCATAAACATAACTATAGAAAATCGACACAAAAAAAAGATTGCAAATCTTACGTTCACCGAAAACTAAAATACTTCATCCGTACGCCATCACGAAAATGTTACGTAATATTTACTTATTTTTACTTCTGGTTTCCGAATATTTACCTACATTTTTTTCACCCCATAAAACATGATAAACAAGCGAACGACCCCACAAGGTTCAGGTTTTCCTGAAGAAAAAACCCATCCACGACACAAAGATTCCAAAAAGATAGGAATTATTTTTTCAAAAATGTTTCTCTCGCAGATGATATAATAATTCGTGCTATTTTCGCACGCCATTTTGGTTTTTTTATTCGAAATGCGATACTCGATGTTGGAGGGAGTCGGGTTTTTTTTTATTTTACTTTGGAGGAGGGGGAGAAAAGATGAACTTTTCGAGTATGATAAATGATAATGGTAACATAATGCTTGTAGTTTAGTCTGCTACAGGTAAGGTTATTTTTAAGCCTCGTTTGCGGTATTTCGCTGTCATGTTTCGAGGTATTTTTAGGATGAAAAAAAGTTGAAAATGAAGATCGTGGAATAATGGTACGTCTACGTACCTGCGAAACCATCAAAAGCGCGTTTGTGTGAATGGATATATGGTATCGATAATGGGGTGATATTTTTCAGATTATGACACGAATAATATATACATTAAAGGCATATATAAATAAATACCCACACATACTGATTCCTATTGTAGTTGAATTGAAGAAAAAGTATAGTCGGAACTTGTTTCATTATTGAAAATTTTCAAAAATACAATATACTCTAAACAGGATTGGGTGTTGGGTTCTATGGCGCAAAAGCCATATTTGGCCATGCAGCGCCAAACACAAGACATAATGTCAAGTAATTGTGAAAAGAAAGTATGCAGAGGAGAAAATAGAAAAAGGTGGCTTGAGATCCTGGGGTCTCGACACCTATGCTTACTAGACCCCATTGGTAGGTAGGTATTTTAATTAATGTCACACTGGAGCAACACAACGGGCTATTGGCGAGGGTCCGTGATCAGCCCCCGAAGGGATAGATCCGAGGACAACACCAAATAATTTTGAACCACGGTCAGATGACGAATGAGATCAGAAAAGTTGAACTTTGACTTACTTGATGCGTTGACGACACAATACCATTTCGACTCCACCGGACGGAGTTCATCGCTCATCATAATTACAGGGGTAGTTTCGAGTTACTTTCGGGTCACTATCGAATAAATAGCCGAAAACATCAGGAAAACAAGCTCTTGTTATGAATACCGCACGAAAAAATAGCAAAACTCGAAAGTTAACACCAACAGTCAAGTGAACGATCCCATCAACGCAGATTTCTCACCCCGCTATTTTTCAAAACCACCTGTTGGCGGAAACTTTCAGAATCCCTAAGGGCAAAGAAAAAAAAAAGGACACCACATCCTGAAGTCCGTTTAGCTACAGCACGGGTGGAAAAACCTCCTCAACAATTCACACGGGGTTAGTCTGAGGCCCGCCAACCACTTGACAAACGATATTCGACTGTGTGGGGTGCACTCACCGTTGTCGGGGTGTGGGCTAACGAAAGGAAAGAAGAAAAAGAGGTTATACCTTCAACCTCGGGATGGCAGAAAGGTTTCCGAAGGTTATTCCGGTTAATAACGATGAAAAGGAGAAGGTCGAGAACTCCCAGCGTCTTTTGTCACGTGGGTTATACTACCCTCTGCAACAGGTGTTGATATACTTTCAGAAGGGTGGGGTGCGCGTTTCTTTTCTCGTCTGCGGACAGGGTCGTAAAGGAATACAACAGTTTCAAAATGAGAACACACTAAAATGAGGTTTCGTCTGTCCTGTCGATAAGACATTATATCCCTCCTGTTTTCATCTCAAGAAGATACCAGCATGAAACTCGTCTATTTAAACACCAAAACAAGCATTAAGTGTACGTTCAATTCGGCATCTCGCATAGAGGGATCCCACTCTTCAAGCAAGAGAAAAATCAGGGCCTCTTCAAGACTATTTCTCATTCTAAGGTATAGATCGCAACAGATTAGGACCGCGGTAGCCCGGTTGGAAGAGTAACGGATTAGCAACCGGAGGGTTCCGAGTTCAAATCCAACCAAAGATCGTCGTGTGCAAGGGGGGCTGGTGCACGTTAAATCCGTCGTGATCTTCAATGTCCTCACGTTGGCGTGGTGCGGAAGTTTGGAGTGCGGTGCCAGCTCAGGTGTTGCCTCGTCGACTGACCGCTGTTCTAAATTAAGTGCTATTGTCCTCGAATCTTTCCCTTTGGGATTGATCCCGACCGTCACCAATAGCCCGTTGTCTTGCTCCAGCGACGTTAATTAAAATACCTACCGCAACAGATTTATCCGCAAGAGCCACCTACATTTGGCCAAACACAAGACAGAAAACGTCAAGTAAATGAACACATACAGAAGGAAAGTTTTAGTGGCAGAGAGATAGGGAAAGTTACAGGAATCGAACCTGCGCCACCTGCAACTCGCAGGTTGCTAGCATAGCGGGTAAATTCACTGAGCCACGGCGACCCCGCATAGCATTAGAGGTAGGTAAATAGTTAATTAACGTCGCACTGGAGCAACACAACGGGCTATTGACGAAGGCCCGGGATCAATCCCCATACGAGGACAACACCACGTATAATTTTGAACCAGGCAACACCTGAGCTGGCACCCCACTCTCCAAACTTCCACACCACGACAACGTGAGGACATTGATTGATGGGTTGTATGTCGCAAGGTCCAAAAAAGGACAAGCTGCGCCAGTGAGGATATTAGAGACCACGATAGTTTTAACGTGCACCTATCCCGTGTACACGCTGAACCGAGTTTCGAACTTGCAAGCCTCACTTATCCGTTACTCTTCCAACTGGGCTACCGCATCCTGGGCTTTTACATCCACATCCCTCCAAGAGAAAAAAAAAACACCCTTCACTAAAACGTTTCTGAAATAACGCACCTTTCGCCACCTGCGCTCCCTTGCCCTCCCCTCAGCTACGCCACTGAAGACGCGGGCCGCAGGGGCTGAAACCAAGCCCCGAGATCGAACGAAGCTCGCTGACATCACCTCCGCCAAGCCGAAATCAAATAAATCAAACACCAAACCTCCCATCCCATCAGAGTGGCCTAATGACACCACTAAAATGCTATTATTTAAAACTCCCAACCGGCCGGCTGTCAAAGGGGGAACGTATAGAGACGTCACCGGGCGGTTACAGTTACAGAGGGCGTCGACGCGGGCCAGCGTGTGTGGCTCGGCCGTCAGACTGCCAGCCGAGCAAAAAGAAACCCGAAAATCCATCAAACGCAGGAGCAGCTTCGCGACTCGACGTGGACAGAGCGGCTTTTAATCGCAGCCTATCAGGTTACGGGAATACTTTTGAGGAAGCAAACCCCGTCCTTTGTTGTCTCTGATCAGAAATCGGGAATTGAGCTCTGCATGCCAGTTCAACCCTTTCAGGGGCGGTTGAAATGGTTACGGATACGTTTATGAATATATCCAGGTACAGTAACCTCTTGGAGTATAGTTTGGGTATGAGGGGGTGTTTGTGTTTAATGGCGCAATGACCATATTTGGCCAGACACAAGACAGACAACATTAAATAACGGTCACGAATACACAAGAAAATTTTTACTAACACGAAAGAGAGAAATATATGAGGGAGGAATCGAACTTCGCCTACAAATCACAGGTAGGTAGTTGAATTAACGTCGCACTGGAGTTGTTCGCGACGTTCTGGTATCAGTCCCGAAGAGAAAGATCCGGGGACAAACCTCGTAACTTTGAACCACGGCCAGATGACGAAGTCAACACCGGAGCTGGCACCCCACTCTTGGAGCTAACGGACAGCATACACATGCTTTCAGAGATGATGGTACACCAAACGTTCCCCAATCCCTCATACGACCCAATTGGAAGAGGATTGGCAACCGTAAGGTTGCGAGTTCGAAACTCGGTCCAACCAAAGAGCGTCGTTTAAAGGGAGGCCGGTAAATGTTAAATCTGTCGCGCCTAAAATGTCCTCACGATAGCGTGGAGGTTTGGGGAGTGGGTGCCAGTTCAGATGTTGACTATGTCGTTTGACCATAGCTCAAAATGGCGATGTGTTGTCGTCGGATTTCTCCCTTTCGGGATGGATCCCGAACCGCCGTCAGTACTCCGTTGTTGCTCTAGTGGAACGTTAATTGACTACCTACCAACCTCTAATACGAATAAAACATTAAGTATTTTATGTGCCAGGAACACTCGCGCCCTCTATGTTTTGCTTTATAGAAGAGGATTTCAAACATTTCCTCGTCCAACATCAAGGTTGGTTGTTTTAGGGTTTTATGGCGCAAGTGCCATATTTGGCCATGCTGCGCCAGACACAAGACGTACAAGTAATGAACATATGCTCACACAATGAATGTTTACTGACACAGGAAGAGAGAAATACACCCAGCGAGGAATGCACCTGACAGGAATCGAACCTGCGCCGCCTACAACTCGAAGGTTGCTAGCGCAGTGGACATACCCACTGTCTCCACCAAGAATGATTCAAATCACTCAAATTCCAAAGCGATGGTTTGGTAAATATCCAAACATCGATTTAAAATCTGCGGAATGGAGAAAAAATTTACTATCCTTCCTCCAATCCAATTCGATATTTCCTCTTCTCCTTTATGGGTGCAATCAACTTATTCAAATAAATCATACTTATATTGGGTTCGCGGAATCGTCAGAAGGACCACCAGTGATTAGCTTCCGAAACCACGTTATTGGTTTTAAAGAGCATTAAATGAGACGACAGATTTTATTACCGTCGTCTGCGAAACCAATTAGTTTATTTCCAATATTCTCCTTCGGCAACACTCGATGATTTGTGTGTTTAAATTAATTTTTGCACTTGAAGTTCTTCTAGGAGTCGTTTCTGCTTCTTGGCAGTCGCTCTGCGATCATTTTTCATACACAGGGCTAACGAGACCGTTTTGTTTCTCCGAAATCGGTGTACTAAGTTTCGGTTGGGGGTTGATTTTTAGTTTTATGGCCAAAGAGCCGTATTTGGTAGGTATTTTAATTAACGTCGCACTGGAGCAACACAACGGGCTATTGGCTCTTCCAACTTGGCTACCGCGGCCCCACGAGCATTCCGGACAACGCAGACTTTTGCTCTTCCTCGCTCGTAAACAACCAAACGGTGTAAAAATAAACAATTTGGAGGTTGTGAAAAGACGCACGATCTCACCCACTCCGACCATTAGCAACCAAATGATCGCATTTGCGTAGGAAATCAGTCATAGCGGTCAGTTGAAAAAAGGCAAACAAAGCATCCGAGATTCGTTTCAATAACTTTCTCTTCCAACCCATCTTTCGGAAACAAAACCAAGATGGCAGAAACGTGATCCCATGCAAATCCCACTTCATTCTTGGGTGTTTTACGACATAATGGCCGCGGCGCGTCGCCATAAGTACAGGCCGCACACACAATGTGATGAGCTACCACCTGTGCAAGTGGGTCAGGAGAGAACACTGGATGATTATTTTGTTATTATCCACCGGGGTATTCCAGAGGAAGAGATGAATCACTTCGTCTGGAGAGAAAGATGAAGAGGAGAAATTGCTTTTCGAAAATCAGATCGTTTCCACAGCGTTACTCACTGTCTGACTATCATGAGAACTGTTCCCGTTACCAAGTCTGGATGGTCGATGTCGCCATAGGAATAGGGTTTGTTCATTATAAATAGGGGTGACTCTTAATTTCGTTTTTGGCGAATGTCGATCGCGTAAAGGGGTTGTTTACTGGCATGGGTGTCTTAACTAATGTATTTCCAATGTGTCATCCGGTATGGCGACGCGTACACCCAGACTTCGGGTAGGGTTGGTTTTGGGGTTTTATGGCGCAAGGGCCATATTTGGCCAGACACAAAACATACAACATCAAGTATAGACACACACACAATGAAAATTTTTCTGACACAGAAGAAAAATACACCCAGGGAGGAATGCACCTGACAAGAATCGAACCTGCACCGCTTACAACTCGAAGGTTGTTAGCGACAGACACTACCACGGGAACTTCTCCAGATGTAAAGTCTGTGCCCGTTTGTTACCGCAGAAAAGGATCTTTTATATTCCATCTGGAATGCGTGGGTTCTGAGCGTGCAGGCGGAATGAAAGATTTAACAGGCTTTTGCTTGTTTTAGTCGTTCAATATATTAATCTTTCATTACACATTGTACACTTAAATTATTATGTCTGTCAACTCTCAGTTTGGCGCAAGGGCCATATTTGGCCACGCTGCACCAAGCACAGGACAAACATCAATGAGCTCTTTAAAGTATGTAGGTAATTAATCTCGCACTGGAGCAACACAACGGGCTATTGGCGACGGTCTGGGATCAACCCCGAAGGGAAAGAACCGAGGACAACACCACGTAATTTTGTGAACCACGGTCATATGATCAGGTCACATCTAAGCAGGCACCCCATTCTCCGAACTTCCACACAATTACCAACTCTTTCAGGAGGTTCCACCTCCTTCAGATGGATTTGACTAGGTATCTAAATATTCTAGATATATCAAGGTCTGCTGAGGTATATAAATACCTTACCTGGACGAAATGACTACCCTTAAGTTCCTTACAATACAACTGCAAATACTTCAGATGGCGTTTTAAGTTCTATTTTTTCACTTCAGGACTCTATTGGTCTGCTCGTCAATTGAAGGCCGATAGTCCAGAGACGAGCGTAGGATGAAAAAGACATTTTAATGCGTATTTCCCACACAAAAAAAGGAAAAAAGGTGCAACCAAAAGGTGTGTTGTGCGCTGCAATGCAGGTAAAAGGAGTGATAGTTGTTGGCAGTGTCGAAAATTTGGTGTTGCTCTTCGATTAGGTTTGATACCTACCATAATCAAATCGTACTAAGGCAATGTTGTTGCTTAATCTCCACCGTCTAGTTCCAGCTAGACCCAATCCACAAATCCATTCACCCACACAAAGTCATATACCAAGAGACAGAAACATGAGAAAACAGGTCATCTCGGGACAACTCGGGAATGTGAGCTGGGGAGGCTTGGTCAGACTGGCATTTAAGGCAAACAGGATGAATCTTGCGACCACAGAAAAAAGTGAGGCACCTCAGATGGCCACTAAAAAAGCGAGAACGCTGTCTGAATGTCTGTCACAATTGAGAGCAGGAGATCTTCCGGGGCGAACTCCACGATACCAAGGGTGTACCGGGGGAACAATCAATGTCTTATTATCAATATTTTTTTATAAGAGTCAAGCTCAAGAAACGTCAATGAGTGGGTATCGGACAATGCTTCCTCCTTCGCCAAATCAGCCGCTACTTCCGTTTCCCCTGAGATTCACGTGTGGAGGGATCCACTGTAGGTGCACCTCACAGAAGGATGAGACATGCTTGAGTTTGTGTTAAGGATCGCTATGCCAGTTTTATCTCCCACACTTCGCCAAATAGATAGATATAGGATGGAGCTGCGACTATTGGACAAAATCCAAACAACCTTTGGGTTCGAATGGGTGAGTTCATATTTCCAGTATCATGCATGAACGTTTTCAGAAAAATATTTTTATTAGTTGACTTTTGCTATATTATTAGGCTTCCAACTACCCTATGAGGGTATTTAAATATGATTCCTCGGTTAGCTCTGGGGGTCTTTTAAATGCCACCATTGAGTTTTTCAGATCCTAAGCACAACATACATTTTGCTTGAGGAAAAACCATTTTAAAAAATCCATGGTGGGTGGAGATACCGCGTGTAAACATGGGAATCTTTGGCATTGAATGGGTTGTTGTGTGGTCACCGGTTCATTTTTCTATAAGTGGACTGTAACAATTCTTTTGAAGATGAAAACAGATACTATGAGGCAATTAATCTGAATAACCACAAGTTTACTAATATGTACATATATACAGTCTTATATCCATAATAACTGGCGCCATTGCCAGGATTAGTGAACCATATCACTGGTGACTGCAATACGAGTCAATTCCAAAGAGCGATTGCCTGAGGACAGGCGGTTACACAGCGAGGATGCCGTAGTACACCAAATGGCGACGTTTTGAAGGATGCCAAGGGTTGAGCCACAACATACCGGCCCCCGTTGACATGTTTCAACATTCAACTATATGAATATTACATAATAAATGACAATAGTACATAACATGAAGTAAGCAGGTTCATACAATTAGAAATTACTTGTCACATGGACACTATTATAACTACAAATATAACAATACTGCAAATACTACAATTTTAACAAATAGAATTAATTACATAGGATAATGAAGTTAAGTAGTCTGTATTATAATTGTGATATACTAATAAGTTCCAATATATACATATCATTCATTATCTTCGATGGGAAGAATACAGATTTTGGAAATTCCTCTTCTAACAACACCTGTGGCGGTTTTAACATCTACTACTCTAACCTTATTATCAGAACCAGATATTAAGTTAATAACTCTGCCCAAAATCCATTTAGAAGGGGGTAAATTTTCGTCTTTAAGGACAACCATGCAACCTTCTTTAAGATTTTTCTTTTCAAAGAACCATTTATTACGCTGCTGGAGATGATTCAAGTAGTCGCGTTGCCACTTCTTCCATATGATTTGCGTCATTCTGGTGATTTTTTGCCAACTAGATAGTTTATTTTCGCTTATTGCGGTTATATCAGGTTCAAGTAGTGAAGTAATTGGGCGGCCAATTAGGAAATGAGCTGGAGTCAGGACCTCGAGGTCATTTGGATCCGACGATAAAGGTACCAAAGGTCGCGAATTGAGAACTCCCTCAATTTGTGTAATTATCGTTAAAAATTCTTCTAATGTTACTAAGGAATTACTTAAGGTTCTCTTAAGATGGTACTTAAACGCCTTCACCCCGGCTTCCCATAGTCCACCAAAATTAGGCGACCGAGGAGGAATGAATTTCCAATTAATGGCCTCAGATGATAAGTAATTAACCAAGGCGTCATCTGGTTTACTTACAAGAGCATGTAATCTTTTCAACTCATTGTTGGCTCCAACAAATGTAGAACCATTATCGGTTATAATAATTGAACTCTTTCCTCTGCGGGCAAAGAATCTTTTAAGGGTGGCAATAAAGGATTCGGACTTTAGATCCGTTACGATTTCTAAGTGGGTTGCTTTAGTGACAAAACACACAAATAAAGATACATAAATTTTACTATAATTTCCTTTCCTTTGGTTTTTATATCTAATTAAGAAGGGTCCACAAAAATCGATACCACACTTTTGAAAAGGATGACTAGGATTGATTCTGTCTGCGGGTAGAATTCCCATAATTTGGTTGGATTCTACGGGTTTAGTTTTAAAACACACGACACATTTATGAACTATTTTACGGGCAAGCGATCTTCCATTAATAACCCAGTACCTCTGCCTGACGTGATGCAAAAGTGCCTGTGGCCCAACATGGAAGAACTTGTTATGGAAGTGCTCAAAAATGAGTTCACTTAATCGATGCTTATGTGGCAATACTATGGGATGTTTGCTTTCATAGGACAAACTGGAATTTTGCAATCGACCTCCAACCCTAATAATTCCATCAGAATCCAAAAAAGGGTTAAAATATTTCAATTTGCTATTACCTGAAATGGTCATCTGGTTTTGAAGATTTTTTATTTCTTCCGCGAAATATCTATACTGTACCTGTTTGATAAGGTAAGTCTCGGCTTTTTTCAGTTCTAACGTCGATAAAGGTCCCAATTCTCTCTTGGATGAGTTTCTACAATTTGCAATAAATCTAAAAATAAAACTACAAATTCGAATTAATTTAAAGAAATTATTAGTCAAGGCCAAAATGTCATTAAAAAAGTCACTGGGAAATAAGTCTATAGTTAAGCTTGAAATTCCACAAATGTTCATAGTCTCTTTGAATTTGTCATTAACAGGATCGAGTTTCATCTCTTTCGAGATAAGTTCATGATCCTCTGGAGATACAGGAGCGTCTTCAAGTTTGGGAAAACCCATTTCTTGAGTAAGAAAGTCTGGTCCATGTAACCACACTTGATTTTCAGCTAGCTCTATTGCATCTACACCTCGAGATATTAAATCAGCGGGATTGCTGTTCGACGAGACGTGGTTCCAATGAAAGTTCTGGGTCATTTCTTGGATCTTAACCACACGGTTTCCAACAAAAGTTTTTAACTGCCATGGCGGAGTGTGGATCCAAGCTAAGGCTATGGTTGAGTCTGTATACAGGTAGACATCGTGTATGACTAGTTTCAATGCCTTCAAAATTTTTACAACTAACTTGGATAGCAGGAGGCAAGCAGATAGTTCCAGTCTAGGAATGGTAACTGTTTTTAAAGGTGCTACTTGCGACTTGCTACTAATCAAATGGCATGAAATTTCCGAGTGATGGAAAGACTGGATGTATACAGCAGCTCCAAACGCCACTGAGGACGCGTCAGCAAATCCATGCAAAACTACTTGTTGCGCATTCGGAGCTAACATGTAACGATTGACATTAAAATTTTCCAAAGATTTTAAGGATTTTGTGAACTGAAACCAGGACTGAGCAAGAAAATCAGGAACAGTATCATTCCAGTCCAACTTTAGTTTCCAGAGCTCCTGCATAAAGATTTTAGCTTTCGTGATGACAGGCCCGATAAGACCCAGTGGATCAAAGATTCGTGCTATATCGGATAAAATGGACCTTTTCGTCAGTTTTTCGTGTAGGTTGATTTTTACCTTGAACGTAAAAGCATCTAAGCTAGGGTTCCATGTAACTCCTAAAGCTTTAGTCTCATTTTCAGTAAATGAATAACCTTCTAACTTTTCTTCATTAACATTGTTCAGTAATGTAGAATGATTTGCCTTCCATTTATGTAAGTGCATTCCAGCAGATTCCAGAAGTTTAACAAGCTGACATTGGAGCTCCTTAACACCGTCCAAACTTTCTTCCCCACTAATAACATCATCCATATAACAATCATTCAAAAGAACTTCAGACGCAGCAGGAAATTTTTCTGCCTCTTCCAAAGCGAGCTGTTTTAAAGTTCGGATGGCCAAAAACGGAGCACAGGATGTTCCGTACGTGACTGTATTTAACTCATAAACCTCTACTGGTGACTTAGCATCTGATTTCCATACGATTCTTAATAGCTTTCGTTGCTCCTCATTTATAACTATTTGGCGATACATTTTCTCTATATCGGCGAGAAATACGAACCTATGTTTTCTAAAACGAATCATGATTTCGTATAAATCTTCGTTTACGAGTCCTTTCAAAAGAATGTCATTTAATGATTTTCCGTTTGTTGTAGGACTTGAAGCGTTAAAAACAACACGGAGTTTTGTCGTAGAATTTTCCGGGCGATATACCCCATGGTGTGGTAGGTAATAACAACGTGACTCATCTATATCTTCAGTAACCTTCCTCATGTGATTGAGACTCTCGTACTCTTTCATAAAAGAACAGTAAAGTTCTCGCATTAAAGGAGTTTTTTCTAAACGATTCCACAATTGGTGTAGTCTTTTTTCTGCAATAGCCTTCGAATCTCCAAGGGTACTAGCGTCTTCCTTTAGAGGCATAGTTACTACAAATCTTCCTGATTTATCTCGACGATACGTTGTTTTAAAGTGATTCTCGCATTGTTGTTCTTCGAAACTGACCAAGCGTGATTCATCTTCCACCCCTTCCATTTTCCAAAATTTTTGAATATTTTCTTCTAAAGCATCTGTTGGTTGGATAAACCCACAAAATATCTGATGTGAAACATCTTCTATTGTTCCCGAAACAATGTAGCCGAAAACTGTTTTTTGAAATATTAATTGTGAAATTTCATGCTTATGAGCCTCTAAAATTTTATAGAAAAGTTCTACTCCAATTAGAATATCTATTTTAGCTGGTTTCCCAAAGTCTGGATCCGCCAATTCTATATCCAACGGCAATTTTACGTTATCTATATTTATATTATGAGAAGGAATGCAATCCGTTATTTTAGGTGTTACTAAAAAGTCAATTGATCTGCAAAAAGAACCATCTTTATTTGAAATGTTCGTACGTACTTGGGATCTGATATTTGTAACATTCCCATTAATCCCAGAAACATAAACATTCAATTTATTTTTCTTTAATCCTAATACGTCTACCATCTCTTTAGTCATTAGATTGGCTTGTGAACCGCAATCAAGAAGCGAGCGGGCTGGAATTCTCATTCCATCCGTATTTTCTACATGAATAATGCATGTAGTTAAAAGTACTCTACTTTTATTTTTTCCAGATGAACACATTTTATTGCAAAGAGATTTCGAAACATTCGCTTCCCCCACCTCTTTCGCGGCACCGTTCATATCACTGGATGGCGGGCTACTTTCTTTTTTGTTTACTTGCGTAGCGCCACATGTCTGTTCAGGTTCGTTTGGAGCCGAACGCTTTCTGTGAAGTAAAGAGTTATGTCTTTGGAAACAAATATTACAAACTCCTTTCGAATGACACTGCGCAATTTTGTGTTTAGAACTAAGACAATTGAGGCACAGGTTGAATTTTTTTGCTGTTGAATATCTCTCGTATTCACTCAGTTTTAAGAACATATCACACTTGAAAATAGAATGATTTGCTTGACATAAAACACATTTATAATCTTTATAGCTATTTTTCACTAATAAAGTTTTCAACTTTTGATTTTTATCAATGTGCGAATATTTAGGTTTTACATTTACATTACACTGTAAATTTTCTAAAACCAAACAACGTTTTTGCAAAAAGTCAATGAATCCTTGCCATTTAGGTACTTCTGTGGTGGTAAGCGATAGTTCAAATTGTTTTTTCGTTTCTTTATCAAGTTTCTTAAGAACTATATTTATTAACATAACTTCTGAAAACTGATTAAGCTCCAGTCCTAAGCTTTTAAGAGCTCGAATGTGTTTTTGACAGCCGTCAACTATTGCTCTTAGACTTTTAGCTGCATCCTGAGCTGCAGTTTCTATTGTTAATATTTCATTCATATGGCAATTTACAATTAAACGTTTGTTTTGGAAACGATCTTCTAATGCTTTAAAAAGCGAAGTGTATGTGTCATCCATAGTAACAACGTCTAAAGCACTACCGCTAAGGGTAGACTTCAGATAATATAATTTTTGAGTATCACTCAAATTATCATTTGAATCAATTAAGTTTACGAATTGATCCTTAAATGTGTACCAATCTTGATAATGTCCTGAAAACTTTGGTAAAGGTACCTCAAGTAATTTCACATTCATCGAAGAACTATCTAATTTAGAGTCTTTTAATCTAGGATTTTCCATATTGACATTAAGTAATAGGAGTTTTCTAAGCCTTACCTCCATTTGCTCGGCTTCGTCTTCTAATTCTAGGAAGGTTTGCAGGTGCGTTTCCAATTCTGCTTCATCGACGACCTTTTCGATGAACTGCACTTTTAAATCATCCAATTTTCCTATAACTCTTCTTAGATTATCCAGCTTCATTTGAGATTGTAAGTCATCTTTTTCTTCTGTATTGTCCAAAAATGCTGCTATTTTTGTTAATTGTCCTTTATAAGCACTTCTTTGCCTATTGAGGCATACTATTTTTTTCTTATCCGTCATAGTTGCTCTATTTATCTATAACTAAAGCCAGTTCTGCGACAACCGAAACTAAAGTCTCCGGTGAGAAGGACCATATGTTGTTTGGTCACCGGTTCATTTTTCTATAAGTGGACTGTAACAATTCTTTTGAAGATGAAAACAGATACTATGAGGCAATTAATCTGAATAACCACAAGTTTACTAATATGTACATATATACAGTCTTATATCCATAATAACTGGCGCCATTGCCAGGATTAGTGAACCATATCACTGGTGACTGCAATACGAGTCAATTCCAAAGAGCGATTGCCTGAGGACAGGCGGTTACACAGCGAGGATGCCGTAGTACACCAAATGGCGACGTTTTGAAGGATGCCAAGGGTTGAGCCACAACATGGGTAATAAATCGAACGTAATTGCAAGGGCGGAAGAGCGAGGCGAGTCAACCAACCGCATCCCCTGGCAGAACATTCGAAATCCTCACCGCCGCCCTATAGGTAATTGTATCGGTGACACTTATCAATTTCGCCAATGACTGATGAGGAGCCATTCTTCCACCAGGCACAAAGGAGTCGCCAAATTAACAAAGCGTACTTTCTGCGGTCCATCTGTATACTTAAGAGCATTGGTTGCAGCCCAGCGATAACGGTATTAAAGAAATGACCTCAACAAGCATGCAACTCACCTCGACTTTAACCACCGTTGGCGGGGGGGAGGGCGTCGAAAGTTGAGGCTGTAGTTATGAAACCGTGCTTATTATGGCAGTAGAGGCGAAATGAAAAATAATCTGCGGAAAACATTAATTTGAATTTCGTGAGATCGCTAGAATAAAATTTCTGGAGTCAAATAGGGAAAAGAAATTAAATTGACAAAACTGCGGGAGAAAGAAAATAAATGTGGCAAGAGAATTTTCGAACATTTTAAACGCTCGAATGAAAAATAAATTTAATTATGAAAGAATCCTTGGAGGGATATTTAAAGGACCCCATTTTTATCCATCGTAATTATACCCGCAACTGAACAAAGCAACTTCCGTATTTAGATTTTATAATGGTACATAGAAATCACATGTAATTTCTACGTACACATACACCTTGTATTCATTTTCTTTGTTGTTACCCTTTTTTACTATCTGCCATGTCTTTTTGGTGAAGCTCAATCAACCAACTTGTTGGTTGATTGGTTTTATGGTGAGAATTAAATCTTATAAAGTAAGTGGTTATTGTAGGGCCTGCTTAAATTATGCTTCTAGATTGGTTGGTTGAGTTTTTACGGTTTATATTTGGCTATACTGTGCCAAGCACTAGACAGACGACCAGTAATGGACATTGAGCCACCTGTTTCGGTTGTTTGGTCTATTGAGTTTTTATGGTGCAAGGCCCATGTTTGGCAATGCTGTAGCAAACACAACCCTGACGAGGAGTAATGGACACACATGCGTGGAAAAGCTTTTACTGACACCAAGGGAGAAGAGAGAAATACAAGGGTATTGGTATTTTGGTATTTTTCAATTAACGTCACACTGGAGCAACACAATGGGCTAAGAAATACAAGGGAAGAATCGAACCTGCACCGCCTGTAACTCGCAGGTTGCTAACGCAAAACGCACTGAGTCACGGCAGCGCTTCTGAGTTGATCGAGTCCCTTTGCAATGGTTGTGTATTTGACAAATATTCAGAAGAAAAAAAATTGAAAAAAAATTCAAAAATATTTAAAAAGAGTTCCTTGAAATTCACTTTTTGTTTTTGAAATATTAAAAGCAGTCATGTGATAAGTCTGAGTTTTTCCCCAGATTATATCGGTGAAAAAGCAAATTCAATCATTGAACGCGATTAATAAATTTAATAAGTTATTTTGTTTAAGGTAGGTAGGTAGTCGAATTAACGTCGCACTTATGCAACACAACGGGCTATTGGCGACGGTCCGGGATCAAACCCGTAGGGAAAGATCCCAGGACACCTCGTCATTTTGAATCACGGTCAGATGACGAGGTCAACACCCGAGCTGGCAGCCCACTCTCCAAACTTCCACACCACGCCAACAAAAAGACATTGGAGGCCAGTACACGAGCCCCAGTCTTTGTGACTCTTCCAAACGGGTTACCGCGGTTCAGTTATTTTGTTTAAAGTATATCACAAAAGTATTGTATGCATTTATAATATTTCATTAAAAAATAAAATAAGAACCGAGACTTTCGGAGAGAACTCGGGCACCCAGAGTTTCCTTCAGGTTGCTACATTCACTACACGCTCTACACCCATCTAGAGGCCAAAATCCATTTAGACAGTGAGGGGCCACAGAACCCCGGTTAGTAGAATAGCGGATTGGCAACCAGAGGATTGCGAGTTCGAAACTCGATACAACCAAAGACCGCCGTGTACGTCGGGGCTGGTGCACGCTCAATCTGTCGTGGTCTCAAATGCCCTCACGTTGGCGTGGTGTGGAAGTTTCGAGAGTGAGGTGCCAGCTTAGGTGTAGACCTCGTCATCAGACCGTAGTTCCAAAATTACGAGGTGCTGTCTTCGGATCTTTTCCTTCGGCATTCATCCCTGGCCGTCGCCAATAGCCCGTTGTGTTGTTCCAGTGAGACGTTAATTCATCAACCTACCTATCCAGTGCATTTCATAACAAAGTCGGTGGGAGCGGCGGTAGAACGGTTGGAAGAACGGATTAGCAACCGGAGGGTTGCGAGTTCGAATCTAACCAAGGTCGTGTACAAGAGGGGCTGGTGCACGTTCATCTGTCGTGGCCTCAAATGTTCTCATGTTGGCGTGGTGTGGAAGTTTAGAGAGTGGGATGCCAGCTCAGGTGTTGACCTCGTCATCTAACCGTGATTCAAAATGGCGAGGTGTTTGTTTCCCTTTGGAATGGATCCAGGACGGTCAACTTCCCGTTGCTTTCCTCCACAACACATAACTAAATTATCACTATTATTTGAAAGAATCCGAAGTAGGATTCTTTTTGGTGGGAAGTCATACGGTTAAGACTGCAAGATCAAAACAGGTGTATATGTTGGAAATCCTCAGAAGGTTAATATAGCGAATCATTTATGGAATATAACGTTTTTAGTGCATAAAAACAATCGGAAAAAAATGTTAGAATATTTTTATTAGTTCTTTATTTTGGCTAGTGAAATATTGAATGTTTTCCATGCACCCCCTGAAACCATGTCGCTGACACTTGTGGGATTCGAACTGTAATTTCAAAATATAATTTTTTCCGTAGCCCGTGTGTTGCTCCATTGCAACGTTAACTCAACTACCTTCCGTATAGCCAGTGAATCCAGCACAAACAAAATGCAACCATCATGAAATTATCGCGTCTACTCCAACAAAAAACTGCCTACAAACTAACAAACAAGCGGAGCATTAAAAACATCTCATTCAATCTCTCAGAGACGTTTGCAATTGCGTCTGAGCGCAAGATTCCTCTGCTTTTATCGGCACTCAAATGGCAAAATGTTCCTACACACTTGGCAAAAAGACATTAGTCGCAGCGTTCGTCAGCTTCCACGCAAAAAAAGAACCACTGGAACACCACCCTCCACTCGAGTGGATCTCCAAAGAGGGTTGGCGAACCTCCACTTGTGAGTTATGGAACGGCTGGTTGATTTAATTACCAGTGTTGCGCATCTCCGCGCAGAAAGAACGCCAACAAGAACAAGAGAACGAAAAAAAAGGAAAGAACGCCACCAAGAACAAGAGAACGAAAAAAAGGAATTCCATGATTCATTCCGGGGCTGCCTGTGCTCGCAGCCGAGTGAAGAGTGATCTTCAACTTTTCGAGAGGATGTGGAAGGTCAGAAAATCGTGTTCGAATTTGCCCTCTCTTCCCCCGCCTCCGTCCCTTCTTCGAACATCTTGACCCGAGTCAACATTTGCCAAGATGTGCCGCGAACTTTTCAACATTCGAGGCGGTGCAGAGCGTTTGATGTTGTGTACCACGAGCTGAGTGTTGGGCGTTCTTTTCGACAAATAGAACACACAGGACAGTGTTCGAGGGGTGTCCTGGCGTTCATGCGCCATCGGTTCCGTCTCGGCGGTCGTTTGATAATAGAATGAAGTATTACAAAAACACGCATGGCCGGTGGGCTCTCAGCCAAAAACATTCCATTTTCATCTTTCATGAAGAGATGGTTCCACTTCGGTTTTCGCGTGAATGTTGAACTCTCCAAGTGATATATCAAGACGAGATATCTCGTCCACCAAGATCAAACCAAATTTTGTTAATGACGAGATATTTCGTCGAGATGCCCTGTCGAGACAACCACCAAGAGAGTTAAAAAGAAGGGGAGTTGGAAACCAAAATTTTAGAGGTTTGGATAGTTCATTTTATGTTCTTCCAAATGGTAGTTCATTTTGTTTCAACTACTATTAGTAGTCTTTCACGGAAGCTTCATTTCAGACTTTTGTGAGGCAACACTCTAGGTACGGCTTGTTTTACGGCTAAAAAAAGAATGTGTTTAAAGACGCCGTTTTAGGCTTTGCAATAAAGGAATGAAATGATTGAAACAAAATTGTCTTCGGACGCCAAGTTTAGGCTTTGCGGAAAATAATGAAAGGAACATTAAAAAAATTCTAGAAGCAAAAAAGGCAGAAAATTTAAGTTTAAACTTAGCAAGGTTAACGCTAAAAAACGGGGTTGTCAGTACTTGCTTGCCACAATCTTGCGACAAAAAACACACCAAAAAACGCGAAGTCTTAAAAGTGCAGCCACCAATAAAACTAATAAACTCAAATTTCGAACTTGTTCAATTTTCTCAAAATGACTCTTTGATGTACCTTTTCAAGAATCAAATAAACCTGGTGTAAACCTTTCTAAAGCTCTTCAAGCACTTTTGGGAATCTGACATCTCCGTCTGGCCCTCACTGTACAGTGGTGGAGACTCAGATCTTTGACAGGGTACGGCTGCCTGGCCAAGCATTTGCATCATTTTGACATCTATAGAGAGCGAAATGTGTCCTACGTTGAGGGATGGCTGACAGGGACTGAACAGGAACTCCGAGCATATATACGGAACAAATACGTTGTTCGAATAAAAAAACAATCATTCCTGCTGCTAAAACAAATGCAAAATAAACTTATTTTTATCCATTCGTTGAAGACGTACAAATCTGTCCTTTACATTTTTGAAACATTCCAATATCAAGGTAGGTACTTAATTAACGTCGCACTGGAGCAACAGTGGGCTATTGGCGACGATCCGGGATCAAACCCAAAGGGAAAGATCTGAGGACAACACCACGTAATTTTGAATCACGGTCAGATGACGAGGTCACCTGAGCTGATATCTCACTCTCCAAACTTCCACACCACGCCAACGTGAGGATATTTGAGGCCCCGACAGATTTAACGTGCACCAGCCCCCTTTCTACACGACGGTCTTTGGTTGGATTCGAACTCGCAACCTCCGGGGCACAATTTTAGATGTTTACCAACTTGTATGGGTATCACAACTCCGAGGCTGATCTATTCTCCGTTCTGTTTTACCCTGAACTACCCTTGCTTTTTTTTCTTTCCTACCCAGGGACGTAACAAGGCTAGTTTCCACCCGGGGCAAGAACTTGACTTGGCTCCTCCCCGCACCCCGACCAACAAAACCAAAACTCTCCCCGACAACACCTGATATCGCCATCACACATTAATTCCACTATTCCAAATCTTTTTTATTCAACTTAGATGGTAAATGCTTGATTTCAAAGGTAAATAGATTAATTTGCAATAATTTCATTTTTTAGCACAAGATAAAATACCAAATTAATTTTAAGATATTTCATTGACAAATAACCTGAGAGTAGCAAGTTTGGTGCATCCTTTCACACTTATAATCGCTGCAAATGAAATGAAAAGGTTTATCAAATGATATTGGGATATGTGTACGGTAAGAATAGCATTCCTATCCATCCTCTCTACTCACATCAAACTCATTCTCATGCAACACTTCACACATTCTGCATTTAGCTCCTTTTATAGTCTCTTAAGTTTTTCCTCTTCATTTTTTATCACATGTAAATATCTATAGTAAAAGAATACTCGACCAGTTTAGCGCCCTCCCCCCCCCCCAATCCGGCGCCCGGGCCACATGCCCCGTCTGACCCCCTAGTTACGTCCCTGTTCCTACCAAGTTATTATCTTGTTTTGCGCAGCTTGGCAAAATGTTGGGTTTTATCGATTGAAGACAGAGTTTTATATATTAAAAATAAATTTTATTACGTGACCAAGTCTTATGGTTTAAAAACATACAAGAAGTCTGATCAGCTCATGATCCCCATTTTCTTCACTTTTATACATTCAAAGATTTACATATTCTTCAAATTTATGTGCCCCACACGGCACTATAATTGGAGGTTTGAGACCGATTCCAACATGCGGCCCCATCGGTTGTAAAACCTCAGCAGATGTATTACAATTCAACATATATATATATAAATCTAACAAAATATTTTTCTAATAATTTTTTTAAATTTATTTAACAATAAAGGCTTTGTTAAAAAGTCAGCCAAATTATTTTCCGATGAAATATAATTTACGTTAAATAGTTCATCTTTTATTAATTTACGAATAAATTTGTACTTGATATCAATATGTTTAGTTTTCTGATTTTCCTGACTATTTTTTGAAAAATAGATAGCAGATTGATTATCACAATATACTTGGGGTCTTATGTAATCACACAAACTTAATTCATTTATAATTCTACTAAACCAAATAACTTCTTTAGTGCAATCGGTTAGCTCAATGGAATCTGAATTTATTGCACTAAGAGCTATGCACTTTTGTTTAGAAGATTTCCATGATATTGGGATGTTACCAAAATAAATTAAATAGCCACTGCTTGAATGTCTGTTTGTGAGACCACATCCCCAATTTGCATCAGAAAAAGCAATCAAATTTGAACTTTTTACATTGGAAAGATTAATTTTAAAATCCTTTGTAAGAAAAACATAGTTCATAATATCAACAACGTAAGACCAGTGTTTGTAAGTATAACCATTACAAAACTGAGACATTATATTAACGGCAAATGCAATATCTGGTCTGGATCTATCTGACAAAAACGATAAACATCCTATTAAGGAACGATAGGGAAATTTCCTCATTAAATCATTTTCAATTATTTCTTCCTCTTTAACCTTATCAGGTAAATTACAACCAATTTTAAAAGGTAAATTCACAAAACTTTTAGGAAGATCTTTGAATTTTGACATTAATTTTTCAATGTAGGTAATTTGATGTAAATAAATCGAATTTTCAATTTCTTGAAAGTTTACGCCTAACAAATATTTAGTTTTACCTAGGACTGTAAGATCCAATTTTTTGTCCAATAATTCGATTACTTCATTTATCAAATGTTCCCTTTTTGAAAACAAAACCATATCATCTACATAAACAATTAAAATTACATCTTTAAATTTGTAGACACAGTTACACCAATTTAACTGAGAAAATCCTAATTTAGTTAAAATACCGTCTAATTCCAAATTCCATTCTCTACCACTTTGATGCAGACCATATATAGCCTTTTCCAATAGACATACTTTGTTTTCGGATCCTTTCAGCACAAATCCTTTTGGCTGTTTCATGTATATAGTATCCTTAAGGTGTCCATATAAATATGCACTTTTCACGTCAACTTGACAGTGATACCAACCCAACATAGAAATCAATAGTACAAACAATAATTTAACAATAGAAAAATTCACAACTGGTGAAAAAATATCTTTAAAATCAATGCCGGGTTTTTGCTTAAAACCTTGAGCAACAAGACGAGCTTTATACCTTTTAGGTATATTGTTTTCGTCCATTTTTATGCTGTACACCCACTTACTTCCAATTATGGTTGTATTTGGGGGGGTGTCCACTAATTTCCATACTTGCCTATCCTTCATTATCTGAATTTCTTCATTCATGGCAGTATTCCATTTAATTTTATCCTTACTTGCCTGCGTTTCTTCATAACTTTTAGGGATTTCGACATTGTAACATTGATCATACATGTCGTACATCTGTTGGTCTAAAAAATTAGATTCATCACTAGAAGTAGATGGCACATTAGAAATATCCACATTAGGATGTTCAGTTTCTGGCTTAAAATTGAAATTTACAGGATCAAACCTAATCTTATTTTTAGTACAGTACTTTTTAATATCATTTAAAGATCTCATTCTCAAATTTTCAGGAGAATAATAGTATACATCTATCCTATTGCTTTTATTTCTAGGTTTTTCGATTCTTCGCCAATTTGAAATGTTAAGACTTTTTAAGTCCTCAGTTTTAACTAAATCTTTAGAATCTAAAACTTGAGTTTCACTTTCCGATTTTACTTTTATATTTTCATTTGATTGATAAATAGGAATATTAGAATTAAGATCGAAAGAAAAATACTCAAAGTTTTTACCAAATAGTACATCAACAGCTTTCTTACTTTCGTCGATATGAACATGGACTGTTTCAACTATTCTCTTCTCGTTTGGGATATATATTCTGTAACCTTTAGTTTTCAAACCATATCCTGTCAAAATACCAAGTTTTGCTCTGGGTTGTAATTTATTTCTCTGTATTTTAGGAATATGAACATATGCCAAAGAGCCAAAAATTCTAAAATGTTTTACTGATGGTTTGAAACCAGTCCATATTTCGTTAGGAGATATACCCTCAGTTAATTTGTGTTCGCATCTATTTTTAGTATGAATAAATGCTAAAAGTGCTTCTGACCAAAATTGTGGTTGTAAACCACTGTCTTGAAGCATAGCTCTGACACAATCCATGGCTGTTCTATTGAACCTTTCTGCAACGCCATTTTGTTCAGGGGTATAAGTTGAAGTTCTTTCGATTTTTATTCCTAGATCATTTAAAAACTTTTTAAATTCTTTGTGACAAAATTCTAAACCATTGTCAGTTCGGACACATTTTAACTTAACATTTAGCTGTCTTTCAGCTTTAACCAAGTATTTTTTAAAGTAATCAAAAACTTCATTCTTATTTTGAATAATATAAACAGTTATTTTTCGTGAAAAATCATCAATAATAGATAAAAAGTATTTGTTTCCACCTAGAGAGTTAACTGGAGCAGGACCCCACAAATCCATATGGATCCTTTCCAAAACATTTTTAGTTTTCCTTTCGTACATATAGTTTCTTTTTAAGGATATTCTAGTGGATTTAGCAATAGCACAAATCTTACAATTTTTATCTATATTCTTACAATTAAGTTTTTCAATTCCTTTTACACAATTAATTTTACTCATATTTTCAATTAAGGGCATGTTAACATGACAAAACCTACGGTGGGCTTTTTCTAGATCTAAACCAGTTACATATGTATAATTTTTAATCTTGGGATAACCTTTTAAGATATACAATTTTCCAATTCTGGGAACAGTAAACAAATATTTATTATAACTATTATAAATAATCATTTTGTTATTTCCCCATTTAATTTGGTTTCCCACAAGGTCAATACGAGCACCACTAATTAAATTTCTTCTCATATTAGGCGAGTATAACACATCTTTTAAAGTTATATCATAATTTCTGTTTCTATCTAAAACTGTAAATTAAATATCACCCATACCTAATACTTCCGAGGTGCTGTCCTTGTCTCCGACTAGGATCTTCTGTGGTGGTAGTTTTCTGAATGTCGTAAACATATCGCGTTCTTTACAGAAGTGAGCAGTTGCAGCTGAATCAATGAGAAATTCCCTCGGTCTTTCATTTGGAAAATTTGAAACTGCGTAGGCACGTTGAAGATCAGTTTTTGGATTGTCCTCCATATAAAATAATTCACCACCAGGTTTCTGCCGATTGCATTTCTTGAAGCACTTCGATTCGTAATGTCCCGACTTTTTGCAGTAGTTGCAGAATGGTCGCGGCCCCATACGACAAACTGTCGACTTTCTTGGGCTTGAAGGAATTAATTCAGGGTCCAGTACGCATCTGCTGTGATCAGGAGTAGACGCCCGTGTCTCCTTGTATCTAGATGACTTGTTTCTTGTAGCATAAGCATCGGCCACGATACTTAATTTTGTGCCTTCGTCTTTCCGCTTCAGCTCGATTCGGCTGGATTCTGTTATTAAATGTTTAGACAAATTGTCTAGCGTGAACTCGTTGTCATCCATCCTGTATAGCAATTGTACCAGATTATCGTATTCGTGAGGCAAATGTCTTATTAGTTGAAAGCAAACTAAAAGGTCTGGGATTTCGAATCCACATTCTTTTATCTGTAACAGCTTCTCATGCACTCGTTTGCAGAAGAGTCCAATGGATTCGTCCTCCGACTGGTAGCGGATTGAAAAGAACTCGTCCACAAGGCCTGCCAATCGTGCTCTAGATGCTGGTTCAAAGTTGGTCTTTAATATATCCCAGGCTTCCTTACCGTCTTCAGTAGATGAAATTAAGACTTGATATTTTCTGTCTATGCCCTGGTAGATAGTTGTATATGTCCTCTGCTTCCTATAACGATAGTCTCTTTTTTCTTGTTCTGGAGCATCTTCCAATAATAAGGTTCCGTTTTAGTGATAAATTCCCAGCAGTTCCGGTCCATTAGCAATACCTTCATGTCCGTCTTCCACGTGGCATAGTTGAAATCCGATAACTTCGGGAAGGAAAACATGGACATTTCTTGAATACCCATCATACTGGAAACCGGTAGTGGCAGAATTCAGGTTCAGCTTAAGGTCTGAGGCCCATAACCAATTGTTGGGTTTTATCGATTGAAGACAGAGTTTTATATATTAAAAATAAATTTTATTACGTGACCAAGTCTTATGGTTTAAAAACATACAAGAAGTCTGATCAGCTCATGATCCCCATTTTCTTCACTTTTATACATTCAAAGATTTACATATTCTTCAAATTTATGTGCCCCACACGGCACTATAATTGGAGGTTTGAGACCGATTCCAACACAAAATATAACCCTTGCTCCATAAAACCCCAAAACAACCAATTTCAAACAGGTATTCCGAACATATATGTTGTTTAAGTCAAAAAACATACATACTCGCTGTTAAGCAAATACAAAGTGTACTTACTTTTATCCATTCGTTGCGGAGATAAATGCCTCTAAAGTAATTACCTTTTCGTGACATTCTGATTTCAAACAGGTACCTGAACATATAGTAAGTTGTTTAAAAAAAACAAGATACCCAAGCGATCCTTTCTTCTCTCCATCCTCTCTTTTCACAATTACTTGCCATTGTATTTGGCGCAGTTTGGTCAAATATGGCCCCTTGCACAATAAAAACCAAAACCAACCAAGTAAAAAGAAGCATGCCAGCTGCTAAACGAATGCAAATTTCACTTACTTTTATCCTTTAGTTAAGGAGACACAAATATGTCCCAAGTAATTACTTTTTCGAAACATTCAGAATTAAAACAGGTTCCCCGAACTTTTCGTTGTTCCGAGTCAAAAATAACAAGCATGCCCACTGCTTGACCAAACGCAAAATTTACTTTCTTTCATCCATTCGTTGCGAGACACAAATATATCCTACTTTTTTTACGACATTCCGATTTCAAACAGGTACATACTTTGCTCAAGTCAAAAAAAGGACATACCTGGTGGGCTTACAGCCAAAAATGATTCCATACATTTTCACGTTACACAAAAAAATACAAAACACCAAATTATGACGTATTTAATTGACAGCTGGAAAAAGCGTATCCAAAGACGGCAGCGAAAAAAACCTCGAGCAATAGAGATAGAGCAATAATAAAAGGAAGACGACCCGTTGCAAGAAATAACAGCATGCGAGAACTGGCAATTTGTAGAAAGCGAAGATTGCCCAAGGTTTTACGATCCATGTCTCTGTCCATCAAAGGAAGAGGCGGGGTTGAACTCGTAACCACTGATATTTTGATCCTGCGCAAATGATTTCGGGGACTAAAACCATGGCTCTTTCCCGATTGCAAACGATATTGAAACGATTGCGCATAAATCCGCAGCACGTGTGTTCTAATGAGTGAATAATCCGAAGTACAATTTCTCAGAAATTATCATAAGTATTTTTATCATACATGCATTTTCATATTCTAAATACAATAATCCGTAAGGATAGCTTTTCGTAATGATGTTTGAGTAGTAATGTTAGCACAGTGGGTATCTTGCGTAATGCATATTCCGTGCTGTCTTAAATCGCGGGTATCAGAGGAAATGCTGCGATTATCTTTTTAACCACTCGGCGAAGGAACATGTTTCTAACTAGAAAGTGTTTAACCTTCTGAAAGGTCATGTGGAAGAAAGGTTTTTGGAATTTTTTAGCGATTTTGTAAAGGTGTGCCCTGCCGATGTGAAACGGTTTAAATTATGAGATTTATTCCACTTCAACGGTTTAGTTTTGAACTTTACAGAGGAAATTTGAACGTGAAAGCATTTACATCATACAAATGCGTTGTGCAATTATTTTTTGCAATCTCCAAATCTTTAAAATATTATTGTAGTGTTATGAATCAAACGATTTTATAAAATGAGTTGTTTAAATGAAACGGACTTGTTTCCTCTCATAAAACAAAATGGTGCAAACACAAAGGCCTTTAAGGGGGTACTTGAATTAACGTCGCACTGGAGCAACACAACGGGCTATTGCCGAAGGTCCGGGATCTATCCAGAAAGGAATGATACGAGGATAACACCTCGTATTTTTGAATCACGGTCCGATGACGAGGTTAACACCTGAGCCATAACCCCACTCTCCAAAATTCCACATCACGCCAACGTGAGGACATTTGGGGTCACGACAGATTTAACATTTCTAGCCCCCACGTACGCGACGGTCGTTGGTCATATCGAGTTTCGAACTCCGATTGCCCGCTACTCTTCCACACGGTCTACCGCTACCAAGGACTTTAAGGAAAAGATGGTCCACTACCGATCCTTTTAGATACGGACATAAACATTTTATCCAACAAAATTTAAACCATTGGATTATCATTACGAGAAGCTTGAGTTTTCGAAGACCCCTATACCGGACCAAATTTAAAGACGTATTCTAGTCAAAACGAAATTGCCCATCTTTTTACGGAAGTTTAATTTCAAATTCAAATGCAATTTCCGGCGTGCGAATTTGAAAACGTTATCGATTATTAAACAGGGATTTCAACCATTCACCAGACACACGATCGGTTCTTCTAAACCAGACCACTCGCAATGTTTCGCACACAAAGGAAAAACTCGCATCGTCAGTTGAAACCTTTCGCAACGAAATTGCAAATTTCGCGCTGTTGTCAGCTGCTTTATGGGGAGCTGAGTCAGTTCGTTTACTCAATCGTCTATAATCGAATTACTTCTTGGGAATGAATGGTCAGAAAGAAAGAGATACAGTTCTCGACATTCATCAACACAGCCGTTCCAATTTAATCGAATTCCAATCGATGCAATATCTTTGAATGAATTGCCTTTGAATTTGAATGAAATCAACACAGCCGCTTGGAAAGACCAAAATTTTTTAGACCCAATGTCCAATAACAGCAGGGGCCAGCGGAAGCCCGGTTGAAAGAGTGACGGATTAGCAAGGGTTGCGAGTTCGAATCCAACCAAAAACCGTAGCGTACAAAGGGGGCTGGTGCACGTTAAATCTATCGGAGCCTCAAATGTCCTCACGTTGGCGTGGTGTGGAAGTTTGGAGAGTGGGGTGCCAGTCCAGGTGTTGCCTCGTCGTCTGACCGCGGTTCAAAATTACGTAGTGTTGTCCTGGGATCTTTCCTTTTGGGATTGATCCCGCAGCGTCACCAATAGCCCGTTGTGTTGCTCCAGTATGACGTTAATTTAATTACCGAAAACCTACCCTGCCGTTTCAGTTTTAGCATTACGTAGAAACCTCATTGGCAAAATAAGCAATAGCTTCGTAAATAAGTTGGTCGTCGAACTAACGTCGCACTGGAGCAACACAACCGGCTAGTGGCGACTGTCCGGGATGAATCCCTCAAAGATCCGAGGACAACACCTCGTCATCTTGAATCACTGTCAGATGACGAGGTCAACACCTGAGATGGCTCAACACTCTCCAAATTTCCACACCACGCCAACGTTTGGACATTTGGGTTGAGTATTTTCATGGCACAAGGGCCATATTTGGCCATTCTGCGCAAGGCACAAGACATACGAGCACATCAAGTAATAGACACAGAGTAAAAGTTTTCCTGACTCAGAAGAAATACACTCAGCGAGGAATCGCACGTTAGATCCCTACAACTCGCAGTAGCGAAGTGGGCATACCCACTGAGCCACGACGGCCCCGGGGACATTTGAGGCCACGACAGATTTGACTTGCACCAGTCCCCACATACACGACGGTCTTTGGTTGTATCGAGTTCGCAACCCTCCGGTTGCTAATCCGCTACTCTTCCAACCGGGCTACTACGGCCCGGAATACAATAGGAAGTCAACATTTCTCCACAAAAACATAAGCGCCCGCTATATTTGGCTCAACAGAATAACCTTCTCGTACATTCCCTTGGAACAGAGGCTGCGGTAAGCCAGTTGGAAGAGCAATGGATTAGCAACCACAGGGTTGCAAGTTCGGAACTAGGTCCGGCCAAAGACCGTCGTATACAAAGGGGGGCTGGTGCATGTTAAATCTGTCGGGGCCTCAAACGTCCTCACCTTGGCGTGGTGTAGAAGATTAGAGTGGCGTGCCAGCACAGGTATCCTCGTCATCTGACCGTGGTTCAAAACGACGAGATTTGTCCTCGAATCTTTCCATTCGATGTTGATCCCGGACCGTCGCCAATAGCCCGTTGTGCTGTTGACGTTAATTAACTACCTACCCACCCTTGGAACAAGTGGTTTCGAAGAGGCGTTGGCCGCTGCATGGAGAGGGAATGCGTGATGCAATTTGGGCTCGTGTTCCACTTGGGCAGAGCACGACTGAAGAACGTGCAACGGAAATTAAAAAGTAACAGCTCTTAATTGTCAGAAAATTAACGTCTTGCTGCTGGGACTGCGATTTCGTTCCATGATTGGGTTTGGATTTTCCAGTTATTCTCGAATCCAGTGCAGTGCCATCACGTGGTAAAGCAGTATGTATGTAGCGTATGTATTTTTAATTAACGTCACACTGGAGCAACAACGGGCTATCGTGGTAAAGGAGAACTAGAGCACTCGAGAGAATGGCGAACTCTGACCTGTGACGTCAGTGGCGCCTGCTTAAGCGTAGTGTTCGTGTATCGCAAATACGGAATAATTTCATAACACTGATAAAAGAACTCTAGATTATTATGGCAGGCATTTATCATAGCACTGGAGCAACACAACCGGCTATTGGCGGCGGTCAACCCCCGAAGTTAAAGATCCACGGACAAGGCCTCGTAGTTTTGAACCACGGTCAGATGACGAGAACACCTGAGCTGGCGTGAGGACATTTCAGGCTATGACGGATTTAACATGCACCAGCCGTCGTGTATGCGATGTCTTTGGCTTGACCGAGTTTCGAACTCGCAACCCTACGGTTGCTACTCCGTTGCTCTTCCAACTGGGCTACCGCGGCCCCAGGAAATAGGAGCACAGGCCAGAGTAAAATAGAAGGGCGGACAAATCACTCGGGGTTGTGAAACGAAGATGCTCCCCGAGGACTGAACAACGAATGGAGAAAAATATTTTTAGTCCTATTATTCCACAGGGGTATGGCGTCAAAACCGTCCAAAGAAATTTAAAATTTTGTTTTAAAAAAAGGAAACACGAAAACAAACACTGGACCGAATTTAATTCAGCCTAACCAAAGACTGGAGGAGTCAGTCACTGGAGGAAGAGGCCAATGCCGCACAAAGGTTAAAGCCCACAGGGTGTTTATTTAAAGCATCTCAACTCGAGGGTCTCTTGGGTAAATAAATAACGAAAAAGGATGATAAGAGAAAACAATTTGCAGGCGAAAAACTTTTGCAAGACTGCCCGGGGGCGAGAGATAAACGCATCCACTTGGGATTCTTACCTGCTCACTCCCCCTGCAGTACTATAGGAAGCAAAAAATAGACTCAATTGTGGAGGTGCTGCTCTTGGAAGTGCAGGCCTATTCACGTGAAACAGCCCTATCGCGGAGGTTTTTTCTCTTTTCCACTCTGCGATGATTGGGGATCGGACACAAATAAGAGCAAACGAAAGGCGACTGGTTGTATTAAAGACTAGCTGAATTACCCCCCGGCTCGGGTTGAATTCTTTATAATTCATCGTAATATTACTCAATATTATTCCTAGAGATTTCGAATTGTTTTTAGCCCCCCTGCAGACCCAAGACAAATCGAACGGGGTTGATATATAGCCTGTGTCCCGTAGAATTCTACAGGATGAATGCACGAAATTAAGTGTGAATTCGTCTGTGATTGTATAAATACGCAATGTTGTTCATATGAGGATTTCGAATCGTCTTTAGCCTTCTGTACCATATCGACTATAAAAGACCATTTTATATAAATAAAAATGTGATCATAAAAATTTACCAAAAAGGAAAGATAAATGTCCCCAAAAAGGAAAGATAAATGTTTTAAATTTTCTGAATATTTATAATAATCGGTATAAGCAAATAAATTATTCCGAAATCGTCACACATGAAAAGAGATGGGCTGTTGTTTAAATTACAGTGTTATTGTAAAATAACAACTATTAATAGTCACCTATAAATGTTATTGAGATTAGAAGTGAAACAATTTGAATCCAATTAAATTTAAAATTTCTAAAACAAATTATACAAATATAAAGCTGCATAAACCACTTTTTTACTGATTACTTGATGTACAATTTAAACATTCTGGCACCTAGTTTCACCCTCGCCGTCTGTTGCAGAACCACCCTAAGTTCAGCCACCCTAAAAATAAGGTCACGCAATTCGCCCGTGTCCAAACTTTAATAGACCCCGAGGCTCTATCTCGTCCACGCCCAAGCGGACATCACCGGACATTCAGAAGGTCCATCCTTTAGGGTTGGTTGGGTTTTCTATGGCACTAGGGTCATATTTGGCCATGCTGCGCCAAACACATGCAACGTCGGGTAAGACACACACAAGGAAAGTTTCACTGATGCAGAAGAGAAATACAGCCAGGAAGGAATCGAACCAACGCCGAATACAACTCGCATGTCTATCGTGGCGAACCCACTAAACCACGGTGGTCCCGTGGACATCTGGTAGGAAGGCAGGTAGGTATTTAATTAACGTCGCACTGGAGCAACACAACGGGCTATTGGCGACAGTCCGGAATCGATCTCAAAAAGCAAAGATCCGAGGACAACGCCACGTAATTTTGAAACACGGTCAAATGAGCTGGCACCCCACTCTCCCTAACTTCCACACCACGCGAACGTGAGGACATTTGAGGCCACGACAGATTTAACGTGCACCAGCCCCCCGTACACGACGGTCTTTGGTTGGATTCGAACTCGCAACCCTCCGGTTGCTAATCCGTTACTCTTCCAACCGGGCTACCGTGGAAATAGTTGGGCAGATTTATCGCCCGCTTCATAGCTGGTAATGTCCGCCACAATTGCTTTGTCATCTGACCGTGGTGCGAAATTACGTGGTGTTGTCCTCGGTTCTTTCCCTTCGGGGGATGGTCCCGGACCGTCGCCAAGAGCCCGTTATGTTGCTCCAGTGCGGCGGTAATTAAAATACCTACCTACCGCCACAATTACAAAAGTCTCGGCGGTTTATGAAACGAATCTGGGACTTAGCCGCGAAGAAAAGCGAAAGATGAAGGGGAAATGAATAGAATGTCGCACAATTTACGTTCCACTTTTGAAACTATTTGTTTCATATGCGGCCCGCGATAATGGAACGATTCGGGCTGTAATCATCCCATATCCTCCTCCGTGGGCCGAAATCCCCATGGTCGGCTCCTTTCCTAATTGGGACTGGAGTTATTACGAGGTGTTAAGGTTGCAGTTTGCGTGCCTCTTTTCTCCCCTCGCGTTCCAACGGGCGCCCGCACCTGTACGGATTCTGACGTGTTCCAACTCGATCCGGCGTGAAAAGGCGTCGCTGATAACGAACAGGAGAGAAGAAGCCGCACAGGGACTAAGCAAACTTTACCCCGAATGTTGCTCATGGCTGGTTTACTCTGAAGGTGATAAGATATTGGTTGGTTTGGAGGTTTATAGCACAAGGGCCATATTTGGCCAAGCTGTGCCAAACACAAGACAGGCAATGTCAAGCGATTGTGAAAAGGATGGGGAAGAAAGTAGATAAGTAGCTACAGGACTCCCTCTTAACCACTTAACGCATCTACCCGCGTCTGACGCGGGCGAAAATTACGGGCAAATTTGCACAAGCCCGTGTCTCACACGGGCGCTCTTATATCTCGCGTTATTTTATTTCTAATGCCCCCACAACTGAAATTGCAAAAAATAACTTACACTTTACATATATATTCATTTTCTGTCAAAAAAAACTCGATCATTTTTTACCAGTTTTTCCGAAAAAAACTCGTGCTTTAAGTGGTTAACCGGCAAATTCGGGACCGGACCCAGAATGGATAACGATTTGGCCTGTTAAACCGTCGTTCCCTTAATAGCATTAAAATACACCCCTGAAATCGTTTTGATTGCAATAAAATTAAGTGTATAGCCTACTTTATTGTAATATGATAGGTATAATTAAGAAAACTTAACCTGGAAGAACTTCCTTTGTTGGAAAGAACTAAACACATGTTACTGTAGGTTACTGTATTTACAGTACATAATTGGCCAGTGGCGGCCGGTTAAAGCGGAGGCCGGTTAAAAGGTGGCCGGTTAAGAGGGAGTTCACTGTACTCAAAGTCATTGTAGTAACACAACGGGCTTATTGGCAACGGTCCGGGGTCCATTCCGAAGGGAAATGTCCAAGGACAACACCTCGTATTCTGTGCCATATGACGAGGTCAATACCTGAGAAGGTACTCCACACTTCCACATCACTCCAACGTGAGGACAATGGCGTCCACGGCCGATTTAACGTGCACCAGATCCCGTGTATACGACGGTCTTTGATTGGACAGAGTTTGGAACTCGCAAACCCCCGGTTGCTAATCCGCTACTCTTCCAAGCGGGCTACCAGCTCCCTCGGATATACGTTTGAATAATCGGAAATTTTGCTTCAGCTTTTATCAGATCTTTTTTCGTAATCAGCGGACGCCGAACATACGCCATTGGGAATCTGCAAATGCAAAACCTCGAAGTGTGAGAAAGGTGTTGGTTGGATTTAATTCCGCAAGTGCCGTATTTGGCCAAGCCGAGCGCTAAACAAGAAGCGTGAGAAAGATTTCTGGACATCTTCCGCGATCTCAGCGTGCTCATCGAAAAAACGTCATCGTGAAAGTTACATCCATACGAAGCGGAACTTCCGAGTGCTTGCTAACACCATTCCGCATAGCTCAGCATTTCATGAAAGAGTCATGTCACTGGCAACGCCTTGCTAGAAACATTCCACTTCGGACACATTAAGATTTATAAAGTATTTGTCACAACCCCATTTGACGAACGCTTCAAGCAAGTGGAACAAAAATCCATCTTAATTGACTTAAATGAGATGAAATGCAGATAATTTTCGGTAGGTTGGTTTTGGGGTGTAATGGCGCAAGGGCCATATTTGGCCCTGCTGCGCCAGACAAGACATACAACATCAAGTAACAGACAGACACATTATGAAAAATTTACACAGAAGAGAGAATTCACCCAGGGAGGAATACACCTGACAGGAATCGAACCTACGCCGCCTACAACTCGAAGGTTGCTAGCGCAGTGGGCATACCCACTGGGCTACGACGGCCCCTAATTTTCTTTCTGCCGAGTGGCTCTAAGTGAGGACTCTATTCCGGGGCATGCGGCTCGCCTAGTCACATTTAAAACCGAGAAAACGATGGCACTCGACTTGGTACAAACACAAAGGTATGGTATGTAGGTATTTTAATTAACGTCGAAATGGAGCAACACAACGAGCTATTGGCGACGGTTCGAGATCAATCTTCGAGGGAAAGATCCGAGGACACCTCGTCCCTTCTAACCAAGGTCAGATGACAGATCGACGTCTGAGCTAGCACCCCACTCTCCAAACTTCCACACCACGACAGATTTAACGTGCACCAGCCCCCTTTGTACACGGCGGTCTTTGGTTGGATTCTATTTGGTTGGAAGAGTAACGGATTAGCCCTCCGGTTGCTAGTCCGTTACTCTTCCAACCGGGCTACCGCGGTCCGATTGTGAAAAGAAAAGATGGAGTAGAGAAGGATCGCTTGGACATCCTGGGGTCGAGACCGCCCCCCCCCCCTGTTTACCAGAGGCAGTACACCCCATGGGAAAATAATAGTTCCCTAGGGAAGTTTGTACTACGAGATGAAAAATGTTGGAAATTATAGTGGTAGGTGACTGTTTGAATGGGATTGGATAAGACGATAAAAATCCAGTCTATTCTTCTATCCACGAGTGACTATGACCAAGCACGAATTCAGAAGGGCCCACATGTCGAGCTTGAGGAGAAAAGGATGTTTTTCCCACACGGCCTAAGTCCAACTCTTCCCGAAACACTTTAAATGTCAAAAAACAATCAGTTATACTGAAGCTAATTTATCAGACAGGCGAAATGCATGCAATGTCTGAACAATTTAAAACGCCATTAAAAGGGTTGTTTAATTGGAATTACGGCTTTTTGGGTGGGGATACATTTATTATTTCCGACTAATCAAGCGTTTTTTTCTTCCTAAAAATCTGTACTCAAATTTTTTTAAGTTATAAAAAGGCTTTACTATAAATAAAAAACAATGACCTCAGACAAAAAAATCATTAAAAATGAAAAAGCTCCCAAATTGCAAAGTCATCAAGTCCACCAGGCACGTCATTTATTTATATACATCCACAAAAAAAATAAATTTTCAAATTAGTTTGAATCCCACAGGAGTCCGCGACATGGTTTCAGGGGATGCAGGGAAACATTCAATATTTCACTAGCCAAAATAAAGAACTAATAAAAATATTCTAACATTTTTTTTCCGATTCTTTTAATGCTCTGAAAATGTTATATTCCATAAATGATTAGCTATATTAACCTTCTGAGGGTTTCGAACATATATACACCTGTTCTGATCTTGCAGTCTTACCCGTATGACTTCCCACCAGTGTGATAAAAAAGAATCCTACTTAGGATTCTTTCAAATAATAGTGATTATTTAGTTATGTATTGTGGGGGAAAGCAATGGAAAGTTGACCGTCCTGGATCCATTCCAAAGGGAAACACCTCGCAATTTTGAATCACGGTTAGATGACGAGGTCAACACCTGAGCTGGCACCCCACTCTCTAAACTTCCACACCACAACATGAGGACATTTGAGGCCAAGACAGATTTAACGTTTACCCCCACGTACACGACAGTCCTTGGTGTGAAAAATAAGGATCACTGTGACAGGTAGGTAAGTAGTTACTTAACGTACACAACGGGCTATTGTTGACGGTCCGGGATCTATCCCGAAGGGAAAGATCAAAGGACAACACCACGTAATTTTGTCCCGCAATCAGATGACCGAGGTCAACACCTGAGCTGGTACCCCACTTTCCAAACAACGCCAAGAAAAATCACTGGTCCTATGCATGTCTACATATGGCCTAATTACTTTTATAATCTCAAGGACTCCGTGAATTTTTTTTTTATTTTCAAAGGGGTCGTGGATTGGATGCTTGGGTTTCATGGCGCAAGGTCCAAAAGCGGACAAGCTGCGCCAAACATAAGACAGAATGCGACCCAATAAGAATATAAAATATTAAAAAATTATTGGTTTAATATAGATAAAATGGAAGAAGACACATGGAAGAAGATATTTAAATTTGATTAAAAATATGACAAAGCGCAAGATTAAAATTTGCCATCAATATAAAAAAATCATAGATGATATGAATTAATGTTTTAAAACATGTTGACCAGCAACGTGTATGATATAAAAAGGTATGAGTAATGAGTTGTGAAGAGTAAAAAATATCAAACGAATATCAAATAAAAATGTCTTTTTAAAAATCTCTTCTCATTTTTAAAAAGACAATGTCATTTAGAAATGAGAAGAAATTTGAATGGGGATTTTCCCCAATGAAACCTTGTAGATTTAAAATTGTGCTTTTAAAAAATGTGATGCGATGATGATGAAAAGCAGGACAGACAATTAAAATGTGATAAACAGAAAAAGGAGTAGAGCATGAGTTGCAGATGGGTACGCTCTCTCCTAATAAAAGATGGCGATGAGTGAATCGTGTCCAATGCGAAGACGGGTCAATTTGAGCCAGAGGATTGAAAAGTTTGGGAACCACTGAAGTAGAACGTTTCGATGAACGAAAAAAAAATGTTTAGGTGCTACTGACGCCTGACTTTCGGCACCTAATATTTCTCTCCAACCCTGATCAAAACTATTCCTAAAAAACTTACACCGGTTTGGTTAGAAGACTAAGCAAGAGCGCCGAATAAAGGGCACTAAAAATAAACCTTTCATCGAAAAACTAATTTTACAGTTCGTAGAGAAAAACCCAAGTGCGGTACTTAGTGTTTTACTTAAGGCAGTTTAGATTCGTAATGGACACATTGGGAGGTGGGAAATCAATGAGTCATGTAATTGCGTTGCCACTGCGCATAACTATTAAACAATCCAGCGGAGCTTCACTAATGCACCTGATACACGATAACTGTAACTGTTTCCTAACACTCACGAGGGGCCCATTCGTGACTCACCGAGGCAGAACGATATTATCGAAGCAAACACAGGGGCAGCTTTTAATTGCGGGCTCTAGAAAGTAATGTTTTTTACCACACTCGATTATTGCGCTGTTTCTCATAACTTCAAAATTCGCTTTTGTCATAACATTTTCAGATCAGCCTTTTTTGCTCTTCTAAACGTTAATCTCGGCGTTGCATTTGAGGTTAGGTTAGAAATCAGGAGGGGTTAGCCTAAATACTCCACTCAAAACGTTTTGTTAACGTAGATGTGTATAGACATATTTCGTAATTACAGTCCGGCTCCAGCGAGAAGATAGCCGAGTCACGTGGTTTTGAACGAGTCTATTAATCAAATTGGGGGTAACGTAAACAAAACACTTCCAAAACTAGCTTCTTTTGCGCGAAATTCTGGGACAACGTGTCATTCAGTGCCGTAAGCAACAGCAGCGAGTTTACAGGGGGAGAAACATCCACGGCAATCATCATTCATGTTTATGCGTATGACAACCTTTCTCTCAACGCGCTTACACCCATTCAAAAATCTACTGACCCAAGGTCCTTCTCGTCGGTAGGTAGTTGAATTTACGTCGCACTGGAGCAACACAAGGGGCAATTGGCGACGGGTACGGAATCCATCCCGAAGGGAAAGCACGGTCGCACTATACACAGCATCTCAAGATAAAAAAAAAACAGGCATCTAAAAGAATGAATTACTCACGTAAAATGCGATCAAGCATTACTGCCCAAAAAATAGAAATTTCTAATTAACAGTTAGTATCTAAGATACACTGGGGGAAAAAACGATAAAAGTGAAATTTTATTATTTTTATTTTGTCCACTCTAGAAGCGATAGAGCAGAGCCCTTGTTCTCAAATCCGCGTAGTGTCAAGGTCATTTCAAGCTCCCAGTTAGGAGACATAATTGCAGTTCATACATAAATTTCTCATCAAATGCATGACAAGATAACTGGCGGATAATAAATTATTACGGAACTGATGTAATGTGATTCAGCATACCAAACTGTTTATTTCACTAGTCCATCAAATCGAGTGTTGGGGCTTTCATGGCTCAGTGGGTGTGCCACTGCACTAGCAACCTTCGAGTTGTGCATTTCTCTTTGTCAGTAAAAACTTTCATTGTGTGTGTCTATTACTGGATGTCTTGCGTCTGGCGCAGTATGGCGAAATATGGCCCTTGCACCGTAAAACTCAATCAATCCACCAAAACGGGTGCGAATTATTAGCGTAGGTATAGGTATTTAATTAACGTCGCACTGGAGCAACACAACGGGCTATTGGCGATGGTCCGGGATCAAACCCGATGGGAAATATCCGAGAACACCACGTAATTTTTAACTACGGTCAGATGAGAGAATTATCATCCAGACTGATAAGTTGGTGAAGGCAATTCTAGAATAATGTATACATATTTGTTTCACACTTATGGTATCCATAAATTGATCTTGTCTGAAAAGGTCCTTTCCTACGAAGTAAATTCATTCGTTTGTATCGCATTCGAAAAAGAAATTCCTACTTGTATAAAAAAGTTCTTAAAAACTGATTCTTTCAAGAGCTTAGCTCTTTCAGAACAAACATTTCACATGAAATCCAAACTGAAGTTTGGAAATATTTAAAAATATTCAGAATAAGAATATTTAAGACTACAAAAAGTGTACACGAATTTTCTGCGGTCCATTGGCTTGTGGTTTTATTATTAGTAGTACAGGGTCTAATCGACTTACGACCGAGTTCCGTTTCGACTGACAGTTAAGTCGAACTGGTCGTAAGTCGGATTTTTATTTTTCAACACTATTTTTATTCTAACGGGTTATAAAAATTGTACATAAAACACAAAAATTCACTCTATGCATTTATAATTATCGTACATAATGTGAAAAATACATGGATGTACATGCCCATGTAAGAAAAGATCGCTAGAGTACCTAGAAATAAGATTTGAAACTCTGGTCAAGAATTGTTTTCAAATTATACGATTCATTTAGATAAATCGTCTAGAAGAATTTAAGCAAAATGTTTAATACTTAAACATGAGTCATCGAATTGTTAGTCCTGTCTCGATCCGTTTCACCTATTTTGAAAGCAGAATTTTACTTTAAAATTTTAAGAATCATATTTTAGGATAACCTGGTCAAATTGTCAGTCCTGGAAATGATGGCTGTCAACAATTTTCATAAAAACAAGCAAAAGTTCCGATTATTGTTATCAAAGTTATACAAAATCATTCACTTTGTCCGCTGACCATTCTATCTAATCTCATGTTATTTAATCACGATACACTATATAACACATTTCTGCCGACAGCAGTTTTGCCATAACGTACTTACAAATTTTTAGATTCGAACTAAGCAATCATATAACTATAGTTTATAATTATATATTATAGTATGCAGCATGTCTACCCAGAACAGATTCGAGTTATTTTGTGACTATCAACAGCGTAAAAGATAAATTCTACGTAAAAATTATATATAGTATTGTGATGCGTCATGATTTCGATAAAATAAAACTTCAAACAAACATCTTGCGCAACAGAAACAAAAAAATCCAATTCCAAAAAACATCAAGTACGGCGAAACGTAAAAAGTTCCGATTCTAAAACATTCAAGTATGACAGCAGCGTAGAATGTTTCCAATTCTTGAATCAGACGAATACCAGAAATGTCCAATCAGACGATTATCAATTATATCAACAGCAATTCATACAATATTACAATACGAATCAAAGATTCGAGTTATTTTGTGACTTTATCAACAGCGTAAAAGCTAAATTCCACTCGAAAGTGAAATATAGAATTGTAATGGGCCATGATTTCAAGAAAAAATAATAAAACTCCAGACAAAAATATCTTGCACTACAGAAACTATTTAAAAAAGGTCCGATTCCAAAAACATCAAGTAATACAATGTTCCGATTCTAAAACATCAAGCTTGTCAGCAGGATACAATGTTCCGATTCTAAAACATCAAGTATGACAGCATCATATAATGTTCCGTTTCTTGGATCAGACGGTTCTACCACCAATTACGATCGTTATATCAACACCACTCCATACAATATTGCAATGCGAATCACAAAAAGAATTTTTGAAAATCCCAACGCGAACAATCAATCCAGCTGACGGAACACAAACATAATCAAAAATCCACTGAAACGCAAAGAAAAGAGGGAAAAGTAACTCACCTGTTAAACCATAGCAACACCGGTAGAACGAAGAATTTGGAACTTTTCTCGACCGTAGAACACACAATTTCTGTTCCGAAAAATTCAACACGTCGATCCAGCACACTGTTTTGTTATTATCCAAGGCACTGGTCAAACACAAAAATTGTATCCAAAATAGAAAAATAAAATCGTAATCCAGATCTCGGAACACAAAAACAGCACACAGAAACACACAACCACACCGATCACTTGCTGCCTCGCTTCTGCGACCGAAACTCGCGGAGTTTGAGCTCACGCACCGGGGAGAATGGGAAATTGGCCTCTGCGCATGGTGGGCGGGACGAAGGAACCGGAAGTATTCGGTGACGTAGTGGGAATCTTGCTACGCGGAGGCATTCTCCCGTTTCAAGATGTTCGTAGTTTATCCGAATCGGTAACTTAACTCGAAGTGTTCTTTATGCCAACCTGTGGTTACTTCGGGCCCCTTTTGCCGGTGGTGTAGCCACGATTTTGTTTCGGATGATGTTCTGAGTTGAAGATGGGATTTTTTTTTTGCCGTGCGGAGGGGATAGGTTGTAGGGGCTCAAACCCTTTTCCAGATGTGTCCAAAAAATATTTTCGGAGGGGCCAATCATCTCTTTTGGTATTCTATTTAATTAATGATCCACAATGTTGAATGAACATGAGAACGATTTTCGACTGTTTTCAGATCTATCACGTGGATTTTGCTTGTGTGATAAACGAAACTTCGATTGACGTTGATTCAACCCTATGAGGGGTTCACAGGCATAATTCCACCTTGTAATCTGCAGTCTTCCCTGCATGACTTCTTCCCGATTTTGACCTTCGTTTCCAATGGATTCTATTCTAAGGAAATTTGGTATAGAATCTTTCCGTAGGTTTCTATGCAATAGATTGTGCTTATAAAATCGTTCCAAATTATTTTATTAGCCAGATTTTTCCTATAAAATCGCTCCAAAGGATTCTATTTCTAGGAAAGGTCCACCAGAATCTTTCCAAAGGCTTCCATTCTGAAGAAAAGACCAATAAAATCATTTCAAATGGTTTTATTCTAATGAGAGGAGCAAATGATCTTTCCAAAGGATTCTATTCCATAGAATAAACCAATATAATTCTTCCCAAGGATACGATTCCGAGTAAAGATCCAATAGAATATTTCCAAATGATTCTATTCTAATGATAGGAGCCATATAATCTTTCCAAAGGATTCTATCCCCTCCAAAGGATTCTGTCCTCCAAAGAATTCTATTCCAATTAAAGGTTCAATAAGATCTTTTCAAAGGCTTCTATTCTAAGTAAAAGACCAATAAAATCTTTCCAAATGATTCTATTCTAATGAGAGGATCAAATAATCTTTCTAAGGAATTCTATCCCAAGAAAAGACCCAATAGAATAATTCTAAATGATTACATTCTAATGGAAGGAGTAATATAATATAAGCTTTCCAAAGGATTCTATTCCAAGGAAAGGTCCAAAAGAATATTTCCAAAGGATTCTATTCTAAGGAAAATACCAATATAATCTTTCAACTAATCGGTGTGGTTATTTATTCACTACATGTGTGGTGGGGGAAAAGCAACACTTACGCTATTTGGAAATGTTGCGAGATGCTCCAGTGGGTTGATTAGTAATTATTCTTGATAGATTTTCAACAGTTAAAATATTTCGGCGAGATCTCGACCCCTGTGGGCTCTTCCTCTAAATACATGCTTGGTCACTCAAATCTAGGTGAATAGACAAAAGATTTTTCTCGTCTTGTCCAATACTTTCCCATTGAGAGTCATCCAACACACATATGGATATTTCGCTTGCTCTAGGAACCGATCAAAATGCTGTAATGCAAAAAGATCATTGACTTAGGCACTTTGGAATATTTTCGGACGTAGACACTACCATTCAGATAGAACGAAAATCAATTTTTTTTCGAATTTCAATTTGCAATAGGAGGGGAGTTACCTCAAACCCTTAAATAAAAGCCCCTTTTTGAATTTTTTATTCAACCTCTTCTGAGCCTTCTACCTGGCGTTGTATTTTAGTATTTTAGCTGCAAAAGTCCAAAAATATACAAATTGTTTTAAAACCTTAAATATCGACATATAAACAATTCAGTGAATATAATAAACAAATATTTTTGGTACAAGTACAGTATTCAGTTTTCAACCTCACAGATGGAAAATTCTGAAATTTTAGTTTTTGCAAAATTATAAAGAATTGAATATACATTTACAAAGGTTGAAAAATATCAATTTCGGTATTTTTTGCAACTACTAATATAAAGTACTGGATATAAAATACGATGCATAGTTAACCTTGTTCATGTTATCTCCTACAATCACCTTTTTGGAACTATTTCGTCGCGATTTTATCTTAGTTTGGATGAAGCTATCACGTGCTCCTTGTCCAGTGATACTCAATCACCCATTTTACGCATTTTTTGACCACCTGTGTGACAAAGTGTAGCGAAAAACTTAACGGTTTGTGATGCTGAGGAATTTATACAAGACTAGAATTCATCATTTGTTAAGATAGGGGTGAGCTACTAAATCAGTCTTGTCAATTACTCAGTTAGGTGAAATAAATGATATCGAAGTTTATTCTGGAATTTAAAAAACTATTTTTTTGCTTTAGTCATTCTCTCTTCAGCTCTCAGAATTCTCCTTATTCAAAGTGAACGAATGTGATGATGTTCATCACTGATCATTGTAAGCGGCATATTCTAGGGGTGAAAAAGTTGTTGAATAACTGGGTGAATAACAGCTTTGGTTCGTCACTTAAATAACGAGGATGTGTGTATCGTTTTAAAAACATTCAAAGCTTCATTTTTACAGAAAGGATGGTTTATCACATACCACATTAATGTATAAACTCCTACAATGAATAGGGCACGCGGTAGCCAGATTGGAAGAGTAACGGATTAGCAACCAAAGGGTTGCGAGTTCGAATCCAGCTAAAGACCATCGTGTACAAAGGGGTTTGGTGTGCGTTAAATCTTTCGTGGCCTCAAATGTCCTCACGTTGACTTGACGTGTATGTTTGGCGAGTGGTTTGATCTCGTAATCTGACCGTGGTTCGAAATTACGTTGTGTTGTCGTTTGAGCCCGGTCCGTCGCCAATGGCCCGTAGTGTTGCTCCAGTATGACGTTCATTAAAATACCAACCTACCTAAAATAAATTCTAAAACAATTTTTAAGTTCAATGGCGATTCTCTCACGACATGCATTTTCACATTCGACTTCACATCTTGGGATGCAATTTACTGTTGTCAGTCAACGAGCCTGTGGTATTCCTGCAGGTTGTCAATTAGTTAAATTCGAAGAACTTTGTTCACATGATATAGTTTTGCAAATTATGAATAAATATCGTTAATCTAAATTCATATCCTGTTGGTCGATCTCGCATAGATAGCAAGAAATTGCCCAGATTGTACGTTTTTTTGCATTTTGTTCATGCTTTCCAGATTACTTCCTAATATTCTTTTGGACTTTCAGATGTTCCATCTAAGTGTTGATATAAGTGCTTCAGAATCAATTCGTTGGCAAGTCCTGTCCTGAACAAAATATTGATCACACATCCTTGAAAGTGTTTTAAGCACTTTAACTCTCTTATTTCTACCTGTTATAACTTCATTTATAGATATACTATTTTTACTAGTCGCTACTTTATTTACGATTACCTCATTTGTATAAGAATCTTTAGGGGCTCTAACATTTTCTTTGTCGAAGGTTAGGTTCTCTAGTCGGTAATATTGATAACTTTTGGCAGCATCGCGTACTTTTTTCACTACTTCGGCAGTCAGGTATACATTTTGAAGCTTATGCTTCTTTCTTCCCTTTCGCAACCAACCAACATTATTCTTTTCTAAAATTTTATTCGTTTCAGCGAAATCTATTGTAACTATTGCCATTTTTCGTAATGTTCTATGGTCAGTTCTAGTAGTTCTTTAAGTAGTACCTTTTAATCCTCTTATAAGAATATTTGCCCCAGGTCCCTAAATGCTCAGTTATGGTTTCTTTAAGTAATACCTTTTGAATCCTCTTACAAGAACATTTGCCCCAGGTCCCAAAATAGTCAGTTCTGGTAGTTCTTTAAGTAGTACCTTTTAAATCCTCTTACAAGAACATTTGCCCCATGTCCCAAAATGGTCAGTTCTGGTTTCTTTAAGTAATACCTTTTGAATCCTCTTACAAGAACATGTGCCTCAGGTCCCTAAATGGTAAGTTCTGGTAGTTCTTTAAGTAGTACCTTTTGAATCCTCTTACAAGAGCATGTGCCTCAGGTCCCAAAATATTTACGGCATCTGACCTTGGAGGTGTCTTCGATCTTTCCCTTCGAGAATAATCCCGGAACGTTGCCAATAGCGCGTTGTGTTGCTTCAGTGCGACTTTAATTCAACTACCTGTCCAAAATGTCTAGTTTCGCATCTGTATCTATTACATGTAAAATACTCATGCAGTTAACTTTTGACGTGTTCACTCTACCGACACAAATAAAGACGTTGCGTCGCGTGTCATTGTTAGCCCGAAAATGCGAACAATGTAAAATTTCGGGGCCCAAAAAGTTAAAGTAGACCAACATGTACAATTGCATCCTAACTGGCAACTCGGGTTTAAAGTGTTCTCTTTTCTTTGGACAATTAAAGAACAATTAAAGACCATCCGACAATTTTATATGAAAGGAAAGAATGTGCAACTTCATTCAGAATACGAACCCCAAACCAATTCTGTCTAGGAATAATAAAATTTCTTCACTTCAGTTTTCAGAGAAGAGGAAGCAAACGATGTTAGTTATAGCGAAATAAAGTGTAAAAGAAAATAAGAATCGTTCTTTACAAGAGAATCTTTAGAAAAACAAGGAAAATAATTTACCTGCTAAAAATATTCTTTTGTGCCAGAGAGAATTCATTTTATTGCTTGCTGTTCATATGGAAATGTGCGGAATTGTTGATTCCGATCAAATCGGAAACCTCGAAAACTAGCGTTCCAAAGAAAAACGCGTACGCCCGAAACGGCTTATTCAATCCAAATTTAGATATTCCATTCCAAATTGGACAAAAAGAGGAAAAAAATCTCAAACGATATTTGTTTACGACGTAGGGGTACACGGTCGCTTAACACTAAAGAATCGTTCTTTTTTGTTCGTTCTTATCGTTAGCTGAAAAACACGACTTCACGATTTTATGTGTGCTTTCACGCCTTGCAGCTTATTCATGTGACCCGTTGGGCTCTGAAAAAGGCTTAGCGTGACTGGCAACTTCTTTCTGTGGGTATTTTTGTGGGGGAGAGTTGGAAGTTGGGTATTTATGGCTTGAATGGGAATCTCGGAATATTCGACATTTGCATGCAAGGACGTGGGTGGGAGGAGACCTGCTATTTACCTCCATTTCCAGGTAAAAAAGGAGGAAGGCGTGACGTCCTTTCGGAAAATTTTTTGTTGGGGCCTTAAAAACAGGCCTGACCAGCCCGCTGGCTGCATCCGTTCAAGCATGTTATTTGCTGCCATGTCGCATAAAACGCCACAAAACAGAATTGAAATCAGTGACGTAACATTCATATTGGAAATAATTATAGTGAATCAAGAAAACCTTCCAAGTGGTTTCGACGAGATATCTCGTCCATCAAGATGAACGATTTTGTTAATCATGAGATATCTCGTCATCAAGATATCGTCGATTTTTTATGATCAGGATCTAATCAGTTTTTTCTAATGACGAGATATCTCGTCTATCAAGATCTGGTCAGTTTTTTTAATGACCGAGATACCTTTTCGAGTCAACCAGCGGGAGGGTTTAAGCCCTCTGAGGGGTCCACTCCGTTCTGCAACCTGCTGTCTTTCTTACAGATTTCTAGCCAGTTTTGACTTTCTTGATCAATATAATGTTTGCAATGATTCTTCTAACCCATAGATAACCCTCGAGTACGTGGGAGCTGATGAACGTTAAATCTGTCTTGGCCTCAAATGTCCTCACGTTGGCGTGATGTGGAAGTTTGGTTATATCTCTTTGTGTGTAAGGATAGTACAACTCTTTTGTGTACTTAGGATAGTACAACTCTTTTCTATACTTAGGATAGTACAACTCTTTGTGTGATTAGGATAGTACAACTCTTTTATATACTTAGGATAGTACAACTCTTTGTGTACATAGGATAGTACAACTCTTTTGTGTGATTAGGATAGTACAACTCTTTGTGTACTTAGGATAGTACAACTCTTTGTGTACTTAGGATAGTACAACTTTTTGTGTGATTAGGATAGTACAACTCTTTTATATACTTAGGATAGTACAACTCTTTGTGTACATAGGATAGTACAATTCTTTTGTGTGCTTAGGATAGTACAACTCTTTGTGTACTTAGGATAGTACAACTCTTTGTGTACTTAAGATAGTACAACTCTTTTGTGTGATTAGGATAGTACAACTCTTTGTGTACTTAGGATAGTACAACTCTTTGTATACTTAGGATAGTACAACTCTTTGTGAACTTAGGATAGCACTACTATTTTGTGTACATAGGATAGTAAAACTCTTCTGTGTGATTAGGATAGTAAAACTCTTTTGTATTCTTAGGATAGTACACATTTCAATTAATGCAAATAAACATAATTACAGTCCACTAAAGTTTGTATTTTTGTCTGAGCCCGACAACAAAGAAAAGCAAACAGCTGGTGCATTTCTTAATAAGATGAGTGGGAATGAAACGTGTTTTGATGCAATCCTATTGTGAATGAGACCCAAGAGAGGGGGGAGTGTAACTCGGCAGAGTGGTTGATTGGGGTTGGCCAGACCTGCATACATCAAAAGAAACTGCGAAAGCAACTGCCTTCAAATCGTTTATTTTATCAATTCGTATTTCATCAGTTTTGTGATCCATTTCCGCAAGGCAGATATTTAATTTTCTGTTTGAAAATGGCCCAATGTGGAACGACCTCCATATTGAGAAGCATAATTATAAAGCCTCTGAACCACATTCGTTTATTAGAACGCGTTTCGTCGAGTCTTTGTACGATATTCTTCGAAAAAAAAGCAAACTTGGGGAAAAAAAAGAAACCACAATGAGATCTTTCTTCCGCAACTTCAATACAGGGCGTAACATTATTCTAAATGCAGCTCGGTGGAACGTTAACACAATAAATGAGAAAAAAATGGCGTTTAAAAATACAGAAAGGGACGGAACATTCGTTTTCACCCTTTGCCATTCGTTTTATTATTAGACCTGAATTCTGCAAAGATGAATGAAGGTAATACAAATTTGACGGAATCGTCTGGTCCTAAGAGTTTCGTACCCCCTGTGCGCGAATCTGTTGTTGGTGGATTCAATGGAACTCCCACGCTGCATTGAAGCGCTAGGTGAAAAGCCTCGTCGAACTATTGGATGCAAGTCACGTGGAATTATCGTCTGCGCGTGAAGGTTAATGAGCGGAATGAATGGCTTGGAAGTGTTCTGTTGGGCGAATTAATTCGAGTTGTGATGAGAGCGTTCTGAGAGTCGCTGGAAAACATTTGTATTCCGTAGGGCTTCGATTCAAAAACACTCGCCGCCGAAAACGCCCGAGAGTTTGCTATTATTTAATAGAAAAACACAATAAAGAATAGAGTATTTCCAAAGGATTCTATTCCGAGGAAGACCAACATTATTTCCAAAGGATTCCAATCTAAGAAAAGGGGCAATAGAATGTTTCCAAAGAATTCATAGGAACAATAGAATATTTGTAAGAGATTCAAAGGAACAATAGAATATTTCCAAAGGATTATATTCCAAGTAAAGGACCGACAGAATATTTTCAAATTATTCTATTCCAAGTAAAGGGCCAATAAAATCGTTCCAAAGGATTCTATTCTAAGGAAAGGACCAACAGAATGTTTCCAGGGATTCTAATATAAGGAAAGGAGCAATAGAATATTTTCAAAGGATTCTGTTCCAAGGAAAGAAGCAACAGAATATTCCCAAAGGACTACTCCAAGAAAGGGACCAATATAGTATTTCCAAAGGATTTTAATCTGAGGAAAGAGCAATAGAATAGTTCAAAAAGGATTCTATATAATCGTTCCAAATTATTCTATTCTAAGGAAATGAGCAATATAATCGTTCCAAAAGATTCCAATGTAAGAAAAAGACCAATACAATATAGCCAAATGATTCTATTCCAATGAAAGGACGGATAGAATATTTCCAAGGGATTCTAATCTAAGAAAAGGACCAATAGAATCGTTCCAAATGATTTTATCTCAAGGAAAGGACCAATTTAATTTCTAAAAATTGAAAGTATCCATGAATTTTCCACCAATCTATGCGGTAATTTAGTCATTAAGTGTATTGTGGGCAATACTACACTACTCGGAATTATCGCTCAAAGGTTTAAAATTTCTTGGCGCATTTGCATCAATGGAAATATTTTTTTATAATTCGACCTTTATCAGGTAGTAGACCAGAATTGTTGCCAAGAAATTAATGAATTATCATAGTTTTCCTTTTCTCTACGGACGATTGTTTCTTTTGACAATCTGTATAAGATAAATAAACGACCCCCCACTTTTCCCATCGATGAGTCAGCAACCCAAACAACTCAACAAGACAAAGCACGAGGAGCGAATTCGTTTTCTCTCCGTTTCTCGTCTGTAGATGCCCATTATCGTCACATTATCAGCTGGTAGAGCAGCCACAGGGGCTTGCGTAAGAGAAGATAATGTCAATAAAATCATCCCAACAGGTTGCAGCGGTTATCTGCACGGGAAGCGGTTGATGCGAGATAAAAAGTCCCCCCTGTCTGTTCCAGCGTCGTTGGGAACAATGCGGAGATAAAAATCACGACACTTGTTTCGGAAAGGAACATAAAAAAAGGTACATTAGAATTCGACGGACTCCTCGGAGCTTGTGACGCATTGAAGACAAGAAAGGACAAGCGAGAAGTGAACTTCTGTCTGGGACTGTGATAATCGCGATATCCAGGGTCGGACTGGCTGTGTGGGCCGTAGCAAAGTTGTTTGCTTGTTTTGGGGGTTTTTATGGCGCAAGGACCGCATTTGGCCATGTTGCGCCAGACACAAGACATACAAAGTCAAGAAATTATGAAAAGAAAAAGAAAGGGGAGGACCACCAAGGCAGTAAACCCCATGGGAAAAGAACAGATCACTTGGGTACCTCGGATTCGTGAGGCCCGTGCATACCTGAAGATGTGCCCTTGAGGGGTGTAACTATGGGGGCGTCAAAGTCTAAAGGGGCGGAGTTTCAGAAATGTTCTTTAATCCTCCTGGTTGTTGTCTCGACGAGGTGCCTCGTCACCAGCAAAACTGACCAGATCTTGACGGTAAAGTGATCAGAAGGTTGCGTGTCCAATCACGTCCGGGTCACCAATATGGCTTGATGCCTCAAGTCTCGGAAGTTCTCAGAAGGATTCGGTGAACGATGTATATAGCAGCAATATCTACCACTGCAAAGTCTTATAAGATATAAGGCTATCTCGTACTTGGCAGTGTTTGAGGAAAGCCTCCTAGACAGGCAAGGATCTTTGATAGGTAGGTAGGTATTTTAGTTAACGTCGGCACTGGAGCAACACAAACGGGCTATTGGCGACGGTTCGTGATCAAACACGAAGGGAAATTCAAGGACAGCACCACGTAATTTTAATGAGGTTAAATGACGAGGTTAGATGACGAGGTCACACCTGAGCTGGCACCCCACTCGCAAGGATCTTTGAAGAGGAAAACAACATCAACAGATTCCAAAATTAATATAAATCACATTTATTCAATCATAATTACACGAACACAGCAAGGCAAGAGCTGTCTTAAAAGGAAAGTGAACGTAGACAGTCACTCATTTTATGCGCTGCTCATCTGCGCAGAACAAAATTGACTCCTGTTCGATTGACAGGAATGAGTCGGCATTTGTACAGTGCAGAAAAAGAACTGATGGCCAAGCAATGGACGAGGCACCTCGTCATTAGAGAAAACTGACCAGATCTTGATCTTGCCATCATGAAAAATAGGCAATATGTTGATGACGGAATATATCGTCGAAACGACTTGGAAAGTTAAAGCATCGAAGGGTGCAGGAATTTCAAATTCAAGCCAGGCACAAGTAATAATTCCGGTTTTATATTACAATCAACACCACTTCATTCTGTTTATACCCCATTCAAGTGGTCTCGTCAAGATGGTAACAATTTTGCTTATTCCAACAATTATATCACGATTCCTCGTCTTCAAGATATTGTCTATTTTTTTATGATGAAGAGATATGATCTGGTCAGTTTTGTTAAAGAGGAGATACCACGTGGTTGGTTGATTTTGGGTTTTTTTATGGCGCAAGGGCCATATTTAGCCATGCTGTGTCAGACACAATAAAATGTCGAGTAATGAAATACCTCGTGGAGGAGGGTTAATGATTTTTTTACTGTCTTTAGACATTTCTAAGTGCATTTCGCCTGTATACATGTAGGATTTTAATTCTTGAGTATATTAGAATCTGGTAACACACTTGGCTACCGGAATCTGGCAACGCATGTGAGTTTGTGAGGCTGAGCCCGAATGTTCGAGATCGAGCGAGCGTTCCTTTTGGAAATGGCAAAGAGAGGTTCAGTGGTTATGAGGAGATTGTATTGATAGTTGATGTTAATAGTTGACGGCTGGATTTGTTACTTTATTAATAAATGTTTTGTTGCGTTAACAAGCGTTCCAGTTCTCGTTATCTTATTAGAAAGCAAAAACTTAACCCTACAGTATGGATAATCCTACATATATTTTGGGGTGAGCCCTTCTTCCCTATAAGTTCTTTGTCCCTCACGTTTACTAGAATAGACAATGGATTTTTGTCGTTTAGAATTTAAGGAGAGAATTTACTTTAAAAGTAGTGACATAATTAGAGATCCTATCGTGTCTGTTGTCCTAATTATTGGAGACCAAAACTCGGTGAGAGATGTCATTTAATGGGGGAATTAATTTACGGGAATTGAAGTGATATACACCTCAAGGTCCAAACGAGGTAGGTAGTTAATTAACGCCGCACTGGAGCAATACAACGGGTTATTGACGACGGTCCGGGATTCGAGGATAACGCCTCGTCATTTCGAACCACGGTCAGATGACGAGGTCAACACCTCAGCTGGCACCCCACCCTCTAAACACCACGCCGACGCGAGGACATTTAAGGCCCCGACAGATTTAACGTGCACCAATCCCCTTTGTACACGACGGTCTTTGGTTGGATTCGAACTCGAAACCATCCGGTTGCTAATGCGTCACTCTTCCAATTGGGCTACCGTGGCCCAAAGAGGTCAAACAAAACTGAAGCTTTGGTCGATTTGGAAAGGTATTAAACTGTTAAAACAGAGCTCGTGGTCTTTCCCGCGAGGTGAAGTGAAGTAATATTTCGGGGGGTGCCCTACGAACGAGCCCCTGGACCTGCTGTCGCCCCAGTGCCGCGACCACCTGCTCGCTCGTCCAGTGCCTCGTAGTCCCATGACCAACTAGGGATAAATGCCCTCCGCGGGATGACTCAGGAGATTCGAGAGTAGGCAAAGGAGTGGGAAGGGTGATGCAACAAGTGGCCGAGGAGGATCGAATCGATACGATGATTCAGGTTCGGATGAATGAAAGTGGCGTGACGTCGTTTTCGGACGTGGGTCACTTTCTCAAGGGTATGGAAGAGGAGGATTGTTGTGCAACGCTTTCGTTCAACGGTGGGTCGAACCGGGTTCCATTTGCTGCAGGGACGTTACTAAGTGATTCAACAGCAGCAGTTCCAATTGCGACTGCTACCGAAGAATAGCTGTGATTCTAAACTGTGGTTGTGATTCTAAACTGTGATTGTGATTGGGACGGTAGGTAGGTATTTTAATTAACGTCAAACTGGAGCAACACAACGGACTATTGGTGACTGTCCGGGATCAATCACAAAGGGAAAGATCGAGGACAACACCACGAAATTTTGAACCGCGGTCAGATGACGAGGCAACACCTGAGTTGGCACCCCACTCTTCAAACTTCCACACCACGCCAACGTGAGGACATTTGATGCCACGACAGATTTAATGTGCACCAGCCTCCATGTACACGACTTTATTTGGTTGGATTGTATTGGTTGTATTTGGTTGGATTCGAACTCGCAACCCTCCGGTTGCTAATCCGGAACTCTCCAACAACTCTTCCGCACTGGAGGAACACATCGGGTTGGAGGATTGCGAGTTCGAAACGCGGTTCAGTCAAAGACCGTCGCGTACATGGGAGCCGGTGCACGTTTAATCTGTCGTGGCCTCAAATGTCCTCACGTTGGCGTGGTGTGGGGAGAGGGCCTCGTCATGTGACCGTGTTTCAAAATGACGAGGTGTTCTCGATTCTTTCCCTTCGGGATGGTCCCGGACCGTCGCCAATAGCCCGTTGTGTTGCTTCAGTGCGACGGTAGTTCAACTACCTACCTAAAAAATTCATTTTGACAACTAAAAAATAACAATCTTGACAAATTTAGACCAAAAGTGTATAGTAGAAAATGAGACCTCCAATTTCTAGAAATTTCTTGTTCCCTTTCTAACCCACTAATTTTACTGTAACATCACCGCTATATTAAACACGACCGAATTCTTGAATATATCAGCAATTAAGTAACGTTCTTTCGTGAATACGAAAGTAGTAATACGAATAATAATTTTATATAAGAACCCAAAAAACTTTCATCTCTTACTTTCTACCCCAAAAGCGTGACATTAAAGAACGCCGAAATAAAATAGCCCAGCCCTTTTTTGAAATTTATTTGATTACTAGGTTCCTTTTATCAAAAGCTAGATCACCGCGGTCCCTTTGTATGGAAATTGCTTTGAATAAATTGCATTTTGAATAAAATTAAATCAATACTTTAATAATTGCAATGTAACCTAATTAGATATTTAATAAATTATATATACACGCCCTAAAACCTTTCCCTTTTTATTCAGCCTAAGGGGACACGGTGGCCTTTGAACATTTTTTCATGTTTACAAAAAGTGTACCTTATTCCACACACACACACACACACACACACAATACATATTACAAAAGAAAAAAAATTATATTCACAATAATAAAAAATTCAATTTTTAAATATACTTCACTATTGTATAATTCCTACTCCGTCTGCAAATTTTAATTTTCTCAAATATTTTTTTTATTTACATTCCATGAAGTGTTTCCCATAATTTTGTGCGTGAGTTGTAATAGAACACCAGTGTTTTTTTCTCTCCTCCCCTAACGGAAAGAGGGATTGTTTATCAGCTGTTTCCAAGGGCGTAGGATCGTGTTTCTGTTGATCGTTTGGAAACGGATCTGTGTACCGTTTCGTTTCTTGTCTATAAATGAATATTGCGTCTCGTCCTGAGATTTGATTTTATATACAGCTGGCCTGATAAGAAGCTATACTGTTATTTATTTTCTTACAGATATTTTTGATACAAACACTAAAAAACAGCAAAAAACGGTCAGTTGATTTCATCAATTTTTTTTTAAAAATAACTATTCTTCCAAATCCTTATTCCATGCACAAAGTTATCAATTATATCATAATAAACAATGGCAAAAGGTCTCAAATCCTACATCAATTACAAAAAAGCCTTAGAACTGTAGTCATGAAAAATAAAAAGCCTAGAGCTTCCGTCCTTACATCGATAGAAAAATTTTAATGACTTGCTAAATAAAGTAGGGCTACAGCTAGAAATTTTGCACACATATTCTTTAAAGTTGTTTAATTAGTAAAAGATAATAAAATAATTCCACATTTTGGTCATTTTTAGAGTACTGTATTCTTTAAATCAGGGGTGTCAAACTGGCGGCCCGCGAGGTACTTTTTTGTGGCCTACGATGCTCTGAAATGAAATGAAAGCAGGACACTATGTTATGAAGAAAACAGCACTTAGGGGAGATCGAGGCAATACCGTACACACAATTTCGTCGTGTTACAAATGTGTGGGCAACTATTTTCGTCCATGAAATTAAATAAAACGGCCTACAGATCAAGATTAAGTGGTAAACATCTATCTGCCATAATGAAGATTGTCTGTTCTCCGTCTTTGAATCCAGATATTGGAAAACTAGTAGGAGGAAAGAGCTGGCAAGTTTCCCGTAAAAAAATTAATTTTAGTTTTATAAATACATTAAATTAAATAAACGTTTAAATAAAAGCAATTATATAGCAATATTACAAATTATTACCTTAAATTCACTTAATTACATAGTGTTTTCATTGTCCTATCCATATTCCTGAATCCTCACCTCAAAATATAATTTTAAGAAAATGTGTAAATGTGATGTGGCCCGCGTGAATCTTACCAGTTGCATTAAATGGCCCGTGTTTTAATTGAGTTTGACACCCCTGCTTTAAATCATTTAGAATTGTGTTTACTTTTCTCCTCTAAATTTTCTTCATCTCACTACCCGTTTCCATCTTCTCGTTTGAACAGATCGCGATATCAATATTTTCCCAGGCTCTCTTCGATTACACTCACAGCCCTGTAGACATATCGTGTTAACCCTCCTGGTGGGTATTTCTCCGATGAGATATCTCATCAGAAAAATTTCGAGCAGATCTTGATGGACGAGATATCTCTTCATTAGAAGAAAACTGACCAGATCTTGATCTCGTCATCATAAAAGAAAAATCGGCAACATCTTGATGACGAGATATGACGTCATTAGCACAATTGGTCAGTTCGTGATGGACGATCTGACCAATTGTGCTAATGTGACCAATGGATAGTTGAAACCACTTGGAGGGTTGACTCTGTTAGTGGTTTATTTGAGCCGAAAACTACCCTGTGGTGGTCCGTTTTTGGATCTTCATTCCCCAAGGGCAGTTTTGTCTCGACGGGATATCTCGACCTTAACAAAATTAACCCAGAGCTTAGACTTGGTACCCCGTCCTTAGCAGAACTAACCCAGAGCTCGGACGAGGTATCTCGTCGAACCACTTGGAGGGTTAAATAATCGTAGGCTTTGAAGTGAAACACAAAATCAAAAAACAATTCTTAGAGGTAGGTAGTAAATTAACGTGTCAGTGGAGCTACACAAGGGGCCATTGGCGACGGTCCGGTATCCATCCCGAAGGGAAAGATCCTAGGACAACACCACGTAATTTTGAGCCACGGTCAGATGACGAGGCAACACCTGAGCTGGCACCCCACTCTCCAAACTTCCACACCTCGTCAACGTGAAGAAAGGGGACTAGAGATTTTCGAAATTCGTCACTTAATGTGAATCATTTCCGCGGGATTTTTTTACCAGTAATTACGTTTTTAATGACCTGTAATTCTAAAAATAAATCAAGCATGCATCTTATCTTTTGCACAATTTCATGCCTTAGATGAGGCTACATATACTCTAAACTTCATTGAAATCGGAAAATGTCACACCTCGTAATTTTGAACCACAATTCTTAGAAAAGGGGGGGGGGGTGGAACTCTTCTCCCTAAACTTTTCTCACTAAGTGCATTTCTCAAGAAACCTAACCTTCATGCAAAAAATGACTTAGTGGACGACTTCACTTGCCTAAACATGATCCCTTTCTGGTCTAGAAAAGCTGAAAACAGTTTGACTTTGCGACTTTCACATATAAGTCGGCGATCTTTCTGGCCATGACCATTAGCACATTTGAGGCCACCGCGGCAGATTCAACGTTCGCCAGCCCCCACATATACGACGGTCTTTGGTTCGATCGTGTTTTGAACTTGGTTGCCCATCCGCGACTTTACCATCCGGGGCCCAAGGCGAGGTGACGTCACTGCTGTCAGGCTACTGTGTTTGACCATGAAATCGGTCGCACGTGAAGATAATTCGTTGCTAGGCGACTTCTTACGTCACTCGTAAACCTCAACGCTTGAAAAGTTTGGGAAATCGCCCAAAATGCCTTATCATGGCTGACCCTCGATTGTCTGGCCAGTGGAAGTCCGCCGACAGAAGCTGTAAACAGATAGAACATAGGCAATCTTTTCTATCTGTTGAAGCGATCTTTTGATTGGCTATTAAAGGATTATGCTCAATCACCCTCCGTCTGGGGATTGTTCTCCAAACAGCACGATTTTGGCGCTTCGGATGTCTGGTTGGTTTTGGTTTTTATGCCGCCATACTTGGCCAAGCTGCGACAAACACAAGACGCAACTATTAGGAAAAAATGAGGCCGCGGTAGCGCGGTTGGAAGAGTGACAGATTAGGAAAGGGAGGGTTGCGAGTTCGAATCCAACCAAGGAACGTCGTGTACAAAGGGGGCTGGTGCACGTTAAATCGGTAGTAACCTCGCGTTGGCGGGGTGTGGCAGTTTGGAGAGTGGGGTGTTATCTCTGATATGACCTCGTCATCTGACCGTGGTTCGAAATGACGTGGTGTTGTCTTAGGGGATTGATCCCGGACCGTCACCAATAGCCCGTTGGGTTGCTCCAGTGCGACGTTAATTAAAATACCTAACTTGAGAGGTAGGTGTTTTAATTAACGTCGCATTAGAGAAACACAACGGGCTATTGACGACGGTCCGGGATCAATAAGGAAAAGATCTGAGGACAACACCACGTAATTTTGAACCACGGTCAGATGACGAGGTCATACCAGAGATATGACCCCACTCTCCAAACTGCCACACCCCATCACGTGAGGACATTTGAGGCCACGACAGATTTAACGTGTAAAAGCCTCCTTTGTACAGGGGCCGCGGTGGCCCGGTTGGAAGAGTAACGGACTTGCAACCGAAGGGTTGCGAGTTCGAATCCAGCCAAACACCGTCGTGTACAAAGGGGGCTGGTGCACGTTAAATCTGTCGTGGCCTCAAATGTCCTCACGTTGGCGTGGTGTGGAAGTTTGGAGAGTGGGGTGCCAGCTCAGGTGTTGCCTCGTCATCTGACCGTGGTTCAAAATTACGTGGTGTTGTCCTCGGATCTTCCCTTTGGGATTGATCCCGGACCGTCACCAATAGCCCGTTGTGTTGCTCCAGTGTGACGTTAATTGAAATACCCCCCTCCTTTGTACAAGACGGTCTTTGGTTGGATTCGAACTCGCAACTTTCCGGTTGCTAGTAGCCCAGTTGGAAGAGCAACCGATTAGCAACCACAGGGTTGCGAATTCGAAACTAAATCCAGCTAAAGACCGTCGTGTACAAAGGGAGCTGGTGCACGTTATATACGTCGTGGCCTCAAATGTCCTTACGTTGGCGTGGTGGGAAAGTTTTTGGGTGCCAGCTTAGGTGTTGACCTCGTTATCGCACCGTGGTTCAAAATTGTCCTCGATCTATCCCTTCGGCACTGATCCCGTACCGAAGCCAATAGCCCGATGTGTCGCTCCAGTGCGACCGCTAATTAACTACCTACCTACCATTGAGAGCAAATCGGCCGTTTGTAACGGGTTCCCTGTTTAGGAATATCGAAACCGAATGCAAACAAAATGTATTTCCAACAACGAAAGGCGTCTGGTTCGAGGGTGATAATCCGTGACGGAATCGCCCTCTGTCTTCCTCTCGTTGAGCAAACGATTTCCGACAGCGTCCTCCCTCCAACAATGCCGACGATCGTCTGGGCCAGATTGCCATCGGATTGCCCTTGCTTGTTACGCGGCCCGCTTTACAGCAGACGATTGAGGTTGGGATGGAGGGTTGTTTCGTTCTCTCCTCCACCCCTCCGCTTCGCGCTGCGGGGTGGGTCGAGAATTATTTTCGTTCCTAAATTCGGTATTTCCGCTTCTCTCCGGGGGCGAGTTCTGTTTTTTTCTTCCTCGTCTTTTTTCTTTCGAAGATTCCATGTTGCTGCTTTGTTGGTTGTTTTCGGGTTTTATGGCGCAAGGGCCATATATGGCCAAGCTGTGCCAAACACAAGGCACACAACACAATGGGGGAGGAAGAAAAAGCAGAAGGGTAAGAGAGGGTAAAAATGAAAGGGAGGAAAGATCATTCGGGGTTGTCATGCCCGTACACACCTTAAGATGACTGATACTCTGTTAAGGGAAGGTAGGTATTTAATTAACGGCGCACTGGAGCGACACATCGGGCTATTGACGACGGTCCGGGATCAATTCCCGGGGACAACATCACGTCATTTTAAACCATGGTCAGATGACGAGGTCAACACCTGAGTTGGCACTCCACTCTCCAAACTTCCACACCACGCCAACGTGAGGACAGTTGTGGTCACGACAGATTGACCGTGGACCAGCCCCTCTTTCTACACAACGGTCTTCGGTTGGATTCGAACTCGCTCCCCTCCGGTTGCTAGTCCGTTACTCTTCCAACCGGGCTACCACAGTGACTTGAGATCCACTGTAAGGTAACTGTTTTCTTGACTTCGTTTTCCTCTACACACCAATGAGCACAAAATCATATTCACTTCGATTGGGGGGGGGGGTGTCTGTAGCCCAGTTGGAAGAGTAGCGGATTTCCCACTGGAGGGTTGAGAGTTCGAAACTGGATCCAAACAAAGACTGTCGTGTATGTGAGGGATGGTGCACTTTAAATCTGTCGTGACCTCGAATGTCCTTCAGCCAGTCTCTGACCTCGTCATCTGACCGTGTTTCAAAATTACGGTGTCTTGTCCTCGATCGTTCCCTTCGGGTTTGATCGCGGACCGTCGCCAATAGCCAGTTGTGTTGCTCCAGTGTGACGTTAATTTAAATACCTACCTACCTGTTCAGGGAGAATCTGAATTTTAATCATTTGCTCATCTTAGACTTTTTGAAGGTGAATAAACTCAAGGACTTGGTCTAGCTGGTCAAGACCAAGTGGGATCAAAAGTGACTTGATCTAGCTGGCATAGACCGAGTCGACTTAGACCAAGTGGGATAAAAGCAATTTGGTCTAGTGGGTCAAGACCAAGTGGGATAAAAAAGGAGTGTGGTCTAGCTGGTCTAGACCAAGTGGGATAAAGGGGACTTGATCTAGCTGGCATAGACCAAGTTGACCAAGACCAAGTGGGATAAAAAAAGAGACTAGGTCTAGCTGTCCTAGACCAAATCGACCTAGATCAAGTGGGATAAAAGCAATTTGGTCTAGTGGGTCAAGACCAAGTGGGATAAAAAAGGAGTGTGGTCTAGCTGGTCTAGACCAAGTGGGATAAAGGGGACTTGATCTAGCTGGCATAGACCAAGTGGGATAAAAAAAGGTTTGGTCTAGCAGGTCTAGACCAAGTGGGATAAAAGAGGGCTTGGTCTATCTTGTCGGGACCAGTTTGCAGCTGCTTGGCATGTATTGATGCTGGTGGAAGGAACTTTGAACACCTCCTCTGAGCTTGTAAACGCATGGTTTGTTGGGGTTTTATGGCGCAAGGGCCATGCTACGCCAGACACAAGACATACAGCATCAAGTAAGAGGCAAACACACAATGAAAGTTTTACTGACACAGAGGAGAGAAATGCACCTGACAGGAATCGGACCTGCGCCGCCAACTCAAAGGTTGCTAGTGCAGTGGGCATACTCTCTGAGCCCCGAGGGCCCCTGTAAACGTATGTCTAATAAACATGTTGTCATGCCTTACTTGTATTTCTTTATTTTGTATTCTTGTACTTCTAGCAACTCCGGGGGCGTTTGAGGCTGTATGTTCATATTCAAAATTGATTTGTTTCGGTATTCGTGACTTACCTTTAAAGTTTGTTTAAGACCTCTTGAATATCCCGTTGATAGAGTTTTTAATTTAGCATAGATTTTTAATTGACGTTATCACCTGAGACCTCTATTAGAGTACTCGTGAATTGGAGGACGGAGTAGGATGAAAACAATCATTTCCATAAATTCCAATGACACTTTTACCCCTGAAGAAAGTGTACATTTCTTTTTAGGAATCTCCATTACGAGGTCATGTATTTCTTGCGCAAGGTCACGCAAAAACCGCCAGCTTTACCCTAGTCTAAGGATCACGCTCACCACCCCAGAAAGGAGGATAAATTTTAAGGACAAACGTCCCAAATTCACGCGATTTCGAACTGAAAAAACCCTTCGTGACTTCCCAACGATGCAATTATCAACGATTAAGAATGAGCTGGGAAACCACTTGTCGCGTCCCCAGGCTCGTTATCGTTTTAAGGGGGTATTTCGATGGGGGGCAGCGAACGGTATGTGGACGTGAGTCGGAAGAACAATCGAACCTGCTTTTTGAGTTCTTGTTTTTGCCTACCTGGTGGCAGGAGCTGACGATTTATGAGCGGCGATTCGTGAGTTTATGTCCTGTCGGATACTATTGTATCGAGGGGTCGAGCGGGATCTCGTTTGGGTGTTTAGTTTCGCCTTCTCTTGTTCGAATGGAATATTCACACGCAAGTGGGTTCTCATTGTGCTGACTTGGAAGAACACCTGCGTTGAGAACATCGAATGAATTTTGTTACTCAGAGAAGTTAGACTTTTTGAGACTTAGGGCATATAAGGCTGATACCGCATTGTACAAAACCATTTGCGTATCAGCCTTACAACAATGTAGCATATAATAAACTTTTATTTCGGTCGATCGAGTTAAAACTTAAATTATTTTATTATATTTATTCTTCAGTCGGATGCCAACTCAGGTGTTGACATCATCATCGACCGTGGTTCAAACTTAAGAGGCGCTGTCCTTGGATCTTTCCCTTCGGAATAGATCCCGGACCGTCGCCAATAGTCCGTTGTGTTGCTCCTGTGCGACGTTAATTAAATACCTACCTCATTCGGGCTTAGAACTGTCGATTGAAATCGATATGCAAATTTTAGTATCAGATAGAAGCTGATTGGTTAACCAATCTTCAGTAAAGTATTTAAGCTGAATGTAAACGTAATTGACCGTGTTGGATTGGATTAATGAATTTGTTGATTGGATTACCCAAAGAAGGGTTTGATGCTAAATAAACTTCACATTGGTATTTAAAGTGTCGTGTTTCATTCAGTGCTATTACGTAATTAAGACAAAATATACTAATTAGAACCGTTTTAGTTTCTTCATTTGTTAAAATTCCTAACATTAATTTTTTGCCGTTAATTATTGGGTATGCATGAAGACCAGCAAGAGGTCGAGCTTTGTTAGTGGTATCTGTTAATGGGTGTCCAGGGAAAAAGTACGAAAAGCCCCTGCTGTCCTGTTTTGTGCTTTCCTAGGCGTTTATAAATTGAAAATTTTAATAATATGCATCTTCTCTTTCTGAATAGGGGCCAACGTGGATCAATGGGTTTGACCACTCCGCTAGCAGCCTACGAGATGTACGTGGTCCAGTTTAGAATAGAATTAGAATAGAATCTATTGGAAATAATATAATGCTCCTTTCGTTAGATTAGAATCCTTTTAAAATATTTATTGCTCCTTTCGTTAGAATGGAATCATTTTTAAATATTTATTGCTCCTTTCGTTAGAATGGAATCGTTTTAAAATATGTATTGTCCATTTCCTTAGAATAGTAATAAATATTGAATCGTAATAAATATTGAAAAATAATTCCATGCAAACGAAAGGAACAAAAAATATTTTAAAACAATTCCGTTATAACGAAAGGTGCAATAAATATTTAAAAACAATTCCATGCAAACGAAAGGAACAATAAATGTTTTAAAGCAATTCCGTTCTAACCAAATGAGAAATAAATATTTAAAAATAATTCCATGCAAACGAAAGGAACAATAAATGTTTTAAAGCGATTCCGTTCTAACAAAATGAGCAATAAATAAATAAATATTAGTGAACATTTCCTTAGAACAGAATCGTTTTTAAATAATTAATGCTCCTTTCGTTAGAACAGAAAAGTACTAAAATATTTATTGCTCCTTTCATTAGAATAGAATCGTTTTTAAATAAGTATTGCTCTTTTCGTTAAAAAAGAGTCGTTTTAAAATATTTATTGCTCCATTCGTTAGAACAGAATCATTTTAAAATATTTATTGCTCCTTTCGTTAGTATGGAATCGTTTTTAAATATTTATTGCACATTTCGTTAGAATAGGATCCTTTTAAAATATTTTATTGCCCATTTCCTTAGAGTAGAATCCCTTTAAAATTTTCTATCGCCCATTTCCTTAGAATAGGAGGACAGCGGTGGCCCGGTTGGAAGAGTAACGGACTAGCAACCGAAGGGTTGAACCCAGCAAAACACCGTCGTGTACAAAGGGTGCTGGTGCACGTTAAATCAGTCGTTGCCTCAAATGTCCTCACGTTGGCGTGGTGTGGAAGTTTGGAGAGTGGGTGCAAGCTCAGTGGTTGCCTCGTCATCTGACCGCGGTTCAAAATTACGTGGTGTTGTCCTCGGATCTTTCCCTTTGGAATTGATCCCGGACCGTCACCAATAGCCCATTGCGTTGCTCCAGTGTGACGTTAATTGAAATACCCCCCTTAAGATATAATTCTTTTAAAATATTTTATAGAACATTTCCTTAGAATATAATCGTTTTAAAATATTCTATTGCCTATTTTTTAGAATATATTATTTTTAAATTTTATTGACCATTTCCTTTGCTCCTTTGGCGCGATTCTACTTCTGTTTTCCTTCGAGTAGAATCCTTTGGCACGATTCTATTGTTGCTTTATTTCGAATGGAATCCATCGGAACGGTTCTATTGTTGGTTCCCTTAGAATCCCTTGGTGAGATTATATAGCTCCTTACCACAAAATAGAAGTTTTTGAAAAGATTCTACGGATGTTTTCCTAAGATTAGAATCTATTGGAAATACGTTGTTTGTGTCGAATGCATCAACGGGAATAAACAATATGAAACAAATAGTTACGGGATTCATTCATGCGCAAGGGCGCGAATGAATCCCGTAAAGATGCATGTAAGGGCATTCACGTTTAAATATTTATGGCTCCTTTAGTTCGCTTTAAGCGTTTTAAAATAATTTCATTCTAACGAGAAGAGCAATAAATATTTTAAGACGAATCTATTCTAACGAAAGAAGCAATAATTATATAAAAAGGATTCTTTTCTAACGAAAGGAGCAATAAATATTTAAAAACAATTCCATGCTAACGAAAGGAACAATAATTATTTTAATTTGATTCCGTTCTAACGAAAGAGCAATAGATATTTTAAAACAATTGCATGCAAACGAAAGCAACAATAAATAATTTAAAACGATTCAGTTATAACGAAATGAGCAATAACTATTTAAAAATAATTCCATGCAAACGAAAGGAACAATAAATATTTTTAAAAGATTCCGTTCTAACGAAATAGCAATAACTATTTAAAAATAATTCCATGCAAACGAAAGGAACAATAAATATTTTAAAGCGATTCCGTTCTAACGAAGTGAGCAACAACTATTTAAAAATAATTCCATGCAAACGAAAGGAACAATAAATATTTTAAAGCGATTCCGTTCTAACGAAATCAGCAATAACCATTTAAAAATAATTCCATGCAAACGAAAGGAACAATAAATATTTTAAAACGATTCCGTTCTAATGAAATGAGCAATAATTATTGAAAAATAATTCCATGCAAACGAAAGGAACAAAAAATATTTTTAAACGATTCCGTTCTAACGAAAAGGTGCAATAAATATTTAAAAACAATTCCACGCAAACGAAGGGAACAATAAATGTTTTAAAGAGATTCCGTTCTAACCAAATGAGCAATAACTATTTAAAAATAATTCCATGCAAACGAAAGGAACAAAAATTATTTTAAAACGATTCCGTTCTAACGAAATGAGCAATAACTATTTAAAAATAATTCCATGCAAACAAAAGGTACAAAAAATATTTTAAAGCGATTCCGTTCTAACGAAATGAGCAATAACTATTTAAAAATAATTCCATGCAAACGAAAGGAACAATAAATATTTTAAAACGATTCCGTTCTAACGAAATGAGCAACTATTTAAAAATAATTCCATGCAAACGAAAGGAACAAATAATATTTTAAAGCGATTCCGTTCTAACGAAATGAACAATACCTATTTAAAAATAATTCCATGCAAACGAAAGGAACAATAAATATTTTAAAACAATTCCATGCTAACGAAAGGAGCAATAAATATTTTTTAACGTTTTAAAATATTTTCTTGCGCATTTCTTTAGAATAGAATCCTTTTAAAATATTTTATTGCCCATTTCTTTAGAATAGAATCCTTTTAAAATTTTCTATTGCCCATTTCCTTAGGCTAGGATCCTTTTAATATATTTTATTGCCCATTTCCTTAGGATAGGATCCTTTTAATATATTTTATTGCCCATTTACTTAGAATATAATCGTTTTAAAATATTTTATTGCCAATTTCTTTGAATAGATTCCTTTTGAAATATTTTATTGACTATTCACTTTGCTTCTTTGGTGCGATTCTATTGTTGTTTTCCTTCCAATAGATTCCTTTGGCTCGATTCTACTGTTGCTTTCCTTCGAATAGAATCCTTTGGCACGATTCTATTGTTGCTTTCCTTCGAATGGAATACCTCGGAACGGTTCTATTGTTGATTCCCTTAGAATCCCTTGGTGAGATTATATAGCTCCTTACCACAAAATTGGTTTTTGAAAAGATTCTACGGATGTTTTCCTAAGATTAGAATCTATTGGAAATACGTTGTTTGTGTCGAATGCATCAACGGGAATAAACAAAATGAAACAAATAGTTACCGGATTCATTCATGCGCAAGGGCGCGAATGAATCCCGTAAAGATTCATGTAAGGGCATTCACGTTTAAAAATTTATTGCTAATTTAGTTCGCTTTAATCGTTTTAAAATAATTTCATTCTAACGAGAAGAGCAATAAATATTTTAAGACGAATCTATTCTAACGAAAGAAGCAATAATTATATAAAAAGGATTCTTTTCTAACGAAAGGAGCAATAAATATTTAAAAACAATTCCATGCTAACGAAAGGAACAATAATTATTTTAAATCGATTCCGTTCTAACGAAAGAGCAATAACTATTTAAAAATAATTCCATGCAAACGAAAGGAACAAAAAATATTTTAAAGCGATTCCGTTCTAACGAAATGAGCAATAACTATTTAAAAATAATTCCATGCAAACGAAAGGAACAATAAATATTTTAAAGCGATTCCGTTCTAACGAAATGAGCAATAACTATTTAAAAATAATTCCATGCAAACGAAAGGAACAATAAATATTTTAAAACGATTCCGTTCTAACGAAATGAGCAATAATTATTGAAAAATAATTCCATGCAAACGAAAGGAACAAAAAATATTTTTAAACGATTCCGTTCTAACGAAATGAGCAATAACTTTTTAAAAATAATTCCATGCAAACGAAAGGAACAATAAATATTTTAAAGCGATTCCGTTCTAACCAAATGAGCAATAACTATTTAAAAATAATTCCATGCAAACGAAAGGAACAAAAAATATTTTAAAACGATTCCGTTCTAACGAAATGAGCAATAACTATTTAAAAATAATTCCATGCAAACAAAAGGAACAAAAAATATTTTAAAGCGATTCCGTTCTAACGAAATCAGCAATAACTATTTAAAATTAATTCCATGCAAACGAAAGGAACAAGCAATATTTTAAAGCGATTCAGTTCTAACGAAATGAGCCATAACTTTTTAAAAATAATTCCATGCAAACGAAAGGAACAATAAATATTTTAAAGCGATTCCGTTCTAACGAAATGAGCAATAACTATTTAAAAATAATTCCATGCAAACGAAAGGAACAATAAATATTTTAAAACGATTCCGTTATAACGAAATGAGCAATAACTATTTAAAAATAATTCCATGCAAACGAAAGGAACAAATAATATTTTAAAGCGATTCCGTTCTAACGAAATGAACAATACCTATTTAAAAATAATTCCATGCAAACGAAAGGAACAATAAATATTTTAAAACAATTCCATGCTAACGAAGGGAGCAATAAATATTTTTAAACGTTTTAAAATATTTTCTTGCGCATTTCTTTAGAATAGAATCCTTTTAAAATATTTTATTGCCAATTTCTTTTGAATAGATTCCTTTTGAAATATTTTATTGACTATTCACTTTGCTTCTTTGGTGCGATTCTATTGTTGTTTTCCTTCCAATAGATTCCTTTGGCTCGATTCTACTGTTGCTTTCCTTCGAATAGAATCCTTTGGCACGATTCTATTGTTGCTTTCCTTCGAATGGAATACCTCGGAACGGTTCTATTGTTGATTCCCTTAGAATCCCTTGGTGAGATTATATAGCTCCTTACCACAAAATTGGTTTTTGAAAAGATTCTACGGATGTTTTCCTAAGATTAGAATCTATTGGAAATACGTTGTTTGTGTCGAATGCATCAACGGGATTAAACAATATGAAACAAATAGTTACGGGATTCATTCATGCGCAAGGGCGCGAATGAATCCCGTAAAGATGCATGTAAGGGCATTCACGTTTAAATATTTATTGCTCCTTTAGTTCGCTTTAAGCGTTTTAAAATAATTTCATTCTAACGAGAAGAGCAATAAATATTTTAAGACGAATCTATTCTAACGAAAGAAGCAATAATTATATAAAAAGGATTCTTTTCTAACGAAAGGAGCAATAAATATTTAAAAACAATTCCATGCTAACGAAAGGAACAATAATTATTTTAATTTGATTCCGTTCTAACGAAAGAGCAATAGATATTTTAAAACAATTGCATGCAAACGAAAGCAACAATAAATATTTTAAAACGATTCAGTTATAACGAAATGAGCAATAACTATTTAAAAATAATTCCATGCAAACGAAAGGAACAATAAATATTTTTAAAAGATTCCGTTCTAACGAAATAGCAATAACTATTTAAAAATAATTCCATGCAAACGAAAGGAACAATAAATATTTTAAAGCGATTCCGTTCTAACGAAAGAGCAATAGATATTTAAAAACAATTGCATGCAAACGAAAGCAAAAATAAATATTTTAAAACGATTCCGTTCTAAAGAAATGAGCAACAACTATTTAAAAATAATTCCATGCAAACGAAAGGAACAATAAATATTTTAAAGCGATTCCGTTCTAACGAAATGAGCAATAACCATTTAAAAATAATTCCATGCAAACGAAAGGAACAATAAATATTTTAAAACGATTCCGTTCTAATGAAATGAGCAATAATTATTGAAAAATAATTCCATGCAAACGAAAGGAACAAAAAATATTTTTAAACGATTCCGTTCTAACGAAAAGGTGCAATAAATATTTAAAAACAATTCCATGCAAACGAAGGGAACAATAAATGATTTAAAGAGATTCCGTTCTAACCAAATGAGCAATAACTATTTAAAAATAATTCCATGCAAACGAAAGGAACAAAAATTATTTTAAAACGATTCCGTTCTAACGAAATGAGCAATAACTATTTAAAAATAATTCCATGCAAACAAAAGGTACAAAAAATATTTTAAAGCGATTCCGTTCTAACGAAATGAGCAATAACTATTTAAAACTAATTTCATGCAAACGAAAGGAACAAGCAATATTTTAAAGCGATTCCGTTCTAACGAAATGAGCAATAACTTTTTAAAAATAATTCCATGCAAACGAAAGGAACAATAAATATTTTAAAGCGATTCCGTTCTAACGAAATGAGCAATAACTATTTAAAAATAATTCCATGCAAACGAAATGAACAAAAAATATTTTATAGCGATTCCGTTCTAACGAAATGAGCAATAACTATTTAAAAATAATTCCATGCAAACGAAAGGAACAATAAATATTTTAAAACGATTCCGTTCTAACGAAATGAGCAACTATTTAAAAATAATTCCATGCAAACGAAAGGAACAAATAATATTTTAAAGCGATTCCGTTCTAACGAAATGAACAATACCTATTTAAAAATAATTCCATGCAAACGAAAGGAACAATAAATATTTTAAAACAATTCCATGCTAACGAAAGGAGCAATAAATATTTTTTAACGTTTTAAAATATTTTCTTGCGCATTTCTTTAGAATAGAATCCTTTTAAAATATTTTATTGCCCATTTCTTTAGAATAGAATCCTTTTAAAATTTTCTATTGCCCATTTCCTTAGGCTAGGATAATTTTAATATATTTTATTGCCCATTTCCTTAGGATAGGATCCTTTTAATATATTTTATTGCCCATTTCCTTAGAATATAATCGTTTTAAAATATTTTATTGCCAATTTCTTTGAATAGATTCCTTTTGAAATATTTTATTGACTATTCACTTTGCTTCTTTGGTGCGATTCTATTGTTGTTTTCCTTCCAATAGATTCCTTTGGCTCGATTCTACTGTTGCTTTCCTTCGAATACAATCCTTTGGCACGATTCTATTGTTGCTTTCCTTCGAATGGAATACCTCGGAACGGTTCTATTGTTGATTCCCTTAGAATCCCTTGGTGAGATTATATAGCTCCTTAACACAAAATTGGTTTTTGAAAAGATTCTACGGATGTTTTCCTAAGATTAGAATCTATTGGAAATACGTTGTTTGTGTCGAATGCATCAACGGGATTAAACAATATGAAACAAATAGTTACGGGATTCATTCATGCGCAAGGGCGCGAATGAATCCCGTAAAGATGCATGTAAGGGCATTCACGTTTAAATATTTATTGCTCCTTTAGTTCGCTTTAAGCGTTTTAAAATAATTTCATTCTAACGAGAAGAGCAATAAATATTTTAAGACGAATCTATTCTAACGAAAGAAGCAATAATTATATAAAAAGGATTCTTTTCTAACGAAAGGAGCAATAAATATTTAAAAACAATTCCATGCTAACGAAAGGAACAATAATTATTTTAATTTGATTCCGTTCTAACGAAAGAGCAATAGATATTTTAAAACAATTGCATGCAAACGAAAGCAACAATAAATATTTTAAAACGATTCAGTTATAACGAAATGAGCAATAACTATTTAAAAATAATTCCATGCAAACGAAAGGAACAATAAATATTTTTAAAAGATTCCGTTCTAACGAAATAGCAATAACTATTTAAAAATAATTCCATGCAAACGAAAGGAACAATAAATATTTTAAAGCGATTCCGTTCTAACGAAAGAGCAATAGATATTTAAAAACAATTGCATGCAAACGAAAGCAAAAATAAATATTTTAAAACGATTCCGTTCTAAAGAAATGAGCAACAACTATTTAAAAATAATTCCATGCAAACGAAAGGAACAATAAATATTTTAAAGCGATTCCGTTCTAACGAAATGAGCAATAACCATTTAAAAATAATTCCATGCAAACGAAAGGAACAATAAATATTTTAAAACGATTCCGTTCTAATGAAATGAGCAATAATTATTGAAAAATAATTCCATGCAAACGAAAGGAACAAAAAATATTTTTAAACGATTCCGTTCTAACGAAAAGGTGCAATAAATATTTAAAAACAATTCCATGCAAACGAAGGGAACAATAAATGATTTAAAGAGATTCCGTTTTAACCAAATGAGCAATAACTATTTAAAAATAATTCCATGCAAACGAAAGGAACAAAAATTATTTTAAAACGATTCCGTTCTAACGAAATGAGCAATAACTATTTAAAAATAATTCCATGCAAACAAAAGGTACAAAAAATATTTTAAAGCGATTCCGTTCTAACGAAATGAGCAATAACTATTTAAAACTAATTTCATGCAAACGAAAGGAACAAGCAATATTTTAAAGCGATTCCGTTCTAACGAAATGAGCAATAACTATTTAAAAATAATTCCATGCAAACGAAAGGAACAATAAATATTTTAAAGCGATTCCGTTCTAACGAAAGAGCAATAGATATTTAAAAACAATTGCATGCAAACGAAAGCAAAAATAAATATTTTAAAACGATTCCGTTCTAAAGAAATGAGCAACAACTATTTAAAAATAATTCCATGCAAACGAAAGGAACAATAAATATTTTAAAGCGATTCCGTTCTAACGAAATGAGCAATAACCATTTAAAAATAATTCCATGCAAACGAAAGGAACAATAAATATTTTAAAACGATTCCGTTCTAATGAAATGAGCAATAATTATTGAAAAATAATTCCATGCAAACGAAAGGAACAAAAAATATTTTTAAACGATTCCGTTCTAACGAAAAGGTGCAATAAATATTTAAAAACAATTCCATGCAAACGAAGGGAACAATAAATGATTTAAAGAGATTCCGTTCTAACCAAATGAGCAATAACTATTTAAAAATAATTCCATGCAAACGAAAGGAACAAAAATTATTTTAAAACGATTCCGTTCTAACGAAATGAGCAATAACTATTTAAAAATAATTCCATGCAAACAAAAGGTACAAAAAATATTTTAAAGCGATTCCGTTCTAACGAAATGAGCAATAACTATTTAAAACTAATTTCATGCAAACGAAAGGAACAAGCAATATTTTAAAGCGATTCCGTTCTAACGAAATGAGCAATAACTTTTTAAAAATAATTCCATGCAAACGAAAGGAACAATAAATATTTTAAAGCGATTCCGTTCTAACGAAATGAGCAATAACTATTTAAAAATAATTCCATGCAAACGAAATGAACAAAAAATATTTTATAGCGATTCCGTTCTAACGAAATGAGCAATAACTATTTAAAAATAATTCCATGCAAACGAAAGGAACAATAAATATTTTAAAACGATTCCGTTCTAACGAAATGAGCAACTATTTAAAAATAATTCCATGCAAACGAAAGGAACAAATAATATTTTAAAGCGATTCCGTTCTAACGAAATGAACAATACCTATTTAAAAATAATTCCATGCAAACGAAAGGAACAATAAATATTTTAAAACAATTCCATGCTAACGAAAGGAGCAATAAATATTTTTTAACGTTTTAAAATATTTTCTTGCGCATTTCTTTAGAATAGAATCCTTTTAAAATATTTTATTGCCCATTTCTTTAGAATAGAATCCTTTTAAAATTTTCTATTGCCCATTTCCTTAGGCTAGGATAATTTTAATATATTTTATTGCCCATTTCCTTAGGATAGGATCCTTTTAATATATTTTATTGCCCATTTCCTTAGAATATAATCGTTTTAAAATATTTTATTGCCAATTTCTTTGAATAGATTCCTTTTGAAATATTTTATTGACTATTCACTTTGCTTCTTTGGTGCGATTCTATTGTTGTTTTCCTTCCAATAGATTCCTTTGGCTCGATTCTACTGTTGCTTTCCTTCGAATACAATCCTTTGGCACGATTCTATTGTTGCTTTCCTTCGAATGGAATACCTCGGAACGGTTCTATTGTTGATTCCCTTAGAATCCCTTGGTGAGATTATATAGCTCCTTACCACAAAATTGGTTTTTGAAAAGATTCTACGGATGTTTTCCTAAGATTAGAATCTATTGGAAATACGTTGTTTGTGTCGAATGCATCAACGGGATTAAACAATATGAAACAAATAGTTACGGGATTCATTCATGCGCAAGGGCGCGAATGAATCCCGTAAAGATGCATGTAAGGGCATTCACGTTTAAATATTTATTGCTCCTTTAGTTCGCTTTAAGCGTTTTAAAATAATTTCATTCTAACGAGAAGAGCAATAAATATTTTAAGACGAATCTATTCTAACGAAAGAAGCAATAATTATATAAAAAGGATTCTTTTCTAACGAAAGGAGCAATAAATATTTAAAAACAATTCCATGCTAACGACAGGAACAATAATTATTTTAATTTGATTCCGTTCTAACGAAAGAGCAATAGATATTTTAAAACAATTGCATGCAAACGAAAGCAACAATAAATATTTTAAAACGATTCAGTTATAACGAAATGAGCAATAACTATTTAAAAATAATTCCATGCAAACGAAAGGAACAATAAATATTTTTAAAAGATTCCGTTCTAACGAAATAGCAATAACTATTTAAAAATAATTCCATGCAAACGAAAGGAACAATAAATATTTTAAAGCGATTCCGTTCTAACGAAAGAGCAATAGATATTTAAAAACAATTGCATGCAAACGAAAGCAAAAATAAATATTTTAAAACGATTCCGTTCTAAAGAAATGAGCAACAACTATTTAAAAATAATTCCATGCAAACGAAAGGAACAATAAATATTTTAAAGCGATTCCGTTCTAACGAAATGAGCAATAACCATTTAAAAATAATTCCATGCAAACGAAAGGAACAATAAATATTTTAAAACGATTCCGTTCTAATGAAATGAGCAATAATTATTGAAAAATAATTCCATGCAAACGAAAGGAACAAAAAATATTTTTAAACGATTCCGTTCTAACGAAAAGGTGCAATAAATATTTAAAAACAATTCCATGCAAACGAAGGGAACAATAAATGATTTAAAGAGATTCCGTTCTAACCAAATGAGCAATAACTATTTAAAAATAATTCCATGCAAACGAAAGGAACAAAAATTATTTTAAAACGATTCCGTTCTAACGAAATGAGCAATAACTATTTAAAAATAATTCCATGCAAACAAAAGGTACAAAAAATATTTTAAAGCGATTCCGTTCTAACGAAATGAGCAATAACTATTTAAAACTAATTTCATGCAAACGAAAGGAACAAGCAATATTTTAAAGCGATTCCGTTCTAACGAAATGAGCAATAACTTTTTAAAAATAATTCCATGCAAACGAAAGGAACAATAAATATTTTAAAGCGATTCCGTTCTAACGAAATGAGCAATAACTATTTAAAAATAATTCCATGCAAACGAAATGAACAAAAAATATTTTATAGCGATTCCGTTCTAACGAAATGAGCAATAACTATTTAAAAATAATTCCATGCAAACGAAAGGAACAATAAATATTTTAAAACGATTCCGTTCTAACGAAATGAGCAACTATTTAAAAATAATTCCATGCAAACGAAAGGAACAAATAATATTTTAAAGCGATTCCGTTCTAACGAAATGAACAATACCTATTTAAAAATAATTCCATGCAAACGAAAGGAACAATAAATATTTTAAAACAATTCCATGCTAACGAAAGGAGCAATAAATATTTTTTAACGTTTTAAAATATTTTCTTGCGCATTTCTTTAGAATAGAATCCTTTTAAAATATTTTATTGCCCATTTCTTTAGAATAGAATCCTTTTAAAATTTTCTATTGCCCATTTCCTTAGGCTAGGATAATTTTAATATATTTTATTGCCCATTTCCTTAGGATAGGATCCTTTTAATATATTTTATTGCCCATTTCCTTAGAATATAATCGTTTTAAAATATTTTATTGCCAATTTCTTTGAATAGATTCCTTTTGAAATATTTTATTGACTATTCACTTTGCTTCTTTGGTGCGATTCTATTGTTGTTTTCCTTCCAATAGATTCCTTTGGCTCGATTCTACTGTTGCTTTCCTTCGAATACAATCCTTTGGCACGATTCTATTGTTGCTTTCCTTCGAATGGAATACCTCGGAACGGTTCTATTGTTGATTCCCTTAGAATCCCTTGGTGAGATTATATAGCTCCTTAACACAAAATTGGTTTTTGAAAAGATTCTACGGATGTTTTCCTAAGATTAGAATCTATTGGAAATACGTTGTTTGTGTCGAATGCATCAACGGGATTAAACAATATGAAACAAATAGTTACGGGATTCATTCATGCGCAAGGGCGCGAATGAATCCCGTAAAGATGCATGTAAGGGCATTCACGTTTAAATATTTATTGCTCCTTTAGTTCGCTTTAATCGTTTTAAAATAATTTCATTCTAACGAGAAGAGCAATAAATATTTTAAGACGAATCTATTCTAAAGAAAGAAGCAATATATATATAAAAAGGATTCTTTTCTAACGAAATTAACAATAAATATTTAAAAACATTTCCATGCTAACGAAAGGAACAATAATTATTTTAAATCGATTCCGTTATAACGAAATGAGCAATAGATATTTAAAAATAATTCCATGCAAACGAAAGGAACAATAAATATTTTAAAACGATTCCGTTCTAACGAAATCAGCAATAAATATTGAAAAATAATTCTATGCAAACGAAAGGAACAAAAATATTTTTAAACGATTCCGTTATAACGAAAACGTGCAATAAATATTTAAAAAAAAATTCCATGCAATCGAAAGGAACAATAAATGTTTTAAAGCGATTCCGTTCTAACGAAATGAGCAATAACTATTTTAAAATAATTCCATGCAAACGAAAGGAACAAAAAATATTTTAAAGCGATTCCGTTCTAACGAAATGAGCAATAAGTATTTAAAAATAATTCCATGCAAACGAAAGGAACAATAAATATTTTAAAACGATTCCGTTCTAACGAAATCAGCAATAAATATTGAAAAATAATTCTATGCAAACGAAAGGAACAAAAAATATTTTTAAACGATTCCGTTATAAAGAATAGGTGCAATAAATATTTAAAAACAATTCCATGCAAACGAAAGGAACAATATATGTTTGAAAGCGAATCCGTTCTAACGAAACGAGCAATAACTATTTAAAAATAATTCCATGCAAACGAAATTAACAATAAATATTTTAAAACAATTCCATGCTATCGAAGGGACAATAAATATTTTTAAACGTTTTAAAATATTTTCTTGCGCATTTCTTTAGAATAAAATCCTTTTAAAATATTTTATTGCCCATTTCTTTAGATGTAGATAGGTATTTTAATTAACGTCCCACTGGAGCAACACAACGTCTATTGGTGACGGTCCGGGATCAATCTCAAAAGGAAAGATCCGAGGATAACACCACGTAATTTTCATCCACGGTCAGATGACGAGGCAACGCCTGAGCTGGCAACCCACTCTACAAACTTCCACACCACGCCAACGTGAGTACATTTTAGGCCACGACAGATTTAACGTGCACCAGCCCCCTTTGTACACGACGGTATTTTAACTGGATTCGAACAAGCAACCCTCCGGTTGCTAGTCCGTTACTCCTCCAACCGGCCCACCGCGGCCCCCCATTTCTTTCGAATAGAATCCTTTTAAAATTTTCTATTGCCCATTTCCTTAGGATAGAATCCTTTTAATATATTTTATTGCCCATTTCCTTAGAATATTATTGTTTTAAAATATATTATTGTCAATTCCTTTTGAATAGATTCCTTTTGAATAGATTCCTTTTAAAATATTTTATTGACTATTTCCTGTGCTTCTTTCGCGCGATTCTATTGTTGTTTTCCTTCCAATAGAATCCTTTGGCTCGATTCTACTGTTGCTTTCCTTCGAATAGAATCCTTTGGCACGATTCTATTGTTGCTTTCCTTCGAATGGAATCCCTCGGAACGGTTCTATTGTTGATTCCCTTAGAATCCCTTGGTGAGATTATATAGCTCCTTACCACAAAATTGGTTTTTGAAAAGATTCTACGGATGTTTTCCTAAGATTAGAATCTATTGGAAATACGTTGTTTGTGTCGAATGCATCAACGGGATTAAACAATATGAAACAAATAGTTACGGGATTCATTCATGCGCAAGGGCGCGAATGAATCCCGTAAAGATTCATGTAAGGGCATTCACGTTTAAATATTTATGGCTCCTTTAGTTCGCTTTAATCGTTTTAAAATAATTTCATTCTAACGAGAAGAGCAATAAATATTTTAAGACGAATCTATTCTAACGAAAGAAGCAATAATTATATAAAAAGGATTCTTTCCTAACGAAAGGAGCAATAAATATTTAAAAACAATTCCATGCTAACGAAAGGAACAATAATTATTTTAAATCGATTCCGTTCTAACGAAACAGCAATAGATATTTAAAAACAATTGCATGCAAACGAAAGCAACAATAAATATTTTAAAACGATTCCGTTCTAACGAAATGAGCAATAACAATTTAAAAATAATTCCATGCAAACGAAAGGAACAAAAAATATTTTAAAGTGATTCCGTTGTAACGAAATGAGCAATAAGAATTTAAAAATAATTCCATGCAAACGAAAGGAACAAAAAATATTTTAAAGCGATTCCGTTCTTACGAAACGAGCAATAAATATTTAAAAATAATTCCATGCAAACGAATTAACAATAAATATTTTAAAACAATTCCATGCTAACGAAGAAAGCAATAAATATTTTTAAACGTTTTAAAATATTTTCTTGCGCATTTCTTTAGAATAGAATCCTTTTAAAATATATTATTGCCCATTTCTTTAGATGTAGGTTGGTATTTTAATTAACGTCACACTGGAGCAACACAACGGGCTATTGGTGACGGTCCGGGATCAATCTAAAAGGGAAAGATCCGAGGACAACACCACGTAATTTTGATCCACGATCAGATGACGAGGCAACACCTGAGCTGGCAACCCACTCTCCAAACTTCCACACCACGACAACGTGAGTACATTTGACGCCACGACAGATTTAACGTGCACCAGCCCCCTTTGTACACGACGGTATTTTGGCTGGATTCGAACTAGCAACAATCCGGTTTCTAGTTCGTTACTCCTCCAACCGGGCCACCGCGGCCCCCCATTTCTTTCGAATAGAATCCTTTTAAAATTTTCTATTGCCCATTTCCTTAGGATAGAATCCTTTTAATATATTTTATTGCCCATTTCCTTAGAATATAATCGTTTTAAAATATATTATTGTCAATTTCTTTTGAATAGATTCCTTTTAAAATATTTTATTGACTATTTGCTTTGCTTCTTTGGCGCGATTGTCTTGTTGTTTTCCTTCCAATAGAATCCTTTGGCTCGATTCTACTGTTGCTTTTCTTCGAATAGAATCCGTTGGCACGATTCTATTGTTGCTTTCCTTCGAATGGAATCCCTCGGAACGGTTCTATTGTTGATTCCCTTAGAATCCCTTGCTGAGATTATATAGCTCCTTACAATAAAATAGAAGTTCTTGAAAAGATTCTACGGATGTTTTCCTAAGATTATAATCTATTGGAAATACGTTGTTTGTGTCGAATACATCAACGGGAATAAACAATATGAAACAAATAGTTACGGGATTCATTCATGCGCATGGGCGCGAATGAATCCCGTAAAGATTCATGTAAGGGCATTCACGTTTAAATATTTATGGCTCCTTTAGTTCGCTTTAATCGTTTTAAAATAATTTCATTCTAACGAGAAGAGCAATAAATATTTTAAGACGAATCTATTCTAACGAAAGAAGCAATAATTATATAAAAAAGATTCTTTTCTAACGAAAGGAGCAATAAATATTTAAAAACAATTCCATGCTAACGAAAGGAACAATAATTATTTTAAATCGATTCCGTTCTAACGAAACAGCAATAGATATTTAAAAACAATTGCATGCAAACGAAAGCAACAATAAATATTTTAAAACGATTCCGTTCTAACGAAATGAGCAATAACTATTTAAAAATAATTCCATGCAAACGAAAGGAACAAAAAATATTTTAAAGCGATTCCGTCCTAACGAAATGTGCAAAAACTATTCAAAAATAATTCCATGCAAACGAAAGGAACAATAAATATTTGAAAGCGATTCCGTTCTAACGAAATCAGCAATAAATATTGAAAAATCATTCCATGCAAACGAAAGGAACAATAAATGTTTTAAAGCGATTCCGTTCTAACGAAATGAGCAATAACTATTAAAAAATCATTCCATACAAACGAAAGGAACAATAAATATTTTAAAACGATTCCGTTCTAACGAAATGAGCAATAAATATTGAAAAATAATTCCATGCTAACGAAAGGAACAAAAAATATTTTTAAACGATTCCGTTATAACGAAAAGGAGCAATAAATATTTAAAAACAATACCATGCAAACGAAAGGAAAAATAAATGTTTTAAAGCGATTCCGTTCTAACCAAACGAGCAATAACTATTAAAAAATCATTCCATGCAAACGAAAGGAACAAAAATATTTTAAAGCGATTCCGTTCTAACGAAACGAGCAATAACTATTTAAAAATAATTCCATGAAACGAAAGGAACAAAAAATATTTTAAAGCGATTCCGTCCTAACGAAATGTGCAATAACTATTTAAAAATAATTCCATGCAAACGAAAGGAACAATAAATATTTGAAAGCGATTCCGTTCTAAAGAAACGAGCAATAACTATTTAAAAATAATTCCATGCAAACGAAATTAACAATAAATATTTTAAAACAATTCCATGCTAACGAAGAAAGAAATAAATATTTTTAAACGTTTTAAAATATTTTCTTGCGCATTTCTTTAGAATAGAATCCTTTTAATATATTTTATTGCCCATTTCCTTAGAATATAATCGTTTTAAAATATATTATTGTAAATTCCTTTTGAATAGATTCCTTTTGAATAGATTCCTTTTGTTTAGATTCCTTTTGTTTAGATTCCTTTTTAAATATTTTATTGACTATTTCCTGTGCTTCTTTGGCGCGATTCTATTGTTGTTTTCCTTCCAATAGAATCCTTTGGCCCGATTCTACTGTTGCTTTTCTTCGAATAGAATCCTTTGAAACGATTCTATTGTTGCTTTCCTTCGAATGGAATCCCTCGGAACGGTTCTATTGTTGATTCCCTTAGAATCCCTTGGTGAGATTATATAGCTCCTTACCATAAAATAGAAGTTTTTTAAAAGATTCTACGGATGTTTTCCTAAGATTATAATCTATTGGAAATACGTTGTTGGTGTCGAATACATCAACGGGAATAAACAATATGAAACAAATAGTTACGGGATTCATTCATGCGCAAGGGCGCGAATGAATCCCGTAAAGATTCATGTAAGTGCATTCACGTTTAAATATTTATTGCTCCTTTAGTTCGCTTTAATCGTTTTAAAATAATTTCATTCTAACGAGAAGAGCAATAAATATTTTAAGACGAATCTATTCTAACGAAAGAAGCAATAATTATATAAAAAGGATTCTTTTCTAACGAAAGGAGCAATAAATATTTAAAAATAATTCCATGCTATCGAAAGGAACAATAATTTTTTTAAATCGATTCCGTTCTAACGAAACAGCAATAGATATTTAAAAACAATTGCATGCAAACGAAAGCAACAATAAATATTTTAAAACGATTCCGTTCTAACGAAATGAGCAATAACTATTTAAAAATAATTCCATGCAAACGAAAGGAACAATAAATATTTTAAAACGATTCCGTTCTAACGAAATCAGCAATGAATATCAAAAAATAATTCTATGCAAACGAAAGGAACATAAAATATTTTTGAACGATTCCTTTATAACGAAAGGAGCAATAACTATTAAAAAATCTTTCCATGCAAACGAAAGGAACAATAAATATTTTAAAACGATTCCGTTCTAACGAAATGAGCAATAAATATTGAAAAATAATTCCATGCAAACGAAAGGAACAATAAATATTTTAAAATGATTCCGTTCTAACGAAATGAGCAATAACTATATAAAAAAAATTCCATGCAAACGAAAGGAACACAAATATTTTAAAGCGATTCCGTTCTAACGAAACAAGCAATAAATATTTAAAAATAATTCCATGCAAACGAAAGGAACAATAAATATTTTAAAACGATTCCGTTCTAACGAAACAAGCAATAAATATTTAAAAATAATTCCATGCAAACGAAATTAACAATAAATATTTTAAAATAATTCCATGCTAACGAAGGAAGCAATAAGTATATTTAAACGTTTTAAAATATTTTCTTGCGCATTTCTTTAGAATAGAATCCTTTTAAAATATTTTATTGCCCATTTATTTAGATGTAGGTAGGTATTTTAATTAACGTCACACTGGAGCAACACAACGGTCTATTGGTGAAAGTCCGGGATCAATCTCAAAGGGAAAGATCCGAGGACAACACCACGTAATTTTGATCCACGGTCAGATGACGAGGCAACGCCTGAGCTGGCAACCCACTCTACAAACTTCCACACCACGCCAACGTGAGTACATTTGAGGCCACGACAGATTTAACGTGCACCAGCCCCCTTTGTTCACGACGGTATTTTAATTGGATTCGAACTAGCAACCCTCCGGTTGCTCATCCGTTACTCCTCCAACCGGGCCACCGCGGCCCCCCATTTCTTTAGAATAGAATCCTTTTAAAATTTTCTATTGCCCATTTCCTTAGGATAGAATCCTTTTAATATATTTTATTGCCCATTTCCTTAGAATATAATCGTTTTAAAATATATTATTGTCAATTCCTTTTGAATAGATTCCTTTTAAAATATTTTATTGACTATCTCCTGTGCTTGTTTGGCGCGATTCTATCGTTGTTTTCCTTCCAATAGAATCCTTTGGCTCGATTCTACTGTTGTTCTTCTTCGAATAGAATCCTTTGGCACGATTCTATTGTTGCTTTCCTTCGAATGGAATCCCTCGGAACGGTTCTATTGTTGATTCCCTTAGAATCCCTTAGTGAGATTATGTAGCTCCTTACCATAAAATAGAAGTTTTTGAAAAGATTCTACGGATGTTTTCCTAAGATTATAATCTATTGGAAATACGTTGTTGGTGTCGAATACATCAACGGGAATAAACAATATGAAACAAATAGTTACGGGATTCATTCATGCGCAAGGGCGCGAATGAATCCCGTAGAGATTCATGTAAGGGCATTCACGTTTAAATATTTATTGCTCCTTTAGTTCGCTTTAATCGTTTTAAAATAATTTCATTCTAACGAGAAGAGCAATAAATATTTTAAGACGAATCTATTCTAACGAAAGAAGCAATAATTATATAAAAAGGATTCTTTTCTAACGAAAGGAGCAATAAATATTTAAAAACAATTCCATGCTAACGAAAGGAACAATAATTATTTTAAATCGATTCCGTTCTAACGAAACAGCAATAGATATTTAAAAACAATTGCATGCAAACGAAAGGAACATAAAATATTTTTAAACGATTCCTTTATAACGAAATGAGCAATAACTATTAAAAAATCATTCCATGCAAACGAAAGGAACAATAAATATTTTAAAACGATTCCGTTCTAACGAAATGAGCAATAAATATTGAAAAATAATTCCATGCAAACGAAAGGAACAATAAATATTTTAAAACGATTCCGTTCTAACGAAATGAGCAATAACTATATAAAAAAAATTCCATGCAAACGAAAGGAACAAAAAATATTTTAAAGCGATTCCGTTCTAACGAAACAAGCAATAAATATTTAAAAATAATTCCATGCAAACGAAAGGAACAATAAATATTTTAAAACGATTCCGTTCTAACGAAATGAGCAATAACTATATAAAAAAAATTCCATGCAAACGAAAGGAACAAAAAATATTTTAAAGCGATTCCGTTCTAACGAAACAAGCAATAAATATTTAAAAATAATTCCATGCAAACGAAAGGAACAATAAATATTTTAAAACGATTCCGTTCTAACGAAATCAGCAATGAATATCGAAAAATAATTCTATGCAAACGAAAGGAACATAAAATATTTTTAAACGATTCCTTTATAACGAAATGAGCAATAACTATTAAAAAATCATTCCATGCAAACGAAAGGAACAATAAATATTTTAAAACGATTCCGTTCTAACGAAATGAGCAATAAATATTGAAAAATAATTCCATGCAAACGAAAGGAACAATAAATATTTTAAAACGATTCCGTTCTAACGAAATGAGCAATAACTATATAAAAAAAATTCCATGCAAACGAAAGGAACAAAAAATATTTTAAAGCGATTCCGTTCTAACGAAACAAGCAATAAATATTTAAAAATAATTCCATGCAAACGATAGGAACAATAAATATTTTAAAACGATTCCGTTCTAACGAAACAAGCAATAAATATTTAAAAATAATTCCATGCAAACGAAATTAACAATAAATATTTTAAAATAATTCCATGCTAACGAAGGAAGCAATAAATATATTTAAACGTTTTAAAATATTTTCTTGCGCATTTCTTTAGAATAGAATCCTTTTAAAATATTTATTGCCCATTTATTTAGATGTAGGTAGGTATTTTAATTAACGTCACACTGGAGCAACACAACGGTCTATTGGTGACGGTCCGGGATCAATCTCAAAGGGAAAGATCCGTGGACAACACCACGTAATTTTGATCCACTGTCAGATGACGAGGCAACGCCTGAGCTGGCAACCCACTCTACAAACTTCCACACCACGCCAACGTGAGTACATTTGAGGCCACGACAGATTTAACGTGCACCAGCCCCCTTTGTTCACGACGGTATTTTAATTGGATTCGAACTAGCAACCCTCCGGTTGCTAGTCCGTTACTCCTCCAACCGGGCCACCGCGGCCCCCCATTTCTTTAGTATAGAATCTTTTTAAAATTTTCTATTGCCCATTTCCTTAGGATAGAATCCTTTTAATATATTTTATTGCCCATTTCCTTAGAATATAATCGTTTTAAAATATTTTATTGTCAATTTCTTTTGAATAGATTCCTTTGGAATAGATTCCTTTTAAAATATTTTATTGACTATTTCCTTTGCTTCTTTGGCGCGATTCTATTGTTGTTTTCCTTCCAATAGAATCCTTTGGCTCGATTCTACTCTTGCTTTTCTTCGAATAGAATCCTTTGGCACGATTCTATTGTTGCTTTCCTTCGAATGGAATCCCTCGGAACGGTTCTATTGTTGATTCCCTTAGAATCCCTTGGTGAGATTTTATAGCTCCTTACCACAAAATAAAAGTTTTTGAAAAGATTCTACGGATGTTTTCCTAAGATTATAATCTATTGGAAATACGTTGTTGGTGTCGAATACATCAACGGGAATAAACAATATGAAACAAATAGTTACGGGATTCATTCATGCGCAAAGGCGCGAATGAATCCCGTAGAGATTCATGTAAGGGCATTCACGTTTAAATATTTATTGCTCCTTTAGTTCGCTTTAATCGTTTTAAAACAATTTCATTCTAACGAGAAGAGCAATAAATATTTTAAGACGAATCTATTCTAACGAAAGAAGCAATAATTATATAAAAAGGATTCTTTTCTAACGAAAGGAGCAATAAATATTTAAAAACAATTCCATGCTAACGAAAGGAACAATAATTATTTTAAATCGATTCCGTTCTAACGAAACAGCAATAGATATTTAAAAACAATTGCATGCAAACGAAAGCAACAATAAATATTTTAAAACGATTCCGTTCTAACGAAATGAGCAATAACTATTTAAAAATAATTCCATGCAAACGAAAGGAACAATAAATATTTTAAAACGATTCCGTTCTAACGAAATCAGCAATGAATATCAAAAAATAATTCTATGCAAACGAAAGGAACATAAAATATTTTTAAACGATTCCTTTATAACGAAATGAGCAATAACTATTAAAAAATCATTCCATGCAAACGAAAGGAACAATAAATATTTTAAAACGATTCCGTTCTAACGAAATGAGCAATAAATATTGAAAAATAATTCCATGCAAACGAAAGGAACAATAAATATTTTAAAACGATTCCGTTCTAACGAAATGAGCAATAACTATATAAAAAAAATTCCATGCAAACGAAAGGAACAAAAAATATTTTAAAGCGATTCCGTTCTAACGAAACAAGCAATAAATATTTAAAAATAATTCCATGCAAACGAAAGGAACAATAAATATTTTAAAACGATTCCGTTCTAACGAAATCAGCAATGAATATCGAAAAATAGTTCTATGCAAACGAAAGGAACATAAAATATTTTTAAACGATTCCTCTATAACGAAATGAGCAATAACTATTAAAAAATCATTCCATGCAAACGAAAGGAACAATAAATATTTTAAAACGATTCCGTTCTAACGAAATGAGCAATAAATATTGAAAAATAATTCCATGCAAACGAAAGGAACAATAAATATTTTAAAACGATTCCGTTCTAACGAAATGAGCAATAACTATATAAAAAAAATTCCATGCAAACGAAAGGAACAAAAAATATTTTAAAGCGATTCCGTTCTAACGAAACAAGCAATAAATATTTAAAAATAATTCCATGCAAACGAAAGGAACAATAAATATTTTAAAACGATTCCGTTCTAACGAAATCAGCAATAAATATTGAAAAATAATTCTATGAAAACGAAAGGAACAATAAATATTTTAAAACGAATCCGTTCAAACGAAACGAGCCATAAATATTTAAAAATAATTCCATGCAAACGAAATTAACAATAAATATTTTAAAATAATTCCATGCAAACGAAATTAACAATAAATATTTTAAAACAATTCCATGCTAACGAAGAAAGCAATAAATATTTTTAAACGTTTTAAAATATTTTCTTGCGCATTTCTTTAGAATAGAATCCTTTTAATATATTTTATTGCCCATTTCCTTAGAATATAATCGTTTTAAAATATATTATTGTCAATTCCTTTTGAATAGATTCCTTTTGAATAGATTCCTTTTGTATAGATTCCTTTTGTATAGATTCCTTTTAAAATATTTTATTGACTATTTCCTGTGCTTCTTTGGCGCGATTCTATTGTTGTTTTCCTTCCAATAGAATCCTTTGGCACGATTCTATTGTTGCTTTCCTTCGAATGGAATCCCTCGGAACGGTTCTATTGTTGATTCCCTTAGAATCCCTTGGTGAGATTATATAGCTCCTTACCATAAAATAGAAGTTTTTGAAAAGATTCTACGGATGTTTTCCTAAGATTATAATCTATTGGAAATACGTTGTTGGTGTCGAATACATCAACGGGAATAAACAATATGAAACAAATAGTTACGGGATTCATTCATGCGCAAGGGCGCGAATGAATCCCGTAAAGATTAATGTAAGGGCATTCACGTTTAAATATTTATTGCTCCTTTAGTTCGCTTTAATCTTTTTAAAATAATTTCATTCCAACGAGAAGAGCAATAAATATTTTAAGACGAATCTATTCTAACGAAAGAAGCAATAATTATATAAAAAGGATTCTTTTCTAACGAAAGGAGCAATAAATATTTAAAAACAATTCCATGCTAACGAAAGGAACAATAATTATTTTAAATCGATTCCGTTCTAACGAAAGAGCAATCGATATTTAAAAACATTTGCATGCATACGAAAGCAACAATAAATATTTAAAAACGATTCCGTTCTAACGAAATGAGCAATAACTATTTGAAAATAATTCCATGCAAACGAAAGGAACAAAAAATATTTTAAAGCGATTCCGTTGTAACGAAATGAGCAATAAGTATTTAAAAATAATTCCATGCAAACGAAAGGAACAATAAATATTTTAAAACGATTCCGTTCTAACGAAATCAGCAATGAATATCAAAAAATAATTCTATGCAAACGAAAGGAACATAAAATATTTTTAAACGATTCCTTTATAACGAAAGGAGCAATAACTATTAAAAAATCTTTCCATGCAAACGAAAGGAACAATAAATATTTTAAAACGATTCCGTTCTAACGAAATGAGCAATAAATATTGAAAAATAATTCCATGCAAACGAAAGGAACAATAAATATTTTAAAATGATTCCGTTCTAACGAAATGAGCAATAACTATATAAAAAAAATTCCATGCAAACGAAAGGAACACAAATATTTTAAAGCGATTCCGTTCTAACGAAACAAGCAATAAATATTTAAAAATAATTCCATGCAAACGAAAGGAACAATAAATATTTTAAAACGATTCCGTTCTAACGAAACAAGCAATAAATATTTAAAAATAATTCCATGCAAACGAAATTAACAATAAATATTTTAAAATAATTCCATGCTAACGAAGGAAGCAATAAGTATATTTAAACGTTTTAAAATATTTTCTTGCGCATTTCTTTAGAATAGAATCCTTTTAAAATATTTTATTGCCCATTTATTTAGATGTAGATAGGTATTTTAATTAACGTCCCACTGGAGCAACACAACGTCTATTGGTGACGGTCCGGGATCAATCTCAAAAGGAAAGATCCGAGGATAACACCACGTAATTTTCATCCACGGTCAGATGACGAGGCAACGCCTGAGCTGGCAACCCACTCTACAAACTTCCACACCACGCCAACGTGAGTACATTTTAGGCCACGACAGATTTAACGTGCACCAGCCCCCTTTGTACACGACGGTATTTTAACTGGATTCGAACAAGCAACCCTCCGGTTGCTAGTCCGTTACTCCTCCAACCGGCCCACCGCGGCCCCCCATTTCTTTCGAATAGAATCCTTTTAAAATTTTCTATTGCCCATTTCCTTAGGATAGAATCCTTTTAATATATTTTATTGCCCATTTCCTTAGAATATTATCGTTTTAAAATATATTATTGTCAATTCCTTTTGAATAGATTCCTTTTGAATAGATTCCTTTTAAAATATTTTATTGACTATTTCCTGTGCTTCTTTCGCGCGATTCTATTGTTGTTTTCCTTCCAATAGAATCCTTTGGCTCGATTCTACTGTTGCTTTCCTTCGAATAGAATCCTTTGGCACGATTCTATTGTTGCTTTCCTTCGAATGGAATCCCTCGGAACGGTTCTATTGTTGATTCCCTTAGAATCCCTTGGTGAGATTATATAGCTCCTTACCACAAAATTGGTTTTTGAAAAGATTCTACGGATGTTTTCCTAAGATTAGAATCTATTGGAAATACGTTGTTTGTGTCGAATGCATCAACGGGATTAAACAATATGAAACAAATAGTTACGGGATTCATTCATGCGCAAGGGCGCGAATGAATCCTGTAAAGATTCATGTAAGGGCATTCACGTTTAAATATTTATTGCTCCTTTAGTTCGCTTTAATCGTTTTAAAATAATTTCATTCTAACGAGAAGAGCAATAAATATTTTAAGACGAATCTATTCTAACGAAAGAAGCAATAATTATATAAAAAGGATTCTTTCCTAACGAAAGGAGCAATAAATATTTAAAAACAATTCCATGCTAACGAAAGGAACAATAATTATTTTAAATCGATTCCGTTCTAACGAAACAGCAATAGATATTTAAAAACAATTGCATGCAAACGAAAGCAACAATAAATATTTTAAAACGATTCCGTTCTAACGAAATGAGCAACTATTTAAAAATAATTCCATGCAAACGAAAGGAACAAATAATATTTTAAAGCGATTCCGTTCTAACGAAATGAACAATACCTATTTAAAAATAATTCCATGCAAACGAAAGGAACAATAAATATTTTAAAACAATTCCATGCTAACGAAAGGAGCAATAAATATTTTTTAACGTTTTAAAATATTTTCTTGCGCATTTCTTTAGAATAGAATCCTTTTAAAATATTTTATTGCCCATTTCTTTAGAATAGAATCCTTTTAAAATTTTCTATTGCCCATTTCCTTAGGCTAGGATAATTTTAATATATTTTATTGCCCATTTCCTTAGGATAGGATCCTTTTAATATATTTTATTGCCCATTTCCTTAGAATATAATCGTTTTAAAATATTTTATTGCCAATTTCTTTGAATAGATTCCTTTTGAAATATTTTATTGACTATTCACTTTGCTTCTTTGGTGCGATTCTATTGTTGTTTTCCTTCCAATAGATTCCTTTGGCTCGATTCTACTGTTGCTTTCCTTCGAATACAATCCTTTGGCACGATTCTATTGTTGCTTTCCTTCGAATGGAATACCTCGGAACGGTTCTATTGTTGATTCCCTTAGAATCCCTTGGTGAGATTATATAGCTCCTTAACACAAAATTGGTTTTTGAAAAGATTCTACGGATGTTTTCCTAAGATTAGAATCTATTGGAAATACGTTGTTTGTGTCGAATGCATCAACGGGATTAAACAATATGAAACAAATAGTTACGGGATTCATTCATGCGCAAGGGCGCGAATGAATCCCGTAAAGATGCATGTAAGGGCATTCACGTTTAAATATTTATTGCTCCTTTAGTTCGCTTTAATCGTTTTAAAATAATTTCATTCTAACGAGAAGAGCAATAAATATTTTAAGACGAATCTATTCTAAAGAAAGAAGCAATATATATATAAAAAGGATTCTTTTCTAACGAAATTAACAATAAATATTTAAAAACAATTCCATGCTAACGAAAGGAACAATAATTATTTTAAATCGATTCCGTTATAACGAAATGAGCAATAGATATTTAAAAATAATTCCATGCAAACGAAAGGAACAATAAATATTTTAAAACGATTCCGTTCTAACGAAATCAGCAATAAATATTGAAAAATAATTCTATGCAAACGAAAGGAACAAAAATATTTTTAAACGATTCCGTTATAACGAAAACGTGCAATAAATATTTAAAAAAAAATTCCATGCAATCGAAAGGAACAATAAATGTTTTAAAGCGATTCCGTTCTAACGAAATGAGCAATAACTATTTTAAAATAATTCCATGCAAACGAAAGGAACAAAAAATATTTTAAAGCGATTCCGTTCTAACGAAATGAGCAATAAGTATTTAAAAATAATTCCATGCAAACGAAAGGAACAATAAATATTTTAAAACGATTCCGTTCTAACGAAATCAGCAATAAATATTGAAAAATAATTCTATGCAAACGAAAGGAACAAAAAATATTTTTAAACGATTCCGTTATAAAGAATAGGTGCAATAAATATTTAAAAACAATTCCATGCAAACGAAAGGAACAATATATGTTTTAAAGCGATTCCGTCCTAACGAAATGTGCAATAATAATAATTCCATGCAAACGAAAGGAACAATAAATATTTGAAAGCGAATCCGTTCTAACGAAACGAGCAATAACTATTTAAAAATAATTCCATGCAAACGAAATTAACAATAAATATTTTAAAACAATTCCATGCTATCGAAGGGACAATAAATATTTTTAAACGTTTTAAAATATTTTCTTGCGCATTTCTTTAGAATAAAATCCTTTTAAAATATTTTATTGCCCATTTCTTTACATGTAGATAGGTATTTTAATTAACGTCCCACTGGAGCAACACAACGTCTATTGGTGACGGTCCGGGATCAATCTCAAAAGGAAAGATCCGAGGATAACACCACGTAATTTTCATCCACGGTCAGATGACGAGGCAACGCCTGAGCTGGCAACCCACTCTACAAACTTCCACACCACGCCAACGTGAGTACATTTTAGGCCACGACAGATTTAACGTGCACCAGCCCCCTTTGTACACGACGGTATTTTAACTGGATTCGAACAAGCAACCCTCCGGTTGCTAGTCCGTTACTCCTCCAACCGGCCCACCGCGGCCCCCCCCATTTCTTTCGAATAGAATCCTTTTAAAATTTTCTATTGCCCATTTCCTTAGGATAGAATCCTTTTAATATATTTTATTGCCCATTTCCTTAGAATATAATCGTTTTAAAATATATTATTGTCAATTTCTTTTGAATAGATTCCTTTTAAAATATTTTATTGACTATTTGCTTTGCTTCTTTGGCGCGATTGTCTTGTTGTTTTCCTTCCAATAGAATCCTTTGGCTCGATTCTACTGTTGCTTTTCTTCGAATAGAATCCGTTGGCACGATTCTATTGTTGCTTTCCTTCGAATGGAATCCCTCGGAACGGTTCTATTGTTGATTCCCTTAGAATCCCTTGCTGAGATTATATAGCTCCTTACAATAAAATAGAAGTTCTTGAAAAGATTCTACGGATGTTTTCCTAAGATTATAATCTATTGGAAATACGTTGTTTGTGTCGAATACATCAACGGGAATAAACAATATGAAACAAATAGTTACGGGATTCATTCATGCGCATGGGCGCGAATGAATCCCGTAAAGATTCATGTAAGGGCATTCACGTTTAAATATTTATGGCTCCTTTAGTTCGCTTTAATCGTTTTAAAATAATTTCATTCTAACGAGAAGAGCAATAAATATTTTAAGACGAATCTATTCTAACGAAAGAAGCAATAATTATATAAAAAAGATTCTTTTCTAACGAAAGGAGCAATAAATATTTAAAAACAATTCCATGCTAACGAAAGGAACAATAATTATTTTAAATCGATTCCGTTCTAACGAAACAGCAATAGATATTTAAAAACAATTGCATGCAAACGAAAGCAACAATAAATATTTTAAAACGATTCCGTTCTAACGAAATGAGCAATAACTATTTAAAAATAATTCCATGCAAACGAAAGGAACAAAAAATATTTTAAAGCGATTCCGTCCTAACGAAATGTGCAAAAACTATTCAAAAATAATTCCATGCAAACGAAAGGAACAATAAATATTTGAAAGCGATTCCGTTCTAACGAAATCAGCAATAAATATTGAAAAATCATTCCATGCAAACGAAAGGAACAATAAATGTTTTAAAGCGATTCCGTTCTAACGAAATGAGCAATAACTATTAAAAAATCATTCCATACAAACGAAAGGAACAATAAATATTTTAAAACGATTCCGTTCTAACGAAATGAGCAATAAATATTGAAAAATAATTCCATGCTAACGAAAGGAACAAAAAATATTTTTAAACGATTCCGTTATAACGAAAAGGAGCAATAAATATTTAAAAACAATACCATGCAAACGAAAGGAAAAATAAATGTTTTAAAGCGATTCCGTTCTAACCAAACGAGCAATAACTATTAAAAAATCATTCCATGCAAACGAAAGGAACAAAAATATTTTAAAGCGATTCCGTTCTAACGAAACGAGCAATAACTATTTAAAAATAATTCCATGAAACGAAAGGAACAAAAAATATTTTAAAGCGATTCCGTCCTAACGAAATGTGCAATAACTATTTAAAAATAATTCCATGCAAACGAAAGGAACAATAAATATTTGAAAGCGATTCCGTTCTAAAGAAACGAGCAATAACTATTTAAAAATAATTCCATGCAAACGAAATTAACAATAAATATTTTAAAACAATTCCATGCTAACGAAGAAAGAAATAAATATTTTTAAACGTTTAAAAATATTTTTTTGCGCATTTCTTTAGAATAGAATCCTTTTAATATATTTTATTGCCCATTTCCTTAGAATATAATCGTTTTAAAATATATTATTGTCAATTCCTTTTGAATAGATTCCTTTTGAATAGATTCCTTTTGTTTAGATTCCTTTTGTTTAGATTCCTTTTTAAATATTTTATTGACTATTTCCTGTGCTTCTTTGGCGCGATTCTATTGTTGTTTTCCTTCCAATAGAATCCTTTGGCCCGATTCTACTGTTGCTTTTCTTCGAATAGAATCCTTTGAAACGATTCTATTGTTGCTTTCCTTCGAATGGAATCCCTCGGAACGGTTCTATTGTTGATTCCCTTAGAATCCCTTGGTGAGATTATATAGCTCCTTACCATAAAATAGAAGTTTTTTAAAAGATTCTACGGATGTTTTCCTAAGATTATAATCTATTGGAAATACGTTGTTGGTGTCGAATACATCAACGGGAATAAACAATATGAAACAAATAGTTACGGGATTCATTCATGCGCAAGGGCGCGAATGAATCCCGTAAAGATTCATGTAAGTGCATTCACGTTTAAATATTTATTGCTCCTTTAGTTCGCTTTAATCGTTTTAAAATAATTTCATTCTAACGAGAAGAGCAATAAATATTTTAAGACGAATCTATTCTAACGAAAGAAGCAATAATTATATAAAAAGGATTCTTTTCTAACGAAAGGAGCAATAAATATTTAAAAATAATTCCATGCTATCGAAAGGAACAATAATTTTTTTAAATCGATTCCGTTCTAACGAAACAGCAATAGATATTTAAAAACAATTGCATGCAAACGAAAGCAACAATAAATATTTTAAAACGATTCCGTTCTAACGAAATGAGCAATAACTATTTAAAAATAATTCCATGCAAACGAAAGGAACAATAAATATTTTAAAACGATTCCGTTCTAACGAAATCAGCAATGAATATCAAAAAATAATTCTATGCAAACGAAAGGAACATAAAATATTTTTAAACGATTCCTTTATAACGAAAGGAGCAATAACTATTAAAAAATCTTTCCATGCAAACGAAAGGAACAATAAATATTTTAAAACGATTCCGTTCTAACGAAATGAGCAATAAATATTGAAAAATAATTCCATGCAAACGAAAGGAACAATAAATATTTTAAAATGATTCCGTTCTAACGAAATGAGCAATAACTATATAAAAAAAATTCCATGCAAACGAAAGGAACACAAATATTTTAAAGCGATTCCGTTCTAACGAAACAAGCAATAAATATTTAAAAATAATTCCATGCAAACGAAAGGAACAATAAATATTTTAAAACGATTCCGTTCTAACGAAACAAGCAATAAATATTTAAAAATAATTCCATGCAAACGAAATTAACAATAAATATTTTAAAATAATTCCATGCTAACGAAGGAAGCAATAAGTATATTTAAACGTTTTAAAATATTTTCTTGCGCATTTCTTTAGAATAGAATCCTTTTAAAATATTTTATTGCCCATTTATTTAGATGTAGGTAGGTATTTTAATTAACGTCACACTGGAGCAACACAACGGTCTATTGGTGAAAGTCCGGGATCAATCTCAAAGGGAAAGATCCGAGGACAACACCACGTAATTTTGATCCACGGTCAGATGACGAGGCAACGCCTGAGCTGGCAACCCACTCTACAAACTTCCACACCACGCCAACGTGAGTACATTTGAGGCCACGACAGATTTAACGTGCACCAGCCCCCTTTGTTCACGACGGTATTTTAATTGGATTCGAACTAGCAACCCTCCGGTTGCTCATCCGTTACTCCTCCAACCGGGCCACCGCGGCCCCCCATTTCTTTAGAATAGAATCCTTTTAAAATTTTCTATTGCCCATTTCCTTAGGATAGAATCCTTTTAATATATTTTATTGCCCATTTCCTTAGAATATAATCGTTTTAAAATATATTATTGTCAATTCCTTTTGAATAGATTCCTTTTAAAATATTTTATTGACTATCTCCTGTGCTTGTTTGGCGCGATTCTATCGTTGTTTTCCTTCCAATAGAATCCTTTGGCTCGATTCTACTGTTGTTCTTCTTCGAATAGAATCCTTTGGCACGATTCTATTGTTGCTTTCCTTCGAATGGAATCCCTCGGAACGGTTCTATTGTTGATTCCCTTAGAATCCCTTAGTGAGATTATGTAGCTCCTTACCATAAAATAGAAGTTTTTGAAAAGATTCTACGGATGTTTTCCTAAGATTATAATCTATTGGAAATACGTTGTTGGTGTCGAATACATCAACGGGAATAAACAATATGAAACAAATAGTTACGGGATTCATTCATGCGCAAGGGCGCGAATGAATCCCGTAGAGATTCATGTAAGGGCATTCACGTTTAAATATTTATTGCTCCTTTAGTTCGCTTTAATCGTTTTAAAATAATTTCATTCTAACGAGAAGAGCAATAAATATTTTAAGACGAATCTATTCTAACGAAAGAAGCAATAATTATATAAAAAGGATTCTTTTCTAACGAAAGGAGCAATAAATATTTAAAAACAATTCCATGCTAACGAAAGGAACAATAATTATTTTAAATCGATTCCGTTCTAACGAAACAGCAATAGATATTTAAAAACAATTGCATGCAAACGAAAGCAACAATAAATATTTTAAAACGATTCCGTTCTAACGAAATGAGCAATAACAATTTAAAAATAATTCCATGCAAACGAAAGGAACAAAAAATATTTTAAAGTGATTCCGTTGTAACGAAATGAGCAATAAGAATTTAAAAATAATTCCATGCAAACGAAAGGAACAAAAAATATTTTAAAGCGATTCCGTTCTTACGAAACGAGCAATAAATATTTAAAAATAATTCCATGCAAACGAATTAACAATAAATATTTTAAAACAATTCCATGCTAACGAAGAAAGCAATAAATATTTTTAAACGTTTTAAAATATTTTCTTGCTCATTTCTTTAGAATAGAATCCTTTTAAAATATATTATTGCCCATTTCTTTAGATGTAGGTTGGTATTTTAATTAACGTCACACTGGAGCAACACAACGGGCTATTGGTGACGGTCCGGGATCAATCTAAAAGGGAAAGATCCGAGGACAACACCACGTAATTTTGATCCACGATCAGATGACGAGGCAACACCTGAGCTGGCAACCCACTCTCCAAACTTCCACACCACGACAACGTGAGTACATTTGACGCCACGACAGATTTAACGTGCACCAGCCCCCTTTGTACACGACGGTATTTTGGCTGGATTCGAACTAGCAACAATCCGGTTTCTAGTTCGTTACTCCTCCAACCGGGCCACCGCGGCCCCCCATTTCTTTCGAATAGAATCCTTTTAAAATTTTCTATTGCCCATTTCCTTAGGATAGAATCCTTTTAATATATTTTATTGCCCATTTCCTTAGAATATAATCGTTTTAAAATATATTATTGTCAATTTCTTTTGAATAGATTCCTTTTAAAATATTTTATTGACTATTTGCTTTGCTTCTTTGGCGCGATTGTCTTGTTGTTTTCCTTCCAATAGAATCCTTTGGCTCGATTCTACTGTTGCTTTTCTTCGAATAGAATCCGTTGGCACGATTCTATTGTTGCTTTCCTTCGAATGGAATCCCTCGGAACGGTTCTATTGTTGATTCCCTTAGAATCCCTTGCTGAGATTATATAGCTCCTTACAATAAAATAGAAGTTCTTGAAAAGATTCTACGGATGTTTCCCTAAGATTATAATCTATTGGAAATACGTTGTTTGTGTCGAATACATCAACGGGAATAAACAATATGAAACAAATAGTTACGGGATTCATTCATGCGCATGGGCGCGAATGAATCCCGTAAAGATTCATGTAAGGGCATTCACGTTTAAATATTTATGGCTCCTTTAGTTCGCTTTAATCGTTTTAAAATAATTTCATTCTAACGAGAAGAGCAATAAATATTTTAAGACGAATCTATTCTAACGAAAGAAGCAATAATTATATAAAAAAGATTCTTTTCTAACGAAAGGAGCAATAAATATTTAAAAACAATTCCATGCTAACGAAAGGAACAATAATTATTTTAAATCGATTCCGTTCTAACGAAACAGCAATAGATATTTAAAAACAATTGCATGCAAACGAAAGCAACAATAAATATTTTAAAACGATTCCGTTCTAACGAAATGAGCAATAACTATTTAAAAATAATTCCATGCAAACGAAAGGAACAAAAAATATTTTAAAGCGATTCCGTCCTAACGAAATGTGCAAAAACTATTCAAAAATAATTCCATGCAAACGAAAGGAACAATAAATATTTGAAAGCGATTCCGTTCTAACGAAATCAGCAATAAATATTGAAAAATCATTCCATGCAAACGAAAGGAACAATAAATGTTTTAAAGCGATTCCGTTCTAACGAAATGAGCAATAACTATTAAAAAATCATTCCATACAAACGAAAGGAACAATAAATATTTTAAAACGATTCCGTTCTAACGAAATGAGCAATAAATATTGAAAAATAATTCCATGCTAACGAAAGGAACAAAAAATATTTTTAAACGATTCCGTTATAACGAAAAGGAGCAATAAATATTTAAAAACAATACCATGCAAACGAAAGGAAAAATAAATGTTTTAAAGCGATTCCGTTCTAACCAAACGAGCAATAACTATTAAAAAATCATTCCATGCAAACGAAAGGAACAAAAATATTTTAAAGCGATTCCGTTCTAACGAAACGAGCAATAACTATTTAAAAATAATTCCATGAAACGAAAGGAACAAAAAATATTTTAAAGCGATTCCGTCCTAACGAAATGTGCAATAACTATTTAAAAATAATTCCATGCAAACGAAAGGAACAATAAATATTTGAAAGCGATTCCGTTCTAAAGAAACGAGCAATAACTATTTAAAAATAATTCCATGCAAACGAAATTAACAATAAATATTTTAAAACAATTCCATGCTAACGAAGAAAGAAATAAATATTTTTAAACGTTTTAAAATATTTTCTTGCGCATTTCTTTAGAATAGAATCCTTTTAATATATTTTATTGCCCATTTCCTTAGAATATAATCGTTTTAAAATATATTATTGTAAATTCCTTTTGAATAGATTCCTTTTGAATAGATTCCTTTTGTTTAGATTCCTTTTGTTTAGATTCCTTTTTAAATATTTTATTGACTATTTCCTGTGCTTCTTTGGCGCGATTCTATTGTTGTTTTCCTTCCAATAGAATCCTTTGGCCCGATTCTACTGTTGCTTTTCTTCGAATAGAATCCTTTGAAACGATTCTATTGTTGCTTTCCTTCGAATGGAATCCCTCGGAACGGTTCTATTGTTGATTCCCTTAGTGAGATTATATAGCTCCTTACCATAAAATAGAAGTTTTTTAAAAGATTCTACGGATGTTTTCCTAAGATTATAATCTATTGGAAATACGTTGTTGGTGTCGAATACATCAACGGGAATAAACAATATGAAACAAATAGTTACGGGATTCATTCATGCGCAAGGGCGCGAATGAATCCCGTAAAGATTCATGTAAGTGCATTCACGTTTAAATATTTATTGCTCCTTTAGTTCGCTTTAATCGTTTTAAAATAATTTCATTCTAACGAGAAGAGCAATAAATATTTTAAGACGAATCTATTCTAACGAAAGAAGCAATAATTATATAAAAAGGATTCTTTTCTAACGAAAGGAGCAATAATTATTTAAAAATAATTCCATGCTATCGAAAGGAACAATAATTTTTTTAAATCGATTCCGTTCTAACGAAACAGCAATAGATATTTAAAAACAATTGCATGCAAACGAAAGCAACAATAAATATTTTAAAACGATTCCGTTCTAACGAAATGAGCAATAACTATTTAAAAATAATTCCATGCAAACGAAAGGAACAATAAATATTTTAAAACGATTCCGTTCTAACGAAATCAGCAATGAATATCAAAAAATAATTCTATGCAAACGAAAGGAACATAAAATATTTTTAAACGATTCCTTTATAACGAAAGGAGCAATAACTATTAAAAAATCTTTCCATGCAAACGAAAGGAACAATAAATATTTTAAAACGATTCCGTTCTAACGAAATGAGCAATAAATATTGAAAAATAATTCCATGCAAACGAAAGGAACAATAAATATTTTAAAATGATTCCGTTCTAACGAAATGAGCAATAACTATATAAAAAAAATTCCATGCAAACGAAAGGAACACAAATATTTTAAAGCGATTCCGTTCTAACGAAACAAGCAATAAATATTTAAAAATAATTCCATGCAAACGAAAGGAACAATAAATATTTTAAAACGATTCCGTTCTAACGAAACAAGCAATAAATATTTAAAAATAATTCCATGCAAACGAAATTAACAATAAATATTTTAAAATAATTCCATGCTAACGAAGGAAGCAATAAGTATATTTAAACGTTTTAAAATATTTTCTTGCGCATTTCTTTAGAATAGAATCCTTTTAAAATATTTTATTGCCCATTTATTTAGATGTAGGTAGGTATTTTAATTAACGTCACACTGGAGCAACACAACGGTCTATTGGTGAAAGTCCGGGATCAATCTCAAAGGGAAAGATCCGAGGACAACACCACGTAATTTTGATCCACGGTCAGATGACGAGGCAACGCCTGAGCTGGCAACCCACTCTACAAACTTCCACACCACGCCAACGTGAGTACATTTGAGGCCACGACAGATTTAACGTGCACCAGCCCCCTTTGTTCACGACGGTATTTTAATTGGATTCGAACTAGCAACCCTCCGGTTGCTCATCCGTTACTCCTCCAACCGGGCCACCGCGGCCCCCCATTTCTTTAGAATAGAATCCTTTTAAAATTTTCTATTGCCCATTTCCTTAGGATAGAATCCTTTTAATATATTTTATTGCCCATTTCCTTAGAATATAATCGTTTTAAAATATATTATTGTCAATTCCTTTTGAATAGATTCCTTTTAAAATATTTTATTGACTATCTCCTGTGCTTGTTTGGCGCGATTCTATCGTTGTTTTCCTTCCAATAGAATCCTTTGGCTCGATTCTACTGTTGTTCTTCTTCGAATAGAATCCTTTGGCACGATTCTATTGTTGCTTTCCTTCGAATGGAATCCCTCGGAACGGTTCTATTGTTGATTCCCTTAGAATCCCTTAGTGAGATTATGTAGCTCCTTACCATAAAATAGAAGTTTTTGAAAAGATTCTACGGATGTTTTCCTAAGATTATAATCTATTGGAAATACGTTGTTGGTGTCGAATACATCAACGGGAATAAACAATATGAAACAAATAGTTACGGGATTCATTCATGCGCAAGGGCGCGAATGAATCCCGTAGAGATTCATGTAAGGGCATTCACGTTTAAATATTTATTGCTCCTTTAGTTCGCTTTAATCGTTTTAAAATAATTTCATTCTAACGAGAAGAGCAATAAATATTTTAAGACGAATCTATTCTAACGAAAGAAGCAATAATTATATAAAAAGGATTCTTTTCTAACGAAAGGAGCAATAAATATTTAAAAACAATTCCATGCTAACGAAAGGAACAATAATTATTTTAAATCGATTCCGTTCTAACGAAACAGCAATAGATATTTAAAAACAATTGCATGCAAACGAAAGGAACATAAAATATTTTTAAACGATTCCTTTATAACGAAATGAGCAATAACTATTAAAAAATCATTCCATGCAAACGAAAGGAACAAAAAATATTTTAAAACGATTCCGTTCTAACGAAATGAGCAATAAATATTGAAAAATAATTCCATGCAAACGAAAGGAACAATAAATATTTTAAAACGATTCCGTTCTAACGAAATGAGCAATAACTATATAAAAAAAATTCCATGCAAACGAAAGGAACAAAAAATATTTTAAAGCGATTCCGTTCTAACGAAACAAGCAATAAATATTTAAAAATAATTCCATGCAAACGAAAGGAACAATAAATATTTTAAAACGATTCCGTTCTAACGAAATGAGCAATAACTATATAAAAAAAATTCCATGCAAACGAAAGGAACAAAAAATATTTTAAAGCGATTCCGTTCTAACGAAACAAGCAATAAATATTTAAAAATAATTCCATGCAAACGAAAGGAACAATAAATATTTTAAAACGATTCCGTTCTAACGAAATCAGCAATGAATATCGAAAAATAATTCTATGCAAACGAAAGGAACATAAAATATTTTTAAACGATTCCTTTATAACGAAATGAGCAATAACTATTAAAAAATCATTCCATGCAAACGAAAGGAACAATAAATATTTTAAAACGATTCCGTTCTAACGAAATGAGCAATAAATATTGAAAAATAATTCCATGCAAACGAAAGGAACAATAAATATTTTAAAACGATTCCGTTCTAACGAAATGAGCAATAACTATATAAAAAAAATTCCATGCAAACGAAAGGAACAAAAAATATTTTAAAGCGATTCCGTTCTAACGAAACAAGCAATAAATATTTAAAAATAATTCCATGCAAACGATAGGAACAATAAATATTTTAAAACGATTCCGTTCTAACGAAACAAGCAATAAATATTTAAAAATAATTCCATGCAAACGAAATTAACAATAAATATTTTAAAATAATTCCATGCTAACGAAGGAAGCAATAAATATATTTAAACGTTTTAAAATATTTTCTTGCGCATTTCTTTAGAATAGAATCCTTTTAAAATATTTATTGCCCATTTATTTAGATGTAGGTAGGTATTTTAATTAACGTCACACTGGAGCAACACAACGGTCTATTGGTGACGGTCCGGGATCAATCTCAAAGGGAAAGATCCGTGGACAACACCACGTAATTTTGATCCACTGTCAGATGACGAGGCAACGCCTGAGCTGGCAACCCACTCTACAAACTTCCACACCACGCCAACGTGAGTACATTTGAGGCCACGACAGATTTAACGTGCACCAGCCCCCTTTGTTCACGACGGTATTTTAATTGGATTCGAACTAGCAACCCTCCGGTTGCTAGTCCGTTACTCCTCCAACCGGGCCACCGCGGCCCCCCATTTCTTTAGTATAGAATCTTTTTAAAATTTTCTATTGCCCATTTCCTTAGGATAGAATCCTTTTAATATATTTTATTGCCCATTTCCTTAGAATATAATCGTTTTAAAATATTTTATTGTCAATTTCTTTTGAATAGATTCCTTTGGAATAGATTCCTTTTAAAATATTTTATTGACTATTTCCTTTGCTTCTTTGGCGCGATTCTATTGTTGTTTTCCTTCCAATAGAATCCTTTGGCTCGATTCTACTCTTGCTTTTCTTCGAATAGAATCCTTTGGCACGATTCTATTGTTGCTTTCCTTCGAATGGAATCCCTCGGAACGGTTCTATTGTTGATTCCCTTAGAATCCCTTGGTGAGATTTTATAGCTCCTTACCACAAAATAAAAGTTTTTGAAAAGATTCTACGGATGTTTTCCTAAGATTATAATCTATTGGAAATACGTTGTTGGTGTCGAATACATCAACGGGAATAAACAATATGAAACAAATAGTTACGGGATTCATTCATGCGCAAGGGCGCGAATGAATCCCGTAGAGATTCATGTAAGGGCATTCACGTTTAAATATTTATTGCTCCTTTAGTTCGCTTTAATCGTTTTAAAACAATTTCATTCTAACGAGAAGAGCAATAAATATTTTAAGACGAATCTATTCTAACGAAAGAAGCAATAATTATATAAAAAGGATTCTTTTCTAACGAAAGGAGCAATAAATATTTAAAAACAATTCCATGCTAACGAAAGGAACAATAATTATTTTAAATCGATTCCGTTCTAACGAAACAGCAATAGATATTTAAAAACAATTGCATGCAAACGAAAGCAACAATAAATATTTTAAAACGATTCCGTTCTAACGAAATGAGCAATAACTATTTAAAAATAATTCCATGCAAACGAAAGGAACAATAAATATTTTAAAACGATTCCGTTCTAACGAAATCAGCAATGAATATCAAAAAATAATTCTATGCAAACGAAAGGAACATAAAATATTTTTAAACGATTCCTTTATAACGAAATGAGCAATAACTATTAAAAAATCATTCCATGCAAACGAAAGGAACAATAAATATTTTAAAACGATTCCGTTCTAACGAAATGAGCAATAAATATTGAAAAATAATTCCATGCAAACGAAAGGAACAATAAATATTTTAAAACGATTCCGTTCTAACGAAATGAGCAATAACTATATAAAAAAAATTCCATGCAAACGAAAGGAACAAAAAATATTTTAAAGCGATTCCGTTCTAACGAAACAAGCAATAAATATTTAAAAATAATTCCATGCAAACGAAAGGAACAATAAATATTTTAAAACGATTCCGTTCTAACGAAATCAGCAATGAATATCGAAAAATAGTTCTATGCAAACGAAAGGAACATAAAATATTTTTAAACGATTCCTCTATAACGAAATGAGCAATAACTATTAAAAAATCATTCCATGCAAACGAAAGGAACAATAAATATTTTAAAACGATTCCGTTCTAACGAAATGAGCAATAAATATTGAAAAATAATTCCATGCAAACGAAAGGAACAATAAATATTTTAAAACGATTCCGTTCTAACGAAATGAGCAATAACTATATAAAAAAAATTCCATGCAAACGAAAGGAACAAAAAATATTTTAAAGCGATTCCGTTCTAACGAAACAAGCAATAAATATTTAAAAATAATTCCATGCAAACGAAAGGAACAATAAATATTTTAAAACGATTCCGTTCTAACGAAATCAGCAATAAATATTGAAAAATAATTCTATGAAAACGAAAGGAACAATAAATATTTTAAAACGAATCCGTTCAAACGAAACGAGCCATAAATATTTAAAAATAATTCCATGCAAACGAAATTAACAATAAATATTTTAAAATAATTCCATGCAAACGAAATTAACAATAAATATTTTAAAACAATTCCATGCTAACGAAGAAAGCAATAAATATTTTTAAACGTTTTAAAATATTTTCTTGCGCATTTCTTTAGAATAGAATCCTTTTAATATATTTTATTGCCCATTTCCTTAGAATATAATCGTTTTAAAATATATTATTGTCAATTCCTTTTGAATAGATTCCTTTTGAAAAGATTCCTTTTGTATAGATTCCTTTTGTATAGATTCCTTTTAAAATATTTTATTGACTATTTCCTGTGCTTCTTTGGCGCGATTCTATTGTTGTTTTCCTTCCAATAGAATCCTTTGGCACGATTCTATTGTTGCTTTCCTTCGAATGGAATCCCTCGGAACGGTTCTATTGTTGATTCCCTTAGAATCCCTTGGTGAGATTATATAGCTCCTTACCATAAAATAGAAGTTTTTGAAAAGATTCTACGGATGTTTTCCTAAGATTATAATCTATTGGAAATACGTTGTTGGTGTCGAATACATCAACGGGAATAAACAATATGAAACAAATAGTTACGGGATTCATTCATGCGCAAGGGCGCGAATGAATCCCGTAAAGATTAATGTAAGGGCATTCACGTTTAAATATTTATTGCTCCTTTAGTTCGCTTTAATCTTTTTAAAATAATTTCATTCCAACGAGAAGAGCAATAAATATTTTAAGACGAATCTATTCTAACGAAAGAAGCAATAATTATATAAAAAGGATTCTTTTCTAACGAAAGGAGCAATAAATATTTAAAAACAATTCCATGCTAACGAAAGGAACAATAATTATTTTAAATCGATTCCGTTCTAACGAAAGAGCAATCGATATTTAAAAACATTTGCATGCATACGAAAGCAACAATAAATATTTAAAAACGATTCCGTTCTAACGAAATGAGCAATAACTATTTGAAAATAATTCCATGCAAACGAAAGGAACAAAAAATATTTTAAAGCGATTCCGTTGTAACGAAATGAGCAATAAGTATTTAAAAATAATTCCATGCAAACGAAAGGAACAATAAATATTTTAAAACGATTCCGTTGTAACGAAATCAGCAATAAATATTGAAAAATAATTCTATGAAAACGAAAGGAACAATAAATATTTTAAAACGATTCCGTTCTAACGAAATGAGCAATAACTATTTAAAAATCATTCCATGCAAACGAAAGGAACAAAAAATATTTTAAAGCGATTCCGTTCTAACGAAACGAGCCATAAATATTTAAAAATAATTCCATGCAAACGAAATTAACAATAACTATTTTAAAACAATTCCATGCTAACGAAGAAAGCAATAAATATTTTTAAACATTTTAAAATATTTTCTTGCGCATTTCTTTAGAATAGAATCCGTTTAATATATTTTATTGCCCATTTCCTTAGAATATAATCGTTTTAAAATATATTATTGTCAATTCCTTTTGAATAGATTCCTTTTGAATAGATTACTCTTAAAATATTTTATTGACTATTTCCTGTGCTTCTTTGGCGCGATTCTATTGTTGTTTTCCTTCCAATAGAATCCTTTGGCTCGATTGTACTGTTGCTTTTCTTCGAATAGAATCCTTTGGCACGATTCTATTGTTGCTTTCCTTCGAATGGAATCCCTCGGAACGGTTCTATTGTTGATTCCCTTAGAATCCCTTGGTGAGATTATATAGCTCCTTACCATAAAATAGAAGTTTTTGAAAAGATTCTACGGATGTTTTCCTAAGATTATAATCTATTGGAAATACGTTGTTGGTGTCGAATACATCAACGGGAATAAACAATATGAAACAAATAGTTACGGGATTCATTCATGTGCAAGGGCGCGAATGAATCCCGTAAAGATTCATGTAAGGGCATTCACGTTTAAATATTTATGGCTCCTTTAGTTCGCTTTAATCGTTTTAAAATAATTTCATTCTAACGAGAAGAGCAATAAATATTTTAAGACGAATCTATTCTAACGAATGAAGCAATAATTATATAAAAAGGATTCTTTTCTAACGAAAGGAGCAATAAATATTTAAAAACAATTCCATGCTAACGAAAGGAACAATAATTATTTTAAATCGATTCCGTTCTAACGAAACAGCAATAGATATTTAAAAACAATTGCATGCATACGAAAGCAACAATAAATATTTTAAAACGATTCCGTTCTAACGAAATGAGCAATAACTATTTAAAAATAATTCCATGCAAACGAAAGGAACAAAAAATATTTTAAAGCGATTCCGTTCTAACGAAATGAGCAATAAGTATTTAAAAATAATTCCATGCAAACGAAAGGAACAATAAATATTTTAAAACGATTCCGTTCTAACGAAATCAGCAATAAATATTGAAAAATAATTCCATGCAAACGAAATTAACAATAAATATTTTAAAACAATTCCATGCTAACGAAGAAAGCAATAAATATTTTTAAACATTTTAAAATATTTTCTTGCGCATTTCTTTAGAATAGAATCCTTTTAATATATTTTATTGCCCATTTCCTTAGAATATAATCGTTTTAAAATATATTATTCTCAATTCCTTTTGAATAGATTCCTTTTGAATAGATTCCTTTTGTATAGATTCCTTTTGTATAGATTCCTTTTAAAATATTTTATTGACTATTTCCTGTGCTTCTTTGGCGCGATTCTATTGTTGTTTTCCTTCCAATAGAATCCTTTGGCTCGATTCTACTGTTGCTTTTCTTCGAATAGAATCCTTTGGCACGATTCTATTGTTGCTTTCCTTCGAATGGAATCCTTTGGCACGATTCTATTGTTGCTTTCCTTCGAATGGAATCCCTCGGAACGGTTCTATTGTTGATTCCCTTAGAATCCCTGGGTGAGATTATATAGCTCCTTACCATAAAATAGAAGTTTTTGAAAAGATTCTACGGATGTTTTCCTAAGATTATAATCTATTGGAAATACGTTGTTGGTGTCGAATACATCAACGGGAATAAACAATATGAAACAAATAGTTACGGGATTCATTCATGTGCAAGGGCGCGAATGAATCCCGTAAAGATTCATGTAAGGGCATTCACGTTTAAATATTTATGGCTCCTTTAGTTCGCTTTAATCGTTTTAAAATAATTTCATTCTAACGAGAAGAGCAATAAATATTTTAAGACGAATCTATTCTAACGAAAGAAGCAATAATTATATAAAAAGGATTCTTTTCTAACGAAAGGAGCAAGAAATATTTAAAAACAATTCCATGCTAACGAAAGGAACAATAATTATTTTAAATCGATTCCGTTCTAACGAAACAGCAATAGATATTTAAAAACAATTGCATGCAAACGAAAGCAACAATAAATATTTTAAAACGATTCCGTTCTAACGAAATGAGCAATAACTATTTAAAAATAATTCCATGCAAACGAAAGGAACAAAAGTATTTTAAAGCGTTTCCGTTGTAACGAAACGAGCAATAAGTATTTAAAAATAATTCCATGCAAACGAAATGAACTATAAATATTTTAAAAGGATTCCGTTCTAACGAAATCAGCAATAAATATTGAAAAATAATTCCATGCAAACGAAAGGAACAAAAAATATTTTTAAACGATTCCGTTATAACGAAAAGGTGCAATAAATATTTAAAAACAATTCCATGCAAACGAAAGGAACAATAAATATTTGAAAGCGATTCCGTTCTAACCAAACGAGCAATAACTATTTAAAAATAATTCTATGCAAACGAAAGGAACAAAAAATATTTCTAATCGATTCCGTTATAACGAAAAGGTGCAATAAATATTTAAAAACAATTCCATGCAAACGAAAGGAATAAATGTTTTAAAGCGATTCCGTTCTAACCAAACGAGCAATAACTATTAAAAAATCATTCCATGCAAACGAAAGGAACAAAAATATTTTAAAGCGATTCCGTTCTAACGAAATGAGCCATAAATATTGAAAAATAATTCCATGAAACGAAAGGAACAAAAAATATTTCAAAGCGATTCCGTCCTAACGAAACGAGCAATAACTATTTAAAAATAATTCCATGCAAACGAAATTAACAATAAATATTTTAAAACAATTCCATGCTAACGAAGGGAGCAATAAATATTTTTAAACGTTCTAAAATATTTTCTTGCGCATTTCTTTAGAATAGAATCCTTTTAAAATATTTTATTGCCCATTTCTTTAGATGTTGCTAGGTATTTTAATTAACGTCACACTGGAGCAACACAACGGGCTATTGGTGACGGTCCGGGATCAATCTCAAAGGGAAAGATCCGAGGACAACACCACGTAATTTCGATCCACGGTCAGATGACGAGGCAACGCCTGAGCTGGCAACCCACTCTACAAACTTCCACACCACGCCAACGTGAGTACATTTGAGGCCACGACAGATTTAACGTGCACCAGCCCCCTTTGTACACGACGGTATTTTAACTGGATTCGAACTAGCAACCCTCCTGTTGCTAGTCCGTTACTCCTCCAACCGGGCCACCGCGGCCCCCCATTTCTTTAGAATAGAATCCTTTTAAAATTTTCTATTGCCCATTTCCTTAGGATAGAATCCTTTTAATATATTTTATTGCCCATTTCCTTAGAATATAATCGTTTTAAAATATATTATTGTCAATTCCTTTTCTATAGATTCCTTTTGAATAGATTCCTTTTAAAATATTTTATTGACTATTTCCTGTGCTTCTTTGGCGCGATTCTATTGTTGTTTTCCTTCCAATAGAATCTTTTGGCTCGATTCTACTGTTGCTTTTCTTCGAATAGAATCCTTTGGCACGATTCAATTGTTGCTTTCCTTCGAATGGAATCCCTCGGAACGGTTCTATTGTTGATTCCCTTAGAATCCCTTGGTGAGATTTTACAGCTCCTTACCACAAAATAGAAGTTTTTGAAAAGATTCTACGGATGTTTTCCTAAGATTAGAATCTATTGGAAATACGTTGTTGGTGTCGAATACATCAACGGGAATAAACAATATGAAACAAATAGTTACGGGATTCATTCATACGCAAGGGCGCGAATGAATCCCGTAAAGATTCATGTAAGGGCATTCACGTTTAAATATTTATGGCTCCTTTAGTTCGCTTTAATCGTTTTAAAATAATTTCATTCTAACGAGAAGGGCAATAAATATTTTAAGACGAATCTATTCTAACGAAAGAAGCAATAATTATATAAAAAGGATTCTTTTCTAACGAAAGGAGCAATAAATATTTAAAAACAATTCCATGCTAACGAAAGGAACAATAATTATTTTAAATCGATTCCGTTGTAACGAAACAGCAATAGATATTTAAAAACAATTGCATGCATACGAAAGCAACAATAAATATTTTAAAACGATTCCGTTCTAACGAAATGAGCAATAACTATTTAAAAATAATTCCATGCAAACGAAAGGAACAAAAAATATTTTAAAGTGATTCCGTTCTAACGAAATGAGCAATAAATATTGAAAAATAATTCTATGAAAACGAAAGGAACAAAAAATATTTTTAAACGATTCCGTTGTAACGAAATGGTGCAATAAATATTTAAAAACAATTCCATGCAAAAGAAAGGAATAATAAATGTTTAAAAGCGATTCCGTTCTAACGAAATGAGCAATAAGAATTTAAAAATAATTCCATGCAAACGAAAGGAACAAAAAATATTTTAAAGCGATTCCGTTCTAACGAAATGAGGAATAACTATTTAAAAATAATTCCATGCAAACGAAAGGAATAAAAAATATTTTAAAACGATTCCGTTCTAACGAAAGAGCAATAACTATTTAAAAATAATTCCATGCAAACAAAAGGAACAAAAAATGTTTAAAGCGATTCCGTTCTAACGAAATGAGCAAAAAATATTTAAAAATAATTCCATGCAAACGAAAGGAACAAAAAATATTTTAAAGCGATTCCGTTCTAACGAAATGAGCAATAAATATTAAAAAATAATTCCATGCAAACGAAAGGAACAATAAATGTTTTAAAGCGATTCCGTTCTAACCAAATGAGCAATAAATAAATAAATATTAGTGCAATTTTCCTTAGAACAGAATCGTTTTTAAATAATTAATGCTCCTTTCGTTAGAACAGAAAAGTACTAAAATATTTATTGCTCCTTTCGTTACAATAGAATCGTTTTTAAATAAGTATTGCTCCTTTCGTTAGAATAGAATCGTTTTAAAATATTTATTGCTTCTTTCGTTAGAATAGGAACGTTTTGAAATATTTTATTGTGCATTTCTTTAGAATAGAATCCTTTTAAAATTTTCTATTGTCCATTTCCTTAGGATAGAATCCTTTTAATATATTTTATTGTACATTTCCTTTGCTCCTTTGGCACGGTTCTACTGTTGCTTTCCTTCGAATAAAATCCTTTGGAAAGATTCTATTGTTGCTTTCCTTCGAATGGAATCCCACGGAACGGTTCTATTGTTGTTTCCCTTAGAATCCCTTGGTGAGATTATATTGCTCCGTTCGACAAAATATAAGTTTTTGAAAAGATTCTACGGATGTTTTCCTAAAAATAGAATCTATTGGAAATACGTTGTTTGTGTCCAATGCATCAACGGGAATAAATAATATGAAATAAATCGTTACGGGATTCATACATGCGCAAGGGCGCGAATGAATACCGTAAATATTCATGTAAGGGCATTCACGTTTAAATATTTATTGCTCCTTTAGTTCGCTTTAATCGTTTTAAAATAATTTCATTCTAACGAGAAGAGCAATAAATATTTTAAGACGATTCTATTCTAACGAAAGTAGCAATAACTATTTAAAAACAATTCCATGCTAACGAAAGGAACAATAATTATTTTAAATCGATTCCGTTCTAACGAAAGAGCAAATAGATATTTAAAAACAATTGCATGCAAACGAAGGCAACAATAAATATTTTAAAACGATTCCGTTATAACGAAATGAGCAATAACTATTTAAAAATAATTCCATGCAAACGAAAGGAACAAAAAATATTTTAAAGCGATTCCGTTCTAACGAAATGAGCAATAAGTATTTAAAAATAATTCCATGCAAACGAAAGGAACAATAAATATTTTAAAACGATTCCGTTCTAACGATATGAGCAATAAATATTGAAAAACAATTCCATGCAAACGAAAGGAACAATAAATGTTTTAAAGCGATTCCGTTCTAACCAAATGAGCAATAACTATTTAAAAATAATTCCATGCAAACGAAAGGAACAATAAATATTTTAAAGCGATTCCGTTCTAACGAAATGAGCAATAACTATTTAAAAATCATTCCATGCAAACGAAAGGAACAAAAAATATTTTTAAACGATTCCGTTCTAACGAGATGAGCAATAAGTATTTAAAAATAATTCCATGGAAACGAAAGGAACAAAAAATATTTTAAAGCGATTCCGTTCTAACGAAATGAGCAATAACTATTTAAAAATAATTCCATGCAAACGAAAGGAACAATAAATATTTTAAAGCGATTCCGTTCTAACGAAATGAGCAATAACTATTTAAAAATAATTCCATGCAAACGAAAGGAACAATAAATATTTTAAAGCGATTCCGTTCTAACGAAATGAGCAATAACTATTTAAAAATAATTCCATGCAAACGAAAGGAACAATAAATATTTTAAAACAATTCCATGCTAACGAAGGGAGCAATAAATATGTTAAACGTTTTAAAATATTTTATTGCCGATTTCTTTAGAATAGAATCCTTTTAAAATTTTCTATTGCCCATTTCCTTAGGATAGAATCCTTTTAATATATTTTATTGCCCATTTCCTTAGAATATAATCGTTTTAAAATTTTTATTGCCAATTTCTTTTGAACAGATTCGTTTTAAAATATTTTATTGCACATTTCTTTAGAATAGAACCCTTTTTAAATATTTTATTGCCCATTTCCTTGGAATAGAATCCTTTTAAAATCTTCTATCGCCCCTTTCCTTAGGATAGAAGGACAGCTTTGGCCCGGTTGGAAGAGTAAAGGACTAGCAACCGAAGGGTTGCGAGTTGGAACCCAGCCAAACACCGTCGTGTACAAAGGTTGCTGGTGCACGTTAAATCTCTCGTTGCCTCAAATGTCCTCACGTTGGCGTGGTGTGGAAGTTTGGAGAGTGGGTGCCAGCTCAGGTGTTGCCTCGTCATCTGACCGTGGTTCAAAATTACATGGTGTTGTCCTCGGATCTTTCCCTTTGGGATTGATCCCGGACCGTCACCAATAGCCCATTGTGTTGCTCCAGTGTGACGTTAATTGAAATACACCCCTTAGGATAGAATTCTTTTAATATATTTTATTGCCCATTTCCTTAGAATATAATCGTTTTAAAATATTCTATTGCCAATTTCTTTAGAATAGATTCCTTTTAAAATATTTTATTGACCATTTCCTTTGCTCCTTTTGCGCGATTCTATTGTTGTTTTCCTTCCAATAGAATCCTTTGGCTCGATTCTACTGTTGCTTTCCTTCGAATAGAATCCTTTGGCACGATTCTATTGTTGCTTTCCTTCTAATGGAATCCCTCGGAACGGTTCTATTATTGCTTCCCTTAGAATCTCTTGGTGAGATTCTATTGCTTCTTACCACAAAGTAGAAGTTTTTGAAAATATTCTATGGATGCTTTCCTTAGAATAGAATCTATCTGAAAGACGTTTTTTGTTTTTGTCGAATGCATCAACGGGTATAAACGGTATGAAATCAATTATTACGGGATTCATTCATGCGCAAGGGCCCTGTTTGGCCAAGTTGCGCCAAACGCAAGACAAAGCCAAGTAAAAACTCTTCAGAGGGATTGAGGGCTAGAGTAATGTTTTGAGAACCGAAAAATTTCGCATGGTTTCCAGGGAGCACAAACCCCGTGTTTACCAAAGACAGTAAACCCCATAGGAAATGAAAAGATCATTTGGGTACCCAGGATCCGTGAACCCCTTATATCTGAAGGAGATATGGCACGGAGTGTGTTTGCTAGTCGAAGTGTATCGATTCAATTTTTAAATTATTATTTCACTTTTTTGGATCATTTATAGGGCATTTAAAACACTTATTAGGTGCGCAAAGTCCAATCTCTCGTCTTCAGCCTTTTCCGAAATTCATTCAAGATCACCCGGGTACCTTGGTTCTGTGAAGCCCGTATTAAAGAAGATGTGCCCCTGAGGCCAAGACAAACATCATAAGGACTAAGAAAGTGTAGAAGATCTGCAAGTCAGTGGTTCTTAACCTTTTTAGTGATCGGTACGCCCTTGAATCTAAAAAATAAGTTCTAACACCTCCTTGAAAAATGTGTTTCTATTGCTTTACTTAGGAAATTACTTCCATTGCAAGATAATTTATTTGTTGAAAAAGAAACACGTACATTTACATATACATGCAAAACAATATCTCAATTTTTAATGGCTACGTTGTTGTTTATTCATAATACTTTTGAAGCGAGGCTCGTTTTTTAAGAGCCACGCGTAAGTCATCATTTGCATTGAAGCGATTTCTGACTTTTGTTTTTATGGGCAAAAGTGATGTAAATTCCTTTTCACACAGGTGGGTGGTGGCAAATGGTAAGTGTCTACAATGCTGCTTTTGCCAGCTGTGGATAAGGTTCTAACTGTCTACACCAGAATTGCTCCGGTTTTTCAAATTCCGTTTGAATACGTGCATTGGCTCGTATTTCAATAAGATCGTTTTTTATTAAATCGCTGTCATCCATCGAAACTTCTCTCGCACCCCCAGGAGTTCACACACCCCAGGTTAAGAACCACTGCATTAGAGCCCCAAGCTAAAAATCCTAGGACAAGTCATTTTCTAAAAACTAGTAACGGCTGTCTGGATTTTCGATTTGTCTATGGGAACTGTAGGAACTGGCTGTAGGAACTAAAACGGGCTGTAGTAACTACGGGCTGTAGTAACTGGTTGTTAGGAACGCTGTCCATCCACCTTTGAAAGTGAAACTGTAAATGTAAAAGACGTTGAATTATATTTTGAAATTTCCATATTTCTGTTGACACATGAATGGGCTTTTAAAAAGTGTTCATTCCGACCCTCGCTAAAAGTCGTGGCCGCGGTAGCCCGGTTGTTTTATTCATAATACTTTTGAAGCGAGGGTCCTTTTAAGAAAGAGATTCTCGTAAGTCATCACTTGCATTGAAGCGATTTCTGGCTTTTGTTTTATGTGCGAAAGTGATGAAAATCCCATTTCACACAGGTAGGTGGTGGCAAATGGTAAGTGTGTCTACAATGCTGCTTTTGCCAGCTGTGGATAAGGTACTGTGTACACCAGAATTGCTTCAGTTTTTCAAATTCCATTTGAATACGTGAATTGGCTCGTATTTCAATAAGATCGTCTTTTATTAAATCGCTGTCGTCCATCGAAACTTCTCTCGCACCCCCAGGAGTTCACACACCCCAGGTTAAGAACCACTGTGCTAGTATAAAACAATGTACAAATGATATCCCATACAAATCTGTTTCGTTGAGTGGTGTTCGCTGCAGCTTTCGATAGTGTCAAGGGCGTGTTCATCGAATGTAGGCCGGCCCGAGCGCAGCCAGCGGTCATTCTCGACCTCCAGCGATTAACATCTCCACGCTCCACTTACGGAGCAGCCTTTAATTGTTTGCCGCGATCCCTTGTTTGTTGCGATGGGCAATGAATGCACGTGTCCATTGCAAATGCTGATGAATTGGGCATTATCAGCACTTGCGAAACTGCATAATGCGGGCATTATCTCCTTAACCATCGGTCTCGCTTGGTAATTATCTACGGAGCTTGTAAGAGGATTGAATCGGATAGCGGAACAACCTGTTGCTTTTGACACTTTATGCGTCTCTTCCCGCCCTTCGGCAATGGTATATTCTTGATTCGAAATGGGAGGTCATTTTTATTCAACAATTGTGTCTGAAGGATCTTAACATTTAACCCTCATCTGTAGGTAGGTATTTTAATTAACGTCGCACTGGAGCAACACAACGGGGTATTGGCGACGGGACGGGATCAAAAAGGTTCGGGTTTTTTGTTTTCGGGACATATTTGGCCACGCTGAGCCAAACGTCAGACAACACAATGAGCGAGGAAGAAAATGCAAAAAGCACAGGACAGGCAAGGGTACAAATGAAAGGGAGGAAAAATTCATTCGGGGTTGTGATGCCCGTAAACACCTAAAGATGTGTCCCTGGAGCAAAAAAGTTTCGGTACGTAGGTTGTTATTTAACGTCGCACTGGAGCAAACGCAACGAGCTATTGAAGCAAAAGTTTGGGTGGGTAGGTATTTAATTAACGTCGCACTGGAGCAACACAACGGGATATTGGCGACGGTCCGGGATCAATCCCCAAGGGAAAGATCCGATAACGTAATTTTGAACCACCGTCAGGTGACGAGGTCACACCTGAGCCGGCACCCCACTCTCCAAACTCCCACACCACGCCAAAGTGAGGACATTCAAAGCCCCGACAGATTCAACGCGCACCAACCCCCTTTGTACACGACGATCTTTGATTGGATTCGAACTCGCAACCCACCGGTTGCTAATCCGTTACTCTTTCAACCGGGCTACCGGACTGAAGCAACGTTATTGGGATGAGCTTCGAAAAGTGTGACCAACATATCGACTAGTAGTCACGTGACTGCTCTGTGGAAAAGTTGGCATGGATGGCCGATTTGGTACCTCTTCGTTTGGTGATATAACATCGTATGACAGGGTAGGTTTCTATAGACCACATTATACAGATATTTTTGTGCACGCGGTCATTGGCTGGATTCGAACTCGCAACCCTCCGGTTGCTAATCGTTACTTTTTCAACCGGGCTACCAAGTGAACGAAATTAACGCTTGGTGCACGAAATTAGGGCAAGAAGCGAATATTGACGATTAGAAATGAAATCGCAAATCCACCTCCACAATCACTCTGAGATCATTGCAATACCCAGCGTGGCCAATTAAATCCCGTTCCCCGCTGCTCATTTGATTGGCGAAGAGATAAACCCACCGAACCTGAATAAATCATCCACCCGTAAAGGGAAGAAACCGTCCAGATTTCCCCTCATAAAACATCGGGCCTCTGCTCCGTATTCGGGCGCGTTCCGGAACCGAAACGGTTTTTACTTAAAAATGGAAGCGAGTCCCGCGCGTGGGCATTGCCCCGCGTGACTCAGCGCCCGGTGGGGCGCCGACGAGTTCGTTCCCTCCGAGGTATTTGATGTGGAAGCGGATGAAACTGTGTTGGGTTTTATCGATTGAAGACAGAGTTTTATACATTAAAAATAAATTTTATTACGTAGCCAAGTCTTATGGTTTAAAAACATACTTTTAGAAAACAACAAGAAGTCTGATCAGATCATGATCCCCAATACTCTTCACATTATCTCCTCTCTTTTATACATTCAAAGATTTACACAATTTTCCATATTGATGTGCCCCACACGGCACTATAATTGGAGGTTTGAGACCGATTCCAACATGCGGCCCCATCGGTTGTAAAACCTCAGCAGATGTATTACAATTCAATATATATATATATAAATCTAACAAAATATTTTTCTAATAATATTTTTAAATTTATTTAACAATAAAGGCTTTGTTAAAAAGTCAGCCAAATTATTTTCCGATGAAATATAATTTACGTTAAATAGTTCATCTTTTATTAATTTACGAATAAATTTGTACTTGATATCAATATGTTTAGTTTTCACATTTTCCTGACTATTTTTTGAAAAATAGATAGCAGATTGATTATCACAATATACTTGGGGTCTTATGTAATCACACAAACTTAATTCATTTATAATTCTACTAAACCAAATAACTTCTTTAGTGCAATCGGTTAGTGCAATAAATTCAGATTCCATTGAGCTAAGAGCTATGCACTTTTGTTTAGAAGATTTCCATGATAGTGGGATGTTACCAAAATAAATTAAATAGCCACTGCTTGAATGTCTGTTTGTGAGACCACATCCCCAATTTGCATCAGAAAAAGCAATCAAATTTGAACTTTTTACATTGGAAAGATTAATTTTAAAATCCTTTGTAAGAAAAACATAGTTCATAATATCAACAACGTAAGACCAGTGTTTGTAAGTATAACCATTACAAAACTGAGACATTATATTAACAGCAAATGCAATATCTGGTCTGGATCTATCTGACAAAAACGATAAACATCCTATTAAGGAACGATAGGGAAATTTCCTCATTAAATCATTTTCAATTATTTCTTCCTCTTTAACCTTATCAGGTAAGTTACAACCAATTTTAAAAGGTAAATTCACAAAACTTTTAGGAAGATCTTTGAATTTTGACATTAATTTTTCAATGTAGGTAATTTGATGTAAATAAATCGAATTTTCAATTTCTTGAAAGTTTACGCCTAACAAATATTTAGTTTTACCTAGGACTGTAAGATCCAATTTTTTGTCCAATAATTCGATTACTTCATTTATCAAATGTTCCCTTTTTGAAAACAAAACCATATCATCTACATAAACAATTAAAATTACATCTTTAAATTTGTAGACACAATTACACCAATTTAACTGAGAAAATCCTAATTTAGTTAAAATGCCGTCTAATTCCAAATTCCATTCTCTACCACTTTGATGCAGACCATATATAGCCTTTTCCAATAGACATACTTTGTTTTCGGATCCTTTCAGCACAAATCCTTTTGGCTGTTTCATGTATATAGTATCCTTAAGGTGTCCATATAAATATGCACTTTTCACGTCAACTTGACAGTGATACCAACCCAACATAGAAATCAATAGTACAAACAATAATCTAACAATAGAAAAATTCACAACTGGTGAAAAAATATCTTTAAAATCAATGCCGGGTTTTTGCTTAAAACCTTGAGCAACAAGACGAGCTTTATACCTTTTAGGTATATTGTTTTCGTCCATTTTTATGCTGTACACCCACTTACTTCCAATTATGGTTGTATTTGGGGGTGTGTCCACTAATTTCCATACTTGCCTATCCTTCATTATCTGAATTTCTTCATTCATGGCAGTATTCCATTTAATTTTATCCTTACTTGCTTGCGTTTCTTCATAACTTTTGGGGATTTCGACATTGTAACACTGATCATACATGTCGTACATCTGTTGGTCTAAAAAATTAGATTCATCACTAGAAGTAGATGGCACATTAGAAATATCCACATTAGGATGTTCAGTCTCTGGCTTAAAATTGAAATTTACAGGATCAAACCTAATCTTATTTTTAGTACAGTACTTTTTAATATCATTTAAAGATCTCATTATCAAATTTTCAGGAGAATAATAGTATACATCTATCCTATTGCTTTTATTTCTAGGTTTTTCGATTCTTCGCCAATTTGAAATGTTAAGACTTTTTAAGTCCTCAGTTTTAACTAAATCTTTAGAATCTAAAACTTGAGTTTCACTTTCCGATTTTACTTTTATATTTTCATTTGATTGATAAATAGGAATATTAGAATTAAGATCGAAAGAAACGTACTCAAAGTTTTTACCAAATAGTACATCAACAGCTTTCTTACTTTCGTCGATATGAACATGGACTGTTTCAACTATTCTCTTCTCGTTTGGTACATATATTCTGTAACCTTTAGTTTTCAAACCATATCCTGTCAAAATACCAAGTTTAGCTCTGGGTTGTAATTTATTTCTCTGTATTTTAGGAATATGAACATATGCCAAAGAGCAAAAAATTCTAAAATGTTTTACTGATGGTTTGAAACCAGTCCATATTTCGTTAGGAGATATACCCTCAGTTAATTTGTGTTCGCATCTATTTTTAGTATGAATAAATGCTAAAAGTGCTTCTGACCAAAATTGTGGTTGTAAACCACTGTCTTGAAGCATAGCTCTGACACAATCCATGGCTGTTCTATTGAACCTTTCTGGAATGCCATTTTGTTCAGGGGTATAAGTTGAAGTTCTTTCGATTTTTATTCCTAGATCATTTAAAAACTTTTTAAATTCTTTGTGACAAAATTCTAAACCATTGTCAGTTCGGACATATTTTAACTTAACATTTAGCTGTCTTTCAGCTTTAACCAAGTATTTTTTAAAGTAATCAAAAACTTCATTCTTATTTCGAATAATATAAACAGTTACTTTACGTGAAAAATCATCAATAATAGATAAAAAGTATTTGTTTCCACCTAGAGAGTTAACTGGAGCAGGACCCCACAAATCCATATGGATCCTTTCCAAAACATTTTTAGTTTTCCTTTCGTACATATAGTTTCTTTTTAAGGATATTCTAGTGGATTTAGCAATAACACAAATCTTACAATTTTTATCTATATTCTTGCAATTAAGTTTTTCAATTCCTTTTACACAATTAATTTTACTCATATTTTCAATTAAGGGCATGTTAACATGACAAAACCTACGGTGGGCTTTTTCTAGATCTAAACCAGTTACATATGTATAATTTTTAATCTTGGGATAACCTTTCAAGATTACAATTTTCCAATTCTGGGAACAGTAAACAAATATTTATTATAACTATTATAAATAATCATTTTGTTATTTCCCCATTTAATTTGGTTTCCCACAAGGTCAATACGAGCACCACTAATTAAATTTCTTCTCATATTAGGTGAGTATAAAACATTTTTCAAAGTTAAATCAAAATTTCGGTTTCTATCTAAAACTGTAAATTGAATATCACCCATACCTAATACTTTCGAGGTGCTGTCCTTGTCTCCGACTAGGATCTTCTGTGGTGGTAGTTTTCTGAATGTCGTAAACATATCGCGTTCTTTACAGAAGTGGGCAGTTGCAGCAGAATCAATAAGAAATTCCCTCGGTCTTTCATTTCGAAAATTTGAAACTGCATAGGCACGTTGAAGATCAGTTTTTGGATTGTCCTCCATATAAAATAATTCACCACCAGGTTTCTGCCGATTGCATTTCTTGAAGCACTTCGATTCGTAATGTCCCGACTTTTTGCAGTAGTTGCAGAATGGTCGCGGCCCCATACGACAAACTGTCGACTTTCTTGGGCTTGAAGGAATTAATTCAGGGTCCAGTACGCATCTGCTGTGATCAGGAGTAGACGCCCGTGTCTCCTTGTATCTAGATGACTTGTTTCTTGTAGCATAAGCATCGGCCACGATACTTAATTTTGTGTCTTCGTCCTTCCGCTTCAGGTCGATCCGGCTGGATTCTGCTATTAAATGTTTAGACAAATTGTCTAGCGTGAACTCGTTGTCATCCATCCTGTATAGCAGTTGTACCAGATTATCGTATTCGTGAGGCAAATGTCTTATTAGTTGAAAGCAAACTAAGAGGTCTGGGATTTCGAATCCACATTCTTTTATCTGTAACAGCTTCTCATGCACTCGTTTGCAGAAGAGTCCAATGGATTCGTCCTCCGGCTGGTAGCGGATTGAAAAGAACTCGTCCACAAGGCCTGCCAATCGTGCTCTAGATGCTGGTTCAAAGTTGGTCTTTAATATATCCCAGGCTTCCTTACCGTCTTCAGTAGATGAAATTAAGACTTGATATTTTCTGTCTATGCCCTGGTAGATAGTTGTATATGTCCTCTGCTTCCTATAACGATAGTCTCTTTTTTCTTGTTCTGGAGCATCTTCCAATAATAGAGGTTCCGTTTTAGTGATAAATTCCCAGCAGTTCCGGTCGATTAGCAATACCTTCATGTCCGTCTTCCACGTGGCATAGTTGAAATCAGATAACTTCGGGAAGGAAAACATGGACATTTCTTGAATACCCATCATACTGGATACCGGTAGTGGCAGAATTCAGGTTCAGCTTAAGGTCTGTGGCCCATAACCAATTGTTGGGTTTTATCGATTGAAGACAGAGTTTTATACATTAAAAATAAATTTTATTACGTAGCCAAGTCTTATGGTTTAAAAACATACTTTTAGAAAACAACAAGAAGTCTGATCAGATCATGATCCCCAATACTCTTCACATTATCTCCTCTCTTTTATACATTCAAAGATTTACACAATTTTCCATATTGATGTGCCCCACACGGCACTATAATTGGAGGTTTGAGACCGATTCCAACAAACTGCACAGCGAGGACAGTGATGAGATGAACTGGCCGAAACGACTGGCGCCAGTCAATTTATGCATGCTTAAGCCCTGAGTGGTCAAGACGAATTGGTTGGTAGGTATTTTAATCAACGTCGCACAGGACCAACACAACGGGCTATTGAGGATGGTCCGGGATCAATCCCCAATCGAGGACACCACCACGTATTTTTGAACCACTGTCGGATGACGAGGTCACACCTGAGCTGGCACCCCACTCTCCAAACTTCCATACCACGACAGCGTGAGAACATTTGAGCCCCCGACAGATTTAACGTGCATCAACCCCCCTTTGTATGGTTGGATTCTAGCTCGCAACACTCCGGTTGCTAGTCCGTTATTCTTCCAACAGGGACCGTCGTGGCTCAGTGGGTGTGCCCACTGCGCTGGCAACCTTCGAGTTGTAGGCGGCGCAGGTTCGATTCCTGCCAAGTGCATTCCTCCCTGGGTGTATTTCTCCCTTCTGTGTCAGTGAAGCTTTCACTGTGTGTGTCAGTTACTTGATATTGTATGTCTTGAGTTAATTATTTGATATTGTATTGTGTCTGGCGCAGCATGGCCCAATATGGCCCTTGCGCCATAAAACCTCAAAAACCAACCAACCATCCAACAGGGCTACCGTGGTCCAAGAACTGGTATATTGTGTTGAGAGTTAGATGGTAAATTTACAAACAAATACACAACATTTGGTTTCGAATATGTATTTAAAAGGTTGAAAAGTGGTACAATGATGCATTTTGAAAGACGACATTTCGAAACCGCTATTCGAAAGATGACCTCCTGTTTACATCAATAGCCCGTAGTGTTGCTCCAGTGTGACGTTCATTTCGTATAAGGCGTAAAATACATCTGTTACAGCGGCAATATTTGTTTCGAGATGGAAGCAAAAGCCCCGCATGACTCGGCTGTACCCAAATGAGTCCATTTCCCTGGAGTCATTAGATCGGGGGGGGATTAGAGAGTCCGTCCGGCATCACGAGCGCCGCCCCTCTTGGGTGAAGGCAATCGCATTGCGAGATCGGACCACCGTACGCCATTTCGTACCGAAATTGGTACATTAGGTTGGAGCCGAACGATCCGGGGGCCCTCGATTCGATTAGCTTCAGAAGAGGGACATTGGGTTAGAGTGAGAGATGGTATTGGTACCTTCCTGTTCGAAGTATCCGGGCCCAATTGATTTAAAGGGCCCCCATTTCATCGCTTACTAAATCAATTTCCTTTCGTTCTCTCTTTTTACCTTTAACAGCTACCTTCCATGGATTCGAGGTCGCTCTGGCTCAGTGGGTTTGTCCGTTGCGTCAGAGGGTGGTTGGTTGTTTTCGGGGTTTTATGGCGAAAGGATTTGGCCAAGCAGGAACCATAGAAATATAAAATTAGAGTGAGCAATGGTAGCCTTGTTATGGGCTCAGGATCATGTGACCAAACCTAGTAGTCACGTGACTCTTAGCCTGCTTTTGTCTGCTGAGTAGAACTCGACATTCGTCTGATTGGTCCACTAGATAGAAGACGGCCATCCATTGATTCGCCATCCAATTGGTCTGCTCGACGTAGTTGTAGACTTTGGCGATTTCACCACTTCCGTCGCCACTCTAGAAATGCTCCCCATTTACCATGTCATACGATGTTACATCGCCAGTCGAAGCGATATGATATCAAATCGGCCAACCAAGTCCATTTTTCACAGAGATTACTAGTCGACATCTTGGTTGGTCATACTTTTTGCAGCTCCTCTCCATAGCCCAGTCTACTTACATCAGATGGAAAACGCCGGTTCAAACTCAGCGGTGCCGGAAGTGACGTCACGCGGAGTTGAGTTTGAACCGGCGTTTTCCATTCTACTTACATATCACGTTTATGCCTGCAAGTTGTACGCAGATCAAGTTCGATTCATGTAACTACCTTGGGTGTATTTCTTTCTTCTGTGTCAGTAAAAACTTTCTTTGTGTGTGTATGTCCATTTGCATGATGAAAAAAACATTGCTTGGCTAGATATGGCACTTTCGCAACAAAAAATCCAATCAACCAATTAACCTGAGGATTCATTTACTAGCCGATTATGTCTACGCTTGTTATGAATGGAACCGACACAGCACTCTAAATTTAGGTAGGTAGTTGAATTAACGTCGCACTGGAGCAACGCACAACCCGATATTGGCGACGGTCCGGGATCCATCCCGAAGGGAAAGATCCGAGGACACCACTTCGTTTTAAACAACGATCACGTGACGAGGTCGACACCTGAGCTGGCACCCCACTCTCCAAACTTCCACACCGACGCGAAGAGGCCACGATTGATTAAACGCGCACTAGCCACCACGTACACGACGGTCTTTGGTTGGATCGAAGTCTCGAACCGGCAAGGAAATCCGCTACTCTTCCAACTGGGCTACCGGTTGACAATCGCTTGCGAGTTCGAGACTTCGTTCCAGCCGAAGACCTTCATGTATGCGTTGAATCTGTTCTTCTCATGTTCGCGTGATGTTGAAGTTTGGAGAGTTTGGTGCCAGCTCAGGTGATCTGACCGTGATTCGAAACGAAGTGTTGTCCTCGGTTCTCCCGGACCGTCGCCAATCGCCCGTCGTATTGCTCCAGTGCGACGTTTCTTCAACTACCTACCGCTTGCCAATCGCTTCTCCACTAACCATAAGAGGGTGACACCATGAATCATCCATCGCATTGCTGTCTTCAATCAGGGAGGTTAAAGAGGCATTAGCTCTTTATCCGTTGTCACTTGGTGTACGACCCCCACTCGCCTATCTCCGAAACGATGAAGCGCATCGAGCGAGCGAGCTTCTTCCGCGAGGAGTCAAGAGTTCAATCAAACAAATGACTCACATATGCAAATCGCTAGCTAGAGTTCTGTCGTCGACGCTCTTTGATTCCTCCTCTGAACACTCGCAAGGGCAGAGGTCCAGGATGAAGAAATCGCTTTCCTGGTCATAAAGCCGTGGCAGAACTGCGCCGAACCAAACAGCGAGCAGCGCGGGCTGTTCTGACGGCGAACCGCGCAATGGTGTGCAACTTCGAACACACGCCAATGCCATCGGTACACCAAAGGAAAGTGCGCGCGCTGTATTTGGACGGCATTTCAGATTCACTCGTCGTACGATCCGGTTCGTATTCACTCTGCTGATATCATTGTTTCGTTTAATAAAACCCATTCTTAGCCGAACCACTAGACACGTTTCAACAGTCAAAGCACGATTTTGCGCTTTCTCCCTTTTCGTACAGGAAATTTTCTCGTCCCCAATCTGGAAAGATGGTTTTTCTGCGACCTCGGTTTTGCATTTTTCTGATTCGTACAGTTTTTAGATTCTGGCCCCTAGATAACAGACAATCGGGGTTTCGATACTGCTTGTGCGTGTGCTTATTATATCGGACCGTGTTGCTACACGGACCAGACACTCCATCGATTCAAGGCGCCATCAGATTTCGTTTTCCCCCTTTCTCTTTAATAAATCGTCAATGACAATATCTCAGCATTCGCGAATATGCGGCGACTTTGAAAAGAACGGGACATTTAAACAATTTGTTTTAAACAATGAGTTTTCAGTTTAATTTCGTAGACACAACCTCCAGCACGCACTAGGGCACAATGGAACAAGCTGAGCACGAGCCGTCCCACCACAAACACCTCGCTCCGTGGTTCGTCCTTCTCGGTTTTGCGCATTTTCGTGCAGCGACGAACAGAACGTCGAAGCTGTAGCACGCGCAATCAGCTTCAGATGAGGACCGTACGTCCACGATCGACTTGTAGCAAGTCGAGAATTCAAACGCAGTGCCGTTGTGTTCCGTTTGGATTCGTAAGTCTACGACTTCAGTTCCTGTAATTCACCCAATACGAATCATTTGCAGGTCCAAATAGAGAACCGCGTTGTCATCTGTAACTTTGATAGGGAAGGTAGTTAATTAATGTCCCATCAGAGCAGTGGTTCTTAACCCTTTTAATCTAAAAATCGGCTCCCTCTTGAATCTAAAAATAAGTTATCGCACCCCCATCAAAAATGCGTTTCTATTTCTTTATTTGCGAAATTACTTCTATCGCAAGATAATTTATTGATTGAAAAATAAACACGTACATTTACATATACATGCAAAACAATATCTCAATGTTTAATGGCTACGTGTTGTTTATTCAGAATAATATTTTTAAAATGGGGCTCCTTTTTAGAAAGAGGCACGCGTAAGTCATCTCTTGCATTGAAGCGATTTCTGGCTTTTGTTTTATGTGCAAAAGTTATGAAAATCCCATTTCACACAGGTAAGTGGTGGCAAATGGTAAAAGTGTCTGCAATGCTGCTTTTGCCAGCTGTGGATAAGGCTCTAACTGTGTACACCAGAATTGCTCGTCTTTCAAATTCCATTTGAATACGTGCATTGACTCGTATTTCAATAAGATCGTCTTTTATTAAATCGCTGTTGTCCATCGAAACTTCTCTCACACCCCAGGGGTTCCCCAGGTTAAGAACCACTGCATTAGAGCCCCTAGCTAAAAATCCTTGGACAACAAGTAATTTTCAAAAAACTAGTAACGGCTGTCTGGATTTTCGATTTGGTTATGGGAACTGTGTTACGGGCTGTAGGAACTAAAATGGTTGCTAGGAACTCTGTCCATCCACTTTTGAAAGCGAAACTGTAAATGTAAAAGACTTTGAATTATATTTTGAAAATTCCATATTTCTGTTGACATGTGAATGGGATTTTAAAAAGTGTTCATTCCGACCCTCGATAAAGTCGTGGCCGCTGTAGAGTAACGGACTAGCAACCTAGCAAATAACTACCAAAGGATTGCTTTCTAAGGAAAGTACCAACAGAATCATTAGAAAGGATTCTATTCTTAGGAAAGGAGCAATAAAATCTTTCAAATGATTCTTTTCCAATTAAAGGACCAATAGTATCTTTGAATGGACTCTATTCTAAAAAAAGAACCAATGGTACTCTGTTCTTAGGTAGGTAGATAGATATTTAATTAATATCGAACTGGAGCAACACAACGGGCTATTGGCGGCGATCCGAAATCAAACCAGAAGTGAAAGATCCGAGGACAACACCACGTTATTTCGAACCACGGTCGATGACCTGAGCTGGCACCCCACTCTCCAAACCTCCACACCAGCGTGAGGACATTTGAGGCCCTGACAGACTTAACGTGCACCAGCCCCCTTTGTACACGACGGTCTTTGGTTGGATTCGAATTTGCAACCATCCGGTTGCTAGTCCGTTACTCTTCCAACCGGGCTACAGCGGTCCCTCTATTCTTCGGAAAGGACCAATAGAATCTTTCTGAAGGTTGGAAATAATCTATGGATTCAACAGGTGTGGGTATTTAGTCATTAACCCTCCTAATGGTTTGTCTTGAAGAGGTTGGTTGGTTGATTTTGGGGTTTTATGACCATATTTGGCCATGCTGCGCCAGACACTGTCTTGAAGAGGTTACTCGTCATTAAAAAAATTATTAGCGGAATTTCTTGGACGAGATATCTCGTCATTAGAAGAAAACTGACCAGATCTTGATTTAGTCATAAAAAACTTCAATATCTTGATGACGAGATATCTCGTCATTAGTAAAATCGGCAATATCTTGATGACGAGATATCTCGTCATTAGTAAAATTGGTAGGATCTTGATGGACGAGATATCTCGTGAAACCACTTGGTGGGTTAAGCGTGTTGTGGGGTAAAACTACGTTACACTACGCGGAAATATTCTGACGCTCAGAGGATTAATCCAGTATTTGTTATGGCTTTCAGGCACAAAAGACCTGACCTGACCATTAGCAGAAGGTTAATCTCCGGTGTTACTTAACTATTTAAATGATGAAACTACTTTAAGAATTCCACTTACTCAATGGTAGACTTTTAAATGCCCTCTCTGGTTTCGTCCGGAAGAATACATAAGCAATTTTCCAAAGCTAATAAAGCCCACCGAAAGAGAAGGGTCGTTTCATTCCCGTCTCCGCTTCGGAACAGGTTCCGGTTAAGGACAGTGGCCCTGGCACAAAGGAGACTCGAACCTTTGACCTTTCATTTGTTTACCTGCCTCCGAACAAACACTACCGAACGTTTTAGTCGCACCAGACACGGGGAGGAGAACAAGAGACTGGAATTCTAAAGAATTTGGGAAAGTTTTGCAAAAAGAAGAGTTGAGTTGCTGTGAAAAGTTCACTAGACGCGTGCGAGAACAAACTTCCAGGAATAAAAATACGGGAGATTACATTGAGACATGAAAACCAACACCACTTGTCAGAAATGAAAGGACCGCTGTAGTTCGATTGGAAGAGTAACGGATTAGCAATCGGAGGGTTGTGAGTTCGAACCCAACCAAAGACCGTCGTGTAACAAAGGGGGCTGGTGCACGTTGAATCTGCCATGACCTCAAATGTCCTCACGTTGGCGTGGTATGGAAGTTTGGAGAGTGGGGTGCCAGCTCAGGTGTGACCTCGCCATCTGAGCGTGATTAAAAATGACGTGGATTCAAAATTCTTGGATCATTCCTTTCGGGTTTGATCCCGGACCGTCTCCAACAGCCCGTTGTGTTGCTCCAGTGCGACGTTAATTAAAATACCTACCCTCTTATTCCCCCGATATTCTTATATCTGCCTTTCGCTCACTATATTTTTCGAAAAATCGATTAAAATTATAACTTTCCATTGGATTGAACCATTGACAACGCTCACACATTTCAGCATTTGAAAAAAAAACACAAGACCAAAGCAGATAATTAATAAAAATACAGAATACAATGAACAGAAAAAAAATGACACGAAACTTCAAACTCAGCCGAATGTAGAATAAAAAAGAAAATTCGAATCCCTTCTCTTCCATCCCGCCCAACCCATTATTATCCCTTTCTCCCGCCAAAAGACTGAGTTGAAGGTCATCCCTTCCCCTCCCTACAAAAGCGCTTTATCGTCTGCGAATGCCCCAGAGTTCCAAGAGGAGCTTTTTCGGCGAAAGGGGTGTGAAAAGGGGTTTGAAATTACTCGTGGAACATTCCACGTACAGGTAGGTCGTCTTCCGGCCTAGAATTTTCCGACCTCCGAACACGGTTTTCGGGGGATGGGTAGGCAACCATAAATCGTTTGCTTCGGAAGATTGCACGATCGAAAGGCGTGTAATTTAAAGCCTCAAATTCGTCGTTTCGTTCAATAATAATATGGAATTAAAGTTATTCCGAAACGGGGTTTTATTTGAACTCTTACGGTCTTATTACCAACAATTCGGTAATATGCGTACTAAGTGATTGTTGCTTCATTTGATATTTTACAGGCCGAACCCTTGCCCCAATGCGTTTGTGGAGGGGCCAGGTATTTTAAGGGTCGGGTCCCCTGTAACATAAGTGATAAATATTACAGCTATGCAGATGATATAGGTGTAAAGGATCTGACCGAGCGGTATCCTATGTTCACTTGGTGAACATGAACTCAATCTTGTCATCTAATGATTTATTGGTGTTTATACCAATGGAACAGGTCACTATTCACAAATATCGTACCATCCATTGTTGTTGGTATCAAGAGAACAGTACCGCTCCAACCGAGCAAAAAACACGCCTCGCTTTCCCTTCTCACCGCCAAAGTAATCTTGACCCAGTCTGGAAAAAGAACCACTGGCGCCAAACCGTTTCCGATGCACATCAATCTCAAAAGTAATTATAATCAGATCAACTCTTTTACCGGTAATGGATAGTATTTATTTAGGAAGTTATTAATAATATACATAATAACTTCTTAGGTTATATATATAGTAATAAACAATCAAACTTACAAATATTAAAAATCAAACATACAAACTTTAAAACGTAAAGTAACGGAAATGCAGACCAGCAAAAGGTCTAAATTGCAGACAAGCCTGTATAAAAATAGTCAAAAGAAGCCAGAAAGCAGGACTGTCCATGCATGCGCGCTGAAGCTGCAGACATAACATAGATAGCAATATAATTCAATATTACAAAACAAATATAAATTTAGGAATTTAAATTTAAGAATACCAAGAAAATTTCGAAAAAAATGAAGTGTTGGTGGATTTGATTTTCTAATTTTGCCTTTCTTACTTATGGTGTTTGGAGGGGTGTAGGGGCTACTTTTGGTGAACTGTCGCCCACATGCAGAAAACACCATATTGTGCTGACTGGGTGAGGCTCCTCCCTGATGATGCCCTTATCCACGAATACTTTTTCATGTTTTTCGAAATTTTCTTGGTATTCTTAAATTTAAATTCCTAAATTTCTCTTTGTTTTGTTTTGTAATATTGGATTATAACCTCTAATACAGTGATCAGCCGCGATATAAAACACATCGTCGGCTTAGAACAGACACCCATTAACTGACTAAATGAATTTTTTACTATGCAACTGGTTTAAAACCTAGTTATTAGTTTTTAGGTTAAAGCATTAAGGATTATAAGCTTTTTAATAGTGTCATATATCTTTTCAACAGATTGCAGTATGGCAATTTTTTTCTCATCATCATATAAATAAGCACTTAGTTTGCCAAAAAAATGGTCAGTTAATGAGTTTTGCTCTAAGCCGACGATATGGGTCAACTGGAGTTTCACTTACTTTCTCGAGTTAGCAACACTGGCTAAATCATGTCTTGAGGTGTAGGCTGAAACGTCTCTCAATTTCATTCGCACTAGAATACGATGCACTGTTACACAAGCTACAAAAGGGTTGTACGAATACACTTCATAATAACTTTAATGTTTTAATGACTCACTATGGAAAAGTGATCAGCTTAGCTTTACCGTAATTGTTGCAAATACTTCAATATTTGGATTACACACTTCAGGCCAACTTGATCATAAATGTTTCTCTACGAATCCCCCACAGCAACAAACAAGTAGTTCGTGGAACACCACAAATTTATCTCCGAATATGAAATGCTAAATAAAATTTTGCAAAAACGTGAATTAATTCTCAATAATTTAATTTGAATATCAGAAGCACCTCCAAAAGGAAGAGCTGATTTACTTTTATTTTTTACAACTCTAAAACTGAATTCAAATAGGATATACGAACATGAACAGTTTTGTTTGGGTTTTATGGCGCAAGGGCCATATTTACAATACATACAATATCAAGTAATAGACAGACACATGAAAGATTTTACTGACACAAAGAGGAGAAATACACATAGGGAGGAATGCACCTAACAGAAATCGAACCTGCGCCGCCTACAACCAAATCAATCACCGAATCTTTCCCTTTGGGATTGATCCCGGACCGTCACCAATAGCCCGTTGTGTTGCTCCAGTGTGACCTCGAATCCAGTGACCTACCTACCAAATCAATCACGGAACGGAAGTATCATTTACGGAGTACCTGGCAGATGACTGCTCACCACCACATCATAATTAATGTAATTTAATAAAAAGTTATGAAAGGTAGGCAGGTATTTTAATTGGAGCAACACAACGGGCTATTGACGACGGTCCGAGATCAAATCCGAAGGGAAAGACCCGAGGACAACACCACGTCATTTTGAACCACGGTCAGATGACGAGGTCACACCTGAGCTGGCACCCCACTCTCCAAACGTCCACACCACCATCAGGACATTTGAGGCCCCGACAGATTTAATGTGCACCAGCCCCCATTCTACCCGACGGTCTTTGGATGGATTCCAACTCGCAACCCCCGGTTGCTAATCCGTTACTCTTCCAACGGGGCTACCGGATTGAAGCAACGTTATTGGGTGAAAACACACTTACTTCAAAAAATGTGACCAACATATCGACTAGTAGTCACGTGACTGCTCTGTGGAAAAGTTGGCATGGATGGCCGATTTGGTACCTTATCTCTTCGTTTGGTGATATAACATCGTATGACAGAGTAGGTTTCTATAGACCACATTATATAGATATGTTTTATGGAATTCTATAGAAATTTTTCGCAAGGGGAGGGGTTCTGGTGCCCCCTACCTTGAAGCGCCTATTTCAAAGTAATGGAAAGGTGGGATTAGCCTCTTTATCATTTTAAATACTTTCCTCACATAACGACTGCGCTTTATCTAATTTCCGAAGAATAATACAAAGGTTATTTAAAATGTGTTTTCCTCAATTGAAGAAAAATTTTATTTACTAAAAAATAACATTGAATCAATATAGCATGTGCCGTTCTCTCCGATGACCTTTCTTCATCTCTGCATAAACCCGCGCCCAGAGAAGTTCTGAGCTTTCTGGCTCAATGATCCAGGTGACGAAACTTTCTGAACCACTTACGCGCTTGGAATCGTCAACACCACCCTCACCCTACACAACACATAACTTCTTTTGGGTCTGCGAAGCATTCTTGCCTTTTCGGAAATAATAAAGCATACTATGTCGAAAATGCTCCTTATTTTCTGCAATTTTTAATGCTTAACAAAATTTAAAAAACACAACCCAATAACACAATTATTTTCCCAAGTACTCGCTCAAATTCCTGGACCGCGGTAGCCCGGTTGGAGGAGTAACGGACTAGCAACCGGAGGGTTGCGAGTTCGAATCCAACGAAAGACCGTCATGTACAAAGGGGGCTGGTGCACGTTAAATTTGTCGGGGCCCCGAATGTCCTCACGTTGGTGTGGAAGTTTGGAGAATGGGATGCCAGCTCAGTGTGGCCTCGTCATCTGATCGTGGTTCAAAATTACGTGGTATTGTCCTCGGATCTTTCCCTACGGGGGTTGATCCCGGACCGCCGTCAATTGCCCGTTGTGTTGCTCCAGTGCGACGTTAATTAAAATATCTACCTACCTGTATAAAGTGCGGCTTATTACCAGCCAATCCCTCACACATTCTGAATTGCATTGGAGCCATACCTGAAAATTATTTTTAAGGACCCATCTGCCATTGCCCCAAAACCTTTTTGCTAATCTGAATTCTATAGACCATATTCTATAGAAATTTTCATAGAATTCTATAGACCACATTCTATAGATATTTTTGTAGAATTCCATAGATATTTTAATAGATTTCTATGGACCACATTCAATAGATATTTTTGTAGAATTCTATAGACCACATTCTATAGATATTTTTGTAGAATTCTATAGACCATATTCTATAGAAATTTTCATAGAATTCTATAGATCACATTCTATAGAAATTTTGAAAGATTTCTAGACCACATTCTATAGATATTTTTGTAGAATTCTGTAGAAATTTTAATAGATTTCTATGGACCACATTCAATAGGTATTTTTGTAGAATTCTATAGACCACATTCTATAGATATTTTAGTAGTTTTCTATGGACCACATTCTATAGATATTTTTGTAGAATTCTATAGACACTATTGAATCTATAGACACTATCTATTGAGAATTCCCTCACACATCCTGAATTGCATTGGAGCCATACCTGAAAATTATTTTTAAGGACCCATCTGCCATTGCCCCAAAACCTTTTTGCTAATCCGAATTCTATAGACCATATTCTATAGAAATTTTCATAGAATTCTATAGACCACATTCTATAGAAATTTTAAAAGATTTCTAGACCACATTTTATAGATATTTTTGTAGAATTCTATAGACCACATTCTATAGATATTTTTGTAGAATTCTATAGACACTATTGAATCTATAGACACTATCTATTGAGAGAGAGAATTCCCTCACGCATCCTGAATTGCATTGGAGCCATACCTGAAAATTATTTTTAAGGACCCATCTGCCATTGCCCAAAACCTTTTTGCACAGACTCAATGACTTAGTGTAAATTTTTTTACACTGGGATGTAAGAAGAAAGAGCTCCCCTTTGACTACACCACTGCCCCGTAAGTTTCCACAAATCGGCGCCACTATTCCGGCAACACCACTGCTTCTATATCATTACCTCAAATCTGTGCTAACAACCATCCCTCGAGACACTCCTGAATGCGTAATGAAATAGGAAACAGAAAAACCACCTGACAAGGTTGAGATGGATGGCTGTCTGTTCAACTAGAGTTGATGGATAACTCGCTCTCAAAAGTGCAAGCAAAAAACTCGAACCATTGTCTCCCGGGAACGATTTTAATCACGAGGAAGTAGTGTGAATAGTTGTGAACATCAGCCCTGCTTATTCTAATCGCAGCTGTCGAGTTTGTTTTCGGTTTTGATGAAGGCTAAACTCATAAACGTCCCAGCAATTACGTGCAGTCTTTAATCGTGACATAAGTTGGTGTTTATCAATTTTCTCCCTTTCTTTTACGCGTGTAAAGCTGTAGTGATTCTCTAATCTGTATTGGGTTAAGAGGAAAGACATTTCGGATAACCTTCGTGTTTTTCGGAAATTGGATAAATCGCAGTCGTTATGTGAGGAAAGAATTCAAATTGATAAACAGGCTAATCCTGCTTTTCATTGCTTTGAAATAGGCGCTTCGAGGTCCTGTGCTTCCTCACCCTACCCTACTCTGCAGACGACAACACCTGGTAGGGGCGACCAAATCCCTTCCCTAACGAAAAATTTCTATAGAATTCTATGAAAATTTCTATAGAATATGGTCTATAGAATTCTACAAAAATATCTATAGAATGTGGTCCATAGAAATCTACTAAAATATCTATAGAATTCTACAAAAATATCTATAGAATTCTATAAAAATATCTATAGAATGTGGTCTAGAAATCTTTTAAAATTTCTATAGAATGTGGTCTATAGAATTCTACAAAAATATCTATAGAATGTGGTCTATAGAATTCTACAAAAATATCTATAGAATGTGGTCCATAGAATTCTATTAAAATTTCTATAGAATTCTACAAAAATATCTATAGAATGTGGTCTAGAAATCTTTTAAAATTTCTATAGAATTCTATGAAAATTTCTATAGAATATGGTCTATAGAATTCTACAAAAATATCTACAGAATGTGGTCTAGAAATCATTTAAAATTTCTATAGAATGTGGTCTATAGAATTCTGTGAAAATATCTATAAAATTCTAAGAAAATTTCTGAGACAACATTATGATCAGTTGACGTAGTTTGAGAGAATCAGAACCACTACAAACATCAATGCTCTTAACCTATTAACAACACCATTGTATGAAAATTTCCCGGTTTGAAAGAAAATTTTGATAAGCCTACTTAAAAATATCTTGGTTTGAAAGAAACATGGGTACAGCTTTGATATGAAGACCTTTTTGTAGGCAACGCTTTTGTCGCGATTTTTGGCGTGTTGCCAAGGAAGAATTTCTTAGATAAAACAGTTTTAGGCTTAGCGGAAAATAATTTAAAAAATTGACGAAAAGAATTTTAAAAACGAAAAGAATCCACACAACTGATTATTCTTACTACTACAAGGTAAGGTAGGTGGGTATTTTAATTAACATCGCATTGGAGCAACACAACTCCACGAGGTAAGAATTAACTTGAATGAAAAAATATTTTCCTTTTCTGAAATATTGTTATAGAAGTTTCTCACATAATTTATTTGTTTTAGTCTAACTCGTAGTTAGGGAACCAGGCTATACAGTATTAACGTTACGAAAGATCACATTAATTCTAGCAAATTAGAGTTATTTAGGTGTTGATGCACAAAAATTATTCAGATATTCAAATAATCGAGAGGTGGTCACAATCCTAAAAAAGCGTATTTACCTTTGCTTGACACAACTCGCTACAAAAAGAACGCCAAAAGCGTTGCCACTAAAAACGTTTTCCAAAGCTGTATCGGATAAACCAGTGGTTCTTAACCTGGGGTGTGTGCACCCCTGGGGGTGCGAGAGAAGTTTTGATGGACGATAGAGATTTAATAAAAGACGATCCTATTGAAATCTGAGTCAATGCACGAATAGAATTTGACAAACTGGAACAATTCTGGTGTACACAGTTAGAACCTTATCCACCGCTGGCAAAAGCAGCATTGCAGACACTTTTGCCATTTTCATCACTTTTACACATAAAAACAAAAACCAGAAATCGCTTCAATGCAAGTGATGACTTACGCGTGGCTCTTTCAAAAAAGGAGCCTCGTTTCAGAAGTATCATTATGAATAAACAACAACGTAGTCATTAAAAATTGAGATATTGTTTTGTATGTATATGTAAATATATGTGTTTATTTTTCAATAAATAAATTATTTTGCAATAGAAGTAATTTCCTAAATAAAGAAATAGAAACACATTTTTCAAGGGGGGGGGGGGTGCGAGAACTTATTTTTAGATTCAAGGGGGTGCCGATCACTAAAAAGGTTAAGAACCACTGCGATAAACATAGTAAGTCTTCGTAAAAATATCCCGGTTTGAAAGAAAAATAGTATAGTAATCCCCTCTCTATCCCCAAGCGGTGCTTTGTTTCAAGTATCGAGCCGCCCTATTTAGAATGAAATGACAGAATTCACGCCATTTTTACAACGGTCGCTTTTACAACTTTCCTCACTCCAAAAAGAACCGACACCCGTTCAACAAATTAATTCGTCAACTTTAAAAGTAATCTGAAAATAAATGAGCGATCGTTTGGCGGGAGGTAGCCATTAACGAAAGTTTCCAGCTGCGAACAGTAACAGCTTTCGAACCTGGCAACCGAACAACGCTCGCATCGGCGGCAGTACAAAGAAACAAAAAGGAAAAAAAAGAACTGTAATCTTAATCAAAATCGTCTCTTCCTTTCAGATATGGAATCTATGTAATAAAGCCTATGAAAGGAAGACGTAATCGTTTTTATAATTCCGGGGATTTTTTGTTGTTTTGCTCGGAGATTGGATTCCACAGATTGTATTTATACGCCGAACTAATCATTAACGGTCTTCTCTGGCATACCTTTCCCAAAACGAAAGGAAAAAACTCCCTTTTGTGGTTTGTGCTAATGGTTCTGGAGTCATTTTCTCAATAGCTGAATGTCTTCTCGTTGAAAAGAACACATAAATTGATTTTGTTCTGTGATTGGAAGTGGATTCAGAACCTGAAAACCTCGTATTTGAGACGGGTTTTTTCGTCTTTTTAACATCAGGAAGATATGCCCAATGGAATAAAATGATGACATTTTGCAAAAATTGCAGGAATATGCTGCTCTTGGAAGATTTTAAAAAATTGCGAATGGCCATATCGGTAAATCAACATATCCAACATTTAGGTAATGGGAATGAGTAAAAATACGTCTCGCTGTAACAACACAACTGGCTATTGGAGACGGTCTGGAATCAATCCCTAATCATCTATCTCATGTAATTTTGAACCGCGGTCAGATGACGAAGTCCTCACCTGAGCTGGCACCCACTCTCCGTCCTCCAACCTAAGAATATTTGAGGCCACGACAGATTTAACGTGTACCAGCCCCCGCATATCCAAAGGTCTTTGATTGGATCAAGTTTCAAACTCGCAACCCTCCTATTGCTAATTCGTTCCTCTTCCAACCGGGCTACCGCGGCACCTCTAACATTTAGGACATAATCAGCCCACGATGGAGCAAAAAAGTCTCCTCACTTGTGATCTTGTGTGACCAGAGAGGTAGGTACCCTCCAAAACAACCTTTCACGGACCCCAAACAGGTTCTTTAAATCGAGGAACAGAATAAACTTTGAGGGATTCTACGGTCATGGGACGAATTTCAGGGGGTGATAGAACACAACGAAACAAACACTTTTCACCATAGAATGTAGGGTCGCTAGAGGACGCTTTCCATTTCGGCACAAACACACGGTCCGACGCAAGTTGGAAAGGAGAAGAGCCATGAAGTATGGAAACAATGCTTTAATGTCAAATAAACATCAATAACTGCTTGACAAAACGAAATAATACAATTAGATTTGCATCAATTAAAGATAAGTACTAGGAACAACGGGTAATGACATGTAAAAAACATGAGAAACTTCACATGGAAATGAAACGACATGTACAAACATCAATCGGTAAGTACAACGCAAATGCACAAGTACAGAAGCTGTTCAAAATGTCGACCACCACACCTCATGCAGGCCTCGCACATCACCGACGTAACGCTTTTATACAAGCGTTTGACTGCGCTCTCTAGCGGCCAACCCCTGCACTTGCGACCCTACATTCTATGGGGAAAAGTGTTTGTTTCGTTGTGTTCTATCACCCCCTGAAGTTTGTCGTATAAGTTTAGACTCACCCAATAGACATTCTATGGGCTTTTATACAAGCGTTTGACTGCAATCTCTAGTGGCCAACCCCTGCGCTTGCGACCCTGCATTCTATGGGGAAAAGTGTTTGTTTCGTTGTGTTCTATCACCCCCTGAAGTTTGTCACATGACCGTAGTATCACCCTGTATAGGCATCTGTGTCTAATTTCGGTGACCATCACAAGTTTTTAACTTGCTTGAACATATCTGCCTTGTCTTGGTTCTGATGCCTTACTGTTTTACTAAGCCGAGGAAGGAGAGCTAAGTGTTGTTTGCTAGACATATTTATCCAAGCGACTTATCACGTGGAGATACTAGCAACTGGGGGGGTTGCGACTTCGAAACTCGGTCCAGTCAAAGTCCGTCATGTACACGGGGCTGGTTAAAACTGTCATGGCCTCAAATGTCCTCACGTTATCGTGGTGTGGAAGGACTAAGAGTGGGATGCCAGCTCAGGTGTTGACCTCGTCATCTGAAAATGATTCAAAATTACGAGGCATTGTCCTTGGATCAAGCAGGTGGGCGAGGTGAACACGTGAGTTGGCACCCCACTTTCCAAACTTCCACACCACGCCAACGTGAGGACATTTGAGGCCACGACTGATTTAAGGTGCACCAGTCCCCGTGTACAAGACGGTCTTTGGCTGGACCGAGCCCTCTCATAGGAGGGTTTTCCTGTAAAGCGGGAGGGGCCCCTGTAGCTCGGTTGGTATAGGTAAGGATTTGCAACCGGAGGGTTGCGAATTCGAAACTAGGTCTGACCGAAGACCGTCGTGAACGGGGGAGATTGTATCGCGCCGCGGAAACATTACCTTCACCTAGATTTAGCGTGACAGGGAATGTCTCTTATACAATAAACACTACCATGGCAGTGCGAACAATTCTACTCTCAGTTTTGATGTTCATAAACGAAATGTTTATTTATATAATTTTACAATTACTTATTTACAATGGTTTTTTACAACTGTTTAAAGGTGCCACCGCTAACATTAATGCAAGCTTGGCAGAGTCGATGTATGGATTGGTGAACTTTTTCACCGCTAGAGTGCACTGTTTGGTTTGGCTCGCTTGAACATCGTTCCTTTGCTAGAACTCGCCAGTAGGAAGCCGGTTTCACAAGCTAGCCCTTGTCCAATACTGGACCTTCCGCCATAAAACCCAAATCAACCACAAGCTAGCCCTTGTCCAATATTGGACCTTCCGCCATAAAATCCAAATCAACCACAAGCTTGCATTAATGTTGGTGGTGGCACCTTTGAGCACTTATTGTAAAACAACATTGTAAATAAGTAACTGTAAAATAATGATGTAAATAAACCTCTCTCTTTTGTTTCATTTCCTGGGTAATTCTTGTAGTTGCGCCTAAACGCGTCACCTGCGTCCATGCATTCTATACTAAAACTATATATACTATATATACTATTGTGTTGTTCGATAAATTTTGTAGCGGTGACAAGCGGCCATAGACCAGTAAGTCACAATAAGTTTTAAAAACCGGCACAGATTACTTCGGGTATCTAGGAGGTGAGGCTACTCGACCACGGAAGGGTTAAGAATTTCAAACTGAAATGTTCACCTCTCAAATTTCTCGACAGTAAAAGCCACGCAAATATGAAAACCACGATTTTCCCCGAAGCTTTTGGACAATCGACGAAACAGCGAATCCATTAATCATGGCTCATCTGCAAACAACCGAATCGCCAGCCAATCTCATTCGAGCATCTCAGTCACAAGTATTTACACGGCATGTCTACACCAGATCGAACAAGATATGGAATCGAGTAATTATAGGTTTTTTTTATTTCTGCTCTAACCTATTATTAACCCCTTTATCTCAATCTACATAGTCGAATTGGCACATCACCTATGCGTTCACTTTTCTTTTTGGTGCGTGCGTTAATTATTTTGTTCCTTCCAGGGGATTTGCTTGCACTTGAAAATAATTTAAGTCGAAGGGCAACTCGATGAAACGGTGATAGGGTAATGGCAGTTCCGATACCGCGGAATTGATTGGCGTTGTGTGTGTGTGTCCGAACGCTCGGCATCATTAGGAAGTCACGTGTTGGTTTCGTTTCGCATTCACAAACGAAATGGCGTCGACTGAAAATGATACGTTCTGGTCTATGTAGAATTGTTGGATGTTTGTGGTCAGAGGATGATCTGTATTTTATTCGTTTTTATCCTTGAACCCATCGAAGTGGAAGCATCGAAATCTAGGCTTTGTCTAGGAAGTGCAAAACAAATTCATTCGAAAACAAAATGGCGTTTGACTAAAAAAATGATGCGTATTTGGTCGATTTAGAATTGTATGTTTGTGGTCAGAGGAGGATGATTGTATTTCATTTGTTTATATTTTTGAATCTATCGAAGTGGAAGTATCGAATTAGAAATCTAGGGGTTGTCTCGAAGTGCAAAACAAATTCATTCGAAAACAAAATGGGAGTCTACTGAAAATGATACGTTTCTGGTCGATAAAGAATTGTTGGATGTTTGTGGTCAGAAGACGTTTGCTCTGTATTTATTCGCTTTTATTTTTGAACCCATCGAAGTGGAAATATCGAATTAGAAATCTAGGGGTTGTCTCGAGAAGTTCAAAACCAATTCATTCGAAAATAAACAAACACGTTTCTGGTAAAGAATGATAGTCAGATGTGGGTCATAAGATGAGGATACTGTCTTTTCTTTCAAAGCATTATTAATTTTATTGGAAATCTTAAACTTATACTCGCTAGAGAAGTCTGGGAAACTCTAGGCAACTTGCAATTTAGCGACATTCTAGAACATAGAAAGCTGACCGAGAATACCATGCATGCGCAGGGGGGACATGAAAAGTCTCTTTGGTTTTTGCTTTGAAAATAGAAAAATTTCTGTGGCCGGGAGGTCCTTATTAAGAGGAAGGGGACATACACAACCCTCCTTAGCCAGCTGGTCGGCAACCTCATACCGTATACACCAATATGCGATGGAATCCACTGGATATGTACGGTAACGAGGTGGGCGTTTTTGAGGCGAGTTGAGGTTTTTTAAATGTGTGTCCGTTATGTTCCAAGAATCTATTTTGCAGTGAAAAAACAGATAGATTGATTAGTTTTCGTTCGAGGCTTTATTTAAATGTATTTCTGCATTTTCAATGTGAAGTTTTTCGTTCAATAACTGTAATCAAGATAAGTAATGGTTTAATTCGTTTTAAAAACATTTTTAATATTTGTATGATAATTTTGGGTAACGCTTTTGTTTTTAAATGACATACAAGGCATTTATATGCATACTCTGAACGATTCTATGCATTCTGGGTAACATTGGCACTTTCTAGACTTTCCTGTCTTACTAAAAATTTAAATTCTACAAAAATGTAAAATGTTAAAAACAAGACATTTATTTCCATTTGTGAAATTGTGTATCTTTATTAGAGTGTGGTAAATGTTACCTGTGATGAATAGGAATTACAATTTATGACGAAAGAGGAAATTAGTTAACCAATTCAACCCGAGTAGCGCCGGATAATTCTGGTAGTTGCCTATAAAAATCAATAGAATATTTAGTATATTCTAATATAAATTAGGACTATAAGAAACATTCAAATTTGTAAATTTTTATTCCATATTGCGATCTGATTTTTCTACAATCTAAGTTAATTTTTTGTTTAATATTATCCATTCCATGAATATTTTCCAATGACATCGCGCTGCTAAAAATGCACAACATTTCTCGTGACTAAATCTTCCTTAAATTCATGGGTCATCCTAGAAATAGCCTAACGCGTGATACACAATGGCTAACTGTTTAACCCTATTGGTGGTTGTTTTGACGAGGTATCTCGTTATAAGCAAAACCAACCAGATCTTGATGGACGAGATATATCGTCGAAACCACTAGGAGGTTTAAAAAACGTACATATTTTTTGCAATTTAACCGTTAGAAATCACTCAGAAACATAGTCCTCAGTTGCAGACAAATTATATATAAAAGACCAACTGCGAAACCGATTTCGGGCAACCATTTCCAAGTTCAATGATAACGATATCAAGTTCGCTGTTTGATCAACTTCAACTTCAACGCATAATTACTTTTCCCTTTCATTTTGTGGCTTGCAAAACCTCCTTCTAATAAAGCACTTTCTGGCCGCGAGGGTTCTTATTTGACGTTTCGACCCGACTTCACGTTTCTTCTAAAACAACGAATGAAATATAGGCTACGCGAGTTTGCATCACCGAAAAACTCGTCTGCGGAAAAGTTTCGACCAAATATGGCAGCAGACCTTATTTTTCAAATGCGATTGTTATTCGATTTTCTGCTTTTCAAAGCAACTACCCGATCGACTACAAGTATTCGTTTTTCTTTATTCGTTCGCTACCAGAATTTATTCCACGCATTCTGATGATCGAACGTGTTCTGGTTTCCCAAATACTTTTTTCTGCTACCTTACTCGAAAATGCGATTCCTTTTTTTCTATTCGAAGAATGTTTTTCCCGCCCTTTTATGCGTACCTGGACTTTTTTCGCGGTAGCCATTTTGTGTAGTATCACCGTAAAAGCCATTTGTGGAATCTTAGAATTTTCGGCACGTCTTATGCGTGAAGTACTTCGAATTCTTCGAAGAAAAAGTTCCAGAGATGGTGTGCTTTTATAAACTTCGAAAGCTATCAAAACTTTTTGGATACAAAGCCAGGGGGAAATTGTTATGCCCACCGCATATGTACCACGACAATGTGCTAGAAGATACATAATTTTCCCATCATAATTTATCACCTTTTGGGCAAACTAATATTTTCCTTATGGATTAGAATTATAAAATGACCCGTCACAAGAAAAAACTGTTTACAGATGCGATGAAACGTCTATCCATATTTCTTTAGTTTTGTAATGGACCGCGGTAGGTATTTAATTAACATCGCACTAGAGCAACACAACGGGCTATTGGCGACGGTCCAGGATTAACCCCCGAAGGGAAAGATCGAGGACAACACCACGTAATTTTGAATCATGATCCGATAACAACCCAGTTGGAAGAGTAAGGGATTAGAAACCGGAGGATTCCGAGCTCTAATCCAACCAAAGACCGTCGTGTACAAGGGGGCTAGTGCACGTTAAATCTTTCGTGGCCTCAAACGTCCTCACGTTGGCGTGATGTGGAAATTTGGAGAGTGGGGTGCCAGCTCAGGTATGACCTCGTCATCTGACCGTGGTTCAAAATTACGTGGTGTTGCCCTCGGATCTTTACCTCCAGGTTTGACCCTGAACAGTCGCCAATAGCCCGTTGTATTGCCTCCAGTGTGACGTCAATTAAAATACCTACCTTAGTTTTGTAAGAAAATTATAAATCTTCGGTGCGTCGTGAGATTTCCGAGTAGTTTATAGAGTTGCTTTTCCACCACAACACACTGAATGACTACATAGAAACATCTATTGTTCCTTTTCTAATAATATAGGGCTGCGGTGGCCCGGTTGGAAGAGTAACGGACTAGCAACCGAAGGGTTGCGAGTTCGAATCCAGCCAAACACCGTCGTGTACAAAGGGGGCTGGTGCACGTTAAATCTGTCGTGGCCTCAAATGTCCTCACGTTGGCGTGGTGTGGAAGTTTGGAGAGTGGGGTGCCAGCTCAGGTGTTGCCTCGTCATCTGACCGTGGTTCAAAATTACGTGGTGTTGTCCTCGGATCTTTCCCTTTGGGATTGATCCCGGACCGTCACCAATAGCCCGTTGTGTTGCTCTAGTGTGACGTTAATTGAAATACCCCCACCCCACCCCTAATAATATAATCCTTTGGAACGATTCTATTGCTTCTTTCCTTACAACAGACTCCTTTGGTAAGATTCTATTGCTTTTCCCATACATTAGAATCATTTGGAAAGATTCTATTGGTCCTTTCCTTGGAATAGAGGTAGGATTTGTTTGGATCTAGTTTCGAATTCGCAACCCTCCGGCTGCTAATTTGTCACTCTTCCAACTGGGCTACCTCGGCCCTTAAGAATTCTGGATCATCTGAATTGAGCATTCAAAACTATTCTATTCATTCAATTTGCCCTCTATTGTTGTAGCGGATGTTTACATCTTACAGTATTATCTATAATAACCGTGCCGAGTTAGATTTGATTCAAGAGAAGATCGAATGAGGGTGATCATTAGGGCAAGAATGGGTCATATTTCAAGCCCTTTCTTTTGAAGCGAGGAAAATAAATGGCTCTGTTTTGACACTCATCCAAATGATCGGTTGCTTTCAAAGGAGTCAGTCGCTTGGCCCTCACTTCGTTCCATTTATGTCGTCTGCCCTTTTATAAATCGCATTTGATAGAGTTTGGAAACATTTCAATGGCGGATTTTTGTAAGTTGGGGGAAATGGACGATTCTTTATCCTTTACTCCTTTGACAGTTGTAAGGAACTTGAGAAGAGGTTGAAAGGAATGCAAATTGCTTTTCTGTTTGAGAGGTGTTTTCGAAACAGAAATTGGTGGCGGAACAGTATCGCATTCAGAAACTAATTTCGGAAGTGATCTCTTTTCTCTCATTTATTATTTCAATCGAAAGGCGCCGTAATCCTTACGAAAATTTTTTTAAGAGTTCCATAGAATTCTAGATTTCAATAGAGAAACGAAATTCCGTTTCCATAGAGATTTCTAAAGAGAAACGAAATTTCTTTTCTATAGAAGAAAATTCTATAGAGAAACGAAATTTCGTTTCTATAGAAGAAAATTCTGTAGAGAAACGAAATTTGTTTTCTTTAGAAAGAAATTCTAGAGATTTTTATAGAGAAACGAAATTTTGTTTCTATAGAAGAAAATTCTATACAGATTTCTATAGAGAAAACGAGCTCCGATTCCATGGAAACGTACTTCTATAGAATTCTATAGGAAGTTCTATAGAAAAGTAAAGTCATAATGAAGTGAGCTTTTATAGAATTATAGAGGTTTCTATAGACATTCTAGATATTTCTATAGACATTCTGGAGATTTCTATAGACATTCTAGAGATTTCTATAGAGATTACTTTAAGGAGCTTATAGGAAAACGAGTTATAATTTCATAGCATTCTGTAAACCACTTTCTAGAAATTTTTCTAAATAAACATAACTTTTGATGATTTTTTTACTGTTTTTAGAAATTCCTTCGCGTACTTTACATGTGTGATAAAATTAACTTCTGACGCTGATTAAATTAGCTTCCCCTCACGAAAAGTTGCTATAAAAATTTCGATCAAAAAGCCTTAAGGATAAATAAACATCACATTGAATGAGTTTTTTAATGTTTCGATAGGTGTTGACCTCGTCATCTGGCTGTGATTCAAAATGATGAGGTGTTGTCCTCGGATCTTCACCTTCGAGATGGATTCCGGACCGCCGCCAACAGCCCATTGTAATGCTCCAGTGCGAGGCAAGTTGAACTACCAACCTTTACAAAATTTGGGAAGTCCAGTCAGAATCAACAGCAAAGTAATATTACAGAGGATAAACAATGCAAACAAACTCCGAAATTGCTTGTTTTGGTTTGTCTGGTTCTGGAAAAGAACTCACTTAAAAGAGCCGTTGCAAACGATATTTTTATCCTGAAAACACACACGCATCCGAAAGAACATATAATTTTATACCAATTACAATTCAAAAAATAGAATTTCGCTGCTCCTTCCCTTCGTTCGAATGCTGCGATTCCAGAACGCGAAGAGGGGGAGTGCAAAACGAACAATGTTTAGTCTGCAAGTCGTGCCGAAAACAAAACAAGAAACACCATTTCCAGTGTGATTCCAACTAAATTATCGTCTGCCTGACACTGCTCATTCCGCATGCGAAGACGAACGAGAAGTTCGCTCCTCCCGATTTACACAATGGCCGCTTTGATTGCGGTTGCAGTTATTTTTTGTGTCGTATTGTATTGTTCGGCTGACCGCGCAAAAAGAAACTGAATATCCAAGAAACTCGCGCAGGTGTATGACCTTTTTCAGGCGAGCCAGGTTGGAGAAAAAAAAAAGGAAAAAGAAGAATCAGAATTCAGAAGTTCTTAAACGCCATTTTGTTTGTCTGCTTTTTCGAATGTCTGATGCTGGATATCATTCGCTCTGACAATTAGTGAATTAGAAAAAGTAGAAGCGGAACGGTGGCAACGGAACGACATTTCGCAACAGACATAACCAATTAAATTTTTTCACGCGTCGTTCTTTTAGGCCTTACGGACGTGGCTTAGAAACAACTAAACCCGGAAACAGCGACGAGGTTAGTTTCTTAACGAATGGTTATTTTATCTCAGACAATAGATATAATGTATTTTTATTATTCTATCACTCAGGTCGTATTGGGGTAACATTCTCATTATTGTGTTTGGAGCAACAAGACGGACGGTTATAATGTAACAAACACTTCAAAATCCAAAATTTATCTACAGTGGCATGGCATCAATGTAAAGCTGAATTCAAATAGGAGGCGCAAAACGACACACAGACTAATCAAGTTGAAATCCTTTCAACTTGATTGGTTTGCATGTGTCACCTTGCGCTTTGTGTTTGAATTCAGCTTAAGCCCAGAGGAAACCTATGAAGAGAATTTTAAATCTAATTGTTTCCCTAATTTATTTGACTTAACGCCCCCTTTTGAAAGACACTTTTTTCAGAGCCCCCTGTGTGAAACTTTCTCAACTAATAATAAATTGCAGGTGAAGCTGCGCTTATAATTTTCGAATTTTAGCAAATTGTTTATGTAGTTGAGTATGTAATTTTAGAATTTCTAAAAGCCTTTTCAAAAGCTTTTGAGAATGCAATTTAGAATTTCTAAGTTGGGAACTCAAATTAAAAAGCTGTTTTTATTTAAATAAAATAACAGAAATTAAACTGCGCAATAAACACACTAGATTTCTCATTATAATTAGTAATTTATATTAATCAAATCAGCGAAATTAAAAATAATCACTAATGAGGGGGATGAGCCTGATCCTGTGCTACCAATTTGTCTGCTTTGGGCACTATTTTCGTCGGTCCTTAAATCTGCACTGTCAACTATTTGCTGTCGGTCTTTTTAGTTAAATGTCCTAGATGGAAGTAAGGTTTCTATTCTACAGAATAGGTTAATAGAATCGTTCCATAAGATTCCATTCCAAGGAGATGAGCAATGGAATCCTTCCGAAGGTTCCTATTCAAAGGAAAGAATATTTCCAAAGATTCTATTACAAGGAAAGGAGCAATCAAATCTTTCCAAAGGATTCTATTCTAAGGAAATGAGCAATTGAATCTTTCCAGAGGATTCTATTCTAAGGAAATGAGCAATTGAATCTTTCCAGGGGATTCTATTCTAAGGAAATGAACAGCAGAATCTTTCCAAACGATTCTATTCTAAGGAAATGAGCAATTGAATCTTTCCAGAGGATTCTATTCTAAGGAAAGGAGCAACAGAATATTTCCAAAGGATTCTATTCTAAGGAAATGAGCAACTGAATCTTTCCAGAGGATTCTATTCTAAGGAAATGAGCAACAGAATCTTTCCAGAGGATTCTATTGTAAGGAAATGAGCAATTGAATCTTTCCAGAGGATTCTATTCTAAGGAAAGGAGCAATTGAATCTTTCCAGGGGATTCTATTCTAAGGAAATGAGCAATTGAATCTTTCCAGAGAATTCTATTCTAAGGAAATGAGCAACAGAATCTTTCCAGAGGATTCTATTGTAAGGAAATGAGCAATTGAATCTTTCCAGAGGATTCTATTCTAAGGAAATGAGCAATTGAATCTTTCCAGGGGATTCTATTCTAAGGAAATGAGCAGCAGAATCTTTCCAAAGGATTCTATTCTAAGGAAATGAGCAATTAAATCTTTCCAGAGGATTCTATTCTAAGGAAATGAGCAATTGAATCTTTCCAGAGGATTCTATTCTAAGGAAAGGAGCAACAGAATATTTCCAAAGGATTCTATTCTAAGGAAATGAGCAGCAGAATCTTTCCAAAGGATTCTATTCTAAGGAAATGAGCAATTAAATCTTTCCAGAGGATTCTATTCTAAGGAAATGAGCAATTGAATCTTTCCAGAGGATTCTATTCTAAGGAAAGGAGCAACAGAATATTTCCAAAGGATTCTATTCTAATGAAATGAGCAATTGAATCTTTCCAGAGGATTCTATTGTAAGGAAAGGACCAACAGAATATTTCCAAAGGATTCTATTCTAAGGAAATGAGCAATTGAATCTTTCCAGAGGATTCTATTCTAAGGAAAGGAGCAACAGAATATTTCCAAAGGATTCTATTCTAAGGAAAGGAGCAACAGAATATTTCCAAAGGATTCTATTGTAAAGAAATGAGCAATAGAATCGTTTCATAGGAATCTATTCCAAGGAAAACATCAATAAAACCTTTCTAAAGGTTGAAAAAATCAAATTGGGATTCTCTATAAAAATGTGGGTATTTAGTCATTAAAGTGAGTGGGTAAAAGCAACACTACACTACCCGCAAATCTGGGAATGCTCAGAGAGTTGAACTTTCTTGTTGACAGTTCTTATGCAAGGTTTGTTCGTCTAGCGATTGTTCCATTCAACCCCTATTTCCTGATTGTTTCTGGACGAGTGTTTTCTAAGAATTCAAAAACATCAACTAGTTTTAAAACACTTATTTTTGTATTCCGACAGTCCTACGTTCATACGCATAATTGTTATATTTTCACTAACTTTCCATGGATCGCTGAAGCCCAGTTGGAAGAGTAACGGATTAGCAACCAGAGGGTTGCGAGTTCGAAACTAGGTCCAGCCAAAGACCGTCGTGTATAATAGAGCTGGTGCACATTAAATCTGTCGTGGCCCCAAATGTCCTCACGTTGGCATGGTGGGGAAGTTTGGAGAGTGGGGTGTCAGCTCAGGTATTGTTTTCGCCATCTGACCGTAGTTCAAAATGACGAGGTGTTATCCTCGGTCCTTCCCCTTCGGAACATCGCCAACACCCCGTTATGTTGCTCCAGTGCGACGTTAACTCTTCTGGTGGTTGTCTTGACGAGGTATCTCGTTATTTGAAAAATATTGACCAGATCTTGATGGACGAGATATATCGTCGAAACCACTTGGAGGATTAACGGCTATTTCGATGATACAAAACATCCACCACCATCAAGACTAAAGTGAAAATGTCTTTTGTCCTAACGATTAAGGACATTCTGTTCCGCCGAAATCGACAATTTTATCATCTTGATTTGATCTTTTCTGGTCATTTTTGAAGGTTTTAAAACTTTCATGGCCAGTCCATTGTTAACAGATGTAAGACCTCTACCCCGCTTTATATGGTTACACCCCTGATATAGAGCAATCTTGTATATTCTGAGAAAAAGAATATTAAGGGTAAATAATATGAAGTAGCCCTTACGAAAAAATATTATAAAGTTTCGTTCTCTTTTGGGACAGTTATATGACGCTCTTGGCGCACTTTTTATGTCGCTAAGGAAGAAATTCTTAGAAAAAACATATTTTTTTAACGGAAAGTAATAAGCTTAAGCGGAAACTAATTAACGGGAAAAGTTAGAAAACTATTAAAAACCATGTTTTGCGTAAATCAAAACTGTACCCTTTTTATTTTTTGAACTCCTCCCAATCTAAATATCTGCAACTGAATGAAAAGAACATTCTAGAATATTTAAACTTTCCGCTTGCCGAGGTTGCCTTAAAAACAGGAAAACCAAATAAAGATGGGTTGCCTTCACCGGCCATAATTCGTCACAAAAAGTGCGCCAAAGCGTTGCCATCGAACATTGCGTATTTCATAGCTCTACCCTCAGATTTCTATAGAGAAATGAAATTTAGTTTCTATCGAAAAATATTCTACGGAATTCTAGAGATTTCTATAGAGAAAACTAGTTCTGATTCTGCTTTATTAAAATGTATTTCAGAAGTTCAAAAGAAAAGTGAAAAAGTCGTGAAACAAAAGAAATTAGCTTCTATAGAATTCTGTAGACGTTTCAATAGAAGTAACTTTATAGAGCTTATAGAAAAACGAAGCAATAATTCTATATAGACCACATTCAATCGAAATTTTAATAGAATTCTCTCTATATATAGAAAAAAAACAAGCTCTGATTCTATAGAAATTTATTTCTATAGAATCGTATAGACAAGTTCTATAGAAAAGTGAAGTCGTGAAACAAAAGAAAAATGAGCTTCTATAGAATTCTGAAGAGGTTTCTACATTATATAAAGATTTCCACAGATTTTCTATAGAGGTTATTTTTAGAGCTTATAGAAAAACGGGTCATAATTCTATATAGGATTCTAGAGACCACATTTAATAGAAATTTTTATAGAATTCTATAGAGATGTCTACTATAGAGAAAAAAAACGAGCTTTGATTCTGTAGAAATGTATTTCTATATAGGAGTTATAGAAGACTCAAGTCGTGAAACAAAAGGAATGAGCTTTTATAGAATACAGGTTTCTACAGACATTTTTTCTATAGAGATTACTTTATAGAACTTATAGAAAAACGGGTTACAGTATTCTAGACCACGAACAAAAATATTTTTCGTTTGGGAAATTAGCATCGGACCTTCCAACCGTCCGAAAACGTTCGTGATCTTGCGGAGACCAGTACAATGAAAAGCAACACACTTCCAATCTTTCCTTCTTTTCCTTTCCTTCGTTCTGCACCTTCCTTCTCCGTCTACCTGAGAAAGAAAATTAATTCTTCTGCTAAGGTCAACCACTCTGCGGCGATGACTCACGCAAACGGTGGGAGAATTGCTTTTTTTTACCTTTTTCGTCCTTTGGCAGCAGTCTTTTTTTCCAAATTTTCCCGGATTACCCCTTCCCCGTTCTCCCCCCAAGCAATGTTTTCGCTTTCTTCGCCATGAAAACATGCGATTTGCCGCTCGATTCGGATTGCATAATCGTTTGCGGCTCGATAAGTGGATGGCGATAGAAGTGGGTTGAGTTGGTCGCATCTGCTCTTCTTTTCGGATGTTTTATTTTATTTCTAGCAGTAGTACTCGATTCAAGTATCGTTCACTAGAGTAGAAAAACACGCACCACAATTATCATAGCAGAGACAATATAGAAATACATTAAAACCAGGAACACTTAACCCTTATGAAAAAATTTTAGTTCCATAAAATTCGAGATTTCTATTGAAAAAAAGAAATTTCGTGAAAAAAAATTCTTTCGAGATTTCTATAAAGACGAGCTCTGATTAAAAAAATGTATTCAACGATATCCAAAATATTATGACCCAAAATTAATTGTTTCGGAAGTTTCAGGCATTTTAAGGACTTGCAACTTTAAAGAGAAGTTGAATTGCTTAATGTCACATGTTTGAAAATACCTGTTTCTCAAGAACTACTTAACGTAGACGGTTATTAAATTATATTCTGACTTTTTTCCTAAGAGACCTTTTTCTGAAGAATGTAGTGATGTAAAGTTTTTAATTTGAGCCAATAACGTATTGATATATAGAATCGCAAAAGGCCACTTACAGTACTAAAAAATCTAAATGTGGGTGACCTTGAACTTTAAATGTCGGTATTCAACAAAATATAAATTCCTGAAACCTAATATTTTGATGGTTTTTATGTGCCCTATTTAAAACCTGATTTTCATGAAAATCGGTGATATGGCGGCCACAACCAATTTCCTCGTTTTGCATGGTAGGTATGTATTTAATAACGTCGCACTGGAGCAACATGACGGGCTATTGGAGAGACGGTCTGGCATCATTCCCCAAGGGAAAGAACCACGGTCAATGACCCAGAGAGAAAAAAAGGCAACACAGAAAATACATCGAAACCAGGAATATAACTTTTAAAACAAAAAAAAATTGCATTTTTCTAGTGTTTTTATTACTGGTTTCTGGGATACGTATTATTATTTGTTCTCTTGTCTGGCATTTTTAAATATGCAATAAAACAGTTGCCTCAGTCTTTACATTGTTGTGTTGTATGTTGGTCCGCAATGTCTCTTTGTATTTAAATGTTTTGTTAGTATTGGGTGGATGCAAAAGTTCGTCCCGTTTTCGGCGCTAGATGGCACTGCTTCGCAAAATCGAAATGTTATCTGCTTCATTCCTGTAAAGTTTTGATGTTGTTTGAAAGAAGGAATTTCAGCGAGTACTTGGGGAAAAAATTGTGTTATTGGGTTGTGTTTTTTTATTTTGTTAAGCATTAAAAACGGCAGAAAGTAAGGAGCATTTGCGACATAGTATGCTTTTTTATTTCCGAAAAGGCAAGATTGCTTCGCAGACGCAAAAGAGGATATGTGTTGTGTAGGGTGAGGGTGCAGTTGGCGATTCCGCGTGCTGTAAGTGGTTCAGAAACTTTCGTCCCCTGGATCAGTTCTTTAGCCAGAAACCTCAGAACTTGTAGGAGCGCGGTATTATGCAGCTACCAGAGAGATGGAAAAAGGTCATCGAACAGAACGGCACATACTATATTGATTCAATGTTATTTTTAAGTAAATAAAATTTTTCTTCAATTTTTGTCAGAAAAAGGGGACGAACTTTTGCATCAACCTCAATTACGTGTTGTCCTCAGGTCTTTCTTTTCGGGGATTCATCCCGGACCCTTGCCCGTTGTGTTGCTCCAGTGCGACGTCAATTAGAGTACCTACCTTATTCTAAGGGGCTCGTCAAAAAATGAATAATTAGAACTGATTCCGCTAGAGGTTTAAGGTTTTGGAGAAAGGGTATTGAATAAGGGATCTGTTAGGAAGTTTATTAAGGCAGAAAAGGCGGTTTGGTTTTGGGGTTTTATGACACAAGGGCCATATTTGGCCATGCAGAAAAGGCGGAGTTTTCTGAGGTCGCACGTGTAGCGGAAAGCATCGGCGTTCACAAATCAAGAAGAAATAGGTGTTTTACGCCTGCATGAATTGTAACGCGGTACAAACAACATTGAAAGACACGTGTTCTGATATATTCCTTATACATTGTACCATCTTTTCTGAGCTAAATTTTTGACTCTTGCACCTCTTTTCTGATGAAATCGTTTACGAGTCTTTCGTCATCCTCCAAAGGGGGAGGAGTATCGCGTTGGGGGCTGACTAGGGGGTTGTGTTGTATATCGTGTCGTGGTCTATGTGCGCGGTCGACTGCGAGAACCGTTAGTGTTGTCGTGCGATGTGTTATAATGAAAGCTATGTAAACGAACGTGTTGAATTTTGTCTTTTACTCAGTCTACAGCAGTGGTTCTTGACCTTTGTAGTGATCGGCACTACCTTGAACCTAAAAATAAGTTCTCGCACCCCTTGAAAAATGTGTTTATATTTCTTTACTTAGGAAATTACTTCTATTGCAAGATAATTTATTTGTTGAAAAATAAACAGGTACATTTACATATACAGACAAAACAATACCTCAATTTTTAATGGCTACGTTGTTGTTTATTCATAATACTTTTGAAGCGAGGCTACTTTTTTGAAAGAGCCACGCGTGAGTCATCACTTGCCTTGAAGCGATTTCTGGCTTTTGTTTTATGTGCAAAAGTGATGAAAATCCCATTTCAAACACGTAAGATGGTGGCAGATGGTAAAAGTGTCTGCAATGCTGCTTTTGCCAGCTGTGGATAAGTTTCTAACTGTACACCAGAATCGTTCCAAGTCGTTTTTCAATTTCCATTTGAATACGTTCATTGGCTCGTATTTCAATAAGATTGTTTTTTATTGAATCTCTCGTCCATCGAAACTTCTCTCGCACCCCTGGAAATGCTTTCTCGCACCCCCAGGTTAAGAGCCACTGGTCTAGAGAGAATCACGTTTAACAAGTATCTCGAGTGATCGGTTTTGTTTAAAGCCGAGGTTAGCGAGGTGGGAGAGTTCAAAAGGTGAAAGTGGGTGATAAGATAAATTAGGGCATATAGCTGCAGAGGTGAGACAAGGATTGCGGGTGAAAAGAGAACGGCGAGGGACTTATAAGTGGTGGAATTGTTTTTAGAGGATTAAAATTTTAGGTATGGTTTCATGTATTTCAATAAAATAATATATTTTTTGAAAAACGACGTTTTTCAGATATTTTACTTCCTGAATTCACAGAAGTTGGTAGGTATTTTAATTAACGTCGCACTGGAGCAACACAACGGGGTATTTGCGACGGTCCTGGATCAATCCCAAAGGGAAAGATCGAGGACAACACGTAATTTTGAACCACGGTCAGATGACGAGGCAACACCTGAACTTTCACACCGCGCCAACGTGAGGACATATTGGAGGCCACGACAGATTTAACGTGCATCAGCCCCCTTTGGTTAGAACTCGCAACCCTCTGGTTGCTAATTCTTTACTCTTCCAGACCATGCTAACTCGGCCCTCTCACAGCTGATTTTCATGTTATCGCGCCATCTCTCCCTCACTTATATGTATGGGCTCCTCCGAGAATTAGGTTCGAAAAGTTACATTTTCATTGTGTTCTAACCCTCCTGGTGGTTGTCTTGATGAGGTATCTCGTCATTAGCAAAAACTGACCAGATCTTGATGGACGAGATTTTCGTCATTTAAAGAAAACTTATAACTTGATTTCGTCATCATAAAAAAATCGGCAATACCTTATTGACAAGATATCCTGTCATAAAGATAGGCATCAGCAAAATTGGCCGGATCTCGATGGACGAGATATCTCGTCGAAACCGCTTGGAGGGTTAAAAAGAAAAAGATGTTTATTCAAACAGTCAAACAAATGAATTCAGTTACAGTACAGGTAGAAAAGATCAGAAGCGCGCACAGAATATGCAACAAACGCAGCACATTTATAAACTACATAATACAAACATAAGGCTACATAGTTAAAAAAGGGGAGAATAAAAAAATCACAATCGAAATATACAACCCCAAAGAAATCTGTTTTCAAACCTTAAAATCATCAAAATATTCAAAAATACTAAATCGTCAAAGAAAACATGAAGGGTTATAATTAATGGTTCTAACAAATTTCGTAATTGGTTAATTTTTCAAATAATTTTTGCTGAAAACAATTTTTCTCAAAAATGCTTTGCCACGAGTCGTATTGAAAGCACACGAACTTAGAGAGCAGACTGGAACAATTAATTTTTGTTATGTAACAAATTGGAAAAACAATACAAACACAGAGTTCAGCATTCCAAAGATTATTCCACATTGTATTGAGATCGCAAAAGACAATAACAGTGAATCTACAATAACTCGGATTTTTAAAATAATTGTTTTTGAAATCTCTTGAATTTTTCCAATACAAAAACAGATATTGATGTGTTTAATTGTTGTTTCTCTACAGAAAAATATTGAATTACAGAGAACAAATATATGATCCCAAAAATGCTAGATAAAATACAAACAAATACAGTTAGATTAGATACAAACACAGAGATAAAACTTCACTGAAGCAGATTATTTATTGAATTGAACATTAACACAATCCAAGGTGTTTCGTGATATCTTGCCCATCACGATTTGATCAATTATGCGGGCTGTGCTGTTGGAAGAGTAACGGATTAGCAACCGGAGTGTTGCGAATTCGAATCCTACCAAAGACCGTCGTGTACAAAAGGGGGCTGCTGCACGTTAAATCCGTCGTGGCCTCAAATGTCCTCACGTTGACATGGAAGTTTGAAGAGTCGGGTGCCAGCTCAGGTGTTGCCTCGTCATCTGACAGTGGTTCAAAATTACGTATTGTTGTCCTCGGGTCTTTGCCTTTGGGACTGATCCCGGACCGTCACCAATAGCCCGTTGTGTTGCTCCAGTGTGTCACAACAAAAACACTTACACAAAAATTTATTTAAAACACAAAAGAAACAAAGAAATTAGAAGAAAACATTAGGAGCTCGAAGAATACAACTTATCACTTTCATGGCTGACTCGTAATTGAGCAGTAATGGCGGGAGCAGTCCAGGGGAAAAGTCAGCGCCATCTGGTGGTACGTTGGCTTGCTACAACGTTAATTAAAATACCTGCCCACCTAACTGTGCTAATGACGAGATATCTTGTCATTAAAATATTGATGATTTTTTATGATGGCGAAATCCCTACTCCAAACTTCCACACCCCGCCGAGGTGAGGACATTGGAGACCACGACGGATTCAACGTGCACTAGCCCCCACGGTCTTTGGTAGGATCGAGTTTCGCTACTCTCATCCATTCAGGCCACCTCGGCCCCTATAGTTAAAAAGACAAGTACAGTGGCACAATTGAGAACAGGGTTTTCTGGCGCAAAGACCATGCTGTGCCAGACATAAGACGTACAATAGCAAGCAATAAACATACACACAATGTAAGGTTTACTGACACAGAAGAGAGAAATACACCCTTGGAGGAATGATCGTCTGCGGGAGACGAGGATATCGAGATTCACAAGTTTCCTCTCCTGAACGTCATCCTGTATTTGGTTTCTGCCTGGTTCTGCAGGCAGTGACGTCGCAGGCAGAAACTGACGAAGTAAAGCCGCAACAGCAGCGCCGATTTTCGCTCACATTAATGTTGCGTCACGCGGCCTTCGCTTGTCTGGCCGAAATTCTGGGTATCGCCGCCACACAGCGATAACGTGTGGCAGGAGAGAGAAAGCGCACTTCAAAATAATCGCCATTTCTGATACATTGCGACCTTTCCGATTTGATGCCGCAGACTCCAGATGGTGCAGTACTTTCTGGCACAACACGCACCCCAGGACCGACTCCAGCCTCACGCCACCATGAATTCTCCTAACCGAATAAGGGTGGCGAATGTCACCTCCCTCCAGGTAAGCGTCTCACTCAACTCTCTTCATTGTACGCCTTCCCATCACAATCCCCTTGCGCACGATTAACCTCATGGCCTCAAATGTCCTGACGTTGGTGTGGTGTGCAGAGACGTAACTAGGGGGGGGGGGGCAGACGGGACATGTGCCCCGGGCGCCGGATTTGGGGGGCGCTAAATTGGCCGAGTATTTTTTTACTATAGATATTTACGTATGATAAAAAATGAAGAGGAAAAACTTATTAGTAGACTACAAAAACTATAAAAGGAGCTAAATGCAGAATGTGTGAAGAAATAGCAGGACAGCTTAACCTAGGGGGATCCTCATTTTAAAGAAGTACGGAGGAGGAAGAAGCGGAGGTTTGATGAGAAGGGCGAAGTTGAAAGCTATGAATTCTCAGAAGAAAAAAGTTCAGATTATTGATTATACAAATAATAGATCGGATTCTGAATGAACTGAGGCAAAGGTTTCAAGACATGAATAGTTTATTTGGTTTCCTCAATGGAGCTCGGTTTGAAACAGTGAATGGAGAAGAATTGAAGAACCAGGCACTTGAATTAGTTACCACATATATAAAGAAGACTTAGACAGGGACTAGCTAGCGATAGAAGTGGAGAGATAAGTATCATGCTTTGGATTTTAGCCCTAATATGAAAACGGCTACACCATCAGGTCTTCTGACGTTAATATACAAGAACGGACTTGAAGACGCGTCCACCAACATAACGACAGCGTTGAGAATTTGCCTCACAATACCAGTCTCTGTCGCCCCAAATGAAAGGAGTTTCAGCAAACTAAAGATCATAAAAAATTATCTCAGAAACTTAACAGGACAACAATGACTAACCAACCTAAGCATCATATCAACAGAGCACAAGTTAGCTTCAAAGCTATCTTTTGAGGACATTGTAAAAATGTTTGCTGCTTAAAAAGCCCATAAAATTAAGTTTTAGTTCAAACTTTCTGTGTTTAGATTAATTTTTTTCACATTTTGTCAATAGAATAAGAAATTGTGTAAAATGTCTAAGTATAATACTCAAGATAATAACTTGAGTAAAATCTGTTATTCCTAATTCTTGTTTTAGTTTTCCAAAATTCTTGAATGGTTTTCAGTCGACGTTTCGATAATGCTCTTTTTAAAAGTCCGTGGGTGAGACATCTGGAGATTTAGCAGGAATATCAGTAAAGGGTATTGACTTCACTTGGGTGACTTGATACCAGTTTCTTGTTCCATTTTTTCCAAGAATTTAATAGTGGATTTAGATGTGTGGCTGCTTCCGTTATCCTGATGCAGTTCTACTGATTGTTGGCACTGTGGGTAAAGATATGGTATTTCTTTTTTGAATATTGGGTATAAAATAGGGTCTTGATAATATGTGGGAGTTGATTTTTACATTTTCCCCTTCTACTTTTAATTTTCCATTATATGCAAAACCGGCAACAATCATAAATCTCTTAGAGAAAGTTCTCACGTTAAAGTTACCAAGTTGAACCACGTTTTAAGATTTTTCTCCTCTTTTTGATAATAAATTGTTCTTTTTTATTGCAATCATTTAAATACACCCACGTCTTGTCTATTGTCACAACATTTTTCTATCTTTCTCCAGCTAAATGCTTCTCATAAAGAATTCTGCAGCAAGTTCTGCGTTCTGCAATATGTCGTGGAGACAGACGGTGAACATTGTATTTTTTGGCCTTTTTAAGATTCAAATCACTGTTAATTATTTTATTTACAGTTGAAACTGAACATTTTAATGACTTTGTAATAGTCCTTTGACTTGGCGGATCCTCTTTTGAAATTAAAGATTTTACCTTACAAATATTCTCAGAAATTCTTTTCTTTTTGGGCTGTTGAATCTGTGAAGTGGCGAATTATCGGCAGTTTAGAAGCAGGGCAGACAGTCATGGAAGCAGCGAGATATGTGAATATTTCAACACAGTCTCTACGCTATGGAAACAATTTCAGAACTCTGGAACTGTTGTAAGGAGACCTGGACAAGGTCGTAAACGAATAACAACTGCTTCTCAAGATCGATAACTGACCGTCGTAACAGGAAGTCTACTTCTCGGCAGTTAAGTTCAGAGGTTGCAGCCGCCACTGGGACTGTTGTATCACGGCAAACTGTATACAGAAGGCTTAATGAAAAAGGCCTTTATGCCAGAAATCCAAGGGTATGCGTTTCACTGTCTTCACAACAAAAGAGGGATAGCTTTAATTGGTGCAAAGAACATCAGAACTATAGTGAACACCAATGGACCCATGTTCTCTTTACTGATGAGTCGAGGTTTAGTTTAGCATCTGATTCTAAACGCGTGTTTACATCTGGAGGGAGTCAGGAACGCGAAATCTTCCTTCGAACATTATGGAACGTGACCGTTTCGGTAGTGCAGTTGTGATGGTTTGGGGAGGAATAATGATCGATGGACGTACGCCCCTACACGTTTTCAACAGCGGATCTGTGACCGGCCAGAGATATCGGGCTGAGGTCTTAGAACCTTATGTAAGACTTTTCAGAGGTGCATATGGATTTGACTTTTTATTTATGGATGATAATGCTCGTCCACATCGAGCAAACCTCGTTGACGAATTCCTTGAAAGAGAAGCCATTGAGCGAATACCGTAGCCATCAAAATCTCCTGATCTGAACTTATGGGACTACCTTGGAAAAGCAGTTGCACGGAGACATCCTCCTCCTAGAGATATAAATGCCCTGAAGACCGAATTGCTGGAGGAGTGGGACTTAATTCACTGTGGTTAATATTGCCAGCATTAAAACACGTTGTGATATGTGTGTACACGTCAGGGGAGATCACATTCCATATTAAATTCAGAAGCCTTAATTTTTTCTGAACTCTCCTTTTCACATATTATTGCCATTTTTATTATTTCATGCTACAGTTTTATACCATATGCAGTGCTTTTAAATTTTTTTCTTTGTATTTAGGTGTTATGTATCATTTGACACAAATTCATAGTTCACAGTTTTTGAGCAATCCGTGATTTTATGCACGTAAAGATAATTTTGCACTTGAGTGTAGATTGGGTCTTGCGGTGCGAAGCCCAGAAATGTCTCTAGTGCAAATCAAACTAGTTAGTTTCGATTTGCAGAATCGTATCAGCAAAGATCCAAAGTGCGAATCCTTACCTGATAAAATTACCATACTTGTGCTCTTCATCCACTCCAGTGGATAAGGCAAGCTGCTAGAGCGAAAGGATTTAAACTCGTTGATATCGGATCCACTGATAAAATACAAATGTAGTCGCAGGAAAAAAACGAACCCCCCTTTATTCCGTGCAGTATTCATAACAGAGCAAAAAATAGCGTCCTCTGCAAATACAAAAAAATGTGCATTATTAGCCGTCTTCATATCAAATTTTGCAAACAAAATTTCCAATGGAAACTCAATGTTTTGGTACCTTAATCAGATTCGGCATCGTTGAAAAAGGTCTAAAAATGAAATTTCATAACTATCTTTACATCCGGAGGTATTCAATGTTAAAGTTGCTGTCAATTTCAGGGATCATCTCCACATTGAAAATCGCTATTCTTAGATCGAGATTAAGTGTAGTTATAATTACCGAAATTTCAAATTTGAGCACTATTTCAAACCTATTTGTTAGCTCGTGCAAGTGAAAACGATTGGAGAATTACATGTGCAAACGACCCGAGAATTATCCGAGGTTTGTCAGACGTTTTTTAAAGTTTTGGTTGCCCCTAAAATCGCAATAATGAGGAAAATTTAATGTAACTCAAAAACTAACGATTGGAATGAGCTGAAATTTTGCATGATCATATTAGAAGTCCAGAATCGATTCCTATCGATATATAGTAAGGTTCCAATTCATAATTTTTTCTAATATTAATTTAATAATTATTATTGCATACTAAATGCTATTTTTAAAATAAACTATTAGGTGGATTTTGTTTGGGTTGTTTTACAATAACATGGTACAAAATATCAGCGCTATAAAAATATTATTTAGGAAGATATCCATAAAAATATGAGAAACTGATTTAACATTAGGAGCTCCAATCTTTCTGTACTCATAACTTCGAAACGGTAGGACTTAATGACATGAAATTTGGTATCTGACGTTAAATTTTGATATAGATTTGAAATTGTGTATCAAAATAAGGGTTTCCATTGGAAATTATGAAGTTGGTGCTCAATTTAATATAAAGACGGCCCCTTATGCAAATTTTATCAATTTGAATTTGTAGAAGACATAGTTGCTGTCGAATCGCATCTTTGAATTTTCTCTAATGTAAAAATTGCTCGAATGAAGAGCGGTGGTTCGTTTTTTTCGCGACTGTACAAGCTCCTAGCGGCTAGAAAAATTGTTTTCCCTCTAATTGCTAGGAACTCCAAATTATCTATTAAAAACAAATTGCTCCTTTATAAAACCATACTTAGACTAGTTATCGGCTACGCCAGTCATGTCTGGGGATCTACAGCGAAAACCCATATTAATGAACTTGAAATTCTTCAAAATACCTCATTCATGATAATATTAGGTAGTCCATGGTATTATAGGAACCACAATATTAGAAAAGACTCGCTCGAACTCAAGCAATTTTTCAGTAAACTCTACCTTAATTTTTTTAACCAGCTTGAGAATATTGATAATGATTCTATCAAGCATATTCTGCCTTTCGTCATCCATCCAACAGAAAAAGATCCAGAGCTAGTCTAAATTATGAATCTTTTCTTAACTCTTAAAGTCCTATCATTTAAGCTCCGTAACTGTACGTCTGCATCTCTCCTCAATAAAAAGTATTCGTATCGTTTTGATGGCATGATCCGACTACTGCACAAGCGAGCAGGAAAAAGCTCCACCTACCGATTTCGAAGCAAGCTTCTGAGTGCCTCAACCCCCATCCACTACACCTATCCTTCCAGCAAGACTCCGTAAAAGTTCTGAAGAACTCAGTCCCGTTCTGATAGATATCGACATACATCGGAGATTTAGGGTTCACTGGTCCAGGTTCTCTGCAAAAGAAACTACCGTTACAAATGTAAGTCGGTGCTGACTACAGAGACTGTTCGGACATTTTTTGAACGATTTTGATGTAAAAAAATCGTATGCTACCAAAGAATTTTATTTTCACAGCCAGTTAAATAGTTAAAATATAACTTATCGTCTGATAACTCAGAGTTTTGTTTACTGTCAAAATGGCGCTTTTAAATAAGCAATGGATGGAACGCTATGTTTCCGCTCTTTCCGAAGAGAATTAGGTTTATTCAATTATTCAAAAACGCTGTAAAAGTCACGGTTTTTCGATATCTAAAGTTACGATTAGTAATATTATTAATGATAAAGGAAAAAAAACGTAAAAGTGGAAAATTACTTCCAAAAAAGTATCCAAAAAGAAAAAATTTCTGAGAATATTTGTAAGGTAAGATCTTTAATTTTAAAAGAGAATCCGCCAAGTCAAAGGACTATAGCAAAGTGAACGTGAGAACTCTCTCTAAGAGATTTATGATTGTTGCCGGTTTTGCATAGAATGGAAAATTGAAAGAGGGGAAAAAATGTAAAAATCAACTCCCACATATTATCAAGACCCTATTTTATCCCCACTATTCAAAAAAGAAATACCATATCTTTACCCACAGTGCCAACAATCAGTAGAACTGCATCAGGGTAAAGCAAGCATCCACACATCTAAATCCACTATTAAATTCTTGGAAAAATGGAACAAGAAACTGGTATCAAGTCCTTTACTGATATTCCTGCTATATCTCCAGATGTTTCACCCATGGACTTTTGTGCTTTTGGACTTTTAAAAAGGGCATTATCGAAACGTCGATCGAAAACCATTCAAGGACTGGAAGACTGTAGAGCAAGAATGGGACAAAATACCACTGTCGATACTACAAAAGTGATTATTATCATGGAAATGGGGGGGGAGGTGTAGAAAGATAGTTAACAATAAGGACTATCCAATGGAACATTTAAAACACAAAAATTTCATGTAAAATTGAGCTTCAGTCCATCAAAATCGTTCAAAAAATGTCCGAACAGCCTCTGTACACGTGGGCAATTACAACGCAGGTAAACATACTCGGCTCTCAAATCAGAGCTAGAATTTGGGGAACCTGGGCAATTGCCGCCCTCTGTCCAAAACAAAGTTTACTTATATGAAATGCAGATAAAGTATAATTTATTTTCAATATTTAGTAGTAAATTCATGTCGTACTGGAACAACACCCCACGGTCCTGGACCAACCCCGAAGGGAAAGAACACTCATTTCGAACCACTATCCGATGACGGAATCGACACCCCGAAATTCCGCACCACGCCAATCTGAGGACGTTTGAAGCCACGACGGATGTAACGTGCAGCAGCTCCCTCGTAGACGACGGTCTTTGGTTGGATCGAGTTTCGAACTAGCAACCCTCAGGTTGCGAATAGGCTACTCTTCCAACTGCGACCCCAAAAATGCCATGAAAGGGGGGGAAAAGAGGGATTGGGAACAGAAAGGTCGCTTGGTCCAGGAGCGCGACCACCGTGTTCGCTAAATGTAAACCCCATAGAAGAAAAGATCATTAGAGTACCTCGGGTTCGTGAAGCCTAAAGATATGCACACCTAAAGATATGCCCCTGAGGAACCTGTGAGCTCTTATAATTTGATGGGTCTTAGACTCCTTAGCTTTGGCTTATAGACCCTTTGTCTTTATTTGATGGGTCACAAATGTCCTTTGAAAAGAACAAAGGACATTTACATTTATTAACATACACTTGTCACAGTGTATGTCCAAAAAATTTCTTGAATTACTTTCTTGACGAATATCATTTGGTTGGTGTACTATTCTCTGTACATGTTTATGTTAACCCTCCTGGTGGTTGTCTCGACGAGGCATCTCGTCTCACTAGCAAAACTGACCAGATCTTGATCTCGTTAGCGGCAAAAAGAATCGGCAATACCTTGTTGGCGTGATACCTCGCCATTAGCAAAATTTGCCAGATCTGGATGGACGAGATATCTCGTCGAAACCACTTGAACCCCGAGTGATCTTTCCTCCCTTTCATTTTTACCCTCGCTTACCCTTCTGCTTTTTGATCTTCCCTCATTGTGTTTGACGCAGCTTGACCAAATCTGGCCCTTGTGCCATAAAACTCGAAAACGACGAACCGAAACCACTTGTAGGGTTAGTGCCTCATATTTAATTCGATCCTTTTTTTATGGGAGGATTCATTCAGATAAGCAATCGCATTGCCCCATACCGCATGCAACGTGTGAGATATTGGATCCCTTATCAATAAATGCCGTTGGAAAAAAATCCATGGTAGAAAGAATCTTAAGTACGCTTCTTCCGGCAAATTGGCGTTTGAGTTATGTGAGCTAGTCTATTCTTTAGATAAGGGGACACATGAAAACGTTTACAATGCGTGTCCACGATTGGCTCCAATACCGTGTGTTAATCCGATGCTCTTCCAACTGGACTCTATTGCTAAAAACTACCAATAGAATACAGTGGTACCTTGAGATACGAGTGCCCCAATATACGAGCCGTCACTAGGTCGATTTTTTGCCTTGAGTTACGAGCCTGAATTTGAGATACGAGAATGCTTCGGTGACGTCACAACCAACACTCCGCTCAGATTCCCGAGTCTTGAGTATCGTTCAGTTCACGTGTTTACCTCACTTGATGACAGTCAACGTCTGTCACAAAAATCAATCAATTTCTTAATTTGGTTTGACATTTAGTGTCAACTGCCACCGGAAGGCCCGAGTCCTTTTTTTTTTATTATTATTTTTTTATTAATTATTATTTTTATTATTATTTTCTCCGACCAGAAGCGTCAATTCTAAAAACGGGAAAACTGGGTGATGTACAGTTATTTAGCTATTTGTTTTCGTATAACCAAGAGTTCAAAGAATGTGAGTGTAAAGAACAGTGGTGAGAAAAGGAAAAAGGTAATATCCATGGAATTAAAGAGCGAGATAATAGACAAACATGAGCAAGGCGTAAGAGTAAGACTTGGCAACGCAGTACGATCGCGCTACTTCTACGATATGTACTATTCTGAAGCAGGACTCGATAAAGGCTATAACTCAAGCTACAATATATGTTCATTATAAATACACTAGCTGAATTACCCGGCGTTGCTCGGGTTGAAATAGTTAAATGTTGCTTGAAAAGTGAATTAGAATAATCACTTTTCTTTCACAGAAAAATGCAATCATTTAAGTTGTACGGAAAATACGTTTTAACTTTTCCATAACTTCTACTATATACTTCGGACGCAAATATATGCATTTAATTCCTGAATATATTGCAATATCTAAAAGATTAAGACATAAATACGAACAGAAACGAAATTCCGACGAAAAAATGCAGAATTCTAAAAAACGAATGATACGCAGTGTCGAATTTCGACTGCCTGAGTGTATTCTGAAACAGAGCAATTCGAAAAAAGATATTTGAAAATATTGATAAAGACGATAATGAAATTTAGTAATGCTCAAATATGACTGCAACATTTCGCTGTGTTAACTCAAATAGACAAACACGGGATGCTAAATCAAATTTATAAAATAATAAAAATTAATTCTGGTTTCCCAAATCTAAAATAACAAAATTACGCTTTTATGATTAATGAGTTGAAGTTTTTCGTGTTTCATTACAAAATGTAAATTATGAATAATGAAATATTTTAAATATCCTTTTTTTATCAAACAAATATTCATGTAAAAATATAAAATTCATATAGAAATAAAATAATAAACTTTAATTCAATAATGCACATTACACCTGTCAAATAAAGTAGGAAATACTTATACAATCAACTAAAAGTTAGATTTAGTAATGCTCAAACAACGGCAACATAGCTTTGCCCGGGTATTTATCCCAATCTTCTATTGGACAGGAAAAGGAATGAAATCAATGTATAGTGTAAAATCAAAGTAATTATATTAACAGGTTCTAAAAGTATAAGTACAGTACACGCATTATAAAGTAAAATATTTTACAAATTCACTGCAATATAAATTTAACACAAAACTTGATTATACACAACATTTTTAGTTTCACCTCCGGGAGCAAGAATAAATAAATTCTTGGGTGAACCCACCCTCGAGCAACCAACATAAAGTTGTCCGTGGGAGAAACACGGCGATCTCAAATCCACTCCGCAGTACTTGATAGACTGCCCCTGCGACTTGTTGATCGTGATCGAGAACGCAAGTCTTACTGGAAACTGCAATCTCTTAAAGTCGAAAGGGAGATCCGTCGGAATGAGTGGTATCCGTGGGATAAAAACTGTTGCACCCTCTCCCTTTCCTGTCAAGATAGTCGCTTCCATTACATTGCCCAGCAGCTTCTTGACACACAGCCTCGTGCCGTTGCAAAGTTTTGGCGGGTCGAGGTTCCGCAGTAAAATAACCGGAGATCCCACTTTAAGTAAAAGACGATGTGGTGGCAATCCAGCCGGATCAAGCGAGTTCAGGAACTCTGGCGGGAAATTGACGACCTCATCGGCATCTACTACGGTATCGATGGACTTGTATTCACTGACCACGCCTGGTAACATGACAAGTATTTGATTGTTTATGTCGTGGACGTCTTCATTTTTAGCAGAAAGAATGGCCCTCTCTCGCAACCAGTTCAAATCGTGATAGTTTTGGGAAACAGACGGATAGACTGCATCTATCAGCTCTGAGACGGACGACACCAGATTACAAAAATCGGATGGGAATTTAATCTTGCCAGAAGACTCGACTGCCAATCTGCCTTCTCCGATCTCCAGGAGTTTGTCTGAGAAAATTTGAGCACTCTCATCCCCCAGATGTACTCTCATGTTTTGCTTCAAAGTTATCTTTCGCACATGTCTCCACAAAAACGAATGTTTCAAACATGCATGGATCTCATCGGCCGGCGTCGACTTCGGGATGACGGGCAGAGTTTGACGAAAGTCTCCACAGAGGAGTACCAGAGCTCCTCCCATCAGGTTGTCGCTTCCTCTCAGATCTCTCAGAGTGACGTCGAGGGCCTCGAGAGCTTTCTTGTGAGCCATGGTGCATTCGTCCCACACGATTAATTTGCAAGTCTCGAGCACCTGCGCCCGACCACTTGCCTTGCTTATGTTGCAGGTAGGATTTTCCTGCCTGGCGATGTCAAGTGGCAACTTAAGTGCAGAATGGGCCGTCCTCCCTCCTTCCATTAACGTCGCCGCAATTCCCGAAGAGGCGATGGCAAGAGCAACTTCTCCCCGAGTCCTGATTTCGGCCAGTATTATATTAATCAAGAATGTTTTCCCTGTGCCCCCAGAAGCATCAAGAAAAATGATACCACCTTGTTGTTTTGCTGCCTGATCCATGATAATTTGGTATGCGTTTTTCTGATCTCGATTCAGAAGTGGCTTCTTGTCCGCGACGTATGCACTCAGCTCTTCGACGTCGTAGTTCGTTTCTCGCACGTAATCTGCGCGAAGTACGTCTCGTCGATCTCTTACTGGTGCAGGCAGGCCCAATTGCAGTAATGTTTTATTTGTCATGGCCACACATTTGTCCTCAAGAATAACCAAAGCCTCGTTGAAAATGTCCGGACCAAACGCGATTTCTAATGTCGGGGTTTCCCTCCGGACTTTGGCGAGTATATCCTCACTCAGGGTCTCCTTATACTTTTCCCATAAAGTGTTTGGATTCGATGGACTGCATGTAGTCAATATTATAGCAAACAGGTTTCTGATTTGCTCTGGTAGGGAGATCAATTCGGCTTCTCGCAACGTGTCATCCCAGTGCTGGTCTCCTTCCAGCAAACCCAACTTCTGACAGACCTCTCTAAATGTCTGGCATACTTCGTCGTTTACCGTTCTCATCTCTGCGAAAGATCTAGGTCCTCGTACCGAGTGAAGAAGCATCCTAAGGAAATAGCATTCGGCGTTGTTGGGGTGAACAGTGTACACTCGACCCAAGGCGTCACTCGCGACTGCATCATGTCCAGGGACGGGCTGGCCAACTTTTCTCCTACAGAAAATTTTCCTCGACGCATTCCACGTGTAATATCGAGGTATCTCAGGATACAACAAAGTCCTCGCAAAAGGATCCTGCTGACACAGTTGAAAGAATGCCGTCAAAGTCGTGTTTGGTGGCTGATCAATCACTCTAGGGGCGCTCTCTGTTGTGAAATAAACTCTCTGACCATTTTCTAAATGGACGCTGAGGTGAACAACAGTAGGGTGTCTTTCGTGAATCGAAAAACCCAGTATTCGCCAAACTGCCTCGTTACTGCTGAGGTATCTTCCCAATTGATACCGCGTCACTTCATCGTTCGATCTCTCGTCGCTGATACCGAAAACAGCCATATCACTACCTTTGTTGACATACTTGCACACATATTTAATCGATTTCACACTGTTGCAGTACTCCACGTTGATGTGTGCCCGAAACATTTTCGACAGCAGCGGCGAAAAGGGCACAACCCACCTATTGTCGATTTCTATTTCCGTGTTGCTGCGTATCGTTAGTTTCGCCGTGAACCCTCCATCTTCCGGAGCCCGCCGTCTGTACAGGGGATAGCCGTCATTTCCAGTTTGTGTCTCTTTAATCAATTTTCTAGGGTATTTCTTGGTACACTTTCCGTCCTTCATACACGGAGAAATGGGATTGAGATTTCCACACGGTCCGTGGATCATGTTTTTCGTTACCACTTCAAAAAGTTCGGGATCTTGTTCCGGGTCTGGCAACTCGGCAGATATAACGTCATCGATTTGAGTGGGCTGAATTTTGTCCGCTAACCAGATCAAATTGTGCGAGTGTGGCAGCCCTCTTTTTTGCCATTCAATCGTATACATCCAGCATCTCGGCACTCCAAATACATGGCCCTTTGTTATAACGTCAATCAGTTTCAACTGCTTCTGTTTAAATACTCTCGCAATCAAGTCGTGGCGCTCACTGGGTAATTGACCATTGGTAAGAACCTCCTTGATCTCCGTCCAAGTGGGATTGCAGGTGAAGGTGATAAATAAGTCTGGTCTCCCGTACGTCCTCACGTACGTCATAGCATCTTGTGTGTATTCGTGCATGTGTCTGGGACTGCCTGTAAATGTAGCTGGTAGTATGACTAAGGCACCGAGGTTTTCAACGTTCCCGTCATTTGCCACAGCATCTCTCAGGTGAATATATTCGTCAACCCTCAGTTTACGTTGATTTAGACGAATGTAAAGGAGACGTTCACTCTCGACTTTAGCGTACATATCGACGATGAACTGATGAAACAATTGCCTGCAGTTCAATACGTGGTTCTGCCCAGTATCTCGAACCATTAATCTGTACGCATAGAAATCCATCGCTGAAACTTTCTTGCTCGTTGTTTCACCTGTTCTTGGGTTGATCTGCCTCAGATTAAATTGATATCCATCTTCACCATGGGGGAATATTACTGCAGAGCATCGTAAGATCGATGTGTTTCCGAAATACGCTGCAATGATTCACCTCGTCGTTGAATAACGATATCCCGTTGATGAAACTCATCTCCTGATATAACCACCGCGACTTCATCTGCTTGAGGAGAGTTAAAACGCCGCTCGTGTTCGCCTGCTGGTCTTCGGTCTGCTCTTATGACTACTTTATATTCATCTGTTGGCATATGTTCCAATGCTGTTTCAAACGTTTTAATAAGATTATTGTGCTCATGAAACATCCTCTGTAAGTTTAACACAATCTGACGTCTTGTTCCCGAGATGTAGGCGCACCTCTGATCAGTTTCCATTTGTTCGTTTTGAATAAAATATAGTTGTAGAAATTTTGGTGGTTGATCTGGCAGCGGAAGCAACGATCCCGCTCTATGGTAAACCTGCCCTTGCACCTTGAATGTCGACGGAAATCCGGGCTGTCCAACAACTGATGTGGCGCCGAATGATGTCATTTGGAAACATGAATTGTATTTTCTGATGTTACTTAGAAAATGCTTCGACTCTGACGTATCTCCTGATGTGTAAGTCAAAAGGTCTTGTGGTGGTGGTTCCAGTTGGCAAAGTTTAACTTTTCCATTTTTGCAGCAAATACCAGTAGACTCTGATTTAAACTTTTTGGCTTGACAGTAAGTACAAACCATTTCCATTTTCCCGATCGTAACACTTGCATGCATCGAGTAGTCTTTATGTGAATCGTAGTGAAATCCTTCCAGTGCTAAGCTAAAATGGCTCGCAGTCCGTGATCGTTTGGCTCTATCTCTCTTATCCTGTAGTCGGGCCTCTCGCTGCTGTGCCGTCTCTGTTGCTCTAGATGTAGTAGCTCTATCTCTCTTATCCTGTAGTCGGGCCTCACGCTGCTGTGCAGTCTCTGTTGCTCTTGATGTAGTAGCTCTATCTCTCTTATCCTGTAGTCGGGCCTCACGCTGCTGTGCCGTCTCTGTTGCTCTAGATGTAGTAGCTGTCTCTTTCATATCCTGTAGTCGGGCCTCACGCTGCTGTGCCGTCTCTGTTGCTCTAGATGTAGTTGCTCTATCTCTCTTATCCTGTAGTAGGGTCTCACGCTGTTGTGCCGTCTTTGTTGCTCTAGATGTAGTAGCTCTCTCTCTCGCAATCGCAAGTCTTCTATTCCTCTCCTCGGAAGTTTCTTGACTACGCTCATTTTTCATCATCTTAGCCGTTGACTGCACTTGGCCGATTGCCTTCCGCTTCCTTGGAGGCATTGCTACAGCAAAGAAATCTGTAAAAGAATACAAAAAGCTATTTCATAAAATAAGCAAAAGGCACACTCTCACTGAGCAATGAAATCTATTATAGAATACAAAGAAAAGCTATTTCATAAAATTAGCAAAAGACACACTATCACAGAGCAGTGAAATCTGTCATTAAAAAGTTATTTCATAAAATAAGCAAAAGGCACACTCACTGAACAATGAAATCTATTATAGAATACAATAAAAAACTAATATAAACTGAATGGTAAAACAAATTTAAAATTGTGAAGTACTTACATCAGTTTAGGAGAATATCAAACTTTTAACACAAATAAAAAAAATTAATGCCTTACTTAAAAGCTGTCAATCAAAATACTCAAACACAGAATTCTAAATCATGTTAAAAATAAACTTTTATTCTGGTGTAAAAAAAGCATTAATTCTGATCCCATTAAACTTATTTAAAAAATTAAGCAAAAGGCACATCTCACTGAGCAATGAAATCTATTATAGAATACAATAAAAAGCTAAAATTAACGAAAAAACGAATTTAAAATTATGTAGTACTTACATCCGTTTAGAAATATAAATCCAAAATGTACGCTATCACTGTCGAATAAAGTAGGAAACACTTATACAATCAAAAGAGCGAAATAAAACTGCCAGATTCACTGAAAGATGATAAACTGGAAGACTTACCGAGTTACCTTTAAATACGACCAGCTAAGAATCGAGTGGGTGCTGGAATGTTCTCCACCATGAGTCCAATTAAGTTTCCGTTTCCCCAACTTTCTAGAAAGTTCTACAAAGTTTTATAAAAAAAGTAAACATTAATTCTGGTGCTGCCAGATACCGAGTAGCAAAATTACGCTTTTATGATCAATGAGTTTTTCGTTTGTGCTTTTCGGAATAACGGTGCTTGGTTTAGAAATAAATATAATCGGTGTAGACAAATTAAACTGAATAGATAAAATTTTTTCAAAAAGCAGAAGGTCGATTTTACAGAATTTTTCAGAAAGAAAATCACTGCTTTCAACGGAGGATTCACATGTATCTATTCCGGACATTTTAAAATAAGTTACACGCCTTACCTAAAAAGCCTCGTGAAACAGAATTCTACAAATCATTACGTATTCGATAAATTATTTAAGGAAAGTTGGTCGAAATATACACCAACTTTCCTTGAAAATAATCCTTGAACTCCTGAAAACCTTTCCTTGAATTTCCTTGCAAACATAAATATTTTAAAATATATTCTTTCCCCCTTCATCAATAAAATATCTATAATTTATTTACATCATGGGAAGAACTAAAAAGTCAGTTCAAACATAAATACTGTAATTTAATTTGTTTCGGAAAAAATTGTTTTTCGATCAACAGTGGTAAAGCAACCATCGCTGCCTAAAGCAATCAATCTATGCTCAATGTTATTTCTATTGCGATTTCGAATAGTTTTTAGCCCCCCAGGGCCAATAGAACGGGGGTTAAGAGTTAGCCTATGCTGACCGCAGTGTTCTAAATTATAAGTGTACCAAATTTGGTGTGGATTGGTCAAACGGTGTAGATTTGTATAGAAAATATACCCACATACACACACACACACATCCTATTTTATATATATAGACTAGCTGAATTACCCGGCGTTGCTCGGGTTGAAATGGTTAAATGTTGCTTGAAAAGTGAATTAGAATAAGCACTTTTTTTTCACAGAAAAATGCAATCATTTAAGTTGTACGGAAAATACATTTTAACTTTTTCATAGCTTCTACAATATACTTCGGACGCAAATATATGCATTTAATTCCTGAATATATTGCAATATGTAAAAGATTAAGACATAAATACGAACAGAAACGAAATTCCGACGAAAAAATGCAGAATTCTAAAAAACGAATGATGCGCAGTGTCGAATTTCGACTGCCTGAGTTTATTCTGAAATAGAGCGATTCGAAAAAGACATTTGAAAATATTGATAAAGACGATAATGATTTATGAAATTTAGTAATGCTCAAATATGACTGCAACATTTAGCTGTGCTAACTCAAACAGACAAACTCGGGATTCTAAATCAAATTTATAAAATAATAAAACATTAATTCTGGTTTGCCAAATCTAAAATAACAAAATTACGCTTTTATGATTAATGAGTTGAAGTTTTTCGTGTTCCATTACAAAATGTAAATTATGAATAATGAAATATTTTAACTATCCTTTTTTTATCAATCAAATATTCATAATATTCATGTAAAAATATAAAACTCATCATAGAAATAAAATAATAATTCAAACGTATACATCCAGCATCTCGGTACTCCAAATACATGGCTCTTTGTTATAACGTCAATCAGTTTCAACTGCTTCTGTTTAAATACTCTCGCAATCAAGTCGTGGCGCTCACTGGGTAATTGACCATTGGTAAGAACCTCCTTGATCTCCGTCCAAGTCGGATTGCAGGTGAAGGTGATAAATAAGTCTGGTCTCCCGTACGTCCTCGCGTACGTCATAGCATCTTGTGTGTATTCGTGCATGTGTCTGGGACTCCTGTAAATGTAGCTGGTAGTATGACCAAGGCACCGAGGTTTTCAACGTTCCCGTCATTTCCCACAGCATCTCTCAGGTGAATATATTCGTCAACTCTCAGTTTACGTTGATTTAGGCGAATGTAAAGGAGACGCTCACTCTCGACTTTTGTGTACATATCGACGATGAACTGATGAAACAATTGCCTGCAGTTCAATACGTGGTACTGCTCAGTATCTCGAACCATTAATCTGTACGCATATAAATCCATCACTGAAACTTTCTTGCTCGTTGTTTCACCTGTTCTTGGGTTGATCTGCCTCAGATTAAAATGATATCCATCTTCACCATGTGGGGGAATATCACTGGGTACTCCAGAGCATCATAAGATCGATGTGTTTCCGAAATGCGCTGCAAAGATTCACCTCGTCATTGAATAACGATATCCCGTTGATGGAATTCATCGCCTGATATAACCACCGCGACTTCATCTGCTTGAGGAGAGTTAAAGCGCCGCTCGTGTTCGCCTGCTGGTCTTCGGTCTGCTCTTATGACTACTTTATATTCATCTGTTGGCATACGTTCCAATGCTGTTTCAAACGTTTTAATAAGATTATTGTGCTCATGAAACATCCTCTGTAAGTTTAACACAATCTGACGTCTGGTTCCCGAGATGTAGGCGCACCTCTGATCAGTTTCCATTTGTTCGTTTTGAATAAAATATAGTTGTAGAAATTTTGGTGGTTGATCTGGCAGCGGAAGCAACGATCCCGCTCTATGGTAAATCTGCCCTTGCACCTTGAATGTCGACGGAAATCCGGCCTCTCCAACAACTGATGTGGCGCCGAATGATGTCATTTGGAAACATGAGTTGTATTTTCTGATGTTACTAAGAAAATGCTTCGACTCTGACGTATCTGCTGATGTGTAAGACAAAAGTTCTTGCGGTGGTGGTTCCAGTTGGCAGAGTTTAAGTTTTCCATTTTTACAGCAAATACCAGTAGACTCTGATTTAAACTTTTTGGCTTGACAGTAACTACAAACCATTTCCATTTTCCCGATGGTAACACTTGCATGCAGCGAGTAGTCTTTATGTGAATCGTAGTGGAATTCTTCCAATGCTAAGCTAAAATGGTGCGCAGTCCGTGATCGTTTGGCTCTATCTCTCTTATCCTGTAGTCGGGCCTCACGCTGCTGTGCCGTCTCTGTTGCTCTAGATGTAGTAGCTCTATCTCTCTTATCCTGTAGTCGGGCCTCACGCTGCTATGTCGTCTCTGTTGCTCTAAATGTAGTAGCACTATCCCTCTTATTCTGAAGTCGGGCCTCACGCTGCTGTGCTGTTCTCTGTTGCTCTAGATGTTGTAGCTCTCTCGCAATTGCAAGTCTTCTTCTCGGAAGTTTCTTGACTACGCTCATCTTTCATCATCTTAGCCGTTGACTGCACTTGGCCGATCGTCTTCCCCTTCCTTGGAGGCATTGCTACAGCAAAGAAATCTGTAAAAAAATACAAAAAATGCTATTTCATAAAATAAGCAAAAGGACACTCACTGAGCAATGAAATCTATTATAGAATACAATGCAAAGCTAAAATTAACGAAAAAACGAATTTAAAATTATGTAGTACTTACATCCGTTTAGAAATATAAATCAAAAATGTACACTAACACTGTCGAAAAAAGTAGGAAACACTTATACAATCAAAAGAGCGAAATAAAACTGCCAGATTCACTGAAACATGATAAACTGGAAGACTTACCGAGTTAGCTTCCTTTAAATACGACCAGCTAAGAATCGAGTGGGTGCTGGAATGTTCTCCACCATGAGTCCAATTAAGTTTCCGTTTCCCCAACTTTCTAGAAAGTTCTACAAAGTTTTATAAAAAAAGTAAACATTAATTCTGGTGCTGCCAGATACCGAGTAGCAAAATTACGCTTTTATGATCAATGAGTTTTTCGTTTGTGCTTTTCGGAATAACGGTGCTTGGTTTAGAAATAAATATAATCGGTGTAGACAAATTAAACTGAATAGATAAAATTTTTTCAAAAAGCAGAAGGTCGATTTTACAGAATTTTTCAGAAAGAAAATCACTGCTTTCAACGGAGGATTCACATGTATCTATTCCGGACATTTTAAAATAAGTTACACGCCTTACCTAAAAAGCCTCGTGAAACAGAATTCTACAAATCATTACGTATTCGATAAATTATTTAAGGAAAGTTGGTCGAAATATACACCAACTTTCCTTGAAAATAATCCTTGAACTCCTGAAAACCTTTCCTTGAATTTCCTTGCAAACATAAATATTTTAAAATATATTCTTTCCCCCTTCATCAATAAAATATCTATAATTTATTTACATCATGGGAAGAACTAAAAAGTCAGTTCAAACATAAATACTGTAATTTAATTTGTTTTGGAAAAAATTGTTTTTCGATCAACAATGGTAAAGCAACCATCGCTGCCTAAAGCAATCAATCTATGCTCAATGTTATTTCTATTGCGATTTCGAATAGTTTTTAGCCCCCCAGAGCCAATAGAACGGGGGTTAAGAGTTAGCCTATGCTGATCGCAGTGTTCTAAAGTATAAGTGTACCAAATTTGGTATGGATTGGTCAAACGGTGTAGATTTGTATAGAAAATATACCCACATACACACACACACACATCCTATTTTATATATATAGATTATTATGAAAAAATTGGAGTGTTTTTTGGTGGGCTGGTACGAATTAATCTCATTTCAATTAATTTCAATGCCCAAGCTGTACCAAACAACGTCAAGTAAATGGAATTAATTTCAATGGGCAAAATTGATTTAAGATACGAGCATTTTGAGTTACGAGCTCGGTCATGGAATGAATTAAACTCGTATCTCAAGGTACCACTGTATTTCCAAAGGATAATTTTAGGGAAAGATGGCTGGTTTCGGGTTTTTGTGGCGCAAGGGCCATATTGAACCAAGCTGCGCCAAACAAAAGACGGACTGTGTCAAGTAATTGTGGAGAGTAGGAAGATCGCTAGAGCATCCTGGTCGCGATCTCCATGTCTACTAAAGGCACTAAACCCCATGGGAAAAGCATAGATCTCTGGGGTACCTCGAACCGTACACCTTAAAGAGATGCGCCCGAGGGAAACAAACTAGGAAAATCTACTTCTGTAGGTAGGTTGTCAATTGACATCGCACTGGAGCAACACAACGGGCCATTGGCGACGATCCGGGTTCGATCCCGAAGGGAAATCGTCATCTGACCGTGGTTTAAAATTACGTGTTGTCCATTGATCTTTCCTTTCGGGATTGGTCCCTGACCGTTCCCAATAGCCCGTTGTGTTGCTCCAGTGCGATGTCAATTGACTCCTCCCCCGAAGGAAAAGATTCGATCTGTAAGAAACTGGAAGTTTCGGTTGGTTGGGTCGGGTTTTATAGCGTAAAGGCCGTATTTGCCCAAGCTGTACCAAACAACGTCAAGTAAATGGAAATACACTCAAGGAAAGTTTCACTTGATCCAACAAAGACGTACACTCTGGGTGGAATCGAACTTGCGCTGTTTGTAACTCGCAGGCTGCTTGTGCAGTGGATGATTCGGGTAACTCGACGTTGTCCCCCGAGGGCTTAAGAAAAGAACACAGAATCCTTCCAAAGGATATTCTAATGAAAGAACCAATAGAATCTTTCCAAATCTATGGAACGGAAGATGGTATTGGTATTTTTAATTAACGTCACATTGGAGCAACACAACGGGCTATTGGCGACGGTCCGGGATTAAGAGAAAGATCCTAGGACAACGCCACGTAATTGTGAACCACGGTCAGATGACGAGGTCAACACCTGAGCTGGCATCCCACTCTTCAAATTTGCACACCACGCCAACATGAGGACATTTGAGGCCACGACTGATTTAACGTGCACCAGCCCCCTTTGTACGCGGGGGTCTTAGGCTGGATTCGAACTCGCAACCCTCCGGTTGCAACTCCGTTACTCTTCCTCACGTTGGCGTAGTGTGGAAGTTTGGAGAGTGGGGTGCCAGCTCAGGTGTTGCCTCGTCATCTGACCGTGGTTCAAAATTACGTGGTGTTGTCCTCGGACTTTCCCTCTGGGATTGATCCCGGACCGTCACCAATAGCCCGTTGTGTTGCTCCAGTGTGACGTTAATTGAAAATACCAATACCAATACCGTTACTCTTCCAACTGGGCTACCGCGGCGCGGAACGAAAGATGAGGTTAAGAATCCATAGATTCTTTCAACCAATAAGATGTGGTTGTTCAGTCAGTAAGTGGGATGAAAGCAACTCTCCTCGGAAATCTCGCGACGCTCAGAGAGTTAACCCTCCTGGTGGCTAACTTGACGAGATATCTCGTCGAAACTGATCTTGATGGACGAGATATCTCGTCGTCTCTCGTTAGAAGAAAACTAGGTAGGCAGTTAATTAACGTCGTACTGGAGCAACACAACGGGCTATTGGCGACGGTCCGGGATCGATCCGGATGGGAAAGATCCAAGGACAGTGCCTCGTAATTTTGAAACACGGTCAGATGACGAGGTCAACACCTGAGCTGGTACTCCACTTTCCAAACTTCCACGCCAACGTGAGGACATGGGAAGCCACGAGATTTACCGGGCACTAGCCCCTGTGTACAGGACGGTCTTTGGCTGGACCTAATTTCGAACTGTTGGTTGTGAGTTCAGAACTCGGTCCAACCAAAGACCGTCGTAATTCGATGCTCTTCCAACTGGAACTGACCAGATCTTGATGCCGTCATCACCAAAAAGAATCGGCACTATCTTGGTGGCGAATACCTCGCCGTTATCAAAACTGGTCAGATCTGGATGGGCGAGATATCTCGTCGAAACCACTTGGTGGGTTAAGCATGACGTGTCCTCATTCCTTTGTTTTTCTCTAGGAGGACGAAAGCGAGAACTCAGAGCTGCCGTCGGGCAACGAGGAACAGGACCCCAATAATCAACTAGGGAGTGTTTCGGGTCCCAGCGAGGCGGATGTCCACGAACACCTGCTGCCCTGGAAGCTGGCCGGCTCGTCGGCGACCGCGGAGACCCTGACGCCGCTGTCTAACGGGGCATTGGGCACGAGGACCGGCGGCACCCCGCCCCAAAGGGGCACCCTGAGGAAGACCTACACGAGGCTGCCCCGGGACCGGACGCTCTTGGCGCCGAGGAAGCGCATGCCGCCCCAGGACTCGGTCCCTAGGAAGTGCGTGTACGAGTGCAAGCGCTGTCGCAGTTCGGACATCGAATGCATCCGTGGTGAGTAGGGGCTGTTATTTGGATAACAGTTTAAATAACACTAAGAAAGCTGTCGGTGTTGTAAAATAAGTTTGGCATAATAATAGTAACAAAGACAATTGTGTTTCAAATTAAAAGCGATAGTCACAGGATAATAGTCGCAGGATAACAGTGTCACAGGATAATAATAGTCACAGATAACAGTGTTGCAAAATAACAGTAACAAAGAAAACATTGCACAATAATAGTCACAAAGATAACAGTGTTGCAAAGTAACAGTAACAAAGATAACATTGCACATTAACAGTCACAAAGCTAACAGTGTTGCAAAGTTCCAGTAACAAAGATAACATTGCAAAATAATAGTCACAATGATAACAGTGTTGCAGAGTAACAGTAACAAAGATATCATTGCACAATAACAGTCACAAAGATAACAGTGTTGCAAAGTAACAGTAACAAAGATAAGTTTTGCACAATAATAGTTCCTTAGATATCTTTCTTTCTAATTAACAGCAGTAGAAATAAGAGTATTGCAAAATAAGTCACAAAGATAACAGTGTTGCAAAATAACAGTAGCAAATATGACATTGCACTATAATAGTTCAAAGTTAGCAGTAACAAAGATAACAGTGTTGCAAAGTAAAAAAGATAAGTTTTGCACCACAATAATAGTTCCTTAGATGTCTTTGTTTCTAATTAAAAGCAGTAAAAAGAAGCGTATTGCAAAATAACATTCACAAAGATAACAGTGTTACAAAGTATTAGTAACAAAGAGAACAGTTTTGCACAATAATAGTAACATATATAACAGTGTTGCAAAATAACAGTTAACCACTGTTATCGGGAAAAAAATAAAAGTTACATAAATAAAAGTTACAGCGAAAACAGTTGACTTTAGCTGTTGCCATCAAATATTAAAAAAAGATTTCTGAAGGATAAATCACGTAGGCTTACGAATCGACTTAGCCGATTGGCTATCGAAGAGCATACTGGTGTTTTTGATCATGCTGGATAATCACTTTAACCAATCAATAATGTAGGGTTTGACTCTTCATTGGAAAATTGGGTGCCTTTGCCTCGTTATTCTCCTTGAAATCGGACCAGAAGTTTGGTCAAAGTCTTCAAGAGCTAGAGGAAACCGCGAGGTGTGGTCGGACTTCTCTTTCCTCATATTTGTAAACAAGGCTCTTGAAACTTATTTAAATCTCTCATCAATACAGCAAACGAAGGGAATTATTATCTTTTACGATTCCAGATCTGCCTTGGAAGCAATAGCAAATGGCAAATCGTGCCCTAGATATCATTCACTCCTGCACAAACTCATGTGCTTGGAGAAAAGGTGCACTCTTCCAGTGGATTCCCGCACATTGAAGGAAATGAAGCTGCAGACCCATTGGCAAAAGAAGCCAGAGAATTCAATGCTGAACAAATCCCAATAACTCTTAATGCTTTGTTAAATTCAAACTCACATCACAAAAAACTAAAATAAAACAACACATTTGAGGAATTAACACCGATAGGAAAACCACACCATACTATCCAGACTGAGAACAGGTCATATTAAAAGCATGAAAATGAACTGTGAAGGAACCAGAACGTGCAGACATTGTAACAACTATCTGGGAGTTGAACTCGCACCTCATCCTATATTCACCTGCCCTGCAATAGTAGCTGCTCTTCAAACCCTCGATCCGAAGAACAGCTTTACAGTGACAAAATAATCGACATCACCAAAGCTGTGAAAAATGCACACGGGGACATGACTCAGAAATGGACGTGCAACAACAATAAAAATGTAGGATTCATGCCTTTTCCCACAACCACGTGACAGATCTTCAAACCGAGCTACCGGAAGAAATAACAAAACTGTGCTCCATCTGTTTCATTTATTCATTCGACCTCTAATTTTCATTCAAGGTTGATGAAAATTGACCGTTTACGTCACAACCGTTAATAATAACCGTTAAATTAGCTGCTAAGTGTTAAAAACTATTATTAATAACTTAAAATATATCAGCTATTGCAATTAACACTGTTAATACTGTTGCAGAGAAAAGTAGTTTTGCTCATCTCTATTAGTTAGTACGGGACTGTGTTCCCATAGCGGTTTAAATAACAGTGTTGCAAAACAAAATGAAGCCCAACTTTACTCAAACTGAAAACAGTTGCAATAAATGTTATTGGAATAGCAGTGAAGCAATTTAAATTGAATTAAAGTTCGAAAAAAGCATTGGAATTTGTCAACATAGATAAAAAATTAAATTTTAAATTACAAGTTTTAAAAATTATTTTATCGCTAATTTAAACTGTTAAAATCAACCATTAAAGTCAATTTTTAACAGTTAATAATAACTCTTACACACATTTAGTTGGTAATTGTTAAAGTGAGTTGCTAACCGACCAGAAGTTTGCTTTTTTCGTAGTTAATAACAACTGTTATCGCAAATTAGCAACTACTCATAACACTGCTGTCGTAAAATAACAGCTTTTTCCATCTCTAACTGTCTGTCTTCCAAGAAATGTTCCTTCCATTAAGTACGGGTAGTAGCGACCGCTATGATGCTAACAGATCTCGTCCATTTTGAGTGTGGCGGCTGGTGAATGTTTTCATGGCGAATGTTGACGGCGAAAAAAGGTAGTTTGCTAGCATAGATTTTCTTGACTACAAGAAACAATTATTATCTCCGATTTCACATTAACCCTCTGATGGGTTCACACGCACAATTCCACCTTGCAAACCAGGTGCACGTTAAATCTGTCGTGGCCTCAAATGTCCTCACGTTGGCGTGGTGTGGAAGTTTGGAGAGTGGGGTGTCAGCTCTGGTGCTGACCTCGTCATCTGACTGTGGTTCAAAATTACGTGATGTCGTCCTCGGATCTTTAACCTTCGGGATGTATCCCGGACCGTCGCCAACAGCCCGTCGTGTTGCTCCAGTGCGACGTTAATTAATTACCTTCCGCCTTTCTAGTGTGAAGCGAGCATGATACACGGGGCGACTTGTGAAGCGCATCCAAGGGCTCGCTTTTTCTTCCCGAGGAGGAAGAAAACCGGTTGAACCGCTTAGCCGTTGTTTTGATCGCTTTTATTTGTTTTCAGACCAACAGAATCCGAGCAAGAAAAGGAAGTCGGACGGCCGCAGCACCACACACCGGAAGTTCTCATGTAGGGCCTGCGGCTGCCACAAGGTGACGGTCAAGCCCGAGTTCGTGGCCACCGTCGGGTCCTCGAGTGTCGAGTCGGACGTCGAGTATGTGGAGCAGAGGAAGGAAAAGAAAACCAAGATCAAGCTCGAGTCCTCCCCCAGATCCAAAGCGAGCCTGAACGACAGCGTTGTGGTCCTGAGTCCACCCCTGGAGGACAGCATTGACCACTTCAGCAAGTACGTGACGTCACTCATGCGCCTGGTCCCCGCCAAGAGGGCCCTCAGACTACAGAAGGAGGTCATTTCGCTCGTCCTCGAAGACCAGATTCGGTCATCCGACTCCTCAGACTGACCGTCTCAAAACAGTGAGGCTAGAAAGCAGTCGACCGTGGACCAGTCAATTTTTAAATAGGGGCGAAAACTCGTTAGAAGGGTTGATGTAAAGCAGTGGTTCTTAACCTGGGGTGTGTGAACCCCTGGGGGTGCGAGAAAGCATTTCCAGGGGTGCGAGAGAAGTTTCGATGGACGACAGAGATTTAATAAAAGACGATCCTATTGAAATACGAGCCATGTGGAATGGAATTTCAAGAACTGGAGCAATTCTGGTGTACACAGTTAGAACTTTAAAATGGCAAAAGCAGCATTGCAGACACTTTTACCATTTGCCACCACCTACCTGTGTGAAATGGGATTTGCATCACTTTTGCACATAAAACAAAAGCCAGAAATCGCTTCAATGCAAGTGATGACTTACGCGTGGATCTTTCGAAAAAAAGAGCCTCGCTTCAAAAGTATTAGTAAGAATAAACAACAACGTTAATGCCATTAAAAATTGAGATATTGTTTTGTATATATATGTAAATGTATGTGTTTATTTTTTCAATAGATAAATTATCTTGAAATTTCCTAAATAAAGGAATAGAAACACATTTTTCAAGGGCGGCGAAAATTTATTTTTAGATTCAAGGGGGTTCCGATCACTAAAAAGGTTAAGAACCGCTTTTGTAAAGGATTTGACCGAGCGGTATCTTACTTGGTGAATATAGAGGAACCCAATCTAGCCATCTAATGATTTATTTGTATATATACATGTCACAATAACAGAAATTACAAGCCTGCAGTCGTGACAAGAGTGATCTAAGGCAACCGGAGAATAATCCAGTGGTATTGAGCTTAATATTGGTTCCACAAATGGAGAGGCAGAAAGTTCCATAACAATACTTTATTCAAGAGGCAAGTAGTAACAATGCGTGGAGGTTGTTGTGGGTAGGGTGTTTCGGACGGCTCAGAGAGCTCCTTATTCTAAGGATGAAAGAATGAATAGTTTACAATGAACTCGCTAGGGGAATAAGGATTAAGAGAAAGATTATTGGATCGGGGATCTATCAAGGGAAGTTAGAAGTCGGTGGTTTAGCGTAGGAGTTAATTGGTCTTAAACAAGTGATTTGAAAGGTAGTGAGATTACTGAGAAAAGGACTGGAAGATAAGGGAACGTTAAGGATCTGATCTCTTCTGATAATTGTGTTGTACTTAGGGGATTAGTTTTAGGTATCGTTTCATACATATAGTACAGGACACTATTTACAAATATCGTACCATCCATTCCGTTGTTGGTATCAAGGGAACAGTCCCAGCGAAAGCACGTCTTCATTCACCTTCTCAGCGCCTAAGCGATCTTGACCCAGTCTGGAAGAATAACCACTGGCGCCAAGCCGTTTCCGATGCTCATCAATCTTAAGGATGATAGGAAACGAAACTAGATTTCAACGGAAATAGTTTTGGAAGTTATTAATAATAAATAAAACACAACATATCAATGTGAAGAAATACTATTCCAACTGGACTACCTCGGCTCCTGTGGTTTATTCAGACTTGATTGGCTGCTACTGGATTGCCCTTTATCCTCAAGTGCCTGATGTAGGCGGCGCAGGTTCGATTCCTGCTAGGTGCATTTCTCTCTTCTGTGTCAGTAAAGCTTTCACTGTGCGTGTGTCAGTTACTTGGTATTGTATGTCTTGTGTCTGGCGCAGCTTGGCCCCAAATATTGCGCCATAAAACCCCCAAACCAATCGACCCACCTCAAGTGCCTGATAACTGTCTACGGAAAGCATAGCTACGGATTATGGCATTTTAATATATTTTTTATGAAATTATTGTCATTCTCTATTTTTCGTCATGAAATTGTATATTTTTGTATTTTGTTATGAAGTTACCTTGTTGGTCGCATCACTGCATTTTATTGTAAATTCTCCGGTTATTCACATTTCTGTATTTTTATTGTTGTGAAAGAGCATTGTGAGTGGCGTTTTTGAATATTTTTGCAATAAAATTATCTTGATAGTCACATTTGGTGTTTTATTGTTACGAAACTACCTCATTAATCACGAAACTGCATTTTGATGTTCGTAAAAGGATAAAGAAAAGCGAAGTTTGTGATTTCAATTTTGAAAACGAATTTCGTCTTCGAATACAGAGGCTGTTTGGACATTTTTTGAACGATTTTAATGGACTGAAGCTCAATTTTTTACATGAAATTTTTGTGTTTTAAATGTTCCATTGGATAGCCCTTATTGTTAACTATCTTTCTACATTTTAATTTCCATGATAATAATGACTTTTGTAGTATCGACAGTGGTATTTTGTCCCATTCTTGTTCCACAGTTTTCCAATCCTTGAACGGTTTTCCGTCGACGTTTCGATAATGCCCTTTTTAAAAGTCCATGGGTGAAACATGTGGAGATTTAGCAGGAATATCAGTAAAGGACTTGATACCAGTTTCTTGTTCCACTTTTTCCAAGAATTTAATAGTGGATTTAGATGTGTGGCTGCTTGCTTTACCCTGATGCAGTTCTACTGATTGTTGGCACTGTGGGTAAAGATGTGGTATTTGTTTTTTGAATATCGGGGATAAATAGGGTCTTGAATGTTTTTTTACTTTTAATTTTCCATTCTATGCAAAACCGGCAACAATCATAAATCTCTTAGAGAAAGTTCTCACGTTCACTTTGCTATAGTCCTTTGACTTGGCGGATTCTCTTTTAAAATTAAAGATCTTACCTTACAAATAGTCTCATAATTTTTTTTTCTGTTTTGGATACTTTTTTAGAAGCAATTTTCCACTTTTACTTTTTTCCTTTCTCATTAATATTACTACTCGTACCTTTAGATATCGAAAAACCGTGACTTTTACGGCGTTTTTGAATAATTGAATAAGCATAATTCTCTTCGGAAAGAGCGGAAACATAGCCTTTCATCCATTGCTTATGTAAAAGCGCCATTTTGAAAGTAAACAAAACTCTTAATTAACAGACGATAAGTTATACTTTAACTATTTAACTGCTGTGAAAATAAAATTATTTCGTAGCATACAATTTTTTTACAGCTCACCAAAATCGTTCAAAAAATGTCCGAATAGCCTCTGCATTAACTGTAGCGTATTTTGTTAGAAAAAGGAAGTAGTTTGCCAAAGACAATTAAATAATTTCTTTATCAATTCTTATGAGATAATTTTAACAGGTGAAAGTAAATATAAAACCAATGACGTTTGTAGGAGTGAAAAGTTGTAGAGTATTGTCCGAAAAATGGTTTACGAGTGCGGCTGCCATATTCTATATCGAGATTTTCCTGTGTACACTAGCTTCATATTTCAATAGAATATATTTCATAGCACTGTTCACTCTGATCCCTAGGGCAGCGGTAGCCCGGTTGGAAGAGTAACGGATTGGCATCTGGAAGATTGCGAGTTCGAATCCAACCAAAGACCGTCGTGTGCAAAGGGGGCTGGTGCGCTTTAAATCTGTCGTGGCCTCAAATGTCCTCACTTTGGCACGGTGTGGAAGTTCGGAGAGTGGGGTGCCAGCTCAGATGTTGTACTCGTCATCTGAACGTTATTCAAAATTACGTGGTGTTTCGGCTCTTTCCCTTTGGGTTTTATGGCGCAAGGATCATATTTGGCCATGCTGTGTCAGACACAAGATATACAATATCAAGTAATAGAGACATACGCAATGAAAGTTTTACTGACACAAAAGAGAGAAATACACCCAGGGAGGAATACACCTGGCAGGGATCGAACTTGTGCCGCCTACAACTCGAAGGTTGCTAGCGCAGTGGGCATACCCACTGAACCCCACGACGGCCCCTCCTTCACTTCGGGCTTGATCCTGAACGTTCGCCAATAGCCCGTTGTGTTGCTCCAGTGCGACGTTAATTAAACTACCTACTGAACTGATCCCGTCGTAAAGTCTGCCTTTCTTATTCTATAGAAACGAATCACGTTCCATTTCCCATAGAGAAAGCTCGGTAGGTATTTTAATTAACGTCGCACTGGATCAACACAACGGATTATTGGCGACGGTCTTGGATCAATCCCAAAGGGAAAGATCCTAGAACATCACGAACCACGGTCAGATGACGAGACAAAACCTGACCGTGGGTTAACCTGAGCTGGCACCCTACTCTCCAAACTTCTAGGGAAAGCTCGGAGAAATGCATTCGTCACACTGGAGCACTTATAAGTTGAATATGTTGGGTTTTATGACGCACGGGCCGTATTTGACCAGGCCGTGCCAAACACAAGGCAGACTACGTCCAGTAAATGGACAGTTTTGCTGACACAGAACAGAGAAATTCATCCTGGGAGGAATTGAACCTGCGTCGCTTACGGCTCGCACGTTGCTAGTGCAGTGAGCAAACCCACAGAGCAACGGCGGGTACTTAATGGCAAATTGGAAATATATTTCCGGTGATTTTTACTTGTTTCCGAGATTTATTCTAGCGAACGAAATCTTTCGTCCGTCACACAAAACAAAAATGTAATTAGGTTGGTTGGTTTTGGGGTTTTATGATGCAAGGGCCATATTTGGCCATGCTGTGTCAGACACAAGATATACAACATCAATAGACAGACACAATGAAAGTTTTACTGACACAGAAGAGAGAAATACACCCAGGGAGGAATGTTCCTGACAGGAATCGAACCTGTTCCGTCCAAATATAATTAGGAGGTCCATCAAAATCACCCCTACTTCAAAATGAACGAGCCCTGTTCCCATAACGACCACCATCACCAGGGGCGGGAACAGTCCTCGTGGTAGACAGATAGTATAGTGCGGTCCCAGCGAGGCAGATGAGTTTGGGGAGTCAGTTTTTTGAAAGGGGTGGAAGGTAGTTGTATTAACATAGCAACGGGCCATTGGCGACGGAATCCATCCCCAATAGAAAGATCCGAAGACGACCCCTCGAAATTTTGAATCACGGCCAGACGACAAATCTCATGGAGAAAGTCCAAATTTTTAAAATTAGAATAGTATTTTGAGTTCATCCATGCATTCGAGTTTCTTGATAACTTGTCTTGATCTTTTGTATTACATCTTCTACAGATACCAAATCAAGAAACTGAGAATTACCGTTCACTGAATAAACAAATCGATCTGCTTTTCCATTAGGGAAAAAGGCCCCATGACCCTGAACCTAAATGAGGTCAAGTCTATCCGCAATGCCTATTGCTTGTTTTGTAGATAAAGAATTACAGAGTGGGGTTTGCGATTGATTTTATCTAAGGCTTTCAAAGCGCTGTTAGTATCGCATACTTATTTTTGGCCTGATAGAGAGATCAACCGCGATTTTAATTGCTATTGCCACAGCAGTGAAACGGAATTGGTAGTGGGAACTTTTCTTACTAAGATCAATAATTCCAAACTGGCTACAGCTCAAATGTTGCCTCGTTATCTGACTTTGGTTCAAAATTATGTGGTGTCCTCGATCTTTCCCTTTGGGATTGATCCCGAACCGTCATCAATAGCCCGTTGTGCTGCTCTCGTGCGAATTAATTAATTACCATTGCGACCAGGGAAGTACCGGATATATTATTATATTTTATAATATTTTCTCCCGAAAAGTTTTTTTTAAACGTAGTTTTTGAAGTTCCATCTGATAAATTGAGTAACGTCTCGTTACAACTATTTAGGTAGGTATTTAATTAACGTGCACTGGAGCAACACATCGGGCTACTGACGACGGTGCGGGATCAAACCCGGAGGGAAAGATCCGAGGACAACACCACGTAATTTTGAACCACGAACAAAATGCGATAAGGGTATGTGTGTTCGCCCGCGCACATAAATTGTTCGTTAAATTGTTCGCCCGCGTGTGCCCCCGTCCGTTGGGGCGGGTGGCCCGGGGACCCATCTCTCAAGTGCTGGGGAAGTACTCAAAAACCCTCCCCTCCCCCCCCACATATGAGACTCAAAGCCAATAGGCGAGTCGGGGGGTGCGCGGGTCTCGAAGGGTATGTGTGTGGGTAGGTATTTTTAATTAACATCCGCACTGGAGCAACGCAATAGGCTATTGGCGACAGTCCGGGATCAAACCGAAGGGAGAGATCCTAAAAGCGATAAGGGAAAAGAATCTTTAAATATTCGATAAATTAAATAAATGAGCAACGTATTTCTTGACATTCGCCTCGAATATTTCCGATTTAGTTTTTACTTTTCAAATTCAATTCACGTTAAACAAGGAGTTGAACTGTTTCTCATTGGATTTTCTGAAATTTCCCGAGACCGTAATTTCTTTACTTAAGACGAACTTTAGTACGAAGAAACTGTTAAGGGGGGCAATTGAACGAAGCCAAAGCGCCATTTGGAGACGGTCCCCGCAGAAACATGCTCGGTTGAATCGATCTCCATGAGCGCAGTCGCCATTTTGTCCAGTCTCCACCTTCTTGTATCGATTCGATTCTCTCGAGTAAGCTTCACCTGTCTGCTAATAGCAATCCGAGTGCGTTGTTTCCCGATTCTTTAATAATCGTTCTCCCGATTATTCGATTTTGAACCGCAATTTTTCGGGAAATGCCGAAACAGCAAAAAAGGCGAGTGAGAAGTAATTGCTGGTACTTCTACTCAAAAACCGTTGACGGAGGTATCTGCAATATATGTAAAAGGGAAGTGAGATCGACCGGTAACACCACCAATTTGTTAAACCATCTGAAAAGAAGACACACGGTGCAGTACAATGAAGTCCTGGCCAATCCGGAAAAATATACTGTCAGTTTGGATGAAGACAGTCATTCGGTAATTGTGTTTACTTTTCTTTTTTTCTGATGTTTGTTTTTAAAATTGTTCTGTGCTCACATATCTTGGATATTTTGGAGCTTTCCATCGATTCGCGGAGGGTGCGAACTTCACTCAACTGTTTCGATTCTTTGAATAATTTTCCGAATTCGATTTCCAATCTGATTCAGGTGAATATAAATCGGAGAAGCTTTCCTGAGACTCATTCTGAAATGCCTGTGAGAGGTTCGACATTGGAACAGTTCGTCAATCTTTTGTTTCAGGTAACTTCTTTTGTTTCAAGTAATTTCTTCTGTTTGGAGTCATTGTTATTGATTTGGAACATTGTTATGCAATTTCGCCGTAGTTCAAATGATTTCTAATCATGGCGCTGGCTTATTTGTAAACAGCGTTATGTGATACAATCATTTCCACAAAAAAATTGTTAGTTCTGAAAGAATTCACATGAGCATGTGAATTTCAAAAGAGCTTTCATGACAATATGACGCATGAAAGGATGAGAAAATCATTTGAATTTGTGAAAACAGATTTTTCTATTTTCCTGTTGTGTTTGTGTGGCATGAAATAACAACTCTTGTACTACATTTCATTCCAGCCTTCTAAAGCAGAATTTTGTGGGACACCAAATAATCTAAAACTGCAGTTCCTATGAACACTAAAGTAGTAGCTCTAAGAAAATATTGAAACATGTTAAAAAAATTGTGACATGTTATTAACATTGATTGTTCTTTTAATTTTGTCCTAGAATTCAACAGAATCCAATTTAATGTGTTCACAAACTTCAATGCTCATTTTTATCTTTAAACCAAATGTTCATACTGAGATTGGTTCATAAGGAGCCAAAGTATCTAGACAGAAAATGTATTCTACACTGAATAATGGTTCAGCCTCTCTTGAAATGAAACCCTTTTCCAGGTTTATTTGTTATTTTGACAAAATCATACAACTAGGGGAATGCGACAAAGATGTGTAGGGGCGAAACCGAAATAAGTGAATATTAAATTGACTGACTTTCTCTTAAAAGGGGGCCGCGGTGGCCCGGTTGGAAGAGTAACGGACTAGCAACCGAAGGGTTGCGAGTTCGAATCCAGCCAAACACCGTCGTGTACAAAGGGGGCTGGTGCACGCTAAATCTGTCGTGGCCTCGAATGTCCTCACGTTGGCGTGGTGTGGAAGTTTGGAGAGTGGGGTGCCAGCTCAGGTGTTGCCTCGTCATCTGACCGTGGTTCAAAATTACGTGGTGTTGTCCTCGGATCTTTCCCTTTGGGATTGATCCCGGACCGTCACCAATAGCCCGTTGTGTTGCTCCAGTGTGACGTTAATTGAAATACCCCCCCCCCCTTTCTCTTAAAAGGATGATACTATTGTAAATTACTGGATTCAACTGTTGATGTAAAGCCGATATTGTAAATTTTTCAACAGATTGATAACAACCATACTTCCCTTACAAACAGTTTTTATACAATTTTATGGAGAAACTAAATTTCGTTTCTATAGAAAAAATTCTATAGAGAAAACAAGCTGATTCTATAGAAATTTATTCATATAGAGAAGATCTGTAGAAAAGTAGTTGTGAAACAATAATGAGCTTCTATAGAATTCTAGACTCGTATATATTTAATAGAGATTTCAATACTTTCAATAGAGGTTACTTTATAAAGCTTATAGAAAAACGAACCGTAATTCTATAGAAATTTTTATAGAATTCTATAGAAATGTTTCGTAATTTTCATTTTCCCTTCCCTTTTATTATCTAAGCTGTATACATTTGTTTTCTTGCTTTGAAAGCCTCATCATCTGACTGGCTCAACTTTGATGTGGTGTGGAAGTTTGGAGATTAGGGTGCCAGCTCAGGTATTGCCTCATCATCTGACCGTGGTTCAAAATTGCATGGTTTTCTCTGATCTTTCCCTTTGGGGTTGTTCCGGGACAGTTGCCAATAGCCTGTTGTGTTGCTCCAGTGCGGCGTTAATTAAAAATACCTATACCTGACTGTTCAAAATTAGGTGTTGTTAAAGCGTGTAGTTCCTATTTTTTGTAAAGCGCCATCTAGATGGAGCAATTTAAAATGTATCTTCTGGCAGCAAGCCAGTTGAGCTTGTCTGTACCACGCGAAGGTGTTGGAGAGCATCTTCTAGTATTAGTAATGAGTATAATGAGTAATAAACAGTCCACTAGAGTTTCTGAGTTTTGAGTATTATTGAGATATTCAATGGCCGAAACATGTGGTCCAGTCTCCCGGAGCAACTAGTGAATTGAGTTCCCATTTAAAAGCTTGAGTATTGCTATTCACATCAGCATCGTCGACGCAATTGAGGTATGTGACTGAGTTATTATTCCTGTTATGAAATAGTTATTCAAAATGTTTAAAGGCGCTAAGAAAGAGGATTTAAAAGCAATTGCTAGTGAGTTAGGAGAAGATGTTAATGAGCTAATGACTATTGCAGAGTTAAGCAGTATAATAAAACAAAATGAGAAGTACATAACAGACAAAAAATGGGTTGTAGAGTTAGCAACCATGATAATTGAGGAAAGGAAGTCTGAAGAGCAGCGGCAAATAGAACTTGAAAAATTAAAACTTGAGAGAATGAAAACAGAATTAGAACTAGCTCGCATAAAAGCGCAATCAAAATCTGATGATGTTAGTGACAATCATCAAACTGAATCTTTGGACTCTCTGATCAAAAGTGTCCGTACTTAAACAATTAAAATTCCTAGTAGACCTGAAGCTTGAGGTTATTTTTTCTCATCATTAGAAAGGGCCTTTGTATCAAAAAACTGCTACTAAGTGAATTGTGGTGGGATGGACCTGACTTCCTAAAGGAAGATGAGTACCCTATTAGAGTTATACCTGAATCTGTAATTGAGAAAAACACTGATAAACTCAAAAACAGTGTTGATCCTGAATTTGTACCGTGTTTGACTTTAACTGTGAATGCTTTTACTAATGATTTATTGAATTGTAGTAATAAGTATTTTAAAATAATCCATATTATAAGTTTTCTTCTTAGGTTTTGTAGAAATTGTAGGAGCATACCAAAGAAGGTAGGACCATTAGATGCAGAAGAAATAAAAATAGCAGAATTAACACTAGTAAGGTTAGTTCAACGTGAGTATTTTAAAGCTGAATTAAATGGTCTTCAAAAATCAGATATGGTTCCAAAGGATAGTTCGATTAAGAATCTTAATCCCTTTATTGATGACTTTGGACTTATTAGAGTAGGAGGCCGACTAAAAAATAGTAATTTAACTTATGAGAAAAAGTTTCCAATTATTCTGCCTTCTAAACATAATTTAACAGAAATAATAGTTAATTATTATCATCTTAAATATCTACACGCAGGCCCACAAGCCTTATTATACCATGTGAGGCAGAAATTTTGGATCGTAAATGGTAGAAATCTTTGTAGGAAAATAGTGCATAATTGTGTAGTTTGTTTCAAGGTGAAACCGGTAACAGTAAATCAAATTATGGGCGATTTACCCAAAGAAAGAGTTACTGAAAACTTTCCTTTTAATATTACTGGAATTGATTTCTGTGGTCCTTTCTCTATTAAATATAGAAATCAACGTAAAGGTATTCTCCATAAAATTTATGTTTGTATATTTATTTGCTTCACAACACAAAGGCAATACATCTAGAGAGTGTTACCGATTTAACTACTTCTTCTTTCATTGAAACTTTAAAAAGATTTATCTCAAGAAGAGGCAAACCTGCTAAATTATTCACAGATAACGCAAAAAATTTTGTGGGTGCTAGCATGGAGATTAAAAAATTGCACAATTTAGTATGTAAACCAGATGAGATTCTTGCAGGTTATTTAGGGTCTGAAGAAATAGAATGGAGCTTTCTGCCTCCAAGAGCTCCTAACTTCGGGGGTCTTTGGGAGGCAGGTGTGAAGTCTTTTAAATATTATCTTAAAAGAGTTGTTGGTAATTTGAAGTTAACGTATGAGGAATTTAACTGCATCATTATTCAAATTGAAGGAATGTTGAACTCCCATCCCCTTGTACCACTAACTTCTGATGTAGAGGAGATAGAAGTTTTGACACCTGCCCATTTTTTAATTGGCAGACCTCTTCATTCTTTAAATGAGCCTGATCTTACTAATATAAACGAAAATAGGTTAAGGAATTGGCAAAAAATCACGCAAATTTTTCAAAAAATATGGAAAAAATGGAGTATGGATTATTTAAATAATCTGCAGGAAAGAAACAAATGGATGTTTTGTAAAATTAATGTGAAAATAGGTGAGGTAGTTTTAGTAAAGGAGGATAATTCTCCCCCGTTCAAATGGTCATTAGGTAGAATATCAGAAGTGTATCCAGGAACTGATGGTAAAATTAGGGTAGCAGAAATTAAAACAGCTTCTGTTCAGTATAAACGATCAATTTCGAAGTTATGTTTATTACCTGTAAATAACTAATTGTTTGTATATTAATTTACTTTATTTCTAGTGTTTTAATGTATCTTTGAGCACCTCATTTATTGTAACCAAGAATGTTTTGTTATTGTTTATGTAATTTAATGCTTCATTTCAATTTACAATTACTTGAATGTCTTTCATACATTGCAATGCCCGGCGCTATGTTAAAGCGTGTAGTTCCTATTTTTTGTAAAGCGCCATCTAGATGGAGCAATTTAAAATGTATCTTCTGGCAGCAAGCCAGTTGAGCTTGTCTGTACCACGCGAAGGTGTTGGAGAGCATCTTCTAGTATTAGTAATGAGTATAATGAGTAATAAACAGTCCACTAGAGTTTTGAGTATTATTGAGATATTCAATGGCCGAAACAGGTGTTGTCCTCAGATCTTTCCTCCAGGGTTGATTCCAACTGTCGCCAATAGCCCTTTGTTGCTCCAGTGCGTTATAATTTCAAGAAAACCTTATGTTGCAAGATTTCAATTTTTGTCTGAATTTGCCGCAATGGTTGCATGTTCCATGAAATTTATTGGTATTGGTAAATTTTGCTTCAAAAGCACTTCGATTTTTATTTTCTGTTTTGGTATATTTTGCTATGAGCTTCTCTTGTGTTAAATCAGTTGCTAATTCCTGGACATTATTTTCTATGGCCATTGTTAATGAAATACGATGGTTAATTTGTCAATGTGTTTGCTGCCACAGCTTGGTCGTGATACCATGGTAAAATCGCTTTCATTTTTATGGTAATAGTTCACGTTTTGTCAATATACTCAGCCATATCCTTACAGCTCTTGCATTTTGTAGAAAACATTTCTTGATTCAATAAAATGAATCTACCATGAAATGCAGCTAATTTATCCCACATCGTGTTGGCAGTCTCACGAGCTAAGATTTCTCTTATATTGCTTGATAAACTGCTGACATCTTTTTCATCTTTATGAAGTGGCACATGCTCCAAATTCTACATCTGTGCATGTCTTTTATGGTTTGTAATTGGACCAATTTTACAAATTTCAACTTGAAATTTGGAACATATTCGTAAAAACGAAGTTTTTCACCAAAAAGTAAAGTCACTCCTTAAATGTTTTTCCAATTAAACTGACAGTTAAACAATGAAATATACTCTGTCTAATATGATGGCATTAGTTTTCTGTTGTAGTTGAAAATAAGGGTGATCATGATTAAATAAGGTGGTCAAACAATCGAATGAACTTGAACCCGAGTTACTCCAGTGATCTTTTCCCATGGTGTGTTAGCATATGAATTTCATTTGCAATCTCCTGAGTCAAGAAATGTAGTTTGTTAGGTCAGTTTTCAGAATCTTTTGGTTCAGAATTTTTGAGTAATTTTTTTTGGGGAGGGAATCTATTGGTCAATGTTCAAGCTTTAGTATAATGCTTTAATTTTGATGCTAATTTTAAACCCAATTAATAACAAATCTCTTCTACGATTTTTTTTACCATCTCATTCCTACTGTCACTAGCATCTCGGTGATTTGACATTATTTTAATATGTCTTCGAATCTGCTATTTGCGAGTCCTCACAGATTTTTATTGGTTGGGGAAACCACTCCATCGTGCCAGAATTGCCAAGAACATCTCTTCATAAACTAAATCATAACTTATTGTACATGCCTTAGACACTTGTATCACAATTTTTTAAAACCTAATTACCAATTTTATCAGATTTGTTGGGTCACCCTCAATATGCATTGCTCTTTGCCTTACATCATTGCAGCATTTTACCATTATTATAATTCATCACTTTTGATGAAATATAATAATGGTAAAATGCTGCAATGATGTCTTCATCTGTGTGACTTTTCATCACACAGATGAAGACACCCCACCTTATCACAATTTTATCCAGTTGTATTTTGGTACTCTTCCGTTAGCTGGGTACCAGGCAAAAACTGCCAAATTTCAGCGATAACTCGTCCAAACTAACAACCATTAAAGAGTATCTTTTAATGTTTATAGCAACCCTATAAAAAAGTTTACCTGTATAACGTTTATAGCAACCCTTTAAAAATAAGTTTCTTTTAGAAGAAAAACTAACCGTTTTTAAAACGCTAAGGTTGATCTTTTTTTTTATTTCATTATTATTTTTTATATATGTTTCAATTTATTAGTGTGAATTAAATATAATTAAAAATTAAAAGGGTCAAATATTCTTTTCAAGTCAACATTTAGGTTTGGTGATAACTCCTAACTTTTAAGCTTGGCGGTTTTTGTCTGGTACCCAACTAACGGAAGAGTCCCTCATCTGTACAGTAAATATGTTTTTAAATATACTTTTATTGTTAGACCATTTTTTAACCTTTTACTAGTTAAAGTTACTACTTTGCATTTGGCACAGCTTGTCCGTTTCGGATGGTCGTCTTTAGACCTTGCGTTATATAACCCAAAACAACTAATCACTATTCTTTATTGATGGGTGAATCGTACCACCCAAAAGAGTAAGAGCTGGAAGAGTTTTCCCCTTGTCTTCATAGTAGAAAACAAAATACTTCATTATACTTTTTGGATTTTTGAGTTAATTGAAACGTTTAATAATGCCAAAATTTGAATCATCTTAAGCATGATTTATAAAACTAATATGCACCTATATGATGCAGTGGTATGTGTACCATATCTATCCTAACCATACCAGCCCAGTTGGAAGAGTAACAAACTAGCAACTGGAGGGTTGCGAGTTCGAATCCAACCAAAGACAGTCGTGTACAAAGGGGGCTGGTGCACGTTAAATCTGCCATGGCCTCAAATGTCCTCACATTGGCGTGGTGTGGAAGTTTGGAGAGTGGGGTGCCAGCTCAGGTGTGACCTTGTCATCTGACCGTGGTTCAAAATTACATGGTATTCGCGGATCTTTCCCTTCTGGAGTTCATCCCGGACTGTTGCCAATAGCCCTTTGTGTTGCTCCAGTGCGATGTTAATTAAATACCTACTTAACCATACCATATGTATTCTAGAACAGGTTTACCTTTAAGAAAAACTTTTATAGAACTCTATAAAATGTGTTCTCTAGAATCCTATAGAATTGTGGCCCATTTTTCTATAAGCTCTATAAAGTCTAGAAATCTCCATAGAATGTCTGCAGAAACCTCTAGAATTCTATAGAAAGTCATTTCTTTTGTACTTTTACTTACTTTTACTTTTTGGACTTTACTTTTCTATAGAACTCTTAGAATTCTATAGAAATGCATTTCTGTAGAAATGCATTTCTATAGAATCTGAGCTTGTTTTCTGTAGAGAATTCTGTAGAAACAAAATTTCAATTCTCTAGAAATCTCTAGAGTTCTATGAAACTACATTTTTTCATAAGGGTGCATGATCAATAAGTGGATTGTATTGTGGCATCATGAAATGGTATGAAATGAAATTAAGATGTGGCGAGTGGTTTTCTCGTAGAAACAGCTAGGAAACAAAGGACACATTTAAAAATATTCTATTCACAGCAGGGTATGAAAAAATCATGATTTAAAAAAAATCATAAAAGTCGCATTTAATTGATTAAATCAGATTTAAAAAAAAATTTTAATTGGATTTTTATAATTTTTTTAATTCCTTTCCCTTACATGTTTGAACTGGACATGAGACACAAATCACAGTGGAGTTTCTAGATAGTTTTATTTTATGTTAAACATTAATATTTATGATGAATAACTTTAACATATTAGGTAATATAGATGAAATTAAATAAAAGAGATAAATTTCAGAATTTCTTTGCATTGTATATAGATCATGTATTAATAAAATGTATAATTTCTTTAGTTATTTTGTACAAGGGTAATCCGGAAAAAACCTCCATTTGCGCATGTCCGAGAATTGGGCAGAGATAGCAAAGTCATTCTTGTGGCACTGTGAGCAGGTGTTCAGTAGGTATTGAGGTGCGGAAGTAGAACATTGTGTTACAGTTTACTTGTCCGCTATATCAGTTGAAAATCCCACCAAATGTGAAGTGCGTGCAGTAATACGATTTCTGTACGCGAAAAATCTTTTACCAGCTGTGATTCATCGCGAACTGCGTAATGTTTATGGACCAAACGTGATGAGTGAAGGTGTCGTACGTCAATGGTGTCGTATGTTTAAAGATGGACGAACTGACGTGCAAGAAGTGGGCACCCATATGTAGTCAGCGATGAATTCACGCAGAAAATTAACAGAAAGATCCGTGAAGAGCGTCGGTTCACAATATCTGAACTTTCTTTACATTTTCCCAAATTTCTCGGACTGTTTTGCATGAGGTTGTGACAGAAAAGTTGGGATACCACAAGTACTACACGTTGGATACCAAAACTCCTTACTGAGGAGCACAAAACACACCAAATGGGTTCTGCTTTGGACTTTCTCTTGCGTTATTCCAAGGAAGGAGAACAATTTCTTCACAGAATTGTGACCTGAGTGGTGTACGTGAACCCCAAAAGCAAAAGGCAATCAATGGAGTGGTGTCATACGCACTCACCAAAACCCCCAAAAGCTTGACAAACATTTTCTGCCAGAAAGCTTATGGCAATAGTGTTCTGGGATGCCAAAGGAGTATTGCTAGTGGAGTTCATGGAGTGTGGTTCAACCATCAATTCAGAAGCCTACTGTGAAACATTACAAAAACTCAAACGAGCCATCCAGAGCAAGCGTCGGAGCATGCTGACTTACTGTATCGTGTTGGTTCACAACAATGCTCGACTGCATCCAAGAACTTTTGCAGCAGTTCCGTTGGGATGTTTTTGATCATCTCCCATAGCCCAGATTTGGCACCGAGTGATTACCACCTTTACAATCACAAGCAGTGGCTTACGTCGCAACGCTTCGACGATGAGAATGCACTTTGCTATGCTTTTAGAGTGGCTTCATTCCCAGGCGGCATATTTTTTTGAAGAAGGTATTTCGAAACTTGTTAAACGTTATGACAAGTGCCTCAATTTGAATGGCGATTATGTCGAAAAGTAAAGTACAGTTGTAGTTTTCAAATGTATATAATAGAATTTCTGTAACTACGAGTGTATCATTGATCACCAAATGGAGGTTATTTTCCGGATTACCCTCGTATATAAAGTAATTAATTTGCAAAAGACTTGTTGAGAAAAAATCATGTCACCAGTAGAATATAAAATAAAATGAACTTGCAACAATATTCATGAAAAAATTCCTATTTCTCATTAATATTTAGCTTGCTAAAAGTGTTTATTTGTGAAAAGTGAATTGTAAAAAATGAGACGACATAAAAATATACATAAATTGGAATCAAATATGCCTATTTTTCAAATTTTCTGAGCATTGATAAGTATTTCAAAGCTGTATTCGTAGCAAACAAAAAGGGTTCATACATACAAGAAAATGAAGCTTTCTCTATGAATAGCATAGAAAAGGTGCAATAGCATTCTCTCAGAACATGCCATTCATTGTGACTAAGTGTCTGTTTTTTCATAAACAGACTAGTTAACTTATTTGATATACGTAATTCTTAACTTATTTGAATGAAATAACATGCATCTTGTTGATAGTTATTTCATTTTCAATTTTCAAAACCTTAATAAAGAAAGGAAAAATTTAAAATTCTAATTTAAATCAATGATTTTTTAATAAAAATCACTTGATATATCTTTGAGGCACACAATTTTAAAGAAAAAAACCCAAGTTGCACAGAATTGTTTATTTATGTATTCAGCTTCAAAATTAGTATAAACCATCAAATAACATGTGTTTTTAATTATAAATGATTATTCACTCATAATAAATTTTTTACAAAAAAACAACATTTACTGTTGTGAAAGACAAAAATTCACTGCACCGCACCATTCCAACCTTAATCACAACAGTGTCAACAACTTAGTAATGTGTTTTGATATGTGTAAATTTTTGTTTTCAGTTATTGACACATTTAGTGTTAGTTCATAGCATTGCCAGCACAATGAAAAATTTCAAATAAAATGTTAATCTGTATGACTGAGTAATTTTAACTTTTTGAGGCGAGTTAAAAAATATCCCACCATGTATAAAAAGCTAAGCAAAAGGTGGAACAGTTTTTAAACCACCTAACCCCAAAGAGTTAAATCATAATTTAAATCAAGCTGATTTTCATACCCTGATTCACAGTACTTACATCAGTTAAACAGTTTAAAACAAAATTTGAGGCTAAAAGCTACTATTTTACAAGTGCTTTAGCTGTGGCAGTCCTTCAATTTGAAAAATGATATTTTGCTAATCAAAAGTATAATTAATTAAATTTTTAGGATCATTTTCAGGTCAGCAAAATCCAGGTCCTGCTAATCAAGCGTTTGTCTGTTTTAGGATCATGAAGGTGAATCATCTGAGCATAAGCATGATCAAGTGGACGACGCAGCAAAGGAAAGCGAGGAAGCCAACCAATCCCATTCTATGGAAGCCTTCCATGCAGACCAAGGAGGAACTGTCATCTGGTTGCAACCTACTGCAGACCAGCAAGCAAATACTTTCCAACCGCAGATCACAATTGTGCAGCATTCTGTGCAGGAGAATTCTGAGAGCCCGCAGGCAGAAGGGGAAACCATTTTGGGGACTGGGGAGATAGTTTCCAGTAACACCCTTCCAACCATTGAAGATGGCTCGGCAACCTCCGAAGCACACAAGCCGTCTGCAGACAACCATCATACCCAAACCCATCGAAAAGCTCTGATGCAGAATTCTCCCGGGAAGATATCGAGGTCGTCGTCCAGACCTCAAGCGAGATCGTTCGGAAACCTGAATCCTCTTAAGGTAGTCAAGCAAAATACGGAAATGAGCGACCACTTGAACAGGGAAGACACCTATGATGCCTTTGGCAGGTATGTCGCATCTCTTCTGCGTAATTTGTCTTCTAAGAAGTCTGCCTGTAAACTTCAGAAAGACATCATTTGGCTGGTTTTACAAGAACAAATGAGGAATGAAGATTCCTAGTGAATGGAAATTTGTATTGGTCTATAGAACATGACTGCCATTTGTATAACATCTGATGCTAGTCCATCAAGATTCTTCCATGCCATAAAACCAACAAAATTCTGAAGAACATGTATTGGAAAAATGAAACTTTCCTTGTTGAAGGGGAGTGTGCCATTGCTAATTTGAACTGTCTAATTTAATTTTTGTTTTGTTATATTGCTTATTGTGTAAGTCGTGATTATAATGCTTTTTGAAGCAGGGTTTGACATGAGTTATTAGTCGCATTTTAGCCTATAGTTGTCATTTTTATGACTGAGATTTTGCATGCAGTTATTGGCTTTTTACGACTGACTTTTCTGGATTTTGCGCTTGTTTGGCACTAATGCCAATTGATCAACCATTATTCCTTTTAACATTCTATGCCTTTATGCATCCAATATCCAGGTCCTAATTATTACATGCAAGTTGTAGTCGGTGTAGGTTTGATTCCTGCAGTAGCCCAGTAGGTGTGCTTGACTGCAGTAGCCCAGTTGGAAGAGCAACAGATTAGCAATCTGAGGGTTGCTAGTTCAAAACTCGGTCCAGCCAAAGACTGTCTTGTATGTGGGGCTGGTGCACTTTAAATCTGTTGTGGCCCCAATGTCCTCACGTTGGCATGGTGTGGAAGCTTGGACAGTGCCAGCTCAGTGTTGACCTTGTCATGTGACATTGGTTCAAAATTACGAGGCATAATCCTTGGATCTTTTCCAACAGGATTGATACTGGACCATCGCCAATAGCCCTTTGTGTTGCTCCAGTGTGACGTTAATTAACTACCCACCTTGTATGCCAGTAAAACTTTCCTTGTGTGTATATGTCATTACTTGATTTTGTGTGTTTTGCGTTTGGCACTGCATGGCCACATGCATAAAATCCAACCTAACTAAGCTAGTCTTTATGCTCTGTTTAAACACATGCACAAAGACAAATGAATAGAATTGTGCTCAATTAGAATATTTTATCGATTCTAAAAACGTTTAGGTTGCTAACCCTAATTTCTAACCCTGCTTCGAATGTGTTAGCAACATATATCGCCAGCTTAGAGTAGAAGCTCATTAACTGACAAAGAGAATATTTTGCTATTCAGCTGTTTATATTTATTAGTTTTATGTTAAAAAATAAAAACTACATGCGTTTTAATAGCGATATACATCTTTTAAACAAATATTACTATTGTACAATGTATTTCTCATCGTGAAAATAAGCATGTAATGTCTTCGAAAAAATGTCATTTAACGAGTTTCTGCTCTAAGCCAATGGTATAGCATTGTTTCATTAGTAGAGTGCAGAAATGCAGTTTTCACAGTTGAGAATCTAAAAATCATGTATTTTTATGCTGACAAAAGTATTTCATGTGTCATATTTTTGTACTGTCATGTAATCAATGAAGAACAAGACTTTTTATCTGTGTTATCTTTATTGTTCCAGATTGTGTTTCTTGTGCTTATTGAATGTTATTCCTACAGCAGTTACAAAACAGTATTGTTATTGATAAATGCTTTCAGGGTTGATCCAAGAGCAATGCCCCGCTGTGTTACTCCAGTGAGACATAAATTCAACTACCTACCTATTGATAATTGTTATTCAGATAGGTGTAAAGTGATTTAAATTGAATTAAAAGATTTGAAATTTACAAAAATAATCAATTAAAATAAGAAGTTGAAATTGCTAAATTAACATTTCTTTCTCAGAGGTTAATTTAAACAATTGAAATCAAGAGTTAACGCCAATTTCTGACAGTTAATAGCTGTTAAATTTAATTCCTAACTGTTAATGTTAGTTGCTAATTGACAAAACTTATTTTGAGTTAACTGTTATCGCCAATTTTGAGCAGTCACTAACTTCAAAATTAGCAATAACAGTTAACTTAAAATAACAGTTTTGCCCACCTGTTTCCCTCAGCAGAAAAGAGTCAGTTTTGCAACTGGTATATAAATTTCATATTTATGGTATAACTTATTTTCAATGAAAAAATTCCTAGTATTCTATTATACACATCCATATGCACAAAATAGATTTGAAATTGCACCCAGGTCGATCATTTTGGCAGTTGCGGAAAAATGTTTAGATGTCTGATTTCTAACCGGTTTTGAAACTAATGCCATTGGTCGAGATAATCCAAGGCAGATAACAGCTAAAATGTCAATTTTGGATAAACTGAAGATGGCATGAATTGAAATTGAGGTGATAAAATTTATAAGACTAATAATTAAGAATCACCATTATATGGTTACAGAGGCGTAGATGTGAGGGATTACAGGGCAGTGGTTCCAATTTCCAAATGAGAGATTAGTTCTGGGAAAAAATGTTTTGTTTCAGCTCAATTTTGTTTTGTCAAGTATTTTCCACTGTTATGCATGTATAGTAATCGTTATAGCCTACCTTTGGAATACAATACTTAAAAGTAAATTTTTCCTTTCTCGTGTCTGGCCGCGGTGGCCCGGTTGGAAGAGTAACGGACTTGCAACCGAAGGGTTGCGAGTTCGAATCCAGCCAAAACACCGTCGTGTACAAAGGGGGCTGGTGCACGTTAAATCTGTCGTGGCCTCAAATGTCCTCACGTTGGCGTGGTGTGGAAGTTTGGAGAGTGGGGTGCCAGCTCAGGTGTTGCCTCGTCATCTGACCGTGGTTCAAAATTACGTGGTGTTGTCCTCGGATCTTTCCCTTGGGATTGATCCCGGACCGTCACCAATAGCCCGTTGTGTTGCTCCAGTGTGACGTTAATTGAAATACCCCCCCTTTCTCGTGTCTACCTTAAATCTGCCGTGGCCTCAAATATCCTCACGTTGTCGTGGAAGTTTGGAGAGTGGGGTGCCAGCTCAGGTGTGATCTCGTCATCTGACCGTGATTCAAAATTGCGTGGTGACCTCGGATCTTCGTCAATAGCCCGTTGTGCTGCTCTAATGCGACGTTAATTAAAATACCTACCATCAGGACCGTCGTATTGCTCCAGTGCACGTTCATTCAACTACACCCTCTTCTGTTTCTCTACATAATTAAAATCAAATTTTTTCAATTAAAGTATAATGGAAATATAACTTGAGACATAAAATTCATACTTTTTATTCAAATGTTCAAAATTTTACACATTTACTCTAATATACAAAAATTATCCTTTTCATTTTGAGATGATTCAAGTGACCAATAAGTGTCACAACCTGTTTCAGCTGAAACCGTTTCACACATAAGGGACCAATCCGAGCATCCTTCTGGTTCCCCCATTTTCAGGGGCCGCGCTATCCAGTTGGAAGAGCAAAAGACCGTGTACTTTAAATCTGCCGTGGCCTCAAATGTCTTCACGTGGGCATGGCATGGAAGTTTGGAGAGTGGGATGCCAGATCAGGTGTGATCTCGTCATCTGACCGTGGTTTAAAGTGACGAGGTTTTCACGTATCTTTCCCAACAGGACTGTTCCCCATGGGATTGATCCCGGATCGTCACCAATAGCCCGTTATGTTACTCCATTGTGACGTTAATTAACTACTTGCCTTGGCCCAATTTCACGTCTTGCACCATGGTAGGTAGGTGGTATTTTAATTAACGTCGCACTGGAGCAACACAACGGGGTATTGACGACTGTCCGGGATCCATCCCGAAGGCAACACCTCTTCATTTTGAATCAGTCACATGACAGGTCAACATCTGAGCTGGCACCCCACTCCAAACTTCCACGAGGACATTGGAAACCACTACAGATTTTACGTGCCCAAACCGTCGTCAATAGCCCGTTGTGTTGCTCCAGTGCTATGTTAATTAACTACATTACCTTATATTATTACCTCAATATTCATTTGGTTGATGCATGGGAAGGGAGATGACGCCAATCCATTGATTCAGCATCTGATTGGTCCAAATGATCCATCATCAGATTATACTTTGGCGATTTCATCACTTTTGTCGTCACTCTGTGGAACGCATCTAACCTCATGAGAATGTCATAAGATGTTATATCGCCAAACGAAACGGTAAATGCCAAAGCGAGCACGTGACTACTAGTTGACATGTTGATCGGTTTTCGAAGCTCCTCTCAATAGTCTACTTATATTTCACGCGTCTATGGTTGCTCCAGTGTGGTGTAAGTTCAACTACCTCTAGTTAAAAATGTTCTTGGGACAAAAATAAGCTGAAGGCAATGAAAATTTCAAGACATGATAAACATTGTTATCTTCTCTGCTGAAAAAATTAATATTTTCCGAGTTTTCCTTCACATCTAAACATGTATTCATAAAATACAAAACTCAGTTTTCCCCACTTTTGTTTTAAAATGTTTTCTGTACTTTATTAAGAAATGTTGATCTTTGAACCGATTAAATATTTCTTCTATAGACGACACAACATCAACTTAAAAATAATTAGTTCCATTTGCTCTTCATTGCGAATTATTTTCAATATTGTCTTCCCATTTCTGTAAAGATACCAGAGCAATTTGAAATTTTAAGCAAGTTGGTAAAATTTGTCAAGTTTTTAGATTTAGAATGATGGTGTTTAAAATTTATCCTGACTTTTCCTAGAGATCTTTTTCTGGCAATTATAACGATATTAAAATTATAAATTTGTCTTTTTAACGTATTGAAATATAACGTTACAAGCATGCCCCTTTGAGCGCTAAGAAAATCTACAACTGTTACCTTTTCAAACATAAATAAATATATTTTGTAGTTGCTTATTAGTATGCATGGCCTATGTAAATACTGATTTCCTACAAAATCGGTGACATGTCAGTTGCAACTGATTTGCTCATTTCACATGGAAAATTAAGTTCATCCCAGCTGAATTCAAATAGGAAATGCAAAGCGACCAATCAGAGGAGGCAAAAGTTGAAATGATTTCAACTTGAAGAGGAATGGCGCTTGTCGCTTTGCGCTTCGTTTTTTAATTCGGGTTCGTGTTTTTCACTTTTTTTGTTTGAATGAAATAATAAATCACATCGTACGAGGAAAATATTTAAGAGCAAAAGAATGCATGTCTGAAAAATAGTAACAGGAATCGCTTTATTAAATTAAACGGATCTGAAAATGTTTTTCTCCCAGTGTGAAAGAAACATGTTTTGCATACAAATAGTGAACAAAATAGTATGCAAGAAGAGTAAAAAACTCAGCTCTGGTAAAAGCCACAGTTGGCAACCCTGCTGAGAAGCGATCAACGAATGGAGACACTTATCCAAATTTATATTTTGTTTTTGAAAATGATTTTTTAAATATTGAGGATTAAAGAAAGAGACCTTAGACTTAGAAGAAAAAAATTAATTTGAGTGCGAACTGCGTAAAAAATTTGATAAATGGAATTAAAGAAAAATCAGAATCCCAATTCTCTTTCACGCAGATAAAAATAAAATCGGAACCAAAGTAATACACCATGCTTTGAAAGCAGGTTAGGCCTAAATTCCTGCTATAAATCATAAAAATGAGTTCTATTCTTGTAAAAGGCAATGGTTCTTGCGAACAAGCTTCTTTAGTATCGAGGTGAACAAAAAAGTTTTTAAACAGAACATACAATGGAAGCAATGATACTAAATTGTGAAAAGCACGGAGGAAAAAAATCAGGATTCTATTCAAATTCTAAGCTTTGAATTTATGGCCCGTTGGAGGTTTTTCTTTTCGAAAAGTTTAACCTGTCCTCCATTCGGATTTAAATAATTGAACCGCGTGAAATCGTCCGCCCTATTCTGTAAAGAAGCTGGGGAATTTATATTTAAAGAGCTGCCATTAAATCAGCTGTCCGAGAGATTAGCCATTTTCTCCAGGCTGGTTATTGTGCTGTTACGCAAATTACGCTGCAGTTTTCTTTATTTCCATGGCGGGTCGTATGAGAATGAACCTCACCTCCGTTATTGCCGGCAATTTATTTTCCGTGTACTTTTTTATTCCCTATAAAGACCACTTCGTATTAGAATACCTGTCTTTAGTTTAGTTTGCGTACTGCAGTGCTCGCTGTTCAGGTGAAGCGGAGAATAAGATCATCAAAAAAAATTAATGTTCGAGATTTTTTCCTTAATTAAGTAGTTTTCAAGCTTTAAAATGAGGCATTATAGTTTTCTTTTTTAGATGTTCGGAAAGTACTTTTAAATGCAAACATTTCCCATTTGGTTTGTTGAGGTTTTATGGCGCAAGGGCCATATTTGGCCATACTGCTCCAGTCACAAGACACAATATCAAGTAGTAATAGACATACACACACAATGAAAGTCTTTACTGACACAGAAGAGAGAAATACATCCAGGAAGGAATGCACCTGACAGGAATCGAATCTTCCAATTTGGAGGAATTTATTAAAAATTTCTCATCTTATTATTATAAAATTTTCGGACTGCCTTTTCTACTAAAACACCTATATGTAAAGCTTGATCCAAAAATATTAAGTTGTGCGGAAGTTATTAAATAATACGTGGTCAGAAATTTTAATAAATTATCAGAAAATTGATAATTCCCATGCGCATTAATCGAAAATTGCACTTATTTTCGATATTTTAATTCACATAGTCTGTATACACATAAATCAAATTAATTCCATTCGGTAAGTGTATCTCTCAATTGTGAAGAAAAAACAAATTTGTGGTACGACCTAAAGTTTTACAAAAAAAAAAATAGGTCAAGCAACATTTCAAACCAAAATTTGGAAGAAATGGATACCTCACACTTGCACTAGATTATACAACAGATTGTAAGGATTTTCAAAAAGCAAATCAAGAAAATACTGATACTCAGGGACCAGTTCGAAATCAGAAGAATGTCAAAAAATCTGAATTGGAGAACTCATCGATAGACTTACTAATTTTATGTTAAATATGTAATCGATTTTGGAGCCAGGGAAGTAGTTGAAGTAACGTCGCACTGAAGCAACACAAGGGGATCTTGGTGACTGTACGGGCTATTGGATCCGAGGACAATACGTCATTTTAAACCGCGGTTAGATGACGAGGTCAACACCAGAGCTGGCACCTTACTCTTCAAATTCCTCACCGAGCCAACGCGAGGATTTTTGAGGCCACAAAAAATGTAACGTGCATCAGCCTCTTTGTACACGACAGTCTTTGGTTGAGCAGTTTCCAACTCGCAACCCTTTGGTTACTCTTTCAACTGGGTTACCGAGGCCCAACGCACAGTTGGGAAACCTCTGGCTTTCAATACTGATTTTAATTTATAGTCATAAAAAATGCTATTAACTAATTATTTTTCTATTGGGATAGGCATTAATGAGAGGAAGAGTTATGTCGTGTTCTGAAAAATTCTTCAGCAAATAACGGATTACAGTTTTTGGAATTCGCAGCACGTAGATCGTTCTCACACGAATCTCCAACCGATAAATCGAGCGAATGAAAAAAAGAGGAAAAATATGGCGCAGATTGTCTTTTTATTCCATTCGCGACTAAACGGTTGACTTTCCCACTGTTCGAACGACCCCAAGACAGCTTATTTTCCCTTCATTGATAATGAATAAAACATCGTTTGGGACGATTGAAAAACTTCTTTAAGGCGTTTTACGTTGGTGTCGCAGCATTATGAATGGATTAAAAAATAAGAACGATTCTTGATCGTCGATGCATTAATACGCATGACGGTTGGGGTATAATGATTTAGAATAAACGATTTTCGGATTTTGTATACGATGTTCGGAATTGTGTGTGATTTTTCTTTTCTGTAATGTTTTAAAATTCTATTAGTAAAATGTCTTTAGGTTGAGTTAGAAGATCGAGTGTGACAACGTTAATTTGGCTAATTTCTACGTACCTTTCTCAGAAGATACCGGTTTTAAATTTTTTTGTAGTCTCCATGTACATTTGCTTACATAATAAAGTGAGGATTTCGTAGAATATCGCATAACCCTTACGAAAAAATTTTATAGAGTTCATTAGAACTCCATAGAATTCTATAGATATTTCTATAGAGAAACGATATTTCGTTTCTAGAAAAAATTCTATAGAAACTTCGGTTACCATTTCGTCGCCAATCTATAGAAATGCAGATTTACACACCTATCCTGTCATAAGATGTAACATCGCCAAACGAGGCGATAAGATATCAAATGAGTCAACCGAATCAATTATTCACAGAGCAGTCACGTGACTACTAGTCGACATGTTGATCAAACTTTTTTAAGCTCCTCTCAACATCAGTGCTCAGTCTACTATATTTTACGTCTAAGACCAGATCTTGATGGACAAGGTATCGTCATTAGAAAATTAACCAGATCTTGATCTCGTCATCATAAAAAAATTTGGGAATATCTTAGACCAATTTCGCCAATGTCGAGATATTTCGTCATTGGCAAAATTAGTCAGATCTTGATGGACGAGATATTTTGTCGAAACCACTAGGGAGAGTTAAGAAAAAATTGAAATTAAGCTTTCAAATAGTTTATTTGCGAGTTTTCTAAGAAAAATTCCAAGAACAGTTCTAGCAACCTTCGAGTTGTAGGCGGCGCAGGTTCGATTCCTGTCAGGTGCATTCCTCCCTGGGTGTATTTGTCACTTATGTGTCACTAAAGACTTTCATCGTGTGTCTGTCTATTACTTGATATTATATGTCTTGTGTCTGGCGCAGCATGGCCAAATATGGCCCTTGCGCCATAAAACCTCAACAAACCAGCCAGTCATCCAAGAACAGTTCTTTTTACCCGCTGACCCTTTCATAAAGCAACGTAGCCTTGGCAGTCTGTCTAAGCGAAGAACTGCGTGTCAAAGTTTAATTGAATGAAGCAACGTGGTTATATAAAATTGCCGAGAGTAATCGTTTGCGAATTTTATTTCACTCAAAATTGTCTTTATAACTATAATCACAGCGGTTTTTTCAGTCCGGGCAGCTATTCAAAACGACAAGTTCACGCTATTTCTTCCTCACCCCCACAAATCGTTTGATATTCCTTTTCACGTGTCCATTCGTGATTCGAATAACGTGAGAGGGCGTGGCGTGATATGTTCTTAAAGTGATTCACCCGCGTGCCTTGTTCTTTTTTAGCGCGTTCGTAATGTAACTAATTTTGTGACGTCACGTTTTCTAACGCCTCTGTTATTTCACGTTATGCCGATGACGTGTTTGTGAAAAGAATCAAAAGAACTCCGTCGTGTTTAAGCCCACTGAAAAGATTCCACGCAAGTGATTTTTTATGGGATAAATTTTTCTTAACTATACAATTCGTTAGAAGATAAGTTGCAAGCGATTCAGGCCGTTTTCGCTTGAAAGATAGGGTTAACAAATTAATTTTCTTTCAAACCGGGACGCTTAAAATAAAGGCTAGCCATTTTTCTTTCAAACCGGGACAATAAAAAAGGCCTACTATATTTTCTTGGAAATCAGGACAAAGGCGCAGTACCATATTTATGTTCAAATCGGGAATTTTATAATAAGGCTTACAAGATTTTTGTTCAAACTTGATATTTATAAAAAAGGCTTTCCATATTTATGTTCAAATTGGGACATTTAAAAAAAGGCATACCATATTTTTGTTTAAATCGGGACATTTAAAAGGCTTACCATATTTTTGTTTAAATCGGGATATTTTTAAAAAGCTTACTATATTTTTGCTCAAACCGGGTCACTTTTATACAGAAGTGCGATTTCTGAGCACATCGACCGTGGGTCCGATATTCTTTGAGTTCGAATCCAGGTCTGGGGATGGATGTTTGCAGATGTTTAAACACCTGTAAGCATAAAGACCATAGTAAAATGTTACTTTGCAGATACCTAATCAGTGCGATATCGCGGGCAATGAGATGGCTGAGAGAGAGATCTGCTGACTAAGAACTATAAATAATTTTTTCCTAGAAAAAAATATATTTTCCTACGTCATGAAAAGTCCAGGGACCCTAATTTCCTAAGGGCAGCCCAGTACAAATTAGCCTGGCTAAAAAGGTCGTCAACTAAGATGGGATCGTCAGATAAAGAAGTGCAAGATTAAAGATGACTGAAATCCATAAAGCTCCCCGTCGAACAAAGGGGCAGGAATCATGAGAAGCATGCACACCAATGCGGTGTGTCTTCTTAAAAAGTCGTGTCCAGTTAAAATTCGAAAATTTTCTGTAGCAATATGTGGTGGCATATTAGGAGGAACAGGGTCAGACGAAAGCTTGCTCCGTGTTTTGTCCATGGCCTTAAGCTTTTGATGGTTGGACTTCAATCTTTCGCTCCACCTACCTGTAATCACGGAGGTAAGGGAGAAGGCTGGGGTAGAAGACAATCATTTCCAGCTAGCTTTGCGCGCTCATTGCCTGGCTTGGCCATCACAATGGCTTGGTATCCATTGGAAGGAAATGATCCAACCAGAGTTCAAGATATCACTGGCAATTAGACGAGTTCTGGTCAAGCGAACGCAGTGAGATTGCAAAATGAAACAGCTGAAATGTCCCCCACACTGAAGCGCAGGGCTTTCGCTTCTTTTGCCATTGCATTACTCTACATCTTGACACATATGTCCAATGCATTGCTACAGGCATCACGATGTCTTCCATAAACATGACGTTTAATAAGCACAAAAAAAGGAAGAATGAGTCGCATTGTCAAGTCAAAATTTTCCCTAAAACAGTTCCCTCCAGTGCAGAAGAGGGCCGTGGTAGCCCGGTTGGAAGAGTAACGGATTAGCAACCGGAGGGTTGCGAGTTCGAATCCAACCATAGACCGTCGTGTACAAAGGGGTCTGGTGCACGTCGAATGGCCTCACGTTGGAGTGATGTGGAAGTTCGGAGAGTGGGGGTGTCAGCTCAAGTGTTGACCTCGTCATCTGACTGTAATTCAAAATAATGTCCTCGATCTTTCCCTTTGGGATTGATCCCGGACGTTCACCAATAGCCTGTTGTAATGCTCCAGTGTGACGTTAATTAAAATACCTACCAGTGCAGAAGAACTAGAGGGTGGTCCAAGGTCTCTCTGGGTACTTCAGGCAAACAGGACATTTGTCCGAAACAACACGCATTGCTGAACACTTGTTATCTGTACGAAAGGATCCTTTTTGCAAGTTCTGCGATCTTCAGGGTGCTGCGATCCCTTAATAGCATTAAAATACACTCCCGAAATCGTTTTTATTAGAATAAAACTAAGTATACACATTCTACTTTATTGTAATATATGTATCATTAAGAAAACTTAACCTGGAAGAACTTCCTTTGTTGGAAAAAAAAACTAAACACATGTTACTGTAGGCTACTGTGTTTACAGTACATAATTGGCCAGTGGCGGCCGGTTAAAGAGGAGGCCGGTTAAAAAAGGTGGCCGGTTAAGAGGGAATCCACTGTATATTTCTTTCTTTTTCATATACGTCTTTTCAAAAAATCCTCTTCACGACTCTTACTACTTTGCCTAAATAGCATTTTTCATTCTATAGAATGCCTAGGTATTACAGACAGGGCCTAGGGAAATTATGTACAATATTAAAATAATTCGATATAATGCCTGCTTTTCATACCCTAACATATATATAAGTATTTTTTCAGTTCTCCTCAAAGAACGACCTTTTTCCAACAACCCTGGGGGAACAAACACATCGGCTACCGTGAATGACGTCCGAATTAGAGACTTCGATGGTGACAGAACATGCCGGATGAAAAATGGAGGAAAACGAGTGGGCCCGAAATATCTTCCCACGTGCAATTATCGTCACTGATTGCTCCGAGTGCAATTTCAATCCCATCCACCGGCCCTCAACGGTCACTCTCGTCTGCCCACGTGATCGTCTTTATCGCCCACTCTAACTGTCCAGCCTCATTCAACACTTCTCTCCCGAGCAGCACCTGCGCAGCTAAACTCTTTCTTTTCTTTTCGAGCCCCAACGAAACGCTTCCGTTTACCTCGACTATAACTGTAACTACTGTCGAACTTGTGGTTGTCCGGGTTTCAAAGTTCCTTCTTACAGCTCGAGTTTCGCTTTTCTGCCGCAGGGCGCTGTCCGCCGACCCTAGTTTGTTGGGGCCACGGTGGCCCGGTTGGAAGAGTAACGGACTAGCAACCGAAGGGTTGCGAGTTCGAATCCAGCCAAACACCGTCGTGTACAAAGGGGGCTGGTGCACGTTAAATCTGTCGTGGCCTCAAATGTCCTTACGTTGGCGTGGTGTGGAAGTTTGGAGAGTGGGGTGCCAGCTCAGGTGTTGCCTCGTCATCTGACCGTGGTTCAAAATTACGTGGTGTTGTCCTCGGATCTTTCCCTTTGGGATTGATCCCGGACCGTCACCAATAGCCCATTGTGTTGCTCCAGTGTGACGTTAATTGAAATACAAAAATACCTAGTTTGTTGCTGCCAATCTGAGAAGAGTTGAACCTGGAAAAATTTGTGTCATATGAATATCGTTGTATAATTGCTTTTGCAGTTTTCGAATCTTTTAAAATAATTTCGTTATTTTGAAACAAATGACTTTGTAAAATTAGTTTTTAAATTGGAACAAATATACTAGTTTCCTCTCATGAAATGAAATGTTGCAAACACAAAATTAGGTAGGTAGTTAATTAATATCGCACTGGAGCAACACAACGGCTATTGAGGACTGTCCAAGATCAATCCCCGAGAGAAAGATCCGAGGACAACACCTCGACATTTTGAACCCCGGTCAGATGACGAGGTCACACCTGAGCTGGCACCCCACTCTCCAAACTTCCACACCACGCCGACATGATGACATTTGAGGCCACGGCAGATTTAACGTGCACCAATCCTCTCCGTACGCGTAGCCCGGTTGGAAGAGTAACGAACTAGCAACCGGGGGGGGGGGTTGCGAGTTCGAATCCGACCAAAGACCGTCGTGTACAAAGGGACTGGTGGACGTTAAATCTGTGGTTTAAAATGACGTGGTGTTGTCCTCGGTCTTTCCCTTCGGGTTTGATCCCGGACCGTCACCAATAGCCCTTTGCGTTGCTCCAGTTTAACGGTAATTAAAATACCTACTTACCTGGTGAGTACAAAGCGTTAGGGCGTTAACAGTCCTGGTGGTTGTGTCATCACTCATTTGTGTTTGGTTAAAAATGACCAGATCATGGTGTCGTCCAGGTTAAGAGATTTACAAACTAAAACGGATGTCTTTTCTGGAAATGCTAAACTAGTGGGACTAAAAATCAATCAGAATGAGACAAGTCATCAGAGTCAGCGAAAAATCTAGCACTCCCATCAAGGTGAAAGATAACTCAATAGAAGAAGTAAGCACCTTTTCATATCTGGGAGCAACAATAAACAAAAATGGTAGTACTGATGAAGATATTGATCTTAGATTTTCAAGAGCTCGCAACTGTTTCAAGAATCTTGATAAATTGTGGAGAGCAACTAATGTACATGTAAAAACCAAATTAAATCATCTGTACAAATCACTAGTACTTCCAGTTCTCTTATATGGTTCTGAAACATGGAAAATTACCAAAACTCTGCAATAGGCTAAATGTTTTTCAAAATAAATGTTTAAGAATTATCTTAAAGATTTTCTGGCCATACTACATTTCAAATTAAGAATTATTAAATAAAGCACGATTTAACGAAATAGGAAATGAAATCAAATTCAGACGTTGGAAGTTTATAGGACACCTTTTAAGAACGAACAGGGACAGTATTCCTAATATAGCATTGACCCCTGATAGAAAGAGAAAGCGTTTGAGCTGGCGACGTATGATGGAACAAGAGAGAACTGAGGCTGGATGGGCGAGCTGCTATGAAGCTAGACTTGCTGCATCGGACAGGAAACTTTGGCGATCTAAACTGAAGGCCTTATGTGCCCCTAGGTACTAAAGAATTTATGATGATGATGAAAAACGACCAGATCTTAATGGACGAGATATCTCGTCATCAGATGAAAACTGACCAGATCTTGATCACGTCATCAGCAAAAATTCGGCAATGTCTTTATATTTCTGGTCATTAGCAAAATGGTCAGATCTTGATGGACGAGATATCTCGTCGAAACCAACTAGGAGGTTAATTTTAGAAATGAAACTGCGCTCACTTCTCCAAGATGGCGTGACAGATCAACGCCACCGACTGCTACCAGTAACGCCGAAAGAGTAGAAAAAGCAAACGTTCCTTTCTGCTCCATTTGCGTTCCTTTTTTTTTCCACGGTCTTCCTCTCTTGTGTTCTTTACCTGGCAACATATGAACCCGGGAGGTCAAAGGTCCCTAATTACAGTCTCCCCTGCACCCCTTCGCCTTAACCCACATACCAACACTTTCACGACAGAGGAGAACACCTCCTCTTTCTTTGCGGAGGGGAATCGAAAAAACGATCCGACTACCTGGACAGAGATGAAACAATCCAAAAAAGAAATATTTTCTCACGAGTTCCAGCTCGGGCTCTAGCGTTCGGAGAATTACCGAAATTCGGATCTCTCTGCTCCGCGAAGTGTCATTAATTTCGTTCGCTACTCATAACAAAGCCTTTCGCTTTGTTGTCTATGTGGCCTCTAATGGAGGATTTGGACTGGGATCCGCTCATTTGAGTCGTCGGCGACTCAAATTACGGGAATGGTCTGCATTTAAGTGGTGGAATCGGACTCGGCTCTGCTTTGCGGTAATAACAGACCCGCGAAACGGAGGGAATTCTTCAACTGATGTTGTTTAGTAATTGGGAACATGTCGAGAAAGGTTCAGGCCAAACGAGTAATGGTGCCAATTTTTTTATGATGACGAGATCAAGATCTGGTCAGTTTTCTAATGACGAGATACCTTGTCCATCAAGATCTGGTCATAGACTTGAAATATAGGTAGACTGAGCAGAGTTCATGACTGAGCACTGCTCAGTCATGAACTCTGTTTTATCCCTTACGAAAAATTCTACAGAATGTGGTGTATGGAATCCTAGAGAATTATTTCTATAGAATGTGGTGTTTGGAATCCTAGAGAATTGTTTCTATAGAATGTGGTGTATGGAATCCTAGAGAATTAATTCTATAGAAAGTGGTGTATGGAATCCTAGAGAATTATTTCTACAGAATGTGGTGTTTGGAATCCTAGAGAATTATTTCTACAGAATATGGTGTTTGGAATCCTAGAGAATTATTTCTATAGAATGTGGTGTTTGGAATCCTAGAGGATTATCTCTATAGAATGTGGTGTTTGGAATCCTAGGGAATTATTTCTATAGAATGTGGTGTTTGGAATCCTAGAGGATTATCTCTGTAGAATGTGGTGTTTGGAATCCTAGAGAATTATTTCTATAGAATGTGGTATTTGAAATCCTAGAGAATTATTTCTATAGAATGTGGTGTTTGGAATCCTAGAGAATTGTTTCTATAGAATGTGGTGTATGGAATCCTAGAGAATTAATTCTATAGAAAGTGGTGTATGGAATCCTAGAGAATTATTTCTACAGAATACGGTGTTTGGAATCCTAGAGAATTATTTCTACAGAATGTGGTGTATGGAATCCTAGAGAATTATTTTTACAGAATGTGGTGTTTGGAATCCTAGAGAATTATTTCTACAGAATATGGTGTTTGGAATCCTAGAGAATTATTTCTATAGAATGTGGTGTTTGGAATCCTAGAGGATTATCTCTATAGAATGTGGTGTATGGAATCCTAGAGAATTATTTCTATAGAATGTGGTGTTTGGAATCCTAGAGAATTGTTTCTATAGAATGTGGTGTATGGAATCCTAGAGAATTAATTCTATAGAAAGTGGTGTATGGAATCCTAGAGAATTATTTCTACAGAATACGGTGTTTGGAATCCTAGAGAATTATTTCTACAGAATGTGGTGTATGGAATCCTAGAGAATTATTTTTACAGAATGTGGTGTTTGGAATCCTAGAGAATTATTTCTACAGAATATGGTGTTTGGAATCCTAGAGAATTATTTCTATAGAATGTGGTGTTTGGAATCCTAGAGGATTATCTCTGTAGAATGTGGTGTTTGGAATCCTAGGGAATTATTTCTATAGAATGTGGTGTTTGAAATCCTAGAGAATTATTTCTATAGAATGTGGTGTTTGGAATCCTAGAAGATTATCTCTATAGAATGTGGTGTTTGGAATCCTAGGGAATTATTTCTACAGAATATGGTGTTTGGAATCCTAGAGAATTATTTCTATAGAATGTGGTGTTTGGAATCCTAGAGGATTATCTCTATAGAATGTGGTGTTTGGAATCCTAGGGAATTATTTCTATAGAATGTGGTGTTTGGAATCCTAGAGGATTATCTCTATAGAATGTGGTGTTTGGAATCCTAGAGAATTATTTCTATAGAATGTGGTGTTTGGAATCCTAGAGGATTATCTCTATAGAATGTGGTGTTTGGAATCCTATAGAATTATGGGCCGTTTTTCTAAAAGCTCTATAAAGTAACTTCTATAGAATATGTCTGTAGAAACCTCTATAGAATTCTATAGAAAGTAATTTCTTTTGTTTCGTGACTATAGAGCTTCTCTATAGAATCAATTCTATAGAAATACATTCCTATAGAATCAATTCTATAGAAACACATTCCAATAGAATCAGAGCTCGTTTTCTCTATAGAAATCTTTGTAGAATTTTTGTCTGTAGAAACTAAATTCCATTTCTCTATAAAAATCTCAGTAGAATGTTGTCTATATAGAAATAAATTTCCATTTTCTATAGAAATCTCTATATGGAAATTTTTTTCCTAAGGGATGATTCACAAAAAATCGGCTCATTCCTGCTGATCGTCATTAATTATTTAGTGTAAATCCAGATCTGCCTTAGAAGCAATAGCAAATGGCGATTCCGAATGTGCCCAAAATGTTCATACGCTTCTGCACCAACTCCTACGCTTGGATAAAAAGGTGCACTCTTCAGTGGATTTCCGCACATGTGGACATTGAAGGAAATGAAGCTGCAGATCAATTGGCATAGGAAGCCAGAGCACCTATGTTCACTTGCCCTGCAATAGTAGTTGCTCTTCAAACCATCGAGTACCATCCTCAAGAACAGCTTCACAGCGAGAAAATAATCTACATAATCGAAGGTATGCAATATTACTTAAATTTTGTTTTGGACAAAGGGCGGCTTTTTTTCCCCAGGTCTCAAAAAGTCCAGCTTCACATATGCGTGGATATGTCTGAAAACAGGTGAACATACTGTTCATTTAAACCTTCAAGTGGTTTCGACGATATATCTCGTCTATCAAGATGCGACTAGTTTTGCTAATGATGAGATATATCGTCATCAAGATAATGCCGATTTTTAGATGATGACGAGGTCAAGATTTGGTCAGTTTTCTTCTAGTGACGAGATATCTCGTCCATCAAGACCTGTTGATTGGCTAACGACGACGCACCTCGTCCAGACAGGAGGGTTGACATTAGGGTTTTCGATTGGAAAAGAGGATTCGACAGAAATTAGTTTCTGATTGTGAAATTAGTTTCTGATTGTACGATGTAATGGTTATAATGGTGTAATGGATAATGAATGTTATCAAAGATAGAGAATGTTATCAAACCCGAAGGGAACGATCCGAGGACAACGCCTCGTCATTTTGAATCACGGTCAGTTGACGAGGTAAACACCTGAGCTGGCACCCAACTCTACAATTTCCCACACCACGCCAAAGTAAGAACATTTGGTGTCACGCCAGATTTAAGCACGTGTACACGACGGTCTTTGGCTCAACCGAGTTTCGAACTCCGATCGCTAATCCGATACTCTTCCAACTGGGCAACCTCGACCCTCGTTTTTCGATTGGAAAAGAAAGCCAAGAGAGAAGACCGGGCCGAAATTAGTTTCTGATTGTGTGTCGTGTGCGATGTAATGTAAATGTCAAAGCGTTCCATCACTGCCCCTCGTGTTGCCCAATTCCACGTATCCCGGCACCTGTTTCTTTTGAGCTCGACCCTGCGACCTGTTCTTTTCGTCGCCAGACTCCGTCATTAGAGGGAGAAACGGATGATAGAGAAAGAAGAGTCCATTATTCGGGGGCTGCGACATGAAGATCCCGCCCCTCCTTACGACAACGAAGACATAATTGCCACCTTTCGCCTGAAGAAAGGAAGCACCTGTTAGGGGCCTCTGGAACATTTTTTTTTGCGTGAGTGGCGATGCACCTTAACCTCTTCATTCCATCCGTTCCATAAAAATTCGGAAATAAATTTTCAATCGATCCCGTCCCATGTTGGCATTCCGGGCAATGAGAGAGCTGACTTATTGGCAAAAGCTGGTTCAAATAAACAACTTGGCACAAGAGAAAGTACCGTCCTGTTCTCAGAGGACGACCACCTGTCCGTACTTAAAAAGCAATTGCGCAGATCATCTCCAGTACCCTTTCGTCACTGGTACCTCAGTGGAACACCAGGAGAGCTGCTTGCCTTCAATTCACCCCGGGAAACTTTCTCTATACTTGCCAGGCTCCGATCTGGCCATTTGAAAAAGATGATTTTCATTGATGGCCGGAAATCCTTTCCCACTTGTACAAAGTGCGGCTTATTACCAGCCTCACACATCCTGAATTGCATTGGAGCCATACACGAAGACATTTTTAAGGACCCATCTGCCATTGCCTAAAAGCTTTTTTGCACAGACTCAGTGACTTAGTGTGTTTTTTTACACTGGGATTAGAAAGAAGGAAACAGTAGTAATACTCCCTGTCACATTTTTGTTTCCAATATGCAGAGGCGAAGCTAGACCTCTTGGGTATTTGGTATTTAAATTGAAGTCGCACTGGAGCAACTCACCGGGCTATTGGCGACGGTCCGGGATCCATCCGGAAGGTAAAGATCCGAGGACTACACCTCGTTATTTTGAATAACGGCCAGAAGACGAGGTTATCACCTGAGCTGACACCCCATTCTCCAAACTTCCACACCACGCCAACGTGAGGAGGCCACGACATATTTGAAGTGCACCATCCCCACGCACACGACTGTCTTTGGTTTGAGTTTCGAATTGTCAACCCTCCGGTTACTAATCCGATACTTTTCCAACCGGGCTACCGCAGCCCCTAGGCCTTTTGGAACCTGGGGTGAATGAGGCTAATATCCGCCCTCAGTCTAGAATTTACATATTAAACCCTCCAAGTGGTTTCGACCCTCTAAGCCTCTATAAGGTCAAGATGTGTGTGCTGGCTGCTGGGGAGGTGGTGGACCGCCTTCCCTCCTTCTCGTAATTTTATGTTTGATATTTGATTATTTATTTCCCCTCTTAGACTATTGGGTTACTATTTCATCTCTTTGTGGGTCCGGGTTGGTCGACCTTTTTCTTCCTTTTGTTCTATTATGTATTTATTGCTATTTTTACTGTATTTATTGTATTTACTGTTCTTATCCTTGACTTTGACTCTTGTCACTTTTTGTTGACGTTGTTTGACCATTTTATACTTCAATTGTAATATTTTCTTTTTTGTAACTTGCATTTTTATTTGTTTTCATGTTTTACGCCACGTCCCATCTTATTCACCGAGAACTGCTGCACGCCACCACGAACATGTGCTCCTGCAATTGTGGGGGCCTTGTTGGAGTCGATTTCTTATCTTCAGTGGACTGTATTTGCAGTTTGCCTTGGTGCTTTTATTGATGTGGTTTTATGTATTTGTTGTTTGTGTTTATTCTTGTGTCGTTGTTTTAATGATGATCAATCGTGCCGCACTTGTCGCCTGCACTATGTTAAACTTTGTATTGTTTTGTCTCAATTTAACAAAAGTCGTTCGTGTGCCGGGGGTTGGCGTGTGCCTCCCCTGCCCGGTGGGGCCGTGGCCCGTTGCCTCTAGTGCTGGGGGTAGAAACCTTTCCCTGCCCTTCCCTTGCCTGGGCTCGAAACCTTGTGGTGAGCCGGGTAGGGCGTGGGTCATAAATAAATAAAAAAAGTGGTTTCGACGAGATATCTCGTCCATCAAGAAATGACCAATTTTGCTAATGACGAGAAACTCGTCAGATATTGCCGATTTTTGATGATGAGGTTTTTGTAATGACGAGATGACCTTGTCCATCATGATCTGTTCAGTTTTGCTAATGACGAGGTGCCTCGACAATGGACAACCATCGGGAGGATTAAAATGATGCTTAGGTATATTGTTTAAATTATTAGGGGTGGCGCGGTAGCCCAGTTGCAGGAGTCGCAGCTTAGCAACCGGAGGGTTGGGAGTTAAAAGGTAATTCTGCTGGAATAAGGCAGTCTAAAAGAACGACACTCGATCGTCTGTTTTTTTAAACAAAGAATGGTAAAAAACGATCGTCTTTTTTTAATAACAAAGAACGGTAAAAGAGTCATTCAAAACACTAATAGTTTATTTGGTTTCCTCAAAGAATTGAAGAACCAGGCACTTGAATTAGTTACCACATATAAAGAAGACTTAGGCAATGAATAGCTGGCGATAGAAGTGGAGAGTTTTAAGTATCATGCCTTGGATTTAAGCCCTAATATGAAAACGGCTACACCATCAGGTCTTCTGACGTTAATATACAAGAACGGACTTGAAGACTCGTCCACCAATATAACGACAGCGTTGAGAATTTTCCTCACAATACCAGTCTCAGTCGCCTCAAATGAAAGGAGTTTCAGCAAACTAAAGATCATAAAAAATTACCTCAGAAACTTAACAGGGCAACAATGACTAACCAACCTAAACATCATATCAATAGAGCCACAAGTTAGCTTCAAAGCTATCTTTTGAGGACATTGTAAAAATGTTTGCAGCCGAAAAAGCCCGTAAAGTTAAGTTTTAGTTCAAGCTTTCTGTGTTTAGATCAATTTTTGCACATTTTGTCAATAGATTAAGAGATTGTGTAAAATGTCTAAGTATAATACTCAAGATAATAACTTGAGTAAAATCTGTTATTCCTAATTCTTGTTTTATTTTTCCAAAATCCTTGAATGGTTTTCGGTCGACGTTTCGAGAAAACTCTTTTTAAAAGCACAAAAGTCCATGGGTGAGACATCTGGAGATTTAGCAGGAATATCAATAAAGGGTATTGACTTGATACCAGTTTCTTGTTCCATTTTTCCAATTTAATAGTGGATTTAGATGTGTGGCTGCTTCCGTTATCCTGATGCAGTTCTACTGATTGTTGGCACTGGGTAAAGATATGGTATTTCTTTTTTGAATATGGGGGATAAAATAGGGTCTTGATAATATGTGGGAGTTGATTTTTACATTTTTTCCCCTCTTTCAATTTTCCATTCTATGCAAAACCGGCAACAATCATAAATCTCTTAGAGAAAGTTCTCACGTTAAAGTTATCAAGTTGAACCACGTTTTAAGATTTTTCACCTCTTTTATGATAATAAATTGTTCTTTTTTATTGCAATCATTTAAATACACCCACGCCTCGTCTATTGTCACAACATTTTGGCGTATTCTCTTTTAAAATTAAAGATCTTACCTTACCAATATTCTCAGAAATTCTTTTTTGGCTACGTATTTGGAAGTATTTTTCCACTTTTACGCTTTTTCCTTTCTCATTAATAATATTACTTATCGTACCTTTAGATATCGAAAAACCTTGACTTACAGCGCTTTTTAATAATTGAATAAGCATAATTTTCTTCGGAAAGAGAGGAAACAGCCTTCCATCCATTGCTTATTAAAAAGCGCCATTTTGAAACTAAACAAAACTCTTGAGTTAGACGATAAGTTATACTTTAACTATTTAACTGCTGCGAAAATAAAACTATTTCGTAGCATACAATTTTTTTACAGATCAACAAAATCGTTCAAAAAATGTCTGAACAGCCTCTGTATTTATTATAATTAAATACCCTATTTTAAAGCCTTTCCCTTTGGGATTGATCCCGGACCGTCACCAATAGCCCGTTGTGTTGCTCCAGTGTGACGTTAATTGAAAATACCAATACCAACCTATTTTAAAGCAAGTCTTGATTTTGATTCAACCCACACACATCCCGATATCATTTGATAAAACCTTTTCATTTCATTTGCAGCGATTATAAGTGTGAAAGAATATACCAAACATGCTACTCTTAGATTATTTGTCAATGAAATATCTTAGAATTAATTACGTATTTTATCTTGTACTAAAAATGAAATTGCTGCAAATCAATCTATTTACCTTTGAAATCAAGCATTAACCACCTAAGTTGAATAAAAAAATTTGGACTAGTGGAATTAATGTGTGGTGAGGTGATAACAGGTGGTTGTCGGGGAGGGTTTTGGTCGGTGGTGGGGGCGCCAAGGCGAGTTCTTGCCCCGGGTGGAAACTAGCATAGTTACGTCTCTGCGTATCCATTGGGGAATTCGTCATCTGACCGTGGTTCAAGATTACATGGTGTTGTCCTCGATCTTTCCCTTCTGGGGTTGATCCCGGACGTCGCCAATAGCCCGTTTTGTGCTCCAGTGCGACGTTAATTTTAAATATCATACCATACCGTAGGGGACAATATCGTTTCTGAGTCTCAGATAATTTTACTCATTGGGTGATTTGGCCGCTATATCAGAAGATAGGGGCCTCAACTAGTGCCCCCTGATCTCCTTGGGCCCCCTCTATTTTTTACAATTGGGGCCCGTCTCCCATATGATGGGTAAATATAACATGATCGAAGATATTGCAAACCCTCTAAGTGCTTTCAACGAAAAACCTCGTCTCCTCTCATACCTTTACTCACATATAAGAATTCTACAGGTAAGTGACCGATAAGCTTGTCTACAACCTGCTTAATACAATCTTCTTGATACTCTTGATAAGTGAGTCTTCACCTCCAAGTGGAATAAGATAGGTAGGTATTTTAATTAGCGTCGCACTGGAGCAACTCAACGGGCTATTGGCGACGGTCCGTGAATTACGGCTTAAAGTGAATTCCGTACATCTAAACCCAGACCTGAATTCGTATCCAAATCCGATGGATCCCAGTCTGCTCATTAACCACAGTCATAAAATTCAGCTCATTAATCACAGCCATGTGATTAATGGTTGGTTGGTTTTGGGGCTTTATGTCGCAAGGGTCATATTTGGCCTTGCTGTGCCAGACACAATACAATATCAAGTAATTGACACAGGACATACAATATCAAGTAATTGACACAGGACATACAATATCAAGTAATTGACACCACACAGTGAAAGCTTTGCTGACACAGAAGCGAGAAATACACCCAGGGAGGAATGCAGCAGTGATTGGTGGAGCCAATTATGACAGAGAGAGAGAAAAGAAGGCTGGTGCAACATTCTTCCACGCGCGCCTTCATCCAAAGCCGACGACGAGACGGACAGACGAACGATGTGATACCGAGCGCTTCATCTTCTTAATGAGCACCTAGTTTCGCTCATGGTTACGTGATCACGGTGCAGATGACTGAAATGTGGACAGTGGTCCATACGTCACCCAACTTCCGACACAAGAGGTCCGAGGGATTGAGATCGATGTGGCTGCTGAACTGGGACAGTAATGTGTCATTCCAACAAACGAAGGCTTAGCACGCACTTTGGTAGGTAGGTATGCAGTTAACGTCGCACTGGAGCAACACGATGGGCTATTGGCGACGGTCTAAGATCAATCCCCAAGGGAAAGAACCGAGAACAAAACCTCGTCATTTTGAACCACCAGATGACGAGGTCGACACCTGACCCTACAAACTTCCACACCACGCCAATGTAAGGACATTTGAGGCCACGACAGATTGAACCCGCACCAGCCTCCTGTGGTTGGATCCAAATTCGCAACCCTCCGGCTGCTAATCCGTTACCCTTCCAACAGGGCTACCTCGTCTCTTAAACGGTGTTTGGGATCCAGTGGAGGATCAACCACTAAGCGTATTGTCATGACTCAGTGGATTTTCCCATAAAGTATAAAAGTAGATTGAGGTCCCTGCCCTCGACGTCTGTGGGGTGGGTCCCCAACAGAGGGGCCCCCTGCTTCACGTTCTCCTGGCACACTCGAGCTCAGAGGCCCCGAACGGATGCCTGCCCCCTGTGACATCTTAGCGCCTAAGAGTCTAGAATGGCCGGCTGCAGACCCGGAAGTTTCCTGTTAAAAAGTCCTTCAATACTGCGCTTGCGCATGTGAGGAGACTGAGAAACAGTTAGCTCACGGACTCCGTCTAGTTGAGACGTCTTCGTAGCAATTCGTAAATTTTAATATGAAAATAAGCATTTTTGTTTCGCGCGTCCATTGTAAACCCATTGTTTTGTCTGTGTCAAAATAAATGTTATTTTTTAATGTCCAACAAAAGTTCGGATTAATTCGTCACACCCCGCTCAGGATGAAGTACTACATCACCATGTCCGTCATCTGAAACACATTCTCTATTATTCGGCCAAGCTGTGCCAAACACAAGACAGACAATGCCAAGTAATGGACATACCTCCACAAGGGAGGTTTTACTGACAGAGAAGACAGAAATGCACCCAGGGGTATACACCAGGGCCTGCCACTCCAGGTTGCATTCCGTGGGATCTTTTCAGAGGAAATATAAAAGTAGATTTAGCAATGGTAACCTTGTTATGTGCCCATGATCATGTGACTAAAACGAGTATGACCTTTAGACTACTTTCATTTACCTGGAAGCTAACATTCATCATCTGATGGGTCCACGGGACGGGAGAAGACACCCATCCATTCATTCATCATCTGATTGGTCCACTGATGGATCAGTTGATAGTAGCAGACTGTGACGATTACACCACTTTTGTCGTCACTATGGAAATACGCATTCACACACCTACCCTCTCATAAGATGTTATATTGCCAAACGAAGCGATAAGACACCAAATCGGTCGACCCAGTAACTTTTTCAGAAAACAGTCACGTGACTACTAGTCGGCATGTTGGTCACACCTTTTGTAGCGCCTCTCGATAGCAACGTTTGGTCTACTAATATTTCACATCTATGGTCGGGCCCCACCGAAATTATTTTCTGAATGCTTGGCTGCACGCAGGGGCGCACCCAGGATATCAATCTGGAGGGGCTGCATTTTTATCGTTAGTTCTTTATTTGTGGAGTGATTCTTCAATTTAAAAATGTCTGAAATATCGACTGGTTTTAGATTGTGTTAATTAGAGACCAGTTTTAAAGTGACTTCCAAGACGAATAGAAGTTGTATTGAAGCGGAAAGGTGCCAACGTTTCAAAGAAATATTAAAATTTTCATTTGTTTCATCCAACCAGTGGAACACTTGTAAATGGGTTGAAAGCAATGAATAAATGTTAGTTGACCGCAAGGAGAAAATATCTAAACACTTTATTCACGATTCTTAAAGGAATCAATGAATTAAATATGGATATCTTTTGCTCTTTATGCGATCTGGGAGGGGCTTAAGACCCCTTCATAGGTGTGGCCCTGGCTGCACGTCTTCGATTTCATGATTTTCTCGAAATCTATATAAAAAAGAATGGAGTGTTTGTACAATGAATATTTTCGACGCATTTCAAGTTTTCTATCCGTTTTGGACCCTTCTGATGCGATATCCGTCTCTTGTTCGTTTGGTGTCTTGTCTGTCCATCTGTCTGTATGTGTGTGCCCGTACTACGTCCAAATGGTCGAATATATTTTCATGAAACTTTGTATACTGTGAGTTCTTACATTCATTTAGTGACTGAACTCGGTTGCGTAATTCTGCCCGTCCGTCTTCCAGTTCTATGTTCGATTTTGTGTCTGTGTGTTTGTACAAGTATCACATCGAATTTATTCAACATATTTTAATGCAATGTTCTATATGTGATACACCATATTTTAGTTTAGTGAATGCATTATATAAAACTTCTTTGCTTACATATTCAGGCAAGTTTCGTGTTAAAACAACTGAGTAACTATTCTTAAATCAATCATAATTTGGTAGTTTTGGAGTAGCTGGAAGGTATATTGAGCACTGCAATTACTTGGATTGTTTTACCGGTACTGCTGAAATATCAATTATTTTTCCAAAACTATTTTTATGGAATTTAAATTCTAATAATTTATTAATTCGAGCCTTATTTTTTCTTTACGTAATATAAAAAATTCTGAATATTTGGGACAGGCGATAAAGAGAATAAAACTATACAGAACAAAACCTTGGTATTTTTTAATCGTTTGCTTTTTTAAATTTGTGTCCGTTATATTCCAAGAATCTATTTTGTAGTGAAAAAAACAGATACATTCATTACTTTTCGTTCGAAGCTTTTTTAAAATCTGTTTTAAGATGTATTTCTGGATTTTTAATTTGGTGTTTTTCGTTTAATAACTGCAAGCAAGGTAAGTACTGGTTCAATTGATTTTAAAAACATTTTTAATCATTGCATAATTTTGGGAAACGCTTTTGTTTTTAAATGACACACAAGGCATTTATATGCTTACTCTAAACTATTCTATGCATTCTGGGGAACATTAGTACACTCTACTTTTATTTCTTACTACAAATTTAATGCACAAATGTTAAATATGACATTGGTTTACATTTGTGAAATTGTGTATTTAATAATTGTATACCTTTTTACAATGTGGTAGTTATTGCATGTGATGAATATGAATTACAATTTATTAACGAAAGCGGAAGTTATATATATAGTTAACTAATTCACCCCGAGTAACGCTGGGTAATTAATTCTGCTAGTCTCTACCACTAGGCAACACATAAAGGAAAGTGTTTATGTGTTGCCTGTGTATGAGAGAGTTGTTTAGACGAATCTATAGCACTCAGTCATGAAATTTGGCACACAGGTAGTCCTCGAAGCCAGAATTTTAAAATTTAATCTAGAAATTTTTTTAATTAATATTTTGTGCCGCGCTCGTAGCCCCGTATCTGTGCAAACCGATCTCACAAAGATACATATCGCGCATGCTAACTTCTATTAATGTTTTGATACTGCGAACTATCCAACGTATTCAAAGCGCTCTTGATTAACTGATAAATTTTTTCTGTATTGCTTTTTGTTTGGGTATTTTTCGCAAATAGTATAATGTTTGTGTAAATGAAGCAACAATGTTTATTACTGTTTAATTTGATTTCGATTTCGTTGACATAGTGATTCATTTAGGTTGTCAGAATCAGTGAGGTTTAGCGTTAAGACTAAAAGTATAGCGTTATATTTAAAGATTGAATCACATTTTTATTTCAGTAGTGGTTATTTCATAACTTACTTTTGAATTTGTATCATTTCTGCAATTTTAAACTCATTTTTATTTTAGGCAAATAACTACATTATTTTGGTTTAGCGTTATATTTAATAAATTACATGAAATGAAGTAACAGTGTTTATTACTGTTTTATTTGGTTTTGATTTCGCTGACATTGTGATTCGTGTAGGTTGTTTGTCGGAATCAGTGAGGTGACAGTATCCACTCATGTTTTGGGGGGTGGATGGATATAATTTTGAACTGCGACAAAGAAACCCAACTACAGGAATGCCGCAAACTAAGATTTCTGCTATGCAGTTATATGCTCACAGGATGATGATACGCTCTTCAAATTTCAACATTTTACTGAGAAGCAAAGACCTGTTCCATCAATTTATCGTTGACATGTATGTCAAGATTGAATCGGAAAGGCTGTTGTACATACACTAAATCAGAGGACGCTGAGAGTGGAACAGTATGCACATTTGAGGGATGCGGTCATGAACGATGGAAATGTTGCAGACATTGGCCAGTTGATCATCTTGCCTTCCAGCTTTACTGGGGGTCCCAGGTACATGCACGAGCGTACTCAAGATGCCATGACCTACGAGAGAAACTATGATAGACCGGACCTCTTCATCAACTTTACATGCAATTCAAACTGGATAGAGATACAGCAAGAACTATTCGTTGGGCGAAACCACAGGATCGTCATGATTTGTTGGCACGAGTCTCATCAAAAGTAAAAACACTCATGAGTCTCATCACAAAGGCAAAGATTTTTGGAGAAGTTAAGTGGTCATATGTACGATAGAGCGGCAGAAGCGAGGACTTCCTCATGCCCACATTCTGATTTGGCACAGACTCATTACACGTTAAGAGTGGATGACTTTATCAGTGCAGAAATCCTTAATCCACAAGCAGACCGAGAACTTTTTTGTATTGTAACGAAGCAGATGGTGCACGGCCCCTGCTGATGCATAAATCTACTCTCTCCATGCATGAAGGATGGAATTTGCACAAAGCGATTCCCACGTCGTTTTTTGAAAGAGACGCAAACAGGACAAGACGGATATCCACTTTATCGTCGTAGATCAGCACTAGACGGGGAATTTACTGCAAACATCAATTTTCGAGGATCAGAAGTGTCCGGACAATACGTGGATTGTTCCGTATTGCCCTCTATTAATAAAAATTTTCAGTGCTCATATCAACGTATAGTATTGCAATTCTGTAAAGTCTATAAAGTGCGTCTGTAAGAATGTTAACAAAGGATCAGACATGTCTGTGTCTGAATTGACCAGTGGAGAGAATGACCTTAATGAAATTCGTCAGTATCAAATGAGAAGATATATCAGCAGCAACGAATCAGTATGGAGAATACTCAACTTCCCAATTCACGAGCACCACCCCACAGTGATTCATCTAACCGTCCACCTTGAGAATGGCCAGAGAGTCTACTTCACGACAGAAAATGCTGCTCAACGTGTCCGCACTTCAGGAAACAACACTTACGTCTTTCTTCAGACTGCACGCAAGATGAGTTTGCTTGCACCCTATTGTACAACCAAATACCAAAGTACTACATTTGGAACAACGGAAACAAGACATGGAACCGTCGAAAACAAGGACAAGTTGTATCAGATCAAGTAGGAATAAGGTCTAGCGATGCACTAGGCCGTGTTTACACCGTCCATCCGACCAACTCGGAATGCTTTCACCTGCGACTCTTGCTGCATAAAGTACGAGGCCCAATATCGTTTATAGATTTGAGTACATTTGAAGGAAGGGTCTGCGGAACTTACAAAGAGGCTTGCCAACTTAGAAGATTTCTGGAGAACGATGAACACTGGAACAAAGCATTGGAAGAAGCAGCTGCATCTCGATCGCCAAAGATTTTACGTAATCTGTTTGCTGTCAATTATCTTCCGAAAGGCAAAGCACCTGGATATGATGGTATAGATAATCTCGTGTTGCAAATTATCAATAACAAATTTCCAGAACTTCTATTTGCTTTCTTCAATAAATGTCTAAATCTTGCGACCTTTCCTAAGCCCCTAAAAGTAGGAATTATCATTCTTTTCCACAAGGAAGGAAGAAAACACGATGAAATAAAATCATATCGACCAATTACTCTTCTTCCAACTCTGGGTAAAGCTTTGGAGAGATTGCTTGTACAAAGGTTGACTTATCATCAAGTTGAAAACAAAGAAAGACATGCACTCCAGTTTGGATTCAAGGAGGGCTCATCTGTTGACAATGCTCTAGAAACCTTGCTAAACAGAATTAACGAAGAGAAAAAGAAAAAACTGCATGTCGCTGTAGTGTCGGTTGATATTGAGGGGGCATTCGACAATCTTCACTATAATATCATCAAAAACAGATTAGCGAAATCTAAATGCCCTTCCAATATTAAAAATACTCTTGCTAAAGTACTTGAGGACAGAAAAGTCATGCTCATGACAAGCGAGGGTCCAGCAATCAAGGAACAAGGGAAAGGCTGTCCACAGGGATCGTGCAGCGGACCAGTGCTGTGGAATATCGTGGCCGATGAAGCATTAGTTCTACCATGGCCGGAAGGAGTCCACATGCAAGCATTTGCTGACGACTTTGCCTTTATTATCGCGGCAAAATCAGAGCGCAAATTAGGTGAGCTAGCCACAAATGCACTGGACCTGTTAAAAACCTGGACAGATCAGCAAGGTCTGAACGTGTCCGAAGAAAAAACTAAGTACCTCCTCCTTAGTAATCTTTCGAGAGGACCTTCCATCTACTGGAATAAAAAAAGAATTAAACGAACTAGTACTTTAAAGTACCTAGGACTTACATTAGACGAGAAGCTAAATTGGGCAGCTCATGTACAGACTTTAGGACAAAAAGCCATGTTCCAATTTCAAATGCTACAAAGAATAGCTGGAACGAGATGGGGAATAGGGCAGAAATTTCGAAAGCTGCTGTACAAAACAGTGACAGAAAGAATGTTGAGTCATGGTGCAGTGGTCTGGGGTCATAACCCAACTCAACGAACTATAAGAAAGCTTAATGGGATACAACGAAAATTTCTGATCTCAATTACAGGCAGTTACAGAACAGCACCCACTTTGGCCCTTCAAACAATTGCGGGAATTCCACCACTACATCTTTCACTTCAAAAAGAAGCAGTGTGCGTCAAAATGAGAATGAGAATAAGTACAAAGCTTGGAAATGCAAATTATGACAAAGATGACTACGAGGAAAGGGCAATAGGTTGGTCTGTACATCCAGCTAAAACTCTTTCATATGACAGAATAAACCCAGCAGTGGGAGTACCTCACTCCGGCATAAGCTACTTCACCGATGGCTCCAAAATGGAAAATAGAGTGGGAAGTGCTTTTTGTTCTATGCAGGGAGGGCGTATAACCCAGCAATGGTTCACGAGAATGCAGGACAGCAACTCCGTTTTCCAGGCGGAACTGTATGGGATTTTAGCAGCCATAAAAGCGGCAGAAGCAAGAGCAGATAAAAATGTAAAGATCTGGTCAGACAGCCGAGCTGGTCTCCTGGCACTTAGAAATCCAAAAACGCCGAGTCCACTGGCACGAAGAATACAATGTTTATTAAATAACAACAAGGAAATTTGTCTAGGCTGGATTAAAGCCCATGCGGGCCATGAAGGAAACGAAGAAGCAGATAGGTTAGCAAAAGAGGCAACCACAACGGAGTGCATTGATGAAGGGGTGAAATGGCCCAGAAGTCATTGCAGGAGGGAAACCACTAGCTGGCTACTTGGTGCATGGCAGAAAGAATGGGATGAAGGAGAAACAGGTAGGATGGTACATGATGTGTTGCCTGGAGTGTCACTAAAATCGGCAAGTTGGACCAGGGAAGAGACACTCTTCTTCACAGGGCATGGTCCGTTTCCATCCTACCTAACGAGGTTTAAAAAAATCAGTTCAGAAAATTGCTCCTGTGGTGAAATCGGCACACCTCTACATTACATTACAGTCTGCCCCCTTACAGCATCATGGCATATGAGGACGCCTGCCGACCACCTTCAAATCGCATGGCTCAGGAACATTGCTACTACCAAGGGCTCGAGGATCAAAATTATTAACATGATGAGATTCATTGAGAATCATCAGGACTTGATCATCCAAAGAGACTGAAAAACCTACTTTTTTTCTTCTCTCATGTTGTATATATGTATATAGTGTAACTTAGTATAATATAGATGTAATTACTGTATAGATATAATAATGTATAAATGTAACGTGCTCTAAATTCTGGATAGACATGTCACCTCGGTGGCATGCTCTATTCATCCCAACCACATTTATTTAAACTGGTACAGTGTCTCACGACACTAGGCACGGGAATGTGTGTTGGTGTTAGTTAGTTAGTTAGTAATCTGTTTGCTGTTATGCTACAAACATGCTCGATGTCTTCTCCCGATCAGTTATGGATGAACCACAAGAAGAACCTGTCTGAAGACATACTGCACCAAGCACGCGTACAGCAGCAGAATATGGATCTGAACTACAGTGATGACATCTTCAACATAGCTCTAATCTGCTTTGAGGATAAGATTATATTGTTGGGTGTGTGGATCGGACCTAAATAACTTTGGACTACCGCAACCCAATCGAAACTGCGATTCAATCCTACCAAGTGAAGAACTTATGGAATGTACTCGCAACATGCATAGAGGAGAATGAACTAAAACTGGTTCAAGATCAAAAGGAAGCATTTGACAAGATTACAAGAGCAGTTTTTGATAGGAGCGGTGGCATATCCTTTTTGGATGCTCCTGGCGGTACAGGGAAGACTTTTCTCATCAATCTTTTTTGGCTAAAGTGCGACAGAGAAACGAAAATTGCTGTTGCTTCATCAGGCATTGCCGCAACTCTATTGACAGGAGGGAGGACAGCTCACTTGGCTTTCAAGTTACCCTTAAATCTGGCAAACGTGAAAACTCCTACATGTAACATTTCAAGAAATTCAGGAAAGGCAAAGGTTCTACAGGATAGCAAGCTCATTGTCTGGGATGAATGTACTATGTCCCACAAAGCCGCATTCGAAGCACTTGATGTCACGTTGAAAGACATCAAACGTAACAATGACAGAATGGGAGGCGTCACTATGGTGTTGACTGGCGATTTTCGACAGACACTTCCGGTTATTCCCCGTGGAACCAGGACGGATAAAATGAAGGCCTGCTTAAAATCATCTTACAATTGGAATGGCATTCATACATTTGGACTATCAACAAACATACGAGTTCATGTCAATGGTGATCCCTATGCCCAGCAATTTGCAGATAACCTACTTAAACTAGGAAACTGTGCCCTTACTTAGATCAAGATGGATGCATAGCAATGGAAGGATTGTGAAAACTCAACGAGAGCTGAAAGAGGCGGTGTTTCCAAATGTGGCGCAGCACTTTACTGATCACGTATGGCTGTGCCAAAGAGCAATTCTTGCCCGAAGAAAAGAAGATGTCAATATCATCAATGAGCAACTTTTGCAAGAATTGCCCGGTAGTGTTCAAATTTACAAATCTATCGACACAACATGTGACACAGATGATGCTGTGAACTACACAACAGAGTTTTTGAACACACTGGAGCACCCTCGCACATATTAGAGCTGAAGATTGGGGTACCGATTATGCTTCTCAGAAATCTGCATCCACGTTCACTCTGCAATGGAACAAGACTCTCCATCAAGAAACTTATGCCAAATATTATTGAAGTCACCATCATGACTGGACATGCCGCAGGAGACGTATTCATTCCCAGGATCCCAATCATCCCTTCGGATCTCCCATTCCAATTTAAACGACTTCAGTTCCCTGTTCGTTTAAGTTTCGTCATGAGCATCAACAAGGCACAAGGACAATCGCTGAAAGTTGTAGGACTCTTCTCATTAAACCGTGTTTCTCTCACGGTCAACTGTATGTGGGTTGTTCAAGAGTTGGAAAAGCCGAGAATCTTTACATCCTAGCTCCAAACGGAAGAACATTCAACAGTGTATCATGAAGCTCGCTAAGCAAGAATCAGTGAGGTGGAAGGAATGAGGCGACATGCCCGTGTCGTGGTGGGACTCGTTCTTAAAACTATTGTTTTTTCTTTTAATGTTTTCAGAATTAATGAGGACATAACAAGAATGTCACGGGCAACGTCGTGCGGGGACTTCCGAAGCGTTACATCGGGGATCGACTCTATTTGAGTGGACAGAAGGGAACCACCCTTTGGAACAACACACTTGGCTTCCTTTTCAAATGCAGACACCAAAGGTTGATAGTACATGACATGAAGAGCCTCTTCAACGGTGGGAAATCATGGCAGGATTACAATGCCGCCTTGCTTTTCAATAATAACATTGCAACATTTATTACTCCGATGCCGCTTTGAACTCTCCAACCCCATGCGGCAAGTTCACCTTCATCAATAACACTTTCGCTGTTTTCCACACTTCTCTTCGAGTGGTTGCCAGATTAGCCATCAATCACTCCCCGAAAGTGGACCACGCGGTTCAACCCTCGCTGTTTGGCCCGGGGAACAATTGACGTTCGAACCGATAGGCCTAGATGTCACGGTCAGAAACAAATCGACCCTTGTTCTCGGAAACGTGTTCGGAAAATAATTTCGGAAGGACCCAATCTTTTCTCTTCAAATTCCAATCGGGCCGCGGTTGGAAGAGTAACGCATTAGCAACCGGAGGGTTGCGAGTTCGAATCCAACCCAAAGACCATTGTGTACAAAGGGGGCTGGTGCACATTAAATCTCTCGTGGCCTCAATGTCCTCACGTTGGCGCAAGTGTAGAGTGCCATCTCAGGTATTGCCTCGTCATCTGACCGTGGTTCAAAATTACGTGTTGTCTCAGATCACTACTTTTCATCCGTTAATATTACTATCGATATAAAACTCAATTTTATACACTTCTTAAATTAATATTTTAATCTTAGTTGCTTTCATTGTATTTTAATCTGTTGACATTTCATATCTATTTTTATTTATTGGTCTGACGACTATACATATTATAACTTTATTATTGGGTTGCATTCTATCTTGTGTTTGGCGCAGCTTATCCTTTTCTGGATCTTGCGCCATAAAAACCAAATCAACCAACCGGTTGCTAATTCGCTACCCTTCCAATCAGGCTATCGCTGCCCAACTCAGGTTGCTAGAGACAAACCCACTGGCGGCCCCTTGATTGGAATAGAAAACCTGGAGAAGAGATAGGGCCGAAATTATTTTATCCAGTACGGCACGAAAGCCAACGTTGAAGCCAAGCCTTCCAACTACGTAGATATGTTTGGTCCTTTTTATACATTGAATTGTGTGTGATGCCATCCATCACTTTTATCACCGGCATGGCATTAATACCCCATAAAACACCCGCGAGGTACATTTTGCATCGTCTGCCAGGAGCGTTTCCATCACCCAGTGGACGTGAATCACCCCGCGGTCACGGTCATTACCCATGCGGACGGTGGCTTTTATTTATTTGCGGGAAACAAATCGTCTCAGCTGGTGGTTGGGGTCCACAATCGGACGAGCCTAGCCACGCTGGCGTGGAAGTTTGGAGAGTGGGGTGCCAGCTCAGGTGTGACCTCGTCATCTGACCGTGGTTCAAAATTACAAGTTTCGAACTCGCAACCCTCCGGTTGCTAATCCGCTACTCTTCCAACTGTGCTGCCGCAGATGGAAATACTGTTGAAAAGAATCGTGTTGTGGCAATTACAATTTGAAGCTTTATAATCACAAATTTCTAATTAAAACAAAAATTTCGTCCTGGAACGTCTCGATGACACAACATAACAGCATACGCGTAACGTTGAATTTATGTAGCAAACATGTTCCATAAATTGAATTCTTAGTTTTGTAAACACTTGATTGAGACACAGAAAATTAAAAAGGAGAAATTTATTCCGGAACATTAAAATTTTTTACATAAAACCTCTAAATAATAACTCTTTAACATTTTGCACAAAAACAAAGCTGCCGTCAAATAAAATATATATATATGTATCGAAAAAACTAGAGTACATTTATTTAAACACGTCAAAAACATTCAATATTTACAAAATTTACAACGCTGAAGATTTAGGTGTGCATAGATGGGAAGAGAGGAAACTTTTTCTCGTGTAACAAACACTTCATTGAGCACATATTTTGCATCAATACTGTTTCAATTTTGTACTATTGGATTGATACATATTGATTGAAAACTGTTTTATCAAAGCAATTTAACTAGCAAAAATTCAAACTACATTTAATTTCACGCAAATTTTAAAAAAGATAATTCAAAATTGAATGCAATAACTAGTCTAATTAAAAAATTAATATGAACAGCAGTAAAAGAAAAATTGATAACTAGGTAAAAGTGTGCATGTAAAAAAGGGAAGTTTTCCAACTTTAGAATTTGGATGGTGACACAAGGGGCAACTTGTGAAGCACGACCCCGGACGCGCTTCTTTTCGTCGCGATTTGGCTCACGACCTGGGTGACACGTTCCTTCGTTGTCGGGAAGAAAAAGCGAACTCGGGTAGCGGTGTTCCAGTTCACCACGTGTTCAGAATCAATACACCAAAACATTGTGACAATGGTACATACTATGCAAAGATTGGCAATGCTTTTTAAGCCGATTAAAATTTTTGTTTTATAAAATGTATGTAGCATGGTGTCTAGGGTGCGATGAAGAATTGAAGCAGCTGGATTACAGGGAGATGAGGACTAACACATTTAATTAAATACTAAGATACAGAAGGTTACATGTTACACACAGCATACACAACAAGGACGACAGTTGCATCACCATGTGAAATAAGGGATACGCAACCAGAGCGATTATTTCGTCATCTACTTAATCGAGACCCTAGCAACAACGTATTTCCTGTCAGCAGGCCAGTCATTGGATGAAATCAATTTGGATCCAGTCAGCAAATGCGGCGAAAACACCTATGCTGGAGAGCTAGAGGAGGATGAGGATGTAGTTTGCGGGAACTGTCAAATACTAAATTGCTTAAATTTCCATTTTGTAAACATCTATTAATCTGTAAATTGTCAAATCTCAACAATTAAAATAGTTTAAAATGATAAGAGATCTCGCCTCCAATCCATCAAAACCAAAGGACGGGGAATTCGTCCATAATACATATATGGATCACGATACAGCCTATACGCTGGATAGTTTTGCGAGTTGTTTTGGACGGCGGGTAGAAGCGACTCCAATCTCGACACAACCGATATTTTTAGATGATATTCCGAGGATGGAATGGGTTTCAGGAATGGCCGAGCTGTAGGATCCAACCCCCATACTGCCACCAGAGGTCACGCCGAGCAGAACTGTAACTTTTCAAAAATCAGTTGAGTTGAGATTATAACTGATCGACGCGCACAGGTCCAAAACACACATAACTATGTGTCAGCGTGTAGGCTGTGCCATGATCCATATACATGTAACATCTGTACCTTATTTTAGTATTTAACGTCGTGTTGGTCCTCATTTCCGTGTAATCCAGCTTCTTCAAACCTTCATCACACCCTAGACACCATACTACATGTATGAAGTATGCATATATTTCTTTACAGTATGCACCTTTTGAAGACTTTAAAATTTGAAGCTTGAAACAAAACAAATTGTTGCAAAATGTAACATGGAATGGTGCGAGCATGTATCACAATACCTGGCGCTGTAACAAGTCAAATATTTCGAAGAAAAAGCAATTCAGAGAGAAAACAAAACTAGAGAGAACAAAAATTAGACATATATATATATATAACAAATACAAATTCCTAATTTGTTCATAAAAGCCATAAATAAGTAAAATTTAGCCACACATTCTGCGAGAATGAACACTTCTTTAACACATGACAATTATCATTTTTGTGTTACGAAGTAATTATATCAAGTGTGAATTTTACCGATTACTCCTGCACATGATCAAAATGGAATAACAATTTTATTACCTTAATTCTAATTGTAATGGATGTTTCTTACTGTACAATGCAGAAGTTATACGTCATTGCTCTTACTACCTTTCTAGAAATTTGACTTCTCCAGTCATCTGCCTTCTCAAGACTATAGCAGACTAGCGCACCAGGACAAATTTACACAGGTAAAGATTACGTGGTGAGCTTTCTTGGCGTAAAGTGGAGTAAACTCCACTTTATGCTCAGTTCATTGGTGGCGTTACAGGTTTCTTTTAAAAAAATTTCGATTACATGTCGCCGTTCTAGCAGAAATTCAATACACCAGAACCAATTCAATTTTGATCCATGCTTAATTTCCACTTTTCACCCAGTACATAAAGAACACAGCAATGTCTCATTTTATCACATGTACAATATTCTCATATAAGCATTTACTATAATATGTGGTCCCAAAGAATTACAAACATTCAAGTGGCAATACAATTGGAACAGGACAGAATTGGAATAACTTTAAGAATCCCTTCGTGAAATGAACGATACATTACTTAATTAGGGTGATGTTCGAAGACTGGAAATCCAATTTTTTTTACAAATGCAAATATAAGTTTGCAATTGCTGGAATAGTTACACACGAAACGCCATGACCATTGCTTTGTGAATTTACAATGGCAAAGTAGGCTGGATTATCAAGAGTCATGCTTTTATTACCTCAATATTTTAGTGATTTTCAAGTATGGATGATAGTTAAAATTAACATCATGGATTAGTTTATAAAAGAGGATATTTGCATACGATTCAAATTATTAAATTATTTGTACTTTTTTGGAGGCTTCTGTTAGCTTTTACAACCTAACAGAAATAACAGGCATTTAAAAATAATATCTCTAAAACCTAAGGAATTATTGGTGTGATTTTTTCCAATTTGCAAAGCCACTTTACTATATACAAACCAGACATTTTCTTCCTTTGATCTCTAACATGGAATGCAATAAATTGGACACATCTGTCAATGAGTATATCATGTTGAGTTTTTGTAGTGCACTGATTCGCTGAAATCTTTTCATATCAAACTTTAGAGAAAGGGTCCAGGAACAAATGTAACTCTAAGCTAATACTAAATGAGCAGAAAGAATACTAAATGATTATACACGGAAAATATTCCAAGAGAGCTTTAAGTCATTGCACTCTGGAATAAGACAAAATATCGATATTAACTTATAAAGAACGATTTTCGCAAATATTATTTAACACTATCAACACAAAAAGATACAGGATTGTATCTAACATGACATTTCACACCTTCAGTTATAAATACGTTTACTAATATACTCTTATTCCAGAGAACTTTGGGGTGGATTAAAATTTGTTTTTCCATCAACGCAAAATGGCATTCTGGTAAATTATATTTAGAATCAAAATGGAGCAGATAGGCTGTGTGAAAGAAGTGGGAAATTTCACCGATATGTACTTGAAGGCCAAATGGAAATTTATAAAAAAGAAAATTGAGATATTTTATACATATTTTAATCAATAGGGGATCATATTGGGAAAACAGGCTTTCGTCATTTCATGCCCATTTATCCCAAATTTAATTAAAAATTAAATTTCAACCAAAAAAATCTTTTATTAATTTACAAATTATTGAATAAGTGAATGAAAAAACAATTAATAAAAATGCATGACATGGGCGGTTCTAAAATCTCCAACAGAAAACTTTTGGAAGTCTACACTGCAGCATTGAAAGACTTCATATACAGAAACAAAATTAAGGATAAAACAAATTCTCATTGAACAAGGAGAATGAATTCAAACTTGAAACAAAAAAGTTGAAAAAAAATAAACGAAAATAAATTAATTTAAGATAATTGTAGAGTAAAAATCTGGGAACTTATAACACAGATGACGATTTTTTCTCCAGATCCTAAAAATGTAATCAACAGGAAATATCAATTCATAAAATAGAGTTTTCTTTACATAAAGCAAACGTTTTATGGAAAGTACCAACACAATCATTTAGGAACAAATAACGTTTAAATAAACTAAGTAAACAGCAAAACACATTTAATAGTAAAAGAGTACAACCCTCAATCTGAAATATATTCTAATAAAACTCTAAATCACAGACTTGCAGAGAGAATATTTAAAATAATACATTTTGAAGTACTAACATCAAATTGTTCATCACTTAAATTCATTAGACATGGTTCCAGCTTAAAAAAACGCTAACAGAGATAAAACACGATTTAAAATGCATTTCCAAAGTTGCATTATCAGCAAAGGAAACACTATTATAAACACATAGATAAAAATAGATTTACAGTGGCATTGATAAAAAATATTTTCAATAGAAACTTAAAAACATTAATACAGTGAGGCCGTTTTCACACACGCCAGGAAAAACAGTACCTCCACATTCTATTGTCATCTTTCACACTAGTAAACTAGTTTGTTTTTATCTGTGATAAAAGACGTGCTGCTGCTAGCAGATGTTTTCTTGGGCTATTGTACCATAGGTCGGTGGTGTTTAGGTTTTATAGCACAAGGGCCATTTTGGGCCAAGCTGCGCCAAACACAAGACAACGTCAAGTAAAAAATGTCGCAAAAGGGGGAAAAAAGAGGGATTGGGGACAGAGTAGTGCAGTGGTTCTAAACCAGGGTGTGAGAAAGCATTTCCAGGGGTGCGAGAGAAATTTCGATGCACGACAGAGATTTAATAAAAGACGATCTTATTGAAATACGAGCCGAGGCGGAATTTGACAAACTGGACTTGGAACAATTCCTGTGTACAAAGTTAGAACCTTATCCACAGCTGGCAAAAACAGCATTGCAGACACTTTTACCACCACCTACCTGTGTGAAATGGGATTTTCATCACTTTTGCACATAAAAGCAAAAGCCAGAAATTGCTTCAATGCAAGTGATGACTTACGCATGGCTCTTTCAAAAAAAGAGCCTCACTTCAAAAAGTATTATTATGAATAAACAACGTAGCCATTAAAAATTGAGATATTGTTTTGTATGTATATGGAAATGTACGTGTATATTTATCAATCAATAAATTATCTTGCAATAGAAATAATTTCCTAAATAAAGAAATAGAAACATTTTTCAAGGGGATGCAAGAACTTATTTTTAGATTCAAGAGGGGTGCTGATCACTAAAGAGTTAAGAACCACTGGAGTGGTGGGATGAAAACAGAAAAAGATTGTTCGGATATCCGGGGAGCGCGACCCCCGTGTTTACTAAAGACAGTACACCCCATGAGAAAAAAAGATGAGTACCTCAGGTTTGTGGAACCTGTATACACCTAAAGGAGATGTACCGCTGAGGGCAATGTACCAAAGAGCAAAAAAAGAAGACAATATGGAATACATTTTGACTTTGGAGAGCAGTTTTCGCACGCTATTTTATAAACTTCCTTCCAGGCTGAGTTTTGCAATCTCGTCTGTGAAGCTATCTGCTGTCCTGTCCCACAAACAAGGCTTACTTTCTGCAAGTTCAATTAAAGTGACAACGTTGTACGTAAGCGATTTGCTCGCTTCGGGACAAGTACAAAAATTGAAAAACTCCGATCGCCAAGAGAACAACGACAGTTGCTGGTTTTGGGTTTATGGCACAAGGGCCATGTTTGGCCAAGCTGCGCCAAACACAAGACAACATCTAGTAAAAAATGTCGCAAAAGGGGGGAAAAAGGGATTGGGAACAGAGTAGTGGGATGAAAGCAGAAAAAGATCATTTAGGTCTTCCCAGAGCGGGACCCCACTAAATACATTTAACCCCATGGGTTGGTTTTGATACAATGGCTATATTTGGCCAAGCCGTGATAAACGCAAGACAGTCAATGTCAAGTAATTGCGAAAAGAAAGGACGGAGGAATAAGTAGAAAAAGATCACTTGGGAATCCTTGCAAAAGGCTGATACTGGCAGTTGGATCGGGTATGTAGGTAGTTAATTAACGTCGCACTGGAGCAACACAACGGGTTATTGGCGATGATCCGGGATCAAACCAGAAGGGAAAGTCCCGAGGACTATACCACATCATTTTGAACCACGGTCAGATGACGCGGCGGGACCGGGCAACATGTGAAATCTACCATTTGAATTACTGTCAAATGGGAGATCGGGGTTGGCGGTGGCATCACCTTTGACGGTGCATGTGAGAAAACGGTCTAACACCTTGTGATATCGCACCTCGATACATCGCGTATTGCTTGTTTTTACTCGTTCTTTTAAATCTTGTTTAGAGAACAGCAAAAGAAATCTTAATATATGTTCTTAGAATTAGAGATTCGAGGTGACTTGTTTCAGGCAGTTGCCTCAAAACTAAATTGGTATGAGAGATTTGGGTGCATCGAAAACATGTACACGAAATTTGTGCTCAAAAACATTCTAAAATTTAATTTCATATTAAAAGGATCTAGAATCAATTTTGTGTTAAACTTTTAACTAAAAACATAGTTTAATGTATAATTTGTTCTTTTTCATTTCACCTAGTTTTTCTCAAGCCTCGCTATATTGCTCCCCTTCGTTTATTGCGCTTTCCCCTTACGAAACCATTTCTATAAAAATTTCTATCGAATGTGGTGTATAGAATCCCATAGAACTATGGCCCGTTTTTCTATAAGCTCTATAAAGTAACCACTATAGAAATCTCTGTAGAAACCTCTATAGAAGCTCATTTCTTGTTTCACAACTTTACTTTTCTATAGAACTTCTCTATACAAATATATTTCTACAGAATCAGAGATCGTTTTATTGATAGAACTTTTCTATAGGAAAGAAGTTTCGTTTCTCTATAGAATTCTATGGAACTCTAAAATTTTTTCGTAAGGGTTTCTAGTCCCCAGAAAGCATGATATATCGAGAGGGATTAGTCATTCCAAAATATATTTCAAACTCATCATTTAAGTAATCTACATCGACATGTTGGAATGAAGTAAATATATACAGAAAATCTGAAACTAAATAACATTTTTGGATAAAGAGGGAGAACAAATTTCACAACTAAATAGTAGGAAAAATAGCACAACAAACTCAAATATGGATACATCATTCTAAATATGTATGTATGATTATTTTAAACAACCTCAATAGGGACTTTTTCAAATCCTAATGTATTAAAATAAAATTTTTAAATTGCACTATTTAAAGAATAGCACTTTGCAAAAAGAACTTTTGATACATTTAACTGCTTCCTATAATTTCAAATACCTTTTCTTGAATTGATGTCATCAGTTTAAAGGTAAATAAAATCGAAGAATTCTAGTAAAGTTCGTTTCTATTGACAGTTCCCTCATTGTTAAATATATATATATATATAGAAGAGTCATCGAATTACCAGTAAAAGTCATCTTATGGATTGATGCTCCATAATTCTGAGTTTTAAGAATGTTAATAAAATTATGTCTTTCTCAATTACAGGCTTTTATCTTTATTCTTTATTGCATACAGAGCCCTTAAATTGCATTAGTAGTATCCACAACTTAAAAGTACAGTGGGAATTAGCCACAATGTGCTAAAGGTATTTTCTGAGTTTTGTGTAAAAATGGATGGTGGCTATGAGAGGGATTTTTAATGTAAGACAAACGAAATGAGAACATATTTTCCTCCACTGTCCAAATGCTCTCGTATGATACTTATTCGAGTTACTTTTAAATGTAGTTTATCACCATTTAATCTAATTAGCATTGACCAATCAATACCATATATAAATTTGGATTTGATTACTTGGAATTTCTATTTTAAAGTGCTTAAATCATTATTTTATAAACAAGCCAGTTGGTGTCCTGTTCATAAAACGGACAAAAAAAACGCGTATCGCTGCAGATCATTCTGTGTCATCAAGTTAAGCTGATCTCAAACACATAGCTTTATCTCAAAAGTAGCTCATAAAATCATCTAAATTTAAGCCTGTCCAACTATTCTCATAAATTAGAATTATTGAATGAATAAGCAGTATGCAATAAAAAAAGAGGATAAGACGAAATAAAGGTAAAACGTAAGAATCGTAAAAAGCTTAGACTAGTACATGTTTAAAACAGTACAGGCAAAATTTGAGTGCTTTTTAAGGACTCGATGAGCTCTGGTGAAAGAATAATGAAAGCTACGCATCTAAGGCAGTGATTCTTAACCTGGGGTGCAAGATAGCGTTTCCAGGGATGCGAGAGAAGTTTCGATGGATGACAGCGATTTAATAAAACATGATCTTATTTAAATACAAGCCAATTCACGTATTCAAATGGAATTTGAAAAACTGGAACAATTCGAGAGTACAGGTTAAAACCTTATACACAGCTGGCAAAAGCAACATTGCAGAAACTTTTACCATTTGCCAACACCTACCAGTGTGAAATGGGATTTTCATCACTTTTGCATATAAAACAAAAACCAGAAATCGCTTCAATGCAAGTGATGACTTATGCATGGCTCTTTCAAAAAGGGAGCCTCACTTGAAAAGTATCATTATGAATAAACAACATAGCCATTAAAAATTGAGATATTGTTTTGTATGTATATGTAAATGTATGTGTTTATTTTTCAATCAATAAATTATCTAGCAATAGAAATAATTTCCTAAATAAAGAAATAGAAACATTTTTCAAGGGGTGCGAGAACTTATTTTTAGATTCAAGGGGTGCCAATCACTAAAAAGGTTAAGAACCACTGATATAAGGACTCATGTGTTACAAACTCATGAGGGAACCTGCATGGTCAGCGTCCGTTCTTTCGAAAGTGCTATTCGTGGGGTGGACTCAGGCAAGGGACTTAGGTCTTCCGGGAGATGGCGCTGTACTCTTCGATGTCTGAATCACTCCCCTCCTCTCCTTCGGCGTCGCTCTCCTCGAGGGAGACCCGATCGAAGCCCTTGTGGGGGTTGAGCAGGTTGCCCAGGTTGAACTTGTCTTGGGGATGGGGGGTCTTGTAGCCCCCCCACCAGCCCTTAAGGTTGCCAAAGTACGACTGCTGCAGGTTGCCTGAAAAAAGATGTATGAATGAGTACATTGTGATGACTGGTGGAACGAGTCATTTTAGGGTCAAGTCATCGAACAGGAACTCTGGGTCCGCCTTCTTCTGCGAGGGCAGTTTCGAGGGTTCTGTCGCAATTGGTCAACAAGTCACAAATTTTGAGGCTGAAGTTGAAGCCACAGCCCAAGCCATTTCTAGACTTTTTCTCTCACTTCTTTTAACAAAGCAGTCATTCTGGTTGACTCACAGGCAATCTTGGCCTTATGCTCCTATAAACAACCTCATTGTGTTCGCTTGGCCAGAACTCGCTTAATTGCCACTGACATCTTGAACTGTGGTAGGATCATTGCCTTCCAATGGATAACAAGCCATTGTGATATACCAAGCAATGAGCATGCAGACTAGCTAGCTACAAATGGTTATCTTCTACCCCAGCCCTCTCCCTTACCTCCGTGCTTGTAGGTTGGTAGAGTGAAAGATAAATAAGTCAGTCTGCGACCATCAAAAGCTTAAGACCACGGACAAAACAAGCTTTTGTCTGACCCTGTTCCACCTAATTTGCCACCAAATATTGCTGTGGCAAATTTTCAAATTTTAACTGGACACGACTTTTTAAGACCACTTACACCGTATTTGTGTGCATGCTTCTCCCTACTGCCCCTTTTGTTTGATGGCGAACTTTATGGATTTCAGTCACCTTCTATCTTGCACTTTTTATCTCTTCGATCGAGTAAGACGATCAAGTCTTAGTTGACGACCTTTTTAGCAGGGTAATTTGCATTTGGCTGCCCGTAGGAAATTATGGTCCTTGGACTTTTCCTGACGTAGGGGGATATTCTGCTTCTTCACCCAATCCCCTACATGATGGGGAAAGCAGAGGTGCAAGTGTCACATGGTCAGAGAAAGAAGAGACCACGGTAATATATGCATTATCTAGACCAGGGATCAATAGAAAAATGTAAGACATCATTGTACGGGTAATATTTAATTCGGTTAACTTGGATTACCTCCATCCTGAATGGCAATGCAATTAAGACTGAATATAGTATTCCGTCGCGATTTAAGGCTGAAATTTCCAATTCAAATATGTTATGTTAAGAAGGAAGTCAAAAAGAAACATATCCCTTGACGTTAAGCCAATATCATAATATATACTATATTATACATACTTTCCTAGGAATGTATCCCAAGGCATACTATTGCCTAGGCATTCTATATAATGCCTGCTTTGCAGGTAACATATACATACAAATAAATCATTAAGGTGTATGTATACACTAGAAATCACGAAAATTGACCAAAATATCGATCGATTTTTTAATAATTCAAAATATTGTCCAACCCCTTAGCTTTCAAACAATACCAAGATCTTGTAAATATTCGAAATAGTTTTCAAGTTACAATGGTTTGGGATAGGTACTGTCACCATAGACAAACAGGTTTCCAAAACTTTAACTCGATTTCTGAAGAACTGTTTTTAGAATAGGATGATTCTTTTGAACAGTGATAACTCAACAATGAATTGATCTATTATAATTACTTTCGTGTCATTATAATCTATGTAATACAGTGGATGTTTTGACCCTCAGTCGAAGTTATTGGTTAAGAAATGATTTTTAGTTGATTTTTAAATGTTTAAATTCCTGAAAAAATCTTGATTATTTAATTTAGACTTCCTTCATGAAAAAAAATTTAAAAAAAGAACGCATTCCCTCTAGCAACTTGATGGAGGATCAAAACATGAAGAATAATATTAGGAATAATTTCCAACAGGAATTGTCCTTCTGAACACATTAGAATGTGAGATATCACTGTTAAAAAACATGCTAATTAGCTAATTATATCTAAATTAGATAATTAATGAGTAGTTTAATCAGAATTTTTCACACTAAAATGAGTTTAAGCACAAACCAATGACCTATTGTGAAAAAACTGAATTTTTAAAGTCAAAATTTTAAAAAAATGTTCTAGTGGATACATACACCTTAAATTGCATGATTGCATACCTCTATGTTCACCAAGTAAACACAGGATGCTGCTCGGTCAAATCCTTTACAATAATACAAATTTTTTCCAAATTCCCAGGGACCACTGACCTCTCCTATGGAGGCTCTGCATCTGCCGCAATGAGTAAAAAGTACCATTTGATTGTGAATGACTAGCTTGGAATGAAACAAGAATGAAGAAAAACTTACCTCTTCTCCTCAGCCTGATGACGACTGTCACAAGAACCAGGCACAAGATCGGGATGGCCAGCAGGCACATGATGACGACGGACGTCTCGAAGCCAGTGGAGTCTTCATCGGCAGACAGGGTCTTGTTACCTCGGGACTTGTCAACACTCACAGACGGCACATGACCCTTGACCGCATTCACGTCAATCGCACGGACGTCCGGAACGTCGAGAACTTTCTTGGTTGATTTGTGGTACACTGGGAAAAGGAAAAATATTGTTTTTATGGATTTTGTTTGGCAAAATTGGGTTCATACAGTTTAAAAAATATGAAAATCAAGAACCCTTTAATTCAGGATTGGTCCCCTGAAGAGGTTAAATAACGCTCAATAAAAATGCATTTGGCCTGTTGGAGCCTGGTGTTTTTGGTTAACTTGGCGAACTAAAAAGCATGCCAATGAGGTGATCACCTCACCAAAATATTTCCTGCCATGTGTTTGATAGACAGAGATAGATTGTGCCTAGATAGCATTCAATCTCAGCAGACGCACAATCTCCTGTTGTTAACTATGGAAAAAAGGTGTTGCCTTTATCCAATTTATCGTGTGAATGGTTTATAATTTCTAAATAAATTTTATAGCTATCCTTTGCATCTAATACAGTCCATTATTTGAAACCAAAGTAATTTTCCATATCCCCAATTACATAGGCGGGACTTAGCCAATGAGCATTTTGGCCCCTCAGCCTGAAATAAAAAAAAAATCACACACAAAAAAATAATAATTGACTTACAATTTTCAGATTTTTATTTCTTGGCAAACAGTTCTCACAAAAAAGAAACCTCTAAGCTTCTGGAATATAGAGCAGATACGAGAGGGTTGACTGCCTTGTATGCATAAAAACAGTATTTAAAAGGCAGTCAACCTTAGGTCAGACAATTTTTGGTGTGAAAAATCTTTAGGCGAAAGACTAACCTACAAAAAGCATGAATGGCAATCACATGGGTGGTTTCTCTCTGCAAACATCATCGCTATCGCTTTTGGAACCGAGCAATAAACCAAGAACCAGAATCCATGCTGAGTGATTATTACAAATTTTAGCATTAATCACACTTTTTATTTTTACTTATGAAGTTTCTCCATATAAAGTCAAGCGATAGATGGACCTGTCCTCATAAACCCATCTATGTTGTGCGCATTAAAACCAAAATATTAAATGTGGATCAAATAAAAGTAGTTGAAAATAAAATTGAAACAACAAATTTGGAGCTAAAAGCTAATTTATTTTTCCCAATCCATCGAAAAATAAAAGGGATGTCTTCTGATTGGCTGATACAATTCTTCATTATCATCATAACAATGATCACACTCGCACAACAAATCAGAATAAAAATAAATTGACTACTATCTAACATTAATAAAAATATTGTCTAATACCATGTACTGTCTAATTGCTACCAGTTAAAATAAATGGACAATTTGTCTGTCTACCACTAATAAAAATACTGTCGAATTATAAACGCTGTCTAGTAAAAATACCTTCCAATTATAAGTCTTTTTATAAATATGGTCTAAAAATGTGCTCTAATTGGTTGACACAATTCTACGACATTATCATCATAACAGTGATCAACCAATCGGAATAAGAATAAATCGACTACTGTCTGTCTACCTCATGAACCGCTCCAGTCATCAAGTCTGTATCTGTCTGTTTCCTAAACATGGGCATCACAACCCTGGGGACCTGTCATCCTCTTTATTTTATCCTAGCCACCCTTCTACATTTTCCCCTCCCTTGTTGATTACTTGAATTAACATCCCACTAAAGCAACACAATAGGCTATTGCCGACGGTCCAGGATCAATCCTGAAGGGAAAGATTGAGGACAACACCTCTGAGACCTTCACTTCTTCTATTCACCAAGTGGTGTAGAGCATATATATGAAGAGGTGGGGAAAGACTTCACCAGCACCAAAGGGCAGAATGAGAAACCCAGACAGGGGAAGCACTGCTACTTCCCCCTTAAATGGGCACGTGCGGCATTTATTGAAATTGAGACATACATTAAGGTGACAATTTCACATTAAGGTGTAAAGTAATAGAACAATGTGGTAAAGAACATAAAAATAGTAGAAAACAGATACAGTCAGAATTTTGATATGTACAGAATGAAAGAAAAACACAGAACAATAAGTAATTTAACAGAACAATTTAGAATGAGAAATTTTGATATGTACAGAATAAGTATACAATAGAAAATTTAATAGAACATTATTCTGTACAATAGGTAGATATAGTGAAGTGGAAAATGGAACATGAAAAATATTAATAAAGAGATCTAAAAGATACAATGTAAGTCCAAAGGGAACAATAAAAAGTCAAGAAAATTTTACAATGTAGAATATCAGTATTCATAGTAGGTTGTGAGGATTCAAATAAAAAAGAGATCATTATTCGAGATGAGATGAAAAAGGTGTACTTATTATGTAGATGAATGAACAGTCAAGGGTCCAATGTGGAGTTAGCTCCTGTGGGGAGGAAGGAACGCGATCTGACACCTCTCCGGCAGTCCTCATGCACTTTTTGATTCTATATTGTGAAATTTTATTTTTGAGTACAGCTTCCAGCCAACATGATTTGTTATGATCAGTTGGCCAGGAAAGATATTTAGTAAGAGGACTCACCACCTCTCCACAAGAACAGAGGTTGGAGGATTTGACTTTAAATCTGTGGAAATATGACATGAAAGGGCCATGACCAGTTAAAAACCAATTAATATTCCTGTCTGATGAGGATATTGGTGATAACCATAGGTCAAAGATCTTAAACGATGACTTTTGTTGGATAGCTCAGTGTTCCTGCCATTTGTTGATGGTAAAGTGTAATAAACTTCTTAAAAAAAAATGTCAGATGACAAGGTCAACACCTGAGCTAGCACCCTACTCTCCAAACTTCCGCACCACTGCAATGTGAGGCCATGACAGATTTAACGTGCTTCACACATGAGTCTTTGGTTGGACTGAGTTTCGAAATCGCAACCATCCGGTTTCTAATTCTCTACTTTTCCCACCGGGCTACAGCTAGTGTTTGGTGCAGCTTGATCAAATATGGCACTTGTACCATAAAACTCGAAACCAAAAACCTGTTTATTGCCATAGAAATGAACCTTTCCTCTATTTTGAATTGGGGATACTTGAAGAAATGCATTCATGTTTATTACATTGCAGGGTTTAATGACAAACTGGAAATATGTCATGATTTTACTTGTTGCCAAGATCTATACTTGCGAACTACCTCTTTACCAACGTTCATCCAAAACAAAATAAAATAAAGACATTCACAAGAGTCATCCCCACTCAAAGACCTGTTTTCATAGTGACAGCCACCAGAATTTATAGCGGCAGCAGTTCACGCACGGACATTCGATGTATGGAATGAGACAATGGATTTTGGTTTAATGATCAAAGCTTATAAATTGAGCATTAAAAATGAAATGCCATACCTCTCAGAAATCTCCACGCTACATTTGGGCCAATTTCACACACGAAGGCTTCATCGGAATTTGGGAGAACGGCAATGTCATGGGGTCTGGTGAATGTCTGCAAGAAATATAAAAATCAATTTCAGAATTCGCTTAACCGTGTCTTTGTTAAAATAAATCACTTTTAACCTTCTGAGCATCTTGATAATTCCCAGTTGTTTAGTGTTGCTTTTACTCCACAATGCACTTAATAACTAAATAAATACATCTATATAAATAAAAATGGAGTGCTTCTACATTGAATATTTTCAACCCATTTAAGTTATTTATCCGTTTTGGGCCCGTGGTTTACACATTTGGTACCTATGTATGTGTGCGCATAATACTAACACTTCTGGGTGTATTTTCATGAAACGTTGCATATTGTGAGTACTTGCATTCATTTAGTGACTGAACTAAGTTGCAGTGGTCCGTCTGTGTTCCCATTCAAAGTTGGTCTTTATTTATTCAACATATTTTAATAAAATGTTAAACTATTTTATGAATTATATTTTAATTGAGTGAATACATTATTTAAATTTTCTTTGTTTACATATTTAGGCAAGTTTCATGTTAAAAGATCTGAGGCCATAATTCCATTTTCTGAAAAGAAAAATACAAGAAAACGGAAGTTAGTTAACCAATTCAACCTGAGTAATTCTGCTAGTCTTTCAAAAGAATCCATGGATTCTTTCAACCTTTAGACAGATTCTATAACAGGATCTTTGGAACGATTCTATTGTTCCTCTCCTTGGAATTAAATCCTTTGGAAATATTCTATTGCTCATTTTCTTAGAATCCTTTGGAAGATTCTATTGGTCAAGAACAAAATTGGTTAGAAGTCAAGCAGAGAAAACTGAAGGTTGCAAGGTGAAATTATGCGTGTGAATCACTCAGAAGGCTAAAAATCTTTTAAGAAATAATATTGTAAATTACTTAATATTGTAAATCGAAAAGATTTTAGAAAAGAAAATGCTTACCCCAGATTTGGGAGAAAACACATTCAACAATTTTTGATCGGTCACATTAAATATAAAGCCCCGTACTGCATGATCTTTAAAAGTGGACTCCCCACACACTGCAAATAGCAAACCTGCAAGATTTAAATACATAAAATAAGCACTCATGATGCAACAAACAGGACTACTGTACAGGGCATGTTATGGAACACATATTCTTTCAAAATTTTGTGATTTTTAAAAAGATTTCTTGTTCCAAATATCATTAATTCAACCACTTAACCCAGTTTTTCCTTTTCAAATTTGTAAAAGAAAATTGCTACTTTTTATTGCAATTTATAATTTATTTTATTTTTGTAAAAGATAATTTAAAGGTCTTGTCACAATGAAATTTAAGTACTTAGAAAATTTGTGTAAATTTCAAATGCAGTAGACATTTATCCTGTAAGTTGGCTTTTCCAAACTGTGCCGGGAAGTGTACTTAACAATTCTAGTACAGAAGACAAATCATTGTTTATATTATTATACAGTCAAACCTCATTAAAACGAATTCGCTTCTTACGAATTACTGATAGTACGAACTAAATTTTAATCCCTGTCAAAATGTGTATTCAAATAACACTAAATCATTCACCTAAGAATTCGGGATTCTCATTAATCTCCGGTTAAGATGAACAAATATTTGAAACTCGAGGGCAAACGGATTCTTTTCGATCGTATTATCAGACAAATTAAGTGACTCCAAAATTGAAGAAGATTTATTTGTGGAAGAGAGTGAAGAAAGAGTAAATGAAGATTCCGAAGATGAAGGTAGCTATTTTAGTTAACATCACACCGGAGCAACACAATGGGCTATTGGCGAAGGTTCAGGATCAATCCCGAAGAGAAAGATCTGAGGACAACACTTCCGTCATTTTGAACTAGTCACACCTGAGCTGACACTCCAAAAGTCCACACCATGCTAACGGAGGGACATTTGAAGCCATGACAGATTTAACGTGCACCAGCCCCTGTTCACACGATGGTCTGTAGTTGGATTCGAACTCGCAACCCTCCGGTTGTAATCTGTTACTCTTCCAACCGAGTTACAGTGGCCCCCAAAGATGAAGATTGGTTGGTTTGAGTTTTTATGGTGCAAGGGCCATATTTGACAAAGCTGCACCAGACAAAAGATATACAATATAAAGTAATGACACACACAATGAAAGTTTTACTGACACAGAAGAGAGAGAAATACACCCATGAATGTACCTGACAGGAATCGAACCTGCGCTGCCTACAACTCGAAGGTTGCTAGCCCATTGGACATACCCACTGAGCCACGATGAAGGAATAAGCATGCTTTCTTCAAAAGTAGCAACTGCAGGCTTAGAAATAGATCACTGCTTTTTGTTAGGCAGTGAAAATTTGTCTGCTCAATTAAACAGCATTGACTGCACCAAAGTTTTTTAATGACTCACAAAAAAACACAAAAATCGATAACAGAATCATTACAAGACAAAAATTTGCATAATCAGGAAATATATGCATAATCAAAAATCATCTGTATAATCTTTGTGATTCCTTTTTATTGTTGAAATAATGCTTTTCTTAAGATTCTGATAACACGTACTATGGTTAATACTAATTTTTTTATGGTCCCGTGAAATTCGTCTAAATGAGGTTTGACTGTACTTACCAATATATTTTTTCTGTTTAGAATTCATCAATTTGAAAAAGTCTTCAGTAGAAAAATAAGGGAAAAAGGAACAGAGAAAAGAAACTACACGTACAGTTCAAGGGCAAATTGAGAGTACCGTAAACAGCACATGTACAGTGGTTAAAAAAACAGTTCAGTGGTTAAAAAAAAAAAAATCGCGATTTTGAAAAACATACATGTCTTATAGCATGGATGCAATGACAGCAACCCTCCATTGATTTGATGGAGGGCCACATCACCAAGCATTATTTTAACTTCAACGCGATAGGCAATTTTTAAAAATTGCACACACACACAACAAAGTAGATGTGACCCCAGGCGCTGCATGCAGGCCAGCCACTGACAATCTATATCATTCAGTCTATTTCTTATTCAGTCATGAATATTAACGAATGAAAAAATAGGAACCACTTGACAAATGAAAATTTAGGATGAATTCTGCACTTGGTAACTATAAAAATCAAACCCAATATTAAAACAATAGTTAAATCAATACAATGTCATGCATCAAATGAAATTCTTTATTAACTTCTTGTTATTTTTCTTTGTAACTTTCTATGATAAATATAAATGAAACAAATATATGATTGACAACTTTCATGTTTTTCTGCAGCCCTCCCATAGATCAGTGATTGGATTGGATGTTGGGGTTTTATGGTGCAGGGTCCAAAAGTGGACAAGCTGCGACAAACACAAGACAGAATTTAGCCCAATAAAAGTACAAAACATTTAAAAATCAAGTTAAAGATAAAAGGTACATTTAAAACGTACAATGTGCAGATGATAATAAAAATATTCAAATAGTCAGATGATAAAAACAAGACCATTGTCTGGAGCATAACTAATGAATTTAATTTACACAAGCATAAAATTCGGAAGTGTGAAATTTAAAAGATTGAATTATAAAAGAATCTGGATAAAATATAGATCACAGTGAATATATGGCCCTTGGTCTTAACAAGTCTGTGCATCCCTGATTTATAGCATACAACTCAAGACAAACCATCCTTACCGTTTTCCTGTGCATATGCAATGGAGTAGAGCGTTCCACCAAACTCTTCTCGCTGAATCTGGAAGCGGAATCTGCCCGTGACCATAGTGAAGCACTGGATGCGTCCGTTCTCTCGGTCAGCCACGCACACCAAGTCCCTGTCCTCCAGCAGAACCACTTTGTGGGGGATCCGGAAACTTCCCACAGGAGGGTTCCCTGCGTTGAACACTACTAGTTAGATAAACAGATCAAAACCCTAGTCAAATTGATAGCAAACATTGAAATAAACAATGATTAAGAATTTAGGAAAAGATCATCAATGGCCATTTTGGTGGAGTAAGACGTCCATCATCATCAAAACAGAAGACACGAGAATTAAAAAACACGAGTTTAAATACGTTCTATGGTATTGCAACAACTTTACAACTTATTACAACAACTATTGTTAATAGTATTGCAACAACTCTTAACTTTCCTGTCTGGTGATGGTTGATGTCTTACTCCACCAAAATGGCTATTGTTTGGCGTTTTTATGGCATATTTGGCCATGCCGTGTCAGACACAAGACACGCAATAGACATACACACTCAATGAAAGTTTTACTAACACAGAAGAGAGAAATACACCCAGGGAGGAATGCATTTGACAGGAATCAAACCTGTGCTGCCTACCACTCGAAGGTTGCTAGCGCAGTGGGCATACCCACACCAGCCCCCCCAAAATGGCTATTGAAATCTTTTCTTAAGCATTTAATTTGTTGGAGCCTCTTATACAACTTTGAGCGATGATGCACTAATCTTGGCCCAGTGTGAGTTGTGATTTTTTGTACTATTTTTAGGAAATGGGTGTGGTCTGTCTATGCTTATACAAGATTTTGTGTTAATTTATTTTATGGTATGGTTCATCTCGTATAATCAGAGCTATGGCCCTCACAATTGTCATTCAAGTCGTACATGGGGTATATAATAATTAATTAATCTAAATGAAGCTAGTCCATTTTGATCGATCTGTTCAATATCTTTGAATTGCAAAGACAGAGTCTTTATTAGTCGCTGCTTTGCATGTTTTTAATTTTAACGAGTAGTTAACTTAGCTAGTTAAAGCAAATGCACCGCCCAGCAAATTAAACTTAGTGGCCCACCGAATCACATTTAAATCCATGACAAAAATTAAAAGAAAATGGGATGGGAATAAGGTAAAAAGAAATGTAACAAGAAACAACAAATCACTAATCACGAGAGAACTTTAAATGTGCAAAACTTGAATTATGCGATTCCATTTGTAGTTGTATCTTGGCTCATCATGAAGGGTTTGTTTGAGTTTATTGGTGCAAGTTCAGTAATGGACAATCTGTGCTAAATGCAAGACAGACATCAAATTATAGTGAAAAGGAAAGGGGAAGGAGAAGAGAAAGATTACTTGGTCTTCTGGTGTCATGACCCCAGTGTTTACCAGACTGTAAACTCCATGGGAAAAGAAGAGATCTCTTGGGTACTTCAGGTTCATGAAGCCCATATATACACATGATCTGCCACTACATTTATTCATCACCAATGAAGCAGAAGTTGGAAAGACAATGCAATTGCAATCTACCAGAAAGTAATTCATGGTTGAGATTTGTTACACTAATTTACTATTATATGGGAAGTTATTTGTTACACTGTGTATATGTGTGGTTTTTCTTACCATCAATACAGGTTAACAGAGGTTGGTTGGGTTTAATGGCACAAGGTCCAAAGATGGATAAGATGTACCAAAAGCAAGAGAAGACAAATCGTTCTATAGATAAAATAGTAAAATTATAAACTTAGAAGCGAAATTGCTAAGGTCATAAGCAGTGGTTGAATTGAGCATTATTAATGAAAATGCCTCAAGAAAATAGTAAACAAATTGTCTTGAGAATGCTGATTTAAAATTTTTTAAATGAAAATAGTAGAAATGTGCATTTATGACACGTCGATCAACAATAAATGGTATTTTGAGATGATACATGAAGAAATAAAAATATTATATACAGTTAAGAAAACAAATCGAATGTAAAAAGGCAAAAATATTTGGATGAGGAGTGTTACAAATCAAGTCTTTCAAGTTTAAAATTGTGTTTCTAAAAAATCCATGGTGATGATGGATAGGTCAACAGAGATAGAGACACTTCTTCAGGGGTGTTTTATTATGCATTTATTAGCTTAAGGCCACAGACAAAACATGGAGCAAGCTTTTGTCTGACCCTGTTCCACCTCATTTGCCACGACATATTGCTACTACAAATTTTCGAATTTTAACTGGACATGACTTTTTAAGAGGACACTTACACTGCATGGGTGTGCATGCTTCTCCCGACTGCCCCTTTTGTTCCATGGGGAGCTTTATGGATTTCAGTCATTTTTATCTGACGATCACATCTTAGTTGATGACCTTTTTAGCCGGGCTAATTTGTACTGAGCTATACGTAGGAAATTATGGTCCTTGGACTTTTCCTGACGTAGGGAAAAAAGTTATCCTTACCCGAATGATTGTCCACAGACACCCCCAACTATGTCCCTTTGGGATCCAATGGTTCCTTCCGGCCAACATTCCTCATTGTGTTGGCTGGAGAACCTTACATATGGGAAGTAATTTATTGTAGTGATGTGTAAGTACATCACAATAGAAAGATTGGATGCAAGACAGTTGAGAAGCCTTTCAAATGAAGTGAAGCGAACTACGCAGTTCCAGTTCTCATTTCTTGGCTCCGCCCCCTCTGCTGGGTTTAGTTCGAATTTTCGCAAGTGTGAGCGTTGCTTTCTTCCTTGGTCTGTTGTTATGTACCTTCTGTTTGTCTTGTATGTGCTGTATTTAATAAAATCACTCTGGAAAACAGAAATTGTTTTGCTGTGAACTAAAGGCAGACCTCACCATAAAAGGCTGATATCGGGTAGATATTTTAAAAGAACCTGAAAAGTGAAACAGATTAGTTTTATGCCTTGGTGTTTCATAATTGGCGTCCGTGACAGGACTATCCTTGTTTGGTGAGTGTGATTTTCTGAAACTGTCTTACGATGGAAATTTTGAAGAAACGTGAAATTCTTTGACAATCTTTCTCACTCACAGCCAATAGATTGGAACAGCATCTTTCATGCAAAAACTTGGATTTTAAGCTATGGAAAACATTGAAAGATCAGATGTCTGATATGATGAATTTGCATTTAGAATTTCCCCCAAATAAAACACAGTCGATACTTACTCTCAAAGGGATTGTCTTGCTTCCCCCACTGGCTCAGATACTTGCCATCTGCCGAGAACCTCACGATCCGCGAATTGCAGTACCCATCTGCAATGTAGATGTCACCGCTCTTGCTGATGGCAACGCTGGCAGGCTTGCAGAAATGGCTGTTGTCGTTTCCGGGAACGAACTTTTCCCCGAGAGTGAGAGCTGGTTTCTTCAAATTCGTCGCAGAAAAGTGAAAGACCTAGAGAGATACCTCTAGGTTTCAATTCTACCAATAGGAAAAATGACGACACATGCACCACTAAATAGATTCCAAAAATAAAAATAATGAAACACTTAACCCTCCTGGGGGTTGTCTTGAAGGCTTATCTCATCAAAAATGCAATCATTAGCAAAACTGATCCGATCTTGATGCACGAAATATCTCATCATTAGAAGAAAACTAGTCAGATCATGATCATTAAAAAATTGGCTAGATGACGAGATATATCGTCATTAGCAAAATTGGTGCGATCTTGATGGACGAGATATTTTGTGGAAACCACTTCGAGGGTTTAACGTTCATTTTCAGAGCAAAAACCCCTTTCAAAATCACCATTTTTTTTCACACAAAATAAAGTTTTAGTAGATGAAATCCTTAGTCAAATATTAAGGGGATACCTCACCACATGAACAATCATTTTTGGTTTTAAATTTACAAAACGTTTTAGAGTACCTTATTCCAATACATCTTGAATATGATAACAGAAAAAATCATTTTTGCATAAACAATATTTAAAAAATTCATTTTTTTCAATATGTGAAATTCTAACTCCAGCAAAGTTTAATTTTCTTCAAATATTTTTTATATTTTTCTTGTACTATTTCTCACAATTTTGTGCATTTGCATGTACTGAAGTTATTACTTTTTAGTTCAGAAGTTATTATTTTTATAACAGACACTAAAAAAAATATTTAAAAAAATCAAGTTATACCATTGTATAAATGACAGTTACAGACTCATGATCGGTCCAGGAAGATGTAACCCTCTACTGTCTTCAGGTGGGAGAAGACTTTAGACTTTGTTAAGAGTAATGTATGTAATTTTAAACAATGTGATGGCAAATAGGCAATGATTTGAGTATCATTAATGCGAAGAAATAACATTTTGGTCAGTAAGTAGCTACTTAACATTGCTCTCGAGCAACACAATGGGCTATTGGCAATGGTTCGGAATCAATACCTGAGGGAAAGATCGAGGACAACACCTCGTAATTTTGAACTACAGTCAGATGACTAGAACACCTGAGCTGGTACCCGACTCTCCAAACACCTTTTTGAGTGTCATCTTGTGGAAAAAGTTTTAGTTTGTTTCAGTCAAAGTGTATTGATTCCATATCAGCAAGACAAAATTGATAAAAGTTAGATTAAGATTTATGAAATGAGAATTTTTCTAAGAAACGATCATAATCTATACTTTTGAACTCTAAAGAGGTAGTATATCCCCCCTACTATGCCCTTATTTATCATCAATACAGAAGGGATTTCTCACATCAATAACATCTTTTTCAGGCCTCTAGATTTTTAGTATGGTTTGAGCACCCAATTCAACCCCTCAGATTTGCTTTCAACAACAGCAAAGACTATTGTTTTAGTTGTAATATGATTTACAGTATATTTCATTGTTTATCAGCAACAGTTTACTGCATTTAAATTATTCTGTGAAATTAACTCTCCTTGTCTAATGCTAACATTTCAATGAAATATTAAAATTTTCAGTTATTTTATTCAACCCCAGTAAATAAGAAATGCAGCACTTTTGTAAATGGACAGAAAAAACATTCAATAAATATTAGTTGACTACGAGGAGAAAAATATTCGAACAACTTCATACACATTTTTTAAAGCAATCAATAAATTAAATAAGGATATTTTTTGCTTTGTATGTAACCTGGGAGGGGTTTAAGCTCCCTCCGTAGGTGAGCCCCTGTCTACCGACCTCCAAGCTCCAGCCTCTCGGGAAAGTCTCGACTTGTCTGTCTCTGATAAACAAGATTGCTTTAGTGTGAAGCATGGGATTGAACCCAGGACCTCTCTCGAGTAAATAATAATCAAACTGAGATTACCTGATGCATAGCAACGTCTGTCACCCAATAACTTCCATCAGCGTTTACAAATAATCCATGAGGCATGTAAAACCTAGACAGAAACAGGAGCAAAAATAAATTACATCAGTTACAGTTGCAATTTATGCATGTCAAAATAGCAAGTTGTACGAGTGGTATAGTTAGTTGTATGAAACTGTATACGTTGGGTGTGTGTACAGGTTTACAAATTGAAACTCAATAATGTTGAAGCAGTTAATAGTTACTATGGATTTTAAACACTTTATTGTAATCCATCATGAGATTGTTTGACAGCAGTTCGATCTGGACACGAGTTTAAGAGTAGGTAGGCAGTTAATTAATGTCACACTGTAGCAACAACTGGCTTTTGGCGACAGTCCCGGATCCATCCTGAAGGAAAAGATCTGAGAACAACTTGTCATTTTGAACCATGGTCAGATGAAGAAAACAACACCTGAGCTGGCACACCACTCTGCGAACTTCTTACACCAAATAGTGAGGACATTTGAGGCCACTACTGATTTAACATGCACCAGCCATGCATGACGATCTTCTATAGGAACGAGTTTCAAACTCAAATTTCCAGTTAGTAATAGGCCCAAAGAATCTAAGTAATCATCAATAATGAATAGCATACCTGCCAAACTTCAAGGAAAAAAATCAGGAAGATTTTTATCATATATAAGACAACACACAACTGCCCGAAACGAAAAAATGGCTAAAAATAATTATTCGTGAAAAAAATAATTAAAAACACCAAATTAGCAACAATTGCACCAAATGGAGCTTAATAAAACAATTCATAACAAAGTAACCCTGTTCTCCACTACTACTATATACTTGGCGGAAGTTCCAAATCGTTGGAATTGACTTGACATTATTCAACACAAAATTATGACAGATGTTGTGAAGAAATAAGAGGGATTGGTGTACAGAGCAGTGGAATGAAAGCAGAAAAAGTTCTCTTGGGTATCCCAGGAGCGGGACCCCCTTGTTCACTAAAGACAGTAAACCCTATGGGAAAAGAAAAGATCACTGGAGTACCTTGGGTCCATGAAGACCTTACTTTACACAGGAAAAAAAATTACTTACAAATCACTTCCCCATTCATGCAGTAGCAGGCCTGTAACTGATTCCAATGTGACAATGGTGGGAGTCTTGATGGGACCATCCTTCTCAAGAAGGTAGTTGTTATAAATGTCAAATGTTCTGAAAGAAAAGATATACCAGTGATAAGTGTGAGAATGTGCAAACGATTGCGCCACAATTGAGGTCAAGAGCCTCGTCAAAGAACTCATGTCAGCAATCAATTACAGCAAAAGATAGGTGCCATCGCTCCTCTTCGCAGTTAGATTGGTGCCATAATGATTGCTTACAAGCGATTTCCTTCTATTAGACTGAAAACGTTTTTAGCCGGCAGATCGCAATGTGTAATGCAATGAGCTGGATTGCTAATTTTTGTCTCGGATCTCTTGTACAGACATATATATGTTATCAACGAGAAAGAACATCAACAAATTAAGATCGAAGTGCTGGGTATAGAAAAATCGCTCCGGTTGGTTGCTACAGCTCAAAGTTTAGGTACCGGTCAGGGATTTAAAAAATGTTCATGTAAAACGCAGTGTGTCAACAAAAAATGTATTTGTTTTAGATTTTATTGTGTCTTTGTATGAATAACATTTTGTATGCTGTATAATTCAGTCAAATTGTTCATTTTACACTTTAACTGTGAATACCATTAGTTAATTTATAGAATAACTAATTATTTCATGGAATAACTAGTTAAAGTGTGGAATTATTAATTTATTACACACTTTAACTGACTTGATCAGTTGTTTCATGAAATAACTAGGTATTCTATGAAATAACTGAATTATACACTTTAACAGTAAAATATATATCAACGTTAAATAAACATGAATGTCTGCAAATATTGAAATTTGGATGCATTGCTTTACTGTGTTCAACCTGCCCAATTAATTTTATGGGTATTTTTAAATACTTCCATTGAAACGGAAACATTCGGCAACCCCATCGAGCAGGTGTGTCCAGTGTGTGAAAAACAGATGACCAGGCCCGGATCACCAGGCAACGGATCTCGACAATAAGTTTGGAGAAAAATATATTGCCTCAGTCCCACATTTAACAAATTTCCCTTTAAAACAACCAGCATTAAGGACAAGGATTATAGACAATTCTCATGTTATTATTAGAACTTTGATTATAGGAGGTAATGTGGACTGAGAGGTCAAGAGGAAAGTAAGTAGTTGAATTAACAACCCTCTGGAGCAACACAATGGGCTATTGGTGATGGTCTGAGATCAATCCTGAAGGGAAAGATCTGAGGACACCTCGTCATTTTGAACCAGTGTCAGATGACGAGGTCAACACCTGAGCTGGTACCCCATATTTTGTAGGGGGGAAACTTCAAACTTCCCCACAATGTCAACATGAGGACATTTGAGGCCATGACAGAATAACATGCACCAGTCCCCAGAATACATGATGATCTTTAGTTCGATTCAAACTCGCAACCCTCCGGTTGCTAATTTGTTACTCTTCCAACTGGGCTACTGGGGCCCATAGCTTACAATGGCAAAATCACTGGAAGAAACGTGAAAAAGGGAGCTATAGTCACAACCCTACTAGACATTTAGATACTACTAGACTACTGGAGATGCAGATATTACAACACAACACATACATATATGAATAGCTACTGAGAATGCAGATATTACGACTACTAGACATGCAGATACTACTAAATTAATCGACATGCGAGAAAACAATAAAAGATATCTTCTTACTGCTCATTCCACACATGATCTCCTCGATGGAAAAGTACAATGTTTCTGTAGGGGTCAACAGTTACAGCTGCTATTTGACCAAACTTCAAGTCCTTGGCAGGCCATCCCATGACTTCTTTATACACTGTGAAATGAAAATTATCCGTTACTTCAGAGCATCTTAACATCCCAACCATAATTTTATGGATCTACGGTGTTGTTTAAAAAATCTGCATCGCCCACATTCAAATTGTAAATATCGTCTAATTAAAGTACAGTCAAACCTCATTAAGGTAGGTATTTTAATTAATGTCACACTGGAGCAACACAATGGGCTATTAAAACCTCATTTAGATGAACTCGCTTAATACGAATTACTGATAATATGAACTAAACTACAATCCACGTCAAAATGTGTATCAAAATAATGTTAACTGATTCATTTAAGTATTCGGGTTTCATGAAACTCTCCAGTTAAGACGAAAAAATATTCGAAACTCAAGGACAAATGGATTCTTTGAAATCGTATTATCAGAAGTCCCAAATTATAGATTTATTATTATTAGAAATTATAGATTATAGTATCCGACTCTCAAATTAATAGATTTATTTGTGGAAGGGAATGAAGAAAGAATAAATGAAGATTCTAATGAAGACGAAGGAATAAGAAATAATATAAAGATGGTTGATTGGGGTTTTATGGCGTAAGGGCCATATTTGGCCATGTTGCGCCAGACGGAAGACATACAATATCAAGTAATAGACACACACAATGAAAGTTTTTACTGACACAGGAGAGAGAAATACACCCAGGGAGGAATGCACCTGACAGGAATCGAACCTGCGCTCCTACAACTCGAAGGTTGCTAGCACAGTGGGCATACCCACTGAGCCACGACGGCCCCCAAATATAAATAATATAAAAAAGCTAGTGTTGACTGAGAAATTGTTCACCGCTTTTCCTAGGCAGTGAAAATTCTACTCAACTAAACAGCGTTGACAGCATCAAAGATTTTCTTACAGCATGTCATGAAAATCCCCACAAAAATCAATAATGCTATTTCAAGACAAAAATTACATAATCATGAAATATCTGCAATCAAGAATTATCTGTAATTAAGAATTATCTATAATTAATAATTATATGTAATTAATAATTATATGTAATTAATAATTATATGTAATTAAAAATTATATGTAATCAAGAATTATCTGTAATCAAGAATCATCTGTAAAATATTGTTATGAAGAATACTATTTATCTGTGACCCAAGAATTGTACAGTAAATGCATTAATATTTTATTTTATTGATGAAATTACTCTCTTTTCTGAATTAGGATAACATGAATTACGGTTAATACCTTTTTTTTTATGGTTCCGTGAGATTCATCAAGGTTTGACTATACATAAAAGGCAATAGCTATGATAGATGATACAAGATAGGAAGGCTGGTTGGGTTTTGTAGTGCAAGGGGCATATTTGGTCAAGCTGTGCCAAACACAAGACAATGTCAAAGTAAATTTCAGATAGGGAGGAAACATGAGGTGATGTCATACACCATTTGATGATGTAATTATTAGATTACCTATTCCTTACATTTATGATATTCGTTGTTCCTCATTCAGTTTTGAAGTGCATTCCCAAGAGACTACTTTTGGAGGGTATTCCCAAGAGACTAGTTTTGAGTGCGTTCCCAAGAGACTATATAGATATGTTTCAGGGTATTCTTTCGAGAAATTTGAAGTTTAATTTTTCTGGTGGTAGGCAAACTTTAGGAAGTGAGGGGAGTGGCTAATCGTTTTTGTTTTCAATTATGTCAGGAGAAGCAGCTTTTTTTTGGATTTCCTTAAGGAATCGGGATTAATTAAATAGGAATTATTGCGCAAAAAGTGCAACGCTTATTACTGTATACATTAATTTTTTTTTAGATTTCTTTCCTTGGTAACATAAAAAGTGCTCCAAAAAACGTGCCAAGAGCGTTGCCACCAAATGAGGCGTATGATACTGCTGTACCCATTCCTGTATTTACTGTTCCATTAAAGTTGCAGTTACAGAATATATATTACATCATTAAGCAGTATGAGAGAGGTATTAAGTAATGAAAACAACATACTGTATTCAGTGTTCAACAGAGGGCCGGTGTTGGCTTTGGATCCATACAGGGAGACTGAGTTGCCAGATGCAAAGTCAGGTGACAGAACCAAGTCGTTCCCAAAGTTGTTGTAAGTGATGGGTGCTTGGTGGTGGTGCCCAGCACCGAAAGCCTGTTGCTCCATCTCGGGATTCGCGGGGAGGGGGGCATCGCTCCCGAGGGGCAGAGACATGGCCAGTTTGGGGAACTGCACCCCGACGCAAGGAGGTGACTGGCCAGCCAATGCGTTCCGGTACTCGGTGTAGTACATCAAATACAGGTTGCACATTTCGTCACTGGATTGAGAGCTGGAAAGAAAGCAAACAATAATCATAAACCTGCCTAACATGAGAACTGATTGTGCCACTGTGTATGGGAGATGACAGTCGCCGTTGAAACGGGACTCACTCATTTGTAGAAGGGACGGCTTTGGCAGACGTCTTGATTTCATTTTGCTTTTGGTGAATGTTGGTAGTGTAGGAAAATGGTTTATTAGAATAGTCTATTTATTTAATGGATGGTGACAAAACAAAATCATAACTAATATCGCACCCCAGTTACATTACTGTCATGACAAAAAATATTAATTTCCAGTTTTATGCATAGAGAAACTAAATATATGCTTCTGCCTCCAAATTAAACCCATAGCTGAATTTTTACAGCATTTTTCAACCCAAATCTTCATAAAATAACCACAGGTACCAAACAAAGCATTGCAAAGCATTCCACCATATGATGCAATTGTCAAATGTTCACTGAAGAGACTTCATGCTCTTCTTCATTGCCCCTTCTCAGATTTAAAAGTCAATGTGGAGTGTCCCACTTAGACCGTGAGTTATATGACTTCAGCAGCCGGAGGCTGAACTGTATGTCACGCCTAAAGAGAATGTTCTTCGTGTCACCTAGGTATTTGCATTTTTGGTTTTCAAATGAAAAGGTATTAGGTATTTTAATTAACGTCACACTGGGGGGCAACACAACGGAGCAAACAACTATTAAGAACAGTCCGGGATCCATCCCCAAGGGAAAGATCGAGGACAACACAATGTAATATTGAACCAGGGTCACATGATGAGGCAACACCCGACTCTCCAAACTTCCACACCACGGCAACGTGAGGACATTTAAGGCATTAACTACAGTTAAGCATTCCTAGTTGTGAGCAGTACCTGGGGGTACCTAAAATTTTCCAAATTTCTCACTGATTTTTAAGTCTCAGGCCCTTTAAATCTTTATGTCCCTCCCTTTTCTGAGATGCTGCAAGATTTTTGTCACATTTGATGTGAATGTAAGCTGGTTTGCAGCTGGCACTTAACTGGAAGACTATCCGTAAGTGAGTCTTTCCTTTTAATTCTTCTGCAAGGTGCAAAACTACCTTGCAATGAAGCCTCAACTGCCCTATAGTGGATTGTGCAGTTGCAGTAACATTCTTTCTTATCCCAGTATAATAAAAAAATTATACTGTCATTGAGTCTGTACAAAGAGTTTTTGGGCAATGGCAGATGAGTCCTTAAAATTGTCTTCATGTATGGCTCCAATGCAATTCAGGGTGTGTGAGGCTGGTAATAAGCCGCACTTTGTACAGGTGGGAAAGGATTTCTGGCCAGCAATGACTCAAAATCCTATCCTATGGCTTCGTGGTGAGAGGGTGAAACGGGTAGCACAGGGGGAAGTGCATCGGAAGTACAAGGTCTCCTCGACTTACAACCAAGTTCAATTCTGACTGACAGGTCGTAAGTCGGATTTACATTTTTCAACACTATTGTCATTCAAAAGGGTTATAAAAATTGTACATAAAACCCAAAAATTCAATCTATGTACATATAATTATGGTACATAATGTGAAAAATACATAATATGTACTCTACTGTATCTTTTTGACCCTACCAATGTAGTTATCTTTATTTACTATTCTTATTTATTTATTTTTTGTGGTCGCAAGTGCGGATGGTCATAAGTTGCATAGGTCGTAAGTCGAGGAGACCCAGTATATATACTCATGGTAGGGCCACCCAAGGCGTGAAGGCTGCTTTACCCGTCTAACATAGGAAGGTGAACGGGTCGGACTGCTACAGAGATGGTTCCCAGATCTTAGGATCAATAGCAGACACACCCTACCCACATCATGGACTTGTGTGCTGCAGATGTATTTAGTCTTTTTAAACATAAAACTTGCCAATACTACAAAACTGAATGCATTTCTACAAGCATCCCTATGGAAAATGTGATGAGGTCAGTTTCTTCGGGCAATGGACATTCGTGGTGGAGTCAGTTTTCATGGTAGACAAACAGTAGTCTGTTCAGCCAGTCACAACAAGAAGCAATATTTCAGTCATTCTACTTTTGCACATGAATTTTTATAATTGGTTATTTTGAACGTTTTATTATTTACTTATTTATTCGTTAAAATAAATCCCTTTACATGACAATGGTAAAAAAGAACAGAGCATAATACACACAACAAAGGTATCAGAGACAAAGCATGCAAGCAACGTGATTTCAAGTAAATTTCAGTTTTCAAGAAACAAAGGGATAAAAACTTGGTAAACTTCGAGGCTGTCAGAAAATGTTCAGGCTCTGTGGTAAATTGAGTTCATGGTTTTCATAAAATGGGAAATTGGTTGATTTTTCAAACAACTCTTGACATAAAAAGTTCCTTTAACAATGGCAGCTATACAGTCATAGGTATTTGGATTATATTTTTTCTCTTCATGGTTGCATTATCAATGATTGTCTATAAAATCAGAGTTCATTTAATTTGGACAAATACAACCTCTCAGACCTAACGTGGCTGTAAATCATATGAGAGTTTTATGATATTTCTGAAACAAATTTAATCAAAGTTGTCGTATCATGAAGAATATTAATAAGGTAGGCTGGTTGTTTTGTGCAAGGGCCATATTTGGCCAAGCTGCACCAAACACAAGACAGACAATTTCAAGTAAAAAATATCATAAAAGGGAAAAAAGAGTAATTGGGGAATAGAATGGGATGAAAACAGATGAGGATAGCTTGGGTATCCAAGGAGAGTCATACCAGTGTTCACTAAAGACAGTAAACCCCATGGGAAAAGAAAAGATCACTCAAGTACGTTGGGTTCGTGAAGCCCGTACACTTTTGAAGATGTGCCCTTGAGGGTGAATAGCAAAGAAATATAGCAAGAATGTTGAAAGTTCAAAATAATGATTTCATAATATTCAAATATAGTATCAAGTTCTTATATTTTCTTACCCAATTTTAACTGGATAATCAAGATCGGAGGTATTATAGGTACATCGAGCTGCCTGAAAATACAAGTAAATGAACATTTGACACTCATCACTTTATAAAAGAACACAAATGCAAAGTTTTAGTAAGTATATATGTATTTAAGAAGAGGATTGAGGATATAGAAATATACTCACCAATATATCTGCATTGGTAATCGTATGCTTCCTTTGCATTGGGTAGAAGGCCTGAAAATGGTAATTATCCATGAAGTGAAATCTAGCACATAATATCACTGTGATTTTAAAACAAATAACAGTTAACATGTCTGAGATTCAAAGACATTGAACTTATCCACATCGCCAAGAAGTGAGTTTTGTGACTCCTTGAGCCAGGGTGTCAGATATTTTCCTGTTCTCTTGACTGTTTGTAAACAGTCTGAGATCACTTTAGATTATGTCACTCTTAGTCAATCAGATCAGAGTGGGTAGCTATTTACTCTGGATCGGATCTTTCAATCAATGTGTAAATTGGGCCAGTTTTGGATGCGAAACACCCCTATATTCTGATTGGTCAGAGAGTGACATATAAGAGGAGTCAATTTATATCTTAAGTTCTTATTCTACAAAGTATTGGTCATGTCCTTTTGATTGTGAGCCGTTTCTAATTTCCACACAATGTTTTATGTATGGTTTTTGATGCTGGCTTTTTATACATTTTATTCTACTAATAAATTTTTAAGTGTCACTGTGCTTTGTTCGTTTATAACTGCTAAACCACACATTTTCCACTACGACCTTACTTTGCTAAACTGTTAACCCATTAAGTTAACACAGCGGTTGCCAGAAAGAAAAAACAAAGGGCATTTTTCTAGGTGGGAAAAGAGACACAAGAAGTGACTACAAGGGAGGCCTTGAGTGGTTAGATATGATACATGGACAATACTTGTTCTTTTTACCCTCCAAGTGGTTATCTCGACGATTAGCAAAACTGACGAGATATCTTGTCATTAGAAGAAAAGTGACCAGATCTTGATCTTGCCACCATAAAAAATTGACAATAAATGATGAAATGTCTCATCAGTATCAAAATTAGTCAGATCCAGATGGAGAATATATCTCGTAGAAACCACTTGGAGGATTGGTTGATTTTGTAGAGCAAGGACCATATTTGGCCAATTTGCACGAAACTAAATACAAGGGAGGAAAATAAAGCAAAAATCAGAAGGGTAGGTGAGCCACTTGGAAGTGTACAGTCTGCCTAGTCATATTTAAAGTCCAGACAAAAGTAAATTGAGATAAGAATAAAATTGAGAGAAACATGATAGAAGTCCCAGCACCAAATCCCCAATTATTACAAATCCTTAAAAATACAAAGCCTGAAATAAGTAAATTGAAACTTAACAGTTTTTGTTTTTAAATTCATCATTTGCATTACTATCCTGAGATATGAATTAAAAGAGTGTTAGTTATATATGATTATAACAGAGTTATATATTCACATTAAAAGTAAAGGTTGTACAACAACAATGTTTTGCAAGTTACTGTAAAAGTGCTGTTTTGAAAAGAACAAGAAATTTAGAGGTGGAAGACAAGTCTCTTTTTTTTCTAGATTTCTGTTTGATGATTCAGAATTTGTCAGTTTTGTGTATTTTTCCTTTTTCAAAATGAATTAAGGAAAAGCTTTCAGAATAAATAAGATGACTCAGCCATTATTCAAGTAGACCTAACAATAAGTGGTCTCAAAGAAAAATGAAAACTGATCAAATTAATAAGATGAGTGAATGAGAAATACATTTAATAATTGTACTTCTAAATTACACTATTTTATCTGTGGGTATTGGTATGATATATTTAATTAATGCCGCACTGGAGCATCACAACGAGCTATTGGCGAAGGTTCAAGATCATCCCCCGAAGGGAAAGATCGAGAACACCACATAATTTTGAACCCCGGTCAGATGAAGTCAAACCTGAACTGGCACCCCACTCTCCGAACTTCCACACCACGCCAACTGGTGGACGTTTGAGGCCACGACAGATTTAATGTGTGCCAGCTTTCTTTCGTACACGATGGTCTTTTGGTTGCATTCGAACTGCAACCCTCCGGTTGCTAGTCCGTTACTTTTCAAACCGGGCTAACGCGCCCCTTTTATCTGAGCAAATTGAAGCTCACAGAATGATTTGAAATGGTCAGGCCTGGTCAAGATAAGAAGTAATATAAATTACAGTAAAAGCAAAAACACCAAAAGAAATAGCTGAAATTTACACAAAATTTGGTGCTCAAACGTTGTTTACAAATGTACTTTCACTCTAAATGTTTTTCCTAACATTAACTAATCTAAAGAGATTAAATTTCAATTTCAAAAGAAAATTCTTACCTGAGGCCACTGAGGGTTTCCTTTAGCCAGTAAAGTCCAGTTCCCGTTGACCGTATTGTAATAGTAACCAGAGACGACAACACCATGTTTGTGCGCATGCACACGATAAGCAAATGGATGGATAATGTAACTCTCATCAAATTTACAATTTACATCTATGTGGTAGTCTGAAATAGGATTTTGAAGCATGACACATTTCCCATACAATACTCATTTCAACATGTTCAGCTAAAGAAATAACAGATTTTAAACTGATGTGTTAAATTAATAAAGTGCGACTACTACAAGAAGAAACTTGGGCTCTTCTACTTCATTTTTTCCTACATCAGGAAAAGTCCAGGCACCATAATTTCCTATGGGCAAGCCCAGTACAAATTAGTCTGGGTAAAAAGGTCGTCAACTAAGATGTGATCATCAGATAAAAAAGTGCAAGATAAAAGATGACTAAAATCCATAAAGCTCCCCGTCGAACAAAAGGAGCAGTGGGAGAAGCATGCACACCAATGCGGTGTAAGCGTCCTCTTAAGAAGTCATGTCCAGTTAAAATTGGAAAATTTGCTGTGGCAAATTAGGTGGAATAGGGTCAGACAAAAGCTTGCTCCATGGTTTGTCCATGGCCTTAAGCTTTCGATGGTAGCAGACGGACTTATTTATCTTTCGCTCTACCAACCTGCATTCTTCTACTTTATGTGGTATTGAACAATTAAGTTACTGTCCTTAGGCTACTGGTTTGGTTAGTTGGAGTTTTATGGTGCATGGGACATATTTGGCCATATTGCACCAGACACAAGACATACAATATCAAGTAACAGACAAACACAAAGTAATGAAAGTTTTACTGCCACAGAAGAGAAATACACCCAGGGAGGAATGCACCTGATAGGAATCGAACCTGCACCGCCTACAACTCGAAGGTTGCTAGCGCAGTGGGCATACTCACTGAGCCATGATGGCCCCTTAGGCAACTGAGCTTTAGCGAGTTAGGTTAGTCTTATTTAGTCTCAAATAAAGAATGACTAATGAATAAATGGGTCTAGCACAAAGGCAGAAAAATGTTGTCAGGATGCTCTCATTTGCAACCTAGAGGGGTCTAGACTCTACCTGTGGTGAAATGAACTCTCTCTAGGAAGAGCCCAAGCCTCTTCTTGTGGTAGTTGGTCCATACATGTATAACTGTTATCAAAAGTGTGAGTTAATTGCAACATTGTGAAACCTGCATGAAAATATTCAACACAGGACAAATAAAACTGTACTGACAACTTTTTTAACAATCCAGTTTTATTTGCAGTAATTTAAGAATTTCATTATAATAAAAAGGAAATAATTAGAGCATTTAACTTTTGCATATTATTTTGAATTAAAAGATTTAAATAATTGAATAAAACTAAAAGATGACATATTTAGAATCTAAATTTACAAGGTAATATTGCATTTATAATTTTACCAGTTAATTATCAATATGGAATTCACATGAATAATTTAGTCATAACATTCTGAAACTGACTCAACCTCTTCAGCATGAAATTGAAACTTTTTTATTCTATGCCATCTCCAACCTAACGACAATCAATTGATGAGTAGCCCGATGGTTTCTGAAGTGAAAAAATATGGCTTAAAAGTACTATCTACAGTATTTGCAATTCTACTGTCCGGAATTTTAGGGCAGTCCTAGAGGCAGTGTCCAGTCATTTAATCCAGTTCGCAAAGGGGACAGATAGCTGATCTCACAACTCTAATGCAATATAAGTGTCTTTGTAGGTAGACATGCCCAGTAAGAAATCGAAAGCAAATGACTCTTACAACTCTGGGCAAGGAACCTTTGATACGATCTTCATTCCTCAATAAAACATTCCAGTTCATTCCAGAAAGGAAATGACTTACAGCTCTGGGTAAGGAACCTATGATACGATCTTCATTCCTCAATATAACATTCCAGTTCTATCCTGTAGACAGCTTTTTGTAGATTGAGAGTTGATTAGTCTTTATGGATGAGCATATAAGCCTCTTGATGTTTGATAGAGGTAAAGGAGATTTGGGTTGGGGCAACTGTGTTCCAGCCTTAGCCAATAGATCCACCTGTTCATTTCCATATATAACAGTGATTTCAAATAAAAACTGTACAAGAGTTCTCATCTTTTTTCAATGCTCAATACCTTTCATACGATATCCTCACAGTGAATTACTTTAGAGCATTTTTCATCCTGTTATAAACTGACAGTTGCAGCAGTGGTATAACGAGCAGGGGGTTCTGGGGGCAAGAGACTAGAAATATTTCTTTAGCTTAAGACTAAAAAATTCGAGAAAGCAAAGGTTTTTAGAAAATATTTTAAGATAAGTATGGAAAACACATGGCTCAAAATACATGGGAAGTAACATTTTTTGAGATACTGAGGGCTTTAAGGTAAACAGGTTTTGAGACATCAAGGGTTGACTACTTATTCCATGATTTGATGACAAACAAATCAAAAGGGATACCATTAAAGAAATCTGAACTCATAAGGTTTCTGAAGCAATTAAATGGTGGATTTGGTCACTGACATACCAGCCAACTTCTGAGACCAAAAATTTGAAAGATTTTTGGAAGAAAAACAAACATGCAACTGTCAGAAATAAAAAAATGTATACAAATTTTGAAATAAAAAATAATTAAAAAAGCCAATTTAGCGACAATTATGCCAAATTGAGTTTTAAGAAAGCAGTTCTAAATTAAAGTAACCTCTATTACTGAAAAATGCTTGGCTGCAGTTGGCGAAAAATTTGGCAATATTTTACACAAAATGGTGCCAAATGTATGCAAAAGTAATACATTTTTAGAATTTTACATATATTTGTTAGTTTTTCTTTAAAATTGGTGCCAAAGAGGGTTTTTACAACAATTTAGCAATCACTGATTATGTTTTCCTTTCATGTTTGCTACAGCTTGGCACCAAAACTTTGAAACAGGCGTCACATGAAAACTTTCTCCTTAACCCTCCAAGTGGTTTCAACAAGGCATTTTGTCCATCAAGATCTGACCAATTTTGCTAATGACGAGGTATCTCTTCATCAAGATATATATTGTCGATTTTTCGATGATGATAAGATTAAGATCTGGTCTGTTTTCTTCTAATGACTGGATATCACGTCCATAAAGATCTGGTCACTGTTGCTAATGACGAGACACCTTGTTGAAACAATCACTATGAGGGTTAAAAAAAATGCTGGTATGTATGCAGTATCATTCCTCTATTCATTACCACCACTTGGCATCAAATGATGAATTTGGCATCTTTTGAAAATTTTTCACAATGAAAAGAAAAAATCAAGATATTTTTTCAGTCCGCAAGACAGAAAAAGTGCAGTTTTCCAGAAAATTCGGCAGGCATGCTAAGGAATGGGCATTCAGTCATTGTTGAGGTTCATGTTTTGGGAATGACACAGGTTTCACTGTAGTTAAAAACACATTCAAAGAGAGAAATTCAAAACAGAGATATACTTACTAGGAGCCCGAGGGGGTATTTGAGCAGTGTCTGCCAATAGAAGTCGAATTCCGGTGATATACCTTTGCCTAAATTATATGAATTATCTTATATATATATATATGCAAAACACAAAATGAACAGTTTCATGATTAGTCTTTTAATATACCAAAATTTTCGGGGAATTTCAATGACTGAAAAGCTCCAAAACCTAAGCATCATTTTCTGGTGGATGTCACTTCAGGTGCTTAGCTTAGTACAAGTTAGTTCAGATAAGTTTTAGATATATAGCTTAGATAATAATTTTAGGATTGATGTTTACTCCTTTTATTTATTACTGTATGATTAAAACACAATATTACTTACACAATATTACATGTACTCCACTCTGAATAATTTCAAGGTTGATTCACTGCAAAAATGTGTTAGCATATCACTGCCCAGGACAGGCATGTGCTCAGAAAATAATTTAATTGGTGGCCCTGACAAGGGCCATATTTGGCCAAGCTGTGCCAAACACAAGACAATGTCAAAGAAAAAATGTCGTGAATAGAAAAAAGAGGGATTGAGGAACAGATTAATGGGATGAAAGCGGAAAATGATTGCTTGGGTATCCCAGGAGCATGACTCCCTTGTTTACTGAAGACAGTAAACCCCATGGGGAAAGAAAAGATCACTAGAGTACCTCGGGACCGTGAAGTCTTGTACATACCTAAAGGAGACGTGCCCCTGAGGGTGACATTATTCGAAAATGCATTTGTGACCCTAAATGCTTTTCTGCATGATGACATGTAATACATTGTCACATTGAAATCTAAATATAACACTATAGTGCAGCTTCTAGGAGAAGGCTTTGAACAAGTCTATTAGTTTAATTAGGGGACTGGTAGTAACATAAACTTCCACAATTGGTGTCTTTGGCACCGATTCTGTTTTTTTTTATCGTCTGGTATCATAAGTGATAGCGTTGATAATGAGTTGGAAAGGGAAAACATCCATGGTGATCGCTATTCATGCTTTGGTATGACAGCCCTCCTCCTAACCACCTTGCGCACCTATTCAAAAATTGACTGACCCAAGATCGACTGTCTTCTTGTCGGAGCCACATTTTATTAATTGCTTGTTTTGGATTGTTTACTTTTGACCTAAAAACTAATAGTGTTTAAATGACTGCTGTAAATTTTGATTTGTCATCAATGAGTTTCTGCTCTAAGACAACAATGTTTAACAATTTATGTGACACCCCGTGACTTATAACACTTCTGACTCATCAACAGTCACTTCCGGTAGGAGTTGCGAGAATATTTTAGAAGCAAAACACAAGTGACTTCCGGAAAAGGGTTGCAAGAACGTTCTAAAAGGAGAACGATTTGGGACGATGAAGGAATAAGAAGTGAATGGCAGGCGGCCATCCTCTTTTTGTGTTGTTTTAAATGTTTGTAACTGTTCTGTCCTTAATTGTTATTTTTTAAATAAATGTTTTACCTTTTAAAGAATTTCTCAGTTTTCTTTAAAGCCCTGTTGCACTACCGCTGAACTTCACATTTATACCAATTAATCTATTTTCAGTGTGTAGCCAAGCCTTGTCTTGTCCAATCAGTTACAAAAATAAATTTTTATTTTTGCAACTGATCAAATTGCTAATACTAAATGAGCATTTGTTTGCAGATATTTTCCATTATTTAGACTTGTCAAAGTTTCTTCTACTTGAGGTAGGTAGTTGAATTAGTATCGCACTAGAGCAACACAAGAGGCTATCGGTCACGGCTATCTCGAAGGGAGATATTCGAGGACCACACCTTGTCATTTTTAACCATGGTCAGATGACGAGGCAACACTTGAGCAGGCAAGAATCGTAAGTACCCCTAGTAGCTTCAATCAAAATAGGTAAGCATTTGTGGGTATGATCTGGCACCCCACTCTCCAAACTTCTAGACCATGCCAAAATGAGAACATTTGAGGCCACAACAGATTCAACGTGCACCAGCCCTAAGGACACGACAGTCTCTTGTTGGATTGAGTTTTAAACTCGCAACCTTCCAGTTTCTCATTGCATCATGACACGAAACTACCCGAGAACAATTTTTTAAAGCTTTCAGAACAAAGACAGTTCATTTGGAATGGTTTGAAATTTGTTGGTTGTATTGTTGAGTTACTGAAGGTGGATTAAGGGATCAGTCTCAGACGCTTTATATCATCGCACAAGTTCAACAAAATTTTCAATTTATTTAAATAAAGCTAACTTCAACATTTACTTTTACCAAATCAAGAGTATTATATTTTTTTGGTGGGGATCTCCTGAATGTCCCACCCTCAGTAAAAGAGCACAAGTCAGAAAGTGCCATTTTTTTGGAAAACCATGTTTTAAATTCGGAAATGAACACTATGAGTACAAGGCAATCATTTGCAGTAGATTCCTCATTTCTACGATTTTAGAGATGCCAATTTTACATGACACAATCTTAAAAGGCATTCACATTCAACTCAATTAATTCATTCAATGGTCCCAAAAGTTTCAGGTAAGATAATAATGTACCTGCATTGCATCAATTTCACTAAAAAGAGAAATACAATTAAAATAATCAACTTACCTTTGCGTAGTTAAATGCAATTTAAGGCCACTGTTATCAGTAACTCTTTCTGAAATAAGGCGAGAAATATGTTCAGTGAAAAGTATTCAGTAAAACGGAACCACAAAAAACTGAAAATGTTCGAATTAATTACCTGGAAGGGGATTTGCATAGTGAATTTGTAAAATGAGGTAATGGATAGAGCTATTTCCACCAATTAGAAAGCCAACATCTGAAAAGAAACATAAAACTAATCAAGTAGTTCATTGCATGGACTATTATCTAGATAGCAGTTTAAATAAGTGTTGTTGGAAAATCATAGTTAGTAACTTTAATCGAAAATATTACCAGTTGTTGATAAATGTTTTTGAAATAGCAGTGAAACAATTCAAATTGAATCAAAAATTAAAAAATGATAAAAAAATTAAAAATTAAAGGTTGAAGTTACTAAATTTTTAGAAATCACTTAATGGAGCTAATTTAAACAGCTAACTGTTAAATTAAACATTAATGTCAAACATTTTACTACAACAGTTAAATTTATTACTGTTAGTTGTTAACTGATAAAATTGTTAAATTAACAGTTGCAAACAACTTATCACAAATTAGCAATAACATCGTCGATGTGATACAGGGGTCTAAAGACAATTCGAAATCCTCAGGAATAACATTGCGTATTTATACAATCAATATCAGACCCATTCACACTAAATTTGGCACATTCATCCTATAGAATTCTGCGGGACACATAGGCTATATATTAACCCTGTTCGATTTGTCCTGGGTCTGTAGAGGGCTAAAAACAATTCGAAATCTCCATAGGAATAATATTGAGTAATATTACGATGAATTAGAAATAATTCAACTCGAGCAACGCTGGGTAATTCAGCTAGTTTATAATAAATATAAACATTGATAGGTACATGCCATTTTGTCTAAATGTCAATTAGTCAAAAATATCAAACATCATTTTGTTTACATTTCGCAAAAGTAGTCTTTCGTCTTTCTGGTGTTAATTCATATTTCTAATAAAATGCATAGTAAAAAGTTTCCACCTCAGTTATATACAACAATTAGGTTTTGAAAGTCCACTTCAATTGCATCTTATTCACTAAGACAAAAGCGATTCAATATTTTTGACATCTTTCAAATAGGAACAGTACTGTGGGGAATGCATGAAAAGTTGAGTGTGGCAATTGTTTTGCCTTATGATTTCAGAGCTAGAAGAAACATTCAGAAGATATAGTGTCATGTAGACAAAGGCTTCAGACTGAATGAGCAGGTTCCAATATATAGAAATTCTACGATGCTGAGCGAGCTCTGGGCCAGTGTAACTTTGGAGTGAGGACTGCGTAAGTGGTGTCATTTGAAAGCTACCAAACTACACTACAATCAACCTTTAATCAATAAAATCATCTTTCAAAATTAATATCAAATTGCACTTGAATCATTCAAAATAAAATTAATTCTTGAATATCCCCAATAAACAATCATTCAAGCTTCCTACGTCTGCTTCATTCATTCCACAGTTCAACATCAAGCCTATGTATTCACATCAAAACTATGGTATTGTAGTTGTTTGCATCATAATTCTGAACGTATCTTGCCTCGGTCCAGATATAAAAAAGTATACATTTTGCTAATTTATAATAAATTAAAAACGCAATTCAAAACAAATTCTTTCAAAGTAGGTAGGTAGTTAATTAACGTCACACTGGAGCAATACAACAGGCTATTGGCAACAATCCGGGATGAATCCCAAATTGTTGAACACCATGTAATTTTGAACCACAGTCAGATAACGAGAACACCTGAACTGTCAACCCCACTTCTCAAACTTCCAAACCACGGTAATGTGAGAACATTTTGATCCCATGACAGATTTAACGTGCACCAGATCCTGTGTACACAATGGTCTTTGGCTGGAATGGAACACAACCCTCGAGTTGTTAATCTGTTGCTCTTCCAACTGGGCTACCATGGCCCTAAATCCTTTTATAAGGCATTGTAAAATTTCTATTAAATTTAAACTTATACAGGGTGTTTCAAAAGGTCGTTTACAAACTTAACATACTGGTCTGTCAGACCATGATGAACAAGATTTACATAGGAACTTGTGTCCGAAAATGCGAACAGCGACTGCTAGAGAGCAATTTTCTAGGCATATTGGAGAGCAGGAAGCATGATCATTTCAGGTGAGGACGTTGCAGAAGGATGCATTGGTTTACAAACGAAGAATTGGCGGATATGCATTACGTTTAAGGTTCCGCGGATGGAAATGGACAAGCCACGGTATGCATGTACCTAGTGCTTCCCCAACAGACGTCAGCCAAGTCATCCATTGTTTGGACAATTGCATCGCCGATTGCGTGAGGCAGGAGCTTTCCAAGTAAGTGGCCACATCGGTTGGGAACGCACTACACGCACACCTGTCGTAGAGGAAGCTGTGCTACTGGAAATTGAGAGGAACCTGCAAACAAGTCTGCGAGCAATCAAACACGCCTTGGGTGTACATCGCTCCAGCATTATGTGCATAGTACACGAGGACACGCTACATCACAACCACATCCAAAGAGTAGACATTGTGTGATGCTGATTATCCCCAATGTGTTGCATTCGCGTGTTGGTACTTGCAAGAACATGTCGCACAGCCGGATTTTCCATCATGGATTTTGTTTACCGATGAATGTTCTGTTACATGGGACGGTGTCCTGAACCTTCACAACATGCACATGTGGACGCATGAAAACCCAAGGAGTACATGCAAGCCAATAGCGCTTCACCATAAACGTTTGGGCTGGTATTATGGGTGACATGCTAATTGGTCCTTACCTACTACCTCAATGCCACGACGGGAATACCAATCGCACTTTTTTAGAAAGAGTGTTACCGGATTTGATGGCTGACGTTCCAGCAGCTACATGCCGACACATCTGATTTCAGCATAATGGAGCGCCTGCACATTTAGATCTGTGCGGGAATACCTCGATAGGACATATCCAGATCGTTGGATTGGCAGAGGCGGACCAGTCGCATGGCCACCACGATCCCCCGACCTGACTCCCCTGGATTTCGACCTGTGGGGATACTTGAAGTCCATGGTGTACGAGATGCTCGTAACATTGGACATGGATCTCGTCGCCACGATTGTGGAAGTGGCGGCATGTGTCTGTGACATACCTGCCCATTTTGAACGGGTCCGTGAATCCATGCGTCGACGTTGTGAAGCATGCATTGTGGTGGGTGGAAGGAATTTTGAACAACTGTAATTTAACCATGTTTTTTAATAAAGTCATGTTAACACAGCTATCGACGTCCTTTCCTTCTCCCGCTTTACAATACGTCTGCGAACATTGCCCTCTAGTGCTCGCCGATCACATTTCCGGACACAAGTTCCCATGTAAATCTTGTTCGTCATGGTCTGACAGACCAGCACGTTAAGTTTGTAAACGACCTTTTGAGACACCCTGTATATATAATTTGAGCACCTCCGGTTTCACGAAATTGGCAAGGGTACTAAATTTTTTACAAAAAAAGCTTAGCATATCTTCTGGTGGTTGTTTCGGAAAGGCATCTCGTCATTACATAAAATATTGACAAGATATCTCGCTATTAGAAGAAAATTGACGATATCATGATCTTGCTCTCATCAAGAAAAAAAATTGGCAATATCTTGATGATGAGATATCTTGTCATTAGCATAGTTGGTCAGATCTTGATAGACAAGATACTTCATCGAAACCACTCAGAGGGTTAAGTAGATTCAATGGAGAATAGGTTATTTGACAAACCTTGTGGAAGCTCCATAGGAGGTGCATTCTTAGCCCACCCATACATGATGGTCATGTGACTGCATAAATTTCCATGAGCACAGTTCCTAAATGAGACAAAGAACTTGAAACAATAAAACATGCACATACAGACTCAAATGGTACTCACAACACATTGTTAGGATCTAAAGAACATTTAACAAGATTACAAAATTAGTTTCATAATATTCTCACAAAAATTCACAAAAACAAAATTTTGTAATTAAATTTAGAGAGAAGGAAGATTATCTATCAATTTAAAAAGGATAAGAAATCATAATAAAATTATTTGAACATTACCAGTGTGCGGGATACAAGTGATTCTGATTCTGCAAATCTTTACATCCAAACAAAAGCATGTGATGCGCTGTTCTGATGCTGATATCAGGATCATATTTTACTGGAAATTAAAAGGGCAGGATTAGAAATGAAGAAATACAAATATAAAAGGGTTTCAAAGATTTTAAAATACTAATGAGAATTCAATTAAATTGAATTAAGCTAATTGTTGTAGTAAGTAGGATTGGTCAACCCAAGGCCTGCATGTGACGTAATTTTTCTGTAGCCCATCTACTCATATTTAAAGTTGTAGGTTGGTTTGGGGATTCTATGGTGCAAGGGCCATATTTGGCCATGCTGCACCAGACACAAGACATCACCATCCAGTAATAGACACAAACTATGAAAGTTTTACTGACACAGAAGAGAGAAATAACCCAGGGAGGAATGCACCTGACAGGAATCGAACTTACACTGCCTACAACTCAAAGGTTGCTAGGGCAGTGGGCATACGCACTGAGCAACGATGGTCCCTACTCAAATTTAAAGATACAAAACTAAAAGTAAACTGATAGGAATAAAATAGACAGTAAGAAATACTATTCCACATCCCTAGAACCAGTTCTTAAAACTATAAAACCTGAAATATGTAAATGAAAACTGAATAGTTTTTTAACTTATTGTCTATATTACTAAGTTGGCCCCAGCATGAAGGAAAGAATAGTAAAGGTGAGCTCCAGAGAGAAGGCAGATAACCTTAGAGTAGTCCATTTCTACAAAGGGGTAAAGGGCTGTCATGCAAAATCATGTATGCCAATTATTGGTGTTAGATAATGGTTGTAACTGTAGCCATGAAACCTAACTTGTCAAGCACCATATTCTAATCTGAGTCAGATTTGATCTCGACGCTGTGCTGTAAAGACATGGTTCGTTATTTAACACAATAAAGTACAAGCAACATGTGGTGTCAGAATTAAACTGATGATAATCTAAATCGGTAATGCGGAAGTCTAAGACGAGATCCTGTGACGAATACAACTAGAGCGATGGAAATTCTCAGAGCGCCCAGCGAACTTAAGTTCTCGTCTGGAAACGTGAAAGTAAGTTGGCGAAAATGGCGTCAACATTTGAACATTTACTTGTTGGCCACTGGGAAAGAAAAGGCGCCGGATGTGAAGAAAAACGCCATTCTTCTGAACTCGTTGGGTACCAAAGGTATAGAAATATACAACACCTTCAAGTTTGAGACAGAAGCCAGTCGCGACAGCTTCGATGAAGTGTTGCTGAAGTTCGAGAATTACTGTTCGCCTTGTAATTCTCGTATTTGAAAGGTACAAATTCTTCTCGTGTAGCCAGTTGGAAAGAGTCTGTGGACAATTATATCACACAGTTGAAAATGCTTGCTTCAACTTGTGAGTTTAGAGATCAGGCTGACGATCTCATTCGGGACAGAATTCTACTTGGAATTCGCGATAAAGGACTCGCCAAAAGCCGTCTTTGGGAATCTGTTTTCAGCTGAAAGCTACCAAAAATGTCAGAGCCAGCGAAACGAGTAAGGAACAACTCAGATCGATGAACGAGATGGAATCGACCTACGACTATGAAAGCAAGGTGTATCTCATAAAGAATGAGTATTAAGAAATACTATCCCAAGAAGTCGTCCAAATATGACATGACTACAAAAAGTGTGGAAGGAGACATGGACCTAGAGAGTGCCCTGCATTTGATAAAGTGTGCCAAGTGTAAAGAGACAAACCACTTTGCTGTTGGATGTCCTCAACGAGAGAAAAGAATACAAGAAATTGAACAATGTGATAAAGAACTCTGGGTTTTCATTGATTCTGTTAAGCATATTGGTAAGGTAAATCAATCGTGGTGTAAAGCATTATCCATAAGTGTAAACAATAAGGTGATACCAGTTGAATTTAAACTAGATACTGGGGTAGAAGCTAACATTTTGCCAGTATATATTTCGAATAAGTTGAATTCAGGAATAAGCCAAACTTATGTTCTGATGTCTTCAAAATCATTTGCTGAGTTTTAAGTATGAGCAAACAATTTCTTTTATATTTGTTAGAAACATTAGATCTGTGAAAAGCTTTCACGTTGTATGCACGTTGATCAAGCCTTTCACTTCATCAGCCTAAATAAATGTTTGTTTTGCTTTTTTCAATGTGCAATTACTTATTTACCCCTTCCATTCATAATACAAGCTAGGTATGCATGACAATCACACCATTTATTTATGAGGGACTTTAAAAACTAATATGAAAAACATTTTAAAGGCCTGTGTGAACCCTGTGAATGAAAATTTAAAAAAAAATGTGTTGTTATTTTTAAACTAATTCTATGTATATCAAGCAGAAAATTGTAATTTGTCAAAGTGGCACATAGAAGAATCTAGGTCGACCAGACCTGAATATGTCCTTTGTTTTACAATTTTAAAAGCTAAATAAATAAAACTTACCTATGTAGGCTTCCCGAGGATCAAGTTTTTTTGCAGTACACATATATGAATCTGGCTGAAAGGTAAAAAGCACATGAATACCACAAGCACAAGAAAAGTAACTGCACAATCAAACCAGTAGATCTAAAATATTATGAAGTTTGCAGGAAATAATTACTCAAACCTTATATTACTTCTATGCCTAATTTTATGCAAATATTTCTCAGGTTTTGTTTCTGATGACTACTCTTTCCACAATCATGTCAATATTTGAAGCCCATAGAAGTTATCAGGTAGGTATTTTAATCAACGTCGCACTGGAGCAATACAACGGGCTATTGATGCCAGTCTCGGATGAAATCCAAAGGAAAAGATCTGAGGACAACACCATGTAATTTGAACCATGGTCAGATGACAAGGCCACACCTGAGCTGGCACCCCTCTCCAAACTTCCACACCATGGCAACATTTGAGGCCATGACATATTTAATACATATCAGTTCCCTTTGTACACCCCAAACTCACAACAAGAACTGTTATGATAATGTCCAAACATAGTGGCCAAAGCAGTTATGATAGATAGTGCATGAAACAAGAACAATCACTTTCAGTTTAGTGACCAAAGTTAATAAGGTAATTATGTAGTATCCCATGGACCATGAAAGTTGGTGCAGATTACACCAAACTTTGGCAAATAATTTCGGCAGCCAAAAATTTCTAATGGCATTCAAAATAGGTAGGTATTTTAATTAACATCACACTGCAGCAATATAACGGGCTATTGGTGATCCGGGATCAATTCCAAAGAGAAAGATCGAGGACAACACCACGTAATTTTGAGTCAAGGATGAAAATTTTTTTTCCTACATCAGGAAAAGTCCAGGGACCATAATTTCCTATGGGCAGTCCAGTACAAATTAGCCCGGCTAAAAAGGTTGTCAACTAAGATGTGATCGTCAGATAAAAAGTGCAAGATAAAAGATGACTAAAATCCATAAAGCTCCCCATCAAACAAAAGGGGCAGTCAAGAAAAGCATGTGCATTAATGCAGTGTAAGTGTCCTCTTAAAAAGTCGCGTACAGTTAAAATTAGAAAATTTGCTGCAGCAATATGTTGTGGTGAATTGGGTGGAACAAAGTCAGACCTTACTCCATGTTCTGTCCATGGCCTTAAGCTTTTGATGGTCAGACTTATTAATCTTTCGCTCTACCAACCTGTAAGCACGGAGGTAAGGGAGAGGGCTGGGGTAGAAGACAACCACTTTTAGCTAGCTTGTCTCTGCACTCATTGCCTGCTATATCACAACTGCTTGGTATCCATTGGAAGGCAATGATCCCACCAGAGCTCAAGATATTGCAGGTAATTAAACGAGCTCTGACCAAGAGAACACAATGAGGTTGTTTATATGAGCATAAGGCCAAGACTGCTGTCTGTGAGTCAACCAGAATGACTGCTTTGTTATAAGTGATGGAAAAAAAGTCTAGAAATGGCTTGGGCTATGGTTTCGAAATAGGAATCCATTCAGGATTCCTATTTAGAATGCCATTAAGGGACCATGCTTATCCATTATTGGCGCTAAATCACAATTGGTGACAATTTCTGTTTGTTGAAAATGGTAAACGGGAAAGTACGTAACTACCATTACTAACAGGTGTAAGAGATAATTGGCACATCTTACTGCAGTTGGTCTGACATCTGGCATGTTGATGTTCATACTGTAATGGCTGTCAGCTGGAAAAGGAGATGCTTCATTGTGCTGCATAGAGGCACTAGATATGCAGAGCAGCAGACCTACAACAATGACTTCCAGCATACTTCTAAGGAGGAAGAGTAGTATGTATTAGATCAGTGGCACTTGGTTAACCCTGATTACAAACCCACGACTGTTTCCATAAGACATCAAGAATAGAATCAAACAATTCAAGAAAACTGATAAATTTAAACTTTTTCAAGTAAGTTATTCTTTGAGCAAAATAACGAACATTTTGACATAACAAAAAATAAAAAATACGGTAGAGATCCCTTCAACAAAAAGAATTATAACCTGTGCTTAATTAATTACAATTTTTCTTCGCAGTGAGAATTTTAACATAATAAAACACAATAAGTGAAACGATAGTACAAAAAAAATTACACCATATGCCAAATTTTCAACTACCTTACAAGAAAATTGAAAATTAGAACTTACTCGATCGATTAGTTGGGGTCAAAATTCTTCGGAAATTTTTATTGTAAAATTGACAACAAATAAGAATAAAAATTGATTAACCTAAAATCCCTGGTTCGAAATTTAAATTGATGCCCTTGATGTCATCAAAGAGTGAAAGTTCGTTCCAAGCAGTTGGAAATTTTAAAATTTTATAATAAAATTGCTGAGTTAAAATACATGTTTCCGAACGAAATGAAAACTCATTTTGATGGTTTTGTTTCGGTTTTCGACGAAAAAGTCAATTCCATTGCGTGTCGCTTTCGAAACTAAAAAGCGATTGTTTACGGCAGACGCACGGTTGACAGTTCCACAATGTTGACAGTTAATCGATCTTATGCTGACAAAAATCCGTGACCCAATGGTACACCTAGCACACTAGTCAGTGTGCAAATAGTGTGCCAATACCAATCTTGTAGACTTCAAAAATGAATTAATTTGTGATATATAGTGATAAAATTAAATCAATTTATTTGATAAGACCAAAGGAAAACCTCAAATACAAGATTGCCATCGTTAAGGCGTTATTTCCTTCGATCAATTAGATTGGCGTGGTGTGGAAGTTTGGAGAGTGGGGTGCCAGCTCAGGTGTTGCCTCGTCATCTGACCATGGTTCAAAATTACGTGGTGTTGTCCTCGGATCTTTCCCTTTGGGATTGATCCCGGACCGTCACCAATAGCCCATTGTGTTGCTCCAGTGTGACGTTAATTGAAATACCCTACCCTCGATCAATTAGGCAGCGGTAGCCCAGTTGGTGGAAAACTCTTTAGCGACCGGATGGTTGCGAGTTCGAAACTCGATCCAACTCAAATCAGTGGTGCCATAAATATCCACACGTTGGAATGATGTAGAAGTTTGGAGAGTGGTTGCAAGTTCAGGTGTTCACCTCATCATTTTTTCCAAGCCCGACCACTGACCTCTCGGCCTTCGGTACTGCAAGAGGCGAAATGACGGTCATTTGTGAAGGAGCAGCAAATGGGAGAGCCGCCGCTACTCCTAGCAAGGACAGTCATGATCATCCATGCGCTTACAAACCGGGATTCGAACCCGCGACCTACTAGGTGGCAGGCAAGCGCTATGACCACTATACCAGTTAAGCGGCTCTTCACCTCGTCATGTGACCATGTATCAAAATGACTTGGTGTTGTTCTCGGTAGGTAGGTATTTAATTAACATCACACTGGAGCAACACAACCGACAATTGGTGACGGTCAGGGACCGATCTCGAAGGAAAATATCTAAGGACATCGCCTCTTCATTTTGAATCACGGTCAGATGACGAGAACAACTCCTGGGCTGGCATCCCATTCCCCAAACTTCCACACCACGTCAACGTGAGGACAATTGAGGTCACGACAGATTTAACATGCACTATCCCCCTTTGTACACGATGGTCTTTGTTTGGATCGAGTTTCGAACTCGCAACCCTCCGATTGCTAATCCGTTACTCTTCCAACCTGGCTACCGCGGCCCGGTATGTAGGTATTTTAATTAACGTCCCACTGGGAGTAACATAACGGGCTGTTGGTGACGGTCCGGGATCAATCTCAAAGGGAAAAATCCAAGGACACAACGTAATTTTGAGTCACAGTCAGATGACGAGGTCACACCTGAGCTGGCACCCACTCTCCACATCTGTAAGCCAAACCAACGTGAGGACATTGGAGCCCACGATAGATTTAGCGTGCATGAGTCCCCAGGAACACGATGGTCTTTGGTTGGATCTAGTTTCGAATTCGTAACCCTCCGTTTACCCTAATCCGCTACTCTTCTAACCGGGCTGGGGCTGTCGTGACTCAGTGGGTCGGTTGGTCGTATTGGGTTTCATGGCATAAGGCCCAAAACTGAACAAACTGCACCACATATTAAAAGAGCTTTATTATTTCACTACTTTTCTGTGTATTTATATAGCATTATTTATTTCATAGAATGAATTACTTTAAAATTTGTTGCTGTTGAATGGTAGTGTACAGGACCTTAAAATTAAAAAGAAGGGGTAGAATCAACCTGGTGTTTGATCATGAAATTCAACAAAAGTTGAGCATGATTTATTGTCTGTAAGCCAATTTCTTCTGCTTACGACCATCAGACCCATAGACGTGAAATATAATTGGACTGAGCATTGCTATTGAGAGGAGCTTCAAAAAGTATGACCAACATGTCGACTAGTAGTCACATGACTCCTGTGGAAAAATTGATTTGGTTGGCCGATTTGGTGTCTTATCGACTCATTTGGCGGATGTAACACCTTATGACAGTGTAGCTGTATGAATCTGCATTTCTATAGAGTGGCGACAAGGATGGTGAAATCCCCAGTCTACTAATATGTCGCGTGAACCAATCAGAAGATGAATCAATGCATGGTCGTCTTCTCCCGTCACATGGACCAATCATATGATGAATGTTGTGTTCCATCCATCAGAAGTAAGCAGTCTAATGGTCACGCTACTACTAGTTTTGGTCGTATTATCCTGGGAGCATAAAAAGGTTGTATTTGCTCACTCTACTTTTATATTTCCTCTATGACAGATCATAGAAAATCAAATAAAAATATTAAACTATAATAGGACTAGTAAAAGCTCTGCTAGAATATCATAAGAACTCATTTAAAAAAGATGTCCTCACGTTGGCGTGGTGTGGAAGTTTGGAGAGTGGGGTGCCAGCTCAGGTGTTGCCTCGTCATCTGACCGTGGTTCAAAATTACGTGGTGTTGTCCTCGGATCTTTCCCTCTGGGATTGATCCCGGACCGTCGCCAATAGCCCGTTGTGTTGCTCCAGTGTGACGTTAATTGAAATAACAATAACAATAACATTTAAAAAAGAAAAACCGAAGAAAATTACCTCATGATACCAAACCATTTACGTGAACGCGCTTACAGCATCAAACTGCGAGGCCATCATTACTTCAAGAAACACTCATTTTGAAACAAAAACAAACAACTTGGACGAACAAAACTTTTGGATTGTTTTCAATGATAGTTTGAGACTCAGGTTTGAAGTTGCAAAAAGTGAATGGGAAAGCGTAAGGAATTTCGCCGAATGGCTCCTCAGAAATCCAGCGCCAAGGCGACGAAATTCGCCAGCGGATTTCATTCCAAGCGGCCCGATCTCCTGGCCATCGAAGCTCTCCTGGAGGAAGAAATGGAGTTGGCCTTTTGGAGGAAAAAACTGGATAAATTTTCTAGGAAAGAGTTGGTGAGTATGATATATGCTCCTAAGAGTCTTCATTGTAAACATAAACAAACTAACCTCAGAAGAAAGAATGTTTCGGTTAAGAACTAATAGTAGAACTCAAGAACACGCTAGTAGTCCCTCACCAAATCGACCCCCTTGTGGGTATATATTCTTTAGATGTGTACGGGCTTCACGAGTTACCCTAGGGATATATTCTTTTCCCGTGGAGTATATTTGGATTTATCCCTTTGGTATTTATCCCGGACCAGCAATACCTTGATCAGTAATAGATGGACGAGATATCTCGTCATTAGCAGTGATCAGATCTTGATGAACGTGATATCTCGTCGAAACCACTTGGAGTTGAGAAATCATGCGAACCAACGTGTATAGAACATCGTGTCGGGTCTTTCCCTTCGGGTTTGATCCCGGACCGTTGCCAATAGCCCGATGTGTAGCTCCAGTGTGACGTTAATTAAGTACCTACCTACCCATGGTATGGTAAATATGGAGGTCGCGATCCCAGGATGCCCCAAGCGATCTATCTCTACTTTTTCTTCTCAATAATTCCTGACATTGTCTATCTTGTGTTTGGCGCAGTTTGGCCAAATATGGCCCTTGCGCCATGAAACCTCAAAATAACCAACCAACTCACCAAACCGACGGATAAAATGTTCGTCCCCAAACGGCTATCTGGGTAAGCTGCGTATTGGGATGCCTTCCGATCGTGCGTAAGTTTTGAACCTCGTCGTTCAATCGTGGTTCAAAACGACGAGGTGTTGTCCTCGTATCTTTCCTTTTCGGGATTGGTTGGTTTGGGGTTCTATGGCGCACAAGAAACGATGTCAAGTAATTGTGAAAAGAAAGGTAGGTACAGCTGTATGTAGCGCCTCGCCCGGTGGCAACGGCGATTGGAGCGTTTTTTGGCGTACTTTTTAGATCGCCAAGAAAAGAAATCTTACAAAAAATATAAGATGGGTTACCTACACCTGCCAGAACTCGGTACTAAAAGTGAGCCAAAAAAACGCGCCAAGGGCCGTTGCCACCGGGCGAGGTGCTACATACAGTTGTACCGAGAGGTAGGTAGGCATTCTAATTAACGTCATACTGGAGCAACACAACGGGCTATTGGCGACGGTCCGGGATCAATCCCAATGGGAAAGATCCGAGGACAACACATCGTATTTTTGAACCATGGTCAGATGACGAGGGAACACCTGAGCTGTGAAAAGAAAGAATGATAGGTACGTAAGTAGGTAGGTTTTTAATTAACGTCGCACTGACGCAACACGCGGGCCATGGGCGACAAGAAGGGATGGAGAAGAGCAGAGAAAGATCGCTTGGGCATCCTGAGATCGCGATCCCCATGCTTATCAGAGGCAGTAAATTCCACGGGGGTTATAGGTAGGTAGTTAATTAACCTCTCACCTGGAGCTACACAACGGGCTACTGGTGACGGTCCAGGATCAATCCCCTCAAATAAACCACATGGGGAAAGAACATATCACTATTGTACCTCGGGTTCTATTGCTCGTACACACCTAAAGAGAATGTGCCCTCGAGGACTCCCTACGGGATTGATTGGGCGTCAGTAGCCTGTTGTGTTGCTCCAGTGTGACGTTAATTAGCTACCTACCTATGTTGTTAAAGGCTGCGATTAAGTGAGTTTTTGTTTCAGGAGCGCTATCCGCCATTGGCCAGAGCTGTGTTTCTCGGCTGCGAACGGGCCGTGGATGATTTACTTGAAGCTGGAGAAGACGTCAATGCACGGATTCCAGTAAGTTCTTTTCCACGGCAACGCAAGTTCTTCCTCCGTCTCAAAATAAGTGTCACTTTTGCACATCGAATGTCTAGTTTTTCACAACATTATGTAACGGTATAAGGCAACATGAGAATGCCTCTCGATCTTCGTTTTGTTTTATTTTGCCATTGTAAACAAAGGCTACTGAAAAATCGTAAAAACATCGATATTCAAGGATAAAAAGTTAGAAACTGTTTTCTTAACATTACAAACGTGCATGGAAAGTGAAATGATGTCTACGAAATTGTACACATTAATTGCAATGCTTCTTTATTAAAATCCAAACCCTGCCTTAATATGTAATTTTTCACGGTGTTAGAATAAAAACCCAGCGAATGAAAATTTTGAGAGTCCCAAAATTGAAAAATAATCATCTCAATGTGCTAATTTCTCTTTGAAACTGTGTGTCTCACTTTTTTGTTTCTTTTCGTAACAAAACGTTGGCGGTCAACAAAATCCAGGGACTACTATTAAAACAATTTATGTGTTTTTACAACAATAGGTATCTATTTTCAACTAAAGAGTAATAACGAGTTTTTTAAGGAACGTTTTTATTTGCTATATAAATTTCAAATGTATGCCAAATGTAAATTTTTTTTATAACATTGCCCAATCTACCCCTAACACGGGCCGCGGTGGCCCGGTTGGAAGAGTAACGAACTAGCAACCGAAGGGTTGCGAGTTCGAATCCAGCCAAAACACCGTCGTGTACAAAGGGGGCTGGTGCACGTTAAATCTGTCGTGGCCTCAAATGTCCTCACGTTGGCGTGGTGTGGAAGTTTGGAGAGTGGGGTGCCAGCTCAGGTGTTGCCTCGTCATCTGACCATGGTTCAAAATTACGTGGTGTTGTCCTCGGATCTTTCCCTTTGGGATTGATCCCGGACCGTCACCAATAGCCCATTGTGTTGCTCCAGTGTGACGTTAATTGAAATACCCCCCACCTACCCCTAACACATACACTATATGGACAGAAGTATCCGGACGCCCCCTCGAAAGATTGAATTCGGCCACTGACGTAACAGTGCACGCGAAGACTGATATAAAAGGGGTATGGTATTTAATTAACGTCGCATTGGAGCAGCACAACTTACTATTGGCCACGGTCCGGGATCAATCCCGAAGAGAAAGATCCAATCATTTTGAATCACGCTCAGATGACGAGGTCAACACCTGAGCTTGTACTCCACTTTCCAAACTTCCACGCCAACGTGAGGATATTGGAAGCCACGACAATTCACCGGGCACTAGCCCCCGTGTACACGACGGTCTTTGGCTGGACCTAGTCTCGAACTTGCATCCTTTCGATTGCTAATCCGATGCTCTTCCAACTGGGCTACCGCGGTCCCTTGGTATTAAAGGAGGCAGTTGTGTTCTGAGATAGCATTGCAAACCGCAAAATGTAACAATGGGTGGACAACACGAGCTTAGTGACTCTGAAAGAGGAGAAATGATTAGTTGCTGCAATTGTGGTTAATCTGTTCGGGAAATTTCGGACATGTTACACGTACCACTGTAAGTGATGTAACCGTGAAGTGGACAAGAGTAGGGGCCCAACCAAGGTCTGGTCGACCATGTCGTCTCACAGATCGAAGCGCGTAGAGTGCTGAAAAGGCCTCCGATCTCATCCTATAGATCATCTGTGGGACGAATTGTAACGGCGTTTGAGAGCCAGACCATCCATCGGTGTCAGGACTGACCACAGTTCTTTTGAAAGAATGGAGTGCTATTCCATCTGAGACTGACCACAGTTCTTTTGAATGGAGTGCTAATTCATTTGAGACCTACCGCAGTTCTTTTGAAAGAATGGAGTGCTATTTCATTTGAGACCTACCACAGTTCTTTTGAAAGAATGGAGTGCTATTCCATCTGAGACTGACCAACGATTAGTCTTCCTAATAGCGTAGCCACTGTTATAAACCCCACTAGTGGTTTCGACGAGATATCGTTTCCGTAAAGATCGGACAAATTTGCCAATGACGAGATATCTCGTCATCAGGATATTGCCGATATTTTATGATGGCGAGGTCAAGATCTGGTCAGTTTGTTTCTAAGGACGAGATATATCGTTCATCGAGATCTGGTCAGCTTTACTAAAGACGAAATACCTCGTCGATACAAACACCAGGAGGGTTAAAGATAAAGGCGGACCCATTCCATACTAATTTTGAACTTATAATGCCCTTTATAGGTGTACGGATACATTTGTCCCTATAGTGTATTTCATTACAAATTGTGTGAAGGTGAAACTTTCCAGATCGTAAACACTGGCAGGAAATCTATTATTTTGCAAAATCTTATATGTTGAGAACTAGCAGCGATATGGCAACATTTGGTGGTTTGGCGACTTTATCAGATCGCCAAAAGAGCGACGCATTACCGATATTGAACTTCCTTGTTCCCCCTCATAGTAAGATCCATAGCGAACTTTCGTTTTACTAATTATACCAGCTAGTGGGAGCTAATTGAACCAGCTCATGGGGATAGCTAACTGTACCACATCATTTGTTAAGTTTTCTGAATAAATAGAAAAACCAATTTGATCTTGTTGACCATTAAACATTGCATCATAAATCCCAAAACTCAAACTTCGTGTAAGGGAGAAACGTATAGTAACTAGTTTGACTTTTCAACAGAAAGACGGCAGTACTCCCCTGATGATAGCGGTGGACAAAGGACAGATGGCCATACTCAAGAAGCTGTTGAAGAAAGGAGCCGATTTGAGAACCACTCGTAACGTAAGTGGATTTAAAAAATGTCTCTTTATGGCCATAGAGGAATTATAAAAGTAGAGTGAGCAATGGTAACTTTTTCCTGTGCCCAGGATCTAGACATCGCTAGAACTAGTAGTAGCGTGACTCCTGACTGCTTTCGTCTGCTGAGTGGAACCTAACATTCATCATCTGATGGGTCCACGGGACGGGAGAAGACGCTCAACATCGGAACACTGATTGATCATCTGATAGACTTTGACGATTTCACCACTTTTGTCACTACTCTTATAGAGATGCGGATTCCACACCTAACCTATCATACGACACAACATCGCCAAACGAGGCGATGAGATGACAAATCAGCCAACCCAGTCGATTTTTCACAGAACAGTCATGTGACTACTAGTCGACATGCCACATTTTTTGATGCTCCTCTCTACAGCAATGCTCGGTCTACTTGTATTTCACGTCTATGGTTTAAGCCCTTCGTTCACAGAATTGCTGATTGGTTTTCTTTTAATTGAATTGAAAACGTGCCAAATGCATGTGTTGCAAATGACTGCTCCATGAAGTCTGGATCTAAATGTTCTACACGAACTATTTAGTAATGGGCTGTTCTTATATAATCAAAATAACAGCGAATTTGCTATTTTGATAGCAGTATAAATAATAGTGTTATTATAAAATAACAGTTACTACATGTTATAAAATAACGATTAGTACCTGTTATTATAAAATAACAATTAGTACTGTTATCGTAAATATTAACAGTTAAAAAAATGCTATATATTACTGAAAAAAACAAAGAAAATGAAATTTAAAACAAAAAAATTGAAATTTCTAAAACGTTTTGACAAGAAAGGTACGTATTTTTTTACTAATTACGTAATGGTCAATTTAAACAGTTAAACACATATTAAATAATATCTGTTCAAAACAACCGTTATTGTAAATAAGCGTTAAATTTCGTTGCTACCTTAACGTCAGTAGCTAACTTTAACAAACTTATATAAGCTGTGTAATCGTGAATTAGCAATAACACTCTTATCGTAAAATGAAATAGGATCTAAACCAGAAGTCTTCATCCTCAATGATTGCTTGTTTTCACTGAAAACCCTTTCATACACTTTTCGCACATGAAATTTCTGTTGTGACATAATTCAAAATTCTTATGAACTCTCGTTCCAAGCGAAGTTGGCATTTTTTTAACATTTTCCGAATGAGAATTCCCCTTTCTTTTCCAGAATGGAATGTCTGCTCTGATGGTTGCCGTCTCAAAGTGTGACCGAAAAGCGTTTGCCCTCCTGTGGGATCACTTCGATAAGACTGATAAGGGCCATCTTAATCAGGCAGATTCGGTAGGTGTACAACCAGCTTTACATTGCAATGTGGCAAAATCGGTATGAAGCTGAATTAACGTCGCACTGTAGAAACAGAACGGGCTATTGGCGACAGTGCGGGATCAATACCGAAAGGAAAGAACCAATGACAATGCCTCGTCATTTTGAACCACGGTCAGATGACGAGGTCACACCTGAGCTGGCACCCCACTCCCCAAACTTCCACACTACGCCAACATGAGGATATTTGAGGGCCACGACGGATATAACGTGCACCAGCCCGCTTTGTACACGACGGTCTTTGGTGGGATTTGAACTCGCAACCCTCCAGTTGCTAATCCGCTACTCTTCCAACCGGGCTACCGCGGCCTCCTAAAAGGTACAGAAGGGGTTGCACATAGATCATGGCTCAACCTAAACGCTGGCATACAGTTGTGTGAGTTGTTTTTGTACAGCACTCCACCTGGAAGCATGTCGATCAGTCGCTATCACAACTCAACTGATTTTTATTGGCGTGGTGTGGAAGTTTGGAGAGTGGGGTGCCAGCTCAGGTGTTGCCTCGTCATCTGACCGTGGTTCAAAATTACGTGGTGTTGTCCTCGGATCTTTCCCTCTGGGATTGATCCCGGACCGTCACCAATAGCCCGTTGTGTTGCTCCAGTGTGACGTTAATTGAAAATACCAAAAAATACCAACTGATTTTTGAATTTAGTTACAGTTCTGCTCCATGTGCCCGGCGCGACCTCTGATGGCGGTAAGGGGGATGGGTTCCACAGATGCATAATTTTTTTTCTTTTAAATGAATATCGTTTGGCAATATGTATATTTTATTTTTAAAAAATAAATGGTACACAGCTGTATCATACGCCTCGATTTCTGGCAAAGCTCTTGGCGAGTTTTTTGGAGCACTTTTTAAGTCGCCTAGGTAAGAGTTCTTAGAAAAAATCGTTTTTTTTAAAGAAAATAATAAGCTTTAGCGGAAAGAAATTAACGGGAAAAAATACAAACCTTTGAAAAAACCATAAAGATGACTTGCCTTCACCTGCCATAACTCGCTACTGAAAGTGCGCCAAGAGCGTTGCCACCAAATGAGGCGTATAATACAGCTGTACCAAATATCGTTTGGTAAAAAATATACTTCCTTTGAGGGACATCTTTGATCGAAGGATATTTACTTTTAAAGTGAATATCCTTCGATGAAAGATGTCCTCAAATTGCAAATTTACTGAAATTGTGTTCCAGGAAGGCCAGACGATGCTGATGATCGCTGTGGAAGGCGGCCACGTGGACTTGGCGCGGTTCTTGGTGACCGTGGACGGCGTGGACGCGGACCGGCAGACGCAGGAGGGTCGGACGGCGCTGATGCTGGCGGCCGCGCGGGCGCAGCACGACATCGTACGCTGCCTCGTCCATGCGCGGGCCAACATCCTGATCGAAGACAAGGTGCGTACACTCTCGGAAACATCCGCAACTGGTGGCGCCGGGATTGGATTTGTTTTACTATGAACGACGCGCGAATAAAAAGGGGGTGGTTCGAGTTTTCCACCGCAGCTGTACGTTTAGTAAATCGAGGGATCGTAGTCGACTAGTAGTCACGTGACTGCTATGGAAAAAAATGGATTTGGTTGAAGATTTCGTATTTTGTCACCTCGTTTGGGGAGGTAACATCGATGACAGGGTAGGTGTGTGAATGGACATTGCTACAGAGTGACGAGAAAAAAAATCAAATCAAAATAAAATAAGAAATCAAAAGTCTAATACCATCAGATGATCAATCAACGGACTAATCAGATGATGAAATCAATCCATGGGCGTCTTCCGTTCCGTGGAGGACAGTGGTAGCCCGGTTGGAAGAGTAACGGATTAGCGACCGGACCGTTGCGAGTTCGAATCCAACCAAGGACCGTAGAGTAAAAGAGGGCTAGTGCACGTTAAATCTGTCGTGGCATCAAATGTCCTCACATTGCCTTGGTATGGAAGTTTGGAGTGTGGGATGCCAGCTCAGGTGTGACCTCGTCATCTGACCGTGATTCAAAATGACGTGGTGTTGTCCTCGGATCTTTCCGTTCGGGTTTGATACCGGACCTTCTCCAATAGCCCGTTGTAATGCTCCAGTGTGACGTTAATTAAAATACCTACCAGTGCCAAAGAACTAGAGGGATACACAAGGGATTCAAATTATTCCACACAGCCAAAACTGTACTCAAACTAGATGACATCCATCGGGTACTTAAAATGCTTCCAATTCTCAGCAGCTCAGCCCCCACATAAATGAAATTATTATTTGCCAAAGCATGATATATGACGTAAAGTTTATCAATAAATGATTTGAATCCACTTATTCCTGAAGTTTCCTTGACAGCATCACCTACTGATAATTCTAGTCTGTGATTAGCACAATGCCAAACTATAATAGAAGGAAAACGTTCTGATAAATTTTTTTCACTCCACTTTTACACCCTAATATCTCAGCAGCGTCGTCGCACGTCAGAGAAATAAAATTTTTTTTTAAATAATCTCCTGTCATCCCATAAGAGTGAAGACATTGGAGTATAAGGAATCAAATACTTCTTCTGCCGTTACTTTTTCAAGTTCTATCAAGTCCAAAAGCAAATTTATCAGTGAATTCATTCCAACTCCTTAATATATATATATATATATATATATATATATATATGGTAGGGTAGGGTATTTCAATTAACGTCACACTGGAGCAACACAATGGGCTATTGGTGACGGTCCGGGATCAATCCCAAAGGGAAAGATCCGAGGACAACACCACGTAATTTTGAACCACGGTCAGATGACGAGGCAACACCTGAGCTGGCACCCCACTCTCCAAACTTCCACACCACGCCAACGTGAGGACATTTGAGGCCACGACAGATTTAACGTGCACCAGCCCCCTTTGTACACGACGGTGTTTGGTTGGATTCGAACTCGCAACCCTTCGGTTGCTAGTCCGTTACTCTTCCAACCGGGCCACCGCGGCCCATATATATATATATATATATATATATATATATATATATATATATATATATATATATATATATATATATATATATATATATATATATATATATATATATATATATATATATATATATATATATATATATATATATATATATATATATATATATATATATATATATATATATATATATATATATATATATATATATATATATATATATATATACTATTGTGGTTGATTCATCAATTACCCAATAAAATTTATTATTGGATTGAACAATTTCATTAACCAGTTTTCCTAATTTCTTCACTAGTATGATTAACAATGTTAAAACACGCATTTATAGAATGTAGAATATACTACCCATTTCAATTCCCTTCAGTTCTTGCAGATCAATTCCAGTTCCAAAATGATGGAATGATTGATTTTTTCCTTTGCTACTTTATATGCAGCTCGAAAAATTTTTGCAGTTATTATTTTTCGTGAGATAATGAAGTTAAAAAATTATTATCAAGAGTAATTTTTTCGCTTTCAGCAGGAATTTTAAATGCTGCTTCATGTGCAGCAGATTCTCTGTGATCAAGTTTCTTTCGAAGTGAGCTCAACTGTTGCTTCCTATCTTTGCCAGAATAGGGTATCTCATTGTTGGCCCATTCTTTGGAAAATCTCATTCCCTTTTTCGTTGCAACTCCAAGAGTTCCAACTTTTCTACAAGCCGTACAGCCAAGTTTCATTTTGCAAATATAGAGCCATTGATTTTTCAAGCAAAAATAACTTTTTTGATCATAGGTCCAGCAGTCCTGGCAGTCATTTATTGCTTGGCTTTGCTTCTCAAGATCAGATTCAGAAATATCAACAGGTGTCGTTGTTGTCGCGTGTTCTGTCGTTGTCTGTTAATATTCTGGCCTTTATTAGCAGGATCGGTGGTTGAGAAGTAATTATTAATTATTTTCATTTTTAACCCTTTCGGGCCTAATGGGCATATACGTCCCAGAGATTAGATTTCATTCCCTATTGGGTAAATAAATCCCACTTTTGAATGGGCTTTTACGTTTTCAGTGTTCTTAAGGAATTAGGGAATAAAAATATGACTAAAGAAACCTGGCAATACTTTCAGATTGCAAATGGCGGACTTATGTTTTGAGCACGCCCATTCATTCTGATGAATGAGTGACCGTGGTTCGGAAACAAAAAGATGGTACAAAATTAGACGTTAGTTGCCCAGAAGCCATTTCCCACTACAATATGTACATGAATGGAGTTGACCGCTGTGATGAAATGACTACTTTTTAGGGTCATGGCAGAAAATGAGACAAGTGGTGGAAAAAGATTTTTAGTTATGATTTCTGTTGTGAATGCATGGATTACGAAGTGTGATGTGGAACATAAAACAAAACCACTATTATCATTCATGGTCCCCTTAGCTGAGCAACTAATAAATGTTGGAAGGGAGAAAGCAAACACAAAAAGAAGGCGAAAGTACGGTCGTCCGTCAAAAAGAGCAAAAACTACTAAATTAAACTACTTTTCAGAGTTAAATTTTAATCATGCAAAAGTCGAGGCGAAAGGGTTAAATTTGGGGTCCCACTTTTACACTAAAAATTAAAAAGAAAAGGATTTACAACGAAACATAACTGTCGCCGCCCGCATTAAGCGCTCAGCACGCGACTAATCACAAGCCGAGCAGCGCCATCACAACTAGCGAAGTACTCATGCATCGAACTCGACACACAAGCAGCCCGCATTGCACGATTTTAATGATTTTGCCACCGACCTGCTAAGCTCGACAGGGCGATTCAAGACCACCGTGGACCAAACATCAAATTTTCAAAAGTCACTTTTAAAACTTGGAAAATCCATCGAAAAAAAGGTGCCGGAACGCCGTTCCGGAGTGTTCCATGACAAAAAAAAGCACAGTATATGTTAATGTTTAACCTTTACGATACTGCGCCCAAAAATCTATGAGGATTATCCTTGTATTCTGCTGAGTTTAAGCTGGATGGGTTTTTTTGTCCACGCTTGAACACATTCAGTAACCATTTAAAGTCATCAAGCATTTTCTCCTGAGTTGTCAGGAAATAATGTTCAAACGAGTCTCGAAGCTTCGAGAGGCACCTGACTAAATTTCGAACTGCAGTAATATTGCGTACCCCTTAATTGCTAAAAATTCGAAAATATCGATACATAATAAAATGATCATATATAAAACTATGCTCCACCCAATGGTTAGTTACTCCTGTCAGGTCTGCGGATATGCAGCTAAGACTCATATGAACGAACTTGAAGCACTCCAAAATTCTACCCTCGTATCATTATGGACACCCCATGGAATTACCGAAATACCAAAATAAGGGAACTAGGAATTTTGGAACTCAAAGAATTTTTGGCAAAATTAGCAAAACTTTTTTCCGCTCCCTTCGTTGTAATGAAAGCTCAGCTGTAGCTCAGATCCCTAGATATGACCATCGTCTACCAATTAATAAAAACAGACCAGGAATCATTATGAATTCTGCTAAAATATAAACAATAGCTTAAATTCATACATTTAATTTAAAATTCAAATTTTTTAAAAAAATGTTAAGCTTTCCCTTTGGAAAATTATGTCGTCTTCCAAGCCATAATTTTAATACTAGTACTTTTAACTGCAGTAGCCACAGGTATACTGAACTCTGATATGTTCTGAGATCTCACTCGAGTGATGGGCTTGCCTATCGCTCATTGTAACGCCTTCTCCAACCACTCCAACTGCAACTGCAACCTCTTTGATAACCTGACACCCAAGACTTTGCTACATCGTTGAAAGTTTCTCATAACCTAAACGTATTCGGAACACAAGGTCTTCCAATTTACAATCTTTGACCTAAGTTGAGTAGGAAAAGGAATGTTTAATTACATTATGGCGTTCCCTGAAATAGGAAAAGGAACAGAGTCGAATAATTTAATTTCATGAATCGATTGAAGTTCAAAATAATTAAAATGAACCTTGTAATTTTTTTTTGAAAAATTTGAAAGGTGTAAAATAAAAATACTGATCGGTCCATGTGCTTTCGAAATATATCTTGTTATTCAATTCAAAGGGCTCTGGTCCTCAGTTCAACAGGCTCTGAGTTCGAATCCTGGCAGGGATATTCGTAATGATTTGGAATCCACTTTATATAAGCCGTACGTCTCCGATCTAATAAACCACGTGTAGCTAAAAATGACCATAAAGCGACAAACCAACAAGCGAGCAGTTAGCTTATTGATATACAACTATAAGATTGTTATGAATATCTTAAAAAGAGATTTTTTTGAATTGGTTATAAGTGTATAAATTCGATGTTCTAACGTATGAAACATGATCGTAGCTGACAATTGTGATTCTGGCACCTTTGTTTCATCCCTTCCACAGAAAAATGTCTTTGCTCCTTGTTTTCAGCGATTATCAATCGTCTCTGTGCTGAATTGGCTAAGAGGATCGGCCCAGAAAACGTAACCAATCTACAAGCCCTTTTTTCCAAGTAGGACTTTTCAAATATTAAACTTCCCTCCGAAACACAGACTCTAAAAAGCAGGACTAGAATTGCTACCGAAAGGAAAAAATTGAAAAAAAAAACGAATAGAAAAATGTAAAGAGATGCCGCTTCCCTTCGACAAACACGCAACAGCGTAGTGCGAAAAACAATCAGTTTGTGCTGCATGTACCAAACTCATGAAACTTTTCGTAATATCCTCGAAGTTTAGAGGTCATAGGAGCATGCGCATATCTAATATTGCGATTGAAAGGGAGAGCGCGAACGCAGTCCCACTACCAAAAATTGTGCACCCCAAGCAACCACATTTTGTGGATGTGGCGAACGTCAACCCACCGAAGTGCAATGGTGAGTCTCTGCTCGGGGAAGCCTCCTTGTTGATCAAGGCATTCCCAGTGCCAGGTAAGTATGAATACCACAGGAACATTCTGATTACTTACGCGGGAAAGGTAAGACTTTGTAGTGGTGGATATACAATTTGTTTTTATCAATAGTAAAAACGCGACTATTAGTCATCGTTTCTCAGAAAGAATGCAAGGAAACTGGATTTTCAAACAAACTATCCCCATTCCACAAATGAATTCGAAAAAACCGAAGTCCCAACCCCATCAAGTATTCGACATAGTGGGAAACTTCCCTAACAGATGGCGCTGCATGTAACAGTAAACGGTTCTTTTATTACTCGATTTGCTCATTACTATAGCTTCAGTCAAACGCTAGAATCCCTAAGTAGTGAAAATGAAGGTGAAATGCATCCCACCTTTCCAGTCACAGTTTTCTAAAATTTCAAAGATAAGCTCCCGAAAGAGCTTCCAAAAATTGCCTCTGCCGACGGTATTTCACGTCGACATGGCGGGGTATTGGGAAAAGTTTTCAACTAGCAATAGTCACGCCTCGGTAGAACCTCATTGGCTATGACACTGCCTCTGCGCAAAGCTAACGATTGAAGGTATTGAAAACATCCTATCCAATATTATTTAACAAAATTAGTGGTATATACAAAAAAAAAGTGAATTTTGAGTATAGAAATAAGTCTAAGTATTTTGAGCATTTTGAGTTAAATTTACTGCAGATCGGCTTTAATAGGACACTTCGGAAAATAATTGTTACAGAAATATACAAGTTTTTTCCTCAACGGTTATTCAGTTTGATGGACTTTGTAGCGCTCTCTATTAGTCGACACCAAAGCTTCATTGAACTGACGACTGTGTTACATTATTCATGAATTATTACTCTTGGCTTCTAACCTTTCCCGAAACTGTTGAAATAAGCAGTTTTCCATAATTTTTGCTATTAGTTTCAAGTGTAAACGAAGAAACCATTTTTCAAAACTGCTTCCATTTTATCGTTTCTAACTGTTGCTGTTAGTCGCTGTTAACGAAAATCGTAATTTTCAGTTATTTATAACTGTTACTGTTAGTTGCTATCTGTTATTGAAACTGTTTGCGTTAACAGTTTCTGCAAATTTTGCATGCTAATTGCAAATGAAACTCTTTATTTCCACTGCTGATGACAGTGATGACTGTTTATAACGATTTATTCAACTGTTAATATCAACTGCTACTAAAGGCACTATTAGTTGCTAACATTGACAGAAACGGAGAAAGCAACAATTTAATAGTAACAATAACGGAGCTTTTAATGTTAGTTGCTACTAATAACTTATATGAAATTAGGGTTCAGGTTTTATACGAAGACCTTTCTGTGGCAACACTTTTGGATTAGATTACTTACCTTGTAAGCAGAAGAGTGATCAGTTGTGTGGATTTTTTTTGTTTTAAAAATTCTTTTCGTTAATTTTTTTAATTATTTACCTCTAAACCTAATTGTTTTATTCATCTTCGGAGACACAAAAAGCAAGACAAAAAAGCGCGGTAAAAGAGTTTCCCCGCTCACACCCACAAGAATCCTAAAATCAAAGCTGTACCCAAATTATCAAAGAGCAGTTACACATTGTGCTAAATAACAGTTGCTCACCTTGGACTCCATGCCACCGAGACCAACGCCAGATTTCTCTCCGAACACGACGTTTCCGTCGAGCGAGGGGCAGTAGTTGTAGAGGAAGCGGGCCCCGTCCTGGACGGGGGGCAAAGTGTAGATGCCGTCCACGTCCGACATCAAGACGAGCAGGTCGGCCTGCACTTCGGCGGCCAAGTGAGCTGCCAGGCTGTCGTTGTCCTTGATGTTCATCACTTGCTGCAAGAGACACGGCCTGATTCATTTTCTCTTCTTCACTACTGTAGTTATTTTCTAGTTACCGGATTCTCAAATGTTTATGAGATGCTGTCGTGTTACTATGTGATATTATTTCTGGAGAGTCCCTAACAAAAAATTTCAGTAGAATTCTATAAAATGGAGACTATAGATGACTATAGAATTATGGCCCGTTTTCTATAAGCTCAAAAAGTAACCTCGATAGAAAATCTATAGAATTCTATGGAAGCTCATTTCTTCTGTTTCACTTTACTTTTCTATAGAATTCTCGTTTCCTCTATAGAAATCTCTATAAAATTTTTTCGTAAAGGGGTTCTTCAGTGCAAACATGCAAAACACCGAAAGAAGAAAATGTTTTCAGTTAAGAACTAATTTTTGTTTATCGCCATATGAGAGCGGATTCTAGTCTTTATTTTCTTCAAAACTTCGTATGGAAAAATTAGAGCCAGACTTCATAGAGCAGCCATTTTTACAACAGATATGTTTTCAATTAAAGAAAAAGTTGTTGACTGTATGATTCATTTTGTAAGCGACGTGTTGAAAGTGCATTCATGTAACATTGCAACAGGGGTTTTAGACTTGCAGCCCTCCCCTCTTCACAGCCATGCTGCAATCAAGCTAATAACTGTTATCTCATGTCTGTCATGACTCATGTCTTGTCTCAAGGGTCGTATAATCATGTGACCCTTGAGACAAGCAGTATCGCATTTTACTTGGACATTTAACATTTCGTTACTCGCGTCTAAGAGCGGCAGATTTCTCTCGACTTCCTTCCCCCTACTGAACTTGTGAGAGTCTTGAATGACTTTTACGACTGACCACCTAGCGCGCTTTCCTTTCATAATGTTTGGCATGCTAGAGATGTCACCGGCGCGATATTCTGTATTTCCCAGCGTTCACAGAATGATGGACAGGGTAAGGCTTCAATCAAAAGGACCGTCCCTCTTTAGTGCCAGTCTCTGACAGCTCGCAAATGGCGATCGATGTCAGCGGTCACTTAAAAGGGGGATCAATTCGCATCTGTAGCGAGCCGCTCTAGGAAGGAAAAATCTCACGGTAGGACTGTCGTGTGTAATGCTGCTGTACTGTGTGTGTTGCAGGCTGTGCGTTGATACTTTCTAGCTGTCATGTGACTGTTGTTGAGCTGTCTGTCAATCATTAAATAATCTCTTTCCGTAGGCGGGGACAACTGCTTTGTGCATCGCATTCGCTCAAGAGAAGTCGGAAGTAGCAGGAGTTCTCGTTGAAGCCTTGAACTGCAAAGATCGGGAGCTTTATGTGAAGGTGAGAATTGTTCCTGTGTATTGTATTCTACGAGTCTTTTTCGAACTTCCTGCCTTGGGTGTGTAAGTCCCAGCGACTCCTTTCGGATAAGGTGCCGCGGTAACCCGGTTGGAAGAGTGGTGGATTAGCAACAGGAGGGTCGCTAGTTCGAAACTAGATCCAACCAAAGACCGTCGTGTACACGGGGGCTGGTCAAATCTGTCGTGGCCTCAAATGTCCTCGCGTTGGCGTGGTGTGGAAGTATGGAGAGTGGGGTGTCAACTATAGTGCTGACCTCGTCAACTGACCGTGGTTCAAAATTGTCGTCGGATCTTTCGCTTGGGGATTGATTCCCAAGCGACCACCTACCTACCTTCCTTATTATGGAATGTTATCTTAGTCGAATTAACGTTGGACTCGAGAAGCATAACGAGCTATTGGGTCTGGGATCAGTCCCGAAGGGAAAAGACGTTTCGAACCACGGTCGTTTGAACCTCGTCGTTTCGAACCACGGTCAGATGACGAGGCCGACCCCTGAGCTGGCACCTCTCTCCAAGGTGTCAGTTGGAAGAGCAACGAAATAGCAACTGGAGGGTTGCGAGTTCGAAACTTCGTCCAGCCAAAGACGGTCGTGTACGCGAAGGCCTCATCGTTTCGACCCGTGTTTTGCAGAAACGAGTGGAGCTGTTATCCAGACCTAGACTCAGCGCCCGGATGGAGATCCTGCACTTCTACAAGACGATCCTCTTCCGCGTCCTGCGGGAGATCAAGAGGACTTTGGAGGACGGCATGGACCTGCTGCTCAAGCACAAGGTCTTCTTCGCCCTGGTGCGGTGCGCGGAATCCTACCAGTGCGACACCGAGCTGCTCAAGACCGCCTTCCACCTCTCCGCCTGCCTCATGTACAGCGAGGGTGCGGCGGGACGCGTCATGCAGGCCGCGGCCCACCAGTACGTGGACGCCAACGGGCCGCTCTTCTGCCTCAAGACCATGTCCTACTACCACACCGAGGACACGGTCGACCTGAGGAGCTCCGCCTTCCTGCCCGTGCACGCGTGCGCGGACTGCCCCTCGGGGAGGGCGTGGCTGCTGGAGAACCACGCCCTCGTTCTGGGCCACATGGCCCGCTTCGACATGGCCAGTCTGACGGCCATGGGGGAGGGCGAGGGCAGGAAGGCCGTGGCCATGTTCGAGTCGTTCCGGAAGATGATGCTCGAGATCGCTCGCGACGCGGGAGTCTTGAGCGATGGGGTCCGTGGAAACGGGGCCTCCTGTTGTGACGGAAAGGGCGAGGAATCGTCGGCGACTCGTCAGAGTTTGACAGAAAACGAGACGGACGGTGAATCGACGGTCGCCCAAAGGAAAACTGGAAACGTGGACTTGACTGGGAACGAGGTCCACACCCGTAAAGGACAGGGTGCATCCGGTTGCGATCCGTCAGCAGTGTCGGTCAAGAAGAAATCGGACACTCCGCGGAAGGTGAAGAACATAACGTTCCACGCGAGGTTCGATCAGAGGAACGGGGAGGCCAGGACTGCGAAAGGGAATCCCGTCAAAATGCAATTCGTCCCCGACGTCCCTCGGGATGTCAAGGGCGGAGCCAAGAGTCGCCAGACGGGATATGCAGACGCTTTGAAAAGGAACCTGAACCCGAATTCCGAAGCTGAACCTTCGGATTTCAATGCAGCAATGGATAATTTCAGTCCATCATTACAGGTAATTAAAACTCTTTCAGTTGATAGGAAAGTATGGTAAGACTATGCCTCAAGGCTCATTTACACTTGTGCGGCTGTCAGAATCCGCTCTCCGTTGAGCGAATGAGCAATGAGAACGGGAATGATTGACGGGATTGAATCGCTTCCGTTCCCGACGTTCAATGGTTCAACGAATACGAATGCGAAGAGCTGATTCTGACAGCCACCAAGTGTAAGCCATAGAGGAAATATAAAAGTAAAGTGCGCAAATACAACCTTTTCATGTACTCAGGACCATGCGACCAAAACTAGTAGTAACGTGACCATTAGACTGCTTTCATCTGTTGGGTGGAACCTAACATTCGTCATCTGATCGGTCCACGGGACGGTAGAAGACGACCATGCATTAATTCATCTTCTGATTGGTTCACGCGACATATTAGTAGACTGGGGATTTCACCATCCTTGTCGCCACTCTGTAGAAATGCAGATTCATACAGCTACACTGTCATAAGATGTTACATCCGCCAAATGAGTCGATAAGACACCAAATCGGCCAACCAAATCAATTTTTCACAGGAGTCATGTGACAACTAGTCGACATGTTGGTCATACTTTTTGAAACTCCTCTCAATAGCAATGCTCAGTCCACTTACATTTCACGTCTATGAGTCTGATGGTTGTAAGCAGAAGAAATTGGCTTATAGACATTAAATCATGCTCAACTTTTGTTGAATTTCATGATCAAATACCAGGTTGATTATATCCCTTCTTTTTAATTAAGACACCTGTCCATTAATTCATCATCTGATTGATTTTCTGATAGTAGTAAATTTTAGCGATTTCACCATTTTTGTCACCACTCTATAGAAATGCGCACTCACACACTTACTCAGTCATGTGATGTTATATCGCCAAACCGAGGCGATAAGAAACCAAATCAATCACGTCCATCATCAGTGAAGTTGGCCAATCAAGTCCCGTTTTCATTGAACAGTCACGTGACTACTAGTCGACATGTTGCTCACACTTTTTGAGCTCCACTGAATTGGAATTCGCAGTCACTCATATTTCACGTCTGTGTTGGTGACTAAGGGCTTATAAGCAAAATAGCTTCAAGAGCTACTAATTTAAAAATTTTGCGACTTTTTTTGAAAAATCCCTTTAATCCCTCCTTTTTTTAACAAATAGCGAACGGGAAAATATAGTTTTCGGATTTTTCTGTAGGGAGAACATTTCCCAAGGGACGCCAATCTTGAAACATTGGCGCCAAGCTTTGACAAACCATGAAAGAAAAACATCCAAATTCATGGTTGTTCAGATTGCCACGAAAAACCTTAAGAAAATATTGAGTTTTTAATTTTTAAATTTAAATTTTTGGCGAGATCTTTGTATCTGAGAGTAACTAAAATTTCAACTAAAGTAGGGTTTAACCCTCCAAGTGGTTTCGACAAGATAGCTTGTTCATCAAGATCTGACCCATTTTGCTAATGAAGACACATTTCGTCGTTAAGATATATAGTGTCGATTTTTGATGACGACGACATCAAGATCTTGTCAGTTTTCATCTATTGACGAGGTCCATCAAAATCTGATCGGGTTTGCTAATGACGAAGCACCTCTTTGAGACAACCACCAGGGAGGTCAAGAGACTTTCTTTGGTACTATTTAGAATGAAATTATGGTACTAATGCTACTGTTTCTCAAGTGTAGGGCTGTAGCATCCCTGAAATCAGCTTCCGGAGCCATTCCATTCTTTTTATGGGGCCGTGGTTGTCCGGTTAAAAAAGTAACGGATTAGCAACCGGAGGAATCTCGGCCCAGACAAAGACAGTCGTGTACATGGGGGCTGGTGCATGGCTTGGTTACTAAAATGTTTAGGTGAAATAAATTGGATAAGAGGACCAATTGACAATCCTAGAACAGCACACATTAATATTACAGTATAGTCAAGAGTAGGTCGATTCATTAAAAAAATATCTTTATCACGTTGTAATTCTAAAATAAAACGAATTAAATTTCAACCAAATAGATAAAGCCCAGATAAAACGATAAATCTGTGTGGCCTCAAATCTGTTAACGTTGGCGTGGTGTGGAAGTTTGGAGACTGGGGTGCCAGCTCAGGCCTGACCTCGTCATCCGACCGTCGTTTGAAATTACGTGATGTCCTCGGATATTTCCATTCAGGTTTGTTCCCGGACCGCCGCCAATAGCCTGCAGTTTTGCTCCAGTGCGACGTTAATTGAACTGCCAACTAATTGATTGATTCTTCATTTTAGATTGAATACGACAAGCCCGCTCCACAGCAGTCGAATCGACAGGACAGCAGAAGACAGTCCGTATCGAAGAGCTCTGGCGTGTCTCAGGGCAAGGAGACATCGCCCGATAGTTCAAGTCTCCCACGTCCCGCGCCATCCGCCACCAATACCGATGACTGCAAATCCGAGAGCAGCAGCAAAAAGCGCTCAATTGCCTCCAAATTTCTGTCTCTACTGTCGAATTTGTATCCGTCGAATGGCAGCATATCGGAGAGCACGAGCGAGCCGGATTCTAAGGAAGAGATCTCGGGATCGGGAACTCCGGACGATAGTAACATAAACGCCTTGGATGGCGAATCTGGATCCTCGAACGTTTGTGCTGAAGAACCGTTCGGCGGTTGTAAGAATTCTGGAGTTCCATCAGCAAGCGATGAGCGTTCGGGAACAAATGGATCCACTGTCGTGGAAGATGATGGCGTCGTGTGCAAGGATCCATCTGCACTGGAGGAAAAGACTCCCATCAAAGCACACGTGAAGTTGATGAAAGATTCGAGTAGCTCTAAAAGATCCGTCAGAGGAAAGACCCACAGAATGATGATTGTCTCCAAGATTCTAAACCAGACCCAGGGAATTCCGACCGCGGCCAGCCTGGACGCAGAAGGGGCGGAGAAGCGTGGGAATAACGATAGTTCTTTGAGGGTGGAGCACAGGACGTACTGCGACGTCGCCCGCACGAGCATCGAGCAGGTTCACGATGATGAGAACACGGACCATACCACCTGTAACGACAGCAGCTTCGAACAGGACTGCTTTCGAAACTTTCCCGAACTGGCGAAACCGGAAACACACAAACCGCACGGCGACCCCGTGGGGAAGAACGACGGCGAAGCTTCGAAATCGAAGGACGAAAGAGACGTCCCTGGAGGCAACAAGGTTCCAGAACCCGCACTTCGTTCGACCGATGTTCGACAGTTGGAGATTCGACAGATCGAGGAGAGCTACCGCCTCGAGGCCGGAGATGCTCACCACCACCGTTTGAAAGCTGGTTCCGGAGATCAGCTCGAGGGGGACGTCACCCCTGAGCGTTCTGAAGAGGCCTCGGCGCTGAATTCGAGCCCGAAGTTCTGTTCCATCGACAGCATCAAGCAACGTCTGGTGCTTCTGGAGAAATTAAACCCCCCGACGGTTAGTTATGACCCCAAAACGACTAAGCTTCGAAAGTACGTGGCGTTCTATCGTCGATTGACCAGCCACCATCTGTATTCCAAGAGGCTCATCTCGACCCCCAAACGCACAGATTGCGAGGATGCGAAAGCTCCGAATCGTTCCATCAAGAAGAAATCTGTATTGACGGCCAATTGGATATCGGAAGACAGAATAAAGGACAAAGCAGCGTCGCAGACTCTGTTCAGCCAATCAGATGACCAGAAATCGCCGGTGGTCGCTGACGATCTGAGAACTGCCCCGACCCCTACTCGCCAAAGAACACCAAAGCTCTCTTCAAGAAGGGACACCGAGTCCAGGAGGAGGATCGCCCGAGAAGAGGGTCTGAAAAAGCGAAGGATTTTGTTCGACGATCCCGTGGGTCATCCCCATGCCGTGACTTACTTGGATGCGGGCTTCGTTTCCACTTTCATCCACTGCGAGGCCGGCAGCAGGTGGTTTCCCGTCCTCAAGGGCATCCAGTACTGCATGCCTTTGGCCAAGCACGTCCTCGACCTGCACTGTATCGAGACAAACGGCTCAAGGATCCGCTGCATCGAGAGCTCTGCTGGGAAAGTTGTCTTCGGTGCGAAGCTGGGAAAGTTCTGGAGCGAAGGGTGAGTGCTACGAGTATTTTACGAAAGGCGTGTTGAACTGTTATGGAGCACATGGCCTCTAAGGGGCCTTAATCTCCGGTATTGACAAGTGACAGGTGGAATTCCATGAAATTAAGATAGAACAGGGGGTATTTCAGTTCAAACAGAAGAGCTTAGTTATTTGTGGTAAAAATATCAAATAGTGAAACAATGTTTTCTAACGGGGAATTAGCTTTCTTTAGTCTGTCCATGATAACGTAGATACCTCCGACTGACTTAACTATTTTGGAAACTTTCTTAAGTATCCGGAGGACTGAGATGCCCTCCAATGAGCTCTGTGATTCAAAATTACGTGTTGTTCGGGATTGATCCCGGACCGTCGTCAATAGCCCGTTGTGTTGCTCTAGCACGACGTAAATTAATTGCCAATGAGCTCTTTTACGAAATTACCACCCTCTCGCACTTTTATAAAGGCCGCGGTAGCCCAGTTGGAAGAGTAACGGATTAGCAACCGGAGGATAGAGAGTTCTAATCCAACCCCCAAGACCGTCGTGTACACAGGGGCTGATGCGCGTTAAATCCGTCGTGGCCTCAAATGTCCTCATGTTGGCGTGGTGTGGAAGTTGGAGAACTCAGGGTGGCCTCTCTGACCGTGGTTCAAAACGACGAGGCGCCCTCGGATGTTTTCCCTTCGGGAACTGATCCCAGAAATAATAGCTCGTCGTGTTGCACCGAGTCCGACGTTGATTCAACTACCTACCTCTACTTGCTGACTGTTAACTTTCAATAACGCTGGTGTTTTAATTGCTACCGGTTGGTTGGTTTGGGGGTTTTATGGCGCAAGGGCCATATTTGGCCACGCTGCGCCAGACACAATACAATATGAAATAATTGACACAAGGCATACAATATCAAGTAACTGACACACACACACAGTGAAAGCTTTACCGACGCAGAACAGAGAAACACGCCCAGGGATTAACTGCTACCGGAAAACCACAACCTGTGTCTGATTTCGTGTTTCTCCACCAGGGAGCGCGGCAGTTTCGTGGGGCTCCTCCAGAAGGGCGGAGTGCCCGTCGTGGTGCGAATGACTCCGGCGCCGATCTTCGCTGAAGAGGAAGTCTCAAGAAAACGCAACCTCAGCCACAAGAACCTGGCCAAATTTGTAGTAAGCGCAATTCGTATTCTTCTCTACCACAATAGAGGGCCGTGGTAGCTCGGTTGGAAGAGTAACGGATTAGCAACCGGTGGGCTGCGGGTTCGAATCCAACAAGGGACCGTCGTGTACAAAGGGGGCTGGTGCACGTTAAATCCGTCGTGGCCTCAAATGTCCTCACGTTGGTGTGGGAGTTTGGAGAGTGGGTACCAGCTCAGGTGTGACCCCGTCGTCTGATCGTGATTCAAAATTAAGGGGTGTCGTCTTCTGATCTCTCCCTACTGGCTTGATCCCGGACCGTCGCCAAGAGCCCGTTGTGTTGCTTCAGTGCGACGTTCATTAAATATTACCTACCTACATATGCAGATTAAAAACCTCGTCAGAAAAGAGTTAAGTGTGCAATGGCGAAATCGTGAACAAGGGAGTCACAATCCTTTCATTTAGATACTGCCAGACTACTAGAGATACAGATATAACAACACAACCCATACTCAGACTACTGATGATTCAGACATTACGACTACTAGACATCCAGACACTACTAGTCATCTGACCGCGGTTCAAAATTACGTGGTGTTGTCCTCGGGTCTTTCCCCTTGGGATTGATCCGGGACCGTCACCAATAGACCGCTGTGTTGCTCCAGTGCGGCGTTAATTAGAATACCGACCTACATATCTATCAGATACTACTAAATTATTAGGGTGGGTAGCTAGGTAGTTAATTAAAGTCGCACTGGAGCAACACAACGAGCTATTGGCGACGGTCCGGGATCCATCCCGAAATGAATGATCCGAAGACAACGCCTCGCCATTTCCGACCACGGTCAGATGACCGAGGTCAACAGCTGGAGCCGGCACCCCGCTGGAATTTCCAGACCTCGCCAACGTGAGCACATTTGAGGCCACGACCGTTTTAACGTGCACCAGCCCTGGTGTTACATGGCGGTTTTTGGTGGGATTGGAACTCGCAATCTTCCAGTTGCTACTCCGCCAATTGGGCTACCGCGGCCCAGACTACTAGAGATACAGATATTACTACAGAACGGCATACCGATATGAATAGACTACTAAGAATGCAGACATTACGACTACCAAGACATCGAGATGCTGCTAAATGCCTTGAGCGACGTTAATTAAGTGCCACTGGCTTTCCGAATAAGTGTTGTGATTAGTTGTTCTTTGGTCAGGATGGGGTGGTGGAGCTGGATCGTCTGCACCTGGTGAGCGAGCACTGCGAATTCTCCCTCCCGGAGTTCCTGAGGGAGAGCCAGAACTGCAGGTTCTCTGTCGGAGTCCCAGCTTCGTTCTACAAGAGGCTCTTGATCCACGAGCTGCTGGAAGGGGTGCGACACCTGCACGACCGGCGCATCGTGCACGGCTTCCTCAAGGTGAGTGCCTCCCCTCTGCGACACCAAGGGGCGAGCCCGCTCTAGCAACTGCGGGTTTTTGATTTATCCCCTGGACACTCTCTTCTGAGTCTTCGAAGGCCGCTGGAATAGCCCAGTTCGTTGCTCCAGTGCGACGTTAAGATACCTACCTACCTCGAAGGCCGCTGTTGGAAGAGTAAAGGAGCAGCAACCAGAGGGTTTGCTAGTTCGAAACTAGATCCAGCCGAAGATTGTCGAGTACGCGGGGGCTGGTGCACGCTGAATCTGTCGTCCTCGCGTTGTCGTGGTGCGGAAGTTTGGAAATTTTATCTTCTAAAAAGGGTGGTTGGGCATTTTAATTGACGTCCCACTGGAGCAGCACAACGGGCTATCGGTGACGGATCAATCCCAAATGGGAAAGATCCTAGGACAACACCACGTAATTTTGAACAACGGTCAGATGACGAGGCTACACCTGAGCTGACACCCCACTCTCCAAACTTCCACACTACGCAAACGTGAGGACATTTGAGGCTACGACGGATTCGTCGAGCACCAGCCCCCAGGACCTAGTTTCAAACTAGCAAACCCTCTGGTTGCTACTCCTTTACACTTCCAACAGCGGCCTTCGAGGAAGTTCAGAAGAAAGCGTTTTTAAAATTCGCTATTTTAAATGACCAATTAATTATTGTTTTCACAACTTTTTCTGATAATTTAAGTTGTATTTTTATAAAGAACACATGAGCTAGAATTTTTTTTCTATATTCTTTGGTTTCGTTGAAACATAAAATTTTCTTTTTAACCTCTTGTAAATTGTTTTTAATTCTAAAAATATGAATTATATGTATAAAAGTAGGTGCCTCTGAAAGACTATAAATTGAATTAGTCTAAATTAGAGGTGCCAGAAGATGATTATTTGATTTCGCTAATGAATAGAATAAGAACATTGTTGCATGCTGATTTTTATACTGAGGAATTTCTTTTATTCTGTAAGACAGTTTCACTCTTCAGTTATACCTACATACAGTGTTGCTTTAGAATTCAAAGATAAATTATAGAGTTAAAAGTGTGTGAAAGTAATGTGATTGAAATGCAGTTATAATAATTTTAAAAATTCGTCATTTTTCATATGAACACACACAAAATATGCTTTCCATGGTAACATAATTATTTAAGAGAGCTCTAACGAGGAATTTACTATCTCACTTGTCCCTTTTACACTCTGAATCCGAAGCTGCGTTTTGTCATTTATTTCTTGAATAAGTAATTTTTACTGTGCATTTCTTCATCGTCTTAAGAGTTTCTGCCTTCTTTAAAGTTCGTCTCTTAAGACGAAGCAGTTTCAGTGGAAGGATCAACACAATGATGTTTATAGCGGTAATGAATGCATTCTGAAATATCGTAATGCAAGTACAAAAAAGTGTGACTGAATATTTGACTTTTAAAGCGTATAATTTGTTGTTTATATTATAAAATTGATTCTCTTGAATTCCTAGTCAGACTATGTGTTTTCAAAAAAATATAAATGTCACTCGTTAGAATATTTCCTGTTTTTAGAAATAAATAATATACTTTCACTCATATTATCAATTTTGGAGTACCAAAGATAATCTTTCCCTCCATTGTCTTTAAGATTGATCCCGAACCATGACCATTATCCCGTTGTGTTGCCCCAGTGTGATGTAAATTAACTACCTACCCTCCATATTTTAATTAATAGTTTATAAAAATTTATGATTTATGAATTAAACTATGGGACAGAAAATGTCGAAACAAGTCAAAAGTTACTGGATTGTTCCCAGTGAGGTTTGACGTGTTTATAACAATTTGGAAAATGTAATAAAATGGAAAGTAACTTGAGAATAAGCGGGAAACAAGATAAAAAGTAGGTAGTAGTTGGATATACGATTTGAAACCAATTCCTGTCTGTATAAATCGAAGCTCAACCGAATAGAGTACTGTCACTGATTCAAGATATTTTTTCGTTTTGTTCCCAAGCTTGATTTTTTCTCACGATACTAACAGAACCGGTTGTAATTTATATTTAACTATCAGAACACACACAAGTTAGGATCATTTATAGGAGAGCAATCAATCACTCTGTGGGGTGACAAGTTAAAGCTCCTCTAAACAGGGGGAATCGGTGTTTTCTACACGATTCACACATCCTAGGGTTTGTAATTAAAGATCTACATTTTACAATTGGCTCAAAAATCAATACTTGAAAGTGTATTGATTCACAAATGAGACTATGAGAACATATCAGTTGCTTAAACTACAATTTCAAAATCTAAAACATTCCGGTTTCTGTTCATTATAATTTGTAGGGGTTTTGGAAGAACCAAACGTATGAAAATAGAGAGCAAATTTACTCTTTTTATTTATGTCTTACTCGTATTTCTTTAATAAGTTGAATAAACACCTCCTCAATGAGGCTAATGTAAAAGTTGCCATAGTATTTTATTCGTTAATTTCCATTTATGTATATTTTCAGACATTTCCTAAGTTCATTACGTTATGCTGTTTCATGTTGCTCTTTTTTATTAATTTGTGCATGGACATGGCCGACGAACATATTTACTACAAATGGCTGACGAGAACTTTTGATAAAAATACATTTCTATGGAATTGCAAAAACCTTTTGAGGGTGGCAAAATACCCATTTTTATCTTTTTACTATATCATTTATTTTTTCAATAACTGCCGGAGACAGGAAGACAGGCACAAATATCATGGATTCCACTGTTAGGAATGATGACGTCATAGCGTGTGTCAGCCCTAATAAAATGGAGAATTTAGATAGCATTTGTTTTCGTTAACCTATATTGTTCACCAAGCATCAAATCGAAAAACAATAAAAGGACGTGTTACTAGAACAGGTGCGCCAAAACCGTATTTTGTTTGCAATATTCATAAGAATGTGATTGACTCTGGTGTTTGAAAGTTGATGCATTAAGTTTAAATATTAAAAGTTGGATTAAAAAAGTCTCAAAACAGGAAAATATTGTGGTTAAATAAACATTTTTCATGATGTTCCAGCAAAACAGAAAATGTTTATTTTCAAATTTTACTTTTACTGAGAATTAGTTTAGTCGCTTTTGCTAGAAATTAGATTATAGCAATGGCATCGTTAGGTTCTTTTTCCGCTAGAGTGTTCATGAAATAAAATTTTGAAATCTTCTCTCCTGTTTATAAAAAAGTACCCTTTTCCATTTCAACCGGTACTAATGAGCTCTCTGCCCAACAGCGAGAGAAGTATATCCTTAAATACTTCTATCGATCTTATAAGTTGAGTCCCAATTCTGTGACTGGAAAAAGTGAGAAATATATCGTTCTTTTTGTTATTAGGAACTCCACATTTTCGTACTTATAATTCAGAAACGGCTGGGTTAAATGACTTGAAATATGTCATTGGAGGTTAAATTTTGATATAAATTCTAAATTTTACACAAAAATTGGGTGTTTGTATGCAATTTAATATAAAGACAATCACTTATACAAATTTTATGCATATGAATTTATAAGTGATAGAAACCAATATTAGGTTTGGCAAAAGAAAATAGTTAGCTTTAGATTTGAGTGTAATAAACACAAATGGATTCCGAAATGTTTTACCAGAGATTTAGAAAACTTACCTAATGTTTTGCAACAGTTGCTCCTTGTGTGTGAATATTTCAGTACCTCCAGATTATCAAATGCAAGGAAATTGTCTTGTTACGCATACGGTGAAAAAAAATTTTCTTCAACTAACCAATATTTTAGATAAGAGTAATGAATTTAAATGACTTTTTAAGAGAAAAATATAGGTATGCTAATTATTTATTTAATAATTAAAATTCAATAATTTACATTCAATTAGAAGCAAATTCCTCAAGTATTATAACGCATATCTTGATTTTAATGTTTTATTAAATATAACATTTAATTTAATTTATATGAAATAAAAATATCGATATATTTTAATCTGCAAAAGCCTGTTATGAGCAAGGGACTTCTAAGTTACCTTCGTATAGTAGCTCAAAATGACGATCCATTACTGTCAGGAAGAGAAATGTAATAACTAATGTAAAATAAACTAATTCAAACTACTTTATTGAAGGGTAAAAGTATCTTTAGAGAAAGAAACAACGGGCTTAATATAAAAACGGCTTATTGGCGGAAAGTGTTTTATTCAGTTTAAATTGCAGGTTTATTGAGTGGTATTGTGTTTGATTAAATTTTAAAAAAATTAAACGATATTTCAGTTGTTCTGGATAAAAAAAAGGAAAAACGAGGTTCCAACTGTGTTCCCTGGCGTTGTAAGCCACGACGGTACTAATTCAACTATGCATTGCGCTTTCGAAATGACCTACTAAAAGATTTTAAAACATGAATACGAGCATTCCATTGCTACGAATGAGATGCTCTACAATCAACCAATCAGATTCAGTCACAGTTTAGAATCACAGATATTCTTCAGTAGCAGTCACAGTTAGAACTGTTACTGTAAAATCAGTGTAACAACTTTATTCCAGTAGAACAAAAAGTGAAAAAAAAAAAAAAAAAAGCGAATCGTGAAGTGCGAATAAAATACGACCAGCAATCGTCGTTTCTCAGAAAGAAAGCAACGGAACGAGTTTTACACCCCTCAGCCGTTGAATGGGGAATAAAGGTCTGAGGGGGAAACACACAAATGGATTCGAAGAAGCCGAGGTTCCCCTTCAACAAACCAAAGAAACACGGAATAGTGCTAAAACATATCAACGGATGGCGCTGCATGTATCGAAAACCAAAGCGAGTTGTTTCCGATGTACGACTCTTTTACTGACTCGATTCAAAAGAACAGTTTGCCCATCACTAACAGAGAACCTTCGTCCAAGAACTCCATGGGATTAATCTTTCATGTTCTCATCTCTTTTGGGACGAAGACTTTAAAAACCGAGAATCTACATACAATAGTACAATGATGTGAAAAAAATAACTATTATTTTTTTTTTCAATTTTTGAACTGGTGAAAAAGATTTTGCACAAAAATTGCTTTAAGATTGTAACTGTTGTCCTATAAATTCACAAATTCGTACAATTATTAATAATTATTATTATGAAAGTAAAATGTAATAAGTTTCTAAAAACTCAAGTGGCAACGTAGCCGAATAAGAAAACAAACTTCGCAGTACGAATATTCTAGTATCAGTTCTATTCTTGTAGCGCTGTGTTCGTTGAGTAAGTATTCAAAATAAATTTGTTGTAATAAAAATCTGTCTCGTACTAAATTTCCTTGTAACTGCTAACACTCCCCCTTGGAATTGAGTCCTTAAGCTTTTGTGCTTGATTCATTAACCTTTTATCAGCGGCTGACCTGGTGCTCTGCCATGTTTTACGAGCTCTATTTTTGATTTTGATGAGCTCTTTTGAGTGGTTTGGTAGATAATTTACTTGCGTTTCGTACACTACTTTTCCAGTCTCAAGATATGTACTATTTATTGTGTTTATGAAGGTTTCAGTGTAGCAGTTAATCAAAACAGTATCCGATTCTGTTTTGATTGTGGGAGTAGTGTATGGAATGTTAGAGCTTGGGAAAAATATCCCCAGTTTGGTTTAAAAACTCCAGTGTTCCCTAGTACGGGTCGATTAGTATCGAAAACCATCATGACTAGATTGTGGTCACTACAGGGTGATTCTACGGTCATGGGACAAACTTCAGGGGGTAATAGAACACAACGAAACAAACACTTCCCCATAGAATGTATGGTCGCTAGAGGGCACTTTCCATTTCGGCACAAACACACGGTCCGACGCAAGTTGAAAAAGAAGATGCATGAAATATGGAAACACCGCTTTAATGTCAAATAAACATCAATAACTGCTTGACAAAACGAAATAATACGATTAGATTTGCATAAATTAAAGATAAGTACAAGGAACAACGGGTAAGAAAGAAATGACAAAACATGAGAAACTTTTCACATGGAAATGAAACGACATGTACAAACACCAGTCGGTAAGTACCACGCAAATGCACAATTACAGAAGCTGTTCAAAATGTCGACCACCACACCTGATGCAGGCCTCGCATCGCCGACGTAACGCTTTAAAAGCAAGCCTTTGACTGCGCTCTCTAGCGGTCAACCGCTGCACTTGCGACCCTACATTCTATGGGGAAAAGTGTTTGTTTTGTTGTGTTCTATCACCCCCTGAAGTTTGTCCCATGACCGTAGAATCACCCTGAATACATTTCCGATGTCGAGTCAATCGAGCAGGAATAAGGAAAACCTTTAATCAAAGCATGTGGGGGTGTCCGGTGCAGCAATCTTTACTCGTGCATGATTCGCAAAGGAGTAAAGTTGCAATCCTTGTTGGGGGTTTGCTTTGCCTCAATTCCAATGGCTGTGTTTAGCGTTCATGTCTCCAGCAAAAATAATTGATGAATTTAAGGCAAGTTGGGAATGAATTAAGGTCCCAAGTGTAGGTGAGTGGTGACTGATTTTTAATGTAGGTAGAGACAAGTGTTAGAGGATTAAGAGAGTGTAATTTAGTTGTCACCGCTGTGGTTTCAATTACATGTAGTCTAGGTTTAGTTTCTAGATAGTGTGGGATGGCCTTTTAAGAAAGCTTCCAGTACCGCCTCCGCGGTCAATAGCTCTGGGAGTGCTTTAAAAGTCGAAGTTAGGCAGCGCAACCTTCTGTCCAGCCTCTTTAGGAACGTTTCTTGCACAAGAATAACATCAGGGCTATGCTCATAAACTCTTCACAAATTCGTAAAAGAATGTGATAATTCTGGGGGGGGGGGGAATTTTGAAGAGTTTCAAGTTTCTTAATATGGGTTTTAGCAGTATATCCCCAGACCTGACAAGTATAACTTATTATAGAATAGAGCATAGCCTTGTAAATTAGCACTTTGGTTTCTATTGACAATTTGGAGTCCGTAGCAATTAGATGGAAAATAATGTTACGTGCAGCTAGGAACTTGGATTTAAAGGCCTATTCCGAATTAATCTTTCGTCGAACGTGAAACGAAAATAAGTATAATCTGGGGAACATAGTATAGTTTTATCGAGAACAATTTGACTGGTGGCGGAAGAATTCTTTTGCGTGTGAACATGACAGCTTGACATTTGTCCACGTTGATCAGTATTTTCCAATCGATAAGCCCGGACTCAAGTGACTGGAGGCATCGTGTGAATGATTTGGTGATATTTTAAAGTTTGTTACTTTGGGCCAGTATTGCAGTGTCGTCTGCAAACATGCAGAGTAGTGCGGAGATATTTTGTGGTGCGTCGTTCACAAACAGATTGAATAATTTGGGTTCAAGAATGGAACCCTGTGGTGTACCAGCCTGAATGGTACGCCATGATGAGTGTCTTTATTCGAACGACAAACTGCCTACTGGGAATGAATAAGGTGTTTATGTGAGGCAGGGAAGCCAAATGTGATGAGTTTGTGGGTAATGCCATTTACCCAAACACGTTCGAAGGCCTTAGCTGCATCTAATAGAATAGCACCAGTGCTTTTGTAGGATTTAAATCCCTCGATGACATATTCTGTCACTCGAAGGAGTTGGTCGCTTGTCGACAGCTGTTTTCTAAAGCCAAATTGCTGTGGGATAAGGATTTTGGCTTCCTGACAATGATCTTCCAGTCGAATGTTAATAATGTACTCAGTAGCTTTACTGAGTTCTGTCAGTAGGCTAATTCGCCTATAGCTGTCAGTTTTTGTTGCATTTTTCTTTAGACTCCTACCGAAGAATATCCGTGATTCTAAACTGTGATTGGGATTCTACCAATAGTGATTTTTCATAACAGTTCTAATAGTGACTCCTACCCAAGAATATCCGTGATTCTAAACTGTGATTGGGATTCTACCAATAGTGATTTTTCACTGTAACAGTTCTAATTGTGACTCCTACCGAAGAATACCCGTGATTGTAAACTGTGATTGCGATTCTAAACTGTGAGTGAATCTGATTGGCTGTGAAGGGAGTATGCTGCTTTCTGTGATATAACTTTTCTTAGCACCGCAACCCTGTAAACACCATCCGGCTGAGACAGTAACGTCGCGGCCAACAAAGCCAAAGAACTCAGTTCGAACCCTACATTATCTTTTCATCCACAGGGCTGCAGTAGCCCTGTTTGAAGAGTAGCGGTTTAGCAACCGGAGGGTTGCGAGTTCGAAACTCGGTCCAGACAAAGACCGTCGGGGGTGCACGGGGCTGGTGCACGTCAAATTTGCCGTGGACTCCAATGTCGTCAAGTGGGCGTGATGTGAAAGTTTCGAAAATGGGGTGCCAGATCAGGTGTTGACCTCGTCATCTGACCGTGGTTCAAAATGACGAGGTGTCCTCTGTCACTTCAATTTAAGTCAAATGTTACAACAGAGGTTCTTTTAACCGTGAATGACTCCACTAACTCGGAAAATCCAAACGAAAACATTTATTATATGGAAGACGTACAAAAACAGAACATTACAGGCTACATTACATACATCAGAATATTCAACGGAAAACAAAATTGTTCTTGTTCTTCCAATCTCAAATTCAGTGGAGTTGTTGTTCACCGCTTTTCACGAAAATTAATAATTCTTGTGACACCCCCACCTTTTGAGTTTACATGCAATTGGGACAATCAAAACTCGGTACAGTCCATGGCTTCAAAGATCTAGACGTCTGACGACCAATTCGTGTTCTTCCCACAATAGCTTCTTGACTGGAGCTATGTTCGACGGACTTCTCCATGTTCTCACTATCTTTAACGCATTGAAGTTGTTTTCACCTTTCTTGGATCTTTAATTCTAGAAACAATTTGCTCCTGAAAATTCTTTCCTGAGGGCGATTGGACCTTAAGAGCATACAGCCGTTGTATCTGCCTTAGGAATTCGCCGTTTTAAACTTCACTAGATGAACAGATCTATCTTTTCCTGGGAAAATCTCAGTTATTTTCCCCAAGGGCCAGTTCAAACGCTTTTGGTTGTTATCTTCGACCAAACCGACTTCTCCCACTGTGAATTCGTGGGTGCTCCTGATGTTTTTCGTTTGCTGTCTAAGCTGCCCTAAATATTCTAATCTGAAAGGACTTCGGAGATGCTCTCGAAGTTTCATCCGATAGAGCTGCCTCGTTTGTAGACTCGATGATTCCAAATGGTCAAGATCGGGAACACCACTTCCTTTAACCTCTCTTAAAACATAGAGGGTGTTATGGCATCAAGATCGTTGTCCTCAGAGATGTAGGCCAAAGGTCTTGAATTTGAAACCTCTTCACAATCACAGAGTACTGTGTACAGTTCGTCGTATCTTAAGGATGCTCTACCCAAGACTTTCTTTAGAAGATCTTTCACAAGTCCAATGAGGCGCTTCCCACCAACTTCCCCACCATGGATCTGATGGTGGAATAAATTTCCAGGTTATTTGTTTTATCTATCCATCTTCGTTGACCCGATTCCAATCAATACTCTGAGACAGTCAATTGGCTCCCATAAAGTTTTTACCATTATCAGAGTAAATAATGGACGGCCTCCCACAAAGTTTTTACCATTATCAGAGTAAATAATGGACGGCCTCCCACAAAGTTTTTACCATTATCAGAGTAAATAATGGACGGCCTCCCACAAAGTTTTTACCATTATCAGAGTAAATAATGGACGGCCTCCCATAAAGTTTTTACCATTATCAGAGTAAATAATGGACGGCCTCCCACAAAGTTTTTACCATTATCAGAGTAAATAATGGACGGCCTCCCACAAAGTGTTTACCATTATCAGAGTAAATAATGGACGGCCTCCCACGACGAGCAATAAAACGTCCGAGTGCTGGCAGAAATCTGTCTGTCGATAGAGAAGAGACGAGTTCGAGATGAATCGCACGGTACACCGCGCACGTAAAGAGCACAATTCGCGTTTTGGTACCATTCCTCAGAAAGAGGGGGACCACCAAGATCAACGCCCGTCACTTCAAAAACTGCTGCATCCCGTACACGATCTTCTGGTAAAGGTTGTGAGTTGATTTCCACGGGCTTGGCAGTGGAACGTTTGCAGCGGATGCAGTTCTTAAGAGTTTTCCGAAAGGACTTCCTTTCGATATCCAGTAGTTTTCTCTAAGTTGCGCGATCAAAATTTGAACTCCGCAGTGCATTAGCTGTTTATGCTTCGCCGCTGAGGGGTGACCACCTGGTAGAATCACTGAGTGCTTAAAATCTTCAGTATCTTGGCGGTAAATGGTTCGTGTCTTAACTCGCAATAAGCCATTTTCATCAATTGCTGGATTCAAAGAGCGTAACCTCTGATCGGAAGGTCCATTGAATACTTCTTGCTGTATCGAAAACATGAGCAAATTTTCAGCTTCAGGCCCCTCCCACCATTTCAAGAGCAATAATTGCTCTGCTGAGCATCCTCTGCTTGGAAGGTCTGCTGGATTCAGGAACATGCCTCCAACCTGTGTGAGAGCATGTATCTCTCAGACTCGGCTCCATAGAAATATTCCCCACTGAGTATCTCTTTTGATCCAGTTTAATGTAGTCAATGAATCGGCCCAGTAGACCTTTAAGTTGGGTATTTTAAGGTCTGCCGTAACACTCGCACTCAGTCTGGCACTGATGCAACATGCCAATAACTGAAGACGAGGTATCGTAATCTTTTTCAAAGGAGTACTCTGGCGCGGGACTGGATAAATTTGACAGTAACTTGTTGATTCACTTCAACTCGCAAGTAAATGCAGGTGGCGTAAGCTTGGGCACTTGCGTCACAAAACACGTCAAGGCTGACGATTTCCTCTTGTCCAAGTTTTATCCACCGGGGTATCTTGACTTCTGACAGCAGCTGTATTTTCTAGAGCCAATTCAAAAATCGTCTTGCTAGGTCGGCAGGAAGAGAATCATCCCAATTCAGTCCCAGAACCCAGGATTCTTATAGCATAAGTTTAGGTATAATAATCACTGGCGAAGTGAAACCAAGGGGATCAAATATACTTTGCGCCAAGGAGAGCAACATTATCTTAGTAAGAACTGATCGTTCTTCATTCAGGAGAACAATGTTGCAAGACAAAGTGTCTTTCAAATCCCAGTTCAGACCCAGCAAAGGCACGATTTCGGGGTTATCAAATTGATCGATGACTTCAAGAGGAACGTTTGACCGCCAACCTGTAAGATTAAATTTACCTGCGGACAGTAATGTTTGTGACTCGAGAATGAATCTATTTGCTTGTTGGGAGTCTCAAACTACAGACACAATTATCTACGTAGAAAGAATCTTTCAAAGTTCTTGTAGTATCCGAAAGTTTCTCTGGGGCCTCCTCAAGATAATGAATCAATGTCGCTGCCAGAAGAAACAGACTGCAGTTAATACCAACTACAACTCTTCGATGTCTGTAGATCTTAGTTTTCTTTGCTTCGGTTCTCCATAAGAATCGCAGATAATCTGTCCTTTTGTCTTATTCCGATCTGAAGGAAAGCCTTTTCAATGTCTGATGTTAGTCCAACAGGAAATTATAAAAAACGATTCAGGACAGAAGGAACAAATTCTATCAAGTTAGGACCCTTTTCTAAACATATTCAGTGAGGGTGATCCTTTTAAATGCGCTGAAGCATCGAACACAGGTCTCACTTTGGTGGTCTGGCTACATTCCTTGAACACGGGTCTGTGTGGAAGATAGTGAACGTTTACCTCTTTCATATCGTCGACTTCTATGATTGCTTCCGAAAACCACTTGTCGAAAACCTCTTGATATGCTTCCCCTTTCTGGGATTCCAATAGCCTTTTATAAGTAGAAGCAAGACGTTTTCGTCCATTGTTGTTGGGAAGATTCCAAGATCCACTGCAAGGCCTCTGTTGTTGGGAAGATTCCAAGATCCACTGCAAAGCTACTTCGTATCTGCCTTCATCAACCGCTAGTGTACTTCGGAAATACTCCAAAGTCTCTTGATGAATTTTAGACTTCTTCCTAGACTCTGCAGAATCTGTAATTCCGATTGTTTCCAATTTCCACAAGTCACTTATTGTGCTCTCTTTAATGAGTAAGGTGGTCACCAATAAGGAACTACTTTCGTGATCTGATTCATTTGGCAATTTTCCCATCAGTGTCCAACCAAGCAACGTTTCTATTGCTGTTAGTCCACAAGATAAAGTGAGGATCCTTCCTGTCAGAAGCTTACTAGTCATATCAGCTCCAATAAGTAAGTGAATAGTTGGTGATGTGAACAAGACGATAAAGATTCTTGATCAGAAAACTCAATTCCGTTATCCTCTAATTCCTTTGACCAGAAGCCTGTTTTCATCTGAGGAATTTCTGAACAAATATTTTCTTGGTCAAGAACATTGAAATTGCAATGGTAATTTTTGTCAAAATCACTGACAAAGATCTAATACTCTGTATGTTTTTGTTGGGTTATTACCTCTCCAAATAAATTGTGAATCAGGGTGTTCTGCCTTACAAGGAGGATATTTCAGCTTCGAAACAGCTTCTTTCGTTATGTAAGATTTTTGACTTCCGGTGTCTATCAGTGCTCTTACTGCAATGTCTTGGTTTTTCCTTCGAAGCAGCACAACTAGAGTTTGGAGGAAAACACTTTCAGAACAAATTCGATTAGATAGTGTATTTGACTGTTCGGTGGGCTTATCACAGGCTTCAGTAGCTGTTTTCTTTTTATTGAAAGAACCACCAGTTCCTATATCGGGGCACATCACAAGATGTCTTTTGTCAGTGTACAGACTTGACACAGGCTCTGCATTGTTTGCCACGTGACCACGCTGGAGACATCTGTAACAACAGCTTAAGTTCTTGTTCCAAGCATGGTAGACATGCCATACACAAAGCAGATTATTCGCAACTGCTCCGAAAACCTCTTGCTATCTATATATATAAAGTAGGATGTGTGTGTATGTAATATGTATATTTTCTATACAAATCTGCAACGTTTGACCAATCCACACCAAATTTGGTACGCTTATACTTTAGAACACTGCGGTCAGCATAGGCTAACTCTTGACCCCCCGTTCTATTGGCCCTAGGGGGCTAAAAACTATTCGAAATCGCCATAGAAATAACATTGAGCATAGATTGATTGCTTTAGGCAGCTATGGTTGTTTTACCAGTGTTGATCGAAAAACAATTTTTTCCGAAACAAATTAAATTACAATATTTATGTTTGAACTGACTTTTTAGTTCTTCCCATGATGTAAATAAATTATAGATATTTTATTGATGAAGAAAGAATATTTTAAAATATTTATTTTTGTAAGGGGGGGTGGGGTATTTCAATTAACGTCACACTGGAGCAACACAACGGGCTATTGGTGACGGTCCGGGATCAATCCCAAGGGGAAAGATCCGAGGACAACACCACGTAATTTTGAACCACGGTCAGATGACGAGGCAACACCTGAGCTGGCACCCCACTCTCCAAACTTCCACACCACGCCAACGTGAAATATTTTTGTAAGGAAATTCAAGGAAAGGTTTTCAGGAGTTCAAGAATGATTTTCAAGGAAAGTTTTTTTATTTCGACCAACTTTCCTTAAATAATTTATTGAATACGTAATGATTTGTAGAATTCTGTTTCATAAGCTTTTTAGGTAAGGCGTATAACTTATTTAAAAATGTCCGGAATAGATACATGTAAATCCTCCGCTGAAAGCTCGTCATCTGACCGTGGTTCAAAATTACGTGGTGTTGTCCTCGGATCTTTCCCTTTGGGATTGATCCCGGACCGTCACCAATAGCCCGTTGTGTTGCTCTAGTGTGACGTTAATTGAAATAACCCCCCTATTCAGTTTAATTTGTCTACACCGATTACATTTAATTCTAACACAAGCACCGTTATTCCGAAAAGCACAAACGAAAAACTCATTGATCATAAAAGCGTAATTTTGCTATTCGGTCTCTGGTAGCACCAGAATTAATGTTTACTTTTTTTATAAAACTTTGTAGAACGCATTTTTTCGCCGGAATTTCGTTTCTGTTTGTATTTATTTGTCTTAAACTTTTACATATTGCAACATATGCAGGAATTAAATGTATATATTTGCATCCGAAGTATATTGTAGAAGCTATGAAAAAGTCAAAAAGTATTTTCCGTACAACTTAAATGATTGCATTTTTCTGTGAAAGAAAAGTGATTATTCTAATTCACTTTTCAAGCAACATTTAACCATTTCAACCCGAGCAACGCCGGGTAATTCAGCTAGTGCCATTATAAAATACGCCTGATCATCAGACATGAAGAATTTGGATTCAAATACCCCACATCTTGATTTTATGTGGTCGCAGATGAATTGAAAACAATCGAAATGTGAACAAAATTATTGCGCTGCAAATGAATGAAAAAATATTTAAATGGAAACGCAAATTAAACGAAACAATTAATACACTGAAAACCAAATTAAACGAAACAATTAATACACTGAAAACCAAATTAAACGAAACAATTAATACACTGAAAACCAAATTAAACAAATACTACACTGAAAACCACACATTACTGCACTGCAAATAAATGACGAAAACTGAAATGGAAATTAAACACTACACTACACTGAAAACCATAAATTAATGCACTGCAAATGAACGACCAAATACTGAAATGGAAAAACAAATTAAACGAAATTAATGCACCGAAAATCAATGGCAAAATACTGAAAAAGTAACAAATTAAACAAAAAGGAATAATACACTGAAATGAAGAACTGCATGTTGAAATGGAAACAAATCAAATTTTATAAAAACCTAAATGAATGAAAAAATGATTATCTGAACAGAAGGACGTACGTACCAGACAGTAGCAAACAATAAAAAATGGCGCTATAAAAGGTAAAAAACTGAACCCTATCAGATGACGCAATCGGCGTTTAAAGCACCTCCCATAACACATCTACTGCTCAAAAATAAACTTCCACATTCCGCAGCACCCATACAGTTACGAATAGAAATTCAAGGTTCACTCCTCGATAGCTTGACACAAGAAACACCATTGAAAGCTCCAGACCGCTATTATTCACGACCTTATCCTTTTGGGATGAGAACTTTTCTCGTTCGCCCTAACTATTCTAAATAAATCTATGCAGCAAATTTGTGAAAATATAAGTACAATTCTTTTCAATTTTTATACTGGTGAATAGTATTTTGTAAAAGAATTGCTTTAAGATTGTAATTGTCCTATAAATTCACAAAAGAATGGAATTGGGATATTTAAATGGGCGGTTTGGGATAATATTCTACTAGAAGGGAGATTTCTTTTGGAAGAGAAAAATTAGTTCAAAATACTGTTGGGAGATGGCGTTGCCAGAGTTCAAATGACAGAATTCTATGGAAAACTGTTTTTACATCCAGACAAATGTTTACAAGCATATCCCAAGAAAAGATTGTTCCACGTGTCCACCAAATTAAACGAAACAATTAATACACGTAAATTAATCCACGTGCAAGCACAACAAAACACCGTATAAACGAGAGAGAACGCTTGTTTAAGAAGTAGGGAGACAATGATTCGATTCATTTTTGAAGGGAGTCGGTTTACCGATTCGTTCACTTTAAAGATTCTTTTCAATTCAACGAATCACTCGCTTTCGTCCCCCTTTATATGTTAAGTTCCAACAACCCTTGTATGTTTTTGTCTCAAATTAAACTTTTGATTGGCATTCCTTCTCTTCAAGTTTTGGTCTTCAATTGGTGAACAGTCCCTCTGGGGTTTGTTGGCTCCGCCTCCCTGCAGTGGTGTATTTGCTTTCAGCACGAGCCCGCACCTGTTGATACTATAAAGTTCCTGTTTCCATCATTTGAAGAGTGAAAACAAACAGTTATGCACACAAGCTCGTTCAACCAGGGGACAGAGGGCAGAGGTTCTTTACTAAATATCAACTCCCGTCTTGGAGCGAATTTTAAGGACTGATTCTATCAATAATTATTTTTCTCAGCTCTAACTGCGATTGCTACCGGAGAATATCCTTGATTCTAAAGTGTGATTACAATTCTACCCGTTGTGATTTTTCACAGTAACAGTTCTAATTGTGACTCCAGGGAAGAATATCCGTGATTCCAAACTGTGATTGCGATTCTAAACTGTGATTGAATCTTATTGGCTGTGAAGGGAGGATGCTGCTTTTTGTGATATAACATTTTTAGTACCGCACCCTGGAAGCACCATCCGGCTGAGTCAGTAACGTCGCGGCCAACAAAGCCAAAGAACTCAGTTCGAATTTTATATTATTTTTTCATCCACAGGACGGCAGTAGCGGACGGATTAAGCAACCGGAGGATTGCGAGTTCGAAACTAGGTCCAGCCAAAGACCGTCGTGTACATGGGGCTGGTGCAGGTTAAATCTCTCGTGGCCTCCAATGCCCTCACGTGGGCGTGATGTGAAAGTTTCGAAAGTGGGGTGTCAGATAAGGTGTTGACCTTCTAATCAAACCGTGGTTTAAAATGACGAGGTGTTGTCCTCGGATCTTTCCCTTCGGAATAGATCTAAGGAAGTCGCCAATAGCCAGTTGTGTTCAGCGCGACCAAAAATTATTGAGGAATTTAAAATGAGGGATTCCAAATCCCACGGCGTACATGGTTGGTGAAACGTTTTTGATGTATGTGTGGACTGGCAGATTTGGCATCTTATCGCCCTCTTGGCGATATAACATATTACGACAGGGTACGTGTGTGAATGAGCATTTCTATGGAGTGCCGACAAAAGAGGTGAGATCTCCAAAATCTATTATGTCGTGCAGACCAATCGGATGAAGAATTAATGGATGGTACTCTTCTCTCGTCCCATGAACCAATCAGATGACGAATGCTCGTTTCCTCTCGCTAGAGGAAAGTTGTCTAAGTGTCACGTTACTACTAGTTTGGGTCACATGGAAAGGTTACCATTGCCCACTCTTGTTTTGTATCGCCTCTACGTTTTATTCTGACGCGGAACAAACATATTCCCATGAACGCAAACCTGGACACTCCCGATGAAACTGGAGTGCATGCTAACCCTAAATATACTGGACTTGATAGACCTGAAACAGAACTTCTTTTACAGCCGACCAACGTCCTGGTGACTAGTGATTACCGGCTCAAGTTGACGGACTACTTCCTGCTCGGTGTAGTGCCACCGCTGTGGGGCATCAGGTTGTCGGATCCTCAAAATCGTCGTAAGTACTGCTCTCAATCTTTGAAATTCAATTAACGCGGAAGCCCGGTTGAATGAGTAAAGGTCCAACCAAAGACCGTCTTGTACAAAGGGGGCTGGTGCACGTTAAATCCTTCGTGGCCTCAAATGTCCTGACGTTGGCCTGGTGTGGAAGTTGGGAGAGTGGGGTGCCAGCTCACACAGGTGTTGCTTCGTCATCTGACCTGGTTTAAAATTACTTGGTGTCGTCCTCGCTTCTTTCCCATCGGGGATCGTCCCCGACCGTCGCCAATAGCTCATTGTGTTGCTCCAGTGCGATGTCAATTAAATACCTACCTACCTACCGGACTTTGAAATTCAATTCGTTACGGTGTGGTAACTTGCAGTATTAGTGTTGAGTGCTTTCATATGAAATGAAGTGAATTACGCAGTTTGAGTTCTCACATCTCTGAGAAGCTTTCGGGGCCGTCGTGACTCAGTGGGTATTATGCCCACTGCGCTAGCAGCCTTCGAGCGTAGGCGGCGCAGCTCCGATTCCTGTCAGGTGAATTCCTCCCTGCGTGTATTTCTCTCTTTGTCAGTAAAACTTTCATTGTGTGTGCTTGTCTATTACTTGATATTGTGTGTGCTTGTCTATTACTTGATATTGTGTGTGCTTGTCTATTATTTGATATTGTGTGTCTTGTGTCTGGCGAAGTATGGCCAAACATGACCCTTGCGCCATAAAACCCAAACCAAACCAACCGTCCCCTTTGCTGGTTTCAATTCGCACTCTTGTGAGTGTTGTTTCCTCAACTGTTTCTGTCCTGCTGTTGAGTAAGTGCTGTATTGAATGAAAGAACAGGAAAACTGAAGTTGCTTTGCTGTGAGTTGAAGGAAGAGATCTCGCCTTAAAAGGTCGACATCGGTTAGATATTCTAAAGAACCTGAAGAGTGAAACCGGGATTCATTTTATGAACTGACGTTTCATTATCTATAGCAAAATTCCGGGTTCAACTGCACCTGCTCCGACGAGAAGGCAATCGACTTTAGGTCAGTTGACTTTTGAAATAGCGCTGTAGGAAAAGACTGCCATTTGCAAATACAGGGCGAGTCTAAAGTAATAAAACAAATTTCAGGGGTCGATAGAACCACAACGAAACAAACACTTTTCACCATAGACTGTTTGGTCGCAAGTGCAGCGGTTGGCCGCTAGAGAGCGCTTTCCATTTCGGCACAAACACACGGTCCGATGCAAGTTGGAAAGGAGAAGAGGCATGAAATATGGAAACAACGCTTTAATGTCAAATAAACATCAATAACTGCTTGACAAATCGAAATAATACAATTAGATTTGCATCAATTAAAGATAAGTACAAGGAACAACGGGTAAGAAAGAAATGACAAAACATGAGAAACTTTTCACATGGAAATGAAACGACATGTACAAACATCAGTCGGTAAGTACAACGCAAATGCACAATTACAGAAGCTGTTCAAAATGTCGACCACCACACCTGATGCAGGCCTCGCATCACCGACGTAACGCTTTAAAAGCAAGCCTTTGACTGCGCTCTCTAGCGGTCAACCGCTGCACTTGCGACCCCACATTCTATGGGGAAAAGTGTTTGTTTCGTTGTCTTCTGTCACCCGCTGAAGTTTGTATTATTAGTTTAGACTCACCCTGTATATGAATAAGTGATCGCCGTGGATGTTTCTCCCCTGCCTTCTCGTTATAACTGCTATCCTTTCGGCAACGAAGGATAAACTTGGAACAGTAATCAGCGTTAAAGGCCCAAGTTGTAGAACTTTCTTTACGTTATCCCCTAATTTAACCGTGCTGGTGGTTGTGTCGAGGAGGTATCACGTAAATAAGCAAAATGAACCAGACCTTGATGGACGACCTTAGAAGAAAACTGACCCCTTATCTCGTCATTATCGAAAACTGAAACGATCTCGTCATCATGGAAAAAAATCGGCAATCTCTTGACGACGAAATAACTCGTCACTAACAGAATTGGTCAGATCTGGATGGACGAGATATCTCGTCGAAACCACCTGGAGGGTTAACTAGTAGACGTTCGAAACCACGTGTTTGAACGGCCTTCTCTCGGGAGCCGCACCACACTTATAAGAGAGCGCGTTTCGGTGTGTAACACTAAACATACAACCCGAAAAAAGTGCAAAGGTTGAAAACTAATTTGATTCATCCGCTTTTGTTACGAAGTTTGACATCAATGTTTATGATTCTGTGGTGGCATCGGTTCTTTCGCAGCATTATGCAAATCCCGACTCGTTCCTGTCAATCGAACAGGTGTCAATTTTGTTGTGCACTGATGTGCATGATACGAAATGAGTTGCTTTTATAACATACTCGGGCCTCGGTTGGAAGACTAACGGATTAGCAACCGGATCGTTACAGTTCGAATTCAACCAAAGACCGTCGTGTACAAAGGTGACGTCGAATCGGTCGTGGCCTCAAATGTCCTCACGTTGGTGTGGAAGTTTGGAGAGCGGGGTGCCAGCTCAGGTGTTGACCTCGTCATCTGACCTTGGTTCAAAATGACGCGGTGTTTGTCCTCGAATCTTTCCTTTTGGATCGTGGACCGTCACCGTTAGCCCGTTGTGTTTGCTCTAGTGCGGCGTTGGTTAAAACACCTGCCTACCTTCTTTTAAGATAGCAATTATCCGTTCTTGTTTGCCGTGCTTTGTTTTATTACGATTGAATAAATGCGATTTATTTACTTTGGGATCCGTTTCCATGGTATTCCATCTTAACCCTCCAAGTGGTTTCGACGAGATATCTCGTCCATCGAGTATCTTGTCAGTTTTGCCTATGACGAGGAGCCTCGTCGTGACAACCACCAGGTCCTGTACTACTGCGCTGTGCTGGATATTGCTGCTGTTATTACGATGAATTAAAATCCTGATCTAAAAGGGCTGTCGTGGCTGAGTGGGTATGTCCACTGCTCTACTAACCTTCGAGTTGTAGGCGGTGCGATTCCTCCGTGGGTATATTTGTCTTCTGTGTCATTAAAAGTTTCATGCTTGTGTATGTCTATTACTTGGTATTGAATGTCGTGTCTGGCGCAACATGGCCAAAATATGGCCCTTGCGCCACAAAACCCCCAAACAACCAACCAGCCTTCTGATCTACACTGACGAGCCAAAACATTATGACTATCCCCACATTTTTCAATGAACTCGTCTGGATGACGTGGAGGGCACGTGATTAAGTGAGAATGGTATTTAACTGCTGCTGGAGAAGGTAAGTAATCATTCTTGCACTTACTTTTGCGAGTGATGGGAAAGGCTGCTGATCTAAGCGAATTTGATAGAGGGCAGATCGTAATGGCCCGAAGACTCGGAACGAGTATCACCGAAACTGCACGACTGGTAGGGTGTTCACGATCTGCCGTTGTTAGTATTCATGCAAAGTGGATAAATGACAGTGACACCAGCAGTAGACGACACTGTCCCGCTTGGTAAAGCAAAATCGGCGTGAGACAGTGGCTCAGCTGACAGCCCAATGCAATGCAGGTCCAAGCGCAAGTGTTTCGGAACACACAGTTCAGCGGAGACTGTTGGATATGGGACTGTGCAGCAGACGTCCCACTCGTGTACCTCTGTTGACCAAGCGTCATCGTCAACTACGCCTACAGTGGGCCAACTACGCCTACAGTGGACGAGTTGCAGCTGTCTTGCAGACCAAAGGAGGCGCAACGCGTTATTGAGTAGGTGGTCATAATGTTTTGGCTCTTCAGTGTAAAGTCAGACCTGAGGCTACAGGCAATAATTCATTCCATAGGAGGCACGCCGAATTCCTTTCGAGGAACGTGCCAAGTTATGGAACTACCGAAACACTTGCGCCCTCTATATTTAACTTTGTTGGAAAATCTTTTCTTAGTCAGGTTCTTGGTCTGAGAGTTGTAGGTGGGATTTTATTTTTCAACTGGGCCCCTGTCTCTGACCATTTCTATGCCGGACAACTATGCCGCCTCATTGAGAGTGATTTTCTTTCTTCAGCTGTGGGAGCTGCGATTTCCAGTTTCGTATGGAGACCCACTGAACTGATTGGAGCGCAAACAGAATCGGATGCCCGGGAAAGCATCACAGCGGCCTCTGATATCCAGGTAAAGCTCTCGTTTCTCGAATCTTTCAAATGCAATTTTAGCAACTCGATGGAAAATTGCACTCGTATAAAGAAAACAGTTCGCGTCATCTGAGTTTGCACAAGCTTAATGAAAAAATATAGTTCATGGTACAGATTTTTCCCTAAACATATGAGGTAGGCCAGTTGGATGTGCAACGGATTAGCAAACGGAGGGTTGGGAGTTCGAAGCTCAGTTCAGCCAAAGACAGTCGTATAAACGGGGGCTGGTACACGTTAAATCTGTCGGCCTCAAATATCCTCACGTTGGCGTGGTGTGGAAGTTTGGACAGTGGGATGCTAGCTCAGGGATTGATGTCGTCATCTGACCGTGGTTTAAAATGACCGGATGCTGCCCTCCCTTCGGGATGGATCCCGGACCGTTGCCAATAGCCCATCATGTAGTTCCAGAGAGACGTTAATTCAATTACCTACCTAGTGGAAAAGAGACGCCTCGGGTCTGTGAAGCCCTTACATCCCCAAAGGAGTTGGTCCCCTAAAAGCCCTTCATTTAGAATAGAATCCTTTGGTCAAGAAGCTATTGGTCAAGAAGTATAAAACATATTAGAAGTCATGCAGGGAACCCTGCACGTTTGAAGGTGCAATTATGCGTATGAACCCCTCAGAGAGTAAAAGATCTATAGACCTGAAACACATAAGTAGACTGAGCTTGACAGGAGCTTCAAAAAGTGAGGTCAACATGTCGACTAGTAGTCACGTGACTGCTCTGACTTGGTTGACCGATTTGGCATCTGATTGCCTCCACTGGCGATGTAACATCTTATGACAGGGTAGGTGTGTGAATGTCCATTTGTATAGAGTGGCGACAAAAGTGACGAAATCGCCAAGGTTCACTACCATCAATGAATGATGAATCCAATCAGACGATGAATCAATGGATGGGTGTCATTTCCCATCCCGTGGTCCAATCAGATGATGAATGTTAGGCTCCACCCAGCAGACCATAACAGTCTAGGGGTCACGTTACTACTAGTTTTGGTTACATGATCCTGGGCACCAAAAAAAGTTGCCATTGTTCACTGTACTTCTATATTTCCTCTGAAAAGATCCCACGAAATGCAACCTGGGAGTGGCAAGCAACGCCGTTTCGATTCCCCGCTGTGTGTATTTCTGACTTTTGTCAGTAAATCTTCCCTTGTGGAGGTACGTCCATTACTTGGCGTTGTCTGTCTTGTGTTTGGCAACGCTTGGTCGAATAATAGAGAATGTGTTTCAGATGACGGGCATGGTGATGTACTTCATTATGAGCGGGGGCAGGCACCCGTTCGGGGCCTCTGAGCTCGAGTGCCAGGAGAACGTGAAGCAGGGGGCCCCTCTGTTGGGGACCCACCCCACAGACGTCGAGGGCAGGGACCTCATCCAGGAGACGCTGCACGCCGACGCCCCCTCGAGGCCAACCATTTGGGGGGTCAACAGGTGAGTCTTCCGAACGATTTTTATATTGAATATGGGAAATTCATGGTGAACCCTTACGAAAAAATTCTATAGAATTCTTGAGATATCTAATAGAGAAACGAAATTTCGTTTCTATAGGAGAAAAAAAGAAATTATCACCCTTGTAGCAAACTTGACTGTCGGCGCGTAGCCAAATACGCCATCGGACTCCCAACACCCTTTTCTTCGGAGCAGTCGTGGCTCAACTGGTATGCCCACTACGCTAGCAACCTTCAACGGTGTGGGCTTGCAGGTTCGATTAATGTCAGGTGCATTAAACCTAGGTGTCTGTCTCTCTCTCTTCTATGTCAGTAAAAACTTTGAGGTGTGCGTCTGTCTATTACTTGATGTTGTATGTCTTGCGTCTGGCGCATCTTGGCCAAGTATGGCCCTTGCGCAATAAAACCCCCAAACAACCAACCCCTCTGTTTCCTTGTTGTAGAAAAGAAGATGAACTATCTTGGTTTCTTACCCGGCGGGCTATTGCCCTGTGGTCCTATGTCATTTTTAGTACTAAATGTTTTATTTTAATATGAAAAAGAATGTAAATAAAAAAATTGCAGTAGTGTTTCAGCCAACACATGCTCAATCTACTCACCCTTTATTACAACTCTCGATTCACGACTATTTAGAAAAAAGTTTTTTGACGTGAATACGTTCTTAAAATCGGTCCGGTGTCTAAGGCGGGTCATCGGCAGAAACTTGCTCGTCACGAAAAGTGTTGATATCTCAAAGCCCCATAACTCCAGGGGAATCTGCCTAATCGATTTTTATGACCTACAAATTCTGTTAGAGGGAGGTGGGCCACTAATCCACTCCCCCTCTGACCTTTGGGGGAAATGAGTCGGCCTGTTTAACCTCTGTAACTTCAGTTCTAATCGACGGGTCTTGGCGAGTGCATGCTTGAATTGAAGAGAACGACGAGCTCTACAATTTCAGTTGACTAATTGACAGTTCAAACCGTTTGCGTGAAAATTGTGTGAAGTGGAAAGTGACGATGTGTCGAAGGATTTCTCTATGAAGCCAAAATATCACACTTAAGTTCAATTGCGGCATAGGAAACGTAAGCAGGTTGAAGGAGCAGTTCAAGACGAACAAAATGACACCAAGAAGTCCAAACCATGCTTAGATGTCAAACAAAAACCCGCCGTCTTTATTTCCCCAGCGAACCACTTACTAGGCATTCCGCTCAAAAGCATTCACGAACCAAACGTTACGGTACAGCGGGGGCTGCGCCTTTTTTCAACCAACAGATGCTCAATCCACTCATTGCTTGTTACAACCCTCGATTTACGGCTATTTAGGAAAATGTTTTACCAAATGCTTTTGTGTTTCCGACAGACATCCTTTCTTCTGGGACATGGAAAAGCGCTTTCAATTTCTATTGTGTGTGGGGAGAAAAATAGAGTTCTACACCAGGTAAGAGAAAAATCCTAATCCTATTTTCGATTCTTCAGGGTGGTCCACACACTAATCAAAGCACGTGATTCCTTGTCGAAAACAGAGACGCGATAGCCCTGTTTGCAAGAGTAGCGGATTAGTATCTGGAGGGTGGCGAGTTCGAAACTCGATCAAACCAAAGACCGATGTGTGCGTGGGGGAGGATGAACGTTAAATCTGTTGTGACCTCCAATGTCCTCACGTTGGCGGGGTGTGGAAGTCTGGACAGCGGGGTTTCACCTCACGGGGTTGATGTTGTCATCTGACCGTAACTCAAAATGACGAGGGGTGTTGTCATAGGATCTTTTCCTTCGGGAAGGATACCGGACCGTCGGCAATAGCCCATTGTTTTTATTCCCAGAGCGACGTTAATTCAGCTACTTACCTCGTTGAAAACAAAAAGGGCTGTCGGTTGGACGTTGCATTGCGGAAACATTCGCGTCGAAAGTCGATGAATTTCAGCTCTGAAAACACCCAATAAGCCATTCTTTCGGGCGGCCCTTCACTCCAGACGAAAGAAAAGCAACAGGTGGGTATGCCTGCGTGTTAACTCTCCAAGCGTTTTCGACGACATATCTCGTCATCTGCCGAAACTGAGCTGATCTTGGACGAGAAATCTCGTCTGCAGAAGAAAACACATCGCGATCATTAGAAGAAAACTGACAAGATCTCGATCTCGGCAATATCTTGATGACGATATATCTCGCTATCAGCAAAATTGGTCAGATCTCGATGGACGAGATATTGCGTTGAAACTACTTGGAAACCCACAACCAGGGTTAACATCAACCCCATTGCATCGCAAAACTCAAATAACTTCAAACATGTAAAGTTTGAAAGAAGGAATTTTAGAGAGTACTTGGAAAAACAATTGTGTTATTGGGTTGTGTTTTATAAATTTTGTTAAGCATTAGAAATGACAGAAAATAAGGAGCATTTTTGACATAGTATGCCTTTTTATTTCCGATAAGGCAAGAATGCTTCGCAGACGCAAAAGAAGATATTAATTGTGTAGGTTGAGGGTGCCATTGACGATTCCACTTGCTGTAAGTGGTTCGGAAAGTTTCGTCACCTGGATCATTGAGCCAGAAAGCCCCGAACTTCTATGGGCGCTGGGGATTATGCGGTTACCGGAGAGATATAGAATGGTCATCAAACAGAACGGCACATAGTACTATATTGATTAAATGTAATTTTTAGTAAATAAAATTTTTCTTCAATTTTTGTCCAAAAAACGGGACGAACTTTTACATCAACCCAATACGATTCTTTTGTGTATTCAGCATAGTACAGCTGTTTGTGTACCTTAGGACAGCAAACAATGTAAATAAACGTAATTACAGTCCACTAAAGTTTGCATTTTTGTGTGAGCCTCGACGATAATTCTATTAATTGTTCAGATCTTTGCATTCTGGAATCGCAAAATGCTACTCAGAGTTATTGATGCTCATTTCAATTATCTTTTTTTCGCAGCAAATGCACGAGGACTGCTGATGAGTTTCGAAAGAGCTGCATCGAAGCAAGAGATTGGGTAAGAGGAATTATCTTCCACGTCCTGCTGTTGTCACTTGGGAATTCCAACCCCCAAGCCTGCAACCATGGTACCGCCCGGCTCCGACGAGTTGGCATTTGAATTGCAGGGCTTAGGATGAATCCAATATTTGAATTGGGTGATTGGCTGAAACGTACACAAAGACGCTTCCACGATTGGAGCCCTGAGCGCGGAATCAGGATTATCCTTACGAAACTTTTTTATAGAATTTTTTTATTTTCATACAATAATGAAAGTTCGTTTCTATAGAAAAAATTCTATAGAGAAAACGAACTCTGATTCTATGGAAATGTATTTCTATAGAATTCTATAGAGAAAACGAGCCCTGATTCTATAGAAATACATTTCTATAGAATTCTATAAAGATTTCTATAGAGGTTTCTTAAAGCTTATAGAAAAACGGACCATAATTCTATACGATTCCATTGACTACATTCCATAGAAAATTTTATAAAATTGTATAAAAGGTTTTCGGAAGAGATGATTCTTAAAGGCGGAAGATCTTAGCAAGGTGGGTAGCCTGAGTCATTTTTTGAGGGTATCTAAGAAATATTTCAGTGGTTTTCTTGAAAAAAAAATGTTTCTAATTTTAAACAGAAACTTGTCACATCTATTTCCAATGAAATGTGCGTGAAGTGGCCATGCACTCTGTGACTCAGGCACATAGAAAGGCTCTTTTCTTTTTTATTTCCTCTATGAGTAAGTCCTTAGGTGTCTGGACCCACAGAAGAAGGAGAGTGAGCAATGGCAACCTTTTTTGTGCCAAGGATCATATGACCATAACGAGAAGTAACGTTACCTTAGACTTTCTTCCGCTGGGTGGAACATAACATTCATCATATGATTGGCCCACGGGACGAGAGATGACGCCAATGCGTTGAATCATCTTCTAATTGGTCTGCGCGACACGTTGAAGCTCCTTTCAATAACTCAATTGTCTGCTATCTAACATTCATAATATGATTGGTCATTGATTCATTCATTCATCTGATAATAGTACAATAGTCGATTTCACCACTTTGGTCGCCACTCCATAGAAATGCGTATTCACACCTACCCTGCCACAGGATGTTATATCGCCAAACGAGGCGATAAGATGCCAAATCGGCCAACCAACTCCATTCTTCACAGAGCAGTCACGTGATTACTAGTCGACATGTTGGTCATACCTTTTGAATCCCTTCTCCACAGCAGTGCTCGGTCTACTTAGATTTCACGTCTATGATTGGACCCGATAGACCAAGGTCTCAATGGTTTATTCAACTTTGTTTCTCTTGCAGACTTTCTACATTCAAGAAAACCTGATGCAGTACATATCGGAATGCACGAAAAAGACTTACAGCGACGACTTTCCGGATTTGCTGCACTTCGCCATCACTTTGCATGAAAACTTTCCATACATGTGAGCGATGCTTTTAAGCCAACTTTTGTAGTCCGTTTATTTTACAATTACATTTTAATTTTACATGGAATATTCTAGACTGAATGTACTACACGGAGCAATTGATTGTTTTCAGCATTCAGTATTTGTCGGTCCATTAAAGCTGCAGTTAAAGAATAAGTAAATCATTGCATCAACAAATTGATTTTAACGCATCAATAAATTAACGTTTAGCCAATTACAAATGCATGGTTTCCCCAAAGGACTTGGGCTTTAAAAAAATATAAAAAACCCGGTAAAATGAGAAATATTTAAGTTCGGTTTCCACGATAAGGATCCAAAGGTGAGAGCTTTATTTTGCTATGTAAATCATCATCTGACCGTGGTTCAAAATTACGTGGTGTTGTCTTCGGATCTTTCCCTTCGGGTTTTATCCCGGACCGTCGTCAATAGCCCGTTGTGTTGCTCCAGTGTGAATGAATTAAATTACCTACCTACCGTCAGCAATAGCCCGTTGAGTTGCTCCAGTGCGACGTTAATCAAAATACCTTCTTACTTGGCGGTGTAAAAAGAGGTAGGTATGGTAGGTATTTGAATTAACATCGCACTGGAGAGGACTGCAACGGGCTAATGGCGAAGGTCCGGGATCAAACCCGAAGGGAAAGATCAGAGGACAAAGCCAAATAATTTTGAACCACGATGAGATGACGAGAATGACGCCTGAGTTGGCAACCCACTCTCGAAACTTCCACACCACGCCAATGCGAGGACATTGGAAGCCACGACGGATTTAACGTGCACCATCCCCCTTTGTACACGACAGTCTCTGGTTGGATTCGGACTCTCAACCCTACGGTTGCTAATCCGTTATACTTCTAACCGGGCTACCGAGGCCTAGAAAACGTAAGTAAACAATCTTAGTCAAACTGGTTGTTATGAATCGTCGTCAAGTAATGGACACCTACAAAAAAGCTTTTTAAATGTTTTTTTACTGAGGATTGATCCCGACCATCACCAAAAGTCCGTTGTGTTGCCTCCAGTGCGACGTTAATTAAGTATCTACCTACCATGACCCAAATGTAGAAGCCAATCACGTAGTATAGAGTAATATTAATACTGGAGACATTGTAGGGCAAGTTTAGGAGCCTTTCATCTATAGCGATCGACATACAATTTTGCATGTAGCAGTCCTTTTCGAGCTTAGTGTCCTTCTGGAAGTGGACTGGACCAAGGTCATATGCCTCTCAGCAGAGCTGCCCTATACCTGTACTTACCTCTTTCAGGCCGCAGCATCTCCAGAGCTTTGTGCATCAGCCTTCCCGGTACATTCTCATCACCTTCCCCACGCTCCTCATGTCCACCTTCCACGTGATTCGACGCAACTTCCGTCTCCAGCAGCAGATGGCGCTGAAATCGTTCTTTTAGGAGACGTCACACTTGTTCCATCCTTATAATTCAGTTTTACTTGCGAAGTTGCGAATTGAATAATGCTTACTTTTTTAATTTTTCACTTCATGCATAAATTAAATTCAATCTTCTAAATCATTTCATCACTTATTGACATTCAGCTTGCAATGACTGATTTCCAGAAATTGTAAATTAAATGTATTTTTAGTTTTAAAATTGATTTAAAGACAATTATATTTTATATTTGTTTTACTTTTTAAGCATTTTTATACAATTGTAAGCTTATTCCTCTTTTTTACCCATGACTATATGTGCAATGAATTTTAATTAAATTTTTAACAAGATATGTGTTGATCTAGTGGCGAAGCAATGTATGCATAATTTGACTGCTAAAATAAATGCTAATGCTTTTAATTTCATTTGTTATAGAATTTTCCACATTATTAGATGTCAGAACACGCCTACAATTTTAATTCCAAAATACTTTTTTAAATTTTTAAAACTTTCCTGATGAAAGCAAATTACAACATTTATTTACATTGGATTTTTTGAATTTGTAAACAGCATTTCCTTTTGAGAGATTAAATTCAACAAGATTAGATGCAAATCATCACACAGTTGACGCATTCAAAATTACAAATGAAAAGTTTTTGCATTACATCATGAAAATGGAAAGGCTAAAATAGATATACAGTAGACTCAATAGGATATAAAGCTTAAAGAAACAGCATAACTACCGATCGAGAATGACCCCTAATAGGGTAAAATACAGCTGCCCAAATGCAGTTATATTTGAATGATTTTCACCGATAAAATGCAATACCCGTTTTTGGTACAGCTTTTATCTAAACTTTTGTGACAAGGCTTTTAGCGCGTTTCTTTGCCATACTTTTTATGTCGCCAAGGAAGAATTTCTTAAAAAAACACCGCTTTAGGCTTAGCGGAAACAAGAATTCTGAAAATAGAAAAAATCCACACCATTGGTTATCGGAACTACGAGGGAAGTATTTACTCCAATCTCTTGAGGAAGGTAAGTCGATAATAATTACAACACACACAAGGATACATATGTTAATACAATAGTTATAGTTTTAGTTTAAATGCTTTTTGGCAGCATTCATCTTACTTTAGAGACCGTTCGTTACACAATTTAACTTTTTTTATAAGAGTTTTATAAGAAAGAATAAATTGGATTGCAATTATATATTTCATCCGAGCCTTGGATAATAGCTGCTACATATCCAGACGGAAAATTGTATACAAAAATTTAATGGTAAGCAACAGAAAAATTGCCTAGATTGTTTTGATTTCTAAAATGGAAAGTCATTTAAAAGAATAGAACGCGTTTAAAAATTCCTAAATGAAAAAGTAATAAAAATAGGCAAATTTTGGTTTATTAGTATTTAGACATCTCCAATAAAATATAGTAATGAAAAAAGTAGTATCGTCATGTTAGGATGTAAAAAGATTGCAAATCTATACTGAGATTTTCCGTTTTTACTTCACTATTTGCCTAAATGAAAGGTGAAATAAGCGTAAGGTGAATGAGGCGAAATCATTGCGAAAGTTCGGAATAGTTCGCATCTGTCGCGTAACTGCATTACCTGAATAGAACTCGAATACATAATAGAATTTTGAAACTAATGTAAAATATTTTAGACTTCATTATTTATAAATCAAAGTACAGAAAACCTGGAATCTTTATTTACACCAAGCATCAGTTTACAAGATATTTACATTTTGGTAATTAAAAAAAAACTTTTTGAAAGATCACATATCAGTGGGTCATACGATCGGACATCAGAGGCACCTCCTGTAACGAAAAAAATAAAATTAACATACAATATAATCTAAATATTTTCATTAGAAAACAACGCTGTTTAGGTTGCACTAAAATGTAAAGCAGAATTCGAACACAATTAAAAGGTACTCTTAGTCGCCAAGTTTGAACAAAAGCAAAAAGTCGCCTGTGGCAGCCCTCCAATAAATCTATATATATAAAATAGGATGTGTGTGTATGTATGTGTGTATATTTTCTATACAAATCTACACCGTTTGACCAATCCACACCAAATTTGGTACACTTATATTTTAGAACACTGCGGTCAGCATAGGCTAACTCTTAACCCCGTTCTATTGGCCCTGATGGGGCTAAAAACTATTCGAAATCGCAATAGAAATAACATTGAGCATAGATTGATTGCTTTAGGCAGCGATGGTTGCTTTACCACTGTTGATCGAAAAACAATTTTTTCCGAAACAAATTAAATTACAGTATTTATGTTTGAACTGAATTTTTAGTTCTTCCCATGATGTAAATAAATTATAGATATTTTATTGATGAAGCGGGAAAAAATATTTTAAAATTTTTATGTTTGCAAGGAAATTCAAGGAAAGGTTTTCAGGAGTTCAAGGATTATTTCAAGGAAAGTTGGTGTATATTTCGACCAACTCTTCTTAAATAATTTATTGAATACGTAATGATTTGTAGAATTCTGTTTCACAAGGCTTTTTAGGTAAGGCGTGTAACTTATTTTAAAATGTCCGGAATAGATACATGTGAATCCTCCGTTGAAAGCAGTGATTTTATTTCTGAAAAATTCTGTAAAATCGACCTTCTTTTTGAAAATTTTTTATCTATTCAGTTTAATTTGTCTACACCGATTACATTTATTTTAGGATGTAACTAACCCAACTAATTCTAACCCAAGCACCGTTATTCCGAAAAGCACAAACGAAAAACTCATTGATCATAAAAGTTTAATTTTGCTACTCGGTGTCTGGCAGCACCAGAATTAATGTTTAATTTTTTTATAAAACTTTGTAGAACTTTCTAGAAAGTTGGGGAAACGGAAACTTCCTTGGACTCATGGTGGAGAACATTCCAGCACCCACTCGTTTCTTAGCTGGTCGTATTTAAAGGAAGCTAACTCGATAAGTCTTCCAGTTTATCATCTTTCAATGAATCTGGGAGTTTTATTTCGCTCTTTTGATTGTATAAGTGTTTCCTACTTTATTCGACAGTGACATTTTGGATTTATATTTCTAAACGCATGTAAGTACTACATAATTTTATCTTCGTTTTTTTCGTTAATTTTAGCTTTTTATTGTATTCTATAATAGATTTCATTGCTCAGTGAGAGTGTGCCTTTTGCTGAATTTTTTAAATAAGTTTAATGGGATCAGAATTAATGCTTTTTTTACACCAGAATAAAAGTTTATTTTTTAGTATGATTTAAAATTCTGTGTTTGAGTATTTTGATTGACAACTTTTAAGTAAGGCATTAATATTTTTTATTTGTGTTAAAAGTTTGATATATATTCCTAAACTGGTGTAAGTACTTCGCAATTTTAAATTTGTTTTACCATTCAGTTTATATTAGCTTTTTATTTTTATTGTATTCTGTAATAGATTTCATTGCTCAGTGAGAGTGTGCCTTTTGCTTATTTTATGAAATAGCATTTCTTTGTATTCTTTTACAGATTTCTTTGCTGTAGCAATGCCTCCAAGGAAGAGGAAGGCGATCGGCCAAATGCAGTCAACGGCTAAGATGATGAAAGATGAGCATAGTCAAGAAACTTCCGAGGAGAGGAATAGAAGACTTGCGATTGCGAGAGAGCTACAACATCTAGAGCAACAGAGACGGCACAGCAGCGTGAGGCCCGACTTCAGGATAAGAGGGATAATGCTACTACATTTAGAGCAACAGAGACGGCACAGCAGTGTGAGGCCCGACTACAGGATAAGAGAGATAGAGCCAAACGATCACGGACTGCGCACCATTTTAGCTTAGCATTGGAAGAATTCCACTACGATTCACTTTAAGACTACTCGCTGCATGCAAGTGTTACCATCGGGAAAATGGAAATGATTTATAGTTACTGTCAAGCCAAAAAGTTTAAATCAGAGTCTACTGGTATTTGCTGTAAAAATGGAAAAGTTGAACTCTGCCAACTGGAACCACCACCACAAGAACGTTTAACTTACACATCAGGAGATACGTCAGAGTCGAAGCATTTTCTTAGTAACATCGGAAAATACAACTCATGTTTCCAAATGACATCATTCGGCGCCACATCAGTTGTTGGACAGCCCGGATTTCTGTCGACATTCAAGGTGCAAGGGCAGATTTGCTATAGAGCGGGATCGTTGCTTCCGCTGCCAGATCAACCACCAAAATTTCTACAACTATATTTTATTCAAAACGAACAAATGGAAACTGATCAGAGGTTCGCCTACATCTCGGGAACAAGACGTCAGATTGTGTTAAACTTACAGAGGATATTTCATGAGCACAATAATCTTATGCAAACGTTTGAAACAGCATTGGAACGTATGCCAACAGATGAATATAAAGTAGTCATAAGAGCAGACCGAAGTCCAGCAGGCGAACATGAGCGGCGCTTTAACTCTCCTCAAGCAGATGAAGTTGTGGTGGTGATATCAGGAGATGAGTTTCATCAATGGGATATCGTTATTCAAAGACGAGGTGAATCATTGCAGCATATTTCGGAAACACATCGATCTTATGATGCTCTACAATACCCAGTGATATTCCCCATGGTGAAGATGGATATCATTTTAATCTGAGGCAGATCAACCCAAGAACAGGTGAAACAACCAGCAAGAAAGTTTCAGCGATGGATTTCTATGCGTACAGATTAATGGTTCGAGATACTGAGCAGAATCACGTATTGAACTGCAGGCAATTGTTTCATCAGTTCATCGTCGATATTTACGCAAAAGTCGAGAGTGAGCGTCTCCTTTACATTCGTCTAAATCAACGTAAACTGAAAGTTGATATATTCACCTGAGAGATGCTGTGTCAAATGACGGGAACGTTGAAAACCTCGGTGCCTTAGTCGTATTACCAGCTACATTTACAGGCAGTCCCAGACACATGCACGAATACACGCAAGATGCTATGACGTACGTGAGGACGTAAGGGAGACCAGACGTATTTATCACCTTCATCTGCAATTTGATTTGGATGGAGATCAAGGAGGTTCTTACCAATGGTCAATTACCCAGTGAGCGCCACGACTTGATTGCGAGAGTATTTGCTCATCTTTCGTTTTTTAGAATTCTGCATTTTTTCGTCGGAATTTCGTTTCTGTTTGTATTTATTTGTCTTAAACTTTTGCATATTGCAACATATGCAGGAATTAAATGTATATATTTGCGTCCGAAGTATATTGTAGAAGCTATGAAAAAGTTAAAACGTATTTTCCGTGCAACTTAAATGATTGCATTTTTCTGTTGAAGAAAAGTGCTTATTCTAATTCACTTTTCAAGCAACATTTAACCATTTCATCCCGAGCAACGCCGGGTTATTACATAAAGTTATTACCAGCTAGTTATTACATAAAAAATAATTATTAAAATAAAAAATAATTCCAAGAGCGAAATTAGACGACTATTGCATCAAAAGTGTCTTTAAGAATCATTCAAAACAGACAAAGTAATCCTGCTCTCTACTACTGTTACGTGCTTGGCGGCAGTTCGAGTTTCCGAAAACACTTTGGCTATATTTTAAACAAAATGCAAAGGAAAATGAGACAAGCTTTTTCTTGGGTATTTTAGATGTATTTGAAGGTTTTTCTTGAAAATTGGTGCCAAAGGTTTTTATGAAAATGTAGCAACCAGCGACTCCGACGTTTTCCTATCATGGTTACACGTCTCGGCGTCTAACTTTCGAATTGGCGTCACATGAAAGCCCCATGTACACGACGGTCTTTGGTTGGACCTAGTTTCGGACTCGAAACCCTCCGGTTGCTAATCCGTTACTCTTCCAACCGGGCTACTGCCGTCCTGTGGATGAAAAAATAATATAAGATTCGAACTGAGATCTTTGGCTTTGTTGGCCGTGACGTTACTGACTCAGCCGGATGGTGATTCCAGAGTGCGATACTAAAAAATATTATATCACAAAAAGGCAGCATCCTCCCTTCACAGCCAATCAGATTCAGTCACAGTTTAGAATCGCAATCACAGTTTAGAATCACGGATATTCTGCGGTAACAATCGCAGCTAGAGTTGTTACTGAGAAAAATAACAATTGATAGAATCAGTCCTTAAAATTCGCTCAAAGACGGGAGTTGATAATTAGTTACGAACCTCTACCCCGTGTCCCCTGTTTGAACGAGCTGGTGTACATGACTGTTTGTTTCCAGACTCTTCAAATGATGGAAACCGGAACTTTATAATATCAACAGATGCGGGCTCGTGTTAAAAGCAAACACACCACTGCAGGGAGGCGGAGTCAACAAACCCCAGAGGGACTGTTCACCAATTGAATACCAAAACTTGAAGAAAAGGAATGCCAATCAAAAGTTTAATTTGAGACAAAAACATACAAGGGTTGTTTGAACTTAACATATAAAGGGGGGACGAAAGCGAGTGATTTCGTTGAATTGAAAAGAATCTTTAAAGTGAACGAATCAGTACACCGACTCCCTTCAAAAATGAATCGAATCATTGTCTCCCTACTTCTTAAACAAGCGTTCTCACTCGCTTGTAAGGTGTTTTGTTGTGCTGGTGGACACATGGAACCATCGCGTTGTTGGGATATGCTTGTAAATATTTGTCTGGATGCAAAAACAGTATTCCATAGAATTCTGATTTGAACTCTGGAAGCGCCATCTCCCAACAATAATTTGAACTAATTTTTTCTCTTCCAAAAGAAATCTCCCTTCAGTAGCATATTACCCCAAACCGCCCATTTAAGCATCCCAATTTCTCCATTCTTTTATGAATTTATAGGACAATTGTTGCAATCTTAAAGCAATTCTTTTACAAAATATTATTCACCAGTTCAAAAATTAAAAAGAATTGTAGTTAAGTTATCACAAATTTATTGTATTGTTTATTATAATCTTTTGATTTTCATAAGTTCTCATTCGAAAAGGATGAGGACACGTTCAAGATATCTTATGCTTTCAATGATGTTTCTTGTGTCAAGCTATCGAGGAGGAACCTTCAATTTCGATCCGTAAGTGTATGGGTGGTGCGAAAAGTAGAAGTTTATTTTCGAGTAGATGTGTTTATGGTAAGTGCTTTAAACGCCGATTGCGTCATCTTGATAGGGTTCAGTTTTTTACCTTTTTAGCGCCATTTTTTTATTGTTTGCTACTGTCTGGTACGTACGTCCTTCTGTTCAGATAATCATTTTTGCATTCATTTGGTTTTTATTTAATTTGATTTATTTCCATTTCAACATGCTGTTCATCATTTCAGTGTATTATTCTTTTTGTTTAATTTGTTACTTTTTCAGTATTTTGCCATTGATTTTTGGTGCATTAATTTTGTTTAATTTGTTTTTCCATTTCAGTATTTGGTCGTTCATTTGCAGTGCATTAATTTGTGGTTTTCTGCGTAGTGTAGTGCTTAATTTCCGTTTTCGTCATTTATTTGCAGTGCAGTAATTTGGTTTTCAGTGTATTAATTGTTTCGTTTAATTTGCGTTTGCATTTAAATATTATGTCATTCATTTGCAGTGTATTAATTTTCTTCACATTTCGATTGTTTTCAATTCATCTGCGAGCGCATAAAATCAAGATGTGGGGTATTTCAACCCAAATTCTGCATGTCTGATGATCAGGCGTATTTTATAATGCATAGCAAGAAATTTTCGGAACAGCTCTGTATATGGCTTGTCTACCGTGCTTGGAACAAGAACTTAAACTATAAAATTAAATATGGGTATTTGCGTGAAACCATCAAACAAGGCCATTTTAGTTTAGCCCAAGAGACTGATACTATCAAATTTCATTCTTTATTGGATTTTTTTGTTAAAATATTCTTTAATACTTTGAAGCACACTATTCTAAGCGTGTTAAAATGTTGGCCTATTGCTACAGTGTAGGGTTAGGCATAAATACAAATATGAAGGTAGATGGTTTCAGCAATTAAGATATGGGGAAGGAGAAGGCCAAAACAATAAAAGATTGGATAGGTCTTTAGCCCTGTCGCTCACTAGCGTTTTAAACAAGTTGATTAATCGCTTAATTTCTTTGAAACGCGGTAAACTGACTTCAACCATCCAAATGATCGGGACTAAATATTCTTTAATCCTCAATCCATATACTAATACTCTGGAGGAAACTGTCCCTGGGAAATGCTGAATCATTACCAAATGCTTCGAGGGTGTAGTTAGAGCAGAGTACAGCATCAATTTCATAAAGAATATGGATGCCACATTCGATGTGATGAATGCAACGCAAGAGTCCATGAATTCCAGTGCACTTGTGTGGATCATTTAGTGCATTTACAAATGTGTAAGCACATACATTTTGTAGTCACATCCAATGGTGCTACACAAGTTCAGCAGGACACGTGAAAGCCTTCAAATGATACGAATTTCATTGTTATGGCCGAAGCCCCTGTTGCCGTATTACCCGCAATGTCAATGATTCAAAGACAGTGGAAATGTTTAAGAGCATCACAATAGAAAGTGAAAAGTTGTTGGGTGGAGGGGCAAATGTAACACAATCAGTTGTCAATAGTTTTAAAAGAAAAATAGAGCCTCAAAAACGTTTTAACCTATCCAGATAAAACATAAATCACTTCAAAATTAATAAATTTATTTTTTATTCGATTTTACTAAATATTTTTAGAGCTTCAAGTTACTTAACATTGGACCCAATTGTTAGAATAGCGGATTAGCAAATGGAGGGATGCGAGTTCGAAACTCAATCGAACCGAAGACTGTCCTGTACATGGGGACTTGTGCACGTTAAATCTGTTGTGGCCTCAAATGTCCTCAAGTTGGAATAGTGTTTAATTCGGAGGGTGGGTGCCAGCCAGTGTGTTTCTCACGTCATCTGAGGGTGGTTAAAAATTACAAGTTGTTCTCGGTTCTTTACCTTTGCGATTGATCCAAATAGTCGCTAATAGCCCGTTGTGTAGCTCCAGTGCAATGTTAATTCAACTTACCTGAACATTTGAATTTTCGTTTCGGTGAAGATTTTTTATTTATCTAGATCTTTATTATTTTAGTCACTGGGGGGGGGGGGGACAGCCCTGACGCATTACATAAGCTCCATTATGTATCAAGCTCAGTATACATGCCATTACTTAAATTTCGTCATTTTGTTAGTGTTTTTGCTTTCGAACTTTCATTAATTTTTCATTGGGGTTGACACAATTTATCTGCAGAGATTCCTAGCTTTAAAAGTCATATGGAAGAAGTCATTTTAACAAGACGGGATAACTCTCACAAAAATGGTGCACGCACAAATATCTTTTGCTTTCAGATCCTGTTCCGATGTGAATGCAACAAAATTGAAAATGTCCAACACTTGAAATGACAGCCCGAATAACTTTCGGAAGATGGCAAACCGTTTATTATTTACGAAAACCGTGCAAGTTACTGTTAATTTGCAATAACAATTATAAATAATCATAACAGTTATAACAAAATTACTTATAAACCTAGAAATTGATTTTAATGGTTACTTTTAACAGTTATAAACCGTTTCAGTTGAATGATAAGTGGTTTTAATGTAGTACTTTCAACTTTTTTATCAAATATACTTCTTTAATTTCAAATATAATTTATTTTAAATTGCCTCACTGCTGTCCCAATACCATTTACTTAATATATGAGTAACTGTTTGTTGTATTTTTTATAACACTGCTATTTGTATTGTTATCGGTGGGATATGCTGTAAAACGAATGTGAAATTTTGTTTATGCAAGAACTATACACGCTGATTCACATGAAAAATACTTTTTAATTACATTTTTCAATCTTCCTACTAGAAAATCCATGCATTACAAAAGGGCAATTAATTTAGAAAGAAAAAGTTATGCGAAATTTTGGTAATGGCTTTAGGGCCAATAATCCTTTTACAGAACTATATTTTGACTAACTCCGACATTTCATTTTAAGCAGAAACCTTGAGAGGAAGAAATGCAGATTTCATTAAAACTCTAGATCTTGTGTCCAAGGGGACTTGTCCATGCTAAATATCAATGCTTTTAATTTGATTGTAAACAGTGCTGAGCGAACAAATTTTGAAAATTATATAATTTTCTCTAGTGCCAAATGATTCTCATCATAATGCTGTCAGGTAATGAAATTTTCACACAAATCGCTCTTTCGTATTGAATACATTTAATAATGTAACAATGTGCTTTCGAATCATTAATCCATTTTATGTTCCCATTAACATTTCATTTTAGATACCAACATTGAATGTTCAATTTAAATTATTGAGCTGCAAAATTATTTACTACTTACGCAATCATATTGTAATGAAGACAAGCAAAAACAAATGTTACATAAATATTTGCTTTAAGTGTTTTTTCTTTGGCGAAATTGATTTCTTGATTCAAAGGAATAAATTTCACCATTACAGTGATCAAAGTTTAATCATTGAGAAAATGCAACAAAAATTGAACTAAACATTTTGTCTGTATATTGAAGAAAAATGACACTAAATTCGGGTTATGCATGAAAAGTGACGAACAATTTAAATATTATGCAAACAATGAAAGTCTTATTTCAAATGACGGCTTATTCAAATGAAACATAAAACGTTTTAGTTTTAAATAAATGCTTAAAACGTATTAGTATTACAAAAAAAATAATTTTTGCGCATATTTATAATATCAGGAGCAACAGCGCCTTTCTCGAACTGCTTTTCCACAAAATTTAAGAAACACGAAACCAAAAACTATCATATCGTGAATGTGTAAGCGACATTTCGAATTTCTTTCATTCCGATTAAATGAATTTCAAAATATGTAGATTTTCTTTACCAAAGTTACTTAAAATCCATATCCATGACAACAAAATTAAAAATATTAATCGCTTTCAGTGATACCTCAGAATTCTAGATTTTAAGATGCTACATGGAAGATCAAAATGGAAGCACTTCGAACTTTCCGGTATTCGTAAAATGGGCTTCGGGCTGCTTTCAAAACATTGAATCACTCCATGCGCAGTTAGTTTGCGCAGATGCTTCTCCCTTAGAGTTACGGAAATGTCAGTTTCCCTGACACCCCTTCGAAATAGTGCTTTCAAGACTAATGGATCATTCCATGCGCAGTTACGAAGCGCAGAAAAATCTTCCATTGGTTCACGGATTGAGATTGACTGTCGAGTCAAGCAACCCGCAAATAAGAGTACGCGCAACGTTTCTGAACGTGGATTCTTAGCCCAACCTGCGAGGAGACAAGACGTGTTTTTCTTGCGGTCCCTTTCCTTCTGGCTTAATCTCGTAAGAGAATTGTGGTGACATCATTTGTGCTACTGAAGCGCCTCCTATAAAACTCTTCACGTTGCAATTCTTCTTTTGCTCGAGTGGCATCAGCTAATAAAGTGGGGGGGGGGGTATTTCAATTAACGTCACACTAGAGCAACACAACGGGCTATTGGTGACGGTCCGCTAATAAAGTGGAGAAAAATAACTATGAAATTATTCATCCAACGTTTCGTTATCGGTTGTTCTGATTATGTAGTTAATAAAATAATTTGAAGAAGTTTGTGCTATATGGTGAATTAACAATACATTTATCATTATTCAACGAACTTCATTGGTTACCCGGAACGTGATCGATTGCGATAAAATGTCTACAAACGAGAACGCCGAAACACGCATTCAGATTTTATACAAAAATTGCAAAGTCCCATCCAGAACCTAAAACCAACTCCAACAACCAGCCATGGAAAAAAACCAGTTTTAGTACACAAGGACTTAGCAATTTGTTCACATGTATTCATCTACACTGCTGGCCACCGTAAATGCAACACCCTGAAGGAAGCATGCAAATAATATGAAATTTACAACATGCATTAGCGGAGGTGAGATATGCAAATGATTAGAATTTCAGCGCAGACGCACATCACGCGCGCCTGTGGCGCCACTTCAAAGCGCTATTTAAGGCTTGGAGATTTCGACGATTTCAAGTACGGCAATTGTGTTTTTCTTGTGGTTTTTTCAAAAAAACGATCAATTATGCCTCGTAGAAAACAGCGATCATCTTTTGATCAAGTATCCGAGTTCGACAGAGGAAGGATAGTGGCCAACCGAGATTGTGGATTATCTTTCAGGGAAATCGGTAGTCGTGTTGGACGAAACCAAACAACTGTAATGCGGATATGTGATCGTTGGATGCAGGAGGGTACGACGGACCGACGTGTTCGATCGCATCCACCTCAGTGCACCACTTCACGTGATGACAGGCATATTGTGCGTATGGCAGTGACGGATTGCTCAGCCACATCACGAATCATAGCACAGCACATTCAGTCTGTACCGCATCATCCAGTGTCTGCGCGTACCATTCGACGCCGTTTACAGCAGAGTGGTCTGTCCGCAAGACGTCCATTGCTTCGTCTACCCTTGACGCAGAACCACAGACGTTTCCGCCGCCAATGGTGCGATGAAAGAAGGATGTGGACGGCAGAATGGAATGAAATTGTCTTTACTGACGAGTCACGCTTCTGTCTGCAACACCACGATGGTCGGATTCGAGTCTGGAGACACCGTGGAGAGAGGATGCTGAACAGCTGCGTTATGCACCGCCACACTGGTCCTGCACCGGGTATTATGGTATGGGGCGGTATTGGATATCACTCTCGCACTCCTCTAGTACGCATTGCCGGTACTTTAAACAGCCAGCGCTACATCTCCGAGGTGTTGGAGCCAGTTGTCCTTCCTTACCTTCAGGGCTTGCCCACAGCCATATTTCAACAGGATAATGCGCGACCACACGTGGCACGCATTGTCCAAGAGTTCTTCGTCAATCGCCAGATTGGATTGCTTCCCTGGCCAACTCGCTCTCCGGATCTTTCGCCGATAGAAAACATGTGGTCCATGGTTGCTCAACGATTGAACCAGAATACATCCCCAGCTGCCACACCAGATCAACTTTGGCAACGTGTGGAAGCTGCTTGGTCTGCTGTACCCCAAGAACACATCCAAAGTCTCTTTGAATCAATGCCGAGGCGTGTGGCAGCGGTGATCTCCAACAATGGCGGCTACTCTGGCTACTGATTTTGGCAGGAACCACACTTCACAGAAGTCTATAAATTTAATCATTTGATACTTGGTCAACATGTTATCTACAAAATAAATTTTGTTGTGATATCTCTTGTCTTTCTTGGTGTTGCAATTTGGGTGGCCAGCAGTGTATAATAACATAATCTCATCATCTCTTCAACCAAACTACCTTGGACCATATTTAGTTAAACAACGTTTTGAGAAATTCTTCGATGTGGTAGTTTTAGGTAAAATTAAAAGGATATCAATAGATAGGCTGAAACCATGTTTCAAACTCAAAGATGAAGTAACAACAAATTTTCAGACTTGTGATTCTGATACCTCCAAAATCTCACAACCACTTCCTAGTGACAATGATCCTTCCGATGACATTGAATCTAGAAACACAAGAACTGGTCGAAGAGTGAGATTCCCTTCATACCTGAAAGATTATGAAGTATAACTTTTTCACTGGGCAGGGTGTGTGTGATGACATCATTTGTGCTACTGAAGCGCCTCCTATAAAACTCTTCACATTGCGATTTTTCTTTTGCTCGAGTGGCATCAGCTAATAAAGTGGAGAAAAATAACTATGAAATTATTCGTCCAACGTTTCGTTATCGGTTGTTCTAATTATGTAGTTAATAAAATAATTTGAAGAAGTTTGTGCTATATGGTGAATTAACAATACATTTATCATTATTCAACGAACTTCAAGAATCTTCATATCTTACTCATAAACTTGAGTTCTTTTCAGGGCTGGCTAGAATATTTATCCAGAAATGGATTCCAACTTGCCAATTGCGGTTACAAGTAAATATGCGCATAGGATTAGCTATGACGCACCATATGAGAATTACTTCAAAAACATCCACCGCAGAAAGCGAAGTGATGTAGTTATTCCAGGATTACTGTGTGTATTGAGTCCTTGAACTCTAGTTAGGCTGTCATTAGGTTTTTGTTCGCTGCCAAGTTTTGCGAGCTCTATTTTTGGGTTTAATGAGCTCTCGTAAGTGTTTGGGTAGGATGCTGGTTTGGAAGTATGCACTCTTAATAGTTTATGTGGAATCAGATATTCTTCTGTAACAGTCACAGTTAGAATTGTTACTGAAATCACTGATTCCAACATCCCTAACTACAACCTCATCGATTACTTCATACCCAAGACTTACACGATTAAAAGTTTCAGATAACTTAAAACGCATTCAGAACTCTCATCCTTTCAGAACAAGAACTCCTGGAAAGATACGGAAAATTGCATGCATTCACATGCTTACTTCAAATTGGTGAAAAAAGTAGTATAATGTTTTTCAATTTTTGAACTGGTGAATACGATTTTGCACAAGCATTGATTTAAGATTGTAACGATTGTCCTATAAATTCATAAAAGAATGAAGGAAGTGGGGTATTTAAATGGGCGGTTCGGGATAATATTCTAATGAAGGGATATTTCTTTTGGAAGGGAAAAAATTAGTTCATCTTAATGTTGAGAGATGGCGCTTCCACAGTTCAAATCGCAGATTTCTATGGAAAACTGATTTTTTCATCCAGGCAAAAGTTTACAAGCATATAACAACAATGATTGTTCCATGTGTCCACCAGCACAACAAAACACACCTTGCAAGTGAATGATAACGCTTGTTTAACAAGTAGGGAGACAACGATTCGATTCAGTTTTTGAAGGGATTCGGTTAATTCATTCGTTCATTTTAAAGATTCTATACAATTGAACGAATCACTTACTTTCGACCCCTTTTTATATGTAAAGTTCTCCCAAACCTTCGTGTGACGTATTTTTGTCTGAAATTAAATTTCGATTGGCATTCCTTCTCTTCAAGTTTTGCTATTCAATTGGTGAACAGTCCCTCTAATTGGTTGGCTCCGCCTCCATGCCTGTGCCAGTGGAATATTTTCTTTCAGCCCATGTACTCCCAAGTTCCTGTTTCCATCATTTGAAGAGTCTGAAAACAAACAGTTATGCATACAAGCACGTTCAACCAGGCGACAGAGGGCACAGGTTCTTAACTAAATAAATATCAACTCCCGTCTTGGAGCGAATTTTAAGGACTGATTCTAGCAATAGTTATTTTTCACAGTAACAGCTCTAACTGCGATTGCTACCGGACAATATCCGTGATTCTAAACTGATTGAGATTCTACCAATTGTGATATTTCACAATAACAGTTTTAGCTATCACACCTACCGAAGAATATCCGTGATTCTAAATTGTCATTGGGATTCTACCAATGGCAATTTTTCGCAGTAACAGTTCTAATTGTGACTCCTACCAAATAATATCTGTGATTCTTAACTGTGATTGCGATTCTAAATTGTAACTGAATCTGATTGACTGTGAAGGGAGGATATTTTTGTGATACAACATTTTTTAGTACCACATCCTGGCTGCACCATCCGGCTGAGTCAGTAACGTCGCGGCCAACAAAGCCAACGAATTCAGTTCGGAATTTACATTATCTTTTCATCGACCGGGCTGCAGGTAGATGTTTTGATTAACGTCAAACTGGAGCAACACAACCGTCTATTGGCGGCGGTCCAGGATCAAACCCGAAGGCAAACATCCGAAGAAACTCCACATAATTTTGAACCACAGTCAGATGATGATTTACGTCGCAAAAAAACTCAAAAAGGTTTTTTTTGAAAAGCCAAGTCCTTTTGGGGCACTATGCATTTGTTATTGTCTAAACGTTAATTTATTGATGCGTTAAAAAATATTTGTTGGTGAAATGATTTATTTATTCTTTAGCTGCAACTTTAATGAACGAAAAATAAAGAATGAAGAAAACAATCGTTTGCTTCGTGTAGTACATTCAGTCTAGAATATTCCATGTAAAATTAAAATGTAATTGTAAAATAAACGGACTACAAAAGTTGGCTTAAAAGCATCGCTCACATGTATGGAAAGTTTTCATGCAAAGTGATGGCGAAGTGCAGCACCGGAAAGTCATCGTTGTCTTTTTCGTGCATTCCGATATGTACTGCATCAGGTTTTCTTGAATGTATAAAGTCTGCAAGAGAAACAAAGTTGAATAAACCGTTGAGACCTTGGGCTATCAGGTCCAATCATAGACGTGAAATCTAAGTAGACTGAGCACTGTCTGCTGTCTTAAAAGAAGGTAGGTAGGTATTTTTATTAACGTTGCACTGGTGCAACACAACGGGTTATTGGCGACGGTCCGGAATGATCCTTCGAAGGGAAACATACGAGGACAAAACCACGTAATTACCACGGTCCGATGACAAGGTCAACACCAGATCTTGCACCCCACTTTCGAAAATTTCACATCACGCCTAAGTGAGGACATTGGAGGCCACGACAGATTTGACGAGCAGCAGCCCCGTGTACACAACGGTCTTTGGCAAGACCTAGTTTTGAACTCGCAACCCTCCGGTTGCTAATCCTCTACTCTTCCAACCGGGCTACCGCGTCCTAGAACATAGAAGGAAACTATCTTACTCAAACTGGTTGTTATGAATCGTTGTCAGGAAATGGACATACAAAGAAAGCTTTTTAAAAGTTCTTGTACTGAAGATTGATCCCGGAACGTCGTCAATAGACCGTGTGTGGCTCCAGTGCGACGTTAATTAGAGTAAGCACACAGTAATTTTAATACTTGAGACTATGTCGGGCTAGTTTAATAGCCTTACATCTATGGCGATCGACATATGCTTTTGTTTCTAGTAGTCCTTGTCGAGCTTACTTTCGTTCTGGAAGTGGACTGGACCAAGGTCATATGCCTCTCAGAAGCTGCCCTATACCTCTTTTAGGCCGCAGCAGCTCCAGAGCATGTGCATCACATACCCCACGCTCATGTCCACCTTCCACGTGATTGGATTCAACTTCCGTCTCCAGCAACAGATGGCGCTGGAATCGTTATTTTAGGAGAGACATCACACTTATTCCATCCTTATAATTCAGTTTTACTTGCGGAGTCGATAGTATTGAATAATGCTTACTTTTTTAATTTTTCACTTGATGTACAAATTAAATTTAATCTTCTAGATTTATTTCATCACTTATTGACAATCAGCTTGCAATTATCGATTTTCAAAAATTTTAAAGAAAAATGTATTTTTAGTTTTAAAAGCGATTTAAGGACAATTATATTTTATACTTCTGTTTTACTTTTTAAACATTTATATACAATTGTAAGCTTGTTCCTCTTTTTTACCCATGACTATATGTGCAATGAATTTTGATTAAATTTTTAACAAGAAATGTGTTGATGTGTTGATCTAGTGGCGAAGCAATGAATGCATACTTTGATTGCTAAAATACATACTAATGTTTTTAATTTCATTTGTTATAGAATTTTCCATATTACTAGAGTTTACGCATTCAGAATTACAAATGAAGAGTTTTTCATTACATCATACAAATGCAAATGCTAAAATAGATATACAGTAGACTCATTAGGAAACAAAGCTTAAAGAAACAGCATAACTACCAATCAAGAATGACCCATAGTAGGGTAAAATACAGCTGCCCAAATGCAGTTATACTTGAATGATTTTAACCAATAAAATGAATACCCGCTTTTGGTACAGCTTTTATCTAGACTTTCGTGACGACGTTTTTAGCGCGTTTCTTTGCCATAATTTTTATGTCGCCAAGGAAGAATTTCTTAGGAAAAACACTGCTTTAGGCTTATCGGAAACAAGAATTTTTAAGATAGAAAAAAATCCACACAACTGGTTATGGGAACTCGAGGGAAAAATTTGCTAAAATCTCTTGACAAAGGTAAGTCGATAATAATTACAACACACACAAGGATACATCTTAATAGAATAGTGTAACGCATCAGTCCCTTAACGTGTATCTCAGCGATATGCGCCTTGATTGGCGATGGCGGACCACGTGACACAATCTCCGCGAAAGAGAATGAACCCTTTTTCTCTAGTTGTTTCCCAAGGCGAGCGTAGAACTGACGCGCTGAAGTTTTGTTCCCCCGAGATGTAACTTTTTATGTTTGTTTATTCTTGTAATTGTTTTGTCTTGTGCTTAATGTTAATTAAAATTGTTCTTTTGGCCAATTCTTGCATTAGTCATTGGACTCAGCTCTAAAATTGACGCCCAATCTTGTGGCCCGAATTAAAGCCTTTGGGAACAACTCGTTTTTTTGTTCAGGAATCTAGGTCCAACACTGTTGGTATTGAAAGAAAAACACACCCTGTGTTTCATTGATGTTTAGAAACTCATCCCGAGTTAGCATACTGGTAGGAAAAGCCATGGTTTTAGTGTTCTGCAGCGGCGTCGAACTCACTATTTTAGGAAGCCTCATCCCAGGTGTATCCTATTGAATATAGGTGGAAATCCCTTCCACGGATCATCCTTATGCTCGTATCCCCAAGTGGTGATGAAGAATGAGATAAGTTTATTTTAATTTGTTTAAAATCATTCTTGTCTAGCAGTACTTTCGATTTGGCCAACCCGTGTCCAGCAACAGAATTTTGAAGTTTCGTTTTGTGTTCAAACAGTATTCTTGTTTAAAATATAGTGTGAAATCACTTTAAATGTTATTATTCCTTTGGTTCACAAGTGCAAAGTATTTGTGTTTTGTGAAAAGTATTTGTGTTTTATGAAAAGTTTTGTTCTTAAAGTAAAAGTGCAA